>CM077097.1:17031584-18304234 GCA_039513925.1 Platanthera zijinensis | reverse complement strand
AACCCGTGTCAAAAGCTCAAACATATGTTTTCAGCTATTTCCTTGTTCCCGTGTGTGCGCACCTGATGCGCCTGCACCCCCTTGAGCCTACACCAGCTCTCCCTACACCAAAAACATTGCACAAGGGGCCAGCAGAATTGGAACGTTACATCACGAGCCCACTGGAAAGTATGTATGTCTGTACTGACAAGAAAGCAACAAAAAACTACCTCACTTCAGTGAGGAAAACCTCTACAACACAGCAGTCCACTAGCAAACTTCCAAACATAGCCGCTCAAACCGGCTACTGCCCTGAACCTGAGACATTCAAAGAAAGAACACCTCAGCAAGAAAATACAAGTGGCAAAAAGGGACAAGAGATAACAAGCAAGTAAAAGCAGAAGGGTTACCAAACCCTAATATAAGAAGAGCTAACGACCTCATCTACTAATTCAACAATAGAGACAAGTAAGGAAAAAAGTATTCATCAGTAAAGTAAGCAAAATGCACCAAAGTGCGATAAGTTGCCATGCTTCGCTCAAACTTGCATAAGCAAAAAGCTAACGAAAAGCCAAACTATAGAAGGAAAAGGAACTATACAGTCCTAATCATGTGAATCATTAACACTGGTCAAACCACAGATCTGTGTCGGCGACCAAAATGTCCAAAACAAACCACCAGACCTAAATGTCTCAAAGGCACCACGGCGGTGGACACAAGGTCCGCCACACCAAAACAGCTTGTAAACAGAGACCCAAATGTCTCAAAGGCACCACGGGGGCGACCACAGGTCCAACACACCTAAAACAACCTGTAAACAGAGACCCAAAAACCACCATGTCAAATGATTCACGATACGACGTACAATCGGCGGTCCTTTATCCACTGCCGATCTAGCCATTAAAAACAACCCAAAAGCCCAGCAGAGCCCAAATACCAAAGTCTAAACACTTCCCATGGCAAACGAGGCAAAATATCCAAAATTTACCTTAAGACCCAAACTCGGCGAATTTGGACAAATTCAGCAAAACACCCAAGTCAAATTCGGCGAATATACCAAACGAATCCAATGATACTCGACGAATTGGACTTGGCGACAAAACGACACTCGGCGATACTCGACGAATCGGCTTGATTCAGCGTGTATACTCGACAAAAAGTGACTTGACGACAAGCTCACTCAATGCCTAGACTGCTGATACTCGACGAATCCCAAAGATATACGTCGAATTTTACTTTGATATTCGACGAATAGGACTTTGGCGATAACCTGCTACACTCGGCGAATTCTGTACCTAGCCATACTTGACGAAATTCGGCGATACCCGCCAAATCTGTTACCGATACCCGACGAATTAACCTTTAACAAATTTGGCGATACCTAATGACTCTGCCCTAGGCTAGACCTCACCATACCCGACGATTTACCCACGATGCTCGACGAGTTCCTATCGTCGATACTCGACGAGTTCCTATCGTCGATACTCGACAAAATTTGGCTTTGACGGACCTAACCTCTACTCGCTGAATTCCTACCTGATACCCGACGAATTCCTGCTAGCTGATAAACGCTGAAATGACTTACGCCGCTAACCTAGTCTCCTTAGTTTGACCGAAAACTTGCTCTATCCTAGGGGTTCTTGTCATAATTCAATCTACACTAATCCTACTCTCTACGGGAGGAGGAAATAAAGAAAAGTCAAGGCTAGAATTGGACACGCAAGGGGGAAAAATCCACATGCCTTGAAATTCCGGAGAAACCCCGCCCGCTCGCACCGTGACAAGGATCGACCGTGAAAAGGCCCTAGCAACGTTTCCTGAAACTTTTGGAAGGGAAAAGAGGTCAAAATCGCTAACCATAACGTACAAAAATTGGAGAAATGGGGAAAACTTTCCATGATCGCGTAGCTCTCGCCGAGAGCTTTCCAAATCTCTAAACTATTGACGAATCCGACCACCGGAGCTCTAGAAATCGCCGGCTGAAAGCACGCCCTGTCTGCCGCTCGTCCTCTTTCGCGAAAAGTCCGCCGCTCGAGTTAAGGAAGAAGATTAATAGTAACGAGGTAGGGTTTTTCGATTCGGACAATTCTTATTTATACTTATAAATATAATAATATATTATTATTAATTAATTAAATAACGTCAAAACGACCCGAAATCCAAACGACCTCGGATTACTATGATAATCGCACCATAGCTATATACCGACGCTTCGAATCGAACGACGAATTCGAAATCAAAATCTGACAAACCAAATTTGGGTAAACGCCTCCCGAAGCCAAAATATAAGCATTCCCAAAAAGGCTCCACCGAGTCACCAAAATAGACCCGGCTCGCAAGAGAATCTTGCAAACAGGCTAAAATCCAGCCATACTGAAAACCTAAAGAGCAAAACCAAGCTCTAACAATGACACATGCCAAAACACGCATTAACGTAACGCCCTGACGTCACAAATACGCCAATAAAAGAAATAAAGTAAAGATAAAAAAAATCAGGGGCATTATACTGGGCAAAAGCTCAAGTTTAGTACGACATTCCATCCTCAAACCGATGGTCAAACGAAAAGGACAAACCATACTATTGAGGATATGCTGAGAATGTGTAACCTTGACTTTGGTAAGAAGTGGGAAGATCACCTCTTCATGGTGGAGTTCACTTATAACAGCAGTTTCCAGACGAGTATAAAGATGGCGCCTTACGAGGCTTTGTATAGAAGGCAGTTTCGAACACCGATATCATGGACTGAGGCAGGAGACACCAAACTTTTGGTAAAAGAGGCGGTGGCCGATGCTTGTGAGTTGGTGTGAACCATTCAGGAGCGCATGAAGGTTGCTCAGGATCGACAGGCGAAGTATTTCAATGCATGTCACATGGACGTGGAGTTCGCGATGGGAGACTAGGTTTATCTAAAGATTAAGCCGTTAAAAGGCGTTTAGTGGATTCGCTGACTCAAGAAGTTGAGTCTGAGGTTTTAGAGCGTTCGAAGTTATACGGATGTATCAGAAAAGCAGCCTACCAGTTGCTGTTTTCTTCAAGCTGAGTTTTACATTATTCTTCCATGTCTCTTTCTTAAGGAAAATCCTTGATAGAGGCAAGTGTTGTGGTCTAGTCGGTGGCGGTGCCGGTAGAGGAGACCTGAGGACGAAAGTCCGTCCGGTTGGCTTAGAGGATTCATAAGTTTCGGTAGTTGCAGAACAAAGAGGTCAAACTCGTAAAGGTGCGTTGGGACAACTGCGGGCGAGACGAATTCTCTTGGGAGCATGAGAAAGCAATGCAGAAGGACTTCCCAGAACTTTTTTGCTTCAGGTATGCTTTTTGGTTTGAGTGCATTCTTAATTTCGAGGACAAATTCTTTCTAAGGAGGAAGGAGTTGTAACACCCCAGTTTTTCCAGAACTTGAGCCTCTAGAAGCTATTGCCCGGTGATAGGTAGTTATCTCCCGACAATAGCTAGGCGTTGAGAGCGATGAGTAGGAAAACGTTGAGTACTAGCGCACGACATTAGTTAGCTACCGCTCGCGGCAGCCTGGCAATGAGTGCGTTGAGTGGTAGGCGTTGAGTGGTAGGCGTTGAGTGAGCTACCGCACAACATTATTCTTACCACCGGCGATAGCGCGACATTATTTTGGCCGAGCGCTCGGGAAGCTACCACCCGACGATAGGTAGTTATGGTCCAGCGATAGCGGACGAGAGCAGTTCCATCATTTGGCATTTTAGGTGTCCGATTTCTCTTAAGATTTGATCTTATAGCCGGGACACTCCATCCAAAGGGCATAAATAGGGCTGAAACATTCAGAACCTTCACTTTACTCTCATTTTGAGAAAGACTTGGTGTTTGGGAGAGAGTTTGGAGGAGGAAGGAGAAGGACTTTCTCTTCCATTAACGAAGCTTCGGGCTCTGATTGTCAATCCAAGGCCATATCCATGGAGATAGGACTTGAAGGCGCACATCTTCATCCATGCAAATCGAGCTTTCATGGCTAGGAAGAGGAGTCGTAATGTAACGCCACTTCTCCTCTCAGTATTTAGGATGCATGCATGACATCCATTCTTTTCTTGCTTTCATTCAAGCTTGTAGGCACTAGATCTCTCAAATGAGAGGGGTTCGGGTTGACATGATTTAAGAGGAGTCATCGAGTCAATTGTGTCCTTCTCTGGCATGATATTGCATTAGAAATCCGCTTCGTTAGTGTATTGGCATTGTGAGTGAAGCCTTAGTCGCGACCGTTAGTCCGACTCGGTGATGTTGCATAACGAGCCTTAAGGATTGTAATAGAAATCCGTTTGCGACAAGATCTGTTTGTGATGTTTGTACCCCCCCCCCCTTATTTTTGTGTGAGTACAAATGGTGGATTAGGGCGGGAAAGGCTTTTGATTGTGATGCGCTAAGACGCTGCTTTGTCTCTATGTCGGCTTGTTAGCCCGTGATGTTGCAAAGTCATGTGTGGAGTGTGTATCGACATGACAAGCCCCCTCTTGTAAAATTGACAAGAACGTCAAGCTTTGGACAAGCCCAGACGATGCCAACTAGGTTCCGCTGGGTCTCCTTCGGTGGATTTAGTCACGATTGGATCCGGGCCTGGATCGTCACGAGAAGGTGGGGTCAAACAAGGGTTCTTAACATCAGTTTGTTGCTTGTGTGAGATGGAATCCTAACGTGAGAAGTCAGAGCTTGCGGGCAAGCCGGGTTTTGAGACTCACGAGCGGGTGGGGCCTTGACAAGAGTTCCGTGTGGCGGCTTGTATGCCGTTGGGGGAAATTGGAAGTACCCGTGTGATGTGATGTGATGAAGCATGATGATGTGTTAGATTCATGCATTATAGGGTGTCTTGGGTGAAACCCGGGTTTTGCATACATGCTGCATTATAGGCCCTTTTATATTACCTACTCAACATAGAAATATGTTTGTTGTATGAGACATCCAAACATGTTTTACTCCTTTCTATGTTTATGTACATTTGCATACGAAATACTGACCTGCATGGTGATGGAGTGTCTCAGGGGTCCGCTAGGGACGACCGGGATGAGATGTGTTGGTTACACCATCGAGGTCAGCCTTTGCTGACCCACGTTACCACAAATTTTTACAGGGCAAGGATCGCAAGTCGAGCAAGCTCGCCAACCAAAAAGGCCTAAGACTCATGAAATGATCTCTTTGTTTAGTAGCTCTGTTTGGTTGAATGTTATGCTTAGTGCACTTGTTTCCGTCTTGCATGCCAAGGTAGCCTAGGATTGCTAATGCACATTGATATGTTTATGTTAATGGTTCAGTTTTTGGACTTGCGAATGTTGTAAGGCCCTGAGGCCGTTTTGATACTCTTGTGATAGTGAATAACTTTAGTGTTATTTTCTTGTTTCGCTGTTTATAGTCTGAGTTTTGAGTTGAGTAGTTTATATCATCTTATAATGCTTAAGCTGTGGAGGCTATATGTTGTGGGGCCCCAGCCAGACCCATATTATACGGTCATTACAGGGGAGGTGTTACAAGTACCACATCATAGGAACATTCACATAAATTGTTGAGTAGCATATCACACTTTGTCCATGTGCTAAATAGGACCTTGCCCAATTTCAAGGATCTTTTGTCCTTACCCAATGATAAGCCTCTATATTAAATGCTTTCATCTTTTTCATTTCACCATTAAAGTCAACAAATCTTGTAGGGGATACAGTCTTCCACATTAACTTTTTCATTTGTAAACTTTTATGTATTCGTTTGAAATTACCATACATATGTCTTAGACAAAATCTATGCTCTACATTAGACAATCATTCTTCGAATGCTCGTATAAGTCCCTTTTACTTATCAGAAATGATTATCCAAACATGATTGTTAACAATATTCCAATCAAGTACAAATAGCCCAATGAATCATTCTCGTGATTTTCCATTTTCCCTTACGACCATTGTATATGTTATTGTGTATATACCATTGTTGACATTACTGCCAACTACACATAGTAAAACTCCTCAATTTGAGGTCTTTAGGTGAGTTCCATCTTGACCTATAATGGGTCGACAAACGATAAGGAAACTCACCTTCAATGCATCCCAACATATATATAATCTCTTAAAATACATGTTTGAAATTCTGAAAGTAGTTTACATTGAACTTTAACTTTTGTGTTAGGATAAGTTCTTCAGATATCTTTACAATAGTACCATAAAATAATATACTACTCCAACTTTATGCAATGAATGATCTTATTAATTTGTCTTTTCACTCTAGAGATTTCTTGCATTGAAATTACAGGTCACTCAGGGTTACTCCTAAGATGATGTTGATATTTTTTGCTAGATAACCAAAGGACAATGTTTAGAGCTTGCTTCCCTATAGCATGTGTGTTCTCTTTCTATGGTATTTACTTAAAAAAGTATATTTTTTGGATATAAAATAAGCATACATAACCCATCAATATACATAAGTATCTTGAATTTTATCACAACAATTTTTTTGAATTTAATTGACTTACTTTGCATGTTAGAATATGTCATAACTGTCTCTCTAAATTCTTCAGGTCTATTAAAACACAATCTAACATCAAATTCAAAATGTGATTAATTGACATTGCCTTGATATATTAGATAACGTGATGATTTTCTTTTGTTGGAGCTAGAGGTGAGTTGACCTTTGCCTTTATAGTGATCTATCATTTGATTTTGTTCACTTCAACTTCCTTGAGTGGTCTCCTTCAATCCAACACATTCAATGACTTCGTCAATATTTTCATCATACTCTAAATCATCACTCTTAAAATCATTATTTGCAAAATCATCACTAAAAGTTGGAATATTCCCTTTCGTGTCCTCTTCATTGCTAAATGAATCACTCTAATTCTTAAGTTCAAATATTGTTGTGCCCTAAAGATTTTCTACTTCCATATCAAAGTTACTTTGAGCTTCAACTTTTTTAATGAACACATCAACTTCCCTCTCACCATTGATATACCTAATAAAAATTTTAACAACAACATCCATTACTAATAAAATCATATTACTACAAGCTTCATGTTCGCTTAAATAAAAAAAAAATCTAACCCCGCCCAAGTGACTAGTTTGTGTAGTAATTTCGTGCAAACCAATAAAAGTTACGTCGTTGTAATTACAATAATCAACGTAACTGATTACATCAGACATAAATTTCATTATAGTCGAACTGAGAAAAGACCCTGAATGGTGCATTCTGATAGTGAACAATGAAGCTTCATATGACATGTACAATGCCATCTCTTTTAAATCTTTACCTCTCAATATCCACACCATTCTATATAATGTAAATAAGAAATTGAACATCCTCAAGTAAATGCCTGAATGAATGGAGTTTAAAAGAATCTTATAACTGAAAGTAATAAATAAAGAGCTATAATGGTAGGCTATATATATACACACGGGTTAATAAACAACTTTCATCAGGAATTACAACAGAAAGTTTATCTATAACTGGCTTCACCTCACAATTACTATTATAGCCCAATGAAATGAAACAAAATAGCAATCTATGATTTGCTTGACCAGAAGATGCAACATTTTGATCATTGATGTAATAATAACATGCAAAAAAATAACATAGGTTACTCAAGAGTCCATAACAACATATGTTTTTTCTAAGAACCCTTTACCATCTATAATATCGTTCTCTCCCAAGAGTTCCCCCTTCTTTAGCTTTGATGAAATAAATCCTGAAAAAGAAATTCAAAATTTAAAGAATTAAACTTAACAAACAAAACATTAGCACATCACCAAGCCAGCACCTCTCAGTTGCAACGACTTTATAACAAAGCCAATAGCAGCGAATGGAAGCATCAAGATTGCCCCTCCCAAGAACGCATAACGCCAATGAAGACTATTCCCAACCTGAAATGATATGTAAATCAAATAAAAACACATGTTGCACATATCATAAACCAATCTAAGTTATGAGCACATAAAATCAAGTTTCTCACTGTGCAGGAAACAAGTAGAAATGCTGAACTTTGCCAAAAACAAAATCATCATATTCAGCGCCGCTGAGGAGGAAATCCAGTGCTAGGGTTGCCGGCTGGAAAGCACGAAGGGAGGGGCCTAGGGCGACGTTCTTCCGGTGGCGTTCTTCAGTGCCAGGGAGGAGGAGAACACGGCTTGGGCGGCAAAGCCGTGCCGGGAAGAGAGGAAGGTGGAGGATTTGCAATGGTCGGGCTCGGCGTCGTTCGGCGGAAGGGGAGAGAGAAACGAACCGATGTGCGGTTAACGGAGGTGAGTTGGAATTTTTTTTGTTTTTTTAAGTTAGAATGGGTGTGTGAATAATGTAAATTGCTCCATAATAATAATAATAATAATAATAATAATAATAAATCGTAAACCCCTGCTTCCTCACTGATACCCGCTGCCCCTTCTACTTCTCTCGTTTTTAGCGTGCCGGAAGCCCGACCTACCATTTCCGCGCTCTGCACCGCCGGCCCGATCTCGCGCCCAGCTCCGCAAGACGCCGGAGAAGCCTCCGTCCATATCCTCCGCCGCCGTCCATCTCCTCCTTAGCTTCTGTTCGGGGTCTTTGCGTAGCTGTCGACGAGCACGGTCTCGCCGGATCTTTAACTGGCAATCGGAGGAAGCTGCTGTTCTTCTCCTGTCCAGTTACGTGAGTGAGCAAATCTTCAATTTTCCTGATTTCTGATTTCAGTTGAGGGAGTTTTCTCGATTACCTCTCGACTGGCGACTGCGTCAAGGTGCTCTTGCGAGATAAATCCCTCTCCAGCTTTTCGCTTCCCAGGTAAATCCTCGAGCTCTTGATGGCTTTAGTTTTTATGCCTTTGGGCCCAGTTCTTCGTTCATCGATTTGAGCTGGGTAACATGAGCTTCTCATCTCTCCTCGTTGTTCTCTCCCTGTTTACTTGTTTTAAGTTCATTTTATTTTATTTTCTATCTTCCTTCCTGAGGTTGGACTTAATGCCTCAAGTAATCTTTTTAAATTTGACATTAGCTGCAAGTGTCCTCTTTTACTTGTGTAATTCGAAGTGTAATCGTGATTTGGATTTTTTTACGGTCATTTTGAGTACTCATGTGTATATGCGCAGCCCACATCGACTCATCGAGTATGAGCAAAGTCCGTGCGGATGCGGGAGAAGCCCGCCTGGATGCGGCCGAAGGCCGCCCGAGACCATCGAGCACCGGCAAAGCCCGTACGTAGATGCTCGTGTATATAAATAAATAAATAAATAAATATATATATATATATAATATATATATATATATATATATATATATATATATATATATATATATATATATATATATGGGTTTGCTGTAAATACGCGTGAGGTATATATTAGTTATATACACGCCTTTTTGAAATACGCCTTGTCCGTACATTTTCAAGAAAAGTGTTCAGTCTGAAAGTTGTAGATCTCGACGAGATCTATAACTTTCGTGTTGAACACTTTTCTTGAAAATGCACGGGCAAGACGTATTTCAAAAAGGCACATGTATACTTATATACATGTGAAGTGTATATACATAAAATCGTGATATATATATACTATTCTAAAAAAAGTATAAGGTCTGCAAATATCAACGAATTAAAAATTCATTCAATTAACCTCAGCCGCCTAATCATCCGATAAAAAAAAACTCAAAAACTGGCCAAAACCCTAACAAAATCCGATATATAGCATCCCTAAACAAAAAACACGCACAACAACGCCCTATTCGCTCCCCTCCGCCGCTCCCGCACTGCAGCGCTCTCTTTGCCCCCCTCCGCCGCTCCCACACCTCACGCGTTTTCAAAGCAGGCGACCTCTTCATTTAGCAACCGCCGAGCCTGAAGACAGAGCCTGTTCGCCTCCTTCACAACCGTCGAACTCCATTCCCTGTGAGGATTTCTGATCTCTTCTTTGGATTTCATTTCAAAAATGGAACATTCATTTTCGTTCATGATTTTAGGGTTTTATCTTTCCTAAAATCGTTGAACTTTCAAAATCTTATAAATGACCTCTATTTTAATTTATTATAGTTTCGTTTTTTCAACGTTTTTAATCTAAACAATCTACCGTTGTTCATTTCTTTAGATTTCAGAACTATTTTTTTTTTCAGTTTGGATTTCAGATCTGTTTGGATTTCAGTTTCTTTGTTTCCCCTCTTCTTGGTTTATACTTCAAATCTCCTCTCATATTTGTTTTCGTTTTCGTTTGTGTTTTCCGTGTTATTATGTTTTTGTTACGATTTCAAGTCACCTGTGTTTTTATAATCCATTGGTCGTTTTCTCCTATGGATCAGCTGCAGGTAAGGTTGTAGATGTCAGATATCGGGGACACGTCAGTTTAGGTTTTTCAGGTCGGTTTTAATATGTCTTGGGATATATCGGGGATATTTCATATATCGAGTTTTAATATTAAATTATTTATATGTATAATTATTTATAAATTTAATCATTTTTTCATTTATATATATTAATATAATAATAATTTGATATTTATTGAACTCCTAAATTTATCAAATTAATATAAACATTTTGTGTTACACAAGTAATAACGATATAACACGTGAAATAAAATAAGAGGAAGAAAAATGTCGAAAAGTTGTCGATGACAATGAAAGGATCGTTAGTTCATAATTCAAAGATCATGCATAATTGAAGTCAATGACGGACTTGAGCAAGGAAGAAAGTCAGAGGAAGAGAAAAAACAACCTAAAAAATGATACAATTTTGGTCTATTATCACTAATTATATCAGCCAACATGTCGGTAATTAAATTATAGATCATAGACACTAATTAAACAACCTAAACCATCGACATTACTTAAAATAAATTGAAAAAAAATCAGTCGATAAAATGTAGGATATATCAGCCAAACCTAAACCATATACATTAATTAAAATAAATTGAAAAAAAATCAGTAGATAAAATGTCAGGATGTATTAGCCGATATATCGGTTAATTCCAGACATATCGGAGGATATATTCCAAAAGGATATCTTGCAAAAACATATCGAAAACGTGTCGATTTGTCCATGAAACTTTTATGTCAGCCGACATGTCGGCCATGTCGGAGGATATCCACAACACTGGCTGCATGGTATAAGATTGATTTATCAATACCACACGTTTTCGACCACCATTTCCTATGAGGATTTCTTCTCACTTTTTGATAGAAATTTGATTTCACCTCTGTTTATGATTTCAGTTTTGTTTACAGTTTCGTATATTCCAAATTTTAATTTGATTTCACCTCTGTTTATGATTTCAGTTTTGATTACAATTTCGTATATTCCAGGTTTTAATTTGTTATGGTTTTCTTTTTTCAGGAGATTTCAACTCTAAATTCAGTTTTATTTCCAAATTTGGTTTCTCTTTTTTTATTTAGTTTTGATTTCAGATTTTGATTTCAGATTTTGAATTCAATTTTAATTTCAGATTTGTTTTTTTTTTCCCTTAATCAGTTTACAGATTTTCCGTTATACGGTTCATTTGTACATTCGATTTTAAGTTACTGATTTGTAAATCATTTTTGAATGGTCGTTTGTGAATTTGTTCTTAAGTTACAGTTTTGATTTTCGTATTTGAGTCGATTTTTCATTTCACGTCTCTGATTTCATAATAGAATTCGTTTTAACTTTCCTATTTTGGATTTCATTTTCAATTTCAATCACTATTTCGGTTTGACAATCACTGTTTCCGTATTTGAGAGGTGCATCCTGTATTTATAACCATTCATGAGAAATGCAGTTAAAACTTTACCTATTTTCCTTTGGCCCTGCTCCGTATTTGAGCATATGGATGTGTATAGTAAAAGGCAACTACATATTCTTGAGCCGATGAAACTGTTATTCTTGAGCCCAAATGGCAATACATTGACAACAAGATTATTCCGTTTTAAGGTTCTCCGTTTCATAGTGATTTTGTTATTCAGTTACTTTTTTGAAATGGGTTTTGGATTTCAGTTTAATACTAATTTCAGATTTTCGGTTCAGTTCCGTTTTTGATTAATAGCAGTTTCTGATTTCAGATTTCCGTTCAGTTCCGTTTTTCCCGTGATTTAAATCCCAGTTTTAGGGTTCTCTGATTTTCGGTTTGATGGTGATTTCGTTCTTCAGTTATTTTTTTGAAATGGATTTCTGAATTGGTTTTCTGAATTGGTTTTAAATTTCCAGGCACTGATTCGATTACAGATTTTGTTTTAACTTTCTGTTCTCGGAAATTGTTTTGAATTCCGTTCTATCTACGGTATTAATTATATGTTTAAAAACTTTTGAATTCAGTTTAATTTCAGTTTAATTAACAGTTAATTTCAGTTTTAACACGGTTTAAATTTTCAGTTTTATTATCTAAAATGTTTTATTTTCAGTTTAAATGTTTTAACACACTCACTTTTATTAACTAAAATTTTCAGTTTAAATGATTTAACACACTCTGTTTTATTTCCAGTTATTTTTCTTCAATCTTTGCACTGAAAATGTCAAGTATTAGTATTGTCTAATGCTGCCTATACAAGAAGCACAAGCAATCAATGATTTTTGTTAAATGTAAGTTTAATTTTTAATTTTATTTTCAGTAATTTCATAGCTTAGTTTTATTTTCAGTTAAAACTTAAATGTAAGTTTAAATTTCTTCTGAAAGGCGCTTTGCTTTTCCAAATTGTAAGTTAAGTTATTTAGAAATCATTCATTAACTCTTTTTACACCAATTTTTAATAATGTTGCGACATAATCATCAATTATCTGTTCAAAACATTCAGGCACAACTAATATACACTCACTTTGCTCCGTTTAGAAATTTGGATGTAATCTCTAAAATTTTCTAATATAAATTTGAACATCATGTTAATCTATACATATATACAGTTAACAGAACCATGATGACATGGGTTAATTTAGTTCTTGGAGGTAATCTTTAAAATTTTTAATATAAATTTATACCAATAATTATTGCAGAAATTCTTTTTTTATTTATATTTTTTTGTTATAATTTTTGTTTAAATTTTCATTTGAGTTCTCATTTCTGTTTACATTTATTTTATTTTTCACTTTTCGTTTTAGTTTTAGTTTTCAGTTTGAGTTTTCGTTTCTACATTTTTTTGATTCTATTGACTCCGATTAAGTTCAGATTTGATCTAAAAAATTTAAAAAATCTTGAACGTTCATTCATCAAATGAAAATAAGAACCGTCGGATTCAAGTAATTCTTTCTTCATTTGGTGGGATAAATGTTCAAATTCTCTTACACCTATTTGTTTAGATATTTACAGGAGGTGTAATATGGTAGGTCAAATATTGATTTATACATTCAGATTAAAATAAGAACTGTCGTCCCCACGATAAATGTTGCTCCCCACGACAAATGTCGCCGTCACGACAAATGTCTTCCCCACGACAAATGTTGTCCCACGACAAATGTCGCCACCACGACAAATGTCGCCCCCACGACAAATGTCGCCCCCACCACAAATGTCGCACCCACGAAATATGTCGCCCCCACGACAAATTTCGCCTCACGACAAATGCCGCACCCACGACAAATGCCGCACCCACGACAAATGCCGCACCCACGACAAATGTCGCATCCACGACAAATGTCACACCCACGACAAATGTCGACCCCACGACAGATGTTGCCCTCACGACATTTGTTTCCCCCACGACAAATGTCGCCGCCACGAAAAATGACACTGCCACGACAAATGTCGCCACTACGACAAATATCGCCCTACGACAAATATCACACCCACGACAAATGTCGCCCTCACGACAAATGTCGCCCCCATGACAAATGTGGCACCTACGACAAATGTGGCACCTACGACAAATGTGGCACCCACGACAAATGTGGCACCCACGACTAATGTTTCACCCACGACAAATGTCGCACCCACGAGAAATGTCGCCCCTCACGACAAATGTCGCCGCCACGACAAATGTCGCCGCCACGACAAATGTCTCCCCCACGACAAATGTCGTCCCATGACAAATGTTGTCGTCACCACCACAAATATCACCCCCACGACAAAGGTCGCTCCTACGACAAATATCGCCCCCACGATATATTTCGCCCCACGACAAATTTCGCACCCACGACAAATGTCGCACCCACGACAAATGTCGCATCCACAACAAATATCGCTTCCACGCCGAATGCCCCCGGGCCGGAGGCCCGTGCCTGTCACTCGTATATATATATATCAAGCTTGTAGATGTCAGATGTCGGGTTAATGTCGGTTTGAGTTTAAAATATCAGATGTCGGATTGCAAGAGATATATCAGGGATATTTTACAATGTCGGATTTTAATATTTTAAATAATTTTTTTCATATATATATACACATTTTTTTGTAAATATGTATAATTGTACACAATATATGTTTATAAATTACATAATAAACATATATACACATAATGTATGATTACAAATTACGCAAGAAAATGACGTTGACGATAATAAAAAATATAAAGAACACGAGAGAGCCGAGAAAGACGTCGAATCTAGGATCGAGAGATGCCCCAAATGAAGCACAAAACAAATTATTACTGTCTGAATGCTTAAAAGAAATGAAATCAATATATTTTTAATACTTCTACCGATATATCAGCTAGGAGATATCACCCAATACATCGGGTAAGATTGATATATCAGAGGATATTTTCAAAAATGATATTTTTGCTCAAAATATCGAAGTCATGCCGTTTTCTTTCCAAAACCTTTATGTCGGCTGACATGTCGGCCTACATCTACATTACTGATATATTTATATAAGATAAATGAAATGCAAATACAAATGGAAGAGTAGAAATGTCCGTCCGATGAAAAACATCAATGATGCGCCAAACACGCACGATCCGCGAGATAATAAGAATCTGAACTGCAATCTGCCTAGCAGATGCACAAGGTTCACCGGGAACCTTCGTCTTCAATGTTCGTCGTCCATCCCTCGCCACCACCAGAGAAAAACACCAAAGCTGGGACGAACCTGTAGATCAAGACAGTCCCACGACGCCCTCCTCAGAATAAGGCCCCTATGCTGAACCCTTGCAGCTAGTCATAACCCCTCCAACAGGTTTCCCTCCAACAACTAGTCACAACCCCTCCAACAGGTTTCCTTCCCCACTGCTCAAACCTCCTCTTCTTTACCAAACCAACACTGCATTACTCGATCTCCAATATTAGTTTGCCGAACAGAAGCTAGGGCTCAACATCACGAAGCCTTGCCAGCTATAAGAGGTGAATCCGACCTAGTATCAGAGAAACAAAAGGGGGGGGGGAGATTGAGAATCCTCAGGGGCGACGACTTTGCCTAAGGAGAATCGCAGCACCAGACAGGGTTGCCGATTGGGGCTTTTCACACGACTCTGTCCTTGCAGGAGTTTGCTATCGAGGTTAATAACCCTAGATCTCAAATGCGATCTAATAAAAGAAAAAGAACCGAATCCGGGTCCGATTCGGAACTAATCCAATAAATTAAGTTCTTAACAAACCACCACCTTGATCCGTGATTCAGATCCACCACCTGCACTAAGTATTCTCTGCACAAAGCATCAATTGCATGAAGCATCAACGTCATTTGGCAATATCTGCACGCAACAACGACTGCACAAAGCAACACTGCACGCTATACCACTTCAGTACTGAGGCATCAACCGACATGTTGCAGTTGGCTCATCCCTGCTCTGGCTCAATCCCAAGCTTAGGACACATAAGAGGAAGTCGCTCAATCATATGCTTTGTTGTCTGTGACCACCCTCGCCCCTTCACACTTGAAGTTCAGTGACCCCATACCAAAAAATGAATTGATCATTACATAGAATTCAATCAAGATATTGTATGAAAGCAGAATTCTTGTATTCGTTGACGCAACTAGATCGCTGAATCTAACTCGCCTAGCCGAAGTTCTAGAAGGGTGATCCTCTGTACACTGTCGGTCATAAAAATCGTGGGCGTACAACCTCGCACCATGGTTCACATCAGTCGGTATAGACTACTGTGCTGCATAACTCGTACGAGCACAGTGTGCCCTCGTGTCACCATCAAAATTCCACCGGTCGTCGCAAAGCTACAACCTCTATTGTACAATCTGCCCAGTGATATCAAATTCCTACGCATCTTGGGTACTAGATGCATCCGTTCAAGCCTACACACTGTTCCGTTATGCGTTCGGATGTCCATTGGCCTTATCCCCATTACCTCACATGCTGAGTCGTCACCCAGAAAGACGTGACCCATTCGTCACCTCCACTGAACTAAATATCGCCGTATTTAAGCATATGCGTTGCGAAGCACTAGAATCAAATATACAACTATCAGAGTTACTCTGACTCTTAGCGATAGTAAAAGTGTCATCACTCTCCTCTGCTAGGTTTATCACCGTCTTGCCCACACTCTAAGCGTCCCCAGAACTCTGTGCATGCTGCCAACAGTTCCTCTTGATATGACCGCTTTGCCTGCAGTGGTAGCACCTCACTGCATTCTTCCTCGATGTAGATCTGACTCATGCACTACCATATCCCTTCCCAAGCTTTCACCCTCGTCCTCCTACGACCAACGCATGGTCACCCCCAGGAATGTGGTCCGAAAATAACTTACTGAACAACAACACATATGTAACCTGCAGTGTCCTTCCCATATAAAAGCGTGATCTTCATGTTCTTGTAGGATATCGGGAGCGAGGTAAGAAGCAAAAGGACATTGTCTTCTTCCTCCACCCTTACACCAGCCATATGCAGTTGGTTGAGAAGACCATAAAACACTTTTAAGTATTCATGTAGGTTACCCAGACTCGTGGTCAATGACTTGCTCATGTACAATCCCTCAAACTTCTTCCACAGCTTGACATCGAACTCTTCAACGCCAATGTTAAACAACACGTTGCCATCAATGCATATCTTGATGGCGCTGGTGGTGCGCTCATCCAAATCAAGCTACTCCGAATCCTTCATCAGAGCGGGCAAAGAATCACGCCCTGCAACACTCACATCAAACCCTGCAACACTCACATCAAACCCTGCTCAACCAACATGCGCTTGATCGGAATTTGCCATAGGAGGAAATTCTCGTTGTCGTCAAACTTCTCCACCGAGTATCTAGCCAACACTGTATTCTTCGCTGCCATAACTATCTTGGCGCCTCTAGTTGATCTGATTAATTCATGAATCAGATTTAAGAAGGTAGGGAGCAGACCAATGTCGTCACCTACTGTTGACCCAAGCCTCAATCAGAACGTCCTATCAGTCACCTACAACCTCCCTTTGATACCCCTTGTAAGGGGGCCAGGGTACGACTCCCACATGCACTACTGCAGTAAACACAGATAAACAAGAACACAGGCACAATGCTAACTTGACAATCTCACCGATATATACATAGCTACCACACACACACATATATATATCAAATAAATGAAATGCAAATACAAATGAAAGAGAAGAAATAATTGTCTGATGAAAAATACTGAGGACGTATCAGACACGCACAATCCACGGGAGAATAAGAATCTGGTCTGTTAACCGCCCAGCGGATGCGCAAGGTTAATTGAGAACCTTCAAAATAAATTTCTGACGCCCAACTCTCGCCACCATCGGAGAGAAACACCAATGCCGGGGTTCGTGTCGAGAACGTCTCTTGGTCGCTGGAGAACCTGCGAGAGAGAGAAAACGGTAAAAGAGGAACTGCGAGTTGTCGGTTACTAGCGGTTAAATGAAAAGGAGACAAAAGGGGTGCCGCTAATAGCGGCGACATCGGAGTTCGCCCGTCGCGGCTAAAACCACTCCTGCGACGGGCTTTTTGGTTGTCATAGATGAAGCGATTACAGCGGTTACCAAGGAGCACCCGATCTGACAGTAACCCGCTCGACAAAGGATTCGAGACCGCTGCCACAGACGACGAGCTTGAGGATTCGATTCGCGATGCCTAGAGAGTACTGTTCATGCCTATTTATAGGCTCGGGGTCCTGCCCGAGCGGGCATGCGCTAGAATCACCGGCTGCCCGGGGGACAGGAGAGCGGGCAGCGGTGACAGGATGCACATCTAGAGAAGAAAGAGGGCAGGCTTTTAACCGCGCGGCTACGCGGTCTTCAATAAAAAGACCGGCGACTCTCAGACGGAAAAACGACTTGCTGATTGCCACGGTCTCGCGGTTACGCGGTCAAGAATCGGACCCTTGACTTATCTTAAGGGAGAAACTGAATAGCGGTCTCCCGGGTAAACATTATCCCCGCACATTTCCGAATGTTGGAGAATTTTGGAAATGTTAGCTTTACCCGTCAGACCGACGTAGCCTTTAATACGCCTCGAAGCTATAAATACCGCCGGAAGGAGAGAGATATCCAGATATCCCCTGGGAGACAGCATACTTGGATTGCGGTTAACACTTTGTTGCTCGCTATGCCGAGGAAAAGCTTGTTGGGAGACATGTACAGGAGATCCGGTTTGAATGCAAAACCGCTCGTTCGGGAAAATGCGGCCAAAGTTGCTAGTCCGCCCGACACAACGACTGAGAAAACTTCTACAGCTCCCACATCACTGATTACTCTAGCCGAAAAACCGAGCGAGGAGAGCCGGAACGGTGGGGCCAAAATCGACCTGCTTGTCACCCCAAAGACCGCCATTACCCCCGACGTCGACATCACCGATGACACTCCACACAACAATGACAACGGATTGATTTCTCCAGCCGACACTCTTAATGACATCAGGGAGAAGGCCATGAAGGCCGCTTTGACTGCGGCGGATAAGCTGAAACTTAAGCTAGGGATCAGCGAGCCCTCCCCGGAGAAACGAAAACGCCGATCCGGGCCGACCACCGAGGAGCGGGTAGAAAGGAAGCTTCGTAAAAAGGGGAAAGAGAATAAGAAGTCATCCGCTCTCAAATTCGCCACGGCCCCGCTATCCACCATTTCTGAGGAGTGCGAGATATTTGCTGACTCGCAAAAGGAGATCGAACAGCCGTCAGAGGTAACCAAGGTTGCAGATGTCGGATGTCGGACTCATGTCGGTTTGGGTTTTTTATGTCGGATGTCGGATTGCGGGGGATATATCGGGGACATTTTAAAATGTCGGATTATAATATTATAATTATATATATATGTATATTCCATAATTTTTTCATTTATTAATTAAATTGTAATTATTTTATCTAATCAAGTGTAAACTAAAATTCATATAAGAAAGTTAAACTATTAACAATCATCTAATCAATTTCTAATAAAAAAACAATATTGCATACTTTCTTTCATGTAATACAACATCACAAAATCATATTAAACTAAAAATATAATTGTACCTTATTCCCAAAATGTGAGTGCACTGCTCCACAAAATCTCCTACTCTAATATAAATCTATATATTGTTTTCCTGCAATCAATGAACATATGAGTAAGACTAAACTATATTAAAGATTAAAACATGACAAAAAAAATTAACTCAATAAAACTCACCTAAGTAATATCAAGTTTCTTGATCTGTTGGATAATCCTCGGAAGTGTAAATCATCAATGCATCATCAATGTCCTCCTCAGAACTCTCATCCTCATCCCTCTCCGGCATAGGCCGTTTTCCTTTTGATTTTGCCATATATACCTGCTTTAAAGCCGGCCTTGCACTTCTCCTAGAAGCAGAACCCACATCAGCATCTACAATGTCCCCAATCTGAGACCAAGTCAACCCTTCTCCAGGAAACACTTCATTATCATCATCATCATCTACAACATCATCAGCAGGACCCATTAACCACTCAGCAACCTTTCCTTCATCAATACTCTTTGCAGACAATGGGTCTCGAGATGGATCAGAATATTTAGACTTTAACTTTGAATTGAATTTCACAAATACAAGATCATTCAATCTTTGGCTTTCTAGTCTATTCCTTTTCTTGGAATGAATCTAAATATAATAAACATAAACATTAAAAATTGTTATCATTTTAAGATATTTTTGAAATATAATCTTAAAACTTATACTTGTAAGTAAATTACCATCTCAAAAGTGCTCCAACTCCTTTCACAACCGGAGGAACTAGTTGTCAAATTTAAGATTCTCATGGCCATAGTTCTCAAATTTGGAGTTTGAATTCCATAGAACTTCCACCAATGAGCTTATAGAAAAATAACAAATTATTTTACTAGTCAATTTAAAAAGTAAAACATCAATTATTTGGTGAAAAATAAAGAAAGATAATATCATAATATACCTGGATTGAACCCTGATAGTTCTTTTTGCCTCTTTGCTATGTCCTGGCCAAATAATCCTTGCTCTAGCTGATAAACTTCAACCTCAGCAGTAATAGCATCTTGCATAGAAGGATCATGAGAGTACATTCTAGTGAGGCATTCAATAAACCCACCCATAAACTTTGGGTCTCCATCTATCTCTTCCCTATTTGGGTAGTAGAAGAAGGGATTCAGAAAATATCCTGTTAGATGTAATGGACTGCTCATCTTAGTCTCCACTCTTCTATCTATCAACTTCCATATAGGAAGATATTTACTCTCCTTAAAATCAAGAGCAGCAGCAATCTCCTCTCTAGCCTTCTTCATTTCACCATACAACCATCCCATTGAAGGTGCGTCTCCATCAGCTCTTCTAAGAACTTTCACCAATGGGGAAAATATAAGAAGGGCAAGCTCAACATTCACCCAAAAAGTACCACCCAAAACTGTAGTTGTAGCCTACAATTCAAGAATAAAGATAACATTAGTACATTACAAAGTACAAACAGATTAATCATAGAAATAATATTTGAAAAAAAACTACTAAAATACCTGTTTGCCTGCATCACTGCCAGATAATTTGGTAGCATCCCACCTTGCTGATGTAAACATCTCCCGCAACTGTCTCTTCTTCTCATGGATGCTCTGTAACGAAAGAAATGCTGTGGCGAATCTGGTCACTCCAGGGCGCACAAGATCATGTGACTTCAAGTCTTTTGTAGTCTCTCTGAACATGTCAAGGGAGATAGTATGAGCATATATAAACACTGATAATTGACGTCCAAGTGCAATAGCATTTTTTATTTGCTTTAATCTAGCAATATCCTGGAGAAGCAAATTGATAGTGTGTGTAGCACATGAAGTCCAAAAGAGCCTTGGCCTCTTCAAAGCCATCAACCTTGATGCCGCCATGTTATTGGATGCATTATCTGTCACAACTTGTATAATATTTTCTTCTTTTGGGCCATCCGGGCTGGCAATCGACTCATCCACAAAATCATAAATAAATTTTCCATCATGTGTGGATGACGATACATTTTTGGATAGCCAAAATGCCACCCCAGCAATAGTGTGCACCACTATGTTCATGATGCTTCTCCCTTTTCTATCTGTCCATGCATCCGTAAGAATACTACAGCCATGCACCCTACAGGTTTGAGTGAATGTTGTTAGCATCTCCTTCGTCCGTTGTACCTCCATCTTCAAGAATTTCTCTCTCATCTCATATGGGGTTGGACCCTTCATCCCTGGTCCACATAGCCCTACTGCATGCAACGCCTGTTGGAAGGATGTAGCATACACGGCATTGAAAGGAATTCCTGTCTCGTATGCCCACCTAGCAATATACAAGCACGCATCATCTCTAGCTTTTTTCTTGTACTTGCTATCAATTGTGGTTTGCACCATTTTGCTCGTCTCAGTGCTTTGAGATTGAACAAATTGATCCATAGGCCCTTTAGTACCTACGCTTGCATAAAGGCTCCTTTGTGTAACTTCTTCTATGTCATTACCTCCAACAACTACCTCTTCCAAAGCTGTTTGCAACCTTTCAGTCTTAAATTTTTTGGTTGCCTGCGCAGTGTGTAAATATCCCTCCACCTTTTCTTTAACATCAGCTGGTACCGTCGGGCAAGCCTTAACGTTGCCCCTTATCCCCCCTAAGTGATGCTTCAAGCGAGTAATTCCACCATTCACAATTTGTTTGCAATATATGCATCGTATTCTATTTGTATCATTTGGAGTCACCTTCTCCCCAAATGCCCAACAAGGATCTCGACCTACTACAGAGGAAGTACTGGGAACCTTGCTAGAACCTTCTGATGAATTCATTCTACAAAAAAAGAATTATAAAAAATTTTAAAAAATGCAACATCAGTGATATTTCATATCTAGATGCCCACAATATTGTCATATTGATGTCATCATTAATCAATGTTCATTGATCAGTCTGAAAACATAGCTGAATAAATTTTTTTTTCACATCATATGTTGCCACAATGCCGCAAATATAGAATCATAGAGGATAAGGGAAGAGACAAATATAGAGAAATAGAAAGAAAGAGAGGATTATGAATAGATACAACCACATTTCCAAAATGCCACAATGTCACATTTCCATAATGCCAATCGACTGCCATAAGGATTTTTTCATAGCCACAATACCACAATGTCACAATGCCACAATACCAGCCAACTCTCATAAGAATTTACCACTGTCACAATGCCAACCAACTCTCATAAGAATTTACCACACAACAATTCCATAATTCCAGTTGTCATAACTCATAAGACAGATGCATATCATAATTTGCTAGTCCTTTCTCAGTAATTCTGACGGTGATGTGACACTAAGTTCACACCTCCATGTTTGCTTGAGTCTCCTCTCCACATTTCAGAACCACCAAGTACCGAGCCCATTTCTCCCAATACCAACCTAAACCCTTTTGTCACATTGTTCAACAAAGCCATCTCCTTTTCCCCTGTGTTGTGCGAGCCCACCACAGTTATTTCCCCTTCTAGCTGAAACCCACAGCTCCAAATTACACCTTTCAGTTCCGGGAAATAACTATTGGTAACGATCTCAGCACACTCTGTTAAATTAATTCATGCAATTTATCTTAAGTGATTAAACATAATGTGCTTGCAAACCATACATCTTTTTGTTCTTATTAGTTATTACTCACATCTACTAAAAATGCAATTTGAACTAAAAATGCCACAGAAGAGGAGAGGAAAACTGTCCAGAACCAGTGCCCTATATGCACTTGCGTGTGCTCTGAATCTCTGATGCAAAAATTAAAGAAAAAGCAGATGCAACACTGCAGCATATAGAAGGAGAACGGCCGAGAAGGAAAACCAAAAGCACCAAATAGCCAGTCGAGAAGGAAGAAGGAGGATGAAGAGAAAACTAAGCCCTAATTATAACTTAAAAATAAATATACAACTCACAGTGCTGACTGCTGAGGGGACGAGCCACAGAAGAGGAGAGGAGAGGAAAACTGTCCAGAACCAGTGCCGATAGAAAGACGGCCGACGAAAGACAGCCGACGAAGAGTCGAGAATCACCGGCGAATCAAAGAACCAGAGAGCAAGCAGACCACACTTCTAATCGAGAATCACCGGCGAATCAAAGAACCAGAGAGTCAGAAATCGCGAGAGAGAAAGAAGTCGTGAGAGAAAGAAATCGCGCGAGAGAGAGACTAGGGCAAGCCGAGGCGGAAGATAGTCGGGGGAGGAGAATAAGTTTATAACTTATAAAGTTATAAGTTATAAACTTATAACTTATACCTAATAATTATATAATTAATAATGAATTAATTATATAATTAATAATTAAAATTAAGTTATAAACTTATAATTAAATAATTATATAAATAATAACCTAAAATTTTTTAAAACGCCAGAAGTTATATATCGCCGCCATAACCCGCCATTGCGGGCCGACATGTCCGACATGTCGGCCGCCATTCTGGAAAACGCAAGAAATCCCATTTGCAGCGGTATCGTTGCGATTTCACCCAAAAAATGACATGTCGGCCGACATGTCGGACATGTCGGCCGCAATCTACAAGCTTGGAGGTAACTGATTTGGCCATGCTAGAGAAATTTCTTATTGCGAACGAAGACTCTCTGGAACTTGACCTCTCTGTTAACGCCAGTTATTTGCAGGGGATGGAGGAAATTCTTAACAGTATGACCGTAACGAGTGGTGCGAATCCCGCAACCGAATCCCTCGCCGAGCCCCAGAAAGAGCCTACCGTCGAAGAAGCACTTCTGGCCGCTGGCCTTGCCCCTGACGACAAGACCGACTTGGACATGCGCGAGCGGGTAGAAGAAACTGAGACCCCTCGGACAGGTAAGTTGCTGTCCGCTTCGAGTAAGGAAAATCTCGCAAAGAAGATACTGCGGAGAAAACGTGCAGTCCGCCTGATCTCCAAAGGTAGGGAAATACCGATGACCAAGGAGATATATGAGGTGGGAAGAACCAAGTCCGCGCGACTTTGGAAAGCCCAGATAAGGAGGATCGATCCGGAGAACGCGCGACGACCAATATTCTCTGACCGCGAATTAACGGCAGCGAGAGAAAGACTTGAATTTGAGCCATTGCCTCAAAGTATCGTCCCTTTAGTGTCCGTCTTATTCGTCGATGATCTTTCTTTTAACCGCTTGTTTGTGTTGCAGTTTCAGTGACAAATGGTGCGGGCTCGGCGATTATCCTTGTGAACAGTCCACCTCCACCTGATGAGGAACAAAGGTCTTCTGGTGAGCTTAGCCGTAAGCTCGCGTGGTTAGAGGAAAAGCTTCAATCTGCGGAGGAGGAGAAAGGTGCGCTAAAACTGACGGTGGAGAATTTGGCTGCAGAGGTGAACTCGGCCCGTAAAGAAGCCGCCGCGGCTTTGGAGGAGGCCAGAGCTGCCCGAGAAGAGACAAAATGTGGGAAGGCGCAGCTGATCGCGCAAGCCGTAGCGCACGAGAAGGAGTTGAAAGATCGAGATCAATGACAAAAACGACTACTGGACGACGTCGCCCACTATCGAAACCGGTGTCATCAGGCGGAGAATGAAGTGCGACGCCGGCCCGGGAACCAGAGGGGTGATGGTATGGTTCGGGATGAGACCTTGTCGATGAATCAAGCAGCTTCAACCGCGCGACTTTCCGGACAAGCGGCCTCCACTGAAACAGGGGTATATCTTGGCCGTGTGGGTCGCGACGCTGCAAGGATTCATCAGCACCATCACACTGTGCTTCACCATCTATCCGCTGCGATCTCCACGATTCTGCATGCGGGTGACTTGGTGGCTCACATTGGTGGGGACCTGACAGATCGCGGCGAGCTAATAAGTGACGAGAGAAAGAGGGAAATGAATGCAAAGGGAAAATAGTTTTGTATGTTTATTTGAACTTGGTGGCACTGTGCGGTTAAATTTATTCATAAACTGTTGTTTGAATTTTAAATTTCCCTTGCCATTATGTCTTTTAACCGCTCGGCTTCACGTTCTGATATACCCGCGTGGTTTTTCTATCATATGTCCGGTCATTTACGCTTTTCTGATTACAATTTTCCCTATAAATAGTACAGAAGATTCTTCCCTTATAATAAAATTAGAGTTCATTACTTCCACCGGATAAGAAAAATGGTATCCGAGCGAACTAGTGCTTCAGCCGTATTCCTCCGGTCAGAATTCTGGAGCTCCTCCTTGACTGAAAGCGAGTTTTTGCAATTTGTGCACAGGCATATGCACGATGACTCAATAGTCCCCCGGTTACCTTCAGCGGCTGAGCGGTTAAATTCGGTTGGAAATAACATGGCTGTCATACCCATCGATCACTTTGAACATGGATTTTCTTTCCCCCCGTTCATCGAGCTGATAGAAATTATGGACTTTTACAGAGTCGTCCTCAGTCAACTCCCCCCGAACACAATTGGCGCCATAATGAGCTTTCTGATCTATCTGCGTTCGGAGCGGGTAAAATTCACTATGAACCTCTTCAGAAACTGTTTCGTGGCCCGATCGATCAGGGCGGGTAAAAAGGAAAACAAACTTTTCCGCGACATTATTTACTTCGGCTGTAAGGGGCTGAAGGTAGTAAATCTCCCTAACAAAGTTACAGACTGGTCGACTAGATATCTGGTCTTCACGGGTAACCTCAGAGTCCTCCCCTTAAGTCCGCAAGCCTGCGCGGCTAATAACTTTAGAAGGATAGAGCTCGGAGGGAAAGAATTAGAAATCGTAAATTTCTACAAGAAGGAGCGGCTGGATATTATTTATTATCTGCCGCTGCGGGTAGTCGCGACCGAATGCGATACGACCAAATGTAAGCGTTCTGTTGCTTTAAGAAGTTTATATTCGTGGCTTTCTGTTAACCCCTTCCCTTTACAGTTCAGCTAGAGGTTCCGGCGGGCAAACCGATCTCTCCAGAAGGTCCGGTGCTGACTCAAAGTGAGCTGCGTAAACAGAGGGAAGCTGACCGTATCGAGCCCGATGACCATGCTGCGAGTGAAAGTCCAGCCATTCCTTTCGTGCCGGATTGGATTGAGAAGCCCCTGAAGGATCTCCGCGGTAAGGAGGCCGTGCGATTTCATCGGAATGGGGAACATATCTCGGTTTCCACTTCTCTTCCTCCCGGGTCAAGCTCCAAACTTACTCGTCATGCCCGGGCGGCTGGCTTTGCCCTGTACGAGAAGAAAAACATGGCCGAGATTAAATTAGTGCCAACCGCACGGCTACCCACCTTATCCGCTCAAGCTCGGGCGAGAAGCTTCACCCTTGACCACTTCATTGGTGAAGCCCTGACCGAGGTTACTGGCGTAGCCGAGCGGCTAGAGGCAAGGGTGGAGGAGTTACAAGAAGAAAATGAAGCTTTGAAGGCTGATAACAAAAAGTTGAGGGAGGCCGTCGAGGTAACAAGAACCTTACTCGTTGTTTTTTATCCGGCCGGTCTCAATTTCTAACCAAATTTTATATTGCTTTTAATCTTACAACGAATGTATAACCGGGAGAACCCGGCTTTCTTGAACGAAATCATCTCCCATTTGCGGGAAGGAGGGGAGGACATTCTTTACATCCTCAAGGAGAGAGGTTCTTTGGTACCAGAGGAACAGAAACTTACATTCAACGACCTCTTCCCCGACTTCAGAACACTGGAGGTCGAGCGGGATAATGCAGCCAGTGCGGCCAAGATAGTTGAATCAACTCCTGCTTCTGAGGCTGAGGCCAATACCCGCGATGGTGAAGAGAACGACGCCGAAGAAGTTACCGAGGAAGATTCTGGGGATAGCGGAGAGTCCGATTCTTCAGAATTCACCGGGTCGAGCGAGTCTTCTAGTGCTTCAAGTTCGTCCAGCTCGGGACGAGATCGCCAGAAGAAGAAAGCCAAGATATAGACGAGATGCATCTATTTTCACTTTACAGACCGCGCAGATTCTATTTTTTGTAAACCGCGCGGTATATGTGTAATGGCCTTTTTTATGAATGACATTCTTAGTTTTTCCTTCTGTGTGATGTCGTGCGGTTGAGTGGTTTTTATTTCCTCGATTAATTAACGGATTGAAATGAAGATTTCGCAACTTGATCCTGCACTGAATTCCACGTGACGGGTCTGCGGCTCGTACCCTTTTTTATCCGTTCGATTATAATTTGGACAAGAAAATCAGTACAAAATTCCATATAACAAGCTTGCGACTTGCAACTTTGTATCCGCGCGATTATATTCAGATAAGAAAAAATAGTACAGAATTCCATATGACAAACTGACGACTTGCAACTTCTTACCCGCGCGATTACATTCAGATAAGAAAAAATAGTACATAATTCCATATAACAAACTGACGACTTGCAACTTCTTTCCCACACGATTACATTCAGATAAGAAAAAATAGTACAAAATTCCATATAACAAATTGGCGACTTGCAACTTCTTACCCGCGCGATTACATTCAGATGAGAAAAAATAGTACATAATTCCATATAACAAACTAGCGACTTGCAACTTCTTACCCGCGCGATTACATTCAGATGAGAAAAAATAATACAGAATTCCATATAACAAACTGACGACTTGCAACTTCTTACCCGCGCGATTACAAGATAATTATTTACTTGTCGTGCTAGTGGTGGTGACTGGTTCGCTGCTTTTTGTCTCCTCACCCGCTTGTCTTGACAATTTTTCTTCGAGAGACTTGCTTGACCGCGGATCCAACAACGAATAGAAGTTCCGAAAAACTCACCCTGCGATCAACCCAGTTTCACCTTGCCGCGCGGTTATGCGATAAAAACTGAGTTCAGAAAAAAGAAAGGAGGTGTGCCCGATTACCACGACCTAGATTGATCAACAAGGATGAGGCTGGTGGGTGCTGAGACCGCACCATCTCATCTCAAGGAAGATCAATAAAACCGTAATAATATCCTTTATGACGCATGGTAGAGCTAAGCACCCACCCTGACCCTCCTAAAATGCAGAGGTGGTGTGCTAGGTGCCAACTGGGATTCGACGCCCAGAAGCTCTCCGCACGAGAATCTGCAAGCTCCCACTACACGGTGCGAAAACTCCTCGCTACACGTGGTCTTGGTGGTGTTACGCTAATGACAACGACTCTCGTGGGGGATCGAGCTGGACTCGGCGGTGTTACCCCGGGCTTAACATTTCCTAGCTTTGAGTCTTGAGAGTAAATACCCCGTGATTTGTCCTAAGAATAAAACCGCTTCAAATCATCTCCGCTCCAGGTATGAGTGATGTCCTCCCCTTCATACGTTTGCAGCTTGTAAGCTCCCCTTTTCAGAACTTCCTTTATGATAAAAGGCCCGATCCAATTGGGATTCAATTTTCCGACCGAGCTATTTCTTGCTGCAGCATCCACTTTCTTCAAAACTAGGTCTCCTACCTGAAATTGCTTGACCCTTACTTTCTGATCGAAATATCGCGCCATCCTCCTTTTCACTTCCTCTTGCCTGATGGTAGCCTCATCTCGAAGTTCCTCGATTTGATCCAGGCGGTATCTCATTTTTTCATCATTAATTTCAAGCCAGTCTTCCCAGTTTTGCCTAGCCAGTAAGACCCTGGGCGATGGTACTTCGAATTCTATTGGGATGAGGGCCTCTGATCCATGTGAGAGCTTGAAGGGAGTCTCTCCTGTGGAGCTGGAAGGTGTAGTCCTTAGGGCCCATAATACTGAGGGGAGTTGATCAACCCAACTATTTTTTAAACTCTGAACTCTTTTCTTGAGCAAGTTCAAGATTCGTTTATTGGCCGCTTCTACTTGGCCGTTGCTCCGAGGATGATGCACTGAGGAAAATCGGAGGTCGGTTCCCGCTTTCTTGCAAAAATCAATCATTTCCGCGTTATTGAACTGAGGTCCATTATCTGTGATTATCGCCATGGGAACTCCGTGCCTACAAATTATATCACCCCAAATAAATTTTTTGACTATTTGAGCCGTAGTTCTTGCTAGTGCCTTGACCTCAATCCACTTAGTGAAGTAGTCAATCATAACCAAGATGAAGCGCCACTGACTACTTGCCATTGGAAATGGCCCGATGAGATCCATCCCCCAAATTGCAAACGGCCATGGTGCCGTGATCGAGCAAAGTCGTCGAGCGGGCTGGAGTTGAAGTGGAGCAAATTTCTGGCATTGAACGCATTTCTTGGCATACAGCTCCGCGTCTTTCCTCATTGTCGGCCAAAAATACCCTTGACGTAAGATCCGCTGTTCTAGGGTTCTGACTCCAGAATGGCTACCACATTCTCCCGAATGGATGTCTTGGAGTATGGTGGGGACTTCCTCTTCCGAAACACATCTTGCCATGGGTGAGATGAGAGTTCTTCTGTAAAGTATCCCGGAGATTAGGTTGTAATATGCTGTGAGAGGACTTAGCGCAACCACTCGCACCAAAAGCCCGGACTGATGGAGGACGGCGCCACTAATCTTTATATCAAAGGTCCTCGGGCGGATCCACGGGGCAGCCAGTTAAGCCATTACCGCATAGCACCGCAGCGCGGGGGCAATTCCGGACCGCAGCCCCAACAATCCCCCCCGGAAACGACCCCGGGGTTTCGAACCCGCGACCCCCTCTGATACCAATTGAGAGGACCTAGCGCTACCAACTCGACCAAAAGACCGGTCTAATAGAAGACGGCGCAACTATTCTTTATATCAATGGTCCTCGGGCGGATCCACGGGGCAGCCAGTTAGGCCCGCAGGACCCACGGTTACCACATGTCCACGGTTGCCTGACCCACCGGACCCACACAGGTAGAAGGGAAAAATCAGGATTTAATAGCGCCCCCCCGGTCTTGAACCCGTGACCTCCTCTGATACCAATTGAAGGATCAAGCGCATACCCAACTGCACCACATCGCGGGGGCGATTCCGGACCGCAGCCCCAACATGCTGCCTTAACTTTGAATCTTCTTCGATCTTTAATAGCAGGGTGATATTCTCCTTTTGATAAGTACATAATGAATGGATCTATCCAGGAGTAACGCTGGTCGACTTGCATTGCCTCCCCTTCTTCGACCGATGGCTGAAAAAGCTCAGATGCTACTTCCCCCGTAGTAACGCCGAATTTCGATAAGGCATCGACTTCCTCATTTCCGATCCTTGGGATGTGTTCAATAACAAAGCTTTTGAATCTCCCGATTTCTGCTTTCACCAGCACGAGATATTGTTTGAGAATTGGTTCTCGGGTTTCGAAGTTCCCGAGCACTTGCGACGCCATAGTAGAGATGAATCGGTTTATTTTCACACAGTTGCCCTAATCGGGCTTACATATATATAGGCTCAGAAAAAAACTAAAATAAACATAAATAGATATATTTAACTCTCCCTCTCAAGTTGGGAATATATATTGATCATTCCCAACTTGTTTGTGCTGTCTTTGAAGTTATCGCTGGATAAACCCTTGGTGAAGACGTCCGCAAGTTGGTCGAATGAGTTCACAAAAGGAGTGCAAATATTTCCTTTGTCTAAGTGATCCTTGATGAGGTGTCTATCAACCTCCACATGTTTGGTTCTATCATGTTGCACTGGATTGTGCGCAATACTGATGACAGCTTTGTTGTCACAGTATGAGTTGTTCTCCTGAAGACCAATATCCCGAAGAAGAGTCCTCAACCACAATCCTTCACAAACACCCTGTGCCATAGCTTTATATTCTGCCTCTGCACTTGACCGAGCTACCACATTCTGTTTTTTGCCTCCATGAGACAAGGTTGCCTCCCACAAAGGTGCAGTACCCAGTGGTTGATTTTCTATCGTCTTGGCTCCCGGCCCAGTCAGCATCTGTAAACACCTCAACTTCTAATGATTGGCCGTTTTTGAAAAAGATCCCACGACCTGGTGCCTTTTTGAGATACCGCAGCACTCTAAAGACCGCCTGCTGATGACGAATGGAAGGAGAGTGCATATACCTACTTAGGACTCCCACAACATACGAGATATCAGGGCGAGTATGGGATAAAGTATATGAGGCGTCCAACCAAACGTTGGTATTTTGAGACATCCACCTTTTCTCCACTAGTATCTGCATCAATTTTATGATTAGCCTCAATAGGTGTGTCCACGGGAGCACACCCAAGCATCCCAGTCTCTTCAAGAAGATCCAGAGTATACTTTCTTTGGGAGATGAAAATCCCTTGTTGAGACCTCACCACTTCAATTCCCAAGAAATATTTCAGCTTTCCCAGGTCTTTCACTTCAAATTCTTTGCTCAGTTGCTCCTTCAGATAAATGATCCCCTCCAAGTGGTCCTCGGTAATGATAATGTCGTCCACATACACAATAAGAATAGAGACCTGGGCACCCTTTCTCTTAATAAAGAGTGTGTGGTCAGCATGACTTTGAGTGTATCCTAGTTGAAGCATGAATTTGTAAAAGCATCCAAACCACGCTCTCGGAGACTGTTTCAAGCCGTACAGGGATTTTAGAACCCGACACACCTTTCCCTTGGACCCTTTGATAACAGAGCCCGAAGGAATATCCATGTAAACTTCCTCCTCCAGATCGCCATTCAAAAAAGCATTCTTGATATCGAGCTGAAGTAGATCCCATCTTCGGCTTGCAGCAACTGAAAAAAGCACACGAATAGAGTTCATCTTTGCAACAGGAGCAAAGGTCTCCTGGTAGTCGATACCCTGAGTCTGGGTATATCCCTGAGCCACCAAACGAGCTTTGTACCGCTCCACTACACGATCTTTGTTTTGTTTGACAGTGTAGACCCAACGAGATCCGACTGTTCGCTTCCCTGGAGGAAGACTCACTAGCTGTCACGTTTTGTTCTTGTCCAAGGCACGCAGTTCCTCCTCCATTGCCGTTTTCCATTCAGGTATCTGAACAGCCTCCTGCCATATCTTAGGGATAACAATAAATGAAAGGGAAGAAATAAAGGCTTGATGTGCCTGAGAGAGGTGATCATAACGAATGTAGTTGACAATGGGGTGACTAGTGCTACCCTTCTTACCTATAAGACGGGCAAGAGGAATATGAAGGTCATCATCCGAATCTGGGCTGGAGACAGCCACCGGTACTGGCGAAACATCCGCGGTCTGCACTTGCTCAACAGTCGTAGGACGACGGGAGTATGTGTATATTATCGGAGGAGCGGAGGTGGAAGGAACAGAAGCAGGTGGAGGAATAGGATGAGCGACAACAATAGAGACCGGAGCAGGTGGAGGAGGAATAGGGTGAGCGGCAACAATAGGGAGCGGGGAGTCGATCAGCTCGTCACCAGTGCTAGTCATCTCCCCCTGACGAGGACCAAAGTACGACTCCCTCTCACGAAAGGTGACATTGACAGAACAATAGTACCGACGTGTCGGAGGGTGATAACACCGATACCCTTTGGTGGTAGGAGAATAACCAACGAAAACACACCGAAGTGACCGCGTATCGAGTTTATCACGATGCGGGCTATGAACATGAACAAAACATACGGAGCCAAAGATACGAGGGGGGAGATGAGAGGTGTGGACAATATGTGTTTTTTCGAGACGAGATAAGGGCGTAGCAAACGAGAGAGCGCGAGACGGAAGACGGTTAATGAGATGCGCGGCGGTAAGAACAACATCCCCCCAGTAGGATTTAGGGAGGTGCATAGAAAGAAGTATGCACCGAGCCACCTCCAGCAACTGCCTATTTTTTCGTTCGGCTACACCATTTTGAGTGGAGGTGTGGACACGTAGTTTGATGGATGATGCCATGTTCCGTCAGATAGGCCCCAAAGACACCGCGATCATCATATTCGCCACCATTATCACTACGTAACACACGTATTTTGCCTCCGAATTGTTGAACCACCATCTTATGAAATTTTTGAAAGCAAAAAAGACGCCACTTTTCTTTTTAAGCATATAAAGCCAAGTAGTGCGGGAGTAGCAATCAATAAACATTTCAAACCATTTATAGCCAGATAAAGAGAGAACACAGGATGGACCCCAAACATCAGAGTGAATAACATCAAATGCACACAGACTAGGAACAGATACATGAGTAGAACGACGACGAACATGTTTAGACTGTTCACACGCATCACAAGAAAAAGACTGAAGTAAATGATGAAAGACAGGAAACAATTTAGTAAGATATAAGGGAGAAGGGTGGCCAAGGCGCTGATGCCATCGTCGAAGATCATCATGAGTCAGAGATCTGGTGGAAGAGAGAGCACTGGGAGAAGACTGGTTCAGCAAGTACAGGCCGCCAACATTCCTACCACTGGCAAGTGTCCGCCTCGTAGCCAGATCCTTAAAAACACAAACATCAGGAAAGAATGTCACAGAACAGTGTAAAGAGTTAGTCAAGTGACTAATAGAGAGTAAATTTCTGGGAAAAGAAGGGACATGCAAAACAGAGGAAAGTGATAGGTCAGGAGAACATGGGACTGTCCCTTTACCAGCAATGGCAGAGAGAGAGCCATTGGCAGCAATAACCTTATCACGACCAGAAAGGGGAGTGTAGGAGGTAAAACCTGAGGCAGAGCCAGTCATGTGATCGGTCGTACCTGAGTCGATAATCCACTCAGAAGGTGTGGAAGACACAGAATGAGCGCTGGACAGACCTGAAGAGGCAACAACAGCGTGAGAAGAAGCAGGTGTAGAGTCAGTGTGGGAGCGCAACATGCGGCGGAAAGCCTCTAACTCGGCCGCAGACAAACCACCAGATGTGTCCTCCAGAACCGCAGTAGAGTGTGCAGAAGACTGAGCACGGTCAGCAGAAGAACGACCACCTCCACGATATCCACCTCGACCACGAGTACTAGAACCTCGACCGGCTGGAGCAAGGTGCGGATGCAGGCGAAAATAGGAGTCTTTGATATGGCCTCTTTTCCTGCAGTGACTGCAAACAGGAGGGGGGCCGCGGGAAATCCCAGTGAGCGCAGAGTGGTCAGTAGTAGGACCAAGAGTGCGGCGACGGTTCTCATCACTGAGGAGCATGCTGAAGGCCTCCCGAAGGGAGGGAAGAGGCTCACGATGGAGAACATGCAGACGAACAACATCAAACTCCATACTAAGGCCCATAAGGAAGACGTGAACACAGAAGCGGTCTTTATCCTTCTGTAGAGCCACTGCATCAGTCGTACAGGCTGCAGTAAAAGTATTAAAGAAATCCAACTTCTGATAAAGGCACTCAAACTCAGAGTAATAGGCAGCAACTGGCATAGTCCCCTGTCTCAGTTCCAGAACACGGCGAGTGAGCTCATATATCTGCATCGAACTGCCTGCCTGGGAGTAAGTATCACGGGCTCTCGTCCGAATATCATATGCGAAGTCCAACAACATATAACTCCGATACACCTGAGGAGACATCGAATGAAGAAGCCACGAGACGACCAAGGAATCGTCCGCATCCCATTTGCGCCACAAGGGATCAGAACGTGAGGGCTCAACGATAGTACCATCAATAAGGCCATACAACTGGTGGCTGCGAATCGCATGTTGAGCCGCCCTAGACCAATCCAAGTAATTCGTGCCATCCAAGGCAACAGTAGTAATCTTCAAAGACTGGCCATGACTCCGAGGAGGATCACCCGAGGGACTAGGCAAAGGATCCGATCGGGTGGCCGAGGAACCGGGAAGAGCACCGGATTGAGAAGCTGGAGACAAGGTGGATTGATCGTCCATAGAGGAGTACAAAGATCTCAAGTGAAAAAGGAGGACATCCTACGGGTGCGGGCTAGATCTGAAAGCCGAAGAAGACACCCGAGGATGAAAGGGAGGCGGCTCCGATAGCCCCCACGGAGGGCAAAACCGCCCCCCGATCACGACCGAAGGAGCGAGAGAACAAGCCAGAGAGGCGGCTCCGACAGGAGAGGTGGAAGAACGGGCCGGAAAAGCGGGATCACCGCGCCAGCGTCATGCGCGGAGAGAGCCGACCGATCGATTCGGCGGGAGTGAGAGAGGGATTCGGCGGAGAGCGAGCGAGCGGGAGTGAGGAGAGCGAGCGAGCGAGCGGGAGGGAGGAGATCGAGCGATTCGTCCGTGCGGAGATCGGCGAATCGGCGGAGATCGGCAGCGAGTCCGTCCGTCCTCTGATACCAAGTAGAGATGAATCGGTTTATTTTCACACAGTTGCCCTAACCGGGCTTACATATATATAGGCTCAGAGAAAAACTAAAATAAACATAAATAGATATATTTAACTGCCATTACTAAGGAATCTGTTTTGAGGCGGGCGTGATCGATGCCGAGCTCTTTCACGAGTCTTAACCCTGCAAGAAGTGCTTCATATTCGGCCTGATTGTTAGTAACCGGGAAAAAGAATTTCACCGCCTACTTTATTTTGACTCCGTTTGGATTGATGAGGACTATCCCTGTTCCTGACGAATTCTTTCCAGAGGCTCCATCGACATAAATGATCCAAGCGGACGGAGAATTTTCTTCCTGAGCAAAACTTTGCTCCGTGGTTTCTACCATGAAATCTATCAAAACCTGAGCTTTTATTGCTGTTCGTGGTACGTATGTGATTTCGAACTCATTAGCTCGATCGCCCATTTAGCGAGTCTTCCCGAATGTTCTGGCCTTTCTAATATTCCTTTTAGGGGTTGATCCACCACAACTTGGATTGAATGTGCCTGGAAATATGGACGGAGTCGACGTGCAGAAATGACTAAGGCCAAAGCTAGCTTTTCAAGGATAGGGTATCTTAATTCAACACTCTTTAGGATATGACTAACATAATATACCGGGAATTGCCTTTTCTTTTCCTCCCTGACAAGAACGGAGCTAACCGCCTCGGGTCCTACTCCCAGATAGATGTATTACGGTTCTCCTGGGCGAGGACTTTGTAACAATGGAGTCGTTGTTAACTGTCTTTTGAGTTGTTTGAAAGCCTCATCGCATTCATTAGTCCATTCAAACTTTGAGGCCCCCCGAAGAGTCTTAAAGAAGGGAGCGCTCTTATCTCCTACCCTGGAGATGAAGCGGCTAAGACCTGCTAGCCTTCCTCCTAGCTGTTGGACCTTCTTTGGTGAGCGAGGAGGTGCCATACCCGGATAGCTTTTACCTTATCAGGATTTGGAGCCAACCCTTCAGGGGTAAGGAGATGACCAAGGAACTTCCCTTGGCTGACACCAAAAACACACTTCAACGGGTTTAGCCTCATCCTAAACTCCCGTAGGGTTGCGAAGGTTTCTGCGAGATCTTCTAAATGCGCCGAAAAGGATTTACTTTTTATAAGGAGATCATCAACATAGACTTCTAGGTTCCTTCCCTTTTGGTTTTTGAAAACGGAATCCATCATGCGCTGATAGGTAGCTCCTGCATTTTTAAGCCCAAAAGGCATCACCAGATAACAAAAACACCCTTCATTTGTGATAAAAGACGTGTGTGGTATGTCGGGTTTGTGCATCTTAATCTGGTGATAACCAGAGAACGCATCTAAAAAACTCATAACAGAATAACCAACCGCAGAATCTACTAAAGCATCTATTCCAGGCAAGGGATATAAATCTTTGGGGCACGCTTTATTGAGTTTTGCGAAATCTACGCACATTCTCCATTTCCCCCCCCGGTTTTGGCACCATTACAACATTCGATATCCAGGTGGGATATTATATTTCTTGAACAAATTTAGCCTTTACCAGCTTGGTGACCTCTTCCCGGATTGGATTGGCCAGTTTTGTTGCGACGTCTCTCTTCTTTTGTTGTACAGACTTATACTTCGGGTCGATATTGAGATGATGACACGCTACGTCTGGATCCACTCCGGGCATATCTTCAGGAGACCATGCGAAGATGTCGAGGTTCTTCAGGAGACAAGAGATTAATTCGATTTTCTCCTCTTCTAATAACTCCGCATTAATGGAGATCTTTTTCTCCTCTCCCTCAGCGATGGGCACTTTCTCGGTAGGTTGAGCAGCCTCCAGATGGAGTCCTTCCTTCGCATTCTCTTTGGGTTCTCCAAGCTCAACCGCCGTGACTGCCGGAGGGGTTACCTGCTCAATCACGTTAACTGTTTTCACATAACATTCTCGGGCCACTCGATGGTTACTCCTGATCCGATACTGTTTTCCTTGAGCAGAGAATTTGATAGCCAGATGGTAAGTCGACACAATTGCCCGATACTTGTTTAGTAGAGGCCTTCCAAAAATCGCATGATAGCTGCTTGCCGCGTCGATTACCACGAACCAGATCATCTTGGTGATTCCCCCCAGAGTTACTAGTAGCGAAATGTTTCCTTCTGCTTCCTTCCTCTCTCCCGAGAAGCCATAGAGTGGCCCCTCGGTGGAAGACAATGGTTTCCCGGTTTTTAGGGCATCGAACTTCTTCTTGAACAAGAGATTCACCGAGCTTCCCGTATCTATCAGAATCTTGTCTACTGTGAAGTTTTCGATGACGGCTTGGATAACAACCGCATCGTTGAATGGGTTGGCGATGGATGAGAGGTCATCTGGACCAAAAGTAATGAGTTCTCTGGTCGGAGCCGAGGAAGAAGTCATAGCCACCTCCTGCTTACACAACTTTGAGATGGAGGATTTTCGGCTTGATTCGAGGCCTCCCCCTCCGTGGATGCAGAAAAGTCGCCCGAGAGTTCCTTCATTATGAACATCCACACAATCATTCGGGTAATTCATATTACCTAGGCTGCCAACGTCAGCGATGTCCTCACATTCCTGGAGCACCTCAGCCACCTCTTTGCCCTTTGAGGTGTTTGAATTGACGGGAGCCTCTTTACAGAAAAGGTCTGACATTTTTCCCTCTGAAACCAGTCTTCTTACCAAAAAGCGAAGGGCTCGACAGTGCTCTGTAGGGTGCCCCTCTTCTTTGTGAAATTCGCAGAAATTCTTAGAGCTGGGGGGGTCTTACCTCTCCCCGAGGTTTGGCCTTTCTGAAGTCTTTTCTTTGCAGGACTTCAGCGACTTCCTCCCAAGTCATGTTCGCAACGTGAGGCCCTCCGTGCTGACTAATAGGGAGGACTTGTGGGACTACCGGAACAGGAGCAGTGTCCAATGACAGCATTTGCTCTCGGAACTGCTGATGGTTGAGGAATGACCTCTTATGACGAAAGTTTCTACCCCTTTGGGGTGAGGACTGATGATCATGACGGGAAGGTCTTGGAACGTGGCGCGCCGTGAAAGAACTCCCTGAGCCGCCACTACCTGCCATAGAGGTCAGAGTAGAAATATAGGTTGGGTTAACACTTTCTCCTTCAATGAACTTGTTTGCGAGAGCGATTAGGGCTTGATAAGTTGCCGGAGCCTTTGTCGTGGCTTTGAACTTTAATGGGCCTTCCTGGAGGCCGTTGATTAGGGAGACCTTATAATAATCTGGGTCTACATTCTCTACTTCCAGAATTTCCCTTTGAAAACGATCTACAAATCACGTCACGCTTTCGCCCTCCTTCTGTATAATTTTGAAAAGAGCTGCGGGACCACTTTTCCTTTTTTTGGAGGTTGAAAACCTTAACAAAAGCTCTTGGAAGAGCCCGGCGAAAGAGTTAATTGAGCGAGGACGAAGCTCGTGAAACCACTCTCGAGCCTGCCCATCGAAAGTCGTCACCAACAACTTACACTTTAGAGCATCCGTCAGGCATCTAAGGGCCACGACATCTTCGAATGCTTGCAGGTGCGTGACCGGATCGGATGCGCCGGTATAAAAAGGTAAGCGAGGTTCCCTGAAATTATTCGGTGCGAGCTCTAGCCTTATCCGCGCGACAAATGGAGACGGATCCTCCATCTCAGCCGGGGTTGAAGGTGAGGCGCGGTTAGGATTTGGGAAATCAGCGAGTATGCCGGGCTGGCGGTCTTCTTCGAAATCTAACCGCTTAGCCGGACCTGCTCGAGCGGTATATTGGAAGTAACCCATGAAAGGATTTAGCTCGTCTTCCTGGGGCTGCGGTTGCGCGGTGGTCTGACATGGCTGGAAGGCGGGCTGATTGGTCGCGGGGGTCGGAAAGATTGCGGGTTCCACGGGTGCTGCGGCTGGAGGCATCGCGAACCGTTGGTTAAGAGCTGCTAGAGCTTGGCCGATTGCATCAAGGCGTTCGCCGGTTTCCCACCTATCTCGCTCCATCTCCTGGCGAGATTGTTCGAGCGCCCTCCAAAGGGATTCTTCAGAGGACCCCGCGCGATTAGAATGACGAGAGTGAGAGTAGTGAGGGGATCGCTTGTCCGACATATCGAAACCGCTCAGATTCACAGACAACTCGAATCTGAGGGCCGCGTGTTCAATGTTCGTGTTGAGAACGTCTCTTGGTCGCTGGAGAACCTGCGAGAGAGAGAAAACGGTAAAAGAGGAACTGCGAGTTGTCGGTTACTAGCGGTTAAATGAAAATGAGACAAAAGGGGTGCCGCTAATAGCGGCGACATCGAAGTTCGCCCGTCGCGGCTAAAACCACTCCTGCGACGGGCTTTTTGGTTGTCATAGATGAAGCGATTACAACGGTTACCAAGGAGCACCCGATCTGACAGTAACCCGCTCGACAAAGGATTCGAGACCGCTGCCACAGACGGCGAGCTTGAGGATTCGATTCGCATGCCTAGAGAGTACTGTTCATGCCTATTTATAGGCTCGGGGTCCTGCCCGAGCGGGCAGGCGCTAGAATCACCGGCTGTCCGAGGGACAGGAGAGCGGGCAGCGGTGACAGGATGCACAACTAGAGAAGAAAGAGGGCAGGCTTTTAACCGCGCGGCTACACGGTCTTCAATAAAAAGACCGGTGACTCTCAAACGGAAAAACGGCTTGCTGATTGCCACGGTCTCGCGGTTACGCGGTCAAGAATCGGACCCTTGACTCATCTTAAGGGAGAAAATGAATAGCGGTCTCCCGGATATACAGCCGGGACGAACCCGCTGCAGCCTTGGATCAAGAAAAGACCCACGATCCCCACCTCAGAATACGGCTCCTATGTCGAACCCTTGCAGCTAGTCACAACTCACAACCCCTCCAACAGGTTTCCTTACCAACTGCTCAAACCTCCTATTCTGCACCAAACCAACACTACAATACACGATCTCCAATATCAGTTTGCCGAACAGATGCTAGGGCTCAACCTCACCGTCGACAAGCTGGAGTAAGACACCGTTGCTCCAATCGTGAAATTATCGCTGCACCTTTGCCAAGTCTGCCTATTGTAAGAGGCGAATCCGACTTGGTATCAGAGAAACGAGAGAGAAGATTGAGAATCCTCATGGGCAACACCTTTGTTCAAGGAAAATCGCAGCACCGTAAGGGGTCTCCGATCAGGGCTTTTCACACGGCTCTGTCCTTACAGGCGGCTTCCATCGGGGTTACCCTAGATCTCAAGTGAGATCTAATAAAAGAAAGAGAACCGGATTTGGGTTCGGATCCGGATCCGAACAAATCCAATAAACTTAACACGAAGAGGGTGGTACTCTGGATATAAACGGTTGTTTCCCCAGAGAAGAGTTGGAAAACTGGGAAAATTCCCGATTTCTATGTAACTCATAAGAAGACTGAAAATCAATATGAAGCTTTAAGTATATGATTGACATTGTTTATATAAATGCATAATGTCAGAAAAGGCAAAGTAACACGTCTGAGTTATGTCTATGTTCAATTCTCCTAATTTTGAAATTCTTTTTATAGATTCAATCCAGGTTAACAATAATATTGGCTCTCTAGAGAATGGTCTCACTATTTTAACCGAGTAAGCACTCTTTTCCATATTGGTAAATTAAAGTTATCAAAATAAATCAAAAATATTAACCAAAATAAATTAAAATAAACCAAAGATCCTTTTTTGCTTCCTGCCGGTTAAATATTAATGTTTTAAATTTTGGGTTGTGAATATCTAGTGGGCTGTGAATATCAATTTATTGAGCTGCTATTACCTATGATCTGCGAATATCCTTTCATGTGTTGTTTATATAAATCCCCAAATATAAATACAATTCCGAGCAATTTAGCATGAGATTCTCAATGCCCTGACAACAATATTACTCACGCCACTCATCACTTACATGTATAGTTTGCGACAACAAATGCATCCATAACAGTTACTCGATTTCTAGTTAGAGAAAAAGTCATACAAACTGTGCCCGGTGCTTATCATCTATGATAATATATATTTTTTGATAGAATATCGAGCTACTGATGAGTGTGTTCACCCATGCCGAGTGGTTAAGAGAGATATCATCGTTGGCGTGGCACAACCGCTAGTTTAATAGAGAGTACGGGTTTATTTGGCGCGACAATGGCGGTCATGAACGCAGTAGTCGGCGGTGGCGGTCATGAACACAGTGGTTGGAAATTGTGGTCACGAACGCAGTTGCGTGTTTGTAGAAACTGCGTTTTCTGTGCTGTCACAAGTGCGAACACAATTTTATTTTGTTTGGTAACATAGAATTGTGGTGGCTATTGGAGTGAAAATTATATGTAATCATAACAAACTGCTACATCATTGCAATCACAACAAACTACTACATTCCATTGCAATCACAACAAACTACTACATTCCATTGCAATCACAACAAACTACTACATTCCATTGCAATCACAACAAACTACTACATTCCATTGCAATCACAACAAACTACTACATTCCATTGCAATCACAACAAACTACTACATTCCATTGCAATCACAACAAACTACTACATTCCATTGCAATCACAACAAACTACTACATTCCATTGCAATCACAACAATTGATCCATCCAACACAAACTTTCATCAAAAACAACCAAAATTCATGAAGCCCCAACTCAAGCATTGATAACAAAAATCATAGGAAATGTTCATATGACTTTACAAAGAAAATCCAAAAAAAATTTCCATAGCTCATAAAAATGAAGATCAAACTTCAAAATCCAACATACATGAAACTACAAACACCCAATCACAATAATCAAAAAAATTCCAACATACATGAAACTTTAGGATGTCTCTTGAGTATGCTTCTTGTGACAAAAAAATTCCTGTATTTCCTTGTCTGACCTCTAGACTAAGAAAATACTTCATCAAGCCCAAGTCTCTCATCTCGAATTCTCATTCCATCTCGCCTTTGAATTTTGCAATCATCTCGCCACTATTTCCCATGAAAATAAGATCATCAACATAAAGAGCAACAAACAACAAGTTACCTTCTTTCTTCTTCACATATAGTGCATACTCATATGGGTATTGAATAAACCCATTATCTTTGAAGTACATGTCGATACGAGTATTTCAAGCACGAGGTGCTTGTTTTAACCCGTAAAGTGCTTTCTTCAACTTCAACACCTTTTTCTCCTCTCCGACTTTCATGTAATCGGGTGGTTGTTCGATATAAACCTCTTCTTCTAGCATTCCATTCAAGAATGCCGACTTCACGTCCATCTGATATAAAGGCCATTCGAACTGTCCCGCCTGAGAGATGAGAAGTCGAATTGTCTCCATTCTTGCAACCGGGGCAAAGACTTCGTCATAGTTGATCCTTGCCTTCTGTTTGTAGCCCTTTGCAACAAGTCGCGCCTTGTATCGATCTATCTCGCCTTGAGCGTTCATCTTCTTCTTGAACACCCACTTTACTCCAATAGATTGGCTTTCTTTTGGTAGTTATGCAAATTCCCATGTCTTGTTTCGTTCGATCGACCTGATCTCCTCATCCATAGCTGCTTGCCATTTTTCATTTTTCACCGCCTCTTCAAAACTTATATTCTCTCCATCTGCCAGAAGACAAATGAGGTGTGCTTCGCTCGTCGAGTCGTACAAATCTCGAAGACTTCTCATCCTTGGCTGTCTAGGTTCTTGCTCGTCATCGGATGTGTGAGGATTTCTCGCTACCTGAGAACATGTTGGAAGATTTATTAATGAAATTGTTGACGATTCTCCACTATCAACTGGCTCTTCTGATGAATTGTTCTAATCCCACTTGCTTGCTTCGTTCACGCGAACATCTCGACTCACCATCACCTTCTTGTTTATTGGGTCGAGTAATTTGTAGCCTTTAGTTTTCTCATCATACCCAATGAACACAAACTTCTTGCTCTTGTCTTCTAGCTTTGTTCTTTGCTGATCTGGCACGTGTGCATAAGCCACACTACAAAATATTTTGAGACGCGAGACTGTCAGTTTATGACCACTCCATACCTCTTGTGGAGTTTTATCTTCTAATTTCGCATGTGGACATCTGTTTTGTACATAAATTGAGCATGGTACTGCTTCCGCCCAAAATTCTTTTGGCATCTTCTTACTCTTCAGCATAGACCGAACCATGTCGAGAATTGTCCGATTCTTCCTTTCTGCCACACCATTCTGTTGGGGAGAGTATGGTGCGGTTAAGAACCTTCTTACTCCTTGCTCCTCACAGTAACTTGCAAAATCTGTTGAGTTATATTCTCCACCTCTATCTGATCGAAGGGCTTTAATGTACTTGTCAGTTGTCTTTTCCACCATGACTTTGAACTTCTTAAAAATATTTAGTGCCTCGGATTTTTCCTTCAAGAAGTAAACCCAAGTTTTTCTGGAATAATCATCGATAAAAGTAATAAAGTACCTTTTACCGCTGAAGGACTCTGGAGTGATAGGCCCACAGATGTCGGTGTGTACCAATTTAAGAATACTTGATGCTCGATATTCCGCCTTCTTCGGAAATGAATTCCTCGCATGTTTCCCAAGTACACACTCCTCACAAATCTTGTCGGTGTAATCTATCTCTGGTAGTCCATAAACCATCTTCTTCTTCAATAACTTTTGTAGGCCTCCGTAATGCAAATGGCCGAATCGTACATGCCATCGAAATGTTTTGTCTTCAACATCAATTTGTAAGCATATTTCTTGGACATAGATCAGATTGATCTTGTACATCCGGTTCTTCGCCATCTCAATTTGTGCAACTAGCCGCCCCACCTTGTCTTTTAGTTGTAGCATCCGGTTTTTCATAAATACTGAATATCCTTTCTCCATGAGTTGTCCCAGACTCAGTATGTTGCTTTTGAGATCAGGTACATAATACACATTTTCAATTAACCCTTTTGCGCCATCCTTTTGCAAGTAAGAAATTGTACCTTGACCTTTCACTTGAATCTTTGACGCATCTCCAAATGACACATGTCCATTTTCAACGACCCGCATTTCTTTGAATAAGTGTTCATGTCTGCACATATGATTGCTAGCACCGGTGTCGAGATACCAAGTCGTCTCGTCACTAGTGTTATTCTCGTCGTGAGCCATCATGAGAAGCCCATCATTCGTCTCTTCTTCTGTAACAAGATTAGTGTTTTCCGCAATTTTCTTTTCCCCATAGCAATCTTTTGCATAATGCCCAAATTTGCCACAATTGTAACACTTGTCGGAGTTGCAGTCCTTCGCATAGTGACCATATTTGCCACATTTATAACACTCAACATTCGAGTGGTTCAGTCGGCCGCCTCTTCCACGACCTCGTCCTCGACCTCGCCAGTTTTGTTGGTTTGACTGCTCCTTCTCCTCATTGTTTCCTCCATGACCACGACCCCTACCACCATGATTATTTCCACGACCTCTTCTTCCTCGCCCTCTTCCACGAAAATTTTGAGAGTATAGTACCTTATCATCTTTAATTGTTGCCTTGGATTGAAGAGCCTCTTCGAGCGTCTCTTCCTTCTTCTTCTTCTTTCGCTGCTCATGTGCCTCCAGAGAGCCGGCGAGCTCATCAACTGTTAGTGCGCTAATATCCTTTGACTCTTCGATCGCGCACACCACATTCTCAAAATTGTTGGTTAATGATCGTAGTATTTTCTCCACGACTCGGGCATCATTCAACGTCTCACCATTTCGCTTGAGGTTATTTACTACAGTTTGGACACGTGTGATGTAATCAGATACATCTTCTGATTCCTTCATCTTCATCCCTTCCAATTCGCCTCTCAAAGTTTGGAGGCGCACTTGCTTGACGCGATCGGCTCCTTTGAACACCTTTTCTAAAGTGTTCCACGCTTCTTTTGAAGTTGTCGCTTCAGCAATCTTCTCAAAGCCCGACTCGTCTACCGCTTGGTATAACAAGTAGAGAGCGGTTTTATCCTTTGCTCGCGTCTCTCTCAATGCCTTTAGTTGGTTTGCCGCCATGCCCGTCGTTTCTGCCACCTTTGTGAATCCGTTTTCGATGACCTCCCACACATCTTGTGCGCCTAGTAAAGTCCGCATCTGAATGCTCCAATTGTCATAGTTCATCTTTGTAAGTCGTGGCAATGGTATCTGCCCCATCGTGAAACTTCCAGGATTTGTCATCGCTCTGATACCAATTTGTAAGTTCACGAATATAAAAATAAATTTCTTGCGCACAAATCCTTGAGTTGGAAGAAGATTAAAAAGATGAAATAAAGTTGAAGTCTCTCTTTCTAAAAAACTCACGAATTTTTCATTCACTTCTTACTAGAAATACTAACTTTTCACAGGCTATTTATAGCCTATCATCCAGACGGTTTACAAGATAATAATTAAACCAAATTAAATTACAGCCACACAAAAAAAACTGTTAAAAACTAGAAAGCAGGTATTTTAACTTCTTCTTTCTTAGCCATCCACTTCTCCACCATTTAGATAAACAATATCTAAAGTTGGTTACCCGTATTAATCCGGATATTTGAGTTTATCAACAGAATCATCCATGGGAATGGTCAGGGATTTTTCAAGGATCATGCATGAAGTGGCATGAGTGTTGGGCAGTAAAGTACCATGCGGTTGGTTGAAGTGGAGAGGGGCGTCAGGGATCTTATATGATCGAAAAGTACCACAAAAAACTTAAGGACAAATTTTATCGTACTGCAATTAGACCCGCGATGCTCTATGGTTCTGAGTGTTGGGCAGTGAATTGTGTACATGAGCAAAAAATGGGAGTTGCGGAGATGAGAATGCTTAGGTGGATGTGTGGACACACGAGATTGGATAAAATTAGGAATGTATGTATTAGGGATATGACAGGAGTAGCACCAATTGCAGAGAAGATGCGAGAAGCTCGTCTAAGATGGTTTGAACATGTACAAATGAGACCATTAGAGGCACCTGTTAGGCATTGTGAGAGTCTAGTCACTAAGCATGTTAAACGAGGGAGGGGTAGACCGTAGACCAATAAAGACTTGGAATGAAACTATAAGTAAAGACATGATGTACTTAGGCATTAATGAGATTATGACAAAAGATAGAGCACAATGACGACAAAGGATCCATATAGCCGACCCCACTATAGTGGGATGAAGGGTTGAGTGTTGTTGTATGCATGAAGTGGCATAAAGAAGAATTATGATTGATCCTTTTGGTCTTCTAATAGCTCCTGGATCCAGGTCTCCACGTGCATTGTATTTCTCGTTTTTCTCTCTAAATTGGAATTGATTTCCTGTCACTCTATTCTCTATTAGACCCCATTTGTTTGGATGGTTTTGGGAGAGCGAAAATGATTTTTTTTCCAAAACCAAAATTCATGTGAATTGAAACTGGGAGCCGATTCCAATTCTACCGTTCGGTTGTCGTCAAAGAAGACAATCTATTTTTTGGATTTAGGGTTGAAGAAGAAAAATGATAGAGAAGACGTAGAAAAGAAGAATATGAAGAAAGAGATGAAGAAGCATCGAAAGAAGACAAAGAAGATGTAGAAGGAGAAGAAGAATGAGTACTGACAAAATAACAGTGTCGAAACGACAAACTCTGAGCCTCTGCAATAAAATATATCCAAAAATGACCTAACATGTAAGTTTTATTCACGCCTAATTTTCAAAGGAACCAAAACTGACGATTCTGCTCTAACGCCAATTGAGATCAAATAAAGGTGCAAACGAACACAATAACACTCCATTCGTTTGACAGGAAATGAGATGTTGGAATTGGAATTGACCCAAGTCCGATTCCCGCGAGAATTGGAATTGAAGTCAATTCCAATTATACTGTTCGACTGAATGCATGAATTCTATCATAGAAATTGAAATTATTAATTCCACTGTTCAACTGCATATTGGAATGCAGTCGATGAGATTGATATTTACACACACATGCACAAACAAAAACTGGCACATTCACAACAACTATGCACAACAAAAATACCTGAACAATTCAACAATGGACCTAAATCTTAATGGACATGACTAACTTACATTGGCACTCAAAGCATATTTCCTCTACTGTTATAAGGAGGACGTTATCCCAATGTATACAATCACTGGAATACAATCACTCATTCTCTATTGTACTCAAACATAGCTTCTAGTTTCAAAAATTAAACATATGCTTACTAGATCATGTTATCCTCTACTGCACTCAAGTATACAATCACTCAAGCATATTTCCTTTACTGCACAACAAAATTTACATTGATAATAAGCACATTGGGGATAGTCCCAGCTAATATCCCCGTAATTATAAACTCATCTCTCTTTCAACAATAAATATTCTGGAAACACTGTTGGAGATAAATCAAAAACTGGGCAGGCTCAAGATTAGCAAAACCAAAAAAATATCGAGACTTACTTGCGGCCGGTCGAAGAAGATCATCGCTGGAGAAAGAGTTGCATGCGAGAGGGTTGGAGTTTTCAGAGGAGTCGCCGGAGAAGGAGATGCTGGAGAAGGAGTCGCAAGCGAGAGAGCTCTAGAGTCGTGATTGGAATGGCGTTGGGTCGCGGGTGTGATAGGGAGGAATCGTGACAACAAAGAGACAGAGGTAGAGGTGTTGTAGACAAAAGAGAGTGGGCGGTAGAGGAGTTGCGGAGAGAAGAGAGGAAGAGGTGTTCACGAGCTAGATAGCGGCGGTGGTAGTTCACACAGAGGAAAAAGTGTCGAGGAGGTCGCGGTCGGACGCAGAAGAAGAGGGAGGGCCTGTAATTGCGAAATCTGACCTCGTGAGTTTGGAAATGTGCCGTTTTTCTCTTTGTTGAATTTTGTTACGTGCCTGGATGGTGATTCGTCTGATGGCTGTGGATATGTGCGGAGGAGGTGGGGATACAAGAGATGTTAGCTCTAAAAATGACAGAGATGATGAGAGAAGATGAAAACCCTAGAAGGGAGTGGGTGAGAAGAGTAGAATTAGAGAGATAGGGAGTTAGAGAGGTAAAGAGAACTTGATTAACATTTCTTGACTAAGGATTACATGACCCCATAAGCCCTATATATAGGTATCGATGACATAATAGTAAATAACACAAACATAAAACAAATATTGAAAACACCTAAATGCTACATGACTCGATACAATGACTCGACTCAACATATAACTCAACATATAGATAATAATCATAACATAATAGGAGTAACTGACAGAGGATCCGTAACACTCTACCCGTCCTTGACATCGAACTTGACCTCAAGCCCGAACTCCACGTGGATGGTCGAAACATCTGACATCTTGATCTCCTGCTAGAATAAGACCCGATAGTGTGTAGTGGCGGCAGTGGTGTCGACGAGTAGCGGTGGTGGGAAGACACGCGGTGGAAGTACGTGCTTCCGCAAGGTCGGTGGAGCGGTGGTGAGCAGCAACAACAGGGATGGTGGAAGAGTGACGGCCGACAACAGGAATGGATCCCTCAGGGTCACCGGAGCACGGGCCGATAGAAGAGGTGGCTCAGCGGCCGATGGTAGCGACAAGGTAGGGGCCAACGGAGCAAGAGCTGGCAGAGGAGGCGAAAGCGGTGGAAGGATGACCACTGTGGAGAGAGGTGGTATATCAGCGACCGGTGGAGGCGACAACGACGACGGTGGATGCAGTAGTGGCTACTGCACGAGGCGAGTCAGTGGCGGTGAGGGCGAGGGCGGCAGAGGGATGGAATAGCTGCCGACGGGGGGGGGGGGGGGGGGCGGCGAGCCGCGACGCTCAACTAGTGGAGCGTGCAGTCGAGTCGTGCATCAAGACTCTCAAGCCAAGCGAATATTTAGGCGATGAGATCCTTGTTGACGGAGGAGAAGGGAGCAGACATGGTAATTAATTTAGGAGAAGAAATAATTAATCAAGAATGATTAAGTAAGAAGGGGAATAAAAAGGAGGCGTGCAGTGTAGCGGTGGGATAGGGGTGTGCTGGACTTTATGAAATATTAAAATAAAAGAAGGAAGATAGTAATAGTGTGTTGTTCGAGGAATGCAGGCAGTTAAAATAAATGAACAAAAGAGATAGAGAGTGGGGCGTATGGGATATGAGGACTGCGACACGTTGTGGTGGGCTCCAGAAAAAAAGAAATAAAATAGGAAAGGGGTTGGGAGAGGTGGCATTGGGAGAAACAAGGTTGTGGGGAATGATGAAAGCTGCCGGCAAAAGAAAAAAGAAAACGTATGTGGCACCCACGATGGATAATTATAGAAATACCAGGCTCTGCCGATGTTACAGGCACAGGGCTCGAAAAACGCTCCCGGCTCCAGGTTAGCATGGCTCGGGGGGGGGGGGGGGAGGAGAAGACAGAAACGAGAAACTGCGCAGTGCGGCGTCGACGAAGGATGCGCTGGCTATTAGAGACGCCAACTTCTGGTTCGGCGAGGACGACAACCAAAAACTATGGTGGTTGCTGGTTCTGTTGCTGGGGACGGACGGTGTGTAGTGCGGTTGTGGCTTAAATGACGATTAGAGTGCAGCCGTGGCTTCGCTGAGGGCACTGTTCCATACGACGGCCGAAGCTATAGCCTTTATGGTCCTGCGAGCTTGCTGGAGGCACTGGGGTTCAGCGGCGAGGGGTTTGCTAGCGCATGGGAAGAAGCGTGCATGTCTGGAAGGGAAGAGCAACGGTAACTGCGGGGAACGACGAGAACGTGGACCGGAGGGGAGGAAAGATCCTTTGATACCAAATATGTTACGTGCCTGGATGGTGGTTCGTCGGATGGCTGTGGGTATGTGCGGAGGAGGTGGGGATACAGGGGATGTTAGCTCTAGAAATGGCGGAGGAGTTGAGAGAAGATGAAAATCCTAGAAGCGAGGGGTGGGGTGGGGTGAGAAGAGAAGAACTAGATAGAGAGGGGGGAGTTAGAGAGATAAAGAGAAGATATGTATTTGCTTCCTATGTTCCTCATAATGACTTCGGTTGCGGAAAATAGAACATAGTAGCATGGATCAGACACTTCTTTTTAGAGCAAATACATATGTTGAGCGCATTTCTAAACACATATTGGTCGTTAAATCTTGCGGTCTTTGTGTGATGATTCTTGATTTGAATATCAAATATTGAACAAATTTTTAAAATTGTGATTTCATTTGCATATATGTTTCTAATTGTAGGTTTCTATACATTACATAATTGTATATCTATATTATTGATTTTATGATATCATATATTGAACATATTACTTAACATTTGTTGGTTATTGAGATTTGAGTCTCATGATCTTATGTTGTAGTGATTATTGATTGTTGATACTATCTTTTTTTTTATTGATTGTTGAATAATAGTTGTCGTGTGACCTTGAGGTCACGGGTTCGAGTCCTGCAAGCATCCTCTTGCGAAAATGCAGGATAAGATTTGCCTATATTTCATTATTGTGGTGGGACCCTTCCCCAGACCCTCACTATGCGAGGATGCTTTGTGCACTAGAATGCCCTTTTGTTTGTTTGTTGAATCATAGTTCATCTGCTAAACATGTTTTAAGTGTAGAAAAAATGGAAACAAAATAATAAAAGATAATTTTATTTATTTCAATTATGGTGAATACATATAAGTATTTGTACACATATATGAAGAGAGAGTGAGAGGAGTAGAATTCCCATTCTAAGGTGGGAGACCAAATCCTAAAGATGCAGTGGGCTCTAGATGTGCCTTATTTTTGGGAATTTATACATAATTTCTTCAATAATGTTTGGTTTCTCTATGAGGATGGCACAACACTTGGGCACGCAGCGGAAGTAATAAAATCAAGAACAACCCAAAAGAGATTGAGATCGGGCCATGAATGTTGAATCAAGAAGTTAATGAACAACTAGGTAAAATTACCTTGGCGGCGTTGAGTCACAACCCAACGAAGATGCTCCAAAAATATGAGTCCTTGTCGGTGGCGAGTTCCATGTAGAATAACGTCTACGTCTCTGCAAAAATCCACACGAGCGGGAGAACACCGAGCTTCGTCACACGAAGGATCGGGAAAGTAGATCGACTGCACCTTGCACTTCCACGGACTGCTAGGTCCGCTCCAGGAATAGCCTAAGTTGTCAAGGCGCGCGCCTAGGCGCGCCTGAGGCGCCGGGCGCACCAGGCGCAGCCCGCCGCGCCTCAGCACAGCTGAGGCGGGCGATGTTCCCCAGGCGCGCCTCAGGCGCGCCCAGGCGCGCCTAGGCGCGCGCCTTACAGGCTCCCAGGCACGCCAGAGGCGCGCCCGGGCCTTTTAAGGTATTTTTTAAAAAATTTTTTTTTTGATGTTGGCAAAAACATGATCTTAGACGCACCCGAGGCACCCCCTAGGCGCACTTGGGCGCCCAATTCGCTGAAATTGAGCGAATTGGGCGCTCATTCCCTGAAATTGAGCGAATTGGGCTCCCAATTCCCTGAAGTTCAGCGAATTCGCTCAATTTCAGCGAATTGAGCGCCGAATTCGCTCAATTTCAGCGAATTGGGCGCCGAATTCGCTCAATTTCAGCGAATTGGGCGCCGAATTCGCTCAATTTCAGCGAATTGGGCGCCGAATTCGCTCAATTTCAGCGAATTGGGCGCCCAATTCGCTCAATTTCAGCGAATTGGGCGCCCAATTCGCTCAATTTTCTTTTTCCCCAATTTTTGCGCCTCACGTGCCTCAGGCGCGCGCCTGCGCCTTGCGCCTTGCGCCTAGGCTCCAGGGGCTCTTTGCGCCTCGGTGCGCCTTGCGCCTTTGATAACTTAGCCGAATAGCATCACCAAAGACTATCGTCGGAGAGGAGGAGGTCGGCGGAGCGAACGAGCGGCGGAACACTTCCGTCGGGCGGGGTTCGGGATGCGGCGGACCGACAGAACGACAGAACACTTCCGTCGGCTTCGATTCGGCCACAGGAGAAATTCCACACTTTCCCCAAAATCCTAAGTACTAATTTATACCAAAAGTATAAACATACCTAGGAATGTCGCTAACCGCAGACCACCCAAAATAGGGTTTCTGAATCGTTCGACGAGAATCAGCTCTAGGTTCGGCGAGAATCAACTTACAGAATCGGCGAGAATCATCTGCAGAATCGTCGAGACTCAGCTGCAGAATCGTCGAGAATCATCAGCTGGAATCGTCGAGTATCACCATTCGTCGGGAATCCAACAGTTCGATTCTCGACGAATTTGCCTTAGTCGGCGAGTCATACTCGACGATTCTCGACGGATCATTCCCGACGAATGATTCTCGACGAATCATTCTCGACGAACCTCCTTGGCAACGTTTTCCTGACCCCATTCTGTATGGTGATTGGTAACCCTTACCAACACAGTCAATCTTCCAACTTCTCCACATGCTCTTATGTGCGACCCTGCAAGCTCATATCGCGTTGGCAGTGAGATTACATGTTTGACCACTTCTAGATCACCATGGTAACTCCAACAGTCTCCCACTTGATCTTGAAAGTATCAAACCAAAAACCTCACAAACAATGAGCGGCATCTAGCAATGCATTATTGCTACCCAAGCAATAAGAGTTCATAACTCATAAGCCTTATGAACAATGTTCCAGCGTTGACTTTGTCCCTTTGTCCCTTACATCCGGAAAGAACTAGAGGCATAGACCGTGTCACCCTCATAATAGCTCAATCCAAGTATCTTGATCTAGAACGGACTTCCAGAGAATGGTGAGTCCAATATCACATATTGACTCAACCAAGCATGACCATGCATTTCCCAGTCCAGTTCCATCAAGGGGCCCATGGATGCAACTCCTGTCATATAGGAGGACAAATCTCATATCTGCTCACACAGTACACACAAACACCCAAATGATTCGTAACGTGCCCAACAACCACCCTTATCATCAAAATTTCTCAAGTAAGACTTTAGATGGCATCAAAGCACGCTCTTCCTCACTTGATGAATGTTGCGACTTCAGGTCAAAGGACCACAACACTATTGTCAATTGAGACCTACTCGTGACATGTTTAGATAACAATCCACAAAGTAGTCTCAGGTTGGGTCTGTCCAGTACAACTTGTTCATTAACAAGTACCCACGTGATGACTTGATATCACAATATCATGACCAGTGAGAACTGGTCATCAGTCAACGCACATGCTAGTCTAAATGTATCATCACCCTTAGCTTCTATGATGATACAACGACCAGAGACCTTTTAAGAATGAAGCTTCAAATAAATCATAGGCTCTCACATTCAAGTCACGTACTTGATGTCCTATGGAAGCGAACATTCTAAGGGTATTTATTATGTTAACATTTAACTATCGTATAGAGAAATCATAATAAAAGAACTTGCCATTAATTGTAAAAGAAAAATTCTGATACACAATTCATCATATGAATAAATAACAAATAGCCAACAGAATATATGTTTACACGCAACCCACAAGACTCTCACTAGAGTTGATCATTTAGGTATCGTATACCCATTGATCTAGTATGACCATCATGCTTTCTCTGCGCGAGAGGCTTTGTCAGTGGATCCGCAATATTCTCCTCAGTCGGCACTCTGCAAATGTTCACATCTCCTCGTTCGACAATCTCACGAATAAGATGGAACCGCCGAAGTATGTGCTTGGAGCGCTGATGAGATCTAGGTTCCTTAGATTGTGCAATTGCACCATTGTTATCACAGTATAGAACTACGGGACCAACAATGCTAGGAACTACATCAAGCTCGCCGATGAATTTCCTAATCCATACAGCCTCCTTCGCTGCGTTAGCTGCATCGATATACTCGGCTTCTGTTGTAGAATCAGCAACTGTCTCTTGCTTGGAACTCTTCCAGCTCACAGCTCCTCCATTAAGGCAAAACACAAACCCTGACTGAGACTTTGAATCGTCCCTATCAGTTTGGAAGCTAGCATCCGTGTAACCACTTACAACGAGCTCTTCCTCTCCACCATACATCAAGAACACATCCTTTGTCCTTCTCAAGTACTTCAGGATATTCTTGACTGCAATCCAGTGACACTCACCGGGGTCTGACTGATACCTGCTAGTCATGCTCAAAGCAAAGGAGACATCGGGTCTAGTATATAACATTGCATACATGATTGATCCAATTGCCGAAGCATATGGAATCAACTTCATGCGCTCCTTATCTTCACAAGTTTTTGGACATTGGTCCTTAGAGAGATTCACACCATGAGACATGGGTAAAAATCATTTCTTGGACTCAAGCATGTTGAACCGCTTCAACACCTTCTCGATGTATGTACTCTGGGTCAAACCCAACAACTTCTTCGATCTATCTCTATAGATCTTAATACCGAGTATATAAGTCGCTTCACCCAAGTCCTTCATAGAAAAGCAGTTCCCTAGGTTGTTCTTAACAACTTTCAGGGTAGGAATGCCATTCCCAATCAACAGTATGTCATCTACATACAATATCAGGAAGACAACAATGCTCCCACTGATTCGCTTGTAAACACAAGGCTCATCTTCATTTTTGATGAAACCAAACTCTTTGATTTTCTCATCAAAACGAAGATTCCAACTTCGAGAGGCCTGCTTTAGTCCATAAATGGACCTATTCAGCTTGCATATTTTAGTGGCTTCATTTGGGGATACAAAACCCTCGGGCTGTGTCATGTACACCTCTTCAAGGAGGTTTCCATTAAGGAAAACCGTTTTGACATCCATCTGCCAGATCTCGTAGTCATAATACGCAGCAATAGCAAGTAATATCCTTATGGACTTTACCATGACAACAGGGGAAAAAGTCTCATCATAGTCAATACCATGAATTTGCTTGAAACCCTTAGCCACCAGTCGCCCTTTGAATGTCTGTACATTCCCATCCATGTCGGTTTTCTTCTTGAAGACCCATTTGCACCCTATAGGTCGTACCCCTTCACGTGGTTCCACCAAGTTCCAAACTTGGTTTGCGTACATGGAGTCCATTTCAGATCTCATAGCCTCAAGCCATTTGTCGGAGTCCGGTCCATTCATAGCCTCTTGGTAGCTTGCTGGTTCATCATCATGATCCATAAGCAACACGTTACTTATTTGAGACACAAGAAATCCATATCTCTCAGGCTCAAATCTTGGTCTACCAGATCTACGTAGGACTTGTGTTTCTTGAGCAGGTTCTCTAGCTACAACATCTTGTAGTCCTATCTCAGAATCCAATTCCGGTTCATTCACTACTTGTGGTTCTTGAACTTCTTCAAGTTCTACCTTTTCAGTCTTTCTTGATAAGAATTCTCTCTCCAAGATGACGTCAGTTCTTGCGACAAACACTTTGCCCTCGGACGGTAGGTAAAAGTAATACCCTTTCGTTTCCTTAGGATATCCCACCAGATAACATTTATCCGATTTGGGTTCCAGCTTGTCAGGCATTTGACGTCGCACGTATGCCTCACAACCCCAAATTTTAATGAACGACATATTAGGACGCTTTCCAGTCCATATCTCATATGGTGTCTTCAGAACCGTTTTCGTTGGAGCGCGATTCAGTGTCATTGCAGCAGTCTCTAAAGCAAAACCCCAAAAGAAAACAGGCAAGTCTGCATGACTCATCATCGAACGTACCATGTCTAACAGAGTACGATTTCTCCTCTCAGACACACCATTATGTTGTGGTGTTCTAGGTGGAGTGAGCTGTGATACAATACCACACTCTTTTAGATGATCACGGAACTCATGACTCAGGTATTCGCCACCTCGATCAGATCGGAGTGCTTTAACCCTTTTACCCAACTTGTTTTCTACTTCATTCTTGAACTCTTTGAACTTTTCAAAGGTCTCAGATTTGCACTTCATAAGATACACATATCCGTATCTACTGAAATCATCAGTAAATGTAACGAAGTAGAAATACCCACCTCTAGCCATGAAGCTCATGGGTCCGCATACATCACTATGTACAACACCCAAGAGATCCTCAGCCCTCTCAGTATAACCAGTGAAAGGGGCTTTAGTCATCTTGCCTAACAAACAAGATTCGCATCACTCAAATGATTCATAATTAAATGAGTCTAAAAGTCCATCTTTATGGAGCTTGGATATGCGCTTCTCGTTTATGTGGCCCAAACGACAATGCCAGAGATATGTAGGGTTTGAGTCATTTGTTCTTAGTCTTTTATTATTTTCTACATTATAGATCAGATGGTCTAAGTTCAAAACATAAAGACCATTAAACAATTAGGCTACAACATAACAAACATCATTCTTAAATATAGAACAACAGTTGTTCTTAATTATAAAAGAAAATCCAATCATGTCCAAGCATGAAATGGATATAATGTTTCTAGTTATGGTCGGAACGAAATAACAATTATCTAGTTCTATTACAAGCCCACTGGGCAAAGAAAGACGGTAAACCCCTACGGCTACAACAACAACTCTTGCTCCATTGCCGACGCGCAGGTCTACCTCCCCTTTACTCAGCAATCTTCTCCTTTCCAGTTCCTGCACATTTGTACAAATGTGAGAACCACATCCGGTATCCAATACCCAAGATGAAGGAGCAAAAAGGTTTATCTCTATAACGTAAATATTTGAAGCGGAAGTCATATCTCCCTTCATTTTCTGCAGACCCTCAATGTAAGAAGGACAGTTCCTCCTCCAATGACCAGCCTTGCCACAGTGGTGGCATTTCCCTTCCTTCACCGTGCTCTTCTTTTTCTTCAGTGCAGAAGACTTGGGCTCAAGATATGATTTATGTCCCACCTTCGTCTTCTTAGAGCCATTGACCTTGCCCTTGCCCTTATGCACCATCAGTATGGGGCTGGCAGGCTTGACCTTCTTCATGTTGATCTCGGCAGTTCTTAACATGCCTAGGAGCTCGGGCAGTATCTTGTCTATTTCATTCATGTTGTAGTTCAAGACAAACTGCTCATAACTGTCCGACAACGATTGCAGGATCAGATCTGCGACCAACTCTTGACCTAGGGAAAACCCAGCCTTTCAAGGTTCTCTATATACCCAATCATCTTGAGTACGTGAGTCCCTACTGAGTCTCGAACTCCCATCTTGCACTGAAATAACGCTTTTGTGACGTCGAACCTCTCTTGACAAACCTGCCCTTGAAATATTTTTTTGAGATGCTCGTCAATCTCCTTGCACCCCATGTTCTCATGTTGCTTCTGAAGCTCAGAGTTCATGGTGGCAAGCATAAGACATTCGACGTCTAAGGCGTCATCAGTATACTTCTTATAAGTATCCTTATCAGCACGGCAAGAGTTCCCGGTCGATACCTCGGGGGCTTTTTCTTCCAAGACATAGAGCTTTCGCTCTTGCCTGAGAACAATTCTCAGGTTCCTGTACCAGCCCATGTAGTTGGTCCCACTGAGCTTATCCTTCTCAAGGATGGCTCTCAGAGACAGAGTAGAGTGTGAACCACTTGTCATGGAATTCTACAAGAATTCATGCAGAATAATATCAGCACCAAAATTTCAAAATACAATTTATTTTTAATTTGGACTTCAATTAAAACTCCCACTATTTTATTCGAAATGATGACTCTCACTATCAATTCGGAGAGTTCATGCGAGCTACTCTCTTAGTGGACAAGATCCGTATTTCACCAACACAATGAGTCAGCTTTGGCTTTTCTCTCACGATGTGGTTATTTAGGTAGACAACGCTTGTCAATTGCATCCTCATGCAATTCTTGTATGGTTGGTGAATAACTCCTTATTCGCATCCATCATATGGTGCTTGTCAACCCTTTGCCTCTAGGCACTCAACCTTTGAGGTCACCTAGTTAAGTTAGACCCGATGTCGACAGTGGGATATCACAATTATCCGCTCGCACCCTTACCAAGATAGATTAATGCACCTTGCTTTGGCAAGCCCACACTTCATCGATCGAGGCAGGAAGAGTGTCATCCATCGGAAGGCATCCGAAGACTTAATATTTGATGAATGGATTTTTGATAATAGGTTAACAATTAACCATGATCAACATTTGATCAATGTGCACATCCACAGAAAAATATTTTTTTTTTCTTCTAAAAACCACATGCATCCCTTATGTGCACAACATTGTACTATCAACATTTGATAGAAGAAAGGGCTAAATCTGAATATCCGGACTCTTCCAAATTTTCAGATTTACATGCATTGGACAAAGACAAAGACAACTCGACTTAAAGCAGTAGACAAGCTCGTCTCTCATTGTTGGATTCAAAATCCAGAACAATACACGGGTTTATTAACCACTCGAGGGACGGTTACTGTTAAGGAGACAACAATTTCTAACAATTAGAAATAATCACGAAATCCCAGACGTTCCTGGCGGGGTTCCAAGGGGCAGAGCCCCTAACCTGTGGGTTATGGGCCCACCGATTTCCCTTGGAAAAACCATCAATAATTGATGATCCAGGATTAAATCTAGACATTTAGACCACTTCTAAATTCCTAGGTTTACACGTACTGGAATAACCTAACTTCCAATACAACAATCATGTCCGGAACCTCCCTCTGATACCACTGTTGGGTTTCTTTATGAGGATGACACAACACTTGTGCACGCAGCAGAAGTAATAAAATCAAGAACAACCCAACAGAGATTGAGATCGGACCATGAATGTTGAATCAAGAAGTTAATGAACAACTAGGTAAAATTACCTTGGCGGCGTTGAGTCACAACCCAACGAAGATGCTCCAAAAATATGAGTCCTTGTCGGTGGCGAGTTCCACGTAGAATAACGTCTACGTTTCTGCAGAAATCCACACGGGCGGGAGAACATCGAGCTTCGTCACACGAAGGATCGGGAAAGTAGATCGACTGCACCTTGCACTTCCACGGACTGCTAGGTCCGCTCCAGGAATAGCAGCACCGACGACTATCGTCAGAGAGGAGGAGGTCGGCGGAGCGAACGAGGCGGCGGAACACTTCCGTCGGGCGGGGTTCGGGATGCGGCGGACCGACAGAACGGCGGAACACTTCCGTCGGCTTCGATTTGGCCACAGGGGAAATTCCACACTTTCCCCAAAACCCTAAGTCCTAATTTATACCAAAAGTATAAACATACCTAGGAATGTCGCTAACCGCAGACCACCCAAAATAGGGTTTCTGAATCGTTCGGCGAGAATCAGCTCTAGGTTCGGCGAGAATCAACTTACAGAATCGGCGAGAATCATCTGCAAAATCGTCGAGACTCAGCTACAGAATCGTCGAGAATCATCAGCTGGAATCGTCGAGTATCACCATTCGTCGGGAATCCAACAGTTCGATTCTCGACGAATTTGCCTTAGTCGGCGAGTCATACTCGACGATTCTCGACGGATCATTCCCGACGAATGATTCTCGACGAATCATTCTCGACGAACCTCCTTGGCAACGTTTGTCTGACTCCATTTTGTATGGTGATTGGTAACCCCTAACAACACAGTCAATCTTCCAACTTCTCCACATGCTCTTATGTGCGACCCTGCAGGCTCATATCGCGTTGGCAGTGAGATTACATGTTTGACCACTTCTAGATCACCATGGTAACTCCAACAGTATACTCCTCCGCAAGTTGGAGTATACAAATCGTAAGCACCAAACATGGATAAGTACTAATAGTATATTGGTCGTGGTAAGACCTTAGTGAGAATATCCACAACTTCCCAATAGCAGAAACATGTTTTAATTCCAACTTTTTCGATTGAACCTTCTCCCGAATGAAATGACAACCAACTTCATTGTGTTTGGTTCGTTCATGAAATAATAGATTCTTGGCAATGTGTATAACAACTTGACTGTTGCAAAAGAGAATGGCCGGTGAGGAATGTTTGACTCTCAAATCACCTAGGAGACTTTCTAGTCATGTAAGCTCAGACACAACGACCATTGAACGATACTCGATTTCAACAGATGTGCGAGCAATCATAGACTGTTTTTTTCTGTGCCAGGTAATAAGGTATCCTCCGAAGTAAGTACATAAATCACTTGCGGAGCGTCGATCATCTAGAGAACCAACATAGTCAGCATCAGAGTAGGCAATCAGAGATAGAGAAGAAGAAGACAGTTTGTATACGAGCCATTATCCAGGAGCAGTCTACAAATATCTGAGGATGCGCTCGATGGCCTGTATGTGAGAGGTTTGTTGAGTCCGATATTTATTGGGTTTTTCGGACTCATCTGGGCTCATTTTCACTCACTTGCACAGTTTTAGCCAATCGTAGTGTGCAATTGCGCACTTGTTGTTGGGGGTAAGCACATGATGCTCCCAATTTTGTTTTTATATTGTTTTTCTCTCTGTTTGTGTGTGCTGGAGGTGTGCTCCAGGCTATGTTGTTGGTGTACAGGTGGGCAGATTCCCAATGTTGTCTGGTTTCTATCCTGTAGAAATCGCACGGTCGTGCGTTTCCTTAACGCACGATTGATGCAGGCGTTCGATTCCTACTGAGCTCTTAGTTGGTGATCTGCCCCGACCCATGCGTTTTGTTCTCGCATGGTTGGTTTCAACCGTGCGTGATCAAAATCGCCCGAGCTTGTTTTTTTTGTCTGAAAATTTTATGTAATTATTGTTCGTACGTTTTCTTCACGCACGGTTGGATTTAATCACGCGCGAAGGAAACACACGATCTGTTCAGTTTGGCCTGGTTTTTCAGTGATCTGTCACTAACCGTGCGTTTTATTCTTGCACGAGTTGTTTCGCCCGTTCATGATTAAACTCGCACGGTCTCCTACTGTACCAGGCTGGGCGATTTCCGTGCGATAAAATTTGCACGATGCACGCACGGTCGTGCGTTCAACCGTGCATGCCTAATTTTCTTACCTTTCACTATTTAACCGCAGGATTTCACCCTATTTTGTAATTTTCTCTTTTTTTGTGCCCAGGGATCTGGTTTCGCCCCTTTTCGCCGCCCCTCCGCCGGCCACCATTAGGAGGTGCTCCGACTTCAATATTCTTGCAAGTCCAAGGCTAAGACATCCTCTTGGCCTCCTCCATCGTTTGTGTGCTTCCAAACTCCGTTTTGAGGTGATTTTCGTTGCACCTTGGAGTTCTCTGGGGAGATCGTGGCCGAAGGTGATTGACGAATAAGACAGGCTCATTGGAAGGTGGTGATAGCCCTTCTATACCCCGGACGACAGCCGAAGCTCGAGCACGAACGAGGATTGACAACCTTACGATTCCGTCCGCGAACCTTCAACGAGTCTTTGTGCTTTGGTTGTAGTCTCACCTTCTCCTTGCTGTAGTATTATCTTGAATGTTTGGTTGTATGGAATGATTTTTGCCTAAACCCTAATTGCTATTTGTGTTATTTCCATGTCTATGTGGTTATGTTTGTGGTTTATGTTAGTAAGGAGTGCCTCCATCCCATCATCTCCATCCCACCATTGTGTTAGTTCTTGCACTAGCAATTGCTAGTGTCGTGCGTTGCGAAGAGGTGCTTTCGACCCTCATTTCCGCCTGTGCGAACCATTCACTTGCTTGCCTTCTCGCCCATCTGTCTACTGAAGCAGTGCTTAGCGGCTTGCATAGCCTCCATCCACCAAGGGAAGCGGTGATTGCGACCCGCACTAGTTTAATTAGTTGTTTTATTTTTCAATTCAAATCAAATCCCATTATTAGAATTAAATCTTTATAATTCATTTTTTTAACGGTAGAATCACAACCCACTCTGCGTTTCTTGTGAGATTGATACTTGAGAAAATCCTCCCTATTTTATATTACTTGAACGATCGGTACACTTGCCGTGAGTGTATCAAGTTTTTGACGCCATTGCCCGGGAACGTAGGCATTGTGTATTCTTCTGTTTGAAAAATTGTTATAAGGATTTGTTTTATTTGATTTTTGTTCTTCTAAGTGTGTATGCAGAGGCGAGACCCTGGTGATTTTGCTGATTTTGATTCAGAGATAGAGCGGACGCTTTGTGCGTGTCGTCGTGTTGCTGCCTCCATGGATGGTATCAGGATAAATGGGAATGATTACACAGGAGAGGGTGAGCCCCAGGTTGGTCAAGCTGCTGATGAGCATGATGTGATCCGGCCGAGGCCCAGGACGATAAGGGATTACACCACTCCCACTGTTGGGAGTGTGTATCCAGGGTTTGGCCCGGCAATCACGAATAATCAGTTCAAAATCAAGTCGACAATCTTAAATATCATATGCAACAATGCCCAGTTTTCTGAGATGCCAAGTGAAGACCCCCCATATTCACTTAGCTGAATTCTCTAAGATCTGCGGTACATTCCAATATGCCGGTATCTCTGACGACACAGTGAAGTTAAGGTTGTTTCCGTTTTCACTACGTGATATGGCTAAGGCATGACTCCATACCATTCCACCTGGAGCCGCTACTACTTGGGATGCACTGTCATCTAAGTTTCTTGCCAAGTTCCACCCCGTTGACAAGATTGTGAGCATGAGGCGTAAAATCACTTCCTTCCGCCAAAATGACCAAGGGAACCTAGCTGAGGCATGAAAGAGGTATGTAGACCTCTTGAGGAAGTGCCCTCAGCACGAGTTCCAACCTTGGAACTTGGTGGAAATTTTTATTTTGCGACAGAGCCGAACTACCGAGCCATGATTGATTCTACTGCTGGAGGGACCTTTATGAACCACACACCTGAGGATGCACTCAGAATACTCCAGGACACTGCTTCCCATAGTTCTTTCTGGACTGCTGGTAGGAACACCCCACAGAATGCAAGGGGTTTATTTGAAGTGAATGTTACGGCGCCACCTGTTGATGCGACACCATCACCGTTTGAGAACATAGCTCTTTTGAAGCGACCATCCGCTAATCCTGCTCCGGTGATGACTATCTTGCCAAGGTTGTGGGAACCCCGTGCATCATGCTTATTAATGCCCCACTGGTGAGCAATCTAATGACTTTTCTAATTCAAGTTTTGATGAAAGTGTTAATTATATAAACAATCAAAATCGTTCTGTGCCGTTTTCTAATACGTATAACTCGGGTGTGAGAAATCACCCAAATTTTTCGTGGAACCAAAATGCCCCAGGCCAACGATGGCAACCGGGCCATCAGTATGATGCACAGACTTCCGGTAGCCAGCCGAGGCCGCCACAACCGGGTTATAATCAAGGTGCCCCCGTGCAAAGAAAAAGTGTACTTGAAGAGATGATGGAGAAGTTCGTGGATACGGCCCAGTCAAACACGGCCAATCAAACTGCTTCAATGAGGAACTTGAAAGTGCAGTTGGCCCAATTGCTATCTGAGCGTGTTCAGGGCGCCCTTCCCAGTACTACAGAAAAGAATCCACGTGATCAAGGAAAGAGCTTGTCTGAGTCTGCTGGTAGCCATGAGGGAGAGATGGTAGTGAAATGCAAAATTAATGATGTCGAAACCAGTGCATTGTGCGACACTGGTTCATCACGCAACGTTCTTGCCTTGCAAGACGTTGAGAAATTTAACTTGAATATTGATGTTGATGAACAGACGTTTCTTGTCCTCGCCAATGTGTCGGTGGTGGAGACCAAGGGCGAAGTTAAAGAGGTCAAGGCTGTCATGGATGACGATGTGGTGGTTACAAACTTCCAAGTCTTGGGACCCACGGAGAACAACTCTATTCCTATTTTGGGTGTCCCATTCTTGAAAGAGAGTGACGCCATTCTCCATATTGTTGAAGGTTGGTTCTCTCTGCCATCCAAGGAGACACCATTCATGCGTATCCACGATGACAAAAAACTAATTTAGTGTTTTGAGTTCTGTAGCTTGTAGTCAAGGTGAAGTTACCCCGGTGGAGCTCACTTAACTCATGGAAGTTGATGAAGGAGAAGAAGTGATTGAAGCTGTGAGTGATTCTGTTGTGAAGGTTCTTGCTGATCGTGATGTTATGCTTGTGGAACATGCTGAAGTTGAGGTAGAGTGTGGCAAGGCCGTGGAGCTGGGTTCTGATGCGGCGACTGTGGCCACCGAGACTTTAAAATTTTCTATTAATTCTAATCCTATGTCCAAACAATTAAAACAGATTAAGTGGGCCGATCTATTACCCGCGGAGGGTAAGTACATGAAGCCCCCCGCTACTGCTAAGAACATTGATGCTGATTCTGATCATGTGACTTGTGATCGATGGTGCTCTCCCACAATGGAGAAACTTAAACAGGAGAAATTGCTGCGCGTTGCTCGTTTTGCTGCCCTCCGGCGCGAGAAGGAGGAGGTTAGAGGCAAGGGAATTAAATTGCCCGTGGGCTCTAAAGCCTTCACCACTTGCCCATCTCGCGTGGTGGGGGAGAACCACCACAAGTTGGCGTATAGCTGACTCGTGAAGGTTTTCCAGGCTGGTTATGTTTTGCGGCTGCTGATTAGTTTTGCTTCTGTGTTTGGTTGTTCTGTGTGTTTTTTTCTGTTAGTTTATTAATAGACAATTCTGAGAACTTTTTTTATATAACTGCATAATATAGGTATTTGGTCTTCCTTAAGGACGGTAAACAAAATGGTTGATGGGAGACAACCCAATTTCTGCTATTTTGTTTTACCTAGCTTGCGTATATTTCTGCTATTATTATCTACTGTGCTGGAGTTTCCCTTTCATAGGTGTGGTGATCCTTTGGCGGCGGGCATGGATTTTCGGTTCAAGATTAACGCCAATCTTCTGGTATGTTCATCTCTGAGCTTGGGTAACTTCTCCTCCCTTGCTCTTTGTTTAATTTTTATTGTTATATCTTTACTTGTGTTGCATAGATTACGTTTGGGGGAGGGAGACACGTTGTGTGTTACACTGCACATGTGCAATTGCATAGCATACTAGATGTACTTTTATTTCAGTTTTATAATTGTTAGTTCATATTCACAGCACATCACAACACTCACTTGAGCACGTGCTTAATCGTTAGCGCGTTTTGAGTGTAACTCTTCCCTTTTGTGTGATTGGGAAAATAGCTGTGCTGACTTAGGACTGTGAGACAAAGTAAAATGTTGACTCCTGCAGTGCTCATAGTCGAGTCCTCGCATCTCGCGTAGAAATATGAGTAAAATTATTTTTTCTTTATACTTCTAGTTTATACTTTTCCTTTTAACGTAAATATTCTTTATTTTACTAAAAAATTGGCGAATCCGGTGTGAATCCGACGGTAGCATAGGGATGTGTGTAGACAATTGTTAGCCTCATATTGCTCGAGTCGGGAGGAAGGGTAATCTTTCTCGGTGGCTAAGAACTTGCCCCAAGCTATTCTCGAAGCATGGTTATAGGTTAGTTCATTTGCGCGAGTGTGATATAGGGCATCGTTTTGGCCCGGTTGAGCTTGTGTACTAATTCTTATCGTCTATACTCGTTAGCCACTTTGTATCTACCCCGTTCTTTGATTCAGCTCCACCAATATCTCACCAAAGCCAAAAAGTCAATCCTAGTCACACACTATGTTATTAAAGGCGCGCCTAAGGCTCCAGGCTCATCAGGCTTAGAGGTTTGCACCTCCATACGCCTTATTTGTGCCTTTAGAATATAAAAGACGAACCCGAGTGATATATTTGTTGTAAATTTTTTTCTCAAAAAATTAAGAAAAAAGAATGTAAGAACTCATTATTTTTTATTGATTTGATGATTGTGAAAGATAATTGTGCGTTGAGACTTATATATGATGCAAGTGACCACGTTGATTCTATGATCCTATGAGGGCTTAAGGTTTTAAATGAGGCTTGGGTTACGGTAGGGTATACAAAAGGATAAACATGAGGGCTACACACCTAACTCAAATGAGCTAATGCAAAAACAAACTATCCATGCATAAATAATACACGTGGGTGCACCACACCCCCAGACCAAGTTGTCAGGATCGCGATCCGGATAATTTGGCACGATGCTTGCACGGTCGTGCGTTCGACCGCGCGTGCCTATTTTTTTGACCTTTCACTATTTAAGCGTAGGATTTCACCTTATTTTGGAATCTTTTCTCCTTTTCGCGCCCAGGGATTTGGTTTTGCCCCTTTTCGCCGCTCCACCGCCACCCATCATTTGGATTTGCTTCGACCTCAATATTCTTGCAAATCCATGGCTAGGACATCTTCTTGGCCTCTTCCGTCGTTTGTGTGCTTCCAAGCTCCGTTTCGAGGTGATTTTTTCTGCACCCTTGGAGTTCTCAGGCGAGATCGTGGCCGAAGGTGATTGACGAAGAAAACAGACTCCTTGGAAGGTGGTGACAACCCTTCTCTACCCCGGACGGCAGTTGAAGCCCGAGCACGGACGATGATTGACAACCCGACGATTCTGGCCGGAAACCTTCAACAAGTCTTCGTGCTTTGTTTGTAGTCTCACCTCCTCCTTGTTGTATTTTTATCTTGAATGCTTGGTTGTATGGAATGATTTTTGTCTAAACCCTAATTGTTCTTATTGTGTTATTTACATGTCTATGTGGTTATGTTTGTGGTTTATGTGAGTGAGGAGTGCTTCTATCCCATCATCTCCATCCCACCATTGTGTTAGTTGTCGCACTAGCAATTACCCTCATTTCCGTCTTTGCGAACCATTCACCCGCTTGCCTTCTCGCCCGTCCGCCTACTGAAGCAGTGCATAACGGCCTGCATAGCCTCTATCCACCAAGCGAAGCGGTGATTGCTACCCACACTAGTTTAATTCGTTGTTATTTTTATTTTTAAACTCAAATCAAAGCTCCTTGTTAGAATTAAATCTTTATAATTCTTCTTCTAAACGGTAGAATCACAACCTACTCTGTGTTCCTTGTGAGATCGATACTCAAGGAAATCCTCTCTGTTTTATATTACTTGAACGATCGGTACACTTGCCGTGAGTGCATCAAGGTCCCTGGAGCATGCATGAATCGACTGACACATCCAACAACAAATGAGATATCGGGTCTTGTAACTATATGATAAATCCGTTTTCGTACAAGACCATGATAATACTCTGGGTTTGGAAGTAGTTGATCGGAGTCAGAGTCATGAGCATAGAGCTTGTGGTTTACATCCATAAGAGTATCAGTAGACTTGCATCCAGAATAGCCAATCTCATGAAGAAGGTTAAGACAATACTTCCGTTGAGATGAGACGAGACCATCAGGACGTCTCGTTACCTTAAGACCAAGGAAGTACTGAAGATTTCCAGATCTTTTGTTTGAAAGGTCGAGTTCAAGCGCTGCTTGATTGTATATATTCCTTTGGAATCATCACCAGTAATCAAAATATTGTCGACGTAAACTAAGAGACTCACTGTGTCTATTGGTCGATGACCAGTAAAGAGAGAGAAGTCAGTCGAGTTTCAAGTGTATCCAACATCTCGAACAACCTTATTGAGGAGATTGTTTGAGACTATAAATAGATTTATTTAGGTGACAAATACGAGACTCCCCCGTGGTCTCAAACACAGGAGGTTGGTGCATGCAGACAGTCTCTAGAAGGTCGCCATTGAGAAAGACATTCTTGACATCCAGTTGATGTAAGGGCTACTGTCAATGAATAACTAAGGAGACCAGGACACGAACAATATTCAACTTGACGACATGTACTAGGTCTCATTATAATCGAGTCCTTGTTGTTTAGTAAATCCTTGAGCCACAAGATGAACCTCCAGACGTTCAAATGTACCGTTTGGAGCATGTTTGATCATACAAACCCACTTACATCCCACAAAAGTCTGTCCCCGAGGAAGGGGACAAGATCCCACTGACATTTTCTCATCCATGGCCGCACGTCACCGCAGATTATGAAGAGGTTCATGCAAAAAGTTAGGTATAGAAATGGAGGATAAAAAAGTTGTGAATTTGATAACTGTCGGGGAGAGGCGATGTAATGATACATAGTTCGACAATGGATGAGCCGTAGAGACATTTACTCGATCTTCAGACCATGAGGTATCACTAGTAAAGGGTAACGGCTGAAGTACATCAGATCTAGGAGGACGGCGACTATTCACACGAAGAGGTGGTTTGGACGGTACTGGAGTTAGAGTTGGAAGGATGGAAGATGAGACGTAACATGTACTGTAGGACGTGGTAGTTGTGGAGGTGTATGAGTAGCTGGATGGGGAGAGTGAAACGGTTGGTCTTCGATGAGAATTACATCCGCAGAAACGACGACCTTGCGATCGTTGGGAGAATATCACACATACCCTTTCTGAGTCGGGAGTAACCAACAAACATATATTTGGTAGCACGAGGAGCAAGTTTGTCAGTAGAAGGGTCAAGATAATGGACATAACAGGTACATACAAAAATGCGAGGTGTGATGAAAAAGGGGGGCGTGGAAGGAAAAAGAAGACTAAAATGTGTCGCAAAGTTGAGAATGAAAGAGAGCATGCGATTGATGAGACGACATGTTGTAGAAACCACGAAGTTCCAGTAAATATTATGTACCTGCATTTGAAATATCAGTGAACGTGCAACCTCAAGAAGGTAACGGTTTTTGTGCTCGGCCACGCCATTGTGTTGGAGCTTATAAACACATAAAATTTGATGGATGATCCCATACTCAGTACAAAGATTAGTAAAAGCATGGCTTGTGTATTCACGCGCATTATTGGTGCGGGTGTCTTAAGCGAACTGGTAAACTGAGTATGTGTTTCAATAATAAAAACACGAAAGATAGAGGTTATTTCAGCATGATCACGCAGTAAATACAACCATGTCATTTGAGAGTAATCATTAATAGATGTAATAAACTATTGATAACCAGAAACTCTAGATGTTTTATATGGTCCCCATATATCAGAGTGTACTAAAGCAAAAGGAGCAGTGCTCCGAGTACAATTAAGGAGAAAAGATGAATTATGTTGTTTTATGTATGATTCACAAGAAAAGTTAGTGAGAGAGATATCAGGAAGAGCTTTCTTGGGGATCTGGAGGGGAGTATGCCCAAGACGCCAATGCTAATCAACAGAAGTGATAGATGACAGAACAGTGGGTGGAACATCCAAAATGTAAAGCCTATTGGACAGTCGCCTTTTACCAATGATATTTTGCATCCGTCGATCCTGCACAACATCAGAGGAGGGTAAGAAGGTTACACAACAATCAAGATCCCGAGTAAGACGTCTAACATAAATAAGGTTAAAAGATGATTCCAGAATATGAACGACCATGCGAAGAGATAGAGATAGAGAGAGAGTTGGTTTGAATGACATATCAGCAAAGCCAGAAATCTGGGTGGTGTCACCATTAGCCACAATGATGAACTTGGGATACACAGATTGTAAGTACTGAGTTGGTTTTGCGGAGTAAGATGATGGTGACACCTGATTCCACAATCCAAGTGGAGCTATGAGAGAGACATGATGATGCAACCTGAATTGCATCGTTGTTTCATTTTCTCGCATTTTGTTTAATTATTTTGTAGCGCATGTCGTCGCACAAGTATGTCTTTTATTTTCCGTGTAATTGTCAGTGTTGTGCCGCATTTGCACAATCGTTCGTGCGGCTTATTGGTGTGACCGACCAATAAGATCTTAAATAAATTTGTCCGTCAAATTAGGGCTAGGATTAATTTGGGGCAAGCAAGATTTTTAATTATTAAACTTTTGGTTTTCCTAAAATGGCATCCTCTAAAATATCCCAATTTCCTCCATTTAATATCTTGGCTGCAGTTTTTTTCTATTGAAAACCGTTACCTACCCTACATTTAATATTCCTTGAATATTAATAGTAGCCGACTCTTCATTTTGTAACACCTCCTTTAATATTTAGCCGGTTATTTATTTCCATCTGATTTCATTGAATGCAGCCCCTCCCCCATTTACCTTTAATACTTAGCCAGTTCAAGAGAAAAGGGAGACGGGTTAGAAATCGGGACAGAGAAATGGAATTTTCTGTTTCCCGGTAATACCCGCAACATCCACGTCAACTCCGCCTCCTCGCCGCCCGACGAATCCCTCCCCCTTCCCGTCGACGCCACCAGAAGGGATCTCCGACCCCGGGGCTCCTCTGACTGTTGTTTGGCCCTGCGACCAGAACAGTGGCGGCCCTCCTCCTTCCTTTTGTCAGCTACGGACGGAAGTCTGCCCCGCCATCATCGAACCCCTGAGCTTCCTCCATCTATCTTTTTGTTTCGGTTTGAGCACCTCCAGACCGCCGGAAAACACCCTTCCCGTCCGGAATCGAGGCCTTCCTTCACGGTACTGCTGCGGCCCTTCCTATTCGGGACCTCCTTGTCAGAGGCAGCCACTTTCAGTTCGATTCCAGAGGCCCTCTGCCTTTACTCTGCTCCTACACAGTGGGAAATCATCTTCTTCACAAGGAGTTGGTATAACCCTCCCCTCTTTTCACACCTCCAATACTTTTAGTCTAATTTCATGAATGTTTGCAAAAGTTTAATGATTTCAGAGCTCGTTTGCCCTAAATTAATTTTGCTCATGTTTGTCGTCAATTTGCTTTCACTATTGTCGCTATCCTTTTATCGAGAAACTTGTGGATGAGTTAGTTATATTGTAGCATGCGCGCAAAAGTTAGTCGCTTGTGCAGGATTACTAAACTTTTAAGTTTCTATTGCGAGTCAAAGTTCCCAAAGTCGTATTCTCACCGCCAATTTTAATTTGCCCACAAAGTCATCTTTTTAAAATCAATTTCAGATTTTAGAATGCATCAGTTTGGTATCAAAGCTAGGTTCAAATCGCTCCTATTGTGATTCAAACGATCCTGTTTTTTTTATTTAGTTAAAACAAAACATTCTTAGTTTTGAAAATTTTTAGTTTGCAAAACAAAAAAATCCAGTTAAGTGTTTTGTTTAAAAAAACATTCAAAAAAATATTCCTGTTAAAAAAAAATCAAAATCAGCGAGTTTTTTTTTAAAAAATATTTATTTTTCTAAAAGAAATAATAAGTTTTTAATTAAAAAAAATGGAAAGTCGCATAGATCGCATCGATGCCAGTATAGTTGACCTAGCTAACCAAATGGGTGAACTGATGAAGACAGTAGAAACACTCACTGCCAACGTGAGAGACACGAACCACATAGTAAACAACTTGAGAACCTCCGTTAATAACTTATAACCTGAACGTCATCTAAGACTAAATCAACCTCCTTACTAAAATCCTAGGCAAGAGCAACCAAACCCTAGACCCGCAGATCCTGCACAGCCTGACCTTGGACTCTGTCGCCAACCCCGTTGGGACGATGGAGTTAAACTTGATGTAGGTGATTTTGATGGTCACGTAGAGCCCGAGAAATGCCTCGATTGGTGTGAGCGTGTGGAAAGGTTCATGACATAGAAACAAGTGCCTATGAATCATCAAGTTGAATATGTTGTCCTTAGACTTAAAGGACCCGCACTAGTCTGGTGGGTTCAACTTGAGCGCACACGATACACTTTAGGCCTAGCACCTATCACCACGTGGGTAGAATTTAAGTTGCAACTGCGGAAACGATATGCCCCCCTGGACTATCTGCAAGCTCTTTATCGAAGGTTCCACAACCTTCGACAGGACAAGCTTTCCGTGGATGAGTATACCCACGAGTTTTTAGTGTTCAGTCTAGCTAGACCTACACGAGGAGGACGATATGACAGTGTCCCGTTACCTAAACGGGCTCCGTTACGCTATTAGGGATGAGCTAGAGTTGCACGATTTTAGAGATTTGGGTGAAGTGTCTAGTCGAGCACGTAGAGTGGAAGCCTCACTTCAGAAGTGGACATCTGGGGATGTCTACTGATAGGCCTTCCTCGAGCACCACCACTGCACCCACCTCTATGAATTCTGATTCCCCTCCTCATGTTACTACTGGGACCCCAGCTCCTTCAACTGGCCTTACCCGAGGTAAGGAGATCATGGGACCCAAGCCTAACACTGGAGTATTCTGATGCTTCAAGTGTATGGAGCCTGAACACAAATCATCTGAGTGCCCGCGACGCCACTTCGTCGCAATTACTGATTCCTCTGATGAGCGTGAGCCAGAATATGGAGTTTCCTTAATGACTCAAAACCTGACCCCGAGCCTAAGTCTAATAACGTTATTGAGGTCGAGGGAGAACAAGCTGAACACTTAGTTTGTGTCCTTTGATATAGTTTGATTTCCCCTAGTGAGACTACTGAGCGTGATTTTCAGAGACACGAGATTTTTCGCACTACTGCGCGTATTCAGGGATATTTTTGTTCCATCATCATTGACAGCGGTAGCATGAAAAATTTCATTTCCCAACATATAATAGAGAAGATAGGTCTCGAGATACACCCCTTGGAGCGGCCCTACCACCTATCTGGGGTTAATAGTCACATGACTATACCCGTTACTCACCGTTGTCTAGTAGAGTTATCTATTGGGGATTTGTATCAGGATTATGTTCTATGTGATATCGCCCCCATCGATGTCTGTCATATCTTTTTAGGTAGAGCATGACAGTACGATAGGCGTGTCATGCATGATGGTGTCAGGAACTCCCATTCCTTCGATCACCGTGAGTGCAAGATTGTTCTTCTTCCCCAGAAGAATAGTCTTGTTCCTAAGGCTCCTGGGAGGACCTCGTCACCATCTCCCTCACCTTCCTTAGTTACCACTACACAACTATTATTTAGTGCCACACTTTTGCCTGGAACCCTACTCCAGGAAGATGCACTTGGCTCCGGTGAGTCATCCATTTTAGATGATCTTCCGGCACCACCACACGTTGATTTTATATTTGGTGATCACGTGTTTAGTTCGCACCATTATTCCGTGAGTGTACGTGAGCATTTTGGTCTTCATCAAATGAATTTTGAATTTTTTAGGATTAGCCTTATGAGGGAAATTGAAACGTTTAAAAGAATTTTTACTCGTAATAGAGACACGATTTAATGGATTTCTGTGGTTGATTTTAAATGAACAGATTGTGCTCAGTTTAAAATTTGTGGTGTTAGTTAGATGTCTGTGGGTGACGATATGTTGGTAGCTGCTCTTGGTTTAGTAAACTTTCGTAGGTTTCTAGCACGAGTACGTATAATACAATATGTTTTAATAAATCCACAAGTTGATCATGTTTCTTCACAACTTCGTTTCTTTCTTTGCTTTATTGATCCACTCACTTTCCCACTTTGTCGTACTTACCTCCTTGTAACTCTGATTTTTATTAGATAATTGCATGTCATACATGAATTTTTGACTAACAGTTTTAGAGAAACTTTGAAAAACTTTAACTCCGCGGTTGTTTCATTGCCTAGAGTTATATTTTTCCAATGGAGATGAGTTTTCTGTTCCTTTCAGGAAAGAGGGTTTGCCACAAGTTCTTGTGCTGCGATGATTGGTCTTTTCTTTGTTTGACAATCTACCAAGGCAGGGCCGTAGGCAATGATAGGCTCGGTTCGTTGTTTGATGTTTTCAGTAGTGGGTTCCATCACAGTCTCGTCAGGGTCAATCTCTTTCAACCCCGGGAGAATTGATGCAATCTGAATTGCATCGTTGTTTCATTTTCTCGCATTTTGTTTAATTATTTTATAGCGCTTGTCATCGCGCAAGTATGTCTTTTATTTTTCGTGTAATTGTCAGTGTTGTGCCGTATTTGCGCAATTGTCCGTGCGACTTATTGGTGTGACCGGCCAATAATATCTTAAATAAATTGGTCCGTCAAATTAGGGATAGGATTAATTTGGGGCAAACAAGATTTTTAATTATTAAACTTTTGGTTTTCCTAAAATGACAGCCTTTAAAATATCCCCCATTTCCTCCATTTAATATCTCGGCTGTAGTTTCTTTCTATTGAAAATCGTTGCCTATCATACATTTAATATTCCTTGAATATTAATAGTAGCCGACTCTTCATTTTGTAACACCACCTTTAATATTCAGCCGGTTATTTATTTCCATATGATTTCATTGAATGCAGTCCCTCCCCCATTTACCTTTAATACTTAGCCGGTTCAAGAGAAAAGGGGGACGAGTTAGAAATCGGGACAGAGAAATGGAATTCTCCGTTTCCCAGTTATACTCGCAACATCCACGTCATCTCCGCCTCCTTGCCGCCCGGCGAATCCCTCCCCCTGCCCGTCGACGCCACCAAAAGGGCTCTCTGCCCCCAGCGACTCCGGCCGTTGTTGGGCCCTGCGACCAGAACAGGGGCGACCCTCCTCCTTCCTTTCGTCAGCTACAGACGGATGTCTGCCCCGCCATCATCGAACCCCCAAGCTACCTCCATCGATCTTTTTGTTTCGGTTTGAGCACCTCCAGACCGTCGAGAAACACCCTTCCTGTCCGGAATCGAGGCCTTCCTTCACGGTACTGCTGCTGCCCTTCCTATTCGGGACCTCCTTGTCAGAGGCAGCCACTTTCAATTCGATTCCAGAGGCCTTTACTCGGCTCCTACACAGTGGGAAATCATCTTCTTCACAAGGAGTTGGTATAACCCTCCCATCTTTTCACACCTCTAATACTTTTAGTCTAATTTCATGAATGTCTGCGAAAATTTATTGATTTCAGAGCTCGTTCCCCTAAATTAATCTTGCTCCTGTTTGTCGTCAATTTGCTTTCACTTTTGTCGCTATCCTTTTATTGAGAAACTTGTGGATGAGTTAGTTATATTGTAGCATGCGTGCAAAAGTTAGTCGCTTGTGCAAGATTACTAATTTTTTGAGTATCTATTGCAAGTCAAAGCTCACAAAGTCGTATTCTCACTGCCAATTTTAATTTGCCCACAAAATCATCGTTTTAAAATCAATTTCAGATTTTGGAATGCATCACATGAGATACCTTCATTGGAGATAGAAGCAGCAAAGCCAGGCGGACGATTGAGTAACCCATGGAGATGCTGGAGCTAGATGGGCATGGCGTTAATGTCGGCACGAGTGGTAGAAGACGTATCAGCATCAATGGAGGCATTGGGTGGAGGAGGCATACCATGCTTACGATAGATAGCAAGTTGCCTTAAGATGTCCATCCCTGTCACAGTGAGTACACTTGAGACGGGGCCTTCCGTTGCGACCTCTACCCCGGTAGCCGGTGCGACCTCCACAAGCTGGTGGAGGAGTGGGTGAAATATAGATGAGTGCTGGAGAATAGCCGGAGATTGAGGTCCGGGAGCATCTGGGGGTGGTGTCACCTTCAAAAGCATGAAGCAAACATCAGAGAGAGAGGGAATGGTGGAAGAAGAGAGGATTTGATGTCAGACGTTGTGGAGATGAGGCAGAACACGAGCTATCATCATGGCAATACCAACCATCTCTTTTTGAGTGCGTTGGGCAGCATTATCTGTAGTTGGAGGCTGATGTTGAATACAGATCTCGACCAAAGTTTTGGACCTCACAACAAAGGTGGTTAAGTTGCCATCAACCCATGCGTCGAGAGATTGGAGGTCCGTAATAATGTCAAACAGGTGTTGAAGGATGTCCTTGATGAAATAGAGGGAGTGTAGTTCGTCTCATATTGGCTTGGCCGTTTCATGATGCATGGCCATACAATAAGGTTCATTATTCATGTAATTGAGGATCCATGATTGGACACGCCCATCATCACAAAGCCATTCCTCAGTGGGCACAGAAAGGGTGCCCTTCTTTGATGCGAAGGGCCATTTGTCTGGAGAACACGACGGACGGAGTGCACCCACTTTACAAAACTCTTCTTCCTACTAAGAGAAATGGTGGTGATCCGAAGTTCATCAAGAACTTCAGGAAGAGGGGTGGCTGCTTGAGTGGGAAGGGACAGGGATTCATTCAAGGCCATTGCGACAAAGGAAGGCAGCTGCGGTCACCCTGTTGTGGTTAGACTTCCGCGGTCACCCGATTGCGGTTAAACAAAGGAAGGCTGCTGCGGGCAGGCCACTGCGGTCTGTGATCAGGCTACTGCGGCAAGAGTACCTCGTCGAACTGATGACAGACATGCGAGCAACAATCAAGCGAACAGGAATCCTAACGATCAAGTAGTCGAGGAACCAAGAATTGCGACTAGCCAGACAATCAAACAACAAGCAGGATAGGAAGAACTCCGTCGAGCAGATGACAAGAGTCAGCGGTTGCCCGCGGTGAGCAGAAACGACCAAGTGATGCGAACTGACAGCCTGGCGAACAAGAGAGCTCGCAGGAAGAACCTCAGTGACTTGGAGCGGTAAGCAGAATCTGTGAATCGGAGGAGCTAGGCGAGCGACAAGCAACGACGGCCAAGAACTGAAGAAGCGACACCCCAAAAGTTACCGCGGAAGCTACGATGACCAAGAATTGAAGAAGCGACATGCCAAGAGTGACCGCGGAAGGTCTAGTCAGGTGGGGCTCAAAAGGATAAGGAGGAAAGGCTATAAAAGGAGTTGGGTTGGGGGGGGGGGGCGAAGGGAGGGGCATGGGGCGCATCGCTACGGTTAGAAAAAACTAACTGCAGAGCTGCGGTCAGAAAAAAAGCTATTCGCCCAGACATGCTGGAGGCACGAGTGAGAGCAAGCCCCTCCACCCCCACCCTACAAAGAATTTTTTTATGATCGATTATGCTCTGATATCATGTAGAAAAGCACAGAAACCAAGAATTGATGTAGGCTGAGAGTGCCAAAAATGAAATTTGCGCGCAAAATCAAACTCGTCGTTTTTAATTTTAAGAAATTCGTTAATATCGTTCGGGTAGATCCCTCAAATATCTACAAGTCGAACCCTCCACAGGATTAACACAACCACAAGCAAAATTCCACAAACAATTATTTATGACTAATGATAATAGAGGCAATACGAATGCAAAGGCAAGCTGTTCATTATTTAATAGAGCACATAAATTTACTACTGTATCGGAGCAAGGATACCCCAAGGCGAAACAACAGCTGGTGACCCTTCCCAAACCTTGGTGCAGACTGTGAACAATAGTGTACGCAATAACGGAGGGGGGATTGTCGTAGTAGACGTTACTTACGGCTGGGACACGCGATCTGGACGCAGTTCAGGTGGTAACAGCTTTTCGAAAAGCAAACAGCGACAGAGCTTCGTACGACAGAGATGGCGCACGCGACATAGACACGTGAAACAGACGGAGTGATGCTTCGTCGACGGGCGCTGACAATGCTGGGGTGGCGGCTTTGTCTGGGATGTCCTTCATCAGAGTCGAAGATGTCGTCGATTGGCACCAGGTGTAAGTGTTGGAGTAGAGGCGGAAAGTTTTCGGTCGGCAACTCAGAGAAATCGGAGATGTTTCTCTGAAATCCAGGTCCTCCTTTTTCCTCTCCATCGAGCAGCTTTTGTAGAGGGCAGATTTCCAACCCTCACATATTAATTTGTTCCAAATTCTCTTCCTGAATGGGCTCTTCCCAAATCAGTGTTTTTTTCCAAAATATTCTTATCACAATTATTTTAAAATATTCCAAACTTATTTTGTTTCCAAATAGTTTCGTTTCAAACATTCCGTCAATAATTCCTAAATTTGTGTTGATACGATTTAGGTATCCTTACTAATTAAATTTATGCGTCATAAATGATTTGAGCTTGCCTTCTATGTTCTAATCAATTAAATTATCAGACCTTTTTATTTAAGATCTCTTCGGATGGTCAACCTGAAAAGCCGCTAAAATATAGATTGTTGCATGAAATAAAATAAGTTAAATGCAAGTAAACATAAAATAAAATAAGTAGTAAGCAAGGTAAATAAAACTAGGATGTGATACTGGTCGTATCAATTCTCCCGGGGTTGAGAGAGTTCGACCCGATCGAGAACTCACAAAGACTAGCGACGAAAAGATCTTGATGGCGCCGCCGTAACTTGTCAGTGGTAATCCAGGAACTGTCTGTGATATCTCGTCCCCGCCAATAGACCAAGTAACACTGATATGTCCCGTGGCCAGTGCGAAATTCTCGTACATCAAGAACCTGGTCTATCTCCTCAGTGGAGGGCGTCTGTACTAGTGCTAAGTCAGGCGGTATCTCTGGGGCTGCAGTAGTTGGACTGGGGCTGGAAGCCTGGAACTAGGTGGATCTCCATAGAATAACGTCAGATCGACCACGTTAAATATCAACGAAGTATCAAATTCAATGGGCAAATCTAGGAGATATGCATTCTCACCGATGCGCTTCCGGACTTGGAACTGACCAATCTTCCTCTACTGTAACTTATGATATATACCCAGAGTGAATCTCTGCTTCCTGAAATAAGTAAACACCCAATCTTCTTCTAAAAAGTATGACTCCCGACGATGATGATCGACCATAGACTTATATTTTTTAGAAGTCGCTCGCAATTCATTAACAATATTTTTATGCAATTTCTTTAAATAATCAGCATAAACTTGCGTATCAAAGGAAATACGTTCATCAGTTCATGAATCAGAAGGGAGTGGCGATCAAGTAGATGAGGTATAGAGAATCCGTAAACAATCTCAAAAGGAGATTTCATGGTGGAGCGATTATTTGAATTATTGAATGCAAATTCAGCTTGTGACAGTACAAGATCCTATTATTTCGGATTCTCCCTAGTTAAACACCTAAGTAGGTCTCCCAGACTCCTATTAACGACTTCAGTCTGCCCATCAGTCTGAGTATTTCTATCAGAGATGATCGATCTAGTAATACCGTGTAATCTAACGATTTCTTTAAAGAAAAGTTCTGCGATGTCTACAATACTGTAGGTTTTCCTACATGGAATAAAATGTGCCATTTTTGAAAATCGATCCACGACTACAAAAATACGTTCGACTTTCCTCTGAGTGTGAGGAAGTCCTACCACGATGACATCGTGCTTCATCTTGGGCCAATAATATCGAGCACTAGCGAGATTTAATAATTTTGATTGACCCACGTGTCCTCCTAATCTAGATGAGTGGAGCTCCCTAAGTAGTGTCTCTCGGAGTGGTCCTTCGCAGATGCAAAGGCGGGTGCCCCTGAACAGATAACCCTCACTCACTACGTACTGTATAGTGGGATCAGTTCCACTATGATGACACACGATCTAAATATTACGAAAAAAGGATCAGTGGTGTACAGGTCATGCTGCGAATCTAAGTATGTATTGCAAGTCTGAAGGGTGATTAGTAAATGTGTCCGACGACTAAGGGCTTCGACGATTCGATTCGTGACACCGGGTTTGTGCTTCAAATGAAAAGCGAACTCCTGCAGTTAAACAACCCACTTGACATGACGTTTGATCTCCTTTTGGGAGTTCAGATGTTTTAGTTTCTCGTGATCGATATTCAACACAAACTCACGCTGAATCAGATAGTGTCTCCAATGACGGAGACCCTGGATAATGACGTAAAACTCTAAGTCATAGGTGAAATATCTAGCTTTCACCTTATTCAGCTTCTCATTAAAGAATGAAATAGGTTGACCCTCCTGACTCAAAACTGCGCCAATGCCTGTAACAGATGCATCACAGTCAACCTCAAAAATCTTATCAAAATCAGGCAGTGCTAATAAAAGTGCACTCGTAAGACTCTCTTTAACCAACAAAAACACACGCTCCGCTTCTTCAGTCCAAACAACAATTCCTTCTTTAGACAATCAGTCACAGGTACTATCAAGGTACTAAAATTCCGAATAAATCGTCGATAAAATGGTACTAGTACATCAAATTCCCGAGCCTCAGTAATCGTCCTAGGGCTAGGTCATGATTCTATCGCCTTGACCTTCTCTCTATCCGCTCTAATGCCCTCAGAAGAAATGATATATCCTAGGATGGTTAGACTATTAGTCATAAACGTGCATTTCTTCAAATTTATATATAGTTTATTTGTGCGCAGGATGTCTAATACTTGTCTTTGGTAAATCAGGTGTTGATCATGATCGAGACTATAAATCAATATATCATCAAAATATACTACTACACAGACTCTTATGAGTGGTCTAAACACCTGATTCATCACTCATATAAAGATGTTAGGTGCATTGGAGAGACCAAAAGACATCACCAACCACTCGTATAAATCCTCTTTAGTCTTAAATGCAGTATTTCATTCATCCCCAAGTTGAATCCTAATCTAGTGGTATCCACTTTTTAAACAAATCTTTGAAAATATGCGGGATTCACTAAACATATCTAAAATGTCATCCAATCAAAAAACGATATTTGATCATAATTTTATTAATCGCTCGATTGTCTACACACATACACCAAGTCTCATCTTTCTTAGAAACTAGAAGTGCAGAGACGACGCACTGGCTCGTACTCTTTTTAACGTGATGCTTCAAAATCAGCTCGGTCACCTACTTATGTAGCTCCTCATACTCTTTCAGACTCATGCGATAATGAGGTAAATGAGATAGGCTAACTCCTGGGATGAGGTCAATACAGTACTGGATATCTCTCATCAGGGGTAGCTGATCAGAAAACTCCTCCGCTGCTCCGCCGACATTATCTCAAAAACTCATTAATGAGGTCACACTGTGCCGGGAATTTCTAATGCGTCGGGAGTGGAATCAATACTAGATAACATATAAACGACCTCACTATCCTTCATCCCCTCCTAGAACTGTTACCCAGTCAATAACATGGTCGCGGAGGGAAAAGATGTTGTAGAGACAGTGATAGGTGGTTGTGAAAGCCTCTCTGGGGCTCTGGGGACAAACTATTCTTCTGGGAAAGGAACGATCTTGCGCTCATTGCGCTCAAGGAGTGAGAGTTCTTTATATCGTTGTGAATAACGTCTATTGTACTGCCAAGGTCGTCCTAGTTGGATGTGACAAACCTCGATAATAACAACGTGACACCAGACTACATCCTGATATGTAATACTTATGAAAAACTCGACGAGACACTGTTGCGTGATAGAAATGGTCATGCTGCTAGTGACCCATGCCAAACTGTAAGGTTTTCCTATGGGCTATGTCTTCAACTTCAACTTATCAACCATGCGTTGAGAAACAAAGTTCTCCATACTACCGCTATCTATGATGATGGAGCAGGTACACAAAATATTATTCCTTAACCAGTCGTCATCATCGGGAGTTTTAGGAGTTAGGAGACTTTGTTGGAGAACAGACAATAACTGATCGGGCTGCTCTCCTTCAACTAAACACTTACTCTCTAACTCAGTCTCAGGGGTCGGGTCAGCCTGTGGGTCACTAAGAAAGACCCCATACTCAGGTTCTGATTCACTCTCAGAATTGATGATGACAATGATGTGGCGTCGCGGGCACTGAGAAAATTTATGACCCGACTCCATAGACTTAAAATATCTAAACGTATTAGGTTGTGGTCTAGTGCCTATAACCTCTTTGGCTCTATTGGGTTGGGCAGGAAGTGTTGAGGTACCCGTTTGTAGTTCTGGTCGAGAGGGTTCGACAGTCCTATCAGCAGGGGTGAAAATGCGAGTCGGTGGGGGCCTATCAGTAGACTTGACTCCGGATGTTCGCTTTATGATGACTCCACTCTACGGGCGTGACTCGAGATCTCTCCTAGGTCTTTATAGTCAAATAGCTCCAATTGGTCTCTAATGGAATATCGTAACCCGTTCAGATAACGGGTGATAGTCATATCGTTGTCCTCTCAGAGGCCGAGGCGAGACTGGAGTACCAAGAACTCGTTCGTGTAGTCATCCACCGACATTTTGTCTTGTCGTAGATTGTGGAATCTACGATAGAGGTTTTTCAAGTAATCGGGTACATACCACTTTCATAGTTGTGTTTTAAAATCGGTCCACGTGGTGCTGGGGGGCATTACTAAATTGAATCGAGATCTCTCTAACTCTCCCAACCAAACTAGTATGTATCCCTTTAACCTAAGAGTAACATATTCAACTTGCCTAGCTTGGGGCAATTGCTTCCAAGTCAGGAAATGATCCATCTTATTGCACCACTCTAAAGAACTCTAGGGTTCTAACTGCCCTTCAAAGTCACTCACATCCAACTTGAATCCCATATCCCAATAGGTTTGGTGATGTGGTTCGTTATGTGATTCCAGGTCGGGGTGTGCGAGTTCTAGAGGTCTAGGGTTCAGGTGTATTTCGACCACTGGGGTAGGTGCTCGGTTGATGTGCATGGTGACTTTGATATTATTAACTGAAGTGCGTAACCCGTTCATGACTTGTGTGACACTATCCCCATTGGTGGTGAGAGTCTCGATCGTTTTCATTAAATCGTTCATTCGTTGGGCCGAATCCTCGACTCCTGTCTATAAGTGATCTACTCGTTTATCCATTGAAAACAATTTAATTTTAAATACTTTCAAAATATTTTAGTTGATAAAAAAATTTGTTCTTTAAAGAGAGACAGTTCCTAAGTGGGATGCAATCAAATTTATTTTAAAACTCAAATAAAAATGATTTTTTGTAAAAGGTGAAAATAAAAAAAATATATTTTTTTTCAAAGAGGGGTTACCTGAGTGGGTAGAAAAACAATTTTTAATTTAATTTGAAAAGAATTTTTTTTGACAAAAAGAAAAAAAATTTTATTCAAATAACAGATCAACCGATTCATGGTAGGAGTGAATCAAACTTGCTCTGATACCAAACTGATGTAGGCTGAGAGTGCCAAAAATGGAATTTGCGCTCAAAATCAAACTTGTCGTTTTGAACTTTAAAAAATTGTTAATATTGTTTGAGTGGATCCTTCAGATATCTACGAGTCGAACCCTCTACAGGATTAACACAACCACAATCAAAATTTTACAAACAATAATTTATGACTAACGATAATAGACGCATTATGAACACAAAAGCATGCTCTTAATTATTTATTTGAGCGCATAGATTTATTAATGTATGGGAGCAAGGATACCTCAAGGCGAAACAACAGCCGACAATCCTTCCCAAACCTTGGCGTAGACGGTGAACAACAGTGTACGCAATAACGTAGGGGGGATTGTTGCAGTCGACGTTATTTGTGGCTGAGACACGCGTTCTGGATGCAGATCGGGCGGTAGCAGCTCTTCGAAAAGGAAACAACGACGGAGCTTCGTTCGACAGAGACGACACATGCGACAAAAACGCATGAAATAGACAGAGTGGTGCTCTGTCAGCGGGCGCTGACGATACAGGTGTGGCGGCTTCGTCTGGGATGTCCTTCGTCGTAGTCGGAGATGTCGTCGACTTGTACTAGGCGTAAGTGTTGGAGTAGAGGCGAAACGTTTTTGGCCGGCAACTCAGAGAAACGAGAATGTTTCTCTGAAATCGGGGTCCTCCTTTTTCCACTCCATCGAGCAGCTTTTGTAGAGGGCAGATTTCCAACCCTCACATATTAATTCTTTCCAATACTCTTCCTGAATGGGCTCTTCCCAAACCATTCTTTCCAAATACTCTTCCTGAATGAGCTCTTCTTCCCAAAGCAGTGTTTTTTTTCCAAAATATCCTTACACCAAATATTTTAAAATATTCCAAATTTATTTTGTTTCCAAATAGTTTCGTTTCTTTAGAAAAATGGAATAAACCTTGTATATACTTGTTGAATTACAAATTACAAGTGTGAGTACAAATATATAGGGAGAAGAGAGAATCATCCCTTATACAAGATATGAGACTAATACATGAGAAAGTAAAAAGACCTATAATGGGCCTCTAACTGGGCCTTTACAAACAGTTTTTTAACACTCCCCCGCAAGCTGGAGCGTACAAGTCGTAGGCGCCAAATTTTGATAAAAACTGATAGTATAACGACCGAGAGAGGGCTTTGGTTAGGATGTCAACAACTTGTCCTGTAGCGGGAACATGTTCTAACGCTGTCTTCTTTGATTGAACCTTTTCCCGAATGAAATGGCAGTCAACTTCAATATGCTTTGTTCATTCATGGAAGATTGGATTCTTGGCAATATGTATCGCTGCTTGACTGCCACAAAATAAGGTTGCCGGAGATGAGAGCTTGAGTCCCAATCATCAAGAAGGCTTTCAAGCCAGGTTAACTCAGATACAACAACAGTCATAGCCCGGTACTCGGCCTCAGCAGAGGATGAGCAACAACGGTCTGCTTCTTACTACGCCAGGTTGTAAGGTATCCACCGAAATATGTACAAAAACCAGTTCTGAAACACCTATCGTCCAGATAACCTACTTAGTCAGCGTCAGAATACGTAACTAAATATAGAGAGATAGATGGTCTGTAAATAAGTCCTTGTCCCGGAGCATTCTTTAGATATCTGAGGATGCGCTCAACTACTTGGAGATGAGATGTCCGAGGAGCATGCATAAAACGACTCACGACTCTTACAACAAATGAGATGTCAGGTTGCATAACCGTAAGATAAATCAGCTTCCGCACTAAGCGTCGATAGTACTCTGGATTTGTAAACAGTTGGTCAGAATCAAAACCATGTGCAGAGAGCTTGTGATTTACGTCCATAGGGGTGTTCGCAGGTTTGCACCCTGAGTAGCCAGCATCTTGAAGGAGGTCAATACAGTACTTCCGTTGGGATAAGACGAGTCCATCAGGTCGTCTTGCGACCTCGAGCCCAAGGAAGTAGCGAAGATTTCCCAGGTCTTTTGTCTGAAATGCTGAGTTCAAATGTTGTTTGATTTGTTGTATTCCTATAGAATCGTCGTCAGTAATTATGATATCATCAACATCCACAAGGAGAATTACCGTGTTTGTTGGCTGATGACAAGTGAATAGAGAGAACTCAGCCGAGCTTCGTGTAAAACCAACTTCACGAACAACCTTGTTGAATTTTTCAAACCAAACACGCAGGGACTATTTGAGACCATATATAGATTTCCGGAGATGAGATACATGCGACTCCCTCGTGGTCTCAAACCCGGGAGGTTGGTGCATATAGACAGTTTCGTACAGTTCATCATTGAGAAAAGCATTTTTAATATCCAACTGATTGATGGGCCACTGGCGATGGACTTCCAAGGAGATTAGGACCCGAACAGTATTCAAATTGGCAACCGGGGAGAAGGTTTCATTATAATCAAGGTCTTGCTATTGAGTGAACCCCCGGTCCACAAGACGAGCTTTTAGGCGGTCAACAGTCCCATTCGCAACATGTTTGATAACAAAACCCACTTGCAGCTGACACAGGACTGATCGGGAGGAAGAGGAACCAAATCCCAGGTTTGGTTAGCTCAAAAGCAGTCATTTCATCCTCCATGGCCGTCCGTCACCCCGGGTGCTGAAGCGCTTCCTGCACAGAGTTAGGAATAAAAATGGTGGAAAAAAAGACGACAAAATGGTGGAGTGGTGGAGAGAGGCGATGTAGGGACACATAATTTGCCTAGGGGTGAGCTGTAGAGGTTGATGCATGATCAACAAGCCGCGAGATATCATATGTAGAGGGAAGCTGCTGCAGGGAAGTAGTCTTGGACTTACGAAGAGTATAGACACAGAGAGGTGGTGGAGGTAGAGAAGGGCTTGGGAGAGGTGTAGGAGGAGGGGGTAGAGAGGGAGTCGTGATAGGAATGACAGGATGCGCAGCAGTTGATGGCGGTGACGGGGTAGAAGGAGAATAGTGGAATGGTTGATTCTCAAGGATGGTTACATCAGCCGAGACAATCAGCTTGCTATCGGTAGGTGAATAACAAACATAACCTTTTTGAGTGCGGGGGTAGCCAACGAACACACACTTTGTTGCGCGAGCAGCGAGCTTGTCAGTAGACAGACCAAGTAGGTGAACATAACATGTACAACCAAAGACACGATGTGTGGGAGAGAATGGGGGCTTGGAAGAAAAAAAGAGACTAAATGGAGAGGCGAAGTCAAGGACGGACAAAAGCATGCAGTTGATGAGATGACAAGCAGTAGAGACCGCAAAGTTCCAATATTCTATGGGCACCTGCTTTTGAAACATGAGGGATTGAACGACATCAAGCAGGTGACGATTTTTTCGCTCGGTGACACGACCCGTCCCAACGAAAGTCAGAGTGCGCTTCGGGTGGGCCGTGATGCCATAGGCATGGGTGGAAAGAAAACCATATATGCTAAGGCGGAAGCAGAGAAAACTAAAAATAGTTTTAAAATAATTAGTTCGAAAGAAAATAGTTATTTTTATACAGAAACTTTAAAACATGCTAGTGTGAAACGGGTGCACATGCATTTTAATAAAACTCTTGACACAAGTTTTGATACAGCTTTTCGCGCAATGTCAATTTAAGATAAATGAACACGCAAATGATGCTAAATTTTAGTACATATAATATAGCCTAGCAGTCCTGTCCATGATTTACTGATCATTATTATTACATAAAAAAATGTTTGACAGTAAAGAAAATGAAATGTAAACGTAGAACCTGGAACTAAATGCAGATCGGGCTTGAGGGCCTGGCGGCGCTGTCACGAACACTAAGGTAAATCTAAAACAAGAAAGAAAAGTCTCAGAGCATTAAAATAAACAGAGTGAACAAAGTAAAGTACAAAACAGTAAGCGAAGAAGAAATGTATGAGTATCAGTTTTCATGAAGCAAAACTAACAAGACAAACCAGTAAATGAGTTAAACGAAAATAAGTTAAATTATTAGACTACTCCGGAGTATATCATATAATTGATCATGTAATTTCATTAGCTGTAATCAGTGAAGTGTGTAGGTGTTTATGGGGGTGCACATGGTTCACACTCAGGGTCAGACACAAGTCTTATTGGAAAGGTTCTTGCTTGTCGTGACCATGCAAGCCGAGAGTTGCCCCAACTAACCGTTACCTTTCAAAGATTGCTTATGACATTAATGGATTGCATAATCCATTGTTTAACGATCCTAAGAGGAACAAATTCACATTAAAAGGAAAATCTCAGATCATGAATAGATTTACATAAATCTTGCAACCAGACAAACATAAGAAACAAGATTCAATGATACTAAATGAACATGGTAGAGAGTTTTGAATCTTGCGGGTTCAAGAGGTTAAGATTTAGTAATAATAAGAATATTTTTCAAGTAAATCGTAGGGGTAAGTTTGATATGAATCGATTCTGAGACATCAAAGACTCATCTAAATTTAAATCATTCTTTTGACATTAACATCTTCCAAGTAAAATACATATGTTACGAGCATGATATAAAAATATCAATTAATATTTGCTAACCAAAATTCATTACAATTATTTCATGACAATGTTGCTCGTGCTCAACGATTTACCATTCATTGAATTTTATCACAAATACGAGATTCATTCATCTAAGTGAAAACTCATCTATATATATATATAAATCATTCATGATCACCAACTCATGTCACCCCAAACATTTTAAACCTCAAACTATTAGTATGTCATGTTAGGCATTCAAGTTCTAAATTCATTTGACGAATCATATAATCAATAGCGGAGTTGTAAAATCATAAGAACAGACATTCATTTAAGTTTAATGTCTGTAAGAGAGAAGGATCTCTACTTGCCTTAAGACTGAAGCAGAATCTGACGGAGGAGGCCAAGTGACGCAAACACAAACCAGAAATCCTATTTTGAACCTAATCAAGTACAAACAATGAAATTGACAATGACCTAATAAGAAACCCAATACTAGCACGAGCAATTATTTACAAGGCCAAAAACACGAGAGAGTTAGCGATTTACCTCCCTCAAAAATTAGGGGAGAGGAGACCCCACGCGGAGACGGAGACTTGACGTCGCATAGGCTTGGTGTAATCTTAATTTAGAGAAGACTTGAGCAATCCAGAAGATAATTCTGAGGAGTGGCACCAGAAATCACAAATAATACAGGATAAGTCGATTGTAGGAGGGGAAAAAATCTCTGATTCACAAAATACACGAAATTAAAGCATGAATAAATCATTAGGGATCACAAATTTTTGATTACGAGGGAAAAGAGGGAGTCTTACCAAAAGGAACCAGGTCCGGGCCCAAAGAAGAGGGGAGGAAACCCTAGGCGCTCTTCTTGCAAAACCGGCCCAATCGGAGAGGAAGAGGGTTGCCGAGGGAAGGGAGGCGGTTGTCGACCTCTTTGGAGGAGGAGTCGCTGCCGACCCTCAAGAAATGGAGGAGAAGAAGGGCTGTCGGCCCCTTGGATCGCCGGAGAAAGAAGAGGCGACACCGGCCATGGCAGGAGAAGTAGGAGACGCCGGCGAAAGCATGAGGAGGAGCGGGAGAAGGTGTCTGCGCCTGGAGCAGGAGAAGGAGACAAAATCGGTGCCTGCGGCTTGCGACAAGGGAACGACAAGACAGAAATGGGAGCAGGAGGAGTCGGCGCGTGCAGGAGCTTTGCGGAAACCGACGACGGGCTTGCGGCTTCAATTCGCAGGAGACGGGGCTTGCCCTAGACCAGCGGGTTTAAGAGGGGGGAAACCTAATCCTAATTACAAGTTTGTCACTCTCCTTATTATTATAATTATTCTTATATATCACTTCCAATACACGGGTTGTTACACTCGGCCACACCGTTTTGCTGGGTGGTATAAGCACACGAGGTTTGATATAGGATGTCAAACTCGGTTCATAAATTGGAGAAGGTACGACTAGTATATTCGTGAGCATTATAAGTGCGAATGATTTTTAACATACTGGAGAATTGCATACACGTCTCAGTTAGAGAAGTACGAAAAACATATGTTAGTTCAGTACGATCATGTAGTAAATATAACCAAGTGAGACGTGAGTAATCATCAATAAAGGTGACAAAATATCGATAGCCAAAAACATTGGGAACTTTATAGGGGCTCCAGATATCAGAATGAACTAAAGAGAACGAAGTATCACTCCGGGTACATGTAGGAGGAAAAGAAATACGATGTGTTTGTCGTAGATACATGATTTACAAGTAAACTCTTGCAGAGAGACATCAGGAAGAGCCTTCTAGAGAATCAGGAGGGGATCATTCCCAAGGCGGCTATGTCAGTCACCAGTGGAGACAGCAGAGAGGATGGTGGGTGGAACATCCAAGAGATATATCCCATTCGAAAGCCGCTCTTTACCTATGATACTCCTCGTGCGGCGATCCTGCACAACAAAAGAGGAAGGAGAAAATGTTATACAACAGTCAAATTCCTGAATAAGACGACTAACTGATAACAAATTGAAGGGGGATCCCAGAACATGGAGAACTGAGGAGAGAGGGAGAGTAGGAGTAAGCCGAAGATTAGCCGCGCCAGCAACCAGAGTGGTGTCGCCATTGACAACAATGATGAACTTGGGATAAGCAGACTGTATATACTGCTGTGGTCTCTGGGATGTAATGTGGTGAGTAGCACCCGAATCCACGATCCAGTGGGGGATATGGGAGAAACAAGATATACCTTCAGAAAAAGACGCTATCGAGACAGATGAGCGACTGATGATGCCTTGGAGTTGTTGAAGCTGAGTGCGGAGAACATTGATATCTTGCTGGGTTGAAGAATCAGAGTCCCGTGGAGCACCTGTGGGAGGAGCAACTGTAGTAGAAGAAGCGAGGTGTGGAGGCAGACCATGCTTGCGGTAGCATGTAGCTTCAAGATGACCCTCTCGACCACAGTAAGTACATTTGAAATCGGAGTGCCCAACACGTCCTCGTCCCCGAGACGTGTGGCGGCCTCCCCTAGTTGAAGAGTCATGAGCTGGAGCAGGAGTGGGTCAGAATGGATGCTGAAGGAGAGCCGGTGAAAAAATTGTAGGGGCCTCAGAAAGAGGTGTGACTTTGAGCAACATAGAGCAATCATTTGACAGGGAGGGCATGGTGTAGGAGGAAAGAATCTGAGCCCGGACATTGTGTAGGTGAGGAGGAACTCGGGTCATCATCATGGCAATCCCAACAGCTTCTTTTGCGCCCGTTGTGTAGTATGATCCGTGGAGGGAGACTGATGTTGTATCCATGCCTCAACCAGAGTTTTGGCTTTGGCAACGAAAGAGGTCAAATCACCTATTGTCCCGGGATCTAGAGCTTGAAGCGCAAAGATGATATCAAACAGATGTAACAACTTGTCTTTGCCAGAGTAGAGGGTGTAAAGCTCCTCCCACATTGGCTTGGCCGTCTCATGATACATGGTCATGCGGTAGGGCTCGATGCCCATGGAATTGAGGATCCAAGATTGGACCCGGCCGTCATCACACAACCATTCGTCAGTAGGATCAATGAGAACGTTCCGGGCAAGGTGATGAAGAAGACCTTTAGTTTGTAGAACACGACGAACAGAATGCACCCACTCCACAAAGTTGTGCTTCCCACTGAGAGAGATGGTGGTGATCTGAAGCTCATCGTGAACTTCAGGAGAGGGGGCAGCGGCTTGAGCAGGAAGAGAGGAGGCCGCCGTGGAGTCCATTGTAGCGAGAGAAGAGGGCGGCCTGGCAACGAAGTTGGGATTAACGACACAACGGGTAGAGGAGTAGTCCGCGCGACAAGCATAACGAGTAGAGGAGCGGTCCGCGCGACAAGCACAACGGTTAGAGGAGCAATCCACGCGACAAGCAGTGGGGAAGCAGAGAGCAACAGTTAAGGAGAAAGGCAATGTTGCACAACGGGTAGAGTAGTCTGTACGACAAGCAGTGAGAAAGAAGAGAGCAGCATTTAAGGAGAGAGACAGTCCGCACAGCAGAAGAAGAAACCGACAAGAGAGCAAGCAGGAGACTACAGACGAACACGAAGTTGAGACCGTACAGTAATGGCAGAGGCCGACAACAACAAGAGCAAGCTGCGGACGAGAGAAGAGACCGATAGCAAGAGCAAGCTGCGGACAAGAGAAGAGATCGACAACAAGAGCAGGTTGCGGACAAGAGAAGAGGTCGACAGCAAGAGCAAGCTGCAGCTAGAGGAGAAGAAGAGCGGCAGTCCGCGACAGAGAAGAGACCGACAGCAAGAGCAAGCTGCGACTAGAGGAGAACAAGCTGCGGACAAGCGAAGAGGCCAAGAACAAGAGCAAGCTGCGGCTAGAGGAGAAGAAGAGCGGCAGTCCGTGACAGACTACCGTGAGGATAGACCACAAGAGACGAAGGAAAAAACGGGCGGACAAGCGAAGCAGGCCGCAACCCGTTTGGGGCAAGCAGACCGCGCTGAGTGAGCAGCACCAAGAGAGACCGTTGAGAGGGCAGCGACTAGAGGTAAAACGTCACCAAGAAAGGGGAAGACCGCAACAGATAAAAGTACCAGAATGGCGTGCAGACCGCAAGCGAAAGGAGTAGACCGTTGCGGGTAAAGAGCAAGGTCGCGCAACCACGGTGGAGAGAAAGAAGCAGACCGCATCAGGGTAGGACGGTGGGACCCATCAGCCAACACTAAAAAACCAAGAGAAGGCCCAAGTAAAACAAGGGAGGACAACGCTGTGAGTGTCCGACGGTCTAGGACTAGCAGTCCGCCTGAAGTCAGAAAAAAGAAAACCGCAAACAATGCAATATACCAAACACATCTATCTGCTGAACACAGGAGCCCGCAGAAGGTGGGCGGTTAGAAAAAAAATCAGGCCGCGTAGACGGATCTGTTCGCTCTGATACCATGTAGAAGAATGAAGTAAACCTTGTTGAATTATAAATTACAAGTATGAGTACAAATATATAGGGAGAAGAGAGAGATAATCATCCCTTATACAAGATGTGGGACTAATACATGAGAAAGTAGAAAGACCTATAATGAGCCTCTAACTGGGCCTTTACAAATATTTTTCTAACAGTTTCAAACATTCCGTCAATAATTCCCAAATTTGTGTTGATACGATTTAGGTATCCTTACTAATTAAATTTATGTGTCATAAATGATTTGAGCTTGCCTTTTACGTTCTAATCATCTAAATTATCGGACCTTTTTATTTAAGGTCTTGTTGGACGGTCAACCCGAAGAACCGCAAAAATATAGATGGTTGCATGAAATAAAACAAGTACAAAGTAAACATGTAATAAAATAAGTAGTAAGCAAGGTAAATAAAACTAGGATGCGTTGATGGTCGCATCAAGAATAATAAAAGATAATTTTATTAATTTCTCAATCATGGTGAATACATACATATATTTACACACTTATATCGGAAGAGAAAGGAGTAGAAATTCATTCTAAGATGTGAGACTTAATCCTAAAGATGTAATTGGCTCTAAATGGGACTTTTTTGGGCCTTTATACACAATTTCTTCAACAGTAAGCACTTGCTTTCATATGCAAATATATAACTAACTGTGCTTTCTTGCGTATTTAAATATTCGTGCATGTATTTCTAAACTAATGATTTGTTGATATTTTTTTTGCTCGACTCATATGATGTTATTTGAGATTCTCATGCAATGTTTTGTCGGATGTCTTAGACTTGTTGGTTTGAGTTTTTCATGCCTGTTTTAATATGTCGGGGATATTTCATACATCGGATTTCAATATTTAAATATTTATATACACATGATCATTTCTGTATATTTATATATTTTGATATTTAACAATTTAACATTTATTGAATTCTAAATATACCGAATTAATATAAACACTTTATGCAACATAAGTTAATGATAACACGGAGAAGAAATCCAGGAAAGTAGGAGGCCGGGAAGTTGTTGACAACAATCAAAAATAAGGAATCCCCAGTCTAAAATCCAAAATCCAAGTAGAATTGATGTCAACAACGTACTTACGCAGGGAAGAAAGCCAGAGAATGCACGAAGTGAGTTGAGAATTAGGTCATAAAGCAACCTAGGCAACAAAATAATTTCATTTTTTGTCTATTAAACCATATACACGAAATAAAATAAATTAAAGAAAATCAACTGATATACTGTCGGGATATATCGTCCCATATATCGTCCGATAGCTAATGTATCAGTCGATATTTTCCAAAATGATATTTTGCAAAAAAATATTGTAAACCTATCGTTTTGTCCATGAAACTTTTTATGTCAGTCGACGTGTCAGTCATGTAGGCCGATATCCACAACACTGCTCTCATATGACGTTAATTGTTGAGACTATCATATATTCATGTGCTTCTATTGTTGATATTATAATGTACAGCTATATGTTGAATTTTATTTCATTTACTAAACAAATTTCTAAGTATTTATAGAGTATTGTGGTTGCAATTTTCAGGCATGCTGCTTTTTAATTATTTCTATATTTAGATAGTTGTATTTCTATTCTTTTGATTTGCTCGTATCATATGTTGAACATGTTTGTAAGCACGGTTGATTTTGAGTTGTGTGTATGTTGTAGATTGTTGAATTACATATTGCGTTGTACAAATTATTTGGACCCTCCATTTATAATCAGTTGGTTTTAGGTTGGGTGTATAAGTTCCGATATGATAATCAGTTGGGTGTATAAGTTACAAATTCTGAGAATATAGTTTCGCATTTGTGAACTCGTGTAGCTTTGCTTATTTATTATTGATCATGGGTCCTTCTACTTAATTAACCATTTGATTTTAAGTTAGATTCATATGTTCTAATAGCTTGCTTCATGTTATTTTATTTTATTTGCAAGTTCAAAATTTGGTGATATTAATATTATTATCTTTTTCCTTGCAGTTGATCACATTAATCTTTTGTGTAATTGTGAATCCTGATTCCTATAGACATCGCTCCACAGGAATGGCAAAGAGTTTGCTATCCAATTTGGTTGCCAGAGGCATTGCTAATTCCATTGAGTCAAGAGTAAGAATATTCAAATCAGTGTTCCTGTACTTGTTCCTCTTTTACCTTGGACATGAATATTAGCAATAGTGGCATTATTTCTTCAACTTAATGAGATTAATGCAAAGAAGTCCATGATTCTAGTACTTCTTGGACTAAACTTCCCGTGGGACACATGATCTATGCTGCTCGTTAGTTAAATCTAACGAGTTTATACTCAAGGAGAACGACAATAACTTGGGCTCCCCCTGTGACTGATTTGAATGAATAAACGTAAAGATGTACTTATAGGTTTACTAATTTGTTGGTATTATTTTTAGGTCCAAGGTTAATCTCCAAACATCTTCCCCTCTATTGGGATCTTCCATCTATTTCTTTTTTGCTTTATTATTATCCTTGTGCGCTTTTATATGAACATCACGTGCTACTTGGAGGTGCAATTTGCAGTAGTTACTTTCTATTTGTAACTAGTGATCTACTGCTATCTTCGTGATTGTCTTTTAATAAAGACTTCACATATAGTAATCTTATCTTTATTTTAAACATTTGCATCTTTCAAAACTATTTCATTGACCTTCTTATCAAGAGGTTAAAGAATTGATGCATTTTATAATTGGATTATTAATTTTCATGTCAATTAATGCTTACAAATGTTTCCATTTCTTATAGAAGGTATATTATGACAAAAAAATTTATATCTCACTTGATCATTAGATCTAACTATTACATGGCTAGCTAGTTTGATAAATTTATGTACCTTTGGTCTGTGTAATGACTAGAGCTGTAACGGTTCCGGTTCGGTTTTGGTTTTACTAAAACCGTGAACTGAACCGCTAAGGTAACGGTTCTACAAATTAGAACCCAAACTTTATTTGGTTTGGTCAGTTCCGGTTCTGGTTCCGGTTCCAGCATAATTTTTGGAACCGCCGTGTCAACGGTTCCGATTACGGTTCATCAAGAACCAAAAACAAACCAGTCACTAACAGTTCGGTCCGGTTCTATGCGGTTCGGTCCGGTTTCAATCGGTTCCAACCAGAACAAAAACCAAATTTGACGGAATGAACAAGAGAGGTCAAAAATAAAATACCTAGGAGGAAAAGTAAACCCTATAGAATTTTTTGCAATGTATCTAGGTATTTTTAACATATTTCATACAGATATAAAATCAGCTTTCATCGGAATAGTCAAGCAATTAAAACAAAATATATCTAGATATTGAAAAGCATTAGTTTACCGTCTCAACCGAGGCGTCACAATAGATTGTAAATATATGAATTCAGAGTTTGTAAAATTATGAAACAGTTTAGGATGTGAGAACGAATAAGATCTAACATCTGTAAACGTACATAAACAAACAAAAAATCAAGGCACAAATATCTAATTAGGGCCGGCATATGAGGAAATAAAAAAACCCCATCAAAATCCAACAAAAGAACAATAGATGGCATGTACAGATTCATAAAATATATAATTCATAAGACCAAGATACCTTGTATGGAAATTTTTAAACATTCCTACATCAATCATCTACCTTATAATCAGCTCAAGGAAAGGGAAAAGAAAAATGCGGAGAGAAGCGGACAACCATAATTAAATGAAGTATGAAGGTTTTAAGAATTAGAATATAGAAATCATTAACCTGGACGAAAATTTCCATATCAATTTGAGTCTTGTCTTGTGTGGAGGGGTATGAGGAAATAAAATACCCCACCAAAATACAACAATAGCCCTATATAATTGAGATTTCTAAGCATTCCTAAATTTATCATCCATTTTACAATCAGTTAAAAAAAAGGAAGAGAAAAAGGCAGGAAGCAGCAGCGATATAAATAAAGAACATGGATGGGAGATCTCAGCATGGCTGAAGCATGTCCTTAGGATCATGAAATAAAATAATTTAACCCCTCCAAGTTTATCACAGTTTCATCTTCTAAGTCAAAAAAATGATGCAGAAGTAATGAAGTCTCTTTGAAGCATTTAATCAAACATTTGCATTGCATCGTACTGATAGTATAGGAATACACAAAAACAGAAATTAAAATTATATTTATGAAAGAGAAATAGGAGTAGGAAACAAAAATCAAAGTAACAATATTGCAAACTGTAAGATATTAAATCTGCAGCTTACCAAAGGGAACGCGCAGGTATCCAAGGCATTGTTCTTGAAGAGAGTAAATTCCCCGTTTTTGCATCGATTTTCTCGTGGAATGGGAATAGAATATTGGAGAAGATTGTAGGCCGGGACTTTAAGTGCAAGCGTCAACGAATTCGGCAGAGGAGTCATTTGTAGGCAGCGGCTTCAGCATAAGAGGATGTCAGAGATTTTTCGTCGGATGCAATGGGGTTTCCGTCAGATGCAGGGAGGCATTTGCGAGTGGTTTTTCGTCGATACGATGAAAATGTGGGGGGATTGAGAATTGGAAGGGGGCTTGTACTTACGATGCCCTCGAGTTCATGGGAAATTTTTAGTGGGAAAACTTGACCGGAAACCGAAATGACAAAATAACCATCATTTTTAAATTAAAGAAAGAGTTTTTGAAGGATATATTTGACAGACCAAATATTACACCATGCACTTTTCCTCTTCTCTTATAATATAAAGATATATTATAAAAAATAACAATATTCTAATAATATTATTACTAATAAAAATATTATAAAAAATAATAATAAACGAATCGCGGCTCGGTTCTGCTTTGGTCCGGTTCGGATCGAGTCTAAAATTCTTGAAACCACTTGAGACTTGCGGTTCCGGTTCCGGTTCCTGTCCGAATAATAAAATGAAAGAACGATACTCAGACCAATGTTGTTCACGGTTCCAAAATTCAAACCAAAACCCGGATAATTAGCAAACGACTCGGTCCGATTCTTTGCGGTTCCAGTTCGGTTCCGGTTCGGTTTTCGGTTTTCGGTTTTAAGTGACAGCTCTAGTAATGACAAATTTGGACATACTATTTGATAGTTCATTAGAATGTTCTGAATTTGATTTAGCTTCTATAAAAACGCTAATGTTTCTGGATACCAAAACTAAATATCAAGTTAAATGCTAAGATCCATTCTTAATATAAGGAAGAATAATAACAAATACTAATAAAGTGGTGGAGTGGGGTGGGTGGGTGGGGGGAGCTGCACTGACGTATTAAAAGTAGCTTCAAGTTGATTAAAGCGCATACAATAAAGGTAAAAACCAACCAAATAAAGTGGGCATATTGAAATAATTTCAAAGAATCTGGAAGAAAGTAGCTTGAGGTCAACATGTAGCGCTCAGCGCGAATGGATGGAGGGGGATTTATTAACTGACACAAAAATTAAGTTTTCACTATGAGACTGTAATACATGAGAAAAGCTAATTTGATTTTGTTGTAGTTATATTCTTACATAAAAATTGATATGTGCATGTCTTTAATGTATTTTGTAATGTAGTTTTTTGTCTTGTAGTGGGGCCTTTATCTATATAAGGAGCCCCTTAGGTAGCGAGATCTTTATCTTTGGAGTGTAGTCCTGAGTCCCTCTTTGGAGAGTGGAGTGCCTTAGAGGACCCAACTTCTAGGTGCTTGGCACTGGCAGGAACTTATCTCCCGATTGTCTTTTATTTCATGCAATGCAATTTCCCGTTCTTTGTTTTAGATCTTGATATGGCCACTGCATATCAAAACATCTATTTAAAAAAAACGAGAAGAATATTCATGGAGTTATTGGATCTCAATTATAGTTACTTTTGCTTTGAAGGAATGAGAGCATCTAGGAAAAATTTAAGATTATATTGAGGGAGAGTTTGATTATGCAACAATGAGCAGTAGTTATTGAGGTATATTTTAAGAGTATAAAGCAAGCACTCTAATTAAATGTCTTATGATTTGGTGATGGGATTTGAAATGTAAGAAATAGATATCAATTGCTAATTGAGGCAAAGTAGAGTTATTGGTTGTAGCTGTTAGAACTTATTTATTTTCCTTGCTTTATTTTTCTCCACATGTATTACCCTTTATATATATATATAGGGTATTATTATTCAAGCAATCAAAATCCATTTTTACGGTTTCACATGGTATCAGAGGGAACCCGTGCTTCTCCCTAGCCGCTCGTCCATCTCTTCTCGTCGCTCAATCCCGCAGCTCAGCAACCCCGCCGTCGGCCTCCCACCTCCCTTCTCTCCCTCCTCTCTTTTCTCCCTGCAGGAAGTCTTCCCTCCGACGCGTTAGCGACGCTGAGCGTCGCCCAGTCCGCCGATCGGCGCACGGGCCGATCGACGTCCTAGATGGCTGCTCCTTCAACAACCTTCTAATGTGCCCTGTTTTTATCAGAAAAGTTCCGCTTTTCCCTCTACCTCCTAGGAGGATCAAGTAATCAATCCACTAGATCTTCCTATATCGTTGATATAGGGATCTCCCTCTCCATTTACTTTCTCTCATGAAAAGGGCTCTATCTCCTCCTTCAAGTCTCCTTTGACCTCAGCACTCAATGATCTATTGCTCTAGGATCCAAGACAGTTTTTTTTGGTGGTGTCCAACATATTTTCCGACATTGCCCCTTTTTCCGGTTATCTTTTGGAGGCAATTTTTTGACATAATTCAGAATTCTTCAGCGTTTCTTTGTTCTCTGATTTCATGATGTCTGACGTGGTTGATTCTCCTGACATATCACAACCCGCTGGATCTACCCGGGTTGGGAACGATCATACGATGTCTCAGATTACCACGATTTCTGTTCATACAACAAATTGCCTATCATGGTCTCGATCTATTTCCTTGGCCCTTAAAATTCACTGTTTGTTTGGCTATGTTAATGAGACTATTAAAGAGCCAGAGAAAACTGCATGTACACGGGCTCAATAGGAATCAGAGAACTCTTTAATTATGTTATGGTTGATTAATTCCATACAAGAGACTATTGCACGTGATTACTTATTATTAGATACCGCTGCGGATATTTGGAGTCGTGCCAAATCTACCTATTCCTGGAAAGGAAACACCGCTCAGATCTTCAGCTACGAAGGAAGATCTTTCTCCCTCGACAGGGTGATCGACCACCGTCCCTCTATTTGGAGTTCACTCAGCTATATCAAGAGTATGACCATTTTACCTCCTTCGACCTTATCTGCACTGCTGATGCTATCGTTATTCGTGCTCATTAAGATCAGAATAGGGTGTTTGTGTTTCTACATGGTTTACACCGAGACTTTGATCAGATTATTGTTCAGATATTTGGCCGCATTCCAGTCCTTTTGTTGCCAGAGACCTATAGTATTGTCAAGCAGGAATATGACCGCCGTCAGTCTTGGAGTTCAGAGGTTCTTTCTAATAGTTCTTCTCTTGCAACTTCTCATTTTGAAGACACAAATCCTCGGGACTTTAAGCCCAGCCCCACGGACAAAGGCCACTTGATATGTGATTATTGTGGTCGGAGTCTGCATACTCGCGACACTTGCTTCAAATTGCATGGGCTCCCTCCATCGAAAGGTGGAATGGCTCCTCGTGGGGATCGTGGTCGTGGACGCTCCAATTTCAGCTCTCCTTGCTCTGCTCACCTGTCTGAGTTCACTGATGATAGTACCTCAAGTGGCCAGATCTCCGAACCTCTGTCCCTACCTGGGGCCTTTTATACTGATGAAATGATGACCCTCCGTCGCATGATGCAGGGGTTATTCTCGGAGCCCACTTCTTGTCCATCCTCGCCCTTTGCTCATTTAGGTAATCCAAGTGCTCACTCTGCTGCTATACCATATACAACTCATTGGATCATTGATTCTGGAGCCACAAATCATATGATTGGGTTATCATTAGGTTTTTTTTCCTATTCACCATTGTCTGGCTAAGACAAGGTAGGCATTGCTGATGAAACTTTTTCCTTTATTGCAGGAAAAGACTTTATCACTTACTCTTCTCTTACCTTGAATTCTGTCATTCTTGTCCCTTATTTTACTCGTAACCTCTTATCTATTAGTCATATTACAAATTCCATGAGCTGCTCCATCACTTTCTTTCATTTTCCTGTGTCTTTTAGAACCTGCAGGCAAAGAAGCTGATTTTCTCTGGTAGGATGCGTGATGGATTGTACGTGTTTGATGTTGTTGTTCCTCAAGCCTTTCATGCTCACCGACTTTCTTAGTTGGCTACTTGACATCGTCGCTTGGGTCATCCCTCTATTTCCACTATGCAGACGTTATTTCCCATTTTTTCATCTTCTATTTTTAAAACTTTTTATATGTGATGTTTGTGAACTTGCTAAACATAAGTGTGTCTCTTTCAATCATGTGTCTAAGCCATCTGTTGTTCTTTTTCATACTATTCATAGTGATGTATGACGCCCTTTCCCTGTTACTTCGATCTCTGGTTATCATTGGTTTGTTATTTTCATTGATTGCTTTTCTCGCACTACGTGAGTTTATTTGATGCGTAGTAAAAGTGAAGTGTTTCACCTTTTCCAAAATTTCATAAAATGATTTCTACTCAATTTGGTGCCACCATTAAAATTCTTCGTAGTGATAATGGTCGTGAATTTATGGATACCAAATTTGAAACTTATTTGAGTGATCATGACATCGTTCATAAAACCACTTGTGTACATTCTCCTGCACAAAATGGTGTTACTGAACTAAAATATCGTCATCTTCTTGAAGTGACACGATACTTGTTATTTACGATGTTTCTTCTAAAATACTATTGGGGTGATGCCCTTCTTACTGCAACTTATCTCATCAATCGTATGTTGGCCCGTCATCTGGACAATCACACTCCTCTTCATACCATAGGTATCCCTCCTACTCTTGTACCCCACGTGTTTGTATGTTTATGTTTTGTTCATATTCATAACATTACTCGAACAAAAATTGATCCTCGTGCACTTCGTTGTGTGTTCATTGATTATTCCCCTACACAGAAAGGTATAAATGCTCTCATCCTCCTAGCAGGAAAATATTTGTCTCCATGGATGTTACTTTTCATGAAAGTACCTTCTATTATGAGTCCTCACTTTTGGGGGAGTCTTCATACTTGGAAGTGAGTGTTCCTACTCTTCCTCTACCTATTCCTCCTCTATACATTACCATTAATGAGGAGAGTGCGGATATTCCCAAAAAAAGGAGTTGCATGCGTATGGTCGGAGAAGCAAAAGATCAAACACTCAATTGCATCCCATAATACCAGAGTTGCCACCTGATTTGTCTACAACATCCCTAGAGTTACCTATTGCTCTCCGAAAAGGTATACACTCATCCACTCAACATCCGTTATCTAACTATGTGTTATATGCTTCTTTAACCTCTTCCCATAATGCCTTTGTCGCTTCTCTTTCTTCTGTGTTTGTTCCCGGTACATGGCAGGAGGCTCTTGGTCACCCAAAATGGACAAAGGCGATGATGGAGAAATGCAGGCTCTAAAAAAGAACCATACATGGGACTTGGCCGATCTCCCTCCTAGCAAGAAGACAGTTGGTTGTCGATGGATTTTTACTGTAAAATAGAACTTTGAAGGAATTGTGGAGAGATTCAAGACACGATTGGTGGAAAGACGCTACACCCAAACTCGTGGTATTGATTACCAAGAGACATTTGCTCCCGTAGCAAAAATGTACAATATTGGTCCTATTATTTTGTGCCGCCTGTAAAGGGTGAGACCTTCAACAACTAGATGTAAAATGCTTTCTTTCACGTCAAGTTGGAGAGGAAGTCTATATGTTGATGCCTCCAGGTCTTGTCCCCATCGGCTCTGAAGAGAAAGTGTGTAAATTGAAGAAAGCTCTATATTAGTTAAAACAATCTTCGAGAGCTTGGTTTGGGAGATTTCTCAAAGTCATGATCTCTTTAGGGTGTACCCAAAGTCATGCCGATCACACTCTATTTATCAAACAAAAAGAGATGAAGGTGGCTCTCGTGATTGTATATGTTGATGATATGGTTATTACAGGTGATGATATGGATGAGATTTGTTCCCTGAAACTCAAACTTGTTAGTGAATTTGAAGTGAAAGACTTGGTAAGTTGAGATATTTTCTAGAGATTGAGGTAGTAAGATCTAAATATGGTATTCATATTTCACAACGGAAGTTTGTCCTTGATTTATTAAAACAGACAAGAATGAGTGGTAGATATGCCTGATTATAGGTTGCATGTCTGTTGATATTCCTATTGAAGTGAACCATAAACTTGGACGTGATCATGAGGAGTTAGTGGAAGATATGCCTGATTATCAGAAGCTGGTAGGTAAACTAATCTATCTATCTCATACCCGTCCTAACATCTCATATGAAGTAAGAGTGGTATGCCAATACATGTATTCCCCTAAAGTCAGACATCTTGATGCTGTGCACAAAATTTTGAGCTTCTTAAAGACCTCACCTGGTAGGAAAATTCTATTCTCTCCTAGTGATCACTTAAAAATTGAAATATATACTGATGCAGACTGGTTAGATCAGTTGATGATAAGAGATCTACTACATGATATTGTTCCTTTGTTGGGGCTAATCTGGTCAGTTGGAGAAGCAAGAAACAACATATAGTGGCTCGCTCTAGTGCGAAGGCTGAGTTTAGAGCAATGTCTCATGGTATATATGAGGGGATGTGACTTCGTTCCCTCTTGAATGATATTGGTTTATTAGAAACCGGCCCCTTCAATTTGTATTGCAACAACAAAGCTGCAATCAATATTGCTTAGAACCCTGTCCAGCATGACCGCACCCAGTATGTTGAAGTTGACCGACACTTCGTTAAAGGAAGTATTATGAAAGAGATTGTTTGTACTCTTATTGTTCAATCGGTTGGATAACTTGCAGATTTTTCTCACCAAGGCATTTTTGTGAAAAAAATATTTGCTTCTATTATTAGCAAGTTGGGCATAAATAACATTACATGTCCAACTTGAGGAGTGTTGGAACTTATTAATTTTTCCTTGTTTTATTTTTCTCCACATGTATTACCCTCTATATATAGAGGGTATTATTATTCGAGTAATCAAAATCCATTCTTACGGTTTGACAGTAGCCATTATCTGGGATAATTGGCTAGTTCCATTAAGAAAATTGCCATAAATATTTTAAGGGTTTAGAAAGCTCTTTTTGAGTGTGGAGCTACAAAAGGTTATTTAAGAAAAGAAATTTGCTTTTAAAGAGTGACATAATTGATTAATATTTAGGCTTATGTTGATTATAAGAAAGCTTAAAATTATGCTTGAGAGTGTTATGAGCAAAATAAATGCTATATCTTTTGACATTTATATGATATATTTGGTACTATGGTAGAAGAAAATGATATATGTAGAATAGCTAAGAGGAAATCTAGAAAATTTGATCTAAGTTAAATCCATTTAAATTGAAGATATCTTAATGAAGGACATCAGGAGATATGAAAATGTTACTTTTTATAGTTTTGAATGTGAGTTTTTTTAAAAAATTATTTTGGAAGAGTGTAATAAACATAGTAATAAATAATATTATAGATTGAAAAAACTGAGAGAAAATAGATTTGAAAAAAAATATAAAGATGTCTTAAGGCCATGATGCTACTCATAGTTGGAGAGTTATGAGGGATACTGCAATGATTTTAAAAAAATATTCAACAAAAGTTTGAAGATTTAAGCTTCGTTTGGCGCGGCGTTTTCGCCGGCCGTTTGGGGCAAACGCCGCCGGACGGCGGGTAAACAAACGCCCTCCGGCGGCGTTTGCTCCGTTTCCCCCCGCCGCACCCTGGAAAACATCGAAAAAGGAGCTTTTCGAACGGCGGTCTCCTCCCAGCTTTTCGATCGGCGGTGTCGTCTCCTCCTGCCCCATCTCCTCCCGCCGAACCAAACAAAGCCTTAGAGACGAAACATTTTGATACATTTATTTAAGACGAACCATTTTTGATAGTTGTATTTAAGAATAAAATAAAGCTAAACATTTTTATATCAATGTCTAAGAACAAGCGAGATACTCAAAATTGTGTTAGTGAGTAATCAAACTTATAATTCTTACAATATCGCTTTTAGAAAGAGTTATTTACCATAAGATATAAAAAATATATCAATTTGAAAGAATTAATTTGGTTTCATGTTGTTTAGATTTGTTATGGAAATGATTTCCAAATTAAGACAATTAATAAAAAGGTATAAAATGCAAAAAAAATATCTTAATTTGATTTTTAGTCGAATACTACAAGATTTGTTTAATGAATAAATGTGGGTGTCAAAGGTATAACCACTATCTAGTATTATTTTTAATTGTAGAATCGTCAATAAATTTTTAATTGTAGTAGATTTACATTAAAGATCAACATTGAATCCATATCTTTTTTGTTATAATTATGAAGATTCTTATAAAATATATCCAAAGTGAGGTAACCTTGTGAATGTCTTTTGTAGTTATATAGTTATAGTAAGTGAGCCATTTGCTTAAGTGAAGAGATTGAAAAATAGAGTTGTTGCTCAGAAGATAGATGACTTCGTATTAGTAGAATAAAAACTGAGTTTATTATATACAATTTTAATAGGATGATATTGACAATCATTAATTGTCTTATTTGAAAATTTAGTGATATCTAGGTGTGATGAGTTTAAGTACTTTAAATTGATTATTTAGGAAAATGATGATATAAGTGACAATATATCCTCTATGGTTAAAGATTATTTGAGAAGTGTTTTTGTTAGAAAAGCCCATGTAAAGAGCCCATTATTGGGCTCATTTTTGTTTTTCCTCCTCTCTCTTCTTCAGTCTCACATCATGTATAGGATTGTTCTCTCTCTTTCTTCCTCCTATATATTTGTATTCTCTATTTGTATTTACACACAAGCAATACATACAAGTTTTTGTGCTCTCTCAATATGGTATCAGAGGGACTCGGTCTCTCCTTGCGGCTAGCCTTCTGCTAATCGCCCGTCCTGACTCTGTTTGCGCTAGGCGCGGTCTGCCTTTGTTTAACCGGACGACCTTCCTTTCTCCCGCAAGGCGCGCGGCTAGTCTTCTGCTAACCGCCTCGCTCTTCCCTCCCACCCCTATCCCGTGGCCTCCACCCTCTTCTCTCTACTCTCTATCCTTTTATAGGAGTATCTCTCACCAGTGGGGCCCTTTCCCACCTCCCTTATCCCGCGCGGTTTCCTCTCTACCCGCGCGGTTTGTTTCTTTCTCCCTTCCCGCAACGAGCTCCCTTCTTAGCTGGCGTCCTTCTCCCTGCTTTCTTCTCCCGTGGGCCCCTCCTCCGGTGCTACTCGACCGGTCTCTCTGTGAAAGTGAGTGTAAGATTTACCTTTACTCTAGAGGGGGGTGAATAGAGTATTTTAAATAATTTATAATTTAAAACTGTAAAACAGTGGAAGTCTTGATTTATGTATATGTGTAAGGTGCTTGCAAAAAGAAAACTAAGTAAGCAAGAAATAAGAAATCACAGCACAAAAAAAACAAAACACAACAAGCCAGATGACACAAGGAGCTATAGTGGTTCCCCAACAACCTGGGTACATCCACTCTTCTACCACCCTAGGTAGGAATCCACTGCAGGAATAGTTGATCAGGTGTCCTGGGCACCAATGAGCTTTTGATAAGGTGCTCAAAAACCAAACCTAGATTTTTTGATAAGGTGTCTTGCTACCACTGAATTTTGACAAGCTCTCAGAAACCAGTCACAAAACTTTTGAAGGGAGTTTTGAGAAACCCTTTTACAGAAGTAATAAAGAAAAACAAAAAGGTTGAGTTGTTCTTCTCTGTCAATAATCTGAGAGAAGACAAGTGGAAGATGTTGTCAAAGCTCCCCCTGAGATCTGTAAGGGTTCAGGAAGATGAGCTTTGCTTAGGGTGATAGGCCTTCAGTTGCTTCAGATCTCCAACAATAGATGATTTCAGCAGATGCTGAAATGTGTGATGTCTGGATTCCTTGATGAAGAAGGTTTTGAACACTTGATGCTTGAAGGAGTAGAATAGCAGATCTCCTTCACAGTAATGTTCCTTGTGTTCTTGAAGAATTCTGACTCAGTAATTCTGTAAACTTTTGTCTACTGAGTCTATTCCCAGAAGATGAATTCTTGATGAATAATTTTATTGTTCTCTCTTCTGTATTCTTTTTCAAATCTTGTCTGTTCTCTTTTTCAGAATGATTCTCTAGGGAGTATATCAGATTCTGACTTCTTGATAGCCGTTAATCAGTCATAAATGACTACCTTAACTGATATCTGCCTCTGGAGGAAAGTCCTTAAGAAACATTCCAATTAGTCTTCCTTGAAACTTGCTCCAGATTGATTGAAACGGCTACACAATCCTTTGTCATAAATGCTGAAAATAAGTCTGAATGAATTCCATAACTGTCCTGAATTTGAATCCTGAAATCGTCGATCTCTCAGAGAAATCGTCGATCTGAGCTCAACGATCGTCGAACTGAGCTCAGAGATTGGATTTAAACTGGAAACAGAAATCGTCGAACTGAGCTCTACGATCGTCGAACTGAGCTCTACGATCGTCGAACTGAGCTCAGAGAGTTGGAAAACAACTAGAGACAGAGCGTCGATCTGAGCTCGAAGATCGTCGAACGGAGTTCGACGACTCGTTGAACTGAGCTCAGAGATCGTCGAATGGAGTTTGACGATTCGTCGACCTGAGCTCGACGAAAATTGTCTTGGTCCTCAACACTGAATCCTGATCTTTAGAAGTTCTTGAGGGCAGCTTTCAAACCTAAGTACTAACCCTAAGACTCATTTTAATTGACCTATCAGACTATACAGCAAGGTCAAAACAAATTCCTAAGCACATAGTGATCCTTACCCAAATTAGTAATAGGGTGTTCCAACACTCTGCCTATCCGCTTGAGTTCTCTAACTCGCGGACTTTTCTCCTATCCGCTCGATTTCTTTACCTCGCGGATTCTTCTTCTACCCGCTCGAGTTCTCTTACTCGCAGCTTCCTCCTCTTGTCCGCTCGAGTTCTTCTACTCGCGGCTTCCTCTTCCTTTCCGATCGAGTTCTACTCGCGGCCTCCTTCTTTGCGCTTACCGCTGGTGTGCACACTGAGACCGTGCGGTCTATCTTCTTTCCGCATTTTTTTGTCGCGGTCTGTTTGACCGTTGGTGTACACATTGTGACCGTGCGGTTTGCTTCTCCCGCATTGTGGTCGCGGTTTTCTCCTTGCCTGCCTGCCTGCCGAGCAGTCTCCAGTTCTTCTCGCAGCGGCCTTCGTCACCCGCTACAGTCTCTAGTCGCTGCGGCCTGCTAACCGCCCGACCTATAACGGTCTCTCTCCTGCTGCTTCTATGAGCTCTTCTGTCAACTCCACCGGCCCGACGACTAGTCCACCTGCAGGCCGCCCGGCTTGTCCATCAGACAGCCCGACTTGTTCTGCTGAAATCCGCGACGAGCTGCGTATAACTACCATTTTTCTCTCTGGGAAGAAGAACTTTATCCCTTGGGTGCATTCTGTTCGACGGGTTATTAAGGCCAAGGGCATTTTGCCTCACCTCACTCAGGCACCTCCATCTCCTCCAACCGACGATTGGCTCCGCAATGATGGTCGCGTTCAAACTTGGCTCCTCAATTCCTTGGATGGTGAACCTTATCAGATGGCCATGTATCACGAAACTGCCAAGGCTATGTGGGATGAGCTACATTCCTTGTACTCAGGCCGGGACAGCCTTCAACATCTCTACGACATACTCACTGATCTTCTCGCTCTCGACACTGGCGGGGCTTCAGACATGACCTTCTTTGTCGCTCGAGCAAAGACCCTGGCTGAGGCCTGGATCCAGCATCAGCCGTCTACCAATGATCATGTTGCTCAGCGCGCTTAGAAGGAAGCCGTCTGCATTGCCATCATGATGGCTCGTGTTCCGTCTCACATTCAGAGCATTCAGATTCAGGTTCTGGCTTCTTCTACAACACCGTCTTTCTCTGATGTTTGCTCCATGCTTCTCCGTGTGTCACCTCTTCCAGATACTTCTGCGCCTTCTCCCCCGGCCCTTCTTCAACAGGCCCCATCCCCCCTACCGTCCCCTCCTACCTCTGCTCCTAGTGGACGTTCGGGATCCCGGGGCCGTTGGCGTGGTGGCCGGGGTTGGCCGAAGTGTTCTTACTGCGGGAATGACGGCCACCTTGAGGAGACCTGCTACCGAAAGATTGGTTATCCTCCTCTTCTGATGGCATCTGTTGCTGCTGACGCCTCCTCTGCCGCCCCTCCTATCCTTGAGGCCGTTCGTTTTTAGCTCCAGGGGCTACTCAACCCGCCCTCTGCCTCTGTTGCTTCTGTCATCAACACAGGTACTGCTTGTTTATCCACCAGTCCATGCTGGATCATGGATTCAGGTGTCACTCATCACATTACCTTGCAACGGCCTGCCCAGTACTCGGATTCTCCTCATCCAAAATGTATCACTGTGGCTAATGGGGCGACGGTTCCCGTCTCCGGCTCGGCGGATCTCTCTCTCAACCCGTCGATCTATCTTTGCTCGGCTCTTCATGTTCCGAGCTCCCCGTTCAATTTACTTTCTGTGGGACGCCGTACTGGTGATCTTTATTGCTCTATCATATTCACATCTACTTCTTTTGTTATACAGGATCGGCGGACGCCGACTACTATTGGTAAAGACACATTGCAGAACGGGCTCTACCTTCTCGATGACTCTCCTACCATTCTCTCCTCTGTCTCTTCCAGTGAGTGGCATCGACGACTTGGGCATGCCCCTCTACCGGTCCTCCAGCGGGCTCTTCCTGATATATCTCTTCATCCGTTTCAGTGTGAGTCTTGTATCTTCGGCAAGCAGCCGCGTTCTTCTTTTCCTACGCATTGTACCCGGAGCGCTGCTCTGTTTGATTTAGTACATTCCGATGTATGGGGTCCTTTTAAGATTACTAATATTTCTGGGTTTCGGTACTTTATCACATTTATTGATGATTACTCTCGAACAACATGGTTTTACTTACATCGTGATCGCTCCGAGCTTCCCCGTATTTTCCGGGCCTTTGTCCTTGAGACCCGTACACAATTCCACATCACCCTAAAAACATTGCGCACCGATAATGCTCGCGAATACACCGGTCACGAATTCACGGATTTGTGCTCTGAATTCGGGATTATTCATCAAACATCCTGTGTCTACACCCCAGTAGAACGGCGTTGCCGAACGAAAGAACCGCAACTTACTCGATGTAGCCCGCTCCCTCATGCTTCAAATGCATGTTCTCAAACCTTACTGGAACTTTGCGGTCTCTACTGCCTGCTTTCTCATCAACCGTCTCCCTTCCTCCGTCCTCCACTATGCTACTCCGTTCAGCCTACTGTTTCCCGCCACTCCGGCCTTTCCTCTCCCGCCTCGTATCTTTGGCAGCACCTGCTACGTCCACCGTCTTGGGTCGTCCTCGGACAAGTTGGATCCCCGGGCGGCTAAACACATCTTTGTCGGATATTCGCGCACCCAGAAGGGCTATGCATGTTATTCTCCAGCTACCCGAAAGATCTCGGTCTCTACTGATGTTACCTTCCGGGAGGATCAACCTTTTTTCCCTGCTCCTTTCCCCGCTTATCTACCACCCGCTCCTTTCCCGCCATCCATCCCACGTCCTGTTATCCCCGTTACTGCACTACCTTCACCGGTTCCACCTGCACCGGCTCCTGTTCCCTCCAAACCACCTGTTATCCGTGTCTACACTCGTCGCCCTCCCAATTCCGTTGCTCCTCTGTAGTCGGCCTCAACCACGGCTACTCCGCGTCCTGCTGATTAGGTACCGCCCTCCACTGCTCATCCACTGGAAAACTGTGTCTCCCTCCATCGCCTCTCTCCCTAATTTCACACATTTGCTACTTCTCTTTCCTCGGTCTCTGATCCTAACTCTGTGCAGGAGGCGCTCCAACATCTGGGCTGGCGGGCCGCCATGGAGGAGGAAATGGCTGCTCTCTGGGCTAATTAGACATGGACTCTAGTACCCCTTCCTCCAGGTCAGAAACCAGTTGGGTGTAAGTGGGTCTTTGTCATCAAACATGCTGCTGATGGGATGATAGACCGTCTGAAGGCTCGTCTAGTGGCTCGTGGATTCACTCAACAACAGGGGCTCGACTATGTGGAAACTTTCTCTCCAGTGGCCAAGCTCAATACCATTCGTGTCCTCATCTCCGTAGCTGTCCATCGTCAGTGGCCCTTACCCCAACTGGATATCAAGAATGCCTTTCTGAATGGTGATCTCTAGGAGAAAGTATATATGCAGCAATCACCCGGGTTTGAGACCACGGAGGAGTCTCAGGTCTGTCGTCTTTTGAAGGCTCTGTATGGTTTCAAACAATCCCCATGGGCATGGTTTGACAAGTTCAGTAAAGCCCTTCGGGATATTGGTTTTACTCGGAGCTCGGTCGACTTCTCACTGTTTACTCGTGTCACTGAACAAAATGAACGGTTTTTCTGTAAGTATATGTTGACGATATCATCATTACAAGAGATGACTCACAAGGGATACAAGCGATCAAACTACATCTGAGTTCCATCTTTCAGACAAAGGATTTGGGTGCCCTACAGTACTTCTTGGGTCTTGAGGTGGCCAGACGGCCAGATGGGCTTGTCCTCTCTCAACGAAAGTACTGCCTTGACCTCCTTCATGATGCGGGCTATTCAGGTTGTAGGCTGAGTGACACCCCAATTGATGTAAACCGCAAGTTGTGCTCCCAGACATCTGACTCGGATCTCCTACTCCAAAATCCAGAATATTATCGTCGCCTCGTTGGAAAATTGATCTATCTCACGGTAATCAGACCAGATATTTCCTTCGCTGTGGGTATTGTCAGTCGGTATATGCACTCCCCTCAAAGATCTCATCTTCAGGCTGTTGAACGCATTTTCAGATACCTTAAAACAGCTTCCGGCCAAGGACTTGTAAACAGAACCTCCTTTTCAGCTCCAACATTGGTGACATACTCGGATGCTGATTATGCTGGTTCCCTTGATGACCGGGGATCAACCTGTGGTTTTTGCACTTATTTTGGAGGACATTTGATTACATTGCGAAGCAAGAAACAAGCGGTCGTTGCTCGATCATCAGCTGAGGCAGAATACCGGGCAATGTCATCTGTTGTTTCTGAACTGACGTGGCTTGAGATTCTTCTCGCTGATATGGGTATAAAGCTACCTTCACCAGCTCTCCTCCTCTGTGATAGCCAAACTGCTATACATATTGTCAAGAACCTGGTCTTCCACGGAAGAACAAAGCATATCGAAGTCGATTGTCACTTCATCCGGGAAAAGGTTCAAATGAAGAAGCTCGATCTAAAGCATGTTCCAGGGACTGAACAAGTTGTGAATGTCCTCACAAAGGCTCTTTCCAGTACCCTCTTCTATCAGTGCTTGTCCAAGCTTAGCGCATACGATTTTTACACTCCAGCTTGCGGGGGAGTGTTAGAAAAGCCCATGTAAAGAGCCCATTATTGGGCCCATTTTTGTTTTTCATCTTCTCTCTTCTTTAGTCCCACATCATGTATAAGATTGTTCTCTCTCTTTCTTCCTCCTATATATTTCTATTCTCTCTTTGTATTTAGACACACAAGCAATACATACAAGTTTTTGTGCTCTCTCAACAGTTTTAAACTACTATGTGATGAGAGGATATCAGGTAGTCTTAAAAGGTATTATATAACCTAACCCAATGATGTTGCATAGATCGGTAGGAAAAAAATGTTATCATAGTTAAGTAGGGTAAAGATGAGGCTGATAATATGGATATGTGATAAAATTAAAAAAGATGAGTGACATTATGAATCTACAACTGACAGACGCACGCTACCTTACCGTAAATGCAATGCAAGCGAGTAAGCAATATTTGCTATAGACCTGTAACAAACCCTAATATGAAGAGAGGGAGAATTGCAAACACGCACAATCCAATGAACAAGACACCACCGACTTAACCCTAAACTCTAATACAATACTCGTGAATGATTCAATCAAGCAATCATTTCCGACGCACAATTATTTAAATAATAGACATAAAACTCACACAATTGAGTCACACTCAATCACATATATTTCAAATTAAATAAATGAATGTTAGTTGCATTTTAATTGAGATTGCACTGAAAGTAAATGCACAATGAATAAGTAATACATGTCTAATGAACGTGACAAATCAAATTAATGTGACAAATATTTGAAGAATGCTAGTAGCTCCCATATAATGCTACAGAATTAAAGCTGAAACGCAAGCTCACTGAGTAATCGTTGTTGGTAGTGGTGGGAAAGCTCCGTTGGTGGCGACGACTATCCGATGGTGGGAAAGCTGTTGTGCATGGGTTGTCGGAGGGATGGTAAAGGAGATTGGAGACTGTGTGGGTGGTCACGGTGCATGTGGAGGCTCTGGAAGAAGGAAGGAGGGTTGAAAAACACAAGGTAAGAAGTTTGAAGGCTGTGTAGATGTCTATCGGGTTGGTGGAGGGTGTCAAAGGTGACAACAAAAGACTGAGGAGGTGGGGAAGGCCGTGGGTGGTTGTTTTCGGATTGGTGAAACGTATAAGAGGCAACAACGGAGTTTCCCGTGGTTGGGAGGGACGGTGAATGGCCGTGGGAATGAAGTGGGAGGGCTGCCGACGATTGCAAGGGCTGCAAGGAGGTGCGGCGGAGGATGAGGACTGTGGGAGGGTTGGCTATGGAAGGGAGGAATCTCAAGGACGAGGAACATGGCAGGACTACAAGAGGTGGATCCAAAGTGGAAAATGATGACGGTAAGGAATCCTGTGGATGTGAATGACGACACTTGATGTCAGGGAGAACGAGAGAGACGATGGCGGGCTCGAACTAGGGCGCAGGAGGTAGGCGAGGCCGCAGGAGGGTGGCAACGACACCGCCTGGAGGCGGAACTTGCGGCGTTGTACCGCGTGGGGCTTGAGTCGCACTACTGTGACCAATGGGAATTTCTTCTTCTAAAACCCTCGATAATTTTCCCTAACCGGCTCATATCTAATATATGGAGGATTAGATTAGATGATCTGGTTGCTCAAATCGATCAATCAGATTACTTGACCTAATTTCCAAAATTTACATTCAAAAAAGAAGCAAATACATGAAAATGCAATGAATAATGAGCCCGATGCGATCATTGACTCCGACCATCCATCTGATGATACAAAAATGCCAACCTCGCAAGTCTCTCAAATGCGAAGCCATCGATCTCCATCATTCTCTCCGACTCAAAAATATTTATCTCTGGTGAATGGAGATTACATTCTCCCAAAGCAAGCAGAGCAAGACTCAAATGCATGCCGCCATAAGGGGTAAATGGGAGGAATACAATGGTGATCAAAAAGACTACCCAAGACATTGACACTGAGTTGTTATATCATAACATACCAAATGTATCCTAAAGGATGCAAATCATTGGGAGGCTCACTGAGTGGTCGATAGAAAAATACGTCATGGAGGCAATCTTCCGAATGAATGTCGGCATAATGATGTAACTTAGGAGGTTCACATGTTGCTAAGTAAATTCATCGTGGATGCGATAATCATCTAAAGGGATGTGAGTGATATGAACGCAAGGATGCAACGTCGGGGTGGGCTGAATGTCTCCTAAAATGAAAAAAATGTCAGACTTAGTTATTAAAGGTGCAAGGCACACTAAGACGCAAAAGGGTCTTGGAGCCTAGCGCATGCGCGCGGCTGACGAAGGCAAGCGCAACCACATTCATTTTAAAAAATAAGCATCAAACATCTGTTCATCTTCTTGATTAGATTTTTCATCTATTCTACTCATTAATCATTCATTACTATCATTTATCTCTTAAAAAATAGAATTAATATGGTCACTTGCATCATATCTAAGTCTTACCACTCGATTATGTTTCGTACATACTAAATCATGCATAAACTATTGAGTTTTTATATTATTATTTTTTTTTTGGAAAAAAAAGGTTTGCAACAGAAATCACACCCTACGTTCCTTTTATGCTCCAAAGGCGCAATCCTCTGAGCCTGTTGAGCCTGGAGCCTTAGGCACGCCTTTAACAACATAAACGTTAGGTGGTTCTCCAGAACGCTCAATAGGGAGACTCATCAAAGAATTTAGTTGAAAGTGGAGGGTCCTTCAAATGAGTGTCATCGATAAGAGCGGTATCCTCAATAATAGGAGAGAAAACTACTGCAAAGTCAACCACTCATGATATGACTCGCCATAACAATATGGGGAAACTCAGACGAACATGCACGTAAGGGCGAGTCTATGATCCGAGCACTAACTAAGTTTACACAAGGTGTACGTTAGAGACACATCACTATAGGATCACCGGGTTGCTCATACTTATTCTTTTTCGAGGTCGTAGGGTCTGATTCAGAAACAAATAACAAACCAGTCATCGGACTAAGCATCTCATTGGGGTGAGAGAAATCAGTATCATGTATCACTTCTATCGTGTCTGACATGTATCACTGGAGAAGAGTAGACAAAGTGGTGGCCTCAGATTAAGAGGGACTCATACTGGGGAGGTCAAGGTGCGAATCCAATCGACTAACTCTAGAGGATTTCATTGACTGCTCATAATGAAGGGCGGGCTGGTATGTTTGTTTGAGGGACTCTGAGTAGTTATAGGTCAACTTAGTATGTATCTCAGATCGAAGTCCAGGCCATAATATGGAAGTGATCATAGCTATCTCCTCTCGGATGTTGCTCCTCACTACAAGCTCATCGAAATGATCCTTATACTCGGCAACAAACATGGATCCTTTCTAAAGGGAAAATAATTTTTTGAGCAGGCGACTTCGATATGTTATATGCAAATACCTCTGATACAACATACGCTTCATCTGCACCCAACTAGTGATGAGGTGAGGACGATCTCACTCGTGGGTCCTCTAAATGTCGAACCAATATACTCTCGCATGATCTATAAGTCTAAGTTTCACAAATTTAATTAGCCGCTCATCGAATAACTCAAAATGTCCGAGTAATATTCCATGCCCACAAGCCAATAACTAAAAAACTTGAGACTCAATGAACCGTCAAAAGATGGGGCAATAATATGAAACCCACACTCGAGATCTCTATCAAAATGATGATTCTCATAATAATCACCCCTTAAATAATTAAGTTGTGTCAAATGATCAACTCGATCCGCTCTTGCGCGGTAATATGAACGACGATAATCATCGTAGTGTTCGTCTCTAGCATAGTGGGTCCATGTCAAAGGGTCAACATGATCTATGGATGTGGTGTTGTATGATTGAGAATAATCTTCATAGTAACACGAGGATCTCTCTGAAAAAGCTTTATGAGATCAGGTGTAGATAGACTCGGGATCCTCAAATAGAGGAGAGGAATGACGACGATAAATAGCCTTGAAGGAACCTATAGACTATACCACTGTGTAATAAATTCCGAACCTGGGGCTCTAATACCAATCTGACACATGACAAATCTATTGGTGATGAATGAGCGTTGTCCTAACCTTAAATGCAATACAAACTAATACATGATGAATGCAATGGACTTGTAATAAACCCTAATATGAAGATACTTGGGAAATGCAAACACACAATTCAAAGTCCAATTCCAACCCCCTTTGGACCATTTCCAGCTCATTTCTTGTTTTTTTACTTTTCTTTTTCATGTTTTGTAATTTCAATTCTTAGTATAAAATTTACTTTCCTGCAATGGTAATTCCTTTTTATAGTTAATAAAATTGTTTCTCCTCTTCTTCTAATTATTATCTATACTTCCGAATCATGTTTAACTAGATTAATTTAACATTTGATTAAATGATATCTTTTGGACTTGTAATTTTGTAATTATTTTTCGGAAGCTTTGAATGTGAAAACTACGATTTATTCTTGGTTAATCTCGATCTCATATGTCCATGTGTGATTTTGTATTCTAGTTTAGTCGAGAGATTCGTTTGTACGAATCGACCACTCGAGAATAAAAGGAGTTGATCGCAACCCTCGAGAGAGGACGAAGAAACTCTTCCGGATATGAGTTAAATCCTATAGTGGGATTCACAACGTAAAGCAAGACTTAGGTGATGTGATTTGAGAACTAAAGTTCGGCCGCAAAACCTAAACTTAGGTGAACACTTTCCTCGAGAGAGTATTCATGCTTCGGGAATCTCCACGATCAAGTTCTCTTCTTCAAGCTTTTGAGTTTTAGTCGTGATAATTATATTTTCCTTAAGGTTGATTCTTGATCAAGTGCTTTTCTTTTATATCATATTTATTCCTTCTCTCAAACCCCAAAATTATTTCGTCGATAAAATAATAATAATTTACTCGGAGTTGATGTACTCAACAGACCCGTGGAATATGACACTTGATTTTTATAAATCCTATACTACTCTCGATAAGGTATGCTTACCTTTGTCGTTTGTAGTCCCGATTTTAGCACATCAACATTAAACATTTGTTACATCCTATGGAAAGAAAATTGCGAGGCCGACGATATAGTAAAGTACGGACTTCCGACAGGAGGAACTCTCACAAAACTCTTCTACCCCGCAATACAAGAAGATGCAATATTGTAGATTGTTCTTCGACCTTATTATTTTTCAGCCGAAAATATCCATCCCGCTGTGATTGATAGAAGGAGATTAAAATTAAAAGTCTCCCGAAATATCCAAGTGTTCACCGATCATGAATTACAGAACCACCGACAATGAATTATAAAACCGCCGACCATGAATTACTGAACCACCGGGCATGAATTACTGAACCACCGAGCATGAAATACCGACCCACCGGTCATGAATTGCTGATCCGCCGGCCATGAATTACTGAACCACCAGGCACCTGCCATGCATTACTAAACCGTCAGCCATGAATAACTCTACCGTTGACCATTAATTTCTGAACTGTTGACAATGAATTATTGAACCGCTGACCATAAATTACTGATCTGCCGGCCATGAATTACTGAACTACCGACCACAAATTACTGAACCGCTGATCATGAATTAATAAACTACCGACCCTAATTTTCAAAATATACATCCAAAAATAAAACAAATACATGAAAAAATGCAGAAAAATGAGCCTGCCGGGATCACGGACTCAGATCATCCATCTGATGATCCAAAAATATCGATCTCGTAAGTCTCCCAAATGCGATGCGGTGGATCTCCATTATTACGATAATATATGAACAATAAGAGTGACATTTATTAAAGATTAGATGATATAAAATATACTTTAGATTGTTTGAGCATGCGAAAAAAAGTTATAAAATACACATTAAATATGTATATGGAGTTAATGATATAGGTTTAGCTGGGAAAATGGGTAAACCGATTGTTATATAAATGAAATTTGTATAAATATGATTTGCATAGTTTAGGTTTGATATCTCAAGCAATACTGCAAGAATAATTGGAAGATGATAATTCATAAAGCTGACTCAGAATAGTTGGGTTAACCTTTTTATTGGGAATCAGCGTTGATGATGATCAATTCCTATTCAGGTGATATCAAGCCCATTTTTTGGGAGAAGTTTGAAGTATTCAACAAAGATAAGTGGAGATTCAGATACACATGAAGATTTTCGACCAGCCAGTAAATTGGAAGGCTCTGGATTCTCTGTGCACGATGTTGTTCAGCAGGTGATTAAAACAGAGTTATTTGCATTTTCTTGTTAATGCTTCCTCCATTGGTTATTTAATGTTTTTTTTGACAGGATGTTAAGATAAATCCAGTGATGATTTATATGAAGGGTGTTCCTGATGCTCCTCGATGTGGATTCAGTGCATTGGCAGTAAAAGTCCTGCAGCAATACAGTAAACCTGCATCTAGCTAATTTCAGTTTATTTTATTGAACAACTGAAGTTCATTACCTTATCTAATGCTTACTATTTCTTGTTTGGTTGATTATGTTTGTGTTTTATTCTGCATGCTTTTGCAGGAGTTCCTCTAAGTTCCAGAAATATTTTGGAAGATCCCATTCTTAAAGAGGGTGTAAAAGCTTTTAGGTGAGTAGTTATCAATATACAACAAATATGTCATGTTGAGGTCATCAATCAAAACTATTGTTATCTTCAAAAGCTTAGGTGATATAGAAAGTTTCTTTCTTCAGTTTACTCTCTCAAGCAGGTTACTGTCTGTGCTACTACTAGGTGTATAGTCCACATTGAAGTTGTATTGAAAAATTTTCAGTATTATTTTCTTTTGTCCTCTTTGAGGCATATGCAACTTTGTTATGCAGATAGAAAATTGGAAAAAAAAACTAAACTTCAAGAACATCCTTGATAATTTTTTTTCTATTGGACATGGTGAATAGAACTTTCCATCCATATGACATGTGATTGGTGATTGACTGCTGTGACCTCTATCCTTTTAAAATACTGAAATCACTTGTACTCGCGTGTTACATTCACCATCAACAAACTTGAATGGCTAAGATTAAGGCTACGTTTGGCGCGGCTTATCGCTACTTATTTGTTCCGGTGAGGTTGGACAAAAACATCATTGTCATAGAATGTTTGTTTGGTATGACAAATGTTACAAAAAAACAAGGAAGAGACATAAGATTTTGGTATGACAATGACAATTTTGTCCAACCTCACCGGAGAAAATAAGTCGCGATAAGCTGGGCCATGACAATTTTGTCCAACCTCACTGGAGAAAATAAGTCACGATAAGCTGGGCCAAACGCAGTCTAAGAGTAGCTAAAAATCAAAATAGTTTTCTTTAGCTACTTAAAATATTAGCCATTTAAAAATCTTGTAGGTAACATGAAATGTGTGAATAAAAGGCTACTTTAATCTCTCTCTCTCTCACACTAACTTCTTGTATCAGATATACATTTAAATAGGTTTTAGACATTTCAAGCCATGTTAGAATATTGTATCAGAGCAGAAACACTAACTTTTTGCTCTTCTTTTCTCTCTTCCAATCAATTGTCAATGCTCAATCATGCACAATATCTGTGTTCCTCCTCTTGCAGTAGCTCTCACTAGAGATTCATCTTTGACTCCTTGCCGCTCCAGTCTCCTCTTTCGCCAAAGCGTCCTTGCGATCTCTAGTCTTCTTTCTCCAGTTGACACAAACTTATATTCTAGTCTTTGGTTGCGTATCCTCCATTTGTTTGAAATTCTTTCTGACGGCGCGCCACGACCGACACGCGTGTATATTCCCGCAGGAGGCGATGATCCGCTGTCCAGACAAACGATCAGAGTCCGTGGTTGCGTCCAGATGATTGTTCCGAGTCAAATTTATATTTTACTTTTATTTTTTTGAGTTGTATTTAGTGTTCGATCGGTCAAAACATTATACACCGTCCGATTTGGGTAGTTATGCTGCAGTTTTATTTTACAGTTTATAAATAGGTTAGCAGCCGGTACAGAGGGGGCATCGAAGGTTTGCGTGGATTGGCAACGGCTCGGTCAGTGCGGTTTTGGTGCGACGCCAAAACTCCCGCCGCCTACTTCCGCCGGTGCGACGACGACGTCCGCCCTCTTCCCCTCCTCCCCTCCCGGTGAGCCCTGTGCTTCCTCTGTTTCCCCCACCCTGCCCCCATTAACTTCCTCCTTGTCCAATCCTGCAGCCTGCTCTTCCGGCCCAAACCCTGTAGCCCGCACGATTCACTCTCGACTGGAGTTACTCCCCTCCACCCTTTCCTCCACCGTCGGAACTCCAGAAAGTCTATTTTCCGCCCCACATGATCAATCACCCTTCTCCCTGGTTTTACTCTCTCCTAAATTTCTTTCGTGCAACCCAATTCTAAGCCTAAGCCCAAGCCGTGACTTCCCCTCTGCCACCACTCACATACTTTTCCCCCTCCCCTACACTATCCGTGGACTGCACTCAAATCCCTCATCCTAACCACTCCATCCAAGCCCCTTTTTCGTGGACTCCACTCTCCAATCTGAAGGCTTCTTCCCCCCTATCACCTTCTCCATCTGCTACAACCCGGGATACCCTCCAACAACCGCATTTGTCGACGCCTACATGTGAGTTGTGGTAAAGTCTTTCCCTTTATTGTTGTTTATTTTGGAAACTCTTATTGTGGCAGATTTCTATTGTCTTGTGCTAGTAGTTCCAACTGTTATGGAACTTGCAGGATTTATTCTGTGAACGCTTAAAATTTATTTGCGCCTCTATCGTTTGTAAAATTAGTATTTTATTTTCCTTTAATTAATTATTTGCATTTGTTGTTAAATTTATAATAGTTAATTACTTGTTGTAATTTTAGAAGACCACTCTTGCACTACATCGTATTTAGGGATGCATTTAGAGGTTCCACCCCGTGTCGGACTTACCACTGCATCACTTTTTAGCCGGCGTGAGTACCTCACCGAACCTTAAATATCTTCCCTTCACCTATTTCTATAGTCAGAAGTTTGTCACTCCCTTCTTGACACTACAAAATATTGACACTCGTTATCTGCCTTCTCCATTTGAGAGTCACAATGTAGACACATGACATCAGTCGTTGCTTGCTTTTCTTGGAGCTTTGCGTATTCCTGTCTCCCTTCTTTGATCTCTATTTTGAAGCTACAATTTGATAGCATTCTTTTCTCCAAAGTTTTCTTCATCTGTTGATCGCAACAAGCATTGAAGCTCGTGTGCTACTTACTTAATTTGATCACAACTAGTTTCAATGTCATGAGTGATGCGGATCGCGACACACATTTTATGTGGATCAATGCTCCGAGAATTGTAGTGATTTTTTTATTTTTTGTAATTTTTATTTTCATTATTTAAAGGGCCGTCATGATCGGAGAATCATGCCCGTCCATGATGATCCCGTAGCCTATAAATAGGGGTTGAGGGCTCTTATTTAGAGGTATTGAAGATTGGAGCATAGTAGCCTAATCTTTAGTCATTCTTAGTGCCGAAGCCAAGCCGGGGAGTGAAGCCTTATGTTACGAGCTTGCCTCTATGATCTCATGACCGGCCTCGAAAGAGGAGGATGCGCCAGAGGAGTTGCTATGGCTAGCGAAGAGGAGAGGCGGGAGCGTCAATTTATGGAAGGAGGTGGGGGGGGGGGGTGTAACGGGATGCGGCTAGGGCAGAGCACAAGAGATTTTCATGGGGTTAGAGAGAGATAGGAAGAGGGAAATTAAGAGAGAGATTTAGGTTTTAATTTCTTGCCTCTCAAACCAAAGCCTAACCGGCCACATAAGTAGGTTCACAAATTGCCCCTCATTTGGGCTTACGACATATGGGATAAAGCGGGAATTTTACTCTTAAAATTAACACAACATAATTTAAGATAAATGAAAATGGATGCCATCGTCGCGTCTCATAACATCGCCGCCCCCATTCGAATACAGCTTGTCCTTAAGCTGGATCGAAAGTTATTCCCGGTTATTCTCCTCCTATCGCATCATCGTTGGAAGGATCATCTACTTCGAGCCAGAATAAGCATTTGCATCGGTGCCCCGACGTGAAATGTTCATCACAATTGAAGCACAAGTTTTTTTTGCGTTGCTCGGTCATTTCGGGGCGGGACAAACGGCGGCGGGCAGTAGAACGCAGTGGATCTTCCTGGATTGGAGTCTTGTCAGTCAAACCGACTAGAGAGTAGTCTTCCTGATAGTTACGACGTCCCAAGGGCGGACTTTCACCATCCCTGGAGAGGCTCATAGCCATGTTGAGATCATGCGATAGTTGGAATTCCACATCCCAACACAATCGCTCGTGAAGTCCAGCGGTGAAGAGGGGAACTTGCTGCTCCGGTAACACAGACGTTGCCCTTGATAACATAATCTAGAATTATTCTAAATAGGAGTTGATGGAGCCGACTTGTTTGAGGTTCACGAGGTCACCAAGTGGGTTTCCCTGTAGAACAGGACCAAACCGCAAGGTGCGGGCCACACTGAAATTCGCCCACGAAGAATTGGGACGTTCCCGCATCAGTTGTAAACCACAGTTGCGTCGGACCAAGTAAGTGGAAGGAGGCGATGCCGACGCGTTCGTCATCTGGCGTTCATTGTTTGGTGAAAAAAATGTCAAAACGGGTAAGCCAAGGAAGAGGATCTCCGCGGTCCTCGTATATGGGAAAATCCATCCAGATAGAACGTGTGTAGGCTGGGTAGTCTGCGCTTGTAGGAGTGGCGGAGTCCACGCGGCTGGCCGAAGGGTAATCAACAATGTTCGTAGGCGGAGGAGACGACACCCCCTGTAGGGCATCCAAGTGCGCGTTTGGGGCGTCCATTTTGGAGTTCTGAGTTGCGAGCATGGTTTGGAAGTGTTCCATGACCTGGGCGAGAGACGGAACTCCATCCGCCATCGAGGATAGGGCTGGGTGGAAAGAGACCGGTGTTGGAAGCAGGCCGACAAGGTAATGGACCTCGGGGCTGTCGCTGCGGCGCCGGCCAGGCGGACGGAAGCAAGAAAGTTGCCTGGGAAATTACCGTTTGGGATGCTGGGCCGCGAAACTGGCGACGGGGGGCCCGAAGCAGCGATCGACGGTCGACTGGAAGTTGCAGTCGGCTGGAAGCAGTGGTTAGAAGCGGAAGAAGCTCATGCTGGGTTGCTGGGTTGCGGGGCTGTCGTTGCGGCACTGGAAGGGCGGACTGAAGCGGAAGCGGAAGAAGTGTCGGAGTCCCCGATGTTTAGCTCTGATACCAATTTGTTGCAAACTTGCATCTGTGATCTCGTGATCGGCCTCGAAGGAGGTGGATGCGCCGGAGGAGTTTCTATGGCTGGCGAAGAGGAGCGGCGGGAGCGTCGATCTGCGGAAGGAGGGGAGTGTCACGGGATGCGGCAAGGAGATTTTCGTGGGGTTAGAGAGAGATAGGAAGCGGGAAAGTAAGAGAGAGAGAGAGAGAGATTTATGTTTTAATTTCTTTCCTCTCAAACCAAAGCCTAACCGGCTATATAAGTAGGTTCACAAAATGTCCCCCCATTTGGGCTTACGACATATGAGCGAAAGACGGGAATTGTACTCTTAAAAATAACACAACATAATTTAAGATAAATAGAAATAGCTGGCGTCGTCGCATCTCATAACACCTTGGTCCGTCTCTTATCCCTCCTTGGCGTGAAGCATTGGTTCCCCCTCCTCCCATCTTCTTGGCTGGCTACAACAGCCCCACCTCCTCCTCCAGCTATCCAAGACATCTGGCCACACACATTCCTCATCCCCTCCCACTATCTACCTCCCCAAGTCCCATTTCAGCCCTCCTCCATAGCATCCGGCCCCTATTTATTCCTCCCCACCCCACAGCTGACCTCCCACCACCTCCTCCTTACCGTGGAAACTATTCTCTAACAGCCCTCCCCATTAAATCCCCCCCCCCCAAAAAAAAGAACCAAAATCCACTCCAAAAGTCTTTCATTTTCACTTCTGTCAATCACAAGAGAACTACCCGGCCACCTACGGCGACTCCCCTCCATTCCCCTGTCCACTTCAATTTTTTTAGGCTTCTGACGATTGCTGGAAAAATCTCCAACATCGTCGGAAAACATCTCCGGCGACCACCACCACCTACGGACACCCCCCATCCGTTCACCCTCCTCACCACTCCATAACTACCCCAACTTTCTCCACTACCTCATTATCCCACCTCTCCTAAATTTTAGGCTTCAATTCCTAAGGCTCCGTTTGGCACGGCAGTGGCGTTCATGAACATGATGGTTAAATTGTCATTCGCTAACGCCCACCTAATGAACTTCATGAACTTTTATGTTCAAACTGATGATGTTTGTTAGGTGATACTTAATGAATGACGGTTTAACCGATGCGTTAACGACCGCCACCACCATGCCAAACGGAGCCTAAAATTACTCCCAACCCAGTCCACTACTCACAAACCCCACTTCCCACCTCCATCATAACATCCGTCCCCAACAGCCGGCCCACTTACACTCCCTCCTCTCACCCAAAATCTCCTCTTCCTGTCAGCCCACCCAGAAATCAAGCAAACTCATCCCAGCAGCCCTTCCCACACCACCTCTTAATACCTGGCTGCTTGAGCATCCAAACTCAGCACTCTCGTTTCTGAATTTCACTCCTGGAGGCACAAAGCTTCTGTTTGAGCCCTCATAGCTGCCCATACCCGCCTGGAATTTAATTCCAGCTATCCCCTCTGTTGAAAGTGACTCCCCATCCCATTTCCTGCAGCTGGGCTGCATCCCCGTGCCTTTAGAGTAGTGTTAAATCCATACCTAAAGGGATAATAGTTTGTGAAGTTTGAATCCAATTGTTTGAGACATTGTATGTTCTCTTTGCCTAGTTATTTGATTTTTGATCATTCTTCCATTTGTACCATCTCACGCGTTTCCTTATTTGAATTTTTAAATTTTTGTCGCAAGTCAAATTAGCATTGCTTTATAAATATAAATTATTGCAAGTAGGTAAATCGGTTGATTCATGTGCGGTTGCATGTAGGAGTTCACTCATTATTTCTCCATCATATAAGACCGTCCTGCATCAGATTGGTATCAGAGGAAGGTTCAAGCTTACTTTAGAATATGCGGGACTAGAACCTATATGTTTCGCCCATGTCATATCATAGTAGCAATTGCTACTCTACCCCTCTATTTGAGAAACCAGAGTCCATCTATTTTTAATCCTTTATTTGCTTAACATGAGTCCACCAGTGTTCAAACCCATAGAGTTCCTTCACGAAGATCAACATATTATTGTGATGATTATCCTTCTCCTCGATCCACCGCTCATAGAGATCGTGTTGCCCCTACGACACATCTCGGCTGGTATAAGAGAAGTTACTACGATGAAGGTCATTTTGAGGAGAGTCTCAAGTATAAGTTCTATAGAGTGACCTTACTATTTGATGGTTTGTCAAGTCCCGAGGCCTTTAGATATTGGATTGTGGACATGAGATTTTATCCCGGTCACTTTCAAGTATTTGTTTTGGTAAGCGTCATGTCAGGTTTGCGAATCTTAGGTTGTTAGGTCAGGAGAGACATTATTGGGATAACATTGAGCAAACCCTTGAGCGAGATCATGTTCATCCCATCACTAGTTGGGTGGACATGAAGCGGAGATTGTGCCACAAATATTTATCAACGACATATAAGTATCGTCTCCTCGAGCAAATACTCTCCCTCCAGCAAGGATCCATGTTTGTTACTGAGTGTAAAGCTTACTTTGATGACTTAACAGTGAAGAGCAACATTCACGAGGAGTCAGTTGCAGTCGCGATGAGCTTCCGTTTCGGACTTCGGTGTGCGATACAGGTCACATTGTTTGATCTTTGGTCAGATTCTGTCGAGCAATCGTTTCAGCTTACCCTCCATTGCGAGCAATCCTTGGACACTGTTAGAATTAGTCGAGTATACCCACATCACGACTGGCTTGTCACTAGGAGTTTCACCTAGTCCGAGTCCACCACCATGTCTACCCGTGTCCCCATAGACATAAAATACGTGTATTTCCAGTGAGGTTCAGTGTCCATTGAGTGATCCTCCACTTGAGCCTAATTCTGTGGATGTGACCCTGAATGAGAATGAATATGAACGACCTAGTGATCTCATAAGTACATGTCCCACCCCTACCCGTTGTGTTTACTTAGATACTGCTCTAACCATCGGCTCAACCTCGAGCACTTGTCCATCAGAGCCTTACAACGAAGTAGTGGTGAGTCATGTCCATAGTAAAAATCGAGAGTCTGGCATTGACTTTGTAATTACTATCCCACCTTCTTTTGATGACACTCCCATTATTCAGGGAACCTATTTCAATACTCATCGCATCTGCAATAATTTTATTATACCCCTCCCGACATGCCACCAGATGAGTTATCACTTCATCCAGTCATTTGGATGTTTATTTCACATTCGATGAGTATTTCTGCACTCCAGTAAGAAGCCTCCAGATAAACCACCATGCTTTTGGGACGTGTCCACTATCTTCGAGTTAGTCAAGAGTGAGAGTGCTCTTGATGGTCTTAGGATCGGTTCCATCATCATTGGTGTTGATATTTCAGGTGATTATGTTAGCGATCATCGCATTCGCGATGAATTTTGTTCACCCCACTCACTGAACCTCTTAATCATGTGGCCCTATGGGATGGAACCAGGATGGTTATAGAGCCTTTATGTAGGAGATCTGTTATGTCTGTCGACCATCATTCATTGTCACTGTGTGACATGCATGAGTCTATCCGACGTATGAGTACTTAAAATAATATTATTTATAAATTATACTGATAGTCACAGGAGATTGCAAAGCTTCAAAGAAGAACATGTGTTGATCTGTATATGTGATGAGAGGTTCCCCATGAGAAATGCTCAAAAATTAAATACAAAGCGAATGAGTTCTTACATTGTGCTTAAAAGAATTGAAACAAATGCTTATGAGTTGGATACTGTTACACGTCCTTTATTATCACCGCAGCCTCAGTTCAGCAGCCAGGATTCAACATCAAACCGGTACCTTCACCTTAGAATGCTTCGCCAGTACGATATCCTGCATCGGAAAACATCAAAACGAGATTAGAAATATCTGGTGATATTAAGGTAGATGCTGACACGTGGCAGTACAAGCTGGGCTCTCTGAGAATATAGCCGTTACCTCATCTCATATGTAATTAGTATAAATACCTGTTTAGACCCTGTAATAAGTTTTTAAGAAATAAATGAGAAGTTTTTTGTCTTCCTCTCTCTCCCTCTTTCTCTCTCTCTATCTCTTGGCCGCTCTTGGCTGTTCTTGTCTCACTCTCTCTAAATATTTCAATAGTGTTACAATGGTGCTCTCGTTCTTGAACTCCCCCTTCAGCTAACAATGGCAGGCGGCACAAGATCCCATGGCGACGACCACCACACCACCGATGCTGTCCAGGCGATACAAGAAGAACAACGCACACGACAGTCGCAAATTGAATCTCTGCGTCACGACATGCAATCGCAAAACAAGCTGTTAACTCAGCAATTCTTGTCCTCCAGAGATCAGTTCACGGACCAACATGAGGAATTAAGAGCCGAATTACGAACATTCATGGAGACCATTCAACGCTCCATGGATCGGCAAAAACAGCCGTACAACGCAACTGGACAATCCTCTGCTGGAATCTTGGGAGCATCTCCAACCCCTGAGCCGCAAATTCAGGTTGTTTCCGCTCAACCTAGATTACTTTCTATTCCTTGTCCTCGTTTTTCAGAAGGTGATCCAATTGATTAGTTATATGATTTAAAACTATTTTTTCAATACAACACAATCGACCCTCAAGAATTTCTTTTATACGCTGCTTTACACCTAGATAAACCCGCCTCAAGTTGGTATCAGGCCATTCTTGTCGATCACCCAGATTTAACATTTGACTTCTTTGTAAAATCAATACTTCAATGCTTCGGACCATGTGCTTACGAAAATCCACAAGGCGCATTAACCAAATTAACACATACATCTTCAGTTCTAAACTACAAAAAAAATTTTGAAGATTTAAAAAATAAAGTCCCCAGTTTGGATCCCACGTTTGTAACCAACATGTTTATATCCGAACTTCAACCACACATTCAAAGCCAAGTTCTTATACATGAACCCACATAACTAGATCGTGCATTCTCCATGGTTAGAATGTTCGAAGCACAGCACCTTAAAATACTTAGACCCAACCAGCAACCGTACAAACACAACACAGACTATCATACAAAACAAAATACTTGGCAATCCAACACATCACGACAAAATCCTTTACCAATTCAATCCAGATCACAATTTATAAAAAAATTAACCCCCCAAGAACTTCAGAGTAGACGGGAGAAAGGACTTTGCTATAATTGTGACAAAAAGTTTCAACCAGGACATAAGTGTCGTGGAAAGGGAACGCTATGTTATTTTCATCGCACAAACGATGAAGATTTACCCGATTCATTTTACCAACTAACGGACGTCGACGAAGAACCCCCCACATCTGCTGCAATCGTTCAAACCCTTACTGATTCTACATCGAGCCACTTTATCCGTTTCACTGGCCATATTACCAACACACCCATTGAAATCCTAGTAGATAGTGGCAGCTCACATAACTTTATATCCCCTGGAATGGCTAAATTCCTAAACCTCCCTATATATGTCATACCAGAATTTGTCGTAAGTATGGGAAATGGTTCAACCATCAAATGTAAGGGTATGTGTAAGGATATTCAGTTGCTCATCCAGGCTACCAAATTTAAAGTCCAATTATATGTTCTAGACATCTCAGGAGCAGACATAATTTTGGGAGTTCGCTGGTTACGACCATTAGGGCCTATAACCACAGATTACTCAAACCTGACTATGTCTTTCCACGGCACAGACGGACCAATTTGTCTTTTGGGTCATTATAATTACCCCGATAGCCAAATTTCATCATCGCAACTATCCCGCTTACTATCCTTACAACCCTCAGCCACCTGTTGGTTGATCGCTTCCGAAATAAACTTTCCAAATACCCTGACATCAGCCACCGACCAAGCTAACCTTCCTGAGGAATTTCAAATCCTCATTCAAAATTACAAACATTTATTCACCGAACCCTCCTCATTACCTCTGACAAGAGACATCGATCATCGTATCAACTTAGAAACCGGGGCACAAGCTCCAAATATAAAGTCTTACCGATTTCCATATTATCAGAAAAATGAAATCGAAAGGTTAATCGTTGAAATGCTACACAAAAATCATATCCGACCTAGCACCTCAAGTTTTTCTTCACCCGTTCTCCTCGTCAAAAAAAAGGACGGCACGTGGAGATTTTGTGTGGATTACAGAGCTCTAAATAAAATAACTATAAAAGATAGGTTTCCAATCCCCAGAATTGAAGAATTACTGGATGAATTACATGATGCCCGATATTTTACAAAACTGGATCTTCGCTCCGGATATCACCAAATAAGAATGGCCGAAAGCGATATTCACAAAACAGCGTTTCGAACCCACCAAGGCCATTACAAGTTTACCGTATTGCCTTTTTTGATTATCCAACGCACCTTCAACTTTCCAGGCCTTAATGAATAAAATATTCCAACCATACTTAAGGAAATTCATAGTCGTGTTTTTTGATGATATACTACTATACAGCGCATCTATCACTGAGCATTACGAACATCTTCAGACAACTCTGGACTTACTATCCCACAATAGCCTTTCCCTCAAACTTAGTAAGTGCTCCTTTTTATCAACTTCTATTGAGTTCTTAGGACACCAGATATCTCAAGGCCAGGTTGGACCGACTAAATTTAATTTGGATGTTATTCGAAATATTCCGATTCCCAAGACACAAAAAGACATTAGAGTTTTCTTAGGATTAACTGGTTACTATAGAAAATTTATCAAAAATTACGCCACGATTGCATACCCAATAATCGAATTACTTAGGCACACTCCGTTCAGCTGGACTTCCGAAACACAAAAAGCTTTTGATATATTAAAACAAAGTTTGCTCCAACCCCCTGTTTTGGCACTACCCAATTTCAATTTAACATTTGAATTAGAGACTGATGCGTCGGGAAGAGGAGTTGACGCAGTTTTATTACAACTAAAAAAACCTATAGCATATTTTAGCAAGAAACTGTCGCCGCAAATGCAACAAAAATCAACATACGTACGCGAAATGTACGCTATTATCTCAGCCATCGCAAAATGGCGTCAATATCTGTTAGGGCATAAATTCATAATTCATACGGACCATCAGAGCCTCCACCATCTATTAACACAGGATCTACATACGCCGGAGCAACAAATTTTCTTTTCAAAATTATTAGGCTACGACTATATTATTAAATATAAAGCAGGAAAAAATAACATTGTTGCTGATACTTTGTCCCGTATAGAACCAAACCCAGAACAACACCCCACTGTGCACCTCAATATTCTATCGGTCCCAATTTCCCCACTTTTGAGTGGATTGGGATATGATTACAGAACACATGATTTCTCACAACGTCTATTAACCCAAATAAAGGAGACACCTCACATACACCCTAATTGGTCAGTAAAAAGACCATACATATATCACAAACACAAAATTTACATTCCAGAGAATTCCACACTAAGACTAACACTCCTTAAGGAAGCACATGATAGTTTATGGGGGGGGGGGCACTCTGGAGTTAGGGGCACAATGTATAAACTACAACAACAATTTTATTGGCCCAACATGAATAAACAAATCGAAGACTACATTAAGAAATGTGACCTTTGCCAGAAGACCAAGCCAACCAACCACTTCCCCTACGGATTATTACAACCTATTCCAACATCTGAAAAATTATGGGCTGACCTCACGATGGATTTTATCACTAGTTTACCAAACTCAAATTCATTCACAATTATTATGGTCGTTGTGGACCGTTTTTCAAAAGCGGTTCATTTTGCGCCAGTTAAAACTCTAACAGGACCTACAATTGCTTCCCTATTTTGGGAAAACGTAGGCAAAATTCATGGAATCCCAAAATCCATAATATCGGACCGCGACACTATTTTTTTAAGTGATTTTTGGAAGGAATTATTCCGCTTACAGGGCACACAACTGAAATACAGTTCAGCATACCACCCTCAAACAGATGGTCTAACTGAAAGAATAAATCGGTCACTAGAACAATATTTAATATTATTTTGTAACCATAACTCAAAAAAATGGTCTACCTATCTTAGTTTTGCCGAATATTTCATTAATACATCATTTAACTCGTCGATCGGCATGACTCCTTATGAAGTCATGTTCGGTCGAACACCCCTTGGTTTACTTTCCTACAGCCCAGGGAGCACGACCAACGAAGCAGCGGCCGCAACTTTAGGAAAGCGGGAAAACTTCTACAGCAACTAAAACAGAATCTACAAATCTCACAACAAAGAATGAAGACTTACGCAGATAAAAAAAGGAAGGATCTACAACTCCTACCAGGGGCATGGGTGCTACTCAAACTGCACCCCTACCGACAACTTTCAATTACTCGCACCAACAACAGAAAACGGGGTCTCAAATTTTATGGTCCATACAAAGTGGTGGAGTTCATCGGTCACACAGCTTATCGACTAGTCCTACCACCAGAAGCCAGAATCCACCCTGTCTTTCACATCTCTGTGTTAAAGCCATACATAGGAGAACCAGGGCCTCAGCCGGTTGCCCTTCCAACAACTCAGTGGAGAAACAACCGCTTCATGAGCCAGTAGCGATCGTATCTACTCGGGAAATATCACGGCAAGGAAAAGAAATTAAACAGGGTTTAGTTCAGTGGAAAGGACTTCCCCCAGAAGATAGCACATGCGAAGATTTATCCTCCCTAGAAGATTTCCCAACCTACAACCAGAAGACGCCGACATCGACCGTAATGGAAAACAAAAGGAAAGCGCAGTATGAGGAAACCAAGAATAGAAAAGGCGGACGACAAAAACACGATGGGAGAAGAAGCTCCACCAGCAGCTCCACCCCATTAAAACGTTTCAAAAAAAATCAGCAAGAGGGGAAGAGGAATGAAGATTTCTGCAGCAGTTAGCACACCTAGCCATAATAAGAGTAGCAGAATCAGTTCAGGCAGTACCTGTCCAATATTGCTCTCATCTCAATCATCTCCCGCCGTCTACGATCATTAAGGTAGGATGCTCCACCGCCGGAGAATACCCTCATTCCCGCAGCTAGGGTTTGGGAAAAGCAAAGTTGCGACGACGCCGAGGACAACGTCGTTTTTATAGGAGGCGCTAATGTTACACGTCCTTTATTATCACCGCAGCCTCAGTTCAGCAGTCAAGATTCAACATCAAACCGGTACCTTCACCTTAGAATGCTCCGCCAGTACGATACCCTGCATCGGAAAACATCAAAACGAGATTAGAAATATCTGGTGATATTAAGGGAGATGCTGACACGTGGCAGTACAAGCTGGGCTCTCTGAGAATATAGCCGTTGCCTCATCTCATATGTAATTAGTATAAATACCTGTTTAGACCCTGTAATTAGTTTTTAAGAAATAAATGAGAAGTTTTTCGTCTTCCTCTCTCTCCCTCTTTCTCTCTCTATCTCTTGGCCGCTCTTGTCTGTTCTTCTGTCTCACTCTCTCTCTAAATATTTCAAGAGTGTTACAGATGCCCAGCAGAGTATGGAAATTTCACATATATTCAACGTAAAAGATTTAACAACATTCTTTGAGCCACATGATTACATGTCCCATTTGCGCTCTACCAACACAGCTCCTCAGCCCTCATTTTCATACACCACTCGACCACAATTCCAATTGTCCTTGATAATTCCTTCCACTTCAGCACCTCAGTTGTTGTCTTTGCCTACCACTCAGCTTTCGGCAAAGCCCGAATCCTTGACACTGATTGATCATGCGGTTTCTTCTACAACAGTACCACATTCTTTGACACAGACATCACCTTAGCTTCTTCCACAACAGTATCATACAGTGTTTGACGTCGGTGATAACAACAGTACCTCCTTGAGAATTGTTGTCTACTACTCCGACTCCGACATCTTCGACAACATGTCCTTTAGCAACATCATTTACAGTACCATCGTCAACTTCAGCAGTACCATCCTCGGTTCCATCGTTAACATCAATTTCAGCGACCTACTATTTTAGGACACCATCAGAGCTACAGGGTTTCACCTCGCCTTTAGACGAGAGCACGCCCATCTTCATTTATGGAAGGTGACATACATGGTACAAAACATATGTCGGGAAAGTGGTGATAACAACGATATCCTTTGGTCGTAGATAAATAGCCAAAGAAGATACAACGTTGAGCCCGAGGGTCAAGTTTGTCGTGATGGGGTTGGTGAACATGCACGAAACAGACACACCCAAAGACACGGGGTGCCAAATGGGAAGTATGAACCATGCCGGAGGTGGAGAGACGAGCTAGGGGAGTAGTAAAGGAAAGGATACAAGAAGGAAGACAGTTGATAAGGTGAGCAGTCGTAAGTACCGCATCACCCCAATAGGATTTAGGAAGATGCATAGTGGCTAGGAGACAACGAGCAACCTTGAGGAGGTGCCGATTTTTATGTTCGGCCACTCCGTTTTGAGTAGAGGTATGAACACTTGTTGTCTGGTGGATGATACCGTCAGTGGTGATGTAAGAGTCAAAGACACCACGATCTTCATACTCTCCCCATTGTCACTTCGAAGAACACGAATAGAGACATTAAACTGGGTTTGCACCATTTTATGAAACGCTTAAACGCATGGAAAAACTTCATTTTTTTCCTTTTCAACAGATAAACTCATGTAGTGCGCGAGAAGCAATCAATAAAGGTGACAAACCATCGAAAATCAGATAAAGATAAAATTAAAGACGACTCCCAAACATCAGAGTGTATAACATCAAAAGGGGTACTATTAGGGGAAGAAAGATGAGAAGAAGTATGTCGCACATGTTTAGACATATCACATACAACACAAGCAAAGTTCTGAAGAAAAAGTAAAAAACAGGAAATAATTTTTGCTGATAAACGGAGACCGGATGTCCTAGACGCAAATTCCAGTGGCGAACATCATCAGCAGTAACAGTGGAACTAGAAAGAGCTAGAGAGAGAAGATGAGTGTCCAGGTAGTACAAGCCGCCACGGTTCCTACCACTGCCAATGTTCCACTTCGTACTCAGTTCTTGAAAGACACAAGAATCAGGGAAAAAAAGGTTACCGAACAGTTAAAAGATTTTGTAATATTGCTGATGGAGAGTAAATTGCGAGGAAAGAAGAGAACATGAAGTACATAGGGAAGGGAAATGGACAAAAAACAGGAGATATTGTCTTTGTCTGCAATAAAGGACAAAGAACCGCGCAGAAATAACTTTGTTCTTACCAGACAAAGGAGTTTAAGAGAGAAAACTTGAGGAAGACCCAGTCATGTAGTGTGTAGTACCGGAGTCGAGCACCCATTCAGCAGGTGAGGTGGTGACTGCATAAGCACTGGGCATAGCAATGGAGGCAAGTGAAGTAGAACCTCCGATGATAGGACCAGACTGAGAGTGAAGCAGGTGACGAAAGACATCAAATTCCTGAGTTGTAAGAGAGGCTGAACCAGACTACTGAGACTCATCATAGACATCCGTAGTATAAGTAGCATCATGAGAGCCGTAACCACTGTGTCTATGACCCCCGCGGTCAGGTCTGCTACCACGACCACACCCACGTCTAGAAGGAGCCAGATGCGGATGAAGTTTGAAACATACCTCCCGAGAGTGTCCCCTTCTTCAACCGCAGTAATCACAGGTGGGCACAAAAGTTCCAGGGGTGGGAATTTGACCACGACCAACACTGGTCAGGGAGGAACGATCAGGAGGAGCTATAACATTGATGGATTTGTGACAGTCTTCTTTGTACAACCCCGTATTCGCTGAGTGGTACCCCCCTCCCCCCAAAGAAGCCGAGGACCCCGGGTCCAAATTGGTCAAAGTAGGCGAGTTGGGCAGGCAGAGCCGCACTCGCCCAAAAGGAGTAAAGGGCTCCCGCCAGCAGGCGGGAAGACGAAGAGCAGGGGAGTGGGCTATGCATGACATCCACCCGTAGGAGCCGTGGAGGCGAATGCCTGGCTCACCCAGCATTCGCCCCTTTGGGCGATTGGTGCCTTCATGGACCATTCGCCCAGTGGGGTCCAGAGACAGAATTACATGGATGCCCTTGAAGGTCTGCAAATAGCCTTTTAGAACAGCGGAGTCGCGCTGTTGGCAAACCTAATTGGGCTGCATATAGTAATTCGGGACAACGGATTTACGCTGTTAGCAGACCGAGCTTGGAAATCTATAAATAGAACCGAGGGGGCACCTTTGGAGAGACAGATCCACAAATTCTCTTGTCTTCCTCATCTTCAGGCTTTTCTCAGCGAGCCTACTGTTAACCCAGAAATCGGCGATCCTTCCCAAAGCAGCTAGCTCGCAAGTCGCGATCTGCCCCAGGCTCCCTCTGGAGGTCGCTGCCTGTCTCCGCCCTACTTTTGGTCGGGTGGATAGAATTCTCTGTCTGCCCAGATCGCACTACTAGGGCGGTCTCCCTGGTCTGACCGCCGCGTCCGGGAAGCAACCACGTGTTCTGCAGGGGTGGCAGACTGTTTCCTCAGTCCACCATTGCAAGCCGCGCGGTTAGACCGGCTAACCGCGCTACAATGTTCTCATTCAACAGGTGCAGACTTCCTACCTCTCTGATCAACGGAGGCGAGCTCCAATTCTCCATGCCCGCTTAGTAGAGGCGGACTGCTCCTCAGTCCGCCCAATGGTTGTCCAACCAGATTGCTCAGCTCTATGATCGAGTCTTGTCGGACTCCCGACATGGTGTCCGCCCAGCCTGCAAGGAATCTTCTCCGACCGGCAGAGGCAAGCACAGGTCCTCCACCAAGCAGAGGCGGACTGCTTCAGTGTCCGTCCAAGCAGTAGCGAACTGCCCATCTTCCTGGTCAATAAGGGCAAGACCCGGTTCTCCGCGCAATGGGCGCGGACTCCCGTTCTCAGTATCCGCCCAGCTCGCCGGCGGACTCGAGTCCTCTCCGCGCGGTGAGCGCGGACTCGTCATTTTGGCGCCCGCCTAGCTCAGCAGGGACGACCTGCTCCAACTCGCTAACAACAGAGGGCGGCCTGCCTCTAGGTCGCCCAGCAGTGGGCGACCTGCCTCCAATTAGCCCAAGCAATGGCGGACTCTTCCCTCTATTCGCCTAGCATGGGCGGTCTCGGCGGACTCCTTGTCTACTCGCCCAACTCACCGACATACCGGGGGTAACGTTACCAAGACTGTCTTCTCCTTGAGCCTATAAATAGCCCCACATACCTCTCATTCAAGAACAACGATCCCCGGGGACAGCCATCGCATCAAACCAAGCGGTTACAATTTCCTGTCCGCGCGGCCTCAACGGCTAAGCCTTGCGGTTTAGTCCCTGAACTTGGCTCCTCAAGTAGGGGTGCGAGCGGTTCGGTTTGGACCCAAACCGAAACCGAACCAACATGCCTTGGTTTTTGGTTTGTCCAAACCGACCCGAACCGACCCAGTCGGTTCGGTTCAAAGTCGGTTCGGTTTTTAGTCGGTTTTTTGCGGTTCGGTGTTGGTTTTCTGCTAACAAACATAATCAAGTGTTATTTGTTGGATCGGTCATCATCCCTTTACTAATTTCATAATCTTTATCAACTGAAGGTTTATATTAAATAAATAACATACAATTTTTTTGAGTACAAGTCAGAGAGAATGTTTATTAAATTCACATCACATACACCAACAACTATTATATTCATGCATTTTTAGACATGCAGAGTTTGGATATATTGAGGCAAACCTTTCTTATGACATCCCACAATTCTCTATAATAACTTGGACAAATTTAATACTAATAGATCCAACAATAAGCAATCAGAACAATTGGAGTATCACGATAGATAATTATTGTTACAATAGAATTACTTAGGATTTGAAGAACTCTCTAAATCTAAGGAGAAGGGTCAGAAAAATTTCACCAAGCACGGAGATGGGGAAAGTGAACTTGATTGTAGAGTCAAAGATAATCTGAAAGTTGCTCGATCAAATACACCCCAAAACAGTGGTGAAGTGCTCGGTTCGGTTCGGTTTAGTCGGTTTTTACAACTTGAAAACCGACCCGGACCGATAAGCCTTCGGTTTTCAAAAGCTCCAAACCGAACCGACACCGGACCGGGCGGCTCGGTTTCAAAGTCAGTGTGGTTCAGTCGGTTTAGTCGATTTTCGTTCCTCACCCCTATCCTCCAGCAGCCTGTCCCAGTGACCTCAGTGGTCTTCCCTGCCTGATTGCGCAGTCCGCTCGGCTTAAGGCAGCGAGCTGCGGGATCAGCATTCCGCGCGGTCTGCCGATCTATCTGATCAGTACGCGTTGCCTCTGACAATCTTCTCTCTTCTAGCCGCCAACTTCCCCTTGTACCCTTTATATTTTTTCATGTAAAGGAGCAACTCAAGCTGTAATATTGATTCATAATCAAAGGAAAGCCCGTCGCATGAGTGACATTTAAGCCGCAACGGGCGAACTCTGTTGTTGCCGCTGCCAGCGGCCTCTCTCTTCTTCCTCTTTTCCTTCTCTCGGCATCAACCGCTAATCCTAACCGTCTAAGTAACCAGCTGTTCGACAGTTCCTCATCAACCTCCCTTTATCCCCGCAACCCTTGAATGGAACGTGCTCCACTCTCGAGCGTGCAGAGGCATTTTCTGCATCAGCATTTAACACGCGACCTTCAGATTTCGAACAGACGGTGAAAACCAACGGTTACCCATATCAGATCATCAAACTGCCGAGAACCTTGCTCCTTCAAGTCCTAGTGAAAATCCTCTCTGGGAAGCCTTGGAGCAAGCGCATCGGGAAACCGCCCAGCAATTCCAAGCAATCAACCATGCTCTAGCTGCTATCACGCAACGATTAGAGGTGCAATCCGCAGCAGCACCGGTTCCTCCAGTCAATCCAACACCAACATTGGAGAATCCGCAAACTTATCCTCCGGCCTATCCGCCAGTTTATCCTCCCGTTTATCCACCAACCTACCCGCAAGGGTAGGCAGCAGTTCCTTTACGGTCTCAAAATGATGAGTTCATAGCTCGTCAAAACTTCTTCCGGGAAGTTGCCCGAGGAAGTCCAGCAAGATTTTTGAATTTTCAGGGAAGTCATCCCTACCATTCAGCTCCCGCAGTGGCTCCTCTTGCAGCAGCTTTTCCTTTCTATCCTCCCGCTCATTTTTCAACTGCAGCGTATCCTCCATTCTTTCCTTTTCCTAATGTTTTAGGAGGGAAGGAAGAACCATCGCCGTTTCCAGTTAGTATCCGACAAGAACCAACTCCAGCTCACTTCAGAGAGCCGCGATTACTAACTTACACTGGGGAGTCTGACCCAGTTGCACACTTACAAGCTTTTGAGTTAGTCGTCGCCCTCAAGACTCTTACCGATGCTTCCAGGTGCAAGCTCTTTGTAACGTCCTTTGATGGACAAGCAAGAGAGTGGTTCTACGGACTGCGCCCTCAGTCCGTCGCTTCCTTTGCTGATCTGTGAAGAGAGCTTCTGCTCAGGTTTTCTACCTCTACCAAAAGGAAGAGCGGGTCAGAAGCCCTATTTGAGATCAGGTAGCAAGAGAATGAGACTTGGGTTCATTTTGTCGATCGTTTTCAAAGAGTGATTCTTGACATTGAAAACGTCGATCCAGAGATGTACCGAGTCGCTCTGATAAGTGGTTTAAGAGAAGGGTCACTTAAGTTCGAAGCTAATGTCCGAGTGTCAAGGACATACCAAGAGATGATCAGTCTTGCCAACTTCTACATACGAGGTGAAAAGAGCAATCCCAACTACATCTCCAGGCTTGTAACAGAGAAAAATCCTCCTTCATACGAGCAACCTCCAAAGTCTCCTCGAAAGGATTTTCAATCGCGAACAAGGAAGGGAAGGAATTTGTGACGTCATCAACGCCTCTTCCCAGGCCAAGATCACTTCCACAGTCAAAGATCACAATTGTCAAATCCTCCCGCTTATCCAACACAAGCTCCGCAAGCAGCTTCAGTCTACCAGCATCAAGATTTTAACTCGTCAGAATTCGAGCTGGATATAGCTATGCAGGAGGTGATCCAAGTCATGAAAGGCAAAACCGGTTATAAAAGGCCTTATCAACCCGCTGATCAAAGATTCAAGGACTCGGATCTCTATTGTGAATTCCATAAAGAGAAAGGGCATCCAACTGAAAACTGCTGAGCACTTCGTCAACTGGTGGAGAAGATGTTGAGGCAGGGCAAATTGCTCGACTTATTCCAGAAGAATGGCCACTCTGATCCGTCTATTTCAAAAGGCAAAGAAGTAGCAGACATTCCTTTCGACTCAAAGGAAGTGAGCCAAATCAACAATAATCTTAATTTCATTGACGGTGAGACCTTTGATGCAAATGACGTAGGTGCCCTTGGAAATCTATTTTGAGGTGAAGATGGACATGACAAAGTTTCAAAAGCCTTTTGCGATCATGCTCGATCGGTTTTGTTCTCCATATTGAACATTTCTCTTACATATGTTCTAAACATTTTCTAAGTTCTCTTTCATTCATTCAATAAATTTTTTCGTCAGAGATCCCGTACTGACACATTTCCCTTTTTGGAGTGCCTCCTCTATTTTCTCTTTGCTAAAGAGATCGCTGAATCGACGAGATATTGCCGAGTCTTGCTTGGCCCCCCATAGGTTGGTCTCTGGCGTAACACCACGATGACCACATATAACGGGGAGTGTTCGCATATGTGCAGTGGGAGCCGTCTAATCTGTGCAGGAGGACGTCAGGGCTTCGGATCCTAGCCGGTATCTAACACAAAGCGCGCATCAAGGGAGGTACCATGTGTTAGCTCTACTGTGCTCTGTTAGGGATACTATTACAGCTTTGATGATCTTTCTTGAACGGACAATGCAGCCCTCGGGGAACACCTGAGGCGTACACGGCCTTATTGATCACCTTACGCTGTGATAGTCGAATACTCTATGGTACTCTCAAGCCGTACCTTCCGGGGATCCACAACATCGTTGATCTTTTAGGGTGAGCAATGTTATGGACCATTTGGCGCACCTGGGCTAACTGATCAGCGTAGCTTGTAGCCCTAAGGCATGAGAGCAGTGCGTCCATCGTTCCTTCTTAGGAGCTTTGCGTTTTTCTCTTTCGTGCCCTTCAAAGGGAGCGCGGTTAGTCCACTTTTGGTAGGACTTCACCCATGATAATCTTTTAGGGCGAGCAATGCTTTAGACCTTCTTGGCGCACCTGGCCTAACTGATTATCCTCGGGTGTAGACCTCTTTTGAAAACTGCTTTCTTTCAGGTTAACAGGTTGAATCAAACCTATCCGAAGGATTTATGACATCATATTTCTTGCTTATACTCGTCTTATATACTCGTCTCATATCAAGCTCTATCTGATGGTGGTTAACAGTGTCTCTACTAATCTTATTGGATGTTTCTGACACCAATTGATAGTCAGAAAATCTGGTTCTTTTTGTTGACAAACCGTTTGGTTAGTCTAGTCAAGTGTTTTCATTTGACTAATCTAGATTTCATATTGAGAACATCATATCTGACCATGCAAGAAGATTTTTTCTCTGGCTTCATCTCTACTTGATTTTGCTATTTCCATTAATAGCAGGGTTTGTCGAATATTGCTCCTGCTTTCCAATTATATCTTCCTTACCACATCAATATTTGCAAGTTCCCCTCAGGTACTTGCAAGTTATTTTTCTTTCATATCTACTTCTTACTCTTCTTTTGCAGAGATTAGCAGATATTTACAAGTTTCCTTCAGGTACTTGCAAATCATTTTTTCTTTCATATCTGCTTCTTATTTTTCTTTTGCAGAGATTAGGAGATATTTGCATGTTCTCTTCGGGTACTTGCAAGTTTTTTTCCTTTCATATCTGCTTCTTACTCTTCTTTTGCAGAGATTAGCAGATAATTGCAAGTTCCATTCAGGTACTTGCAAGTTATTTTCCCTTCATATCTGCTCCTTACTCTTCTTTTGCAGAGATTAGCAGATATTTGCAAGTGTCCATCAGGTACTTGCAAGTTATTTTCCTTTCATATCTGCTCCTTACTCTTCTTTTTGCAGAGATTAACAGATAATTACAAGTTTCCCTCAGGTACTTGCAAGTTATTTTCCCTTCGCTTCTTACTCTTTTTTCAGAGATTAACAGATAATTGCAAGTTTCCTTCAGGTACTTGCAAGTTATTTTCCCTTCATATCTGCTCCTTACTCTTCTTTTGCAGAGATTAACAAATATTTGCAAGTTTTCCTCAGGTACTTGCAAGTTATTTTCCTTTCATATCTGCTCCTTACTCTTCTTTTTGCAGAGATTCGTAGATAATTGCAAGTTCCCTTCAGGTACTTACAAGTTATTTTTCCTTCAGATCTGTTTCTTACTCTTCTTTTGCAGTGATTAGCAGATATTTGCAAGTTCTCTTCAAGTACTTGCAAGTTATTTTCCTTTCATATCTTCTTCTTACTCTTCTTTTGCCGAAATTAGCAGATAATTACAAGTTCCCTTCAGGTACTTGCAAGTTATTTTCCCTTCATATCTGCTCCTTACTCTTCTTATTGCAGAGATTAGCAGATATTTGCAAGTTCCCCTCAAGTACTTGCAGGTTATTTTTCTTTCATGTCTGCTCCTTACTCTTTTTTTGCAGAGATTAGCAGGTGTTCGTGATTCCTCCTTATGTAATCGCGGATTACATCTTTTTTGTTTGCTTTAACTCTTCTTTCGTGCAGAAGAAAAAGCAAGTGTTCACAGACTCTTGATAGGAAAGGCACCAGGTACTTGCCCTCTCTTATCTCTCTCTTTCAGCCAGCTCTCAAGGGGTGGATCACGATCTTCGTGGGTGTTCTTCTTTTTCGAAGTTCCCTTTGGAACTTAAAAAGTGCGGGGATTATGTTAACCCAGAAATCGGCGATCCTTCCCAAGGCAGCTATCTCGCAAGTCGCGATTTGCTCCAGACTCCCTCTGGAGGTTGCGGTCTGTCTCGGCCCTACTTTTGGTCGGGCGGATAGAATTCTCTGTCCGCCCAGACCACGCGGCTAGGGCGGTCTCCCTGGTCTGACCGCCGCGTCCGGGAAGCAACCACGTGTTCTGCAGGGGTGGCGGACTGTTTCCTCAGTCCACCACTGCAGGCCGCGCGGTTAGACTGGCTAACCGCGCTACAGTGTTCTTATTCAAGAGGTGCGGACTTCCTACCTTTCTGATCAACGGAGGCGAGCTCCAATTTGCCATGCCCGCTTAGCAGAGGCGGACTGCTCCTCAGTCCGCCCAATGGTTATCCAACCAGATTGCCCAGCTCTCTGATCAAGTCTTGCCGGACTCCCGACATGGTGTCCGCCCAGCCCGCAAGGAATCTTCTCCGACTGGCAGAGGCAAGCACAGATCCTCCACCAAGCAGAGGCAGACTTCTCCAGTTCCGCCCAAACAGTAGCGAACTGCCCATCTTCCTGGTCAATAAGGGCAAGACCCAGTTCTCCGCGCAATGGGGGCAGACTCCCGTTCTCAGTATCCGCCCAGCTCGCCGGCGGACTCGAGTCCTCTCCGCGCGGTGAGCGAGGATTTGTCATCTTGGCGTCCGCCTAGCTCAGCAGGGATGACCTGCTCCGGCTCGCCAATAGCAGAGGGCGGCCTGCCTCTAGGTCGCCCAGCAGGGGGCGACCTGCCTCCAGTTAGCCCAAGAAATGGCGGAATCTACCCTCTATTCGCCTAGCATGGGCGGTCTCGGCGGACTCCTTGTCTATTCGCCCAACTCACCGACATAACGGGGGTAACGTTACCAAGACCGCCTCCTCCTCGAGCCTATAAATAGCCCCCCATATCTCTCATTCAAGAACAATGACCCCCGGGGACAGCCATCGCATCAAACCCTGCGGCTACAATTTCCTGTCCGCGCGGCCTCAACGGCTAAGCCTTGCAGTTTAGTCCCTGAATTTGGCTCCTCAAGCAGCCTGTCCCAGCTACCTCAGTGGTCTTCCCTGCCTGATTGCGCAGTCCGCTCGGCTTAAGGCAGCGAGCTGCGGGATCAGCAATCCGCGCGGTCTGCCGATCTATCTGATCAGTCCGCGCGGCCTCTGGCAATTTTCCCTCTTCTAGCCACCAGCTTCCCCTTGTAGCCTTTATATTTTTCCATGTAAAGGATCAACTCAAGCTATAATATTGATTCATAATCAAAGGAAAGTCTGTCGCAGGAGTGACATTTAATCCGCGGCGAGCGAACTCTTTTTTGTCGCTGCCAGCGGCCTCTCTCTTCTTCCTCTTTTCCTTCTCTCGGCATCAACCGCTAATCCTAACCGTCAAAGTAACCGGCTGCTCGACAGTTCCTCATCAACCTCCCTTTATCCCCGCAACCCTTGGATCGAACGTGCTCCACTCTCGAGCGTGCAGAGGCATTTTCTGCATCAACAACTAGAGTGTTCTCCAAGGTGCCCAAGCTCAACATTGGCTTGGGAGGGGAAGCACTCTAAGATCTTCCAGATGTGAGGTGAGACCTCCTCGCTGAGATCTCGGTCCTGTTCCTGGTTTTCTAAGTCTTCGGTCTAGCGAGCTAACTCGAGGGAAATAAGTGTGAGGCACACCCCTTTGGGGACCCCCGAACTCCACAGAGACCGATTTCCGGTTTCAACATTCATCACCCAGAACCATACTGAATGCCTCCCGAAGAAAGAGAAGGGGAGAGCGGTGGATGAACGTGTCTGAACCATATCAAATTTCATATTAAAGCCCATCAAGAAGACATGAATACATAAGTGATCCTCCTTTTGCTTTAACTGAACGACATCAATAGTACACGCAGGAGTGAAATACGCAAAGTAGTCAAGCTCTTGATAAAGTCGCTCAAACTTTGAGAAGAATGATGAAATGGTCATCGATACTTGCCGCAATTCCAAAATGCGGCGAGTGTGCTCATAAACCTGGGTGAACTGCCAATCTGAGAGTACGTTTCGCGAGCACGGATCCAGATCTCCAATGTCGAGTTCATCAACATATATCTCCAATAAACCTTAGGAGACATTGAATGCAGGAGCCAGGAAACAACTAGAGAGTTGTCAGAATCCCAACGCTTCCAGGAGGGATCTGTCATGGGGGTTCCTTAATCGTTCCATCGATATACCCAAACATCTGTTGGATGCGGATGACATGTTAGCCAGCACGAGACCATTCAAGATAATCCGTGTCATCCAAAAGAACCATGATAATCTTCAAAGAACTGGAGTGGCCATGAGGCCGCTGAGGGTCACTCATCTTCGTCTGGATTACACCCGAAGAGGATACCGAAGAATTGAGATCACCCATATTGACGAGGAAGAGGGACAAAAGATCAAGCAGTAGGATCGATTAGCCATTGTAGCATCGATTCATCAGGAAGCAATGTGTATATCAGAGAGCAGCAGTAGCATCAATTCATCAGAAAGCAATAGGCGACAGTAACATCTATTCAGCAGGAAGCAGCAGCAGAGAGCGACAGAGTGCATCACCAGGGAGCAGTGGCAGGAGTAACATGTAGCAGCATCAACAGAGGACGACGTCACTAGATACGACGTCAGTACGAGAAAAAAAAACTAGAGGACGGCGGCTTCACTAGAGACGGCGGCGTCGTTCTCCTCAGCATCCTACGGCGGCGTCGGGTCCGCTAGATGGCCGCATTAGCGGGACGCGCACAGGTGATAACCGGCACACGCGATCGTAGAATAACAGGAGTCGCAAGAGATGGGTGTCGCGAGAGCCGGCGCACGCGATTAGGGTTTCATTCACTTCTGATACCAAGTGGAAAGAATAATTCTCTGTTAATCATCAAATAGTGCCCTTACTCATACTTATACTTGTGTAAGGGATAACCTAAAAAGATGAAAAAACCAAACTACCCTAACTTGGGGTTAGTACAAATAACGTCGACTTGGAATAAACTAAATATATTACAACTGTATGTTCTCGTTGCCTAGTTATTTGATTTTTTTATCACTCTTGCTGTCTTGCATTTGTACCACCTCATGTGTTTCCTTATTTGAATGTTTTAATCATGTGTACCACCTCATGTCTTATCTTCTTGATAGCTTTACCTCCATCAACATCCCTTTCATCCATAAGAGTTCTGCGACCCCTAATGCCATGACTCTATACTCAGCCTCTGCGATCGATCTACCCACCACCCACTGTTTCTTGCTCCACCAGGAGATCTGGCTGCCTTCCACAAATATGCAATTGTTTGAAGTGGACCTCCTGTCATTTACACAACTTGTCTAATCAGAGTTACAGTGGCCCTCAATTTTCTCGTACCCGTTCCCTCTGAACATCAACCTCTTTCCAGGGGCATTCTTCAAATATCGAAGAATCTAGTACACTACATCCGTATGACCCTTCCTTGGGTCATGCATGTATCGGCTCACCACACTCACTGCAAAGGAGATGCCCGGGCTTGTATGACTCAAGTAAATCATTTTCCCAATTAGCATTTGATACATCTCACGATCCACTAGTTCTCTGGCCTCAGCACCCAGTTTGCACTTTTGCTCGATTGGTGTCGCAGCAGGTTTGCACCTCGACATCCCCATTTCTATGAGGATATCCAAAACATATTTATATTGGGAAAAAACTATTCCCTCTGCCTCGTAAACAATCTCAAGGAAATACATGAGAAGACCCAAATCCTTCACCTCAAACTCCTTACCCAGAGCCCCATTGAGGCGGCCAATTTCCTACTCATCATCCCCTGTGATGATCATGTCATCCACATATACTACAAGCATAGTGATCTGACCTTCATTCTGCTTGAAAAATACTATGTGGTCAACGTTGATCTGTTGATATCTCATCGCAATCATGACCTTCCTGAACCTATCAAACCACGCCCGAGGAGTCTGCTTCAGCCCATACATGGACTTCTTCAACCTGCAGACTCTACTTTCTGTCTTGGTTGTTCTGAACCCTGGTGGTATCTCCATGTGTACCTCCTCGGGTAGATCTTCATGAAGAAATGCATTCTTCATATCTAGTTGGTGCAACTTCCATCCACCATTCACCACCAAGATGATCAGAGTCCCGACGTGCTCATCTTTGTCACTGGTGCAAATGTCTCATCATAATCGATGTCATAAGTCTGGTTGTACCCTTTGGCAACCAATCGAGCCTTATAGCGCTCGACCTATCCATCTGGGTTCTGCTTTTCGGTGAAAACCTATGAAGCACAGATACTTCCCTAAGGGCAGCGTGCCCGTACCGGATATGTATCCGGTACCTGTAATACTCGGCGAATACACCTATGTGGACACACTTGGACTTAGCACATTATTTTGCATATTGTGATATGAGTATGTTTTTTTAGAGTAAACAAAAGTTGGATCTATGCTAGGGAGCGTTCGTACGTCCAATTAAGTTGTGCATTTGTGCCGAGTATGTTTCTGATACCGGTAAATTTCTTTTACAAGTACGTGTTGATATGACGCAAGTTATTAACAAAACGGCTAACTTATCTCTAAACTAACCAGAGATTGAAGATGTTGATCTCCAACAATAAAGTTGATTTCCAACAATGAAGAAGTACTATTTATTGCACTCGTAGTTATGATGCCCTCGTAGTTACGAAATATGTTTGATGTTTTATTGTTTTGAGAACTATTTATTGCACTTGTGATATATATATGTATATAATAACTTATCATGGCGTGCCTGTAGCATTGTTTTTTTAATTTGTCGTACCATCGTACCAGGTACGCATTGTACCCGGTACCCGTACCAGTGTTTCCTACGTGAAAACTCATTTGTACCCGACGACCTTCTTATCCTTTGACAGATATGTCAGCTCCCAAATCTTGCTCTTCTCAAGGGATCTCATCTCCCCCTTCATCGCTGCTTTCCACTTCAGATCGTCTTTGGCAACCTGTCAATTGTTAGGTACAATAATACTATCCAGCGATGCAATGAATGCTCCATATGTAGAAGAGATGTGATCATAAAAAACAAAAGAAGAAAGGTACCAACCATATCTATCAAGAGGATTTCCCGCATTGCCTTGAGTAGTCTTTCGTAATGTCACGGTTGATGAAGGAGAAGTAGGGGAAAGGATATCACCTGAGGGTGGAGGTGATGTAGGTGCTCCAGTAGGGACCGACGTAACCAAGGGACAAGGAGCTGGACTGGGCACTGTGATTGAATGTACTGGAACTGGTACTGCAGTCAGCTTCCCCCTTTTACTGTATGTAATAACTCCTTCTGAGCCATAGGCCTAACATCCCGCCTCGCCTCAATACCCTCCTGCCCAACATCTCTCTCCCGCTCCTCCACCGTTCCCCCCTGCCATACTCCCAAATTTGTTACCAAACTCTTCCTCTCTTGCTTCATGCTTTCGGTATATGGCGAATCAGATCTGGGTGAGGCTCCTTTCTGTCGGTAGTACTGCTCCAGCTCTCTGAAACTGACATTCATGTTCACAAAACTTCTCTTCTCCACTAAAATCCAACACACGTACCATTTCTGAGTACGATAGTAGTCAACAAAGATACACTTGACCGCCCTCACATCAAGCTTCCTAACACTCTGTCGGTTGTCCTTCAAGAAGCACACACAACCAAATACTTTCAATGGAAGGATCCTCCATTATGTCCTTGTAATTGTAGACACGGATAATTCTACTCCAAAAGTTATGATGACATCTAATTGATCAACTATGCCTCTATCAACACCGCATATCCCTACAAACTCTGTCGGACTTTTGTGTTGAGCATCGTACTCCTTGCCACCTCCAGAAGGTGTTTGCTCTTCATTTTTGCTACTCTATTCTGTTTCGGCGTGTATGCACAAGTGGCCTGATGCAGTATCCCATTGGCTGATAAGTGCTCTCCCATTGCCCTAGTAGTATACTATGTCTCGTTATTCGAACTTAGTACCTTAATCATCGATGTGTACTGTGTCTAGACATGCTTATGGAAATCTCGGAAGCACATAAATACCTCACTCTTATTTTTCATCAAATATAACCAAGTAATACAGAATGCACAATCAATAAAACAACAACAACACTCACGCCTTTATCCCACTATAGTGGGCTCGACAATTTGGATTCTTTGTCTCCATTGTGCCCTATCTTTTGTCATAATCTCACTAATGCCCAAGTACATCATGTATTTTTTATAGTTTCATTCCAAGTCACAAAATATTTATAACCATTCAAAAACTTACAGCACAAGACCCCCATGTGTTAGAATGTACTACATCAAGAAAAGAAGAGCTCATCTGACCCGTACTAGCATATGAAGTCCTAGTAAGCTTGCGTAAATCACAAGCATCACATACCAGTTTGGTTTTATTTTGCTCTTTCAAAAATATCTGGAAACAATCTAGCTAAAGTGCAAAAAGAAGGATGCCCCAATCACCGGTGATGGAGTATCAACATATCCTCTGCACTCGTCTTTTGTCCCCCAATTCCTGCCTTCTCTGCCACAGATATAAGAGTTGCGCACAATCCTTCCCGATCCAGATACGGTAGTAAAAATTTGGATGGTGTTACTGAACCTTGTGAATATAAAAAACAACAAAACTATGTTGAATGATTATGGAACTAATGGATAAGAGGTTAATTGGAAAGTAAGGAGCATGCAAAACATTGGATAGTGTTACTGAACCTGAACAATTAACAGTACCCTTACTGTCCACTGGTTGGAAAGTACCATCCGCCGTCTGGATACTATCTGTAGCAGCTAGGCGAGTGTAAGAGGAGAACTCTTCTATTTTTCTTGTCACGTGACGTGATGCACCTGAGTTAATGACCCAATCTGATGCCCTGGAGGAGGATATGGATGCAAAAGCATGAGATCCACCAATTGGGTGGGCATACATAGCTTCCCCGCCAGTTCCATCCCTGCTTCCTTCGCCCATCTGTTTTCTCATGATGCCCTCAATCATATTCAGTAGGGTATGCTCCTTCTCTGTATAGATAAAGGCATTTTCCTCCACACTTTCAGTCACACTCAAATTGGCTCGATAGCCTCCTCGACAACCACGAGCCCGACCACGACCATGTCCCCGTCCACCACTCAAATCTCATTCCTTAGGCGACTTGGGGCAAACTTACCTCAGTTGGCCCGCCTGCCCACAGTTGTATCACTGTCGGATGTCTCCCTTATGTCCCGTAACACCAGAGCCAGCAGCCGTTAAGGCTGACTTCACAGTAGTGGACCCTCCTGTCCCTTCCTGAAGTTTGAGACTTGTCTCCTCCTGGATCATGGCAGAGATGGCCTCAGTAAGTGTAGGAATCTTTATACCAGACAGAAATAGGGCTCTTCTCTGATCAAACTTGTCATCTAATCCCTTCAAGAACTTTATTGTCCTCTCCTTCACGATGATACTAGGAAGCCCGACACTGTGAGTCGCTGCAACACATCCCGTCGGAGGCGTGATTGTAAACCACCCATAGGCGTTCCAACTTGGAGGCATACTCCTGCACCGTCTTCTCTCCTTGAACGGTGTCATCAATTTCTCCTTTCACCTGGAAGACCCGCAGGGAGTTTCCCGCGCCATCATATGTACTCTTCAGCTTGTCCCAAATCTCCATGTACCGTCTCCAAGCCATCTACTGTGGCTGAAATCGATGGGACCATCAGGCTGTGAATCCATATAAACACTGTCATGTGGGTTGACTCCCACTCATTTTCTTCTAGCTGGGTTCTCTGGTTTCTTCAACGCCCCTGTCAAGAAGCCCCAAACTTTCTTCACTGCAAGGGTTTTTTCACGCGGTGTGACCAACCTAGGTAGGTAGTCGGTCCATCTAGCTTCAAATCAATCGGTGGAAGTTCCAACTATGTCGGTCGGTGCGATGAACCTAGCGCCTTCAACAATGTGGCCAACTCATCAGGGCCCAACATCTAGAAGACATCCTCCATCGTACCTTCCTTCAGCGCCATGGATTGACTCCCTCACCGATCACCATATCCGGTACTGTATCAAGTGATGCCTCTTGCCATAGATTTGATCACGACATCCTATGGCCGGAGCGTGCGTGACTTGCTGTCAGCGTGTGCAACATGAGAACACCGCACCCCCGATAAAGAATAGCAGCCACTGCATGCGGAAAACCCTTTTTAGGTACTCCAGGCGCTGCGGCCTTTCTGGAGATCCAATGTGGCCTTCCTGGCCGCAATCTATATCGTAGCGGCCACGGGAGGCGGCCGCTAGAGTCCCTCTGGTTTAGAATTTGACGCTGGAGGCGCTGGGGTCGATGGAGATCGCTGGAGGCCCGAGAGGCGGCTGTTGGAGACGACAGAACCAACGAAGCGAGCAAGCGTGCGGCGGGGTCGAACGAACGAAAGGCACTAGGGCTTCGGTTTTCTTTCTCCCTCTGATACCAAGTTACAAAGAAGATATTTTCATTAGGTTATCACTCCTCTATATAGCCTACGACATTAAATATAACAACAACAAAAAATAAAAGACCAAAATTTAAAGTTGAGCTTGACCCGCATTAGTTGACATCCTCTAGAGTTGATCGTGCTCTTCCTTCATTGTGTTGACAAGCGTGCACATATTATGCAACTGTGCTATATGCAACTGTGCTAAATGCAACTGTGCTATATGCGTTATTAATAATAGAAGAGTGGTCTATAATTCTATATAGGCATTTTAACCCTATGCCACCAGAATTGCGCTTCATTTGCGCATCATCTGTTCTTTTTATTTCAAATTTGAAATGTACCCTTTACTTATTTGCCTTCGTACTTTCACCATTTCTATTTTAGCTCTTGTTCGTGATTGTTTTTATAATATCTAATATATTTTTTTTATATTTTTATGGGATTTGAAACCTGGTCATATCTTAGAAAGCTACAATAACACTAATTTTAGCATCTTATATTTATCACTTATTTTATGCATCTACTCTATTGTATTAAAAAATTCTTGCTTAATTTGCACTTGCAAATATTTCTACAATTTGACACAACTGAACCTTTTCCTTTAACATATTTAAAACAAATTGTTTATAGCTGGAGGAACCCAATATCTATATTTAATATGCAAAGCTATATGATTTTTTTGATGTGTGACAGAGGCCTCACTGTAGGGTCTTTGGCATCTAATATATAGTATTTTTTTAAAAATTGAGTGACGTGTGAGCAGGTCATTGAGCCTACTCGGCTCTGATACTTTGATAAAATCTACGCATCCACCTAAGGTCAATTGGTTGCTCAATCCTACATGAGTTTTTCGTAGATGTCTAATTAAATTATCAACATAAACATTATTTTATCTCCATCAACATTGCTTTGTTAGAATATATGCACAGCCCACACAGCATTCTCTCAGATGAAGATTAATGTAATTTGTTGGAAAAGTAGAAGAGATAAAATATGAAATAACTACAACAACAGCATACAAGCCTTTATCCCACTATAGTGGGGTCGGCTATATGGATCCTTTGTCGCCATTGTGCCCTATCTTTTGTCATAATCTCACTAATGCCTAAGTACATCATGTCTTTCTTTACAGTTTCATTCCAAGTCTTTATTGGTCTATCCCTCCCTCGTTTAACATGCCTAGTGACTAGACTCTCACAACGCCTAACAGGTGTCTCTAATGGTCTTCCTTTGTACGTGTCCAAGCCATCTTAGACGAGCTTCTCGCATCTTCTCTGCAATTGGTGCTACACTGCTACTCCTGTCTTATCCCTGATACTTTCATTCCTAATTTTATCCAATCTCGTGATGGTAAGGCAACAGGAGTAGATTGGGAAAATTTGGTATGACAACTGGAAGCGAAGCAGCATAGTGGGCTGCAAGGTAGGCTCAATAATTCTAAGTTGCCTAGAATTATTTGTCTAGATTTAATAAAGTTTACATTCACTTCCTATAAAAGAAAATCCTGAATTTCGCCTGAAGGAGTTCTTATTTTGGCATAGCAGATAGAAGATGCTTTGTGATTGAATATTGTAATTTAGACATCGCGTTCTTTGAGCCTTGCTTAGATCACCTCCGATGCGGAGGTTCACGGTGGAGGTCACAAGTTTGATCTGTGAAAACAGCCTTTGCAATGCAGGAGTAAGATTGCGAACATAATCCCCTTCCATGCCCTGTTTTGGTGGGAGTGTAGTGCACACCACCGCCTGCTGAAACCCAATTTTTCACTGGACAGTCACACGAATTAACACAGTGACCACAAAGACCCGGGGAATGGCGAGATGACCCGTTTCTAGCCTTTGAACACAAAATTACTTGAGATGGAGAAAGGAAGAGAGAGAGAGAGGATTAGATCGACACGGTTATTTTGTTTTTATGCATACTTCATGGGATAATTTAATCTTTCTTTACCATATACTGGCATAGCCGAAATTAAGATTAGAAAATACTCTATGCTATTATCAGAATGAAGCTTTAGTATTCTGAACAGACTTACTATGCTCTCTCAGTTTCAACTCTTCCCCATATATCAAAATTTGATTTTTCCATGCAGCAACTGGCCAACATTTCCACAAGTTTTTGTGAAAGGAGAGTTCATTGGAGGATCAGATATCGTTCTTACCATGCACCAGGTACTTCTAATTCTATACCGAGACTTTTTTTTCTCTTGGTCTGGCGGGGCTAATCTTTGCGGTTCTTCTCACAGAATGGACAGCTAAAAGAGTTGCTTTCGGACGTCAATGGCGGTGATGTTCCCGCCGGAGATTCCTAGTTTTTTCTATACGCAGTAGTCACAGTTACTTTGTAACTTAATAAAATCAGCGAATTTTGTTCTTGGAGAAGGGGTTGTTGTGGGTGAAGTTGAAACCCTTGCATAGGCCCTTAAGAATGTGTATGTGTTGATTGTTCTAATGTATTAATGGTTATGACTAACCGATATTGCATGCAGTTGTGTTCTAATCGAATTAAAATGATAATAATATCAAATTCATTATTATTGGATGCAATGAGGATTTGGGTGTATTGGGTTGCTTGAGATTAGAAAATGTTTGTTGAAAAATATTCAAAAAATTTTGGTTATTTCTAACGAGTCAACTGACCGTACATCGGTCAGTTGAAGGTTCATTCATGATACAGTTGTAAGCATCTTTGTATCTAATCATGCCTTGAATTTTTTTTGACAATCCTGACCGCCATAGTGTCCCACACGACCGTACATCGGTCACGACATTTCCCCGGTGTGATGGAACTCTTTCTGTTCCCTAACACCCCGAGCGCCATATTATGTTTGTCACTTGTTTTTTCTTTGTGCACTGGAGTTTGTGAGCGGCAGGAAGAGCACATTTTTTATTGTGCAACAGATTTTGCCTATAAGATAGCATTTTAAAATTAAAGAAATTGAAAACTTTGTAATAAAGATGAGTAAAATTAGAAAGTTGAATGTTTCATCAAAATATTTTTCTTTTTAAATGAAAACTTTGCAAGAGATTTTTTTTCTTCATTTCATTCATCACCCTTCCTTTCTTTATTTTAGTTTTATATCCCCAGGCAAGGCAAAGACAGGGCATTGGTAGGGCAAAGACATTCCAAGTTCATCCTGGGTCATGGGCATCATGGATCACCCTATCCCCACACGCAAATGCCCACAGCTCATTGCCCATGCACAGGTATCCTCCAAGTGTTACTGTACTCAGTAATGACTCTCTGGATAAGATTAAGTCTTTTTTCTTTGACAGCGAGTTTGGCTCTTGGCATTTTGTATTTCATTCAACCAGAATAAATGTCATACAATTTTGTGACTATTATGATTTTGGGTCATGTGTTCATCATCTTGCTGATCTATGTTTATCTTGGTTCGACCTTCAAATAAATGTCATCTGTAAAGAGGTTGAGGATTTGACTCATTGAAATATAAGTCATATAGATGATACAAAATAAAAGACACGATCCCTTCCCAAAACCTGAGTACACCATCTCTTAAGAGGAGGAAACCCAAAGACCATCTCTTAATTGGATTTTTCAACTTATGTTTTAGAACATGTTGAAATAAATGATTGGATCATTCGCTCCAATTTAAACTTTTTAAGAACTAATGTATATTATTTTATGATGACCATGATCATCTGCTTAAATTACTATTATTGGAAATTACTATTTTTAAATAGATTTGTGTTTGCAGGCCTTCTCACTTCTCTTGGTAATGATATTTGAGTGGTTGAAAATAGTGTTTTTAAATAGTCTTATGTTTGTCTGAGGAATTGTTGGCAAGAAATTTTTCAATGACTTCGGCACCTTCAACTCGACGGCCTCCATATGTAATTATTGCTGAAAGTTTCCATGTCCTGGTATGCGTTTCGATTGTTTTTTGTGTGCTGTGTTGAAACCGAAATTCGGCTTCCGTGGAGTTCGAACTCTTGGGGAAGGGGTGACCGCACACTTGCTTCTCCCTAGCAAGCTTGAACGACCAAAGACTTAGAACCAGAACCGATCCAAGGCTCCAGCATGGAGGTCCCACCACACATCCGGAAGATCTTAGAGCGCTTCCCCTCCTTAGCCTGTGCTGAGCTAAGGGCACCTCAGAAAGCGCTATAAGACAAGAAAGTAGGAGAACTTGAATGCTTGAAAGCTTGTCTTCAGAGGTACCCCCTTAGGTCTATTTATAATTTTCTGAAATTGTTCTGCCAACAGGGCACCTCCGCTGTTCTGAACAGCTATATGTAGCCCAACTGGGTCTGCCAACAGAGAAACTCCGCTGTTCTGTGTAGCTAAATGCAGACCTAGACACGTTTAACAGACCAAATTAAGTTAGCCACTCGACATCTGTCCCCAGCTCTTAGGGGGAAATCGGGGCCAGCTCGCCATTCAACTGGGCAGACACGACCCGGCTCTCACAGCTCGCCTCTCTCTTTAGGCAAGCGCGAGCCGGGCCAATACGGCTCGCCTGCCCCTTACTCGAAGGCGGGTCGGCGAGTCGGCTCGCACGGTTCGCCCGCCTGCGGGGCGAAAGCGTTGACAGAACACACCTCACTCAACGCCCTGAGCCGAAGGCATTGACAGAACACGCCTCACTCAACGCCAAGCGGAAAGCGTCGACAGAACAAGCTTCACTCGACGCCAAGGGGAAACGGCTCGCGCGGCTCGCGCGGCTCGCCCGCACTGGCTGGCGGACGCGGGCCTGCTATCCTGTCTCGCTCGCCTTCTTGAGCTCTCTTGCTCCCGGAGATTCTGCAAAGTGCTGATCCTGGAGGTGCGGCCCGGCTCTCGGAGCTCACCTGCCTCTGACTCGCTAGCCCGCCTGGTGGAACCCACTCGGCGGACACTTGGTTGTTCACTTTGATTTGCATTTTTGGCTGAAATTAAAATTTGTGTTATTAATTTTTATTTACATGAAAATTCAAATTGCTTATTTCTATTGACTAAAATTTCGGTGTCATTTCTACACAGCCCATACAAATTCTTCTCGAAACCGAGCAAGAATCAGAAATATGAAGATGATAATGAACCAAATTTCATTTTCTAAGTGCTAGATTCGATCATGAAGATGAAGATGATTATGATCCAAGAATAAAAAAACAAGTTGGATTTTCTATTGGAATTTCTACAGTTTTGAGATCTCTATTATGATTTTGGGTCATGTGTTCATATCCGTGCTGATCTATTTTCTTTATTTATGAAAGTACAGTAAAAATACATCTATTTTCAATGATTTGTCTTCAACGAATGATGAAATAGGTTACAAAATCAATGACTTGTATTCAAGGAATGAAGAACTAACACCTACTCTTCCCTCTGGCAGGCCTTTACCTCCGTAACCCTCTTCCAGCACCCTCTATCACACATCACCATTACCACCAATCAGGCCTCTACTTCTCTTTCCCTTCATTTCCAGATAAACTTGGCTACTTTTTTTTTTATTTCCAGATTTTCTCTTCATTAAGAAGCATGGCAATTCAAATAATGATAACTAAACCGTTAAAATCCATGAACAAATATGCAATTTATTTGAGTTCGGATTAGAGTCAAACTACCAAAAATATTTCAGATCATAAGATCTGCAAATACAAAAAGAAACATGTCATTAAATTAAGAGCGCTGTTAAAGGCGTGATATGGCTAAGTGCACCCATAAAAAAAACTCAAAAACCGGATTAGTTCTTTTCTCCTCTGCCCGAACCAAACCCTAAGCGCAGGCACTTTTGAGTTTTTCGCGTTCTCTCTCGGCGACGACGAGCAGCGACTCCGCCAACCCCGTGCTGCCACTCCCTTTATCCCCCCGGCTGCCGGCTCTATTTGAGACGATCAGTGACTCCGCCGACGAGCAGCGACTCCGCCGACCCCGCCGACCCCGCGCTGCCACTCCGCCGACGAGCAGTGACTCTGCTGGTACTATTCATCTTCCCCATTTTAACTGGTTTTTCCTGCTCTTTTATTTTCCTTAATGTGACCCCGCGCTGCCACTCCGCCGCCGACCCCGTTCTGTTTTGTTTTTCAGATTTTGCCGACCCCGTGCTGCCACTCCCTTTATCTCCCGGTATGTCAAATCATTTTTCCTATATTGCTTTTTTTATAACGTAACATTCATATGATTATTCATTTGAATCATGCAGATATTTAAAGTTTGACTCTAATGAAGGGATCTATACCACCTTCCATATCAAGAATCATTGTTTCAAAAGGTTTTATGAATTTAATTGATAATATATATGTTCATGAAAATTGATTTCAGTAACACACTCACAAATGTTCAATGTTATGCAGGTGGATGTTCAAGCAAATATTTAAAGTTTGAAGATTTTGGGAGTATTTTGGAGAATGAAAATTTCAGAGAATGTGTTGTTTACTTAGTTTAAATACACCTAATAGTTTTGAGAAGTGTGATGTGTTTGTGGGTTTATATAGACTATTGCCCAACTCATTATTTACGCTTAAAATGCTTTTTTTAATGTTTAAAATGTTCTTTTTTTATGTTTTTATTTGGGTGCACATATAAATTTTGACTGCAAATAAAATATTTTAGTGTGCACATAACATTTGTATGCACATAATCAAAACATATGTGTCTTTAACATTGCTCTAAATTAAACCAAGTACTTTTGTTTTTTTAAGATTATAAGGTTGGTAGAAAACTGACATAAACAGATGAAAGATGCAGCTTTTCAATACATACATAAAAGACTGAAAAATATGCACCGATCAGTCACTCATTTTAACATGTTTTCGGCCATGTTTGGAAGAGTTTTTTAGTTCTTTTCTGTTTTATAGAAAACGCTATCACACTTAAGAAATTGTTTGAATTGTCTATCGGTGGAAAATTTACCGCGAAAAACTTTATTTTCTCCTCTTTTTGAAAAGTTATTTGTCACCTACTTTTCAACCTTTTCAAAAAATATTTTCTCATCCTAAAACGCTTATCTATTAAAAATAGGGTGGTGTTAAAGGCACACCATTTTCGGCTATGTGCAACTCATCAAAAATATAATCCTTATAATTTAGGTTTGTCTAAACCCCACCCAACTAAAGTCAAAGCGCCCGCCTCCCCCTTCCCGATACGTTTTTTTGAACTGCGTCTCCTAGTTCATTTTCGGAGAAGTGTTCAACATGAAAGTTTAGATTCGACGATATCTACAACTTTCATGTTGAACCTTTTTGATTTAAAGCCGTTTAGGATTTGCCCCCGTCACGCGGAACATTAATTTCGCGTGATTTTTTCCGGGGGCCAAATCGGGGGCCTAAACGGCTTTAAATCAAAAAGTTTCAACATGAAAGTTGTAGATAACGTCGATATCACAACTTTCATGTTGAACACTTCTCCTGAAAATAAACGTAAAGACGCAGTTTAAAAAGGCGCGTTTTCATTTTAAAAAAAACTATGCAATCACGACGTCTTCCTCTCCACAGCTCTTGTGGACTGTACTGCAGATGCGGGTGCGTTGAAGCAGCTTTGGAGGTGTTCGCGGGTTTCGAGCAAAGATGTCGTGCTTTGGACGGATGATCGGAGAACTCGCGATGCACGGTCATGGCCGCCTTGCCGTCGATCTGTTTGCTCTGATGAAGGAGACGGCAACGGCGCCCAACGAGTTCACATACATTGCGTTTTTTTCTGCACGGGTGTGGTTTTTTTTCGCTCATGCACGATTTTTTCGCCCAGACACATTGCTTTTCGCCAAGGCTGATTTTTTCGTCCGAGCGCGTTTTTTTCGTCCGGGCGCGACTTTTTCGCCCGACTGTAATTTTTTCGCCCGACCGAGATTCTTTCGCACGAACGCGTTTTTTTTTCGCCCGGGCGTGAATTTTTCGCATGAGAACATTTTTTTCTCCTGGACACGATTTTTTCCCCTGACGCGATTTTTTTGCTCGAAAGGCAATTTTTCGCCCGGACACTGTTTTTTCGCCCGAGCTCAAATTTTCCACCCGAGAGCGATATTTTTCGTCGGAGCTCGTTTATTTCGCCCGAGCGCGATTTTTTCTCCCGGGCGTGATTTTTTTACCCGACCTCGAATTTTTCGTCCGAACGCGAATTTTTTGCTCGTGAGCGATATTTTTCGTCGGAGCACGTTTTTTTGCCCGTTCGTGTTTTTTCCGTCCGGGCGCGATTCTTTCGCTTGTGGGCGATTTTTTTTTCTCAGATACAAATTTTTCGCCACAGTGAGATTTTTTCGCACATTCGTGACTTTTTCGCCCGATCACATATTTATTTTTGCCCGGACGCTATTTTTTCGCTCAAATGTAATTTTTTTTCTTTCAGCTAAAAATATCGCGTCCGTGAGAAAAATTCGCGTCTGTGCCAACAATTCGCGTCCGTGCGAAAAATTCGCGCCCTAGCAAAATATTCGCATCTGGTCGAAAAATTTGCGCTCGTTCAAAAAAATTCGCGGCGAAAGAAAAATTCGCGGCCGTCCAAAAAATTCGCGATCGTCTGAAAAATTCGCAGTCGTCCGAAAAATTCGCACCCGGCCGCAAAATTGGGACCCGACCGAAAAATTGGGGCCCGGGTAAAAATATACCGCCCGACCGAAAAATTCGCACCCGGGCAAAAATATCGCGCCCGGGTGAAAAAATCGCGCCAGGGCGAAAAAATCGCGCCCGTGCGAAAAAAATGCGCCCGAGGGAAAAATTCGTGCCCGGGCAAAAAATTCACGCCCGGGTGAAAAAACGTGTCCGGGAAAAATAATTGCCCATTTTCTCCCAGATGCGCATTTTTAATAAAAAAAAGTTACCGCAATGGAGATTTGACAATCGGTTTATAAAATGCTTCTCATTTCTGAAAAGCTCTGCAAAAGGAGTTCACCCAAACAGTTTTTCTTTTCTAATAGACATTTTTCAAAAGCTTCTTTTCCTACCATCCTTTTGTCACCACTCCTGCATTCTAAAAAGCTTTCACAAACAGACCCTTAGTCTTTGGTCCCATGCTTAATTAAAAAAGACATTAAATTAAACTAAGTATTTTTGTTTGATGATTATTTTTGGTTTTACCGCTTTCGTTCTTAAGTTATGTGTTTCGATTACTAACCTTTTAGTTAGGCCTGCACAAAAGGCCCGAACGGGCCGGCCCGGACCGGGCCTGATCGGGCCCGGGCTTTTGCAAATCGGGCCGAGCCCGGGCCCTGCATTTATCGGGCTAGGGCCGGGCTCGGGCTTGACCCCGGGAAGGGGCCCGAGACGGCCCCGGGCCGGGCCGGGCCATTATTATTTAAAAAAAACAAAAAATTAAACCATGAAATAATTTATTATTATTATTATTGAATTTATAAAATTAAAATTACACTTTTACAAAAAATTTTATGAAAAAACTAAAATTTATTATTTTTAATAATAATAACAAAAAAAATTTAAGTTTTACAAATTAAGGTTGTTTTTCTCCTCTTCAATTTCCTTCGATCTCTCTTCCAACGTTGAAATATGTTATTTCTTCCTCGTAGCATCCAAATAGTCCTTTTAGCAGATGCATAGTTCCAGTGATTCTTCATTTAGTCGGCTCTTTCGCTTGTTCAAAATCTTGTCACTAAGAGAAAAAGCGGACTCTGAAGCTACTGTACTAGCTTGAATTGTTAGTAAATCACGGGCCATACATGCCAAAATATGATAGGTATTAGCTTTACTTTTCCACCATTTTAAGATATCGAAATTTTCGATCTCTTCCGCAGTCATAAAATCACAAAATTGTGTTTTCATATACAATCCTAATTCGTTTAAACTACTCGACGTGCGTGCTTTTTTCTTTGAAGCTAATTCTAAAATTTAATTTGCAAAAGAATATTTTGTCCTAGGTTGTGTTATTTCTTCTCGGGGTCGTGAGCCATATAAGTTGTCATAATAATTAAAACATTCGGTAAAAACAGAATTAAATTTAGTAGTACCAACGTCGTCAACGTTATCAAAACTTAAATTTATGTCTAAGTTAACATTAATTTCATCAATTAAATTTTCTACGCCGTCTATAGAGAATAACGGGTTTAAAGCGGCGGTACATGAAAATGCAGGAGGCATTTCTCTATAATATTTTAAAAAAAATTCTTTTATTACTTCAATTAAAGGAAGTCATCCGGAGTGTTGCTTAAAATAGTTAAGTTTTTGTGCGATATTTACAAAGTTTTCAACTACTAACGAGCTAGTTGGATAATACACAACAGATAAAAAATGGTCGCTCTATAAAAACATTTTAATAAATCCATATAATGTAATTATACATCCTAATCGTTATCAGTTAAGTCATGATTATTTGTTACAGTGTAATATTCCATAAGAAGTGTTTTTTGTTGAAACGCTATTTTTAACATTTTATATGTTGAGTTCCATCTTACAGGCATATCAAATTAAGGTTTCAAATATTTTTGACCTTGTGCGATAACAAATTTTCGAAAATCTTGAGTTCGTTGTTTGGTACAATAAATAAATCTAAGCATAGTCCGAATTTTTTCAACATATGGTTCCATAGCTTTTAAACTATCTTGTACCACTAAATTAAAAATCTTGCATACACATCGAGTGTGAAAAAACGCACCGTTGAACATTGGTTTTAATTCCCGTTTTAACCACTCTACTGCGGTGTTGTTATTACTAGCGTTATCAAAAGAAATACTCATTACTTTATCTTTTATTTTAAATTCACGCAAATATTTTATAATTACCGAATATATAGTCTTGCCTGTGTGCGGAAATTCAAAACCTTCAAAACATATTACGCGCTTATTTAATTCCTATGAAACGGGATCGATCCAATGAGTCGTGATACAAATATAAGATAATCCTACTTTTACGTTACTACTCCAAACGTCGCTCGTTAAACTCACACGTCCCTCGAAAATTTCAAAAATTTTTATTAAATCTTGTTTTGCATCAATATATAATTTAAGTGCATCGCGTCTAATAGTAGATCTACTTACCTGTTGATATTTGGGTTGAAGCCATTCGTGTATGTACTCCGTCGTCTCATCGTTGTCGTAGTGACTGAATGGCAACCCACGTCTGATGACGTTTTTCACTTGTAGGTCTCGCTGTCATGTTTGATCGTATGTCCAAATTTGTCCTGATGCTGATATTTGTCCCTGACTGGACTCGGGAGCTTGCTTCGCATAACACGACTTTAAGTGTCACGCTAGTGTTGAGTTGCCGGTAAGAGTAAGCAACTTTAAGCATAGCTTGCACTGCACCTTGAATTCATCGCCGATTTTAACCTTGTCGAAATGCTCCCAGACCGGCGCCCTCCGATTATGATCCACCACTTCGGTCGTGCTTTGAGTCGACGATGCTGGCGTTGAGGAGGACGATGTTATACATCGAGAGAGAGAGAGAGTAAGTGAGAGAGAGAGAGAGAGTAAGTTGTCGAAGTATGAGACCGGGCGGTCTGCCGGTTTGAGCATGGCGGGTTGTTAACCGGGCGGTCTGGCGGATTGAGGTTGGTGGGTTGATTTCCAGACTATTGTTGTGTGGTATCCGGCGGTCTGACGGATTATCTCCGGCGGCTTGGAAACCGGCCGGTCTAGCGGTCTCCTACCGCATCTCTCTCTTGGTTCTGGTATTGCCGAGCGGTTAGAACATTGTCTAACCGCGCGGCCTGTTCCGGTCTCTTATTCTAGCCGCTCGGATCTGTTGTATAGCTTTAGTCCCACATTGTTAGTTTGTATTCTTCTCTCTCTCCTCCATTCTATAAAAGGGAGGCCATACCTTTGTAAATGATATCTTTTTGGATAATAAAATTTCAATTATTCAAAGTTCCGGCTTGTTTTCTAGTCGTTTATTCTCTGCTCTAGTCGTTTGTTCGCTACTTTTAACATGGTATCAGAGGGACTCGATCTTCTCCTCTTGATTCTGTGCGCCCTGTCCGCGCGGCTTGCCCCTTCTTCTCGCGACCTGTTCTCGCTGTTTGCGCCCTGTCCGCGCGTCCTCTTTCTCCTGCCTTTCAGTCGCAGCGACCTATCTCCTTGTTCGTCGCGACCTGCTGCTTTATTCGCCTTGTCTGTTCGCGCGGTCTATCTTCTAGCCGTTCGACCTCTTCCCCGTCTTGGACCTGCGGCTTGGTCGTGGCTTCTCTGGCCGCTGGTGTCTAACATCGTGACCGCCGCAGTTCTTCTTCTTTCTATCTGCACGGCTTATCTTCTAACCGCGCGGCTTCTCGCAGGTGCTTTGCTTTGGCCATCTCGGCTACTACCACTCCCCGCACTTACCAGGAGGCTCTTGTTATTCCTCATTGGAAATCTGCCATGGATGAGGAAATTGCCACTCTTACTGAAAGAGGTACCTGGACCCTTGTTCCTCCACCAATCGGTACTGATGTGGTTGGCTGCCGCTGGGTGTTCGTTGTGAAGTTTCGCCCGGACGGCACTGTGGATCGTTACAAGGCCCGACTGGTGGCCAAAGGCTTTACTCAGACTTATGGAGTTGACTATTTTGACACTTTCTCTCCGGTTGCTCGCCTCAGCACCATCCGGGTTCTTCTTTCTGTGGCCGTCAACAGGGAGTGGGAAATTTCTCAACTTGATGTCAAGAATGCTTTTCTGTATGGGGATCTTCAAGAGGACGTCTATATGGAGCAACCTCCAGGGTATGTTGCTCAGGGGGAGACACGAGTATGCCAGTTGAAGAAGGCCATCTACGGCCTAAAGCAGAGCCCTCGGGCGTGGTTTGACAAGTTTAGTGGCATTGTAGCTGCAATTGGCTTTGCAAGAAGTTCCGCCGATCACTCATTGTTTATTCGCAAAACCGCATCTGGCCTTGTGGTTTTGGCGGTGTATGTGGATGATATCCTTCTTACCGGTGATGACCAGGCTGGGGTGGACTTGACAAAGAAACACCTCCGTCAACACCTTGTCACGAAGGATATGGGCTCCCCGAAATATTTTTGGGGATAGAAATCTCTCGGAAGCCCGACTCGTTGGTTCTCTCCCAACGGAAGTATGCGCTTGATCTTCTACAAGAGGCAGGATTGACCGGGGCCAAACCGGCCCGGTATCCCATGGCCACTGGAGAAGACAAAACATGGACAGATGACTCACCTCTTATATCCGATGCCACGAGGTATAGACGTCTGGTGGGCAAACTCATTTATCTCACGGTGACCAGACCCGATATCGCCTATGCTGTAGGCAAGGTCAGTTAGTTCATGCAAGCTCCCAGGGAATGTCATCTTCAGTCTGCCTTGAAGATACTAGAGTATGTCAAAGCAGCACCAGGGAAAGGGCTACTCTTTCAGAAGCATGGTCATCTGAGAGTTGAAGCCTACTCAGACTCAAGCTATGCGGATGATAAAGGTGACCGTAAATCTACATCGGGTTTCTGCACATTTGTTGGAGGTAATCTTGTGAGCTGGAAGAGCAAGAAGCAGTCTGTTGTCTCAAGGTCCAGTGCAAAAGCCGAATACCGGAGTATGGCGTCAACCACGTGTGAGTTAAAATGGTTGCGGGCTCTCATGCTTGACCTAGGAGAGGTCTACAATTATCCTCTGCCTATGTTCTGTGACAACAAAGCCGCTATATACATATCCAAAAATCTGGTCTTCCATGAGAGAACGAAACATATAGAGGTCGACTGCCATTTCATCCGAGAAGAGGTCTTGAAGAAACAGATTTGCACTCCGTTCGTCACCTCCGACAAAGAGTTGGCTGATATCTTCACCAAGCCGGTTTCTACTTCCTTCTTTCACATTTGTGACAACCTGGGCATGATTGATATTTATGCTCCAGCTTGAGGGGGAGTGTCGAAGTATGAGACCGGGCGGTCTGCCGGTTTGAGCATGGCGGGTTGTTAACCGGGCGGTCTGGCGGATTGAGGTTGGCGGGTTGATTTCCAGACTGTTGCTGTGTGGTATCCGGCGGTCTGACGGATTATCTCCGGCGGCTTGGAAACCGGCCGGTCTAGCGGTCTCCTACCGCATCTCTCCCTTGGTTCTGGTATTGCCGAGCGGTTAGAACATTGTCTAACCGCGCGGCCTGTTCCGGTCTCTTATTCTAGCCGCTCGGATCTGTTGTATAGCTTTAGTCCCACATTGTTAGTTTGTATTCTTCTCTCTCTCCTCCATTCTATAAAAAGGAGGCCATACCTTTGTAAATGATATCTTTTTGGATAATAAAATTTCAATTATTCAAAGTTCCGGCTTGTTTTCTAGTCGTTTATTCTCTGCTCTAGTCGTTTGTTCGCTACTTTTAACATAAGTGAGAGAGAGTAAGTGAGAGAGAGAGAGAGAGTAAGTGAGAGAGAGAGAGAGAGAGAAAGTGAGAGAGAGAGAGGGGGGGTCGGGTAGGGGGTGTGGGGGGGTTATAATTTTTTTTTAAAATAATAAAATAAAAAATAAAAGAATTTTTTTTAATTGGCCTAGGGCCTAGGCTGTTGCCTAGGCCCTAGGCCAGCAGCTGTTGCTGCTGACAGCCGACTGGGCTGTCAGCAGCAGCGCTGCTTCCAACGGCTCTAAGAGCCGTTGGATTTTCCAACGGCTCTTAGAGCCATTGAAAGGGGAAGGGGTCGGGCCGGCCTGTGGGCCTGGGCCGGGCTTCGTCTGGGCCCGGGCCAGGGTTGGCCCGATTTTCGGCCTTTGCCCGGCCCGGCTCGGGCTAGCCCCCAAAATAAGGTCCCTGAGCCCGTCCTCGGCCCAGACCAGGCTTTTTCCGGGCCGGGCAAATTCGGGCTTTCGCCGGGCCGGCCCACTGGGCCCGTCCCTTTTGAACACGACTATTTTTAGTCATTCTTATTTATTTTAAATTTGATTTACTAACATTTTAGTTCCCGCATAATAGTTCATGCAATTAGTTTTGACAATTAATTTCTTCATATTTATAGTGCCTGACACATTTAGTTCCTGCATATTATATTTATAGTGTCTTACAAAATATGTAATGAGTTTAATTCTCCCGTTTGAAACTAAATTATCAAACTAAATGTCGCCTCTTTTCCTGGAAGGGGTCGCAACCCGCCTGGATGTGCCTTGATGCGGGCATAGCCCTCAACAACGCATCGAGCACGGGTGGTTCCCATTCGAATTTCGACCCCTCCAGACGAATGTCGCTGCCCCCGAACATTGTCGCCGCCCCCGAACAATGTCACCGTCCACGGACAATGTCGGCACCTATGAATAATGTCGCCGCCAATGAACAATATCGTCGTCCACGACCAATGTCTCCACCCACGACAAATGTCGACTCCACGACCAATATCGCCCCAACGACTAATATCGCCGTCCACGACACATGTTGCCGCCCACGACCAATGTTGTTGCCAAGCAGGTGAAATATCCAACGATTGTTAACAGATCAAGATATATCTGATGGCTAGGATGACTCCAATGAATTTTTATTTCATGCAATTGATACTTCTTTATATTTATATATATATATATATATATATATATATATATATATATATATATATATATATATATATATATATATATATATCATCACGCATGTGACAGTGCCCTGGCGCAATGCCACTTCTTCCACTCGCATTCACTCGAGCGTACGATTATGGTCCCTTGACATGAATACCCTCGTGAGATGGCGGGGTCAGATCGGGAGGAGAGCAGATCATGAATGAGTTGTTAACTCACAGCTAGAGGGGGGGGGGGGGGGGAGTGTCAGGTTCTCCTCTATAATCTTATATGATAAACTTTATATTTTAGTTTATATTTCATATATTTGATCATGTTTATATTCTTAATTTCATTCCATCCTTTAATTCTCTTTTTGAGTTTCTTAAGACATTTGATTACAACTCTTTCAGTTGATGTTGTCTTTTACTATTTATTTCACTATTTATTTTTTAATTTATCCAAAAAAAATGCGAAAACATTTCATTCATATAAATCCATAGTCAACCAATCAAGTACATAAGGGGGAGGGGGGAGTCAATATGGCTCATCAAAGGAAATAGCAGCGACAGCGTGCGCTACCTAATTAATGTCTTGATGCACAAAAGAGAACAAAAATGGTGCCAGACCTCAGAGCGAATCCAGTATGTCCATAACAAGAGGACAATTCGCAGACGAAGGCACTACCCCCTCTTAGAGAGTACCAAAACGAGGATCACAATCACCCTCAAAAGTGACCACATCCCAGCCCCATGACAAGGCAAGATCAACTATCAGACGAGCCTCCTGATCCTCTGCCACCATCGAGCAACCAACATGATGAACACAACTCACCCGCAAATTGAGCAAGACACCACCAAATCACGCGCAACAACCCCAGTCCACACCCTGTCGGGACCCAGACGCACAACACCATCAAAATTTACTTTTATCCGACCATTCACCGGGGAAACCCAATGGAAAACCCTAGTCAGTCCAATTACTCCCCCACCTGCAAAGTCTCTAAAAAATCAGAGAAGATAGACCAAGCAAATGTCACCATCAAAACATCAGGTTGCGTCACCCTATCCTAAACCATCTTATCCCTCCACCAAAGAACTTAACATAGTGTAGCAAATAACACAAAAGAGTCAGCCCCCAGAACGCCTCCCGAATCCAAAACTTTGGGGATCTAACACTCCAACATGAACAGACACTTGGGATACAAATAAAATGTCAAGCAGGCACCGCATTCGGCTAGCAGAAGAGGGCGTTCCGCACATCCTCATCAGGGTGACCACGGAAAGGACAAGCCAACACTATCATCAAGTGTCGGCACTGAAGATTGACCCACGTGGGAAGAATGTCACAAGCAAGTGATGAGTCCCGTTTATATAGGGATTTTTGGACTCATCTGGGCTAGTTTTCGGGCCTTTGCACTGCACTTTTAGGGACTTAACGTTGATATTTCATTTCTTCTGCGCATCACGTTTAGTGCACCTTTTTTGCCCGTGGGTGCGCAATTGCGCATTCGTTTGCTGGGGGAATGCACATGGTGCTCTCCAGGGCTCTTTCCAGTGTTTTGTTGTTTTTCTGTGCTGCTGGAGGGGCTTCCTTTGCTGTGTTTTTGTTGCTTGCAGGTGGTCAGTTTTCCTCATTTCAGAATTCTGATTTGTGGAAAACGCACGGTCATGCGTTTTCTTAGCGCACGGTTACTTCTGATCGTGAGTTTTCTGCAAGTTATTCTGGAGGATTGACCGGCCCGTGTGATTCCTTCATGCACCGTACGCGAAGGAAACGCACGGTTTTACTGTAGCTTTTGTTTTAGGCCGTTCTGTGGTTAATCGTGTGTTTTCCTTCACGCACGGGCGGAAGCGCCCGTGCGCGAGTTAAACGCACGATACCACCTGTTTGCCTGTGATTTGTGCATTCTGTCGTTACCCGTGCGATTTCCTTAGCTCACGGGCGGAATCGCCCGTGCGTGTGTAAAACGCACGGGTCAACGCTTCTTCTTCTTAAGGCGTTTTCTGAAAGTTAATATCGCACGGTTTGCGCACGGGCGTGCGCCAAACCGCGCGTGACCATTATTTCTGACTTTTACTATTTAAGACGCAGATTTTTCTGGACCGAGCCAACTCCGTTTTCGCCCGCCATTTTCGCTCCTTTGAGCAGGAAATCGTCCCTCTAGCCGTCACTCTCTCTCTCCTTCGTGGGAAGCTCCTTCGACCATTATTCTCCTCCGAAGAGCTTGCAAAAGCTTCGTCTCCAACCACCATTGCCATCTCCGACCTACAAGACACCATTAGAGTTCCTTGTTGCTGCACTTGCGAATTTTTTCGTTCTAATCCAACTTAGCGACTCAACACAAAGAAGACGGGTTAGAAGAAGGAAGTGACAGCCCTTCTGGATCCCGGACGCCTTCCGAAGTCCGAGCTAGGACGAGGATCTACAACCCTCGCTTCCGGCTGTGAATCTTGGAGATACCTCTTGCGCTCGGTTGTATTTCTTCACTCTTTCTTAAGCTTGCTATGTTTTGAACTTGTGCTAGTGCGCCTGTAACTTGATGAACCTGACACTGTTGTTGCTTGAGGTTTCAACATGATGTTGCGTGGTGATATCCTGACTTTGACTTGTGTTAGTAATCTTCAGCTTTGCTAGTGTGAGTTGTGCTTGAGTCGTTCTAGCGATTGCTAGAAGCGCGCGTTGCGAAGAGGTATTTGCGACCCTCAATAGTTCATTCATCTCCGTTATTACTCGTTGGAGTAATCCACCCGTGCGACGCGGTGATGGCGACCCGCACTAGTTTAATCTCGATTAACGTAGGAAACCCAAAATCAAACCCCCCTTTTTACTTAGTTGCATTTACACTCGTTTTTTCAAAAGTGAAATCCATGCTCCCTACTTGCACTCCGCGTGAGATTGATATCTGGGGAAGCTAATCCTCATCTTTATTACTTGACCGTGATCAGTAAACTTACCGGGAGCACATCAAGTTTTTGGCGTTGTTGCCGGGGAGTGCAACCGTTGCGTGTGATCTTATTTCAATTGGGAAATAGTTTGTAAGTGTTTTACCTGTGATCTTATGGATTGCCTTGAGATTTCTGCAGATTTAGTCGAATTTGTGTCTCGCGGAAGATCCTTCTGTGGAGTCTCAGAGGATGACGCTCTTGATCATCTGCAGTATTTTCGTGAAGTTTGCAACACACTCAATGATGAAAAGGAGAAGTCGGATCGGGTCAAGAAGCGATTATTCACATTTACACATGTTGGGAAGGCCAGGATATGGTATCGAGAATTCCTAACTGACCCGATAGTGTCATGGAGCAAGGTTGAAGAAGAATTTTTAAGGAAATTCTACCCCCGCGAGCGACTATAGGAGTTACACAACGAGCTGCTTCTATTTTCGCAACGGAATGGTGAACAACTTTTGGAAGCCAGGGAGAGATATCATAAATTGAAAAAATTCTATTTTGGGAATAGTCCGTCTGAAGCTGCGCAACTTCAAACGTTCTACTTTGGGGATTCCACTCAGTACAGACATTACTTTGATTTGGCGGCAGGAGGTCCTTGTTCAGTAAGAGTTGTGCCGAAGCATGGGAGATAATTGACAGAATATCGCGGACTAGTGGAATGTGGGGCACATCTATTTAGAAGGTTGAGGACATCAGTTCTATCAGAGCAGAGAATAGTGGGAAAGAAGGACCCTTTCTGATTCCCACCGAAGAGAAATTCTGCAAATTCACCGAATGCATTTTGCAATGCTTGAAAGTTCAGAGTGAGGCATTCCAGAAATTCCAATCTATGGTGGCAAGTGTTATAGCCACCATCACCGCAAGTTTTCATCAGGCCGCCGAAACTGTGAATTTCATGCGGCTTCGGAGTGGAAAGTCCACTGAAACTTATAAGCCTCAGTTGGAGTCATCGGAAGGGCGATGTAAGGAACCCATTGGACAACAAAACGCCGAAGATCGAAATAAGACTCAACCTTCAAACATTGTAACTTCTATCGCAGACAAGATTTATCCCCCTTTTCCTCATCGATTGAAGGACAGGAGGAAAGAAAAAAAATTTTGAAATTCCAAGAAACGATGAAGGGAGTGCAGGTGAACATCCGCTAATTGATGCTCTTATCCAAATTCCACAGTATACAAAATATCTAAAAGATATGCTAGCGCAGACGAAACGGTTGGAGAGTGCTAATGCGCTTTCAACTGTTGGCGAGGGAGTCGTCTTTTCTATGGATCTTTGGCCCATGAAGTTAAAGGATCCTAAGAGTTACATGATTCCTTGCATAATTGGGAATTCTGGTTGTCATCATGCATTATGTGATTCCGGGGATTCGATCAATTTGATGACTCTCCACCTCTTTTTGAAACTTAGAATGGGAACCCTGAAGTATACCAACATTACAATTCAGTTAAATGACCGGTCAAGGAAGAAGCCCATGGGAATGTTGAGGATCTTGCTGTTGCAGTTAACGGTTTGGTTTTCCCGGCTGATTTCGTCATTTTGGACATCTCTCCAGATTCCGTTGCACCTCTTATTCTGGGAAGGCCGTTCCTACCCATGACATGTGCTATCAATGATGCCGAAAAGGGTATGCTGACGTTGCGCATTGGAAATTCCAGAACCACATTCGATATGTATAAGGCATCGAGGAAAGACTTCGATGAGGAGGAGGACATTGAATTCATCAACAACACGATCCATGAACCCTTTCCACAATTATGTGCGGACGACTTTGCGGAGTTTTAATAGAACACTGATGGAATGGAGGTCAATCAGAGTGAACATCACCCAACCCAAAGTCCTCTATGTGTATCTGTTGAACATCATCAATCTCACCCAAACTTTCCTCTTAGAACTCTTCCACCGGCATTAAAGTATGTATTTTTGGGAGAAAATCAGACATATCCTGTGATAATTTCTGCATTGCTTTCTCCTGTGGAAGAGGATCGTCTCGGTGATGTTCTACGGTCACATAAAAGGGCTTTCAGATGGAACATACAAGATCTGAAGGGCATTAGCCCTACGGTTTGCATGCACAAAATCCTGTTAGATGAAAGCATTAAGCCCTCTGCACAACCGCAACGACGACTGAACCCTAAGATGCAAGAGGTAGTGCAGAAAGAAGTGATCAAGTTAATGGATGCTGGAATCATCTACCCCATCAGCGACAGCAAATGGGTAAGTCCTATTCACGTTGTGCCAAAAAGGGGGGAATCACGGTGGTAGAAAATGAATGTTGTGAACTGCTCCCTACCAGGACAATCACAGGATGGAGAGTGTGTATTGACTACAGGAAGCTCAACGAGGCTACACACAAAGATCATTTTCCACTTTCGTTCATTGATCAAATGTTGGAAAGGCTTGTTGGAAAAAATATTATTGCTTCCTTGACGAATACTCAGGGTACAACCAAATTCTCATCGACCCCGAGAATCAAGAAAAAACAACATTCACCTGCCCTGTTGATACATTCGCATTCAAGAGGATGCCCTTCGGACTGTGCAATGCTCCTGCGACCTTTCAACGATGCATGCTGGCTATGTTTCACGACATGGTTGGGAAGTTTTTAGAAGTTTTTATGGATGACTTTACTCTATTTGGTGCAGATTTGATGCTTGTTTGGAAAACCTCGCAACCATTCTGAAACGTTGCGAAGACACTAATCTGGTGCTGAATTGGGAAAAATGTCATTTCATGGTAGAGAAGGGTATAGTCCTTGGACATGAGGTGTCAAGAATGGGTATTGATGTGGATCAAGCTAAGGTTAAAGTCATCAAGAATCTGCCTCCTCCAACTTCTGTGAAAGGAATCCGGAGCTTCTTGGGGCATGCCGGATTTTACGGGTGATTCATTAAAGACTTCTCCTCTATCGCGAAACCGCTGAGCAATCTTCTGGGTAAGGATGTGTTATTCAAATTTGACGATTTTTGCCTACAAGCTTTTTGCAATTTGAAGAGCTGCTTGACTAGTGTACCAGTTCTCACATCCCCAGACTGGACATTACCTTTCGAGTTGATGTGTGACGGTAGTGATTTCGCTATCGGTGCAGTCTTGGGACAGAGGAAGAATAAAGTTTTCCACACAATTTTTTATGCCATTCGTACTTTGAATGATGTTCAACGGAACTACACCACTACTGAGAAAGAGCTTTTGGCAGTGGTTTTCGCTTTGGAGAAATTTCATCCCTACCTTGTCCTCTCGAAAGTCGTGGTATACACCGATCACGCCGCACCACGCCTCATCCTATGAATTTTAATGTTGCAGGAGTATGAGCTGGAAGTGCGAGACAAGAAGGGAGTTGAGAATGTTATTGCGGACCATCTATCGCGGTTGGAAATGCATGATACTTCACAACATGAAGACTATTCAATTTCTGACTCTTTTCCTAATGAAATGCTGTTATCTTTAACATCAGAACATAGTAAGGCTCCCTGGTTTGCTGATTTCGCTAACTTTCTTGCTTGCAGAAAATTGCCTCCCAACCTACCCTTCCAGAAAAATAAGCGGTTTCTCTCGGATGCTAAGTATTACCTCTGGGAGGATCCGCTGTTATTCCGCACTTGCGCTGATGGAATCATCAGAAGGTGTGTCCCGGAATCTGAACACGGATCGATTCTTCAGCACTGTCACAATCGTGAGGCAGGAGGCCACATGGGAGCAGCTAGGACGACACATAAGGTTCTACAATGCGGATTCTACTGGCCAACTTTGTTCAGAGATGCGTACGTTCATGTGAAGGAATGCAATGAATGTCAATGAGCTGGGAATATCTCCAGAAAAGATGAAATGCCCCTTAACAATATGTTAGTGTGTGAGCCTTTTGATATTTGGGGTATTGATTTTATGGGACCCTTTCCTCCATCGTTCAGAAAAAATATATCCTTGTGGAAGTTGACTATGTCTCCAAATGGGTGGAAGCTGAAGCAATTGCCGCCAACGATGGCCGCATCGTGCTGCAATTCTTGCACAAACACATTTTTACAAGATTATGAGCCCCGCGCTCTATCATCTCGAATGGTGGAAGCCATTTCTACAACCAGCCATTCTCTAATCTCTTGAAGCGATTTGGAGTTCATCATAGGGTTGCTTTGGCTTATCACCCACAAATATGTGGGCAAGTGGAAGTTTTTAATAGGGAATTAAAAAGGATTCTAGAAAAATCTATTCTTGGGAACAGAAGAGATTGGGCAAAGAGACTAGATGAAGCACTATGGGCATATGCGTATAAAACCCATATTGGAATGTCCCCATACCAACTTGTTTTTGGCAAATCATGTCACCTGCCGGTTGAGCTTGAAAACAAGGCCCTTTGGGCGACCAAACTTCTGAATATGGATCCCACCACTTCTGATATGGAGAGGTTGGCGAAACTAAATGAATTGGATGAATTCAGGTTACTGGCTTATGAGAATGCGCATAACTACAAAGAGCGAACTAAGCGATGGCATAATCGACATATTGTACCTAAAGATTTTAAGGTTAGAGACAAGGTCCTATTATATAACTCTCGCTTGAAACTGTTTCCTGGCAAGTTAAGGTCAAGGTGGAGCGGACCTGTCATTGTGAATGGAGTGTCACCGTTTGGAGCGATTGAAGTAATGGGTGAGAAGCTTGGGACATTCAAGGTTAACGGGCAAAGACTGAAGCACTACGTTTAAGGGGAGGCTGTAGATCAAGGATAAGTTATGGACTTAGAGAACCCTGCCGATGATGTTACGTGAATCATTTTCTCAATTATTTAGTTCATTTAATCTGTTTGTAATATAAACTAAATCTTATTTATTTGTAAGCACACATTTTTAATACAAGTATTTGGTCCACCTTAAGGACGGTAAAGAAAAGGGCTTATGGGAGACAACCCAATGCTACTGCTTGCTTTAAATTTGTGCAATTTAGTTTGTGTGTTTATTTATGTATAGCTGTCTTCTCGGATGGAGAAATGCTTTTGTAGGTGAATTTCGCCTGGGCTGTTGGCTTTGTGTTGAAGTTAAACGCCAATCTTCTAGTATGCTCATCTGTTGAGCATTGGGTAACTTCTCCCCTTATCTTTATTTGGATTTAACTTCAACATATTATGTTGTGATTCTTAGTTCTAGTCTAGGGGAGAGCTCGTCACTATTACCTTTTGCATGTGCACTTCATTTGCATACCAGTAGTTGTTATTATTTTATTTGCTTAGTTCATTACATTGCGCACCACTGCACCCACATGAGCGCGTGCTTAGCTTTTTGTGTGCTACGAGTTAAACTCGTTTCTTTATTAGATTTGGGAAAATTATGGTGCTGGCTTAGGATTGTGAGACGGAGTAAAATGTTGACCTTAATGTGCTCCTAGTCGAGTACTATCGTCTAATGTAGAAATTCGAGTAGATTTAATTTTTCTATATGCTTATAGTTTCATATTTTTCTATTTGCATAGAGACTTTTTATTCTACTCAAAAATTGGTGACTCTGGTGTGAATCAAATGGTAGTGTAGGGATGTGTGTAGCCATCACTAGAATCGTTTTACTCGAATCGGGAGGAAGGATCATCTTTCTCAGTGGCTAAGAACTTGCCCCAAGCTACTCACGAAGCATTGGTGCATGGTTAGTCAAGCGTGAGTGCGATGTAGGCCATCATTTTGGCCCGGTTGAGCTTTGTACTGTTCCTAACATCTTATCCTTTCTATGCCCCATTGTGCCTACCCTTCTTTTGATTATGCTCCACCATTTTTCACCAAAGCCTCATAGTCGATCCTAGTCGCACACCCAAGTCGAGTTTTAGTGTTTACATTTTTCATGTTGGGGTGTTGATGTGGTGATATTACTTGTGAAAATGTGGATGTGCTCCAAGATTTATATTTGTTGAGATTGTGAAAAGAAAAGATGATTTGAAAAAAAAGAAAAATATTTGTAAAAAAGTGAAAAGAAAGTTTGATTGAAAATTCTATTTGAGAGAGTATAGTATTTGGGGTAGGCGGTGCACACCCATATGTTAAAAATTAAGTATGGGGTGTGGTCTACCCGCATGTTTGTGGGGTAGCGGATAGATTCTTTTTGTGCTAGCTCATTTGGGTTTGGTGTGTAGCCTTCTTTTTATCTTTGTTACCTCACCGAAACCCAAGCCTCGTGATTCTCCTAAAGTCCTACGGATTCACGCTTGAGTCGAACTAGTGTCGTGGAGAGAGTGTGAACGAGCAAGCGTATGGTCCCCGACATTGGTGGATTCCTTTGGAGGTGATCCTGAGCCCCGGTATTTGGCAAGGCTCACCTTAGTGGGCTGCCTACTTTCTTCCTATGCGTGACCAGATGATTCATCATGATTCTATTTTTGAGTAATAATAAAATGTTGATACGCATTGTGAAAAGTATAAACTATTTTGCATACTTAGAAATTTCATCTATTTATATTTTTACGCGTACGAGCATGCGACTTCGCATGGTACTTCGGACTACAATTACTATGCTAGTTAGTTCTTTTTCTTATCTGCTGAGATTTTATTCGCTCGAGACGCGCAAATAGGTAAGTCTGGGGGTGTGATGAGTCCCATTTATATAGGTATTTTTGGACTCATCTGGGCTGGTTTTCAGGCCTTTGCACGACACTTTTAGGTACTTAACATTGATATTTCATTTCTTCTGCGCATCACGCTTAGTGCGCCTTTTTTGCCCGTGGGTGCACAATTGCGCATTCGTTTGCTGGGGGAATGCACATGGTGCTCCCCAGGGCTTTTTCCAGTATTTTGTTGTTTTTCTGTGTTGCTGGAGGGGCTTCCTTTACTGTGTTTTTGTTGCTTGCAGGTGGTCAATTTTCCTCATTTCAGAATTCTGATTTGTGGAAAACGCACGGTCGTGCGTTTTCTTAGCGCACGGTTACTTCTGATCATGCATTTTCTGCAAGTTATTTTGGAGGATTGATCGGCCTGTATGATTCCTTCATGCACAGTTTCTTCGGAACAGTGCGCGAAAGAAACACACAGTTTTCCTATAGCTTTTGTTTTAGGTCGTTCTGTGGTTAATCGTGTGTTTTCCTTCACGCACGGGCGGAAGCGCCCGTGCGCGAGTTAAATGCACGATTCCACTTGTTTGCCTGCGATTTGTGCATTCTGTCGTTACCTATGCAATTTCCTTAGCGCACGGGCGGAATCGCCCGTGCGTGTGTAAAACGCACGGGTCAACGCTTCTTCTTCAGGCATTGTTTGAAAGTTAATATCGCACAGTTTGCGCACGGTCATGCGCCAAACCGTGCGTGACCATTATTTCTGACTTTTACTATTTAAGACGCAGATTTCTTCTGGACCAAGCCAACTCTGTTTTCACCCGCCATTTCCGCTCCTTTAAGCGGGAAATCGTCCCTGTAGCCGTCACACTCTTTCTCTCCTATGTGGGAAGCTCCTTCGTTATTGTTCTCCTCCGAAGAGCTTGCAAAAGCTTCGTCTCCAACCACCATTGCCATCTCCGACCTATAAGCCACCATTAGAGTTCCTTGTTGCTGCACTTGCGAAGTTTTTCGTTCTGATCCAACTTAGCGACTCAACACGAAGAAGATGGGTTAGAAAAAGAAAGTGACGGCCCTTCTGGATCCTGGACGCCTTCCGAAGACCGAGCTAGGAAGAGGATCGACAACCCTTGCTTTCGTTCGTGAATCTTGGAGAGCCTTATTGCGCTCGATTGTATTTCTTCACTCTTTCTTAAGCTTGATATGTTCTGAACTTGTGCTAGTGCGCATGTAGCTTGATGAACCTGACACTGTTGTTTCTTGAGGTTTCAACATGATGTTGCGTGGTGATATCCTGATTTTGACTTGTGTTAGTAATCTTCAGCTTTGCTAGTGTGAGTTGTGCTTGAGTCGTTCTAGCAATTGCTAGAAGCGTGCGTTACGAAGAGGTGTTTGCGACCCTCAATAGTTCGTTCATCTCTGTTATTACTCATTAGAGTAATCCACCCGTGTGACGCTGTGATGGCAACCCGCGCTAGTTTAATCTCGCTTAACGTAGGAAACCCAAAATCAAACCCCCATTTTTACTTAGTTGCACTTACACTCGTTTTTCCAAAAGTGAAATCCATGCTCCCTACTTGCACTCCGCGTGATATCGATATCTGGGGAAGCTACTCCTCATCTTTATTACTTGATCGTGTTCGGTAAACCTACCAGGAGCGCATCGGCAACCCTCCATAAAAATTCCTCACTCGAGGGGGAACAACCGCCTTCCAAATAAATTTCAAAACAGGAAGACCAACAAAAGAAGACGCCCCTCAAAAGTGATAAGCGCTCCGAACTAAAAAAATCCATTGCAAGAGTAATGGCAAACCCACTGGTCTAAAGCCGGAGCATGCCCCACCAGCAAGAAGAGAATCAACATCGAATTCCCTACAAAGAAGAGACCTCCCACCAATACTGGGTGTAATATCCCGACTTTTATTGGGTAACTTGGACTCTAGATGACCCAATAAAAATGACTCAAACACTTGTAGGGTACCCTAAAAGCTAAGAGGTCACCAAAGTTAGAATATTAAGATAGCATGCTACAAATTGAGTTCCATCAATATCATTGGACTTGTATACTCGTTACGATTGCAATAGATCTCATTTCATCAAAATCCAAGGTCATTTATAGAAAATGACCATTTTAAGTATCGTAGTGCGACACGACAACGTCGATTTATTATATTGAGCATACATGCTCTGAATTGAATTCTGTCCATTGCGTTGGACTCATATAGTCGATAAATGTAGCAGAACTCATTTTGTTCCAATTCGAGGTTATTTGGAGAAAATGACCAATTTGAGTATCGTTGCGTATCTCAACGATGCAATTTTAGTATATTGCGAATACAAGCTTCTAATTGAGTTTTGTCTATTGTATTAGACTCGTATAGTCGAGACAAGTGCAACAATACTCATTTCATCTGAATCCTAAGTCATTTGGAGAAAATGACCATTTTGAGTATTGTTGTGTCAAAACGCCATAGTTTTTGTATATTGAGCGTATGAGCTCTGAATTGAGTTTCGTTAGATGCATTGGACTCGTAAAATTTATACGAGTGCAATAAAACTCATTTTGTTTCAATCTTGGGTCATTTAGAGAAAATGATAATTTTTTAGTAATGTTGTGTGTCACGACGATGTTAATTCAGTATATTGAGTATATGAACTTAGGAATGACCCAAGTCAGTTGCATTGGACTCTTATGGTCAATACGAGAGCAAAGGAATTTGTTACGTTCAATTCTGACACCTTTTTGTCAACTTGGACAAATTAAGTTGTGTTAAACTTTAAAGTGCACTAGAAAGCGTGCACACGTAAATATTACTCCAACACTCCAACATTGACTCATCACTAGACGAGTTGGGCTACTTTGACCCTAACCTATATAGGGGAGCCACTCGAGGGTTGAGTTTTGTCAAAACCTTCAAAAAATTGAATTTTTATATTCTAATTAACCCCCACTTGAGACCACTTACCAAGGCCCCACCATGGGCCCAAACCTAGCCCAAGTGGGTTTGATTTTCCAGCAAGACAGATAAGTTGATGGTTCATAAGCAAAAACAAGAGCCATTTTCTTCTCTCCTTCTTTAAGCCCAAAGCATGTCGCCCAGGTTTTACCCACATCTTCCTCCCCTCCTCTTCCTCCCCAACTCCCGGACGACCTGCATGCAACCACCATTTGCCGGAGCGCTGTCGCAGCCATCGCCTAGCTCGGTGGATCGAGGAGGGTAGTCGTATAGGTATGAGGCTCCCCATCTCCTCTTGGATCACTAGGGAGCGAAAACTCGCCGGAGAGGGCTCAGAGGCCCGACTCTGAGAGGCCCCAAGGCAGTGGCGCTACAAAATGAGGAAGCTCTGTCGGTGTCATTGTTATTTGCTCTGTAACAAAGAATTTCGGGTGCAGCTCGTAGCACCAAGCCACCAGACGACCGTCGGAGGGTGCCCCTATCAAGAAGGCCAAGGGCGGTGGCGTGGCAAACCGCTATTCGAACGACGGTGGGAGGCCCCTGTAAGCTCAACTTTGGTGAGTTATAGATGCTGCATGATCCCGTTATCGGGATCAAACAACCATGATTTCATTAAAAGTATCAAAGTAATGATTAGCCCTCTACAGTGGATCTGTACCTGATCCACTATGGAGGCCCTATTTCATGTAGTCCGACTCGATCTCATTCGATAATCATGCTTCAAGATTCGCGCTTTAGATAACTAGAGGGGTTTTTAATTTTTGAGTCAAATCCATGCCTCCAATGGAAAAATTATGAATATTAAAGTTGTGCAATACAATAAGGGTTATCTCCACAAAAGTTTTGAGGTTTATCTAGCCTCATTTGATATTTTCAATAATTAAAATAAGATGAATATCTCTGTTTTTTTTTATTTTTTAGAGGTCTTTAGGTTGTTTGTAAATTCTAGAGAAAATTCAAAGTTGTAGAAAAAGCCTAGATACACCCTCTGTATTTAATTGAAGAATTTTGACACATATCTGTTATTTATTCATGATTTAAGTAGATTAGTTCCTCTATTAATAAAATTTCAGAAGGCATTTTGCACCCGGGCAAAAATATTACGTCTGGATGAAAAATTCGCGCTTGGGCGAAAAATTTGTGGTCGGGCGAAAAAATCGCGGTCGGACGAAAAAACCGCATTATGGCGAAAAAACTGCGACCGGGCGAAAAAATGCGCCCGGGCAAAAAATTCACGATCAGGCGAAAAAATGACACTTTTTCCCTCGGGCGCGCATTTTTAATAAAAAAATTACCGCAATTGAGATTTGCTAAACGATTTATAAAGTGTTTCCCCTTTCTGAAAATCTCTGCAAAAGGAGTTTACTCAAACAGTTCTCTTTTTTCAATAGACATTTTCCAAAAACTCATTTTCCTACCATCATTTTGTCAACACTCCTTTTCCTTTCTAAAAAGCTTTTCCAAACAGGCTCTTAAGTAGATTAGTTCCTCTATCTATAAAATTTCAGAAGGCATTTTGCTAGATTAAAATGGCAGAAATTTTTATATGATGCTATTTGAAGGATGATCCAACCTCTAAATTTTTTTAGGAATTTTATAAGCATTCTTGATATTTATGAAAATTTAAATAGAACTGAATTTACATGTTTTTAAAATAACAAAGGCCTTTAATTTTAATTTAAAATTTTGAGAAAATCTATGGATGATAGTGGGCCCACTGTAAAATTTTTGTAATTTTTTGGAAAGGTTACCTATTTAAGGATTTAATTTGTGGTCCCTCTCCTATTGTAATAATTACAGAGAGTCCTAATTGATGAAATAAATCTCATAAAAATAATGGAAATCTCTCAATGATTATATAAATACACAAAAAATTGGGATTTTTATGATAATAAAGTATTTTTCTATATAAAAGTAAGGGTTTATTTTAGGGGATACAATTTATTAGAGATCAAATAAAACTAAAAATAGCTTGAGAAAATTATGTGGACTAAGTTAGGGCAATTCTAACCTCTGGTTCAGGTTTCAAATTTTTCTGACACCTTTTGATATTTATAAAATAAAAGTGGTTGATCAAAAGAAATAATATCCGTCGCATTATAGGAACCTGATTTGCCCTGATACAAGTAATTGAGGTTAAAATATCTCTTGCTAAACCTCTTGCGGAGATTTGAAGTTTTGATGATTAAATCAGGTATCTATAATAAAGAGGTTTGGTATTATAATAAGACTCTAACAGATCGACGCAAGTCAATAAGCCACCTTAAAAGGTGCAACTAATTAAAGTAACTATCATATTCAAATAAAATGCCAGATCCTAATACGATAAAGTACTAATAACTCACCGTAGAATTGTAAAACTAATCTCCTAGGAACGTAGATGCCAACTTAGAATAGAGAAGCATCCCGGGAATAGAGATGCCTCCTTGGAACAGAGAAGCCTCCTTGGAACGGAGTTACCTCATTGGAACCGAGAAGTCTCTTTGGTATGGAAAAGCCTCCTTAGAACAGAGAAGTCTCCTTGGAACAAAGAAGCCTCTTTGGAATGGATATATGTCTCCTTGGAATGGAGATGGAACTGTGTACAAGAGAACATTACTTATTTTTTGTTTACCTACTTGTTCTTTAATCTAGCTCTTATACTGCTTTAATTCCAACATTTCCTTTTTGTACTTTATTTACAACATCATTTCATTTACCTTACTTTATTTACTATAATTTACTAGTGTTTTCATTCCCTCGCCTTTATTTCATGTATTGCTCTGTTAAACGGTTTAAAGGGTTGAACATTATTTAGGGATAACTTGGAGATGAGATATTCCTCTATGGCTAGCCCTAAATAATGGGCTCCCCCAATCAACACAATCCTTGTCAACAGTTGAGCGGTACAATAAAGCTACATGATAAACAGTCGCCTACCTGTATTATTTCATATCAAGTAGGGCAAGCCACCGTAGACCCGAAAGGTGCCAGCTGTTTACTTTATTGAAATGCTTGTAAATTGTTTGCGGTGAAAAATGTCGGTCAATCATGCCCATAGACTGTTCCTCTCGATTTGTGAAGGTTGATGGCTCTAGGAACTAATGAGATAGTATACTCCAGGAGCTTGGCCATGTTTTATGCCCCTCTCGTCCCCTCCACTGGTTAGTCGAATTTCATTATCATTAGATGTTGCTCACATCAAGGAGTACACCTTGTTGTACGTTGGGGCCTGTGTAGTGCGGTATGACCACACCCATAAGTGGCAGGACCGACCACTATCACCGATGGCCACATCGATGAGGACCGCTGGGTTCGCTACCCCGCTGGAATATAAAGGATCAAACTATGTTGACATAAGGTGTTGTTGCAGGTTGTGAACACCTTTGTGATTGAGCGCTAGCTAGTAGAGCTTATATACAACTGTTTAAATAATTGTTTTATTTTAGTTATTACTTTTGTATTTGTTCAGCTTGCTCCTAACTTGTTATATATATATACACACGGAAATATGTATATCCGCGCAACGCGGATATACCATATTTCCGCGCTTTTTCATACCAACCGTGATTAAGCATGGATAATTAAAAGGAACAACGAGCTCGCAGCGAGCCCACCGAGATTACACGTGATCACACACGCGCGCAAGCAAGCCTGCTCCCCTGCGCGAGCTTTGTTAGTCATTAGGCGGATTACTATATAAACATCAATTGAGCTTGGTTACAGGTGGTGTGGGACTAAAGTCCCGCACCGCTTGGATACCATCCGATCAGGCGTGATCTATCGCGCCTGGTCCGACGACATCCAAGCAGTGCGTGAGTTTAGTCCCACACCGCCTGTAACAAATTTGTATTGTTTTTTATATAGAAATCCAAACAGTGACTAACAAAGCTCGCGCATGCGAGCAGGCGATCTCCCACGCGTATGAGATCCTGTTTGTGGACCAGGGTGTGATTCCGGGTTATATCGGGCGGGCTTGCTGCTATTTTTTACCGATCAGAGTTTAATCCCAGTCATTGGATCTAATCCGTCGAATGTAATGCTGAGCGTAGAAAAATTTAAAAAACGCATTGTGTGGATTTCTAGTGAACCCATATATATATATATATATATGTAGATATATATATATACATATATACATATATATATATATACATATATATATACATATATGTATATATATATATACATATATGTATATATATTGCTGCTAAAAATGTTGCTTTGGATATTGCTATTATAAAGGCTCACTTTCGTCCCAAAGCCTTAGAGATCTTGGGGAGGTGTGAATCCACTAGTCTTATGACTAATGTGTCATCATACACTATTTTTAAGTGACAGAGCAACTAGAGGCCCAACGACCATGTGAGAGAGTACCTACTATAAAGCATCCTTGAGCCAATATACAAGTTTCATCTCTCAACTATAGAGATATGAGCCCATAAAACTAAGAAGCAGCGAGAGAGGATGTAGTTTTTGTTTAGCCCCATTAGGGACTTATGTATAATCTCTTGGCTACAACCTTTTATTATATAAATATGTGTTGGTTTTTGATTTGCTTCCGCATAATTGATTGATGTGATGAGTTTCCATAAACTGATAAAGCGATCATTTTATGTTTGTAAAGTGGGCTTGTTGCCACTTGGAAAGCGTAGGGTGACCATCTTTGGTAGTATGGGCCTTGTCAAACCCAAGCGCTATTTGGGAAAGCCTCAGAATCCTTCCTTCCCATGCACCGTTTTGTGGTTCGGGATGAACCATGCAGCGGAAGCCTACTGGACCCTTAGTATAGGGGTTAAAGGATTCTAGGCTGCACGTTTGCAAACCCGCACACACTTGTTTCTACTTTAGTCAATTTTTGCAAATTCCCTTATTTTGCAAATTTTTTGACTTCTTTTCAGTTACTTCTCCAGATACCAGAGTCGAGTAATAAGAGATCTTCCTCTAGAGACTATTATCAACCTCGACTACACCACCGGCTCCTGTTGCACCTATTGCTCTTGCAATTCCTTTGCTGAGATAGAGTTGGGGAAGACACTGAAAACACTGCTTGCCACTTTTTAGGCTACTATCATGCAACCACATCAGTAGTTAGTCGTACCTATGGACCTCATGATGACTTTTTGATGGTTGAGACCCATATATTTTGAGGCATAGAGACAACAATGCAGATAAAATATTGGGTCGAGCGAGTAGAGGAGATGCTTGTTGGAATGAGGTGTCCAGCAGTATCTATAGTCTCCTTAGTTATCACATTACTAGAGGGATATATCCGGGATTGGTGGCAGGCAGCTAGTTGCTCTATCTTTATGGGATGACCATTTAGTAGTATCCTATGGGGAGAGTTCTTCGAGGCTTTCCTGGAGCACTTTATAGTAGATCACAATTGGGCACAACTGTAGGAGAAGTTTTTGCAGATTTGACGGGGATACATGATCGCGCCAGAATATAGAGAGAGTTCAAACATTTAGCCCACTTAACAGGATACTTGCACTGATAGATTTAGATAAGGCTGCTAGATTCTATAATGGATTATACGATGACCTCCGTCAGGCTTTGATCATGATTTTCCAGACCTCTTTTCATAATATTGCAACCTACAACTCTATTTTAGAAATAGATCAGATAATGGTGGCACAGAAGCAAAGGAGGAATGTAGAGGCTCCTCAATGAAGTGAAACTGAGGCAGCACCTCGACACTAATACCAAGATTAGAAATAACATCACCTCCATCGATCGAATCGACAGGCACCCTGAGCTCGATGGCGGCTAGTGCAGCACCACCACCTCTGATAGTGCCATTGCAGGCTCCCCGACCATCACCCCAGCTAGCATCGATAATATAAGACCACTCCCCCTACCAAGGAGGTTACCCGGTCTTATGCCTAAAACTGGCATCTTATAGTGACACTAACACACGGGTAGTCGCCACCTCACGATGTCGATCCTGCTGGCTAGTATGATCATTTTAACCTGTAGGACAATTTGAGAATAGAAGTAAAATAAAAAATTACAAGTCTACAGAACACAGAAACATCATCACATATATATAATGGAAATACAGATTAACAATGAGTATAATAGAGAGTAAGGGCTTATGCTGGTACATGGAAAAATGAATAAATCTCTCTCATACACACTCTAAGCGAAAGCAAAAATTGAAACTCCTGTCATCACCTAACGCTGAGCTGTAGTAGTAGTGCGCGGTAACTGCTCCTCAAGTCCTGCCACCTCGTCTTGCTAGTCGTCCTAGCGCTCCAGCTCCTCGAGCTCTTACGGTCACAACCGACCGTTAGTCATAAAGACTAAGCCATTTTGTCCTTGCATCACCCCCGCAACTCCTAGGCACCGAGCGGGAGGATGAAAGCGGAGGACAACAAGGCAGTATCAAAAGAACAGGTGACAGTGGAACTACTCTAACATGAATAAAATATCTAGCAGGTATATCATTAATCTAACAATTCTATATGAATAGCAAAAGTGTACAAAATAGTAATAAAGAAGTAGTAATACTAAAAAGGAAATAGTAAAATAAAGTAAGAACTGCACAGAAAGGTAAGCATCTACAACTATACTACCATCATAGGAGTACCTTAATCTATATGAATGCTCATATAAACTTATAAGTTAGGGTTTTAGGAATTGTAACTTATCATATAAAAGAGCTCATACTAATTTATAGATAAGGATCTGCAATATGAATGTCCTAATAATGTGTGTATATCATGGTATGTTACATGCTATGTTTCATACAAGTGTAATTCACTTACACGACTCTGTGATCACAGACCTTTTGTTCCCACCTTTTGAATTTAACTGAACTCTCTAGTACCACCATTGTGGTTACGACAGTACTGGAGCGGGTTTCTCCACTTCCTAGGCAGGTATACACACTACCAGGCCTAGACCCTTCGTACGCCTCTATATAGGTCCTAGGTGTACTCTAGAGTCTCTGCGTACTAATTTGTTGGACATCCCACCAGTATTTTTGGTCGAGTGTGCATTTTTTGTAGATTGTCCTCCAGACCACAGTGTAAAACAACCCACTAGCCCCTCAAAGCCTCACACCTCGCCAAAGTCACCGTACTATCGTTGGTGTGATGACTAACCCAGTACCGCATGACTTGCCACTAATTTATTTCTATGCACATGTAAGTTATTTCAACCTGGCCCTCCATCTCGCAGGATAAACCCGTATTGATATCAAACACCCAAGCCTACAGCTTGTAGGACTAACCCGTCCTGATATAAAACTCCCGAGTCTTTAGCTTTCAGGACTAACCCGTCCTGATGTACAAATCTGAAGCCTCCAGCTCGTAGAACTAACCAGTCATGTATCCCTCCAACCCTACACGGGTGAGATTGCTACATTGTTCCCTTAATCTATTAGACTACTCTTGTCTAGTTTTAGTTATTCATAATGACTTAAAGTTAATCCTAGACTTCTCGAGGTCAACCCGGTGAAAGGCTCGCAGTGGTACTAGGGAATACGATGGGCTGAAGCTGAAATCCCCTTTTCTAAGACACTTACTTTTATTAGTCTCTACCCATTATTAACAACCCACTCTCGTTGTTACTCTTGAGTAAACTTAATGATTTAAGGTATCTTTTGGAGAATGATGATCTTTCATCAGACTCCGATCTAGCTATTCTCTTACGTGACCTTGCACTCTAACACTTGATTCTAAGTAGTGACATAACCTATGATTTCAACCAGGGTTTTAAACTCTCCAACATATCTCTAATTTCAAATATATTCCATTACCCTGAATGTCCTACCCACCCACCTTTATGCATCTGTTGCATAGACGGTGCGAACTCGAAAACCCTTAAGTGTAGTGTAAACCTACTTATTTACTTTCATAAACCAAAAACACTTCTAATGTGCACCAAGATCTTATTCATGATTTTAGATGCCTGGGTAACATTTACATATGTTTTGAATGACCTAACACTATATGTCACTTTTACTAAATGTAGCCCAAGGTCTACCCTTAGCCTATATGAGATGACTTCCAATTCCTTGGGCCAAAGGCCTCCAAATTTTTATCATGAGTTAATCATATGGTAAATAAGATATCCATTATTTTTCTAATTATTTTGGGCCATAATTAAAACTATTTAATTGTGTGACCTAAGTCACTTTGATCATGAACTATCAAAATCATAGGTCCTCAAGATCTAACTAATTTATCTGGTGTTCATCTTGGTATAAAAGATCAGTGTATAAAATATCCTAATTTTCCAGAGTGATTTGACCCATGTTTTCTATTTATGAATATTATCACAAAATTACACCTTTACAATGAAGTACCAAACATAATCAACCAAAAATTCAGAAAAAATTTCCTAGATGATAATATTATCAAGATAGTGGTCAAAATAAGTTTTCGCAATTATCCCTAGTGGTTTGACTTAAGATTACCACAATCAAGATATTTACAAAAATGTCATTATTAGTATAAGTGGATTAAGATCACTATGAATCAAGTTGAAAGGGTTAATCAGTATTTCAGGATCTCAAGATAAAAAAATCTTTGAGACATACAAGTTGAATCTAATGTGAAAGAGATAACCAAACTGACCTATCGAGTGATGACAAGTGATTGGTGGCATGCCTCTGGGTATAGAAGATAAAGGTTTCAGGTTGAAGTCAGGCTAAACGTGTGAAGGTGTGGTCAAATCAAGATTGAGTCTGCGGAACGTGAAATTCTCTACACTTACAAGATTCTGGTAGATATCAAGTAAAACGTGGAATTTTAATGGCAAACCAATGATGGTTTGACCGTAAGCATTGCATCGCATAAGAGGATAATCATGGATGGTCAATCTACTTTAATAGAATTGGTCGGTCTATATCTTGGCAAAAGGTACGCGTCTTGACATTCTAAAAGTTTCTATATAGATAGTCATAAATATTAGATTAGGTTAAGCTTTCATTGCTCATAATCCCTTTGACTAGAACATCGCAAACCCTCTCTCTCTCAAGAATCCTTCATCAATGGCGCTGAAGAAATCAATGGAATTATTCAATATTGGTTATGAGATTTTTTGTGGAGGCTTTGACAAAGGGGAAAAAATCTAAAATAAGTAATATCTTTGTGCACCAAGCAGGATTAGAGTTCATTCTCTCCAAACCTACTAGAATCTTTGAACAGGAAGTCATTGATTTCTTCTAGAATGTAGATATGTCATCAACTAGAAGGGTTATTTGATCAAGGGTGGTCGGACATCAGGTAAAGATCTCCTCTCGTGCCCTAATAAAGGTTCATAATCTCTATGAAGTTCCTGAGGGAGTGGAAGAAGAATTAGTGAGTTCCAGCAAGTCTGAATAAGCCCTTGAATGGTGCAGGTACTCATGGATACCTTTTGGAACCCTATATCGTAACAAAATGATATCACGAGGAAAATTGATGGCGTATATCATAGGAAAATTTCTTATGTACAAGCCAAGCTCGCATGATAGAATCTTTAAAGAGATGTTTGTGGTGATGGCAAGAATCATCTTAAAGAAGAAAATTGAATGGAGAAAAGTCTTGTTTGAGAAGATGATGGATTCCTTGAAAACCCCTAATTTTGAGAGAATTCTCTCCTTATTTATGTGCAATTCAATAGTAGAACTGAACCTGAATCAATCCTTAAAAGCATTAATCCATTACTCCAAAAGGATTGATCTCAAAGCAGTAGCCAAGTGGGGCCAACCTTTCCCCCAAGCCTGGAGAAAGATTGAAGGAATGTAGTTCTAGAGAATGGAAGGGGAATCAAGATAAGGTTGCTGAGGAAATTGATCTGAAAATTCCCACCCACATTGAGGGGGAGATAGTTCAAGGCCAACAAAATCAAAATAAAAGAGAACAGACGGATTTGGGAAATCAAATGATTGTGGAATACATCACTCATGTCCCTCCTCTAGTTGAGGGGGGCTAAAAGAGAATTCATGATAATGCAAGCTGAAGAAAGGGTAAATGAATAAATCACTAATAAAGTTATTTCAAGAGTCACATTTGCTGCTGAAAGAGATGATGTTGCTGAGTGGGAGTCTCACAATGAGCCCCCTACTCTGGGCATAGAGATTATTGTTGTTGATCCAGAGGTTGAGGGTCCAACCCATACTAGGTTGATAGATCAAGAGGACCTAGATCATGTTGAAGATGATGATATTAAGGGTAATAAAAAGAACAATCTATGTAAGGTGCCTATAATTGTAGAACTAGTGGAGAACATCTCCAGGGTCATTATCCCTTATAGAGCTGAAATTTGTGATCAAAGATAAGGAATCCCTATTCCTGAGAATGTACCTGCTTCTCCAAAATCAATGTATGAAGAGTCAAATGTAATAGAACTAATGGAAGAGCTGAAAAGGAAGAAAGCTGAGCAAGAATCAGAAATTCCTTACTCATCCAAAGGACGTATTCCTAAGGAATCGCCAGGTTCTATGATCAATCAGATAAAGGTACTACTGGATGAGCAAAGGAGACAAATTAAACAATATGTAGATTGTGTGGTAAGAGATCAGAGAAGAGATTTATCAAGTGATATTGTTGGGCATAGGATTTAAATGAATTTAATGAAAGAACACACCTTCAATTTCTTCATGAGAGCGGCTCCAACAATAGATCATACAGCAAAGCAACTTGTGCTTACTTACCAATGACTAACATACATAATTGAAAATCAAAATATCACCTCTGAAAATCTACAAAATTCCTTCATGACAACAAATAATAATATGGGAGAGCATAGAATGAATATTTTGAACAGAGTGGTCTTTTGTAATCAGACATTGGATGGGCATCTCCATGAAACAAAGAATCACATAACCACAAGAGTGAATATGCTCAGAGATAAAATAATTGATCCTCAAGAGAATCTAATCCAACACGTATCTGAAGAAGTCATAAAGGGGGAGAGATCAATGATAAAGGCTGGTGTTAACCATGCAATTTGGAATTCTATTTATGTGAAAGATGTACTTGAGTTACCCTCAATCAACTATTAGGATCCCTTAGATGATGTATCTATTGATGTGCCTGTTCCTAATACTGTCAGTTCCCAGTTTAGCTCTTATATTCTCGTCTCTATTAAAGGAAAGGAAATGGATATAAAGGAGGATGAAATAAGGTTGAGAAAGAAAAGGTATATGGAGGAGATGGAATGAAAGCTTGACTATGAGCAGTGGAGCCCTCCATCAAGAGAGATCATTCTAGCTATATGGGAACATATCAAATCTAAAAAAACTAATAGAGGCAAGCTATACAACACCCATGAATGGACCAAGTATTAACGATAAGAAGAAGTAAGAAAGGCCTTCAGAAGAGACAAACAGACAGGAAAGATTCCAACAAATGTAGCAGAGCCATGCAAATATAATCCAAATCCCTATAGCATGAACTTTGGAGGTCACGGGAGTGTCAGGGCATGATTGTTGTGGAGTCGCTGGATTGGTTCAAGGGAAGTTCACGGGCAGTCACAGGTGCAAGTCACGGGTGTGAATCCTGGAACATGGGTGTGTACTTTAACATTTTATGGTTTTGGATTTTGGACCACATCCAGGTCATGACACGTCAATTAATATTACACGCCCCTAGGTCACGCCCATGACCTATGGCTTGTACTGTCATTTTTTCCCAAATTCTGTAGAAACTTGTAGAAAGTATAATTAAACCAAATTAAAAAAAAATATAAAAGGAATGGTTTTATTATTAATCTAAGTGAAATAATACTAAATAAACATAAATATTGATTTAATTATTAGACTAAAATATAACCTACATATTACTTATCAAATACTCTCATATTTAAGCTTTCACTATTCAAGAGCAAAAAAATGAGAAGTATTCATAAGTCTTTAAAAAAATTTAATTTAAACTAAATTTATTAAATCAAAAGAAAGCTAAGAATATAATTTATGGATTTAGAAGATAAGTCCTAAATTATGAAAGTTAGTTGAAAAGAGCCTGAAATTTAGATAAGACTTCTCAAAAAATTTAACTAGCTAGCATGCCTGGGTAAATTTTGCAAACAAAAATAGATTAGAATTATATAACCTCTAACTTAAAAAAACTTAAAAGAAAAATTCAAACTACTACTTATGCTCTTTTAGTATTTTAATTTAAGTCTAAATCAAATTTATTGGCTAATGGGTTTTTGGAGGGACAAGGGGTATGAAGAGATTTTTGGTTAGAGGTGATGACTTTTATCCTCACCTAATTCTCTTTTTTTTATTAAACTTTCCCTATTTTCATATTTGTGTATGTTTATCAAGGAATAATAAATTTTATTCTCTTATCCCCATGTCATATGAACACATTTTTTTTTCTCTCTTCATATGAAACAAAAATGATTAGGTGTAATGAATTTTATCCTCTTACTCCTACTTTTTTTCTTTAGGGGGTAGCATATGTTTACCAAAGAATTTTAATTCTCATGACATATGATCTAACACAAAATGCATGTGTTTATCAAAGGATGATGAATTTTATCTCCTCATTCCTATAATATATGATCTAACAAGAAAATAAAAATAAGGGGAAGGCCTAAACAAATTTTTAGATTAAATTAAAACAAAGAGAACAACTATAGTAAATTAAAATTTTTAAAGAATCTAAAAGCAAGAAGTGAGTATAATTAAAATCTATAGATGGTTAAACAACGAACCACAAAACTGAAACTAATTAAAATTAAAGGAGAAAAAGTGCTAAAAAATTACTCTAAACAAATTAAATTCATAAGATATTTATTAAAATTAAATCATCTAAGTATTAAATATAACTAACTATGATAAAATAAAATGTTAGCAATTAAAAGTAATATATTTGCTTATAAATAAACTCAGACAAGGTTTTTGAAATTAGCAAAAAGCTAAGAAAGGGTTTATTAAAAATGAATATTATTTTGGATTTTTTGCTGAGTTTTTATTTTTTTATTTTGAATCTCTTTTTAAAAAAATAACAATACTACAAAAATTAAGGAAATTAAAATACTAATCCTATTTTTTTTAATTCCTGGACTTCCTAAGGTTTACCCTATCAAGGGCTCACAACTGTACTAGAAGATATGATGGGATGAAACACCAAATCTTCCTTTCCAAGAAATTAATTTTTGATTTTCTATTTTTTTTATTTTTGAAAAAAAAAATCTTTTGTCAGAAACATAATAAAAGTAAGACATACCCTCATACTTAGTTTTAAACATTGAGGACAATGTTTAAAACTAAGTATTCATGATAAGAAAAACAAAATTACATTTTTTCCTTTTTTAAAAAAAAAACATTAAAAGCATAATAAATAAAAAAAGATAAGCAAGGGTTGTCTTCCAAGAACGCTTTTTTACCGTCTTTGAGCTAGACAGTTAAGGGTTAGCTAAAGGGATAAAATAAGAGAAGTGCACAGACAACTCTCTTAATATGCGCTACAAGGAAAGTGCTGAAATCTGTTGTCGGCGACTCCTCCACTATAGTCTTGATTCTTCTTTTGTTGGCGGTGAGCTTCAAATTATGAATGCAAATTACCTATCCATGCCTTAGGTAATTTAAATTGCTGGAGAAGAGCGGCAAATTGATCAATCATAAAGGTTTGGCTGCAACGATTCTTCTTCTATGTGAAAATTGTTAGCAAAAAAAGAATAAAAATTAAACGCAACAAAAACAATTTCACAAGGAGGAGACATTTGTGAAAGAAAAAGACTAAGTTCCGGTTATTCAATTTCTAGAACCAAATTGTTATCCAAAAAATCATTTGAAAAACCAAGTGGATTAAATTCATGGGGGAAATTTATTTTCATGTATTTTATTTTCAAAATTATTATGCCAATTTTCATGAAAAATAGGAGTGGAATCGGGCAAAGATGAAGAGAAAACATCTTCCACTTCAATTTCGCCAGGCGCCTCCATGACTCTTATAAATTCTTGGTTAGAAAATACTTCTTGATTTTGGCGGTAATAATTTAAATTTGGAATTGAAAGTTTCCAAGAGTAGAAAAAGAATTTTGCGACACAAAGGAATGCAAATTTTGAATGCCTGGATTTTCTTCATCGCACCCCAAAACTATTTAGGTGATCTTGCCGCCATAAATAGTTAATATCAGAGGATGAAAAAATTCATTATAATTATACTCATTATTATTATTAGATAAATTATTTTCATTAAGAAAATTATTTTCACTATAATGATAAAAAGTATTTTCATTTTTAATTTCATAGGAATTTTGAAAATTATTTTCATAAGAATAAAAAAAATTATTTTCATAACAAAAAATTTGAGAATAAAAATTATTTTCATCAAACAAATTTTTCTCATAAGAATTAGAACAATTATTTTCATATGAATTATTAAAAAAATTCATAAGAAAAATTATTTTCATAATTATTATGAAAATTATTTTCATTGTTATAATTTTGAGAATTATAAAAATACAACATTTCTCACTTTTATGCAAAAATTACAAACAATGTTGCGCTTTCTTGCGACTTCCAAAATATTAACTTTATTTTGAAGCTCGGCAAGAATAGAGCTAATTGAGATAACATCTTTATAAAAAGAGAACAATCGTATTGAGTTAATTAAGTCCCGGACTTCCTGAGGTCTACCCTGCGAGGAGGTTGCCATCGGTACTAGCAGATGTACTGGGATGACAAGCTCAAACCTCTCTTTCCAAGAATTTAAGTTGTGCCTTCAAAAGAAAATATTTTTTTCTGAAAAAAAACGAAAGAGAGAAAATAAATGATAAAATTAACAAAATTCACTCTTTTCAAAATATCAAAAAAAAATCTCTGACAACGACGTCAAAAATTTTATTGGGCTTAACTATGACCGCAAACGATAAAGGTAAGTGTACCTTATCGATATTAGTATAAGATTTATGAAATCAAGATCGTATTAGACTCAGAGTTGTTGAGTATTTCTTCTTCGAGTGAATTAATATTATATTACCAATAGATAAATTGATGGTTTGAGAAAAAGAAATAAATTACGAATAAAACCAAAGCATTCGATTGAGAATTAACCTTTAGGAAAATATGATTAGAATGATTAAAACTCAAAAGCTTGAATACAATGATTGACCGTGGAGATTCCCGAAGCATGAACACACCTCTCTAGAGGACTATGTCCAACTAAGCTTAAGAAATATTAATCGAACTCTCGTTCAAATTAATAACTTAAGACTCGCTTTATAGAGGTGAATCTCACTATAGGCTTAGACTTCTATCCGGAAAAGCTTCGTCAACCTCTTTCGAGGGTTGCGAGCAACTCATTTTATTTTTGAGTGATTGATTCGTACTCACAAACTTCTCGGCTAACTAGAATACGAAAACAAGTACGAAATCAGATAAAGACATATGAGATCGAAAAATGAATCGAGAATAAATCAAAATTTCGATTGAAAGCTAAGGAGAAATAATTATCAAAACATAAATCCAAAAGATTTCATCTTATCAAATGCTTATAAAAATCTAGCTAAACATGATTATGAAAAGGAGAGAGGAAATAGACAAAAAAAATAATTTTATTACTAAGAGGAGGAAAAGTACAATTGTAAGGAAAGGAAATTATATTTTACGAATTGAAAGTATCAAACATGAAATTAATACTACAACTAAGTAAAAGAAAATACAAGAAAAGGAAGCTGGAAATGGCCCAAGAGAGGTTGGAATTGGACTCCTTGAGATCTAGAGTAGCTTGCTTTAAATAGGTGAAAAATTGGATTAAACGGCCGCAACCTAGGGGCGAGTAGGGTGCATGTTTGCTGGAGCGGCATGGGCATGATCTACATTGAATTCTGGCATTTCGAGTGTCACACACTTTGGTTACGCCCATGACAGGGGGGCGTGGCCTAGGAAAATTGCTTCTGGTGGAAAAGTTTGGCGGAGCGTCATGCGTCGGAAGATCCATGGACTTACATGTCACAACCCGCATTTTCTCAGCCTTTAATATTATATTAGAGTAAGAGAAAACATGTGTCGTGATGCCACGTCGTGTAGGGGATAACTGCAGACGTTCAGGCAAGAACCTACCTCTAACACTTTTCAAAGAATTCTCAAGTTTAACATGAAGAAAACAATTTTTTAGTTAAGTTTTGACAGTCATATCCCTCGGCTCAGTCGATCAACTAGTCCACGAGTAAACATATGAATATACGCTGCGAAAAATACTTTGTTCAGTTCAATTATTATCCTACATGAGCATGAACATCCAATAGGACAACTCATGATATGCTTATCTCTATATTTAATATAAGTACATAAAGAGCTTTTATGTTCATTAAAATATAATGACTTTGGATTTAAAATATGTTATGAGATAAGCATAATGATACTTTTATATTTTAAAAATAACTAACATGCAATTCTATCATAAATCATTCCTAGAGAGCAAGTTAACCTAATAATTCAATTAGAAAAGGCACAACAGCTAGCAAGTAAACCAACATCCTACAATAATCTCTGATGAGCGTCAACAACCTGACGCGAACCCACCAAAACAACATGTGTGTCTGAACTAAAGAAACAAAACAACAAAACTACTTCACAATGGTGAGTGAAGAATCTCTACAATAGCTGCAGAACACTAGCAACTAATAACTCTAACTGCTCAGACGGTTACTGCTCCGAGTCTGCGACATTCAAAAGAAAAGAATACCTCAGCAACAATATACAAGTGGCAATGAACAATCAACAATAAAATAATCACGATGAGTCAAAGGGTTACAAACCCAAGACACGAAAAGTTATCAAACCACAATAAATAAGTCATACTATAATAAGCAACAAGAATTCTCAAAAGTGCATTAAGATAAGTTGCACAAAGTGCGAAATGAAACTATGCTTCGATAACATCTACAAGAGTAAGCATAATAACATACGTCTATATAATAAGAAGAAAGATATTGAACAGCTCTAAGCACGTGAATCATTAATACTTGGCCAAAATGGCACTGAGTCGGTGGCACATTGTCCAACACGAACCATCAGACCAAACATCTCAAAAAGGCATTGTGGTGGTGGCCACCTTATCCAACACATCCCAATAGTCCAAACATCTCAAAAATGCACTGTAGTGGTGGTCACATTGTCCAACACAAGCCAACAGTCCATAAAAAATACGACAACCCACCAAGTGTAATGATTCATAAATCGGCACTAGGTTGGTGGTCTTTTATCCACTGTCAACCAAAGACCATAACTAATACCCATGAACACTAATAAATCCCAAACAAAACACAGGATTTCTCCGACGACAAAAAGGAAGGAAAAATCTCAAAAATTCCTCTAAGGCGATACTCGACAAATCAGACTCAATTTGGCGAGATAATCCCAAGTCCACACTGATTCGTCGAATATACTCAACGAATTCAGGAGACACTCGACGAATCGTACTTAACAAAATTAAGCTAACCTAACGATACTCGATGAATCGTCTTAACCTCACTTCGATACTCGATGGATTGATGTATAATCATCTAAGTCTACGAGGAATTTGTCGATAATACTCGACGATTACTCCTTACCTCAAGGCGAAACTCAACGAATTTTACTTGGTAATTTCATGGCACTCGATGCCAAAACTGCAGACACTTGATGCCAACCGGTTTCACTCGAAGAACTCGACGCCACATCACTCGAAGAGTCATACTCGACGAAAAAGACTTCACTCGACGCCAATATCACTCAACGAAATGACTAGACCTGACGCTGATATTCGACGAATTTTACCCAGACCAGTTCCGATACTTATCGAATTTCACACCGGCTGACTTACCCATACTCGGCAAATTCAACTCAGTTGGTCTTCTACACTACCGAGCGGATTTCAATCTAGCCGAACCTTACACTACTCATATCTTCTAGGGAGGAAAAGGAAGAGGAAAGAAAGGTAATATGAATAAGAAACTTAGTAAGGGAAAGAAATCACCACTTGCCTCAAACCTCCCGAAATCCTACCTCCCGAGCGCTCCGCTACAAGGATCAGCTTCAAGAACTCCTTGGCTACGGTTCCTGAAACTTTTCGGGGAAACGAGAGTCAAGGTCAAAAACCCTAATGCCAAAAATTCAAGAAACGGGGAAAACTCACAGCACACGAGAAGATCTCGGCGAGAGCTTTCTGAATCTATCCCTCTGTCGAAGGTTTCACGCACTAGAACTCCTACAGCAGCGGCAGTAAACCTCACGATGTTTGTCGCCTCCTCTCTTCTATGTTTTCAGCCCAACGGCTTAAGGAAGAAGATGAATAGGGCTTCTATTCGGTAAGTATTTATAGATATAAATATATAATATATTATTATAATTAGTTAAACGTCCAAACGGCCAAAAAACCTGAATCATCTCGGATTTTCACGAAATTCGCACTAAGGATAAATATCGATGCTACAAATCCAACGACAAAGTCGAATTAGGATTCGACAAACCAAACTCATTTAAAAGTCCCCGAAACCAAAACATCAACACCCTAATAAAATCCACTGAGTCAAAACCTAGGATACCAATGAGCAAAAATCACGCTCCAACAACGGCACCCGTTAACTACGCGTCAACGTAATGCCCTAATGTTAATATTACGTCACTAAAAAATTTAAAATAAACATTAAAAAATCAGGGGCTTACATTCACTCCCCCTAAAAGAAAGTTTTGTCCCGAAACTTGATACACAATCGAATCTACTATAGAAAGAAAATAACAAAAGGTTATCGAATAGAAACACTTACCAAAAGAAACTAGGAGAACAGATGAGGATGACCCTCCCTCATAACTGACTCCAACTCCCTAGTCGCGCTCTTGACGTCTTAGGGCCTGTTTGGGAGGGCTTTTTAGCTCCTTTTCGTTTTCTGAAAAACGCTACCACACTTAATAGATCATTTGGATTGTCTATCGGTGGGAAAAGCTACCGCAAAAAACTCCATTTGCTCATCTTTTGGAAAAGTCACATGTCACCTACTTTTCAACCTTTTCGAAAAGCACTTTCTCATCTAAAAACATTTATCTCTTAAAAAAATCTAAAACTTAATTTTTTTGTCTTAACGCGATTTTTTTCCCAAGCGTAATTTTTTTGACCGGGTGTTTTTTTTGCCCGGCGCGAATTTTTCGTCCGGGCGCGAATTTTTCGTCCGTGCGCGAATTTTTCGCCTAAACGCGGATTTTTCGCCTGAGCAAGCATTTTTCGCTCTGGTTGGCATTTTTCGCCCGGTCTGGAATTTTTCGCCCGGGCTGGAATTTTTTGCCCGGGCGCGCGGTTTTTCGCCAGGGTGAGTTTTTTTTCGCCCGAGTGCGGTTTTTTGCCCGTGCATGATTTTTTTTTCGCCCGAGCGTGTATTTTCACCCGAGCCGGTTTTTCGTCCGGCGTGATTTTTTCGCTCGGGTGCGTTTTTTTCATCCGGGTGCCATTTTTTGTCGTTGCACGATTTTTTTTCGACCGAGCCGATTTTTTTCCCGGGGGCGATTTTTTTGCCCAGACGCGCTTTTTTCGCCCGGGCGTGATTTTTTTTCACAGGCGCGATTTTTTTGCCCGGGCGCGATTTTTTTACACCGGCGCGATTTTTTCGCCATCGCGTGATTTTTCTCCCGCGGGCGATTTTTGCGCCCGCACGCGTTTTTTTCGCCCGGGGGCGTGTTTTTCGCTCGGTCGCGATTTTTTCGCCCGATCGCGGTTTTTTCGCCCGGTCGCAATTTTTTTGCCCGGTCGCGATTTTTTTGCCCGGTCGCGATATTTTCGCCCGGGCGCGATATTTTCGCCCGGGCGCGATATTTTCGGCCGGGGGCGATTTTTTCGCCCGGACGCAATTTTTTCGCCCGGGCGCGATTTTTTCGCCCGGGCGCGATTTTTTTGATCGGGAGCGGTTTTTCGCCTAGGCACTATTTCTTTCGCCCGGGAGCGAATTTTTCGCCTCGACATGATTTTTTGCCCGTTCGTGATTTTTTTGCCCAGTCGTGTATTTTTTTAGCTTGTAAGCTATTTTTTTCGCTTTCGAGCGGAAATATCGCGTCCGTGCAAAAAATTCTCGTCCGTGCACAAAATTCGCGTCCGGGCGAAATTTTCCCGCCTAGTCGAAAAATTAGTGCCCGTCCGAAAAATTCGCGCCCGTCCGAAAAATTTGCCGTCATCCGAAAAAATTCTTGCTCATCCGAAAAATCCGCGTCCGTTCAAAAAATTCGCGTCCGTCCGAAAAATTGACACCCGGCCGAATAATTGGGGCCCGGCCGAAAATATAGGGTTTGGCCGAAAAATTGGCGCCCAGGCGAAAATATCGGCCCCGGGCGAAAATATCGCGCCCAGGCGAAAAATTCACGCCAGGGCGAAAAATTCACGCCCGGGCGAGAAAAACCGTCACCCGGTGAAAAATTCGCTCCCGGGCGAAAAAAACTTGCCCTGGCGAAATAATTGCGTCTTTTTCCCCGGACGCACATTTTTAATTAAAAAAGTTACCGCAACGAAGATTTGTCAAACGATTTATAAAGTGTCTCCTTTTTGAAAAGCTCTGCAAAAGAAGTTCACCCAAACAGTTCTCCTTTTCTAATAGACATTTTCCAAAAGCTCCTTTTCCTACCATCCTTTTGCCACCGCTCCTTCTCCTTTCTAAAAAGCCTTCCCAAACAGGCCCTTAGTTTCGCCAAAAAACCTTGACCATGGGTATTGTCTTCCTCCACAACACCCAATCCTAAGTATCTAGAATGCGAACAGGCACCTCGACGTAAGAAAGATTAGGCTGTAATTGGGGCACCGAGTCAAGGACATGCTGGTCACTAAGCACACATTTCTGCAACTGGCTCACATGAAACACATCGTGCACACCAGGGAAATTAGTGGGCAAATCCAGCCTATAAGCTGACACTCTGATGCGTTCAACAACCTGGAAAGGTCCCACATACCTGGGATCCAACTTGTGGTTCCTTCCAAATCTCTTAACGCCTGACATCGGAGAAACCTTGAGGAAAACCATGTCCCCAACTGCGAACTCCAGATCAATCCTTCGTCGATTAGCATTCTTTTTATAACGCTCCTAAGCTAAAAGAAGCTTCTCTAGAATATGCAACACAGAAGTACTCAATTCCTCCAAAGCTCCTGGACCCAACAACGGTCTTTCACCAACTTCGGTCCAAAACAAGGAAGTTCGACAATGTCTCCCATATAAAGCCTCAAAGGGGGTCATCTGCAAACTCTCTTGATAACTATTATTATAGGCAAATTCCATCAATCTAAGTCACTCGTCTTACGCTCCTCCATGGTCCAAGATGTAACATCTGACCATATCTTCCAAAATCTGATTAACTCTCTGTTTCTGACCATTTGTCTACGGATGATAAGCGGTTGAATATCTGAGGTAGGTACCCAAACCTTCCTGCAAACTTTTCCAAAAACGAGACGTGAACTTGGAATATCGATCTGACACGATACTAACAGGTAATCCATGTAATCTAATGACCTCATCTAAATACAACTTGGATATCTTCTTCATGGAATGACCAATTTTTGAATGGCACGAAGTGAGCACGTACACTTCGTCAATCTATCAACTATGACCCATATAGAATCATGTCCTCGGGGAGATCTCGACAAACCGGTAATAAAGTCCATGGAGATGCTTTTCCACTTCCAACTTGGAATATCCAAAGGCATTAGCTTGCCACCAGGCCATCTATGATCTGTCTTAACACGCTTGCACGTAAAGCACTCAGACACAAACTTGGTTATATCTTTCTTCATTTCATACCACCAGACAATCTGCTTCAGGTCTTTATACATCTTTATAGAACCAGGGTGGTAGACAACAGTAGAATCATGCGCCTCGCTACACAACTTGGCTCAAATATCCTCAACAGTGGGAATACAATATCTACCGTGGTACTTCAAGGTACCCGCATTATCAATTGAAAAGTCCGGTAATTCCATTTTTCAGCTCTACTACGAATATGCTGCAAATCAGGGTCGTCCTTTTAATGTAGCCTTATAAGCGTAATCCATGAAGGTTCTGCCACTTCCAAGCTGCTTGTCGAGTCGCTATTCCCAACAAAAATATCCATTAATAAAAACTCTTCCACCAAGGATTCTACAGAAAGGTTAAAGATTTGCGCGGTCTTCTTGCTCAAGGCGTCGGCTACCACATTAGCCTTGCCCGGATGATATAGGATTTTGACATTATAATCCGCGGCATACTCCAACCATCTATGCTGGCGCAAATTCAACCCCTTCTGAGTGAAGATATACTTCAATCTATTATGGTCTGTGTAAATCTTGTACAACTCGTCATACAACATATGTCTCCACAACTTCAAGGCATAAATCACTGCCGCAAACTCCAAATCATGAGTAGGGTAGTTTCATTCATGAATTTTTAATTATCTCGGCCCATACACAATCACTTTTCCTTCTTGCATCAATACACAACCAAGCCCAACATGCGATGCATCCACATAAACAACATACTCCACTCATTCGGTAGGTAAAGACAACTCTAGAGCAGTGCACAATCTCCTTTTCAACTTCTGAAAGGCTCCTTTGCATTCATCGCTCCATACAAACGCTGCGTTCTTCTGTGTAAGATTAGTCAGAGGTGAAAAAAACGCAGAGAATCCTTTCCACAAATCTTCTATAATAGTCTGTTAACCCTAGGAAACTTCTTATCTCTTTATGGGTGGTAGGTCTTTTCCAATCCATTACGGTAGCTATCTTTTCCGGGTCAACTAAAATTCCATCCTTATTCACAACATGACCCAAAAAGGAAACTTGAGGCAGTCAAAACTCATACTACTCAATTTTGCATACAACTTGTGTTCTCTTAAAGTAGACAGAACCAACACAAGTGCTGGGCATGCTCCTCAGCATTCTGGGAATACACCAGAACATCGTCAATAAAAACGAAGACAAAATGATCTAAGAAATCTTTAAACACTCTATTCATCATGTCCATGAAGGCAGATGATGCATTTGTCAATCTAAATGACATCATCAAGAACTCAAAATGTCCATGCCGAGAACGAAAGGCGGTCTGTGGAACATCTGTCTCATGGATTCTCAACTGATGGTAGTCTGAACGAAGGTCAATCTTTGAAAACACCATACTACCATGCAACTGATCAAACAAATCATCTATCCGCAGCAAGGGATTCATGTTCTTTAGTTACCTTATTTAGCTCCCTATAGTCAATGCACAGTCTCATATAACCATACTTCTTTTTAATAAAAAAACATGAGAGCACCCCAAGGCGAAGTACTTGGTCTAATGAATCCACACTATAGCAACTTATCTAATTGGGTACACAACTCTTCCAGCTCACACGGGGCCGTACGGTACGGTGCCTTAGCAATAGGGCGAGTACTCGGCTCAAGATTAATAACAAACTTCACATCTCTCTCAGGTGGAAGACCGGGAAGACTAACTAGAAAAATGTCAGGAAACTCTCGCACCACAAGAATATCATCGACACGCGTCAAACTACCAAGGGTTGCCAAGACAGAAACATAATTATCAACTCAGCAACTTGAATTAAGATTTTTCGACCAAGAGAGGAAGCATGCCCAGTCAGACGATGACGTAAAAACTCTTGGGAGTCTGGCCCTGCTTCAAAGAGAGGAAGCATTGAGGCATGTAGTTTTTGTGGCCGGCCAGGCCATCCCTTCGAAAAGTGTTTTAAGAGGTTGGGAGCTTAGAAGAAGAAACAGGTGCTGGCCATTCTGGAGAACGTCCATTCCCAAAGAATACATCTAGTCTCCTGTCTAACACTTCGTGTATCAGCAGAAGCTAGGACATGATGTTTCCCATTGTTGGAGAAAGGATAACTCTGGTCACTGTTTCTAATGTGGACACCACCAAGGACATTTGAAGTTTAGGTACCTTAACGCGGTGAAACAAATCAGCCCCCGTTGATCAGCTAGTTCAGACGATGACTTCAAGCCTTGTCTAGCCGCCGAAACAAGTGGGTAGCATGGATAAAGGGAAGGGCAAGTTTAATGTGGTGACTTTGGAAGAAGCGCTTAAACTTCCACCCAGGTGAAAATCTCAGGTTAGATTCTAATCTAGTCGACCAAACATTAGCTTTTATCTAGATAAAAGCTTCAATGTTTGGTCGATTAGAATTACGTACCTGCGATCACCTTTATAGGGTGGAAGTTTAAGGTTCTTCCAAAGAATCGTTGGACACATGTTCTTTATGATTCTAATGCCCTACCCTTTACTCCAAATGTTTCAGCGGCGGCTAGAGATTTTTTAGAACGGAACTCAGCTCGTGGGGGCTGAGACCGCGGGTCTCGAAACTCAAGTTGATGATCCTTGTTTCACGTTAAAACAGTGTACCTTATCTGGTGACTCCAACAATGGTGGTGTCAAACATCAGTCCCTTCTGTATCCAGACAGACTTATCATATTCTTTGGGTAGGTGATTGAATGGCCTAGCACCTTTTCTTCTGATCTGAAGCTCTCAACCTGTTAAAACACTTTTCGATAAGGAGGACTTGGCGGCCACAAAAACTACATGCCTCAATGATTCCTTCTTTGGGAATGGACTGTTTGTCCAGATAATTATCGAAAGAGATTACCATAACAAACTTCACATCTCCTCATTTGCATACCTCGATTCTTGACACTATCGATAGCTTCGACTTTCATAGCAGCTTCTACTGCCTCAGCATAATTATCTGATCCGTACGCGCTAGCCAACTGCTGGATGTCGCTCCTAAGACCACCAAGAAAATGCTTTACTCTGCTCGCTTTAGAGGCTACCAAATCCGGGGCAAACCTACTTAACTTACTGAATTCTATCTCGTACTCACTAACTATGAGTTGTCTCTGTTTTAGATGCAAAAATTTGTTCATCAAACGGTCTTGCTCGGTCGACGGCAGAAATTTCCTCAATAACAACTCCTTGAATGATCCCTACGAACATCCATCTGTAAGGTTCACTTTTTCCCTAAACCACCAGCTTTTCGCAAGACCCTTCAGCTGGTAAGCGACGACCATCACTCTTTGTTCAGCAGAAATTCCCGAATACGAAAACATTTCCTCGATGACAATGATCCAGTCATCCAATGCCATGAAATCAGCTCTACTGTCATAGGTAGGAGTTCCTAATCACTGAAAATGCAAAATGAAATTCAAATATGGTGGCAGCAGAATTGGAGGCACCAAAGGAGCAGGAGGAATAAGAATGGCTTGACCCACTGTAGGGGCATGCACTGTAGGCTGCTGCCCTGAAACGATAGTCAACGGTGCCTGAATTTGCGATTACATCTCAACCATCTTCCCTGACAGAGCCTCATTGCTCTGACGCAACCCTTCAATCGCAGCCTCACTTTGCACACCTGACGACTCGCCCTCAAACTGGGGAGTCGACCTCATCGTACCACGCTTAGGAGGCATTCCTAATGGTACAACGAACAACAAATCAAAACCTAGCTTATCGCTAGAACTACTCAACTCAGTTCAGACCAGACATGTATGAATACTTGCTCATGCTGTTAACTTGCTCTAGGATTTCATAAATAATGTTATGCTTTAACTTAGGATGATAATAATCCTATTGACTCATGTGCATAAGCTATGAATGCATGAATTCTTATTCTCTTTGGTTTAAATTCATGTGTGTATGTATATCATCATGTAGATCTTGGTTTGGCACATATGTTAATGTTATATTATGTCATGTATGTTGTGATATGCATTCTAATAATGCATTAATGCATATTATGAGCAGCGTACACATGAAATATTATGCATTCCATTCTGTATAATATCACATGTAACGAAAAGCAAAATCTAAAGGGCATTCATGTAATGATTATTATGCATCTCATACTAAATAACAGTCACATGTTGCTTACTATGATGATCCATATACAGACACATATTATGCATCTCATATTACATAATATGTCATGTATACTTCTTGTCATGCTTATGAGTGTAGTCTTCATGCTTCGACCAAGACGTACTGATGACATATCGGTTTGTGTATGAAATGGAACAAGACCGCTAAAACTATACATCTGATACCAACTATCACAACCCGCATTTTCTTAGCCTTTATTATTATATCAAAGTATGAGAAAACACGTGTCGTGATGTCACGTCGTGTAGCGGATAACTACAGATATTTAGGCAAGAACCTACTCCTAACACTTTTCAAAAAATTCTCAAGTTTAACAAGAAGAAAACATATTTTTAGTTAAGTTTCGACGGATGTATCCCTCAGCTCAGTGGATCAACTAGTCAACGAGTAAACATATGAATATACGCAACGAAAAATACTTTGTTCAATTCAATTATTATCCTGCATGAGCATGAACATCCAATAGGACAACTCATGATATGCTTACCTCTAGATTTATTATAAGTACAGAAATAGCTTTTACGGTCGTTAAATTATAATGACTTTGGATTTAAAAGATATTATGAGATAAGAATAATGATACTTTTATACTTTAAAAATAACTAACATGCAATCCTAGCATAAATCCTTCTCATAGAGCAAGTTAACCCAACAATTCAATTAAAAAAGGCACAGCAGCTAGCAAGTAAACAGACATCCTACAATAATCTCTGATAGGCGTCAACAACCTGACACGAACCCACCAAAACAACATGCATGTCTAAACTAAAGAAACAAAACAACAAAAGTACCTCACAACGATGAGGGAAGAATCTCTGCAATAGTTGTAGAATACTGGCAACTAACAACTCTAACTGCTCAAGCGGCTACTGCTCCAAACTTGAGGCATTCAAAAGAAGAGAATATCTCAGCAAGAATATACAAGTGGTAATGAATAATCAACAATAAAATAGTCATGAGGAGTCAAAGGGTTACCAAATCAAGACAAGAAAACTTATCAAACCACATCAAATAAGTCATATTATAATGAGCAAGAAGAATTCTCAAAAGTGCATTAAGGGAAGTTGCATCAAGTGCAAAATGAAGTCATGCTTCAATAACATATGCAAGAGTAAGCATAATAACATACGTCTATATAATAAGAAGAAAGATACTGAACAGCTCTAAACACGTGAATCATTAACACTTGGCCAAAACGGCACTATGTCGGTGGCACATTCTCCAACACGAACCATCAGATCAAACATCTCAAAAAGGCACTATGGTGGTGGTCACCTTGTGCAACACAACCCAACAGTCCAAACATCTCAAAAAGGTACTGTGGTGGTGGACACATTGTCCAACACAACCCAACAGTCCATAAGAAAATACGACAACCCACAAAGTGTAATGATTCACAAACCAGCACTAGGTTGGTGGTCCTTTATCCACTGTCAATCAAAGTCCATAACTAATACCCATGAACACCGACAAATCCCAAACAAAACACAAGATTTCTCCGACGACGGAAATGAAGGAAAAATCTCGAAAATTCTTCTAAGGCGATACTCGACGAATTGGACTCAATTCGGCGAGATAATTCCAAGTCAAAACGGATTCGTTGAATATACTCGACTAATTCAGAAGACACTCGACGAATCGTACTTAACAAAATTAAGCTAACCTAGCGATACACGACGAATCAGCTTAAACTCACTTCGATACTCGACGGATTGGCGTATAATCATCTAAGTCTTACAGGAATTTGTCGATAATACTCGACCATTACTCCATACCTCAAGGAGAAACTCAACAAATTTTACTTGGAGATTTTATGACACTCGATGCCAAAACTGCAGACACTTGACGCCAACCGGTTTCACTCGACGAACTCGACGCCATATCACTCGACGAATCATACTCGACAAAAAAGACTTCACTCGATGCCAATATCACTCGACAAAATGACTAGACCTAATGCTGATATTCGACGAATTTTACCCAGACCAGTTCTGATACTCGGCGAATTTCACGCAGGCTGACTTACCCATACTCGGCGAATTCGACTCAGTTGGTCTTCTACACTACCGGGTGGATTTCGATCTAGCCAAACCTTACACTACTTCAATCTTCCAGGGAGGAAAAGGAAGAGGAAAGACAGGTAATATGAAAAAGAAACTTACCAAGGGGAAGAAATCACCACTTGTCTCAAACCTTCCGAAATTCGGCCTCATGAGCGCTCCGCTACAAGGATCGGCTACAAGAACTCCTCGGCTACAGTTCCTGAAACTTTTAGGGGCAAACGAGAGTCAAGGTCAAAAACACTAATGCCAAAAATTCAAGAAATTGGGAAAACTCACCGTGCACGCGAAAATTTTGGCGATAGCTTTCCGAATCTACCCTCTGTCGAAGGTTTCGCGCACCGAAACTCCTACGACAGCGGCCGAAAACCTCACGATGTCCATCGCCTCCTCTCTTCCGCGTTTTCGGCCCGACGGCTTAAGGAAGAAGATGAACAGGGCTTCAATTCGGTAAGTATTTATATATATAAATATATAATATATTATTATAATTAGCTAAACGTCCAAACGACCGGAAAACCCGAATCATCTCGGATTTTCATGAAATTCACACCAAGGCTAAATATCGGTGCTACAAATCCAACGGCGAAGTCGAAATTAGGATTCGACAAACCAAACTCGAGTTAAAATTCTCCGAAACCAAAACATTAACACCCTAATAGAATCCACTGAGTCAAAACCTCGGATACTAATGTGCAAAAATCATGCTCCAACAACGACGCATGTTAACTATGCATCAACGTAACGCCCTAACGTCAATATTACGTAACTAAAGAAATTTAAAATAAACATCGAAAAATCGGGGGCGTTACATTACACGAGCGTGACCTTTGGAGGTCAAGGGCGTGTTCAGGGCGTGATCGCTGGGGAGTCGCTGGATTGGCTCGGGGTAAGTTCACGTGCAGTCACAGGTGTATCATGGGTGCAAGTCACGTGTGTGACTCCTGGAACACGAGCGGGTACTTTAGCTTTTTCACGATTTTGAACTCTGGACAACATAAACAGGACGGGACACTTCAATTAAAATTACACGCCACTACGTCACGCAGTGACATAGGGCGTGTATTGCCATTTTTTCCCAAATTCCGCAGAAACCTGCATAAAGTAGAATTAAACCAAAGTAAAACCAAAATTAAAAAAAATATATTAATGTAAGTACAATAATACAAAATTAACATAAATATTAATATAATTATTATACTAAAATATAACCTAAATACAACTTATCAGAGCGCATTCTCCTGAGCTCTTTCCTTCTCCATCTGTTGTACTTGCTAGTTTGTTGAGCGTGAGGGAACTAGAGAGCAAGCAGAGCGAAATTCGAGGGATGGAATGATTTAAGTCCCACTTCCTCGCCATAAAACATCATAGCTCTCTCTAGTCTTTCAAGTAGCTTGTCCTCAAAAGAAGACCTGTGTGCATTTTATAGCATTCTTGTAGGGTCGCGTTGGTATTTGCGCGCGATTAAAACTTGAGTTGATGAATGACGTTGCTCTGTTCCGTTCACCAAGATCACCAATTTTGTCGAAATGACAAACATCCCCCCCCCTCAGGCAGTGCGGGTAGGCTGCCCGGTGACGGTGGCGGTCGTAGACGGCAGCAGCAACCAACGCACATGCGGAAGAGGGACATGCGCACGCCCATACAGCAGGCATGTTAAGGGGTGCACGCGTGCGCTCGTGCGGCGTGCATGCTCGCATGGAGCGCAAGCGTGCCCGTGAGCTCTCGTGCAGAACATGCACACCCATGTGGCGTGTGCGCGCTTGGGATGCACGCACACGGTAACATATTGTAACTCTATAAGAAAGCAAAAGAAGTCTAAAACCTCCCCGTACTTTTCTCATTTCCACTGTATTCCTCCACACATTCCTATTCTATCAATCATTCTCCATAAAAAATTTGCATCACATATAAGCATTGAACAATACGGTAAGCTAACGATTAAAAACGCATAGATTAAAAACGCATAGGTAAAAAAAGTAAAGTTAATGCATACTCACAAGGATTCTCAGTTGACTCCTGTTGAAGGCTCCACTCAAGATAGTCCACTAAGGCTCATCAAATGTGGAATGGCCTTATATAGTATCTCCAGCGTAGAGCCGTTACACCCTAGTGACACGAAACCCATTGGGTCGTTCCGAGTCGGTCCTTACACGCGCGGACATATAACCAAATATCGTAACAATCTCCTCCTATGTCCGCGGTGAAAACCGACGTCGGAAAAGAGGGTGGTGTGTGTAATGTTCAACCAGAATTCGACTCAATACACAACCGTGTCCATCACACTTGTCAGAACATATTGGACGTTAAACAGAGCAGTTGTATGCATGCATAAGAATAAACAGAAAAACTCAGCAGCATCATAACAAAGTCAAAAGTACAATCACAGCACAGGTACCAGAACACCTAGTGTCTCATGACCAACTAAAGAGCAAGAAAGTCCAAACAACAAGTGAAAGAAAGGAAAGCTAAATAGTGCTCTAAGCAGAAGAGAAAGGAAACCAGACAAACACTCTAGACGTCATCGTCCAGCAGGTCATCCTCCTCTGGATCCCAACCTGCAAGTGCTCCTCCATCGGCAACAGCCCCTGTAATTTCCAACAGAGAAGTTCATTCAGAATGAATTCAAACTTGGAAAATGTACAAGTATCTAGTTCTACTTATATGAACGTAGTACAGTATGAGGAAGCATGTGTAGAGTATTTAGGTTCTACCTCAGAATCTGTTATCTGTTTCCAAAAGAAACGATTTCCAGACTTCTGGACACCGCAGCTGTATCTGTGTTCCTATGTGGAATGTCACGGTTACTGTTCTTCTAAAGTTAATTGGAACTCATCAAATATGGAATGGAACCGATAAACGGAAGAAGAGCCAAACCTAGTCAGATTGTGTTATCAAATGTGGAATAACACTCTCCTCCTAGATTAGGAAGACGAAACCAGATGAAGTTGTTAACATCAAATGTGGAATGAAACAACTCACCAAATTCGTACTCAGCAACCCCGAACATCAGCGGAGCACAACACGCTTGCTTTGACAAAGGAAAGTGGAAAAATCAAAACATTTGGACAAAGGCGGAACTGAATCGCCTAACCTTGAAACTAAGGCTGAACTTACAACGCCTTGAGTCCCATTTCCCCCACTGTTTTGATTGATCGATCTTTAGGCATTCCTTTCGTCAGTGGATCAGCCAGATTATCCTTCGATCGCACATCGATCAAAGTGATAATGCCTTATTCTTTCAGATAATTCAGTAGAGCGTGTCTCAGTCGTACATGTCGCCTCTTAGTATTAAAAAGGACATTCTTCACGACTTGGACTGCTGCTTGATTATCACAGTACAGGCTCAAAGAATTAACTTGAAGTCTAGACAAGGGAATGTCTAGAATCAAATTCCTGATCCAATCTGCCTCTTCACCAGTTGAAGCTAAGGCAAACAACTCGGCTTCCATAGACGACAAAGCTATACAAGTCTGTCTTTTGGATTTCCAAGTGACTGCAGCGCCACCCAAAGTGAAAATAAATCCACTAGTGGACTGTCTGTTCCCAACTTCTGAACACCAGGAGGCATCAGAGTATCCTTCCAAAGTAGGAGGGTAACCAGTGTAGCACAGAGCGTGATCTTTAGTACCTTTCAAGTACCTCATCAGCCGATCTAAGGCATCCCAATGCTCTTTGCCTGGACTACTGGTAAAGCGACTCAGCATGCCAACCGAGAAGGCAATGTCTGGTCTTGTACAACTCGTGGCATGCATGAGACTACCAATGATCTTCGAGTATTTTACTTGATCAACGCTGGTCCCTTCATTCGGACTCAACTTGACATTTGGATCAATTGGTGTTTCAACCGGCCTACAATCTTTATAACCCCAGGTAGTGAGAATCTGTTCAATGTAATGAGCTTGACTTAAAGTGACACGTCCATTGTGTACTCTAACTTTCATACCTAACAGGGTATCTACAGGACAAAGGTCCTTCATATCAAACGCTTTCGCAAGAGCAGATTTAGTATCCCTCACTGCAGCAAGGTCTGAACCCAGAATCAACATGTCATCCACATATAGGCATATGATGACTGTTTGATTTGACATCGAGCGGTAGTAGAGGCACTTGTCTGAGAGACTGGACTGAAATCCAACGCTCTTTACCACTTGATCAAATTTAATGTGCCACATCTTAGGTGCTTGTTTAAGACCATAGATCGATTTATCGAGTTTGCACACTTTTTCTCTTAGATCCTTATGTACATAACCTTCAGGTTGTGCCATGTAGATCTCCTCATCAAGCTCTCCATTTAAGAAGGATGTCTTTACATCCATCTGATGAACTATAAAGTTCTCGATAGAAGCTAAGGCAAGAAGTATCCTAATAGTGGATAGGTGGCATACAGGTGAATAGACGTCAAAGTAGTCAATTCCCCCCTGTTGTTTATAACCCTTAGCTACTAGACGTGCTTTATATCTGGCTATAGACTCATTACTGTGCAACTTCTTCTTTAGTACTCATTTGCATCCTAGGACTTTAGCTCCTTTCGGCAGGTCAACTAGATGCCAAGTGTTGTTTTGTAGCAGCGAGTTCATCTCATCATCGATGGCTTCTGCCCACATTAACGCATCTCTAGATCGCATTGCTTTCTAATAGGAAAATGGATCATCCTCTAAGTGGTAGGTGACAAAATTCTCACCAAAATCCTTAGGGATTCTATCTCTTGTAGATACTTTAAGAGGAACAGGTTCCACCTCTATAGGTTGGGGAGCAGTGCCAGAGGGGCCAGCTTCAGGTTCTACAGTAGATTCTGAAACCATGTCAGTAGACCCAGAGACGGTCAAGCCATGATCTTTGATAAATTTATGTTCAAAGAAAATAGCATCTCTAGACTCTATCACTGAATTAGTGGATAGATCCAAAAACCGGTCAGCTGCACTATCTTCTGCACTACCTAGATAAACGCAGGTCATTGTTCTAGGTCCCACCTTAGGTCTCTTAAGGTCTTGTATTCTCACATAAACAATACAGCCCCAAGTCTTTAGAGTGTCATATCTACAGGGATGCCCATGCCACAACTCATACGGAGTAGAGTTGAGCTTTGAATGAGGCACTCTGTTTAGAATGTGGTTTGCAGTTAGGACTGCTTCCCCCCAAAAAGAATTAGGCATGCCAGCTGTGAGGAGCATAGAATTCAACATCTCTGTTAAAGTTCTATTCTTACGCTCAGCGATGCCGTTTGACTGGGGTGAGTAAGGAGCTGTGGTTTCTAGGATTATGCCCTCAGAGGCACAAAAGTCCCTAAACCCAGTTGCAGTGTACTCTCCTCCTCGATCACTTCTAAACCTCTTAATCTTTAAGTTTAATTGATTTTCTACCCGAGATTTGAAAATCTTGAAGGTCTCAAAAGTCTCATCTTTCGATTTCAATAGGTAAACATGACAATATCTGGAAAAATCGTCGATGAATGTAATTAGATATTTCCTTCCCCCTCTAGTGACGTGACTACGGAAATCACAGAGGTCAGAATGTATCAACTCCAGAAGTTGTGTGCTCCTAGAAACGGTCTTGAAAGGGTTTCTAGTGATCTTAGTCTGGGCACAAACCTCACACCTATCAAATCGAATAGACATATCTAATGGAATGTTTTGACTTTTAGCTAAATCTCGCATTTTCTTATAGTGAATATGTCCAAGTCTATTGTGTAATAACTTTGAATCTATCAGAGTGGAACTCACTTGGTTTATGCAATCGTTATCTAGGCTAAGTCTATACATACCATTGATCAGATAAGCGCAACCAAAGTAGTGAGAATTGACAGATAAAGTCATTCTACCGTTTATGGTTGTGAAAGACATTCCAGCTTTATCAAGCAAGCTCATAGAAATCAAATTCTTGGTTAAATTATGAACTACTTTAACATGTTGTAAAATTAAAGTTTTACCTGAAGAGAGGACTAGCTCTGCAGTCCCAGCATGGGTAACATCTGTCGCTCCTCCATTGCAGTTCTCGACTCTATCCTTGACCGCTGAGACCTTTGAAAGAAGACCCCTGTCATTTGTGACGTGACAGGTAGCACCACTGTCCAGCCACCACTCAGACGACGCACTGCGGTGACTACTCCCAATCATAGCCACGAAGGACTTGGGATCAGAGATGTCGACCACCATGTTCGCCGTATTTTGTGGGGCTTCCTCCTTTTGTCTTTTCGGACCCTTGCATTCAGCGGCCCAATGACCCCATTTACCGCAGTTGTGGCACTTGCCCTTCTTCCTTTTGAGAGAAGGCTTTTTGACCGCCAACGGTGCGTGGGTATCACCCTTAGGTGTCGGGGGCTTCCGAGAAGGCTTACTAGGACGTGAAACGAAATTGACAGCCTGTGAGGGCTGCGCAACCTGCTCCATGCTTTTCCCAGCGATGTTCTGGTCCTCAATGTGGATGAACCTTTTGAGTTCATCAAGACTTATCTTCTCTTTCAGTCGGTGCATCTCGGTCTTGAAAAAGAGTCACTCAGGAGGCAGCTTGCTCAGAATCATGTACACAAAGAGACTGTCGTCCATCTTCGACTGATCATCATCCAGCTTCTGACGCAGGTTGACCAGCTCCAAGAGTTGAGTTGTGATGGGCACGTTCGCCTTGAATCTGAAGTTGAAGAACTTCTCTCCAATGAGCGACTTTGACAATCCTTCCTCCTTCTGAAAATGCGCGTTCAGCCGATCCCATATTTCTTTTGCAGACTTGTACGCGTGGTAGGTCAACGCGAGACGCGGGTTCAGGGAATTCAACAGGTAATCCCTGCAGAAGTCTTCATCCTTGTTCCACTGGTACTCGCCCACGTCCTCGACAGTAGAAGTGAAATCGCTCTGAACAGTATAGAAAATCTCACGTTCCTTCATTCCTAGTTGGACTTGTATTTTCCAACTAAGAAAATCGGAGGCGTCGAACGATTGCAGTTTAACGGTGTCGAGCGCGCTTTTCTTCGACATCGCACTAGATTTAAATAGGAAAATAAAATGCTAGAACGAGGTCACCTGAGCCGTGTGAAGACGTCAGAAAATCTTTGGATCCAATCCAGTCAAATAATATGTTTGGCTCCTCCAAGCAACAACTGCACAGAGCGAATTCTTCCTCTGGATCGATCTGGATGAGAAAATCAGATTCGGAAAATTGAGATTTGCAACAGGATTGAGGCACTGATCTTCTCCTCCGATTTGAGACAAAATGAGAGGTCAGCACACTGGCTTGGATCAGATCTGGCACTATAAATTAAGCAAAAAAAATTGAGATCCTCCTTGATCTGCAAGATCAGGCAACTCCTCTGGGCTTTGGATTTACAAACAGGAATAGCAACAGATCATATAGGGAGATTTGCTTCCTTGTCCGATCGGCCAAGAACAACCTCTTCCAGCGAGTAGATCAGAAGATAGATCCAAGCAGAGATCAAAGCAACTCCCCAACCAGCAACTTCTTCCTCGATCTCAACAAGGAGCGAGCGACCGAGACCAACAGAACACCTCCTCCGGCGAGACCAGCAACCGAGACCTACAGAGCACCTCCTTTCGATGACTTCTCCTAGATCACCGATGGCACGGAGATGGCAGATCTGGGATCTCCCCTCCGACAGATCTGGAAACCTGGAGCGCTCGGCGAAACGGGACGGGATCGAGAGCAGATCTACGAAGCGACGGCCGGATCTGAACGGAGGCGGCCGGAGGTGGCCGGATCTGGACGGAGGCGGTAAAAAAAACTGAAATCTGGAGGCTCTAGAGATGGTGATGCTCCAGGCGGGGCTGTTTAGGCGACAGTGCTCCAGCCGGTGATGGAAAAGGACGGAGACGGCGACAGACAACTCGCGATGCAGAGCACACCCCTCCTTCGCGATCTGTAAGGAAACGGCCGGCGCCGAAGTCGGCAACGTCAACCAAAACCAGGATCGGGGAACTCGCGATCCGGGAAAATCACGATCTGAGATTCTCGGCGGCTGCTGCTATCACGCAAGAAAATTGCGACGGAAACAGGGGCAGCACGCGAAGAGTAAAACCGTGATCAACGATCCTCGACGGCGACGGAAGAAATCCGGAGAGCGAGAGAGAGCGGACGGGAACGGAAACCTAGAATTCTATCTTGAGAATGTTGAAGGCTCCGCTCAAGATAGTCCACTAAGGCTCATCAAATGTGGAATAGCCTTATATAGTATCTCCAGCGTAGAGCCGTTACACCCTAGTGACACGAAACCCATTGGGTCGTTCCGAGTCGGTCCTTACACGCGCGGACATATAAGCAAATATCCTAACAACTCCTCCTTTTAAGAATCCCTGCAAGTACAAGAGAATATGTTAATTTTGTGCTTCAAATGAAGCCCAGTGTAATCAGAAAAGGAAAGTCGAAATACAGAGAGGAAATTGGTCAATAATGACGTGCGGAAGAAACTAAATAGTGAGTTAAATGAAGGGGGATGAAAAATAGAACACTGATGAGATCAGCGGTGGAGTTAATGTTTTAGTCGACGGCGAGGCAGAGGAAGACAAAGGTTATGATTAGGAGGAGCAGCATAATGGGTATCGGGAGGTGAGATAGCTCAGTGCCACCACATTGCCAGGTGAAATTCTTGGGTTCGAGCTCCGGTTATAGATCACGGTGCAGGATAAAGCCAATCTTAACACGTGGAAAAAAACGATCTAAAACATGGATGTTCAATGGCAATGTAAGAGAATAAAAAAATACAAAACACTTATATCATGTAGAGTTTTCAACAACATTCTATCTAATTTATCTACAATTTGCTGCATTATAACAAAAAATGAAGAAATAAAACACTTGGATGACAAAAAGTGGAGTCTGCTGATACCCTTAAACATTATGAAATTCTAAAAATAAACAACAAAGATATCATTAATAAAATGACATCTTAAATGTCAATAATAACTTCTGAGATGTCGTTTTTGATATCTGAACTGTCACAAATAATATCTGAGATATCTAGTATAACAACTTAGATATCAAATATAACATTTGCGATATTTCAGAGAAGTTTGACAGAAACTAGAAAATGTTGGTGGGAAGAAGCTTGATGGAAAACTAATGAAAATGGAGAAATACCTAGGTGGCAGAGAAGCTTGAAGGTGGCCGGAAAATGCAGAGGACAAGCAGCAACGAGGAAGAAGAAGTCCAGCGGTGTCATTTGGTATCTGGGAGATTAGCGGAGTTGTCCCGAAAGAGCTATGAATTGAATGCAGGTTTATTAATGAAAATAAGCAAAAATCCTATTTCAATCCATTAAGTTGAAGTGCATTTTGAGTTGGCCACAATTTAAGGAAAAATGAAAAAGAATTTTTTGAGTGCGTTTTAAATATTTTATTATTGGTGTGTTAATAACCATTTGATGTGTAAATAATTTTTTTGGTGCGTCAATAATATTTGGCTGTCAATAGCCAAAAACGATGTGCTTTTAACATTGAACTTATTTTAAGATCGATGGTTTTTTAGACCTAAAACCAATTCTATCTCAAATTTGTTTAACAAAAGGGCTTAATTGATTTTTCTCTCAAAATCAATTTTTGTAAACCAATTTCCATTCAAACAAACTGATTTTTTGATTTTTTTTTTTTCATGGTATATTTATTTCTACATGCATTTTCTCATTCTTTAATGCATCTAATTCATTAATTGAAGTTGTTGGTTTTCAAGAATTAAAAGCAAAGAATTTTTTTCATCTGAACGGTGTTCACCCAATAACGCAATTTTTGACCACAAGCAAATTTTTACCCCAGGCACGCGATTTTCGGCTCAAACGTGAATTTTGCACCCAGGGGCGCTTTTGCTAGGCACATGTTTACTAACACGAATTTTTCGCACAGTGATGTGTTTTTCTCATGGGTGCGCGATTTTCACCCGAGGCATGTATATCGGTCTGGATGCATTTTTTTGGCCCTGACCTTATTTATTGACCAAACGCAACTTGTTCACTCGGTCGCATTTTTCTCCTTTAACTCGATTTTTTCATCCTAGACGCGATTTTTTTTCGTCCGGAAACGATTTTTTTTGTCCAAGCACGATTTTTTCGCTCAGACGCAATTCTCTTCCCGGAAGCGATTTTTTGCCAAAACAAGAGTTTTTCGCCCCGAGCATGAATTTTTCTCCCGAGCACGGCACCAGGGCACGATTTTGTCAGGTTGGGCGCGTTTTTTCTCCCTGATGAGATTTTTTCTGCACAAACACAATTTTATTGCCCACTCGAGATTTTTCGCCCTAACGCGATTTTTTTTGTCCTGAACGCGATTTTTTCGGTCAGGACATGATTTTTTCTCTCAGACACGATTTTTTCATCCCGAAGACAAATATTTCACCCGGCCACGATTTGTTCGCACAGGCGCAATTATTTTGGCACGAAAAAAAATTTATTTGACCCGGATGTGATATGTTTGTACGAGTATGATTTTTTTTATCTGGGCATGATTTTTCGCCCGACAACGATTTTTCCTGTTCGTTTTTTTTCTCCCCAACACAATTTTTTCGAACAAGAAACTTTTCGGCCCGAACATCAAATTTTGCTCCCAAACATAATTTTCTCAGCCTGAACGCTGAATTTCTCACCAAAACGTGATTTACTCGGCCCTGCCGTGATTTTTTTTTTGCTTGAACTCAGTTTCTTTGCTTAGGTACGGGTTTTTCGACCTAAATGCGTGCTTTTCGTCCTGCAAAAGTTTTTTTACTAGGAGCATGATTTTTTGCACGGCCATAGCAAGCAAATTTTTAGCCCGAGTTGAAAAAGGCGCTCCCAAGTGAAAAATTCTCACTCGATGAAAAACGCATAGCTAGGTTAAAAATTTGCGCACAAGCAAAAAAATCATGTCCGAGCCGAGAAAATCACATCCGAGCGAAAAAATCGCGTCTGTGTCAAAAATCACGTCCAAGTGTAAAATTCACGGTCGGTCAAAAAACCGAATCCGGGCGAAAAAATCATGTCCGAATCGAAAATATCACATCCGGGCAAAAAATTATCGGTCAGCCAAAAAAATCGCGTCCATGGGAAAAATTGTGGTCGGCCCGAAAAAATGGCATCTGGTTGAAAATTTTGCACTTGGGCTGAAAAATTCGCATTCGAGCTGAAAAAATTGCGTCTGGACAAAAATATTGTGTTCGGGCGAAAAAATTAGATTCGAGCAGAAAAAACATGTTAGGGCAAAAAAAAGCTTCAGGTTTAAAAAAACACATTCGGGCAAAAAAATTGCGTCTAGATGACAAAATCGCACTTCGGCCAAAAAATCACGCTTGGGAGAAAAAACATGACCAAAAAGAAAAAAATCGCGTTCAGGCCAAAAAAATCATGTACGGGTCAAAAGTATTGCCTATAGGCAAAAAAATCGTGTTCAAGCAAAAACAATTGCGTGGAGGCAAAAAAATCGTGTTTGTACCGAAAAACATCGTGTTCGGGAGAAAAATTCACATTCAGATCGAAAAAGGGCATCTGGGCGAAAAAATCGTGCTTGTGCGAAATATCGCATCCGTGAGAAAAATTTGCGGACATGCCGAAAAAATCGCGTCCGACCGAAAAAATTGTGTTTGAGCTGAAAAAATCACGCGCAAGTGAAAAAATCATTCTGGGCAAAAAAAAATTATGTTTGGGCCGAAAAATTTTTGTTAGGGCAGAAAAAATTCTGTTCAGGCAAAAATATTTTGTTCAGACGAAAAGATCTCGTCTAAGCTAAAAAAATTGCAGCAAGGCGAAAAAATCACTTCCGAGCCAAAAAATTGCGTCAAGGCTGAAAAAATCACGTTCAGGAAAAAAACCGCGTGCAGATCGAAAAAATCGCGTCATGTCCGAAAAAAGACGTTTGGAAGAAAAAGTCGTATCTGTGAGAAATATTTGCATCCGGGTAAAAAAAATCACGTCCAGGTCAAAAAATTCACATCTATGTAAAAAAATCATCCAAGCCTCCACGGGCAAAAAATTCGTCTCTGTGCCGAAAAACGAGTCTAGGCAAAAACACGTGCCTCGGCAAAAAATACCTGCGCCAAAAACCCCACAATTGGGCAAAAAACGGGCGCCTAGGCAAAAAAAACAGAGCCCAAGTCAAAAACGTGTCCCCTGGATATAACTTGCCCGATCAAAAAAACACACACTCACGTGAAAACGAACACCTGCGTAAAAAAGTCACTCATTTTTGCGGAAAACCCATAGGCGGAGGTAAGAATTGGAGAATTGATTTTTTAATACAAAATCAATGTCATAGGTTTTCGCTTCAAAGTCAAAATCCGCAATTTAGTTTTAGATTAAACTGGCTTCATCAAACATATTAAAATTTCTCACTAAGAATAAATAATATCAGATTCTTATTCCCATCAACCTTAGCCATTAAAAAATGATTGAAATTTCACTCCCCTGATGAATCATCAACTCCACCTCACAGCAGTTTTTCAAATGGATTTTACAACAATAACTCTAAAATAATCTATGAAGAGTAAAAAATGAGCGGTATGTGAAGAACTCGGACGCTCAATCCAACATTGGCGATGTGGAAGACAGCCCCATCAAAGGAATCAGCTACTGCAGGATTATTGAAAAACAATAACCTCGAACCAGCTGGAAACAGTGGTTAAAATCCTTCAGTTCTGACTCAGAGGAAGTAATCAGGGGCTGGTTTCTTAGAAGGAACACCTCTTGCTTCCTGCATTGATTGGACATCACTGTTAACAGAAATATGACGGCACTTGGATTCGAATTTGCGTGGGTCGCAAAATAAACAAACCTGTGGAGCTGCGTCAAAAACACGAAACTGCTTGTTCAAATTCTCATCCAGCTCTAGGATGGCCGCCACATTTCCACATCTAGAAAATTATCGTGAAGAAACACACTAATAATTATGCGCGGAGCTCAAAACATAAACAATATTCGCTTTTATCTTCAATCTATTTCTTCAATTTGAGGATGGCTAATATCAACTCGGTTCAATTTTAAATCAACTTGAGACAGATATATCTACACATATACAAACAAATATGTATGCACAAAATGAAGAGATTACATATTTATATCAATAAAAATACAATTATGCAGGTTTGTCTGTATTTACAAGCACATGAATGCTGGCATTTAATTCTGCTCGCATTATAATATATAAACATGCAAGGTGTTGGTATGTTTGAACTATGCTATGTATCTGAGTAAATATAATAATATGGGTATGATATGCTAGTTTAAAATTTATGAATGGTGCTTTTTAAAATCTTAGGTTTGGTTGGAGTCAGCTCAAAATTTGTTGAGTCAACTACAACTTGAAAAGATGAAATTGAAATCTTCTGAATTTGAATTGAGGCCGGCCCATGCAAACTTGACTCATTACAACCCTCGCTCTCGACTAATAGCGCTGCAAATGAAGGGGAAAAGAAAGATGTAGTTGTGCAAAAAGACACTAAAATGCAGACATCCCCACTCCTAATCCCTTGCAAGAAAAATGGGCTCCAACTGAAAAATGATTCTTAATCATCATCATTAGTAATAGCCTGGTGCCAACTTGGAGTTGGCTTTACGAACTCTCATTTTCCATTATGAGAAAAGTTGGTAGAATTTTAATTAATTTTTAATAATCTTATTGAGCATTTCAAGATGTTTGGTATTTTGAGTTCTACATCAATTTGATGGAAAAGCTCAAAACTATAGAGGGGAAATTAGACTATTTGGTGAAAAAATTCAATCATGAAAAAATATTCCTTTTTGTCACATTTTTGGAGAAAACACTTTGTTATGGGCTAACATGTAGTGCATCATTATCTCATTGGGGGGTCATAGTGATAACAGAGATACGAGGAAATTAGGATGAACGTATCGAGAATGCGACGGAGTCACTGTCCCGCCTTCAATTTGAGCTTCTCTTCGTGCTCATAGAATGGTATTTCGATGCGGTTTACCAGCTCCTTGATTTCTCGCCAGAGAAGCTCCATGTAGCATGTTGCCGGTGGTATGACGCCATCGGGAGGGAAGCCTCCATCGTTCTCGTGGATCATGCAAATGATGATGATGTTGTCGAGGGGTCACTGCTTGTGTATAGCCTGCATCAATTCACCGTGATGGGCGGGTCAACAAAGTGCCCAAGGAATAGTAGTGATCATGGAGATCTAAAATGGAAGTGCCTACTGGGGAGAGATTGTTGGGAGTAATATCTAGAGTGTGGACAAGGGTGCTTAGTGGTAGCGGACAATTGTAGGCAATGGAAGAACCTATGGGATGGGAACCAGTGCCTGGAAGTAGCGATGTTAGTTGGTGAACAATTGCCATAATGAATGGATCAAGAGTGGTCGGTGGTACAAGTGGCGCAAAGCTCGATGTCGGTGAAATTTGTGGTTGGAGATGGACGTGCGGGATGAAGACGGCAGGTGCCGATAAAGGTGCATTGAGGGTGGCTGACTGCGCGTCGTGTACGACTTCGGATCGCGGAATGGGCGGCGGGGAGGCTTTCTGTACAGCTTAAAAGCCCTTGACTTTGGCAATGAGAGTGACAAAAGCTAGCTCCCATTTGCACTGCTCGAAAGTTGCCATATCGTTCAAATATTTCTGTCGGCCAACCTTTGCTACTATGACTACAGAGTATCGAGAGAAAGTCCGACTGCACTACGACACCAATGTCCCAAATTACTAGCCCCATAACTGCAATGTTTTGTGATTGCGCGGGGCTCAAGAATGATAAATAGAAGACGCTAACACAACATCAAAGCCGATATCATTGCGTCGAAGACTGGAGAAGCAAAAATAAAGAGAAGCCAAACTGGGAGGTCGTTGTGGAGTCGGAGTGAAGATGAAAGAAACAAAAGGTCGCAAATGCAAAACGACAAAGAAACCCTAGTGAAGACAGCTCGGCAGGGATACGGAAGATGCGTGATCGACTGGTGTAGAGAGACGCAACAATCGGCTAGAGTCGGAGATGCGCTAGCAGAGAATACATGTGTGGAGTTGGACTACACAAAGAAAACAGACTCGCGATGTTGAAGCCAAGAGACGGGCAATCGACGGACCTTGCAATCGATGCGAAGCGCACAAGGGCGATTTTATGCGCGGGTGAACCCGAAAGGGATTTCTAATGGGAAAGCATTGTTGGAAGGGTGTATGGCTGTTGGTGGTCGATGTTGAAGCAATACGTTGCAGCAACAGTAGAGGAGGCAAATTGGCTAAAATACCAAGCTGCTACAGGCTAATCTGCACCACATCAATATCTCGTCGAAGGTGAAAGTTATTAAGTTAAGGTTAGCTAGTCACCTAGAGGGGGGTGAATAGGTCTTTGAAAATTCCTAAGTCCTTTGATGTTTTCTTACTAAGTGATCTAAAGCTTGTCCTTAGTACCTGCAATATAAAAGAAGAACAAACAACACAACAAAGCACACAGATATTTATAGTGGTTCCCCAAATGAGTACATCCACTTTCCCTCCCACCTTTCTAACTTATGTTAGACAAGGATGGTTAGCGTCACCTCCCTCAGAAGAGGACAAACAGTAGCTTCTGGCGCTACTGTAGCTTTCCCGCAACGGCATGAAATACTTTGACTTTGTTGACTTCTGGTGACATCAGCAGTGGTCACCCGGTGCTACTGTAGCTTTCCCGCAACGGCATGAGATACTTTGACTTGTTGACTTCTGGTGACGTCAGCAGTGGTCATCACTTTCTGGACTTAGAAAAATTCCATAACTAATTATGCGTTGAGTGATGTTGAAACACTCAACGCACGCTGACTTGGCTCTTCAATAGAAACGTTGAGTGAGCATGCTTCACTCAACGCTTCTAAACTTAGAGAATTTCTGCTGGCTTTGTCTCAGCGGTTCCTTCTCAACTGTCTCAGCGGTTTCTTCTCAACTGTCTCAATGTTTCCTTCTTCACAGCTGAGACTATCTCATGTCTCAGCGGTTGTGCTGAGACCAACACTTCTCTCAACGCTTTGCATTGAGCTTCTCAACTGTCTCAGTGGTTATGCTGAGACCTTCTTCTCAGCTGTCTCGACGTTTTTGCCTCAGTCAAATTATCTGACTTCCAGTTTACTCTTTTTGTTCACCTGTCCAATCAAGGACAACATGCATGCATGATCTTAAGCACACATCAAATACAACTATATGTGTATGTCATTGACCAGTTTGACTTCTTACAAATTTGGGACATTGGGATCAATATACTCAACAATCTCCCCAAATTTGAAGAAGTCAAAACATTGCTTGATCAATAATACAAGTCATTGACATGCATAGTATATTCAACACAAAAAAAAAACTAAAACTTGTGTAACATCATTAGAGTTTGGAAATGTTACCACATTTCTCCAGCCTGTGGAGAATTACTTACTCCCTCTGGCATGCTGCCAGTCTCAAGCCGCATATCTCCTGGGTGAGCCACCCTTACTATTCTAGTGTTGAAGCAACTTCAGTACCACCTGGCTTTGAGCTTTCTGCATCTTGACTGTACAGCCTGTGGAGAATTACTTACTCCCTTTGGCATGTTGCCAGTCTCAAGCCGCATTTCTCTTGGGTGAGCCACCCTTACTATTCTAGTGCTGAAGCAACTTCAACACCACCTAGCTTTGAGCTTTCTGCATCTTGGCTGTACAGCACTGTCATCTTGGCTTGGTCAAGTCTTGGTCAGGTCTTGATCAGGTCTATTCTTCTTTCCCCCTAACTACTCTCCCCCTTTTTGACATCTGTAATAGGGAGATCTTTGTGGAGTTTTTCTCCCCCTATTTGTCTGGGGTTGATCTCCCCACTTTGACTCAATCCCATTGCAGCTGTTGGGCTTACTCCCCCTCAACAGTTGCACACTAGCTTCATTATCTTGAGGAAGGACTTGTACTACCTGCAAAATAGACAGTACTGCATATGGTAGAAGAGAGAATTGAAGCAACACAAGATTTAACATATCCAATTCAAATTTGAAGGTGTTGAACTTGACTTCATCTAATGGCTTAGTGAAGATATCAGCCACTTGCTTATTTGTGGAGACAAACTCAAGGTTGATGTCTTCCCTTTCCACATGTTCTCTAATGAAATGATATATAATTTCTATATGCTTAGTCCTGCTATGGAAGATAGGATTCCTAGCTATAGAAATTGCACTAGTAGAATCACAAAAGAGTGAAGTTCTACTTATTTGAATATTGTAGTCCTGAAGTTGATGCTGGATCCACAGCAACTGAGCACAGCAGCTCTCAGCTGAAATATACTCTGACTCTGCAGTTGAGATTGCAATACTTGTTTGCTTCTTGCTGCTCAAAGAGACAAGCCTTCCACCTAGAAATTGACAGGACCCAGAAGTGCTCTTCCTGTCCTCCTTGCAGCCTGTAAAATCTGCATCTGAATAGTCTGTTAGTTCAAACTCCCCATTCCTAGGGTACCATAGGCCAAGATCTGGGGTGCCCTTAAGATATCTCAAGATTCTTTTCACAGTTGTATAGTGAGACTCTTTAGGGCAAGCCTGATACCTAGCACAGACACATGTTGCATACTTGATGTCAGGCCTACTCGCAGTGAGGTAGAGAAGGGAGCCAACAATACCTCTATATAAAATTGGATCAACAGGTTTCCCTAGATCATCTTTGTCTATATGCATACTTGAGCTCATGGGAGTTCTTATAGTGGAAGCATTCTCCATACCATATTTTTTGACTAACTTCATGGTGAACTTTGACTGGGATATGGATAGATTATCATCAGTCTGTCTTACTTGAAGTCCCAAGAAGAACTTCAGTTCACTCATACTGCTCATCTCAAACTTATCATGCATAAGTTTTGCAAACTTCCTGCAGAGGTTGTCATCAGTAGAGCCAAATATTATGTCATCAACATAAATCTGGACTACGATGATCTTACCCTTAGATTCCCATAGGAATAGAGTCTTGTCTATCTTCTCCCTTGAGAATTTTTTCTCAATGATGAAGGTAGACAATGTCTCATACCATGCTCTAGGGGCTTGCTTGAGCTCATATAGAGCTTTCCTAAGTCTATACACAGCAGTAGGAGAGTTAGAATCTACAAAACCTAGAGGCTGCTCTACATAGACCTCTTCTTTCAAGTATCCATTCAGGAAGGCTGACTTCACATCCATCTGGAGGACTTTGAATCCCTGGAAGGCTGCAAATCCAAGGAACAGACTGATGGCTTCCAACCTTGCAATTGGGGCAAAAGTCTGATCATAATCAATGTCCTCTTCCTGTTTGTACCCCTTGGCCACTAGTCTAGCTTTATTCTTTATTATAATGTCATTTTCATCAAGTTTATTTCTGAAAATCCACTTGACTGCAATGACATTATGTCCATTTAGTCTGGGAACCAGCTTCCAGACCTTGCACCTTTTGAACTGGTTCAATTCTTCTTGCATTGCACCAATCCAGAATTGGTCTTGATTTGCCTCTTCAAATTTCTTGGGCTCTACTTGTGACGGGAAGCTGGAATAAAGAGCTGTGTTGAAACTCCTGCTTCTGGTCTGTACATCTTGGCTAGCCTCACCTATTATCTGATCTGGAGGATGATCTCTCATATATCTGACTGTTGGGGGCAGCCTGACTGCATCTTGCTGAGTTCCATTTTCTTCAGCTAGCTGGTCTTCATCTCCAGTTAGACTGTCCTGTGCTTCCTCTTGACAGCATCCCTCTTCATATTCTTCTTGCACAACTGGGTCTTTATTTTTGATGGAGAGCTTTTCCATCATAACTTATGTACCTGCAGAACTAGGCAAAGAGCATGACAGCTCACTGTCAATCATGCTTGACTCATCAAACACTACATGGACAGACTCTTCTACAACTTGATTTGTCAAGTTATAGACTCTATATGCTTTATTATTACTGATGTACCCAACAAAGATCCCCTCATGAGATTTGGCATCAAACTTAGTCACTTTTGACTTACCATTATTCAAGATGAAACACTTGCAACCAAAGATCCTGAAATAGGATATGTTTGGTTTTCTGCCCTTTAAGATCTCATAGGGAGTCTTCTTGTGGCATTTGGTGATAGAAGCTCTATTGAGAACATGACATGCAGTGTTAACTGTCTCAGCCTAGAAATATTCAGGGAGAGAAGTGTCACTCAATAATGTTCTCCCAGCTTCTATGAAAGTTCTGTTTTTCCTCTCAGCTAACCCATTTTGCTGGGGTGTTCTTGGAGAGGAGAATTCTTGATGAATTCCTTGCTCTTCACAGAAAGTAGTCATGACATCAGACTGAATTCAGTTCCATGGTCACTTCTAATTTTTACCACTGAGCTTTCAAGTTCATTCTGAATCTGCCTGACAAAATTCATAAAGACATCAAGGATTTCATCCTTTCTTCTAAGGAAGAACACTCAAGCAAACCTAGAATAGTCATCAACCACCACAAGGGTGTAGACCTTCCTACCTAGACTATGAACAGGCATAGGACCAAACAAGTCTATATGCAGGAGATATAAGCATCTCACTGAGCCCTTGGTCCCAGAGCTCTTGAAGGAGGTCTTAGTCTGCTTGCCCGTTTGGCAAGCAGCACAGATACCCTCCTTGGAGCACTTTATTTTGGGATCATTCCTAACTAGCTCATCACTGAAGAGCTGACCAATGGTCTTATAATTCAAATGAACCAGTCTCTTGTGTCATTGGACACAATATGAGACTTTGTCATTTGCAACTAGACATATAGGGGAACTACTATCTAAGCAAGAAAAATTTAAACAATAAACATTCACACTCCTAATGTCTGTTAAGATGACACATTGGTCAATTAACCTCTTGATGTAGCACTTATCCTTGTGGAAGGAAATGTCATAACCAAGGTCACATAGTTGGCTTATGCTTATGAGGTTGTGTTGCAACCCCTCCACATAAGTTACCTTTGTGATGGTGATTATGTCATTTGAGATCTTATCACAACCTCTGATTATTCCCTTGTCAAAGCCTCCAAAGATGACCTTAGGACCATTCTTTACTGGAGTGAACTCCTTCAACAGCTCCTTTATTCCAGTCATGTGTCTGGAACATCTACTGTCCAAGTACCATTTAGGAGAATGGGTACTTGAACTAACCTGAAAAACACAATTTATCCCACCTTAGGACCCCAATTTCTATTGGGTCCTAGGTTCACATTAGCCTGAAAATAAGCTTGCATTCCTGCAGTATTCTTGACAGGTTGGCTACCTCTGGACACTGAAGGATTGTGCCACCAATCTACAGCATAGTGGCCCACTTTGCCACAGCACCATTACTCATGGACATTATATCTCCTTTTCTGTTTAGGAGCAGTAATTTGACTGAAGGTAAGTCTTTCAGCTGACTGTTTTGTTCTTTTCTGAGAGACATCAGTTGCATGTCTCTTTTCAGCTAACATGCATCTGATAACATCAGAAATTGTCATTCCATCCTTACCATAAGACTCACCTTGAATCACTACTTTTGCTAGATGACTCAGATTTCCTGCAGCAGCATTATCCTTGAGTTTTGGGCTAGGGCACCAAAAACAAATAGTCTAGGGTGGGTCATTTGAATTTCCTCATGGGCAGCCTTAAGGGCCCTCACATGACTGTATCTTCTACCTTGGCTATGGCCACATTGGTCCATACCAATGGATATGTTATTCTCTCAGTGACCATAACAGCTTTCATGCACATACCTGTTAGAAGGCAACAAGACTTTCTGAAAAGAAATTGGAGGCAATGAGTCTAGAGGCACAACCGGTGCCTTTCCCTTTCCTTTTGTATTGGGAGGTCTAGCAGGTCCCTTAAAACCTAACCCTTTCTTACCCACTTGGGTAAGGAGGGTGTCAATTAAGGGAAGCACGATGTTTGGCTTAGAAAACTTGGTCACCAGCAATTTCTCATTTAGGAGATCATCTTTAAGTTTCTGGATAAGTTTCTCATTTGAGATTCTTACCACAGATTGCATATCAATGATCCCCTTAAGCTTGGCTGATTGTGCAGCCATATCATTGAAAGACTTTTCTTGGCCCTCACACTCGCTCCTAAGACTGAGAAGCTCTTTTGTCTGTCTCTTGGCAAGGAACTTGCACTTTTTGAATACTTCAAGAAGTTCTCCATACTTGTCAATTATAGAGTTGACATCATCCTCGGAATCTGAATCCCCTTCGTTTCTTGATGATTGAGCTTCAGAATCTGAGCTAGTCTCATGACTTGAAATAGAAGGCTGAGATTTAGAATTTACCTGAGTTTGTCCAGGATGATCCTGACTGCTCTCTTCATCAGTTATTGCCATCAATCCATGACATTGAACATCTTCTTCATCTCTATCCACATCTGAGTCATTTTCTGAATGTGATAGAGGGGTCCTGATCTCTATCCTAGCAGCAGGATATTCCTTAGGTTCTTCTTCAACAACAGTCATTAACTCAATGTAGGCTTCTTCTTCTTCACTGTCTGACCCAGAGGAAGAGTCAGACCAGGTATTTTCCTTCTTGGCCACAAGGGACTTCTTTTTCTTCTTCCCATTGTGGTGCTTCTTCACTCCTTCATCTTTCCTCTTCACTGGGCAGTCATCAACTATATGCCCAGGTTTGCTGCAGCAGTAACAAATAACATTAGAAGAAGTTTGTTTACTAGAGTTAGGAGCATACTTGTCCTCCTTAGAGGATTTCCTTCTGTGCTGTGAGGAAGAGGAAGGCCTGTTGTTCTTCCAATGCTCCTTCATGAATTTCTGGAACTGCCTGGAGAAGGCAACAAAGTCCTCATCAGACATATGGCTGTCTGAGGTGCTGGTCTCTGATCTCTCAGAATCTGACTCAGCAATTCTCCTGAGTGGAGAGCTCTTCCTTCTTCTCCTGGTTGGGGCATCAGCATTGAACGCCACAAACTTCTCCCTGGTCTATGACTTACTGCTCTTCTCTTCTTCCTTTCTTGCAGCAAGTTGCATCTCATATGACAGCAGCTTTCCAAACAGGGTTGGAGGAGGAGTGTCAGCTAACTTGGTCATTTCCCTAATGGCACAAATCTTTGTGTCCAAATCCTTTGTGAGAGACCTGAGAAATTTGTCATTCAGCTCATAGGTGTTGAAGACCCTTCCATATGTTCTCAGTTCATTCACTATTCTGAAAAATCTTTCAAAGCTCTCAGCTATGCCATCAGACTTTCCTTGTCTGAAGGCCTCATACTCTGGGTTGAGCATGGATTTTCTGTCATCCCTCACCTCCTCTGAGCCCTCCATGAACACAACTAGGGTGTCCCACATTTCCTTGGAGGTCTTGCAGTGCACCAGATTTTGGAAGGTTGGATCATCTATTGCACTGGCAATAATGTTTTGAGCTCTCTTGTCCATGGAGGCAAGTAGGAGCTCATCTTTGTTCATTTCATCATAAGATTTAGGTGTCTGGACATTGGCATCCAGAACTGAGGTCTTCATAGGGATGAAGGGTCCATATTTAACTGTGATGTATATCCTAGGGTCAGCAGCTTCCATGAATAACCTAACCCTTTCCTTCTAGATGTCAAAGTCTTCCTTTCTACAGATTGGAAGCTTCATGGCCCCCAGCTACTTATAGTTTACACCAAACCCTATACTTATGTCTTATAGTTAACCTTGGAGGTATACTCAGATTGTTAGATCCTTTTTGAGGAACCTCCCTCTAATACCACTTGAAAGTTATTAAGTTAAGGTTAGCTAGTCACCTAGAGGGGGGTGAATAGGTCTTTGAAAATTCCTAAGTCCTTTTATTGTTTTCTTACTAAGTGATCTAGAGCTTGTCCTTAGTACCTGCAATATAAAAGAAGAACAAACAACACAGCAAAGCACACAGATATTTATAGTTGTTCCCAAAATGGATACATCCACTTTCCCTCCCACCTTTCTAACTTATGTTAGACAAGACACAAACTCCTCCAAAATGCTCCTCGAAGCTTACATCTCAGGCTCTCAGCCTTACACTCAGGTTCTCTTCAGAACCCTACCTCAGAACCACTAAGTTTCCTACCTCAGAGCCCTGTAGTGCTCCTACAGCGCAGTGGTCCTTAAACCACCGACCTCAGCCTTATCTCTAAGGCCTACAACTCAGGCTTTTCAGCCCTACAACTTCAGGCACAAAGCCCTACTCTCAGAGCGCTGCAGCACTCCTACAGCTCAGTACCCTTCCAGGTACCTACCTCAGTGCCCTTCCAGACACCTATAGCTCAGTGAAAAACTTGTCACCTACCTCAGGCCAAAAGGCCCTCACTCAGTCTCCTCCAAGACCTACAACTCAGTGACACATTTGTCACCTACAGCTCAGTGACTCAACAGTCACCTACCTTAGGCACTAGGCCCTACTACTCAGGCTGGGAGGACAGCCCAACTCTCAGATCCACACTTGGATCCTACCTCAGTGCCCTAGTAGGGCACCTACCTCAGTGACTAATTAATCACCTACAACTCAGGCACAAAAGGCCCTACAGCTCAGATTCAGACAACCTGAATCCTACAGGAAATTAATCAAGAAATTGAAATAAATTAAGATACTGACTTAGAGATAAATCTCAGAGTCTACCTTGCTGAACTGAGCAGATATCAGTCTAGCCCTCTTGCTGTAGAAGGAATTAGTCGTCTTCTACAGCTAACTACTTCTTTGTTGCACTGAAGAACAGCTATCTGCTGTTGAAGGCTGACGACCCTTCACACAGCTATCTTTTCTTACTGATTAGATGAATCAGTCACCTTGTTCTGCACAGAACAACCTTACTGAACTGGAAAAGTGATGAGTCCTCATTTCATACCGAATTCTGGACTCATCTAGGCTTCATTTCATGACTTTGCACTACCATTTAGCGTCATTAGCACTCCTTTTGGTTCGCTACGACATTCCACGTCTTGTGCACTTTATTAGCCTATTTCTGTGCGCATGTGTATTTTCCTCTTGCTATGCATTTTATTAATATCTGTGACTGCCATGATCGACAACCCGTCCAGTTTTCCTGCAGGTTCGGGGATCGTGTGGGCGTCCGGGATAGAGCTTTCACCATTTTTCGGCAGAGGAGTCAATGGTCGTGCATTTTTACCCACGCACGACCATCGACCTCTTTGGAGCACGATCATCGGTCGTGCGCAGTCTGGCTTCTCTTATGAAAGTTCTGCCCTGCCATATCGCACGGTCACCAGCTATACCGCGCACGATCACTGCTCGTGCGTTGCCGGTCGTGCGCAGTCATGCCCTCTTTTGAAAAGTTCTGTCTCGCCATTTCGCACGATCACTGATCGTGCGCGAGCTTTGATTTCCTGGTGCAGGTTCTACAGGTTGTTACCGCACGGGCGCTGACTTTGTTCGCGCACGACCGCTAGTCGTGCGCCAGTGGTCGTGCGCGCTATTTAACTCTGCTTCTATAAATCGGCCTATTCCGCGAATTAGGGTACAGACCCTTGATCGATCTTTGCCGCACTTCGCCGTTCCGCATCCCAAGAGCTCCATCCATCTCCACCTTCATCCCTACCATCGGGAGGTCATTTTCCGGCGATTCTAAAGCGTTCCGCATCCTCCGGTGATCCTCCCGGCCATTAAAGACCTCTTCTCCGAGCTTTCCACCGAAGATGATGATGAAGACAACCTAGAGAACGGACTTAAAGGCCCTCGAGGTGACAGCTCGTCGGTACCGGAAGCCTCCTCGGACTGCGCGTGGAAGCGGATTGACAACCCGCACCTCCGGCCAACAACCGCGGTGGATCTTCACTTTCTTGGTTTAGTCTTTCTCCATCTCTCTTGTTGTATGAAATGACTTAAGCTTGTAATGAACTTCGATTTCTAGTTGTTTTAATTAGATTATTGTTGTTTAATCTTGCTCGTGAGATTTGTGATTTGATGCGCCTCGCCCCATCTCACTTCACTCCGTTCCTTCGTTCCATTCGATTGCACTCCGCACTAAACACCTCACTCACTGGCTCACCGTCCATTCGCCTTACCGAAGTACGGCATCGCGGCCGTTACATTCATCTCACCTTGTGAAGCGGTGATTGCGACCCGCATATTTCGCTTTAATTTATTTGTTTGCAAAACCACCTTCAAAGCGCTTTATTTTTCCTTTATTTAATTAACTCTCATAACGATAATTTCGGATCGTTCGTTGTTCTACGCTAATTGCATTCCTCAAGAGACTGACACTCGGGGATTCATTCCCAAAACTTTATTACTTGTGCGACCGGTGTGCTTGCCGTATTTACACACATCAAGTTTTTGACGCCATTGCCGGGGAATGCAACTGTAGAACGACCATGACGTTTGAAAGTATTGTTGTAAGAGTTAGTGTTTTTTTGACCGCTGTTTCTTTGTTTAGTTGTCGCAGTGAACGCAGGGACGCGCTGCAAGAGATCTTGTAGCTTACGACCCCGAGATCGAACGAACTCTTCGTGCACAAAGACGTGCTGCTGCCATCAATCCAGTCCCAATGGGGGACCAGCTGAACATTAATGCCGGAAACCGTGTTGGAGGGATCCTTCATGGTGACCGAAATGGCGATGAGAATGAAGTAAACCCGCCCCAGGTCCGCACCATGAGGGACTACACCACAACGACCGTTGGGAGTATTTACCCCGGCTTCGGACCGACGATCACCAACCAGCAATTTGAGATCAAACCAGCCATTCTGAACATAATCCGGAACAACGCACAGTTCTCCGGAATGGCCACTAAAGACGCCCATCTTCACTTGGCTGAATTATCCGAGATCTGCGCCACGTTTCGTTATGCTGGGATCCCCGATGATACAGTCAAGCTCCGACTTTTCCCCTTCTCCCTCAAGGACAAAGCCAAGACATGGCTCCACTCTCTTCCGCCTGGAACAGCCACCACTTGGGAGGCATTGACAACAAAATTCTTAGCCAAGTTCCATCCGGTGGACCGGATTGTGAGTATGCGGCGTGCGATTGCCAACTTTCGGCAAAATGATCAAGAAAGCCTAGCTGAGGTGAGGGAACGCTTCAACGAGTTGCTGAGGAAGTGTCCAAACCACGGATTCCAAACTTGGAATCTCGTTGAAAGCTTCTATTTCTCTATTGAACCACAGCACCGAGCTATGATTGATGCCGCCTCTGGTGGAACGATAATGAATCTTGCGCCTGATGATGCATTGAGAATTTTGCAGGATACCGCCATCCACAGCGCATATTGGACCGCAGGAAGGAATATTCCACGAGGTACTAGTGGAGTTTTTGCTCTGGAAGCATCCAAGCCCATCGCCGCTGCTGCTCCAGTTATGGCAATCTCATGCCAGGGTTGTGGAGGTTCCGACCACCACAGCTTCGAATGTCAAGCAGGCGAGGTACGTGATGAAACTACTTTCCTTAATGAATCAATTAATTTTATTGCAAATCAAAATAGGGGAGCACCTTATGCGAACACGTACAATCCGGGGGTGAGAAATCATCCAAATTTTTCTTGGAATCAAAACGCACCAGGCCAACGATGGCAGCTGGGGCAGCATCAAAATGATGCGTATGCCTCCGGAAGCCCAACTGCGGCCGCCTCAACCGAATTACCCCCAAGGGCCCCCTGCTATAAAAACAAATTCTTTAGCTGAAATGTTTGAAAAGTTTGATGAGGTCTCCCAGACTAACATGACGAACCAAGCGGCTTCAATGCGTAAGCTAGAGGCACAATTGGGCCAACTGGCCCAAATGGTCTCTGAGCGGACCCAAGGCACTTTACCGAGCAACACTGAGAAAAACCCCTATGAGCAAGGAAAAAGTCTTGGGGAAGAAAATTTAAAAAAAACTCGCGAGCTCGTTGTAGCTTGTAAAATTAATAATATTGAAACTACTGCATTGTGCGATTCCGGAGCATCTAGCAACATCCTCACTATGCAGGATGTTGCGAAGATGAACCTGCATGTTGATCCAGCAAACCGGAAGTCGCTAATTTTGGCAAATGGTATTTTGGTTGACACTGAGGGAGGTGTACGAGAAGTTGAAATCGAGGTTAATGGGAAGTGTTTAACCACTGATTTCCAGGTTTTGGGACCCAAGGAAAACAATTCTATTCCTATATTGGGGGTTCCATTCCTGACGACTAGCGGCGCATCTCTTGATTTCGCCAAAGGATGCGTAACTTGGCCGGTTGTTGCTTCAACCTTGGATATCACTTCTGTATATGACCCTCTTCTCCATAACAACAATTTCCAAAGCGCTGCAGATATCAAGATTGGTTTAGAACTCTCCTTGGTGAGGGATGCTCATACGGAAGAGATGATTAAGGAAGGACTTTCTAAGGAGATGATCGAGAATAATGAGAAAGAGTTCAAAGAAGAGACCGAGTGCACTGATGCAATGGCTACCTTCCCGTTTCCCGTCGCATCAATTTTTGAGCATGGCGAAACTAGTTCTATTCGGGAGAAATCTCTAGACAATGAATTGTGTAATATTGTTTCAAACTTTGTCCAGCGATCAGTAGCTTGGGCTGATCCGGTTGCCGTTTTAGTACCGGAAATGAAGCCGCCAACCGCAAAAATAGGACCCACCACGGACTGCAATCTTTGGAAATCTCCCACGGTGGAGAAGCTGAGGAAGGCCAAGCGTGTACGCGATGAGCGTTATGCTGCCCTCTGGCGCGAGGAATTGCACATTCGGAGTAAAGGGAAAGCTCTTTCTCCCAATGTAAAACGACACTCTGCTGTTCCCTCGGGCCCCACCGGAGAGATTTATCACAAGTCCGCATTTAGCTGATTGCTCTCCCCTTTTCCGTAATTCCCTATGCTTTGTGCTTGCTTGTTTTGTTGGGAACTTTTCGTTGTTGTGCTTTATTTTTCTGCAATTCTTTAATTCCTGCAAGAACAATATATAAACTGCTAATACAGGTATTTGGTCCACCTTAAGGACGGTAAACAAAAAGGCTATTCGGGAGACAACCCAAGCTTGGACCTTTTTGGTCCCTCTTTTTTGTGCTTTTTACTTTGCTCTTCTATTATATTTTCTGTTATTTATCTTTTCTTCTGTTCAACCTAATTCGCAGGTCCAGCATACTTTTGTGCGATGCAGCAGCCTCCGCCTTCTGGTATGCTCATTCTTTGGAGCTTTGGTACCCTTTCTCCTCAACCCTCTTTTTATTTTAGATGTCTATTTTCATTTCTGCCTATGTTTTCATTCAAGTCTGGGGGGAAGAGCCGCTTATGCACTCCACGAGCACATTGATAGCATGCCAGTAGTTTTATTTTATGCTTCATTATTGTAGAATCCTGCTGCACACACCTTGCCACCCACACGAGCGCGCACTTAACCACGCGCACGGCTCGAGTCAATGTTGTCATTTTGTGTCAATTTTAAAATGGCGGTGCTGACTTTGGATTTTAATTTAGAGTAGTTCGAAACTCGTGCAGTGCTCCTAATCGAGTACTCACGTGGTGTAGAAATTGTATATGTTTAATTTTTCTTTATGCTTGTAAATTTATATTTTTTTCTGCACTCGTAAATCATGTTTGCCCTACTCAAAATTGTGAATCTGGAACAATCTATCGGTAGCGTAGGAATGTGTGTAGGCGTCTCTAGCTTTGTATTGCTCGAGTCGGGAGGACGGAACATTTCTCTCGGTGGCTAAGAACTTGCCCCAAGCTACTTTCGAAGCATTGGTGCATGGTTAGTCTAGCGTGAGAGTGATGTAGGCCATCATGTTGGCCCGGTTGAGCTTTGTACCCCTTCCTAACGTCGCCCTCGCTAGCCCCTTTGTGCCTACCCTTCCTTTTGATTCAGCTCCACTATATTCGCCAAAGCCTCATAGCCGATCCTAGTCGCACGCCCAATTCGAGCATTAGTAGTTTACATTTTACGTTGGGTTGTGATGTGGTGATTCGTTTTTGTTGTATGTGAATGTGTCCAAAAGAAAAATGTGCTTATTTTGTAAAATAAAAATGTGAAAGCTTAAAAGAAAAATCTATAAAAAGAAAAGAAATAAGAAAAAGTTTAAATGAAAAATCTTTTTGAGATGGGATTGTTGTTTGGAGTAGGCGGTGCACACACCCATTTGCAAAAGTAAGTCTGGGGGTGTGGTGCACCTGCGTTTATTTGGTGGTTAGCGGTTACTATTTTTTGTACGTTAGCTCATTTGGGTTTGATGCATTACCCATCTTGTTTATCCTTGTTTTCCTCACCGTAACCCAAGCCTCATTATTACCCGAAGTCCTACGGACTCACGCTAGAGTCAAACTAGTGTCGTGGAGAGAGTGCGAACGGGCAAGCATATGGTCCCCGACATTGGTGGATTCCTTTGGAGGTGATCACGAGCCCCGATCTTTGGCAATGCTTAGCCAAGCGACTTGCCTATTTTCTTCCTACACATGACCGAGCGATTCTCCGGCATTCAAATTTTGAGTAGTGACAATATCTATTTACGTTTGTCGAAAGTTATAAATTTCATAGTATAATTAAAAATTTCTTCTATTATATTTTCTATACACTTGAGTTTTCAATTTCTCGTTCTCCTTTATATTGAAGTTACTTCGTCAGCTAGCTATTTTGGAGTTCACGAGATGATTATTTGCCCGGGACGTGCAAATGGTTAAGTCTGGGGGTGTGATGAGTCCCCATTTCATACCGAATTCTGGACTCATCTAGGCTTCATTTCATGACTTTGCACTACCATTTAGCGTCATTAGCACTCCTTTGGTTCGCTACGACATTCCACGTCTTGTGCACTTTATTAGCCTATTTCTGTGCGTGTGAGTATTTCCCTCTTGTTATGCATTTTATTAATATCTGTGACTGCCATGATCGACAACCCGTCCAGTTTTCCTGCAGGTTCGGAGATCGTGTGGGCGTCCGGGATAAGGCTTTCACCATTTTTTGGCAAAGGAGTCAATGGTCGTGCGTTTTTACCCACGCATGACCATCGACCTATTTGGCGCACGATCATCGATCGTGCGCAGTCTGGCTTCTCTTGTGAAAGTTCTGCCCCGCCATATCGCACGGTCACCAGCTATACCGCGCACGATCACTGCTCGTGCGTTGCCGGTCGTGCGCAGTCATGCCCTCTTTTGAAAAGTTCTGTCTCGCCATTTCGCACGATCACTGATTGTGCGCTGCTGATCGTGCGCGAGCTTTGATTTCCTGGTGCAGGTTCTACAGGTTGTTGTCGCACGGGCGCTGACTTTGTTCGCGCACGACCACTGGTCGTGCGCCAGTGGTCGTGCGCGTTATTTAACTCTGCTTCTATAAATCGGCATGTTCCGCGAATTAGGGTACGGACCCTTGATCGATCTTTGGCGCACTTCGCCGTTCCGCATCTCAGGAGCTCCATTCATCTCCACCTTCATCCCTACCATCGGGAGGTCATTTTCCGGCGATTCTAAAGCGTTCCGCATCCTCCGGTGATCCTCCCGGCCATTAAAGACCTCTTCTCCGAGCTTTCCACCGAAGAAGATGATGAAGACAACCTAGAGAACGGACTTAAAGGCCCTCGAGGTGACAGCTCGTCGGTACCGGAAGCCTCCTCGGACTACGCGTGGAAGCGGATTGACAACCCGCACCTCTGGCCAACAACCGCGGTGGATCTTCACTTTCTTGGTTTAGTCTTTCTCCATCTCTCTTGTTGTATGAAATGACTTAAGCTTGTAATGAACTTCGATTTCTAGTTGCTTTAATTAGATTATTGTTGTTTAATCTTGCTCGTGAGATTTGTGATTTGATGCGCCTCGCCCCATCTCACTTCACTCCGTTCCTTCGTTCCATTCGATTGCACTCCGCACTAAACACCTCACTCACTGGCTCACCGTCCATTCGCCTTACCGAAGTACGGCATCGCGGCCGTTACATCCATCTCACCTTGTGAAGCGGTGATTGCGACCCGCATATTTCGCTTTAGTTTATTTGTTTGCAAAACCACCTTCAAAGCCCTTTATTTTTCCTTTATTTAATTAACTCTCATAACGATAATTTCGGATCGTTCGTTGTTCTACGCTAATTGCATTCCTCAAAAGACCGACACTCGGGGATTCATTCCCAAAACTTTATTACTTGTGCGACCGGTGCGCTTGCCGTATTTACACGCATCAAAAAGCTTCAGTTATCTTTCCTTTACCTGTAGGCTTGCTCTGCTGGACTTGACTTTCAAGCTCGTCGGAGAAGATGAAGTCCAGCTGCCTCTATTTTTCGTTACTTGTTCGTTGTTGCCCTAATCTCCTTTTCTCTCTTCTTTTTATATCTATTGATTTGAATCAACGACACTATTTGAGTGTGGGCCCAGCCAAGGATGGTGAGCGCCACCTCCCTCAGAAGAGGACAAACAGTAGCTTCTGGCGCTACTGTAGCTTTCCCGCAACGGCATGAAATACTTTGACTTTGTTGACTTTTGGTGTCGTCAGCAGTGGTCACCCAGTGCTACTGTAGCTTTCCCGCAACGGCATGAGATACTTTGACTTGTTGACTTCTGGTGACGTCAGCAGTGGTCATCACTTTCTGGACTTAGAAAAATTCTAGAACTCATTAAGCGTTGAGTGATGTTGAATCACTCAACGCACGTTGACTTGGCTCTTCAATAGAAGCGTTGAGTGAACATGCTTCACTCAACGCTTCTAGACTTAGAGAATTTCTGTTGGCATTGTCTCAGCGGTTCCTTCTCAACTGTCTCAGCGGTTTCTTCTCAACTGTCTCAACGTTTCCTTCTTCATAGCTGAGACTATCTCCTGTCTCAGTGGTTGTGCTGAGACCAACACTTCTCTCGCATTAAGCTTCTCAGCTGTCTCAGCGGTTATGCTGAGACCTTCTTCTAAGTTGTCTCAGCTGTCTCGACGCTTTTGGCTCAGTCAAATTATCTGACTTCCAGTTTACTCTTTTTGTTCACCTGTTCAATCAAGGACAACCTGCATGCATGATCTTAAGCACACATCAAATACAACTATGTGTGTATCTCATTGATCAGTTTGACTTCTTACAAATCTGAGACATTGGGATCAATAGACCCAACAGAAGGTGGTGGTGACAGAGATACAAGGGAGCTGAGTTTAAGCTACAGAGAATGCGACAAGGGAGCTGAACTCAGCCTAAGAGAGGAAGAGGGAATCTTGTTAAGGCCAAACCCTAGCTTGAGGGAGAAAAGAGGGAATAAAACAAAGAGAGGGAGACAAAAAGAGAAATAATAGATTATTTCATAAATTTGCTTTTCTCATGACCCAATAGGTCCTTAAATAAAGGATACAAAACACAGACAAAATAAAGACATCATGAACATAAAAACGTGACAGTGAGCAGACGATAAAAAATAAAGACATGATATTCCTAACAACTCTAAATAAAGATATAATAAAACTTACATAAAAGTAATGAATAATGGATGGTGGACCTATACACATTTTAGAGTGTTTATTACTCATTGTGGTCATATTTGTTAAGTACAACATATGAGAAACCATGAACTACAAGCGCACCAGATATTCATTTGGATTTGAGGAATAATTAAATTAAATTGTTTATCTTTTTCTAAATAGTTTTATCATTTTATAAAGCATTACACGTTTGTAGGAATGATGAAAACTTGACAAAATATAAAGTCGGCAAGAAAGATGCTAAAAAATAGTACGTAAAACAATAAGTCAATTTTATGGAGAATTTTACAAGCGACTAGATACCAAAGATGAAAAATGTGATATATATAAACTTGCTCAAGCTAAAGAGAGTAAGACAAGAAATTTAAGTCAAGTTAAATGCATAAAGGACAAAAGAAATACGGTTTTGACGGATAATGTGACTATTAAGAAGTCAAGTTAAATGCATAAAAGACAAAACATCTAGTGGAGTAGAGCTACTCTTCACCTCCCGCATGCCGAACCGCCGAACGATCCGTTCTGCATAGCCTCTTTGGGAAATAAGTATGTCACTCTCTTTCCTCTCCACCTCGAGTTCAAGGAAGTGGTGGAGCTCATCCAAGTCCTTCATCTCGAACCGAATAGCTAGCTCTGCCCTGATCTTAGTTATCTCTTCCTCGGAGTTCCCCGTGACGATCATGTCGTCTACGTACAACAGCACCAAGACATGAAGCCCCCCTTCTTCTTTATGAACATGCTAGAATCTGAGTCAAAGACAAAATAACCGCAGAACTGAAAGTATTCTGCGATCTTTCCATATCATGCTCGTAGAGCCTGTTTCAAATCATAAAGGGCCGTTCTGGAGCTTGCAATGTATCCTGGATGATCTTAACAACGTAACCCGGTGGCTGAACTATGAAGATGTTTTTATCAATTTCCTCCTAAAGAAAAGTATTCTTTACGTCCAACTGTCATATCTTTCATCCTGCGAAGCCGTCAAGGTCATCACCACCCGTACTGAAGACATTTTTGCAACAGGACTAAACGTATCCTCATAGTCTTCTTCATACTGTTGAGAGAGCTATCGAGCTACAAGACGAGCCTTGTATTGCTCGATGCTTCCATCTGCCTTCTTCTTCATCTTATACATCCACTTGCACGTCACAGGAGTAACGTCATCGACCTTGGGTACAAGGTCTCAACTCTCGTTTTTTTTAGGGCAATCATCTCCTCATTCATGGCATTATCCCACTACTTGACTCCAGTGGCGTCTTCAAATCTAGAAGGCTCTCGCTCGTCCAGAGGGCCTACAAAGAAACAAGAGACGAAGTTCACCGCATTTCCTTCACTACATCGAGCTTGTAGTTTGATGGTCATCTTCGATCTCTGAAGAGTCTGACCTTGGCTGACCACCTCCGCTGCTTCTTCTAAACCAACTCTGTTCCCGAGAAAACTTGGAGCATCGCTCCCTCTGCTTCCTGAACCAGGAGCCTCCGCCCCGGAGCTAGAAGCACCTGGAGCTCCTGGTGACACAGACAACTCCACCAGAAGATCCTTAGCAGCTTCCTCTTGCCCCCCGTCCGACCTGCTTTCCTGTAGTTTCACAGATGAGTTACCTTCATACGACGTCAGTTCGTCGAAAACAACGTCTCTGGAAACGACGAACTTCCTCGTGGATGGATTCATACACTTCCATCCCTTCTTCCTCTCGTCATAGCCCACGAAGACAAGCTTCCTCGCCTTCGTATAGAGCTTAGTCCTGAGAGCAACCGGAACGTGTACGTAGCAGGTCGAACCAAACAACCGAAGGTGCTCCACGCTGGGCTTCTCCTTAAACATCAGCTCATAAGGAGATTTCATGTTGATCGGACTCAGACCGATTGATGATGTATGCCGCGAAGGTCATCCCCTCTGCCCAGAAGGACCTAGGAATGTCTTTGGCATGAAGTCAACACTTACAGGTCTCCGTCAGATGACAGGTCTTCCATTCTGCTTCTTTATTTTGTTGTGGAGTATGAGCACAAGTGAGCTCTCTCCAGATTTCGTGCTTCCTGCAGAAGTTAGAGAACACATTTGAAACGAACTCACCTCAGTTGTACATTCTCAACTTCTTAATCCGTAGGCCAAGCCAGCCCTCCACTAGCTTTTTGAACTCCACAAACAATTGGAACGCGTTTGAATTCTCCTTCATGAAGTACACTCATGTGTACCTAGTATAGTCATCAATCAACACCAACATATACTTACTACCTTCAAGACCGGTGGTGACGGTCGGTCCATTAAGATCACCATGGATGCACTCCAATGGTGCTTTACACCTGGTTTGTGACTTGTCAAACGGAAGGTGATGAGCCTTTTCATATTGACATCTTGCACAGACATGACCATCACCGAAGGATGACAATCTAGGCAAGCTTTTCACAAGGCTTCTTACCGTCATAGCTTTCAACTTATCCATCCCGATGTGTCTCAGCCTTTCATGTCAAATAACAGCGTTATCGTTGGCTCTCATCCGATCAACATATGAAATTGTTAATAACAAAAACAAGTCTCTTACCCTCCTCCCTACATGAGCAACATCGGCCTTCACCACTGACACGTTGCAGAGAAACTTCACTTCTGTCGGGCCGAACAGAACGTGATAACTCGCATCTACTGCGTTGGTCACAGAGAAGAGGTTCTTCTTCATGTCTGACACGTGATAAACACTCCTCAAGGTGAGTGGACCCTTATCACTGTCTAAAAAAACTACGACCTCCTTCTTGACTGCATGAACAGTATCATCAGCTGTTATAATAGCTTTGTTACCTGAGAACGTTTGCAGAGAAGAGAACATTAACTAATCCCCAGTGAGATGGTGACAATACCCTGAGTCCATTATCCAGTCATCTAGGTAGTTGATGGTGGACAAAGCACAAACACATGTGCCCGTCATGAATGCATTCCCCCATCCTCCTTCCTCAGTACTGGAACCAACCCCTTTTTTTACCTGCAACGTGCCCTGGCTGAAGTTTAAACTTGCAGTCCTTTTTGAAGTGACCAGGCAGATTTCATCTATAGTACATTGGCCCTTCCATCTTCTTCCAATCACGCTTAGGAGCTACACTCTTCTCTTGTTGATATGAAGTAGAAGGATCATCGCCAGCAGACAGCTTCTTCTTCTTGTCCCACCTCTTCTTCTTCCCTGAGAAGAGCGTCTCACTATCTCCTCCAGAGATAGTAACTCCAGTCATCTGTCTAGGAAAGCTTTCTTGCAAAGCCAGCAGGTTCTCCAGCTCAAGCAAAGACGGCTGAGTGCCCCGGCCTTGAACAGAAGTAATGAAGGCAACATATTCCTTCTGCAATCCGCAGATTATGTGTCTCTTCAGCTTCGCTTCTGAAATCGGCTCATCAGGGTCCAACGCTGAAATTTCAGCGCACAGGTTCTTCATCTTCATGAAGAATATAGAGATGGACAATTCACCCGGGGTGGCTCTCGCCAACTCATTCTCCAAGAATTATAGTCGCGTTACATTCTTCTTATTGAACAACTCATCAAGGGAAGTCGAAATCTCAGCAGCAGACCGACATCCGATGATGTGGTCAAAGAGTTCCGATGAGATAGCCTGCTTGAGAGTAAACTTCGCCTCAGCGTTTGTCTTACTCTAAGCTCTCATCGATTCAGCATCACCAGCGGTAGCAGTCACTTCTTGTTGGTCGTCTCCACAGACGACCTCCCAAAGTTCCTCGCCCAGAAGATAACTTTTCAAGCACGACCTCCACTTTTTGAAGTTGGTCGGCGTTAAAAGTTCAATTCCAAGACTTCTTGCAAATCCTCTTTTCATTGCACAATCCCTGGTTTACTTAACTTCCAGAAGCAATATAACAAACCGACGGTTGATCAAACGAGAAATTATGTGTTCCCTCTAATACCATGTAAAAATTTGTGAAATGCGGAAAACGAGAAAGCAGGTCGCAGGAACACTCAACTCAAACCAAGCCAAATAAATTAAATACAAATGAAAGAACAAGAAAATCTTGTACTATCAAACTTCTTTACAATGTGAGATATATATGGCGAGACATGATTCGCCGATGTACCCGATGGAAGCAAAAACAACAAAGCAAGAACAAGCCGTACGGAAAGAATCTATAACCGCTGACTCTGTCGAATTGAACAAGGAGTCCGCTGAGACCGCTAAGTCGTCAGACCGCAACATAACCGCGCGGACACTCCGTTATTCCAAGCTGAAGAACTATGTTCACAGATCTGCAAGCCGCCTAACCGCGAGGTCGCCTAGCCGCCAGAGTCAGCGAACAACTGTTGCCAAACTGAACAGAAAGACCGCCAGAAGCAAACAACATTATTGAACTAGGAAAGATTGTCAAAGAGAAGACCGCCTAATCGCAAGTCGCGACCTGTGCTAACCGCTGATTGTATCCACAACTATCCGCACTGATCCCTGACCAAGTTAGAACCAAGTCCCTGACTTCTCAATGCTAGACGCACAATCTGCAACAGCAAAAATCGGTCACCTTCTCAAACCGCGTGAATATAAAAACCTTTCTGCAGCAACTACACCCGAGTTCAACTTACTGTTCATTCGGTAATTATGATATGACAGGGGGTCCTATTTATAGGCACGGGAGGAGTGTGGTCACCGCCCTAACCGATAGGATCACCACCCTTATTCGCAGCTAGCACAAGACGTATCCGTATAGCGCGGACACGAAACCAGTCCGCCTTGTCGCCGCGACAAGACCGGATAGGCAGTCCGCTAAGGTCGCACCACCAAGGCCGGATAGAAAGCCTATCTGCCTTGATCACCACAAGGTCAGGCCAAGGACTGTCCTCCAACCTGCGGATACACGGATACTGCACCAATCTGCACATCCTGCGGACACAGCTCCAGTCTGCATACTCTTGCGGACACTGCTCTAATCCGCACACTGCAAGCCTGCAACTAGAGCACCAGGTTGACAAGCTGCCGAACTCGACAGATAGAAAAGCAGTCTGTGCTACCCGCGCGAACACACGGACTGAGCTCAACCAGACTTGGTACAGATCCAGACCAAGTCCACACCTCCAGTCATCCCTGGTGCGAGCACAACACCAGCAGATACAAGAGCCAATCCGCACAATCCGGCGGACTCAAACACCAGTCCGCACTAACCAGTGAACAAAGGAGACCATTAGAGGTACCTGTTAGGCGTTGTGAGAGTCTAGTCACTAGGCATGTTAGGTGAGGGAGGGGTAGACCAATAAAGACTTAGAATGAAACTATAAAGAAAGACATGATGTACTTAGGCATTAGTGAGATTATGACAAAAGATATGGCACAATGACGACAAAGGATCCATATAGCCGACCCTACTATAGTGGGATAAAGGCTTGAGTGTTGTTGTTGTATGCTGCTAATCTTAGATGAGCTCACCGGACATATCCAACAAGCAATACCTTGGTGTTTATTGTTTGCGGATGATATCGTTTTGGTCGATGAGACGCGCGAGGATGTAAACACAAAAAATGAATCTTGGCGAGACTATTTAGAAAAAAAGGGTTTCAGGTTGAGCAGAGCAAAGACGGGTATATGGAGCTTAAATTTAGTAGTGTAAGAAGGACGGATGACTTCGTTATTAAGTTGGGTGATCATGACATTTCCTGTAGTGAGTGTTTTAAATATCTTGGATCGATGGTTCAAAAAGATGGAGGTATTGATAAAGATGTAACACAGAATCCAAGCGGGTTGGTTGAAGTAGAGAGGCGCGCCAGTGATCTTATGTGATCGTAAAGTACCATTAAAGCTTAAAGGCAAGTTTTACCATACTGCAATTAGACCAGCGATGCTCTATGATTCGGAGTGTTCGGCAGTGAATTATGTACATGAGCAAAAAATGAGAGTTGCAGAGATGAGAATGCTTAGGTGGATGTGTGGACACAGGAGACTAAATAAATTTAGGAATGAATGTATCAGAGATAAGACAAGAGTGGCACCAATTGCAGAGAAGATAAGACAGGAATAGCACCAATGAAGCTCGACTAAGATGGTTTGGACACGTACAAAGGAGACCATTAGAGGCACATGTTAAGCGTTGTGAGATTCTAGTCACTATGCTTGTTAAACGAGGGAGGGGTAGACCAATAAAGACTTGAAATAAAACAATAAGGAAAGACATGGTGTACTTAGGTATTAGTGAGATTGCGACTAAAGATACGGGACAATGGAGATAAAGGATCCATATAGCTAACCCCACTATAGTGGGATAAAGGCTTGAGTGTTGTCGTTGTATGTTGTTAATCAAAAGGGGTATAAGTTTTACTCACCCGCTTTCCGTAGAAGGTTTATATCTAAAGATGTTACTTTTTCGAACACATTTCATATTACTCCAATGAAGACAAAACGGTTATCAATCAGGAGAAATCTAAAAAACAGAGTGATATGATGTCTCCCCTACTTTTTTTGGTATATGTTCTTACTCTGAGTAGCTTGGATGTTCCGGTTAGAAAGGAAGTTCCCACCATGATCTACATGTGTATAAAAGAAGGAAGAACCTACAACACTACTAGAGAAGACAAAACAGAATTATTGGGCAAGAATATCATACTCATGATCCACGACCCACCAGCACTCCGCTAGATCCAAACACTAGCACCACTAATGAGACCACATCTCTTCTCCAAATTCATAATGGTCGTACAAGATATCCTATTAATAAATATGTTGGGTATCACTCTATCTCTTATTCATTCAAATCTTATTTTGCATCAGTTTCTTATATTTCTATTCCTAACAGTTCTCAGAAGCTAGCTTGAATTCCTATTGAATGAAGGCTATGGAGGAGGAGATGGATACTCTCCAACGTCAAAAGACTTGGGAAATTATCTCTATCCCGCATGGGCGTCACCCTGTCGTGTGCAAATGGATATATACTATTAAATTCCTTCAAGATAAAACTCTTGATAGATATAAAGCAAGATTGGTTACTAAAGGCTTTACAGAGATTGATGGAGTTGACTTCCAAGAGACATTTGCTCCCATTGTTAAACTGAATTTTGTTAGAATTTTGTTATCTATTGCGGCCCATAAGTCTTGACCCTTAAACCAACTTGATGTAAAAAATGTCTTTCTTCACAATGAATTGGAGAAAGAAATCTACATGACTCCTCCAACTGGCATGGATGTTCCTAAAGGACATGGGGGTCGTCTTAAGAAAGTCATGTATGGCCTCAAACAATCACCTCGGGTCAGGTTTGCCAAGCTAAGTGACAAACTCCTGAATTTAAATATCTCTCGTTATATGTCTGATCACTCAGTCTTTGTCTACAGGAAGGAGAAATGTATCATTATCCTCATTATACATGTGGATGATATCATTATTACAGGAACTGATGATCATCACATTACTTTTGTAAAAGAGAAATTGGCATGTGCCTTAGAAATAAAGGATTTGGGACTTCTTTAATATTTTCTTGGGATCGAGATTACTTGATCTGCTAGAAAAATCATGATCTCTCCACGCAAATATGTCTTAGATCTTCTCAGAGACATTGGATATTTGGGGGTAAAACTTGTGGATAGTCTTGTGGACCCTAATTATGATATTCACAAGCATAACTCTTCGGATCTTGAGAGGAAGTTGAAATTTCAACGAATCGTGAGAAAATTGATTTATCTGACTATTTCCATACACGATATCTCCTTTGTTGTTGGTTTAGTTAGCCAATTCATGCACAGTCCTAAATTTCATCACTATGAAGTGGTTCTTCGGATTCTTAAATACTTAAAAAGGACCCTGAAAAAGGCATTATCTATCAAGATCATAGTCATCTTAAGATTCACGGGCACTGTGATACTGATTGAGTTGGCTCCTCCTTGGACAGAAGGTCTACGAGTGGATATTCTATCTTTGTGGGTGGCAATATCATTTCCTGGAGTAGTAAAAACAACATGTGGTTGTCATTCCTATACTGAAGCAGAATATCATGTCATTGTCGTCACTACATATGAACTGATTTGGGTTAAATCTATCTTGAGAGAAATGTGCTTCCTTGTCCTTTAGTAATGCACCTACACTGTGATAATCAAGTTGTTATTCACATTTCCAACAACCATATTTTCCATGAGAGGACAAAACACATTGAAATTGATTTTCACTTTGTGTGGTACAAAATTCAGGATCAAACTATTACTACGGTGTTTGTGTCATCTGAAGATCAACTTGTAGATATGCTCACCAAAGCTATCTGGCAAATCTCTTCATTCATACTCTCTCGGGCTTGGGATATTGGATGCTTATGATGTTAGCTTGAGGGGGTGTTAAAAGGCAAGTTATCTGAGACTCACCGAGTGGTGATTGTATCTCAAGGAGTGGTTGAAGGGGGTCAAATAGGTTTTCTCGTGAGGGATCCATGTTAGAGAATAGAAACCTAAAGGTATGATTTCTCTTGCAACACAATTTTGGTGTAAAACGAGAGCTTAACAAAATCATTTTACAAAACAAAAAGAATTGGTGTTTTCACAGATTAAAAGAACGTGTTTTCGATCTGTGTTTTCATTGATTTTTTTCAATGTAGTAAGCATAAATAATTTTTTATTCTTAATTATAGTTTAGCTCAAGCATGCTGTGTGAACAATGGAGAGGAGCTTTAACAATAAAGAGAACGGTGAACATATATTCTAACTTAATTTACTTTATTTATGGAGTTGATGAGTGGAGAGTAATGTTTAACTAATAACTGTTCCACTAATATGATATTAGTTGATTGCATATAAAAAAATATATTTTTTTTAAATTATTACTTTGGTCTGCATATAACAATTTAGTCTACATATAACAATTTAATCCACATATAACCATTTTAGATTTCTTATAATTTATATAGAGTAATAGTTTGTATATAGCTAAAACTTGATCTATATATAACAATGCCCTTAATTTATTACATGGAAGAACAATTGCATTAGGATAAGGTTGGCCGTGGATTCATTTTCATTTGGTATATGCTTGAATGCACCTATATAGACTTAGATCTGTTGTCAAACCCTATAGAATCTTTTTGTGCCACACCTACTTTAAAGTCCAATCACAAGCAGCATAATTTCGCATAATCCTGCAACAGTTTCTTCAGACACTGCTACAAGCAGCCTAGTTTTTCCAAAACCTTGCACAGATGCATTAAGAAAAATCTTGTTATAGTAACCAATGTTGTGGATATCCTCCGACATGACCGACATGTCAGCCGACATAAAGGTTTCATGAACAAAATGACACGTTTTTTATATTTTTTTTACAAAATATCCTTATGGAATATATCCTCCGATATATCTGTTATAGATCGATATATTTACCGATATATTGGTCGATATATCCCGACATTTTATCAACTGGTTTTTTTCAATTTATTTTAATTAGTATATATGGTATAATAGACAATATACCAACAAATTTCATTGTTTAGGATGTTTTTTCACTTCTTCCGGCTTTCTTTCTTGCACAAGTCAGTCATCGACTTCAATTATGCGTGGTTTTTGAACTATGCAATAAAAGTTCCTTATCTTCCATTGTTATCGACAACTTCCCGACATTCTACTTTTTCTTGTTTTATTTTACGCGATATACCGTGATTACTTATGTAACACAAAATGTTTATATTAGTTTGATAAATTTAGGAATTTAATAAATATCAAATTATTAATATATTAATATATATAAATTAAAAATGATTAAATTAATATATAATTACACATAAAAATAATTTAATATTAAAATCCGATATATGAAATATCGTCGATATATCCCTCGACATATTAAAATCAACATGAAAAACCTAAACCGGCGTGTCCCCAATATCCAACATCTACAACCTTTATAGTAACACATTTTCTCGAAGGTCGTTGAGGGTTTTATGTATTAGTTATCCTTTGTAACATTTGGAAAAGTCTAAAGACTTGTGTACAAATGTAAAGTCATGAACAAAGACCAATGCATGAGGATTTAATTTCAATAAATTTAAATTTACAAAACACAAGTTTGGAGTTTTGCAAAATACGGGAGGTTACCTCTAATCTCTTATGTAACCGATCAATGTTGCTAGCTTGAGATGTCTTGCGCGGTTACTTAAGGTGTAATTGCCCCTACTTGGAGAGGTGCTTGAGTATGGGTGGTTACTCTGGATGTAACCTCCCAGCCTATTCATACTATAGTATAGGCGGTTACTAAGGGTTTAACTATTTGAGTTGTCTGTAAATTGGTCAACTGTATTTAGTCTCACATCGCTAATTGCATATGCTCTCACCTTTTTTGTTCTATATAAAGAAATGTGTTCTCATGTGATATTCAGATTTTTGGAAATAAAATATTCAGTTATTTTCAATTTCTCACATGGTATTAGAGACAACGATCTTGTGACCGCAATCACTGTCGCGTTTTCGTGTGTAATCGCTGCAACACCTCGCGCCTTCTTGTGGATTTCAATACCTTACCACCCGCATATGATGCATGCATGTTAGTGTGTAACTGCTTCTGCACGTGCCCTCTTGCAGATTTCAGTACCTTATTGCCTGCCCTCCCAACTTCTCTTTGTGTTTCCATGCTGCCTTTTGCTCGCCACTACTTAAATCACCTACCCACCAATGTGTGTGCCCGTTTTCGCTCGTCGTTTGTGCGAACTCCAATTTTTCTAACCGGCCTCCCGTTTCTTCTAAGACTTGCTCCTGTGTGCGAACTCTGTTCACTTCTGCCCCGTCTTCTCTAAGACCTTGAGCGGTTTCTCCGCCAATTTGTGCGGTTTTCCGATTTTGCGCCCGCTCTTCTACATGGATACTACCGCCCTTCTAGTTGTTTCCCCCATCCTTGCCCATTCTCGCACGGTTTTGACTAGCTCCTCTGGCAATCTTGGGATTGCGTCCAAATTAATCGTGTCGAATTATCCGGATTGGAGCATCTCCTTTACTTTTTTTTGTGATCTCAACGCAAACGACATTACCTAACTAACAATCCTCCTGTTATTGGTTCCGCTGCCTATGGTGACTGGGATGTAATGATGCTTTGGTTCGCACCTGGCTCGCTAACAGCAATTCAGATGACCGTTTACCCATCACTCGTCATGACAAAACCATGAAAGTTGCTTGGGAACATCTTATCGCTCCGTACTCCAAGGGTTAAAAGACCTTTAGGATCTACAAGTGGTATGTCAATCTCTTTGCTCGCACCATATTGTCTCCCATGGCGGCATACCAGGAAGTTCAAGCGCTTGGAGCTTCTTCAACATCGTCTCTTCTACACCGACCTAGCTACTCAACCCAAACACTTTCAGGAGCTCCTGGTGCTTTGTTATCTACTTTGTTTACCAAACTCATATGACATAATTCGTCAACAAATTCTTGGAAAAAATGATTCTCCATCCTTGGATGTCATTGTTGCTCGCACCTCTACAGTTACTGCCCTTCTTCAACGTCCTACACTCCAGTTTGTTCCATCTTCTGACATCCCACTCTGCGGGTCGTCGGTTCTCTCATGGTCAGTGTGGTTACTTTGGAGGACGTGGCCCTTTCCGGCAACTCTACTCTAATTGTGAGAAAAACGGTCATCATATGGATCGAGTATCCTCACCTTCGACAACAGACTGTTGTGCCCCCTCTTCTTGCCATCAAGCCACCATCTTCAATTGCCGCCTCTTCAGGTAGTGCACGGGTTGCTACTCAGGATAAATGGCTCATTAACTCAGGTGTCACCAATCATATGAGCAAAAATCAACTCATCTTTCTCAGTTAGAGAAGCACAATCGATTAGCCCCTGTTTTGATTGCAGACAGCTCCCCTGCTCTAGTTTGTGGGACTTGTGTGGTTTAGGTCACTCCCACTCTCGACCTTGTTGACACTCTTTATGTGCCCAATTTTCCCTGCAATTTATTATGTCCATGCCCTCTCACAGCTATCGATTGAGATAGAGTGTACCTTAGGGTTTTCCTCTCCTTCCAAAATTACCGAGCAAATGAGTAAATAATCTCCTTTAATACAATCAGCCACTCTTTTGGTTATGGTCACCACCCGGTGAGCATATGTTAGGCGCTAGCTTGACTCTTAACACACACACACACACACTCAACCAAACACCATGAGCATCCAGCATCCAGAGCTTGAGGGAGTGAGAATGAATAGATTTACCAGATACAACTTTAGTGAACATGACAACAAGTTGATCTTCAGATGGCACAAACACCATATTAATAGTCTGATCCTGAATTTTATCCCGCACAAATTGGCAATCGATTGCAATGTGCTTTGTTCTCTCATGGAAGATAGGAACATTGGATATATGAATAGCAGCTTGATTATCACAATAAAGTTGCATAGCCTCAAGAACAGGGCAGCCATTTCTCCCAAGATAGATTTAACTCAGATGAGTTCACAGATTGTAAATGTCATGGCACGATACTCTGCTTCAATGGAGGAACGTGCGACAACATTTTGTTTTTTTACTTCTCCAGGAAATAAGGTTTCCACCAACAAAGATAGTATATCCACTCGTATATCTTCTGTCCAGGGACGAACCCGCCCAATCAGCATCATAGTACCCGTTGACCTTAAGGTGGGCAAGATCTTGATAGATAATGCCTTTTTCGGGGTCTTTTTTAAGTATTTGAGAATCCGCAGAACTACTTGATAGTGATGAACTTTAGGGTTGTGCGTGAATTGACTAACTAGGCCAACAACAAATGAGATATCAGGTCTGGTAATTGTCAGATAAATAAACTTTCCCACGATACGTTAAAATTCTGACTTCCTCTCGAGATCAGAAGAAGTCTCCTTATGAATGTCATAATTAGGGTCCACAGGACTATTCACAGGCTTGACTCCCAAATATCCAACGTCACTAAGAAGATTAAAGACATATTTACGCTGAGAGATCATAATCTTTCCTACAGATTGAGCAAGTTCAATTCCAAAGAAGTACCGAAGAAGACCTAAATCCTTGATTTCAAAGGCAGAAGTCAATTCCTCTTTAACTAGAGTAATGTGGAGGTTATCAGTTCTGGTAATAATGATATCATCCACATAGACTATAAGAATAGTGGTACATTCCTCCTTTTTGTAGACAAAGATTGAATGATCTGAAGTACACTGAGTGAAATTTAGATGAACAAGTTTGTCGCTTAGCTTGGCAAACCAGGCACGAGGTGACTGTTTGAGACCATATAAGGCTTTCTTAAGGAGACACCCATGTCCTTTAGGAGCATCCAAACCAGGAGGATTCATATAGATTTCTTCCTCCAATTCACCATGGAGGAAGGCATTTTTTACATCAAGCTGGTGCAAAGTCCAAGAATTATGAGCAGCAATAGACAATAAGATTCTGACTGAGTTCAGTTTAGCAACTGGAGCGAATGTCTCTTGGAAGTCAACTCCATCAACTTGAGTGAAGCTTTTAGCAACCAATCTCGTTTTATACCTATCAATAGTTCCATCTTGAAGAAATTTAGTAGTGTATATCCATTTGCATCCAACAGGATGACGCCAATGTGGGATAGGGACAATCTTGAAGCCAAAAACTGACCTCAATGAGAGTTCGGGCCTTGGGGTGTAGCTAGTACCTACTTCACCCAAACTCAGACCCCTGACTAGTAACAAAGAACCAGGAACTGATCCTAAGCCTCAGCTGGGAGGTCCCTCCACTAACCCGAAAGATCTCTTGAGCGCTTCCCCTCCTAAGCCAAATGCTGGGCTAGGAGCACCTCAGAAAAACACTTAAGGGATTTGAGAAATTATGAAAAGCTTGCTTTCTGAGGAGCTCTATGGGTCTATTTATAGGTTTTCAGTATCTGGTCTGCCAAAAAGCGTAATTCTGCTACCTTGAAATTACTGAAATACCCTAGGTTGGTCTGGCAACAGCCAAACTCCGCTGTTCTGAGGAGCTAAATGCAGACTCATAAGCATCCAGGTAATTTCACCTAAGGGTACCCAGGTAATTTCACCCTTGGGGTACCCCTGGCGGAAGCCTTTTCACTGATTCTGCGGGCTTCCCGCTTATCAAGTGCGAGAACCTTCCCGCCTACCCCGGGCGGGATCCAATGGGTTAACTCTGAGCTCAGCTTGTCGAACACAGAGCTTAGCTCGACGAAAACAGGGCTCAGCTCGACGAGAGCAGGGCTCAGCTCGACGAAAGACGAGTGAGAGCCTTCCCGCCTATCGCAGGCGGGAGCAAAAAGACCAAAGGGCGCTGAGTGGAAAGACCTCACTCGGCGACAAGGCCTGGAAGGCGCCGAGAGCGTTAAGTGGAAAGACCTCACTCAACGCCAGCTCCACGGGCTTCCCGCGACACTTCACGCACGCCTCGGGCGAGAACCCCTTCCGTCAATCCCTCTCGCCTGACCCAATTTGCTTAATACCAGCCCAAGGCTATCCCAATCCCGGCCCAATAAGCATTTAGGTCTCACCCAGCGAATACGGGGTTATACACAATCTCCGCTCTTTGCGAGCTATCAATGCGCTCGGAAAGACACGTCCAACCCCTAATATTCGATGGTCACTTGCCGACCTGGCAGGGAATCTTTTGCGGTCCCCACCACGGTTCTATATATACACCGCTGAATCTGTTCTCAGGCCATCCCTATCATTATTGCTCTTTGCTTGAGCTCCCACAAGGCTTTGAAGATGCGCTCCAAACGTGCCGAAAAACCGCTCTCGCAAGAACTTCAGGCTCGCCTTGCCGCAGCCCAGGCGCGGGCTCGCTCCAACAGTGCCAAGGTAGCTCCTTGGCTGATGGGCAGGAGGCCAGTCGACGAGTCTTCTAAGAGGCAAGTCGATGAGATCCCCCGCCCAAAGAAGAAGAAAAAGGTCAAGTCGGTTAGGCGAGATCACTCCAAAGAGAACCGAGCCTCGCCTACCCCGACCCCGAACCGCGACGAGAACCCCTCTTCCCTACCGGAGGTACTCTTTGTTGGAGCATGCGTTCCGCACTTCTTGGTTTGAAAATAACAAATCTCGGATGTATTTGATCTTGGTATGTGTGGTATAATGTGCAGGGATAACAGGTTTACAAGTACTAAGGATGGTTTGAGCAGAACATTGAAGAAAAGGAAAATCTCGCTATCACTGGCGATAACGCTATCGCGGGCGATAGCGTAGACAGTTACTGCTGACGTCGGTCATGATCCGCATGTTGTCGCGCATGAAGTCACGTCTCAGCGCTATCGCGAAGCGATATCGCTGTCGCCGCGCGATAGCCCACGATCATCACGTTCTCCACTCAGATCTTAGAAAATACGCGACGTGTGTCACGTGTCAAGCCACGGAGTTTTTCGCTATCGCGGGGCGTTAACTCTACCGCAGGCGATAGCATGAAATGATATATACGGCCAAAAATTTCAGGGAAGAAGTTGTTCGTGGAGAGCTTTGTTTTCCCAGAGAATTTTGTGAGCCTTCCATCTCCGTTTCCAGACAAACTCCCTTGGTCCGTTGCAATCTCAAGAGCGAAGGAGATACGACCGTGCGTTCAAGATTGGAGATCTTCTCATTAGTCCACCATCATCTTCAGAGCTCGTGTTTTTGAGGGAGTTTTTAAGTTTTACTATTGTACTTTCATTTTCACTTTTTATTTTGTAATTGGGAAGGGAAAATCACCGCCTTGTGTGTGGTGTCTAAGTCCGTGTGTGGCATAGGGGTAAATCATCGCCTTGTGTGCGGTGTCTAGGTCCGTGTGTGGCTTTGAAGAAAATCGCTACCTTGTGTGCGGCATCTAGATCAAGGTTTGATCTAGGGGGAGGCTAGTAGTCATATCTAGGGAGATATTGGCTATAGCCTACCGGTCCTTGGGAGAAGGACCGGTGAAAAAGCTAAAAAACTATTATCATTGTAAGCCTTGATTTCAAGCTTTATTGGAATCATTTTACATATATATTTTTGGAGAAATAAAATCTTGATTTTCATTTCATTGATTTGTCTCAAACTTTGCTTCTAATTTCATATTTTATAAAAAGTTTGTAAAATTTTTAAAGAGCCCTTATTCACCCCCCCCCCCCCCTAAGGGCGCCACAAGATCCTACAAGTGGTATCAGAGGCAGATTATTCCTAATACGGTTTCACCACCGGAAATTATGGCGCAGCATGACCATGCTTTCTCTGAGGGCCAAGGGATTAGTAGACCTCCATTATTCACTGGATCTGATTATAATTACTGGAAAACTAGGATGAAGTGTTTTCTTATTTCTCTTGACATTGAAGTTTGGAATATGGTAGAGACTAATTATGCTCATCCCACTTATACAGTAGGAGATGTAGTAATGGAAAAACCAAAAGATAAATGGGATGATCAGGATAAGCTAAGGTGCAAAAACAATGCAAAAGCCATGAATGCATTATTTTGTGCATTAGATAGGACTGAATTTAATAGAACTTGTGATTGCAATAATGCTTATGAGATTTGGAATTTACTTGAAGTAACTCATGAAGGTACCTCGCAGGTGAAGGACTCGAAGTTGTTTCAACTGGAGTCGGAATTTGAAAAGTTTAGGATGGAAGTGGATGAGGACGTAGACTCAATGTACACCAGATTCACCAAGATAGTGAATGACTCAAAAGTGCTAGGTAAAAATTTTTCAAATGGTGATTTGGTGAGAAAACTTCTTAGATCTCTCCCCCCTAAATTTAATCCCAAAGTGACGGCTATTTCTGAATCTCATGATCTTAAATCTCTTAATATTGAAAGCCTGATTGGGAACTTGAAAACTCATGAAGTTGAATTGAAAATTCAACAACAAGAGTATATGGAGTCAAAGAAGAAGGGGTTGGCTCTAAGATCTAAGAAAGAGGAAGGTAATAATTCTGAGAAGGAAGAAGAAGATGAGGAAAGTCTTTTTGTTAGAAAATTTAAAAAATTTATGAGAAATCCGGAGAGAAGAAATACTTTTAAAAAATATTTTAAGAAGGAGACGTTTAGAAAGAAAAAAGGAAAGGATGACGATGAGGAGGAAGAGAGACCCCCACCGGAGTGTTATCACTGCAAGAAGTTAGGACACATCCGAAGCAAGTGTCCAAAGTACTTGAAAGAACTTAAAGAAAAGAAGTAAAAAGGGAAGAAGAAGGTCCTGAAAGCTGAAACATGGGATGATACTACTTCTGAGGATGCAAGCAGTTCGAGCTCAAGCGAGGAGGAGGAGGCCAATATGTGCCTAATGGGAAAGAGCGCCATATCTAATGACGAGTGCAGTGTCCAAAGCGACACTGAGGTAACTCCTCCAACTTATGATGAATTATTTTCTGAATTTTTAAAGACTTGCAAATGTTTTGAAAAAAGTTTAAAAGATAATGATCTTCTTAAATCTGAAAATAAAGTTTTAATTAAAGAAAATAAAAAGTTGTTGAATGAAATTAAGACTTTTGGAAAAGAAAAATTTCTTGCCAAGAGTGTGATCACTCTTTGGGAAGAATAAAAGAACTTGAAAAATCTCTCTCCAAATCTCATTCTACAATAAAAACTCTTACTAAAAAGAATGAGATTTTAGAGAGGAATCTAAAATCTTCTATTTCAAACTCCAAGAGGGTAAGAAATCTTTTGAACGAAGATGTGTAAATCTTGTATCCGAGAATACGGAAATGAGAAACCAGATTCATGACTTAACACTAGCCATGAAAAAAATTGGAATGGGCAAAAGATCATTGGATATGATCTTAGGATACCAATGCCATGGATCTGGAAGGTTTGGACTCGGATACACGACTGGAAGCTATCGCCCGGCGATAACCAATACCGTCGGCGATAACGAGAAATCCAGAAAATCTAATTTTAAAAATTCTGATAATAATAAATTATCTGATACTGCATTTCCTTACAGTAAAAGTCCAGAGAAGTTATATTCTTCTCATTACATTACATGTGTCAAATGCAATAGATTTGGTCACACCACGGACTCGTGCTGGAAGAAAGGAAAAAGTAAAATTAAGCAAATCTGGATGCCTAAGGCTTCTACCTATACTATGGGTGGAACCACTTGGGTAGTCAGATCTTTACTTACATCCTCTTTCTAGGTGTGTTGGCAGGCTAAGAACAAAGAAGACGTGTGGTACTTGGACTCGGGTTGTTCAAAGCACATGACGGGCAATAAAGAGAAGTTCTTTAGCCTGGAGATGAAGAAAGGAGGAGTAATTACATTTGGAGATAATGGAAAAGGAAAAATCATCGGCATCGGTGTTGTGGGTAACAAAAGTTTTTCAATTTCAAATGTTTTGTTTGTAGAAGGTTTAAAACATAATTTGATTTCTTACTTAATTCTCCCCCTTTTGGTATTAGCAAAAGAAGATGGGGGTTTTGAAGGGAAAATATAAGAAAGAATTTGAAGAGAGTTGCAGAGGCGGAAGCTTAAAGAATTTAGAGATTAGTAGCAGAAATTTGAATCAAGAGGAGTGGGATATCAACATTAATACTCATGGAATAGTATTACAATAAAATTTGGAATGTGATCAAAAAAACTGTATCATGTAGAAAAATTTAATTTAAAAGTGAAATTTAAACATTGAAAACAGTCATGTCAAGATATCTAAAGTAGTAGAATTGATGAAATAGAAGAGAAGAACTATTTCCGGTCCAATTCTCATGAGAAGAAATTTTATAAAAGATAATGATGTGTACATGTGAAGAGTGATAAAGTATACATATTTCTTAAAAAATAATTTTACATGAAAGTTTGTAATATATTAATACAAGAAACATTCATAACTAAAAGGGGGAGAATTAAGTAAGAAATCAAAAATCAAGTACTCAATTGATAAGTACACTTAGGGGGAGTAATCGTAAGGGGAGTAATCATTCTTAGTAATCTTTGGAAGGAAAGACTTTATATAGGGGGAGTCTAGTATCTATCTATACTTATGCGCTTTGATTCATCATATTTATCTGAATTGATCTCACATAATTTCTTTCTTAGTGGATTTGTTATTATAGTGGATTTGTCATTATCAAAAGGGGGAGATTGTTGGAGCATGCGTTCCGCACTTCTTGGTTTGAAAATAACAAATCCAGGATGTATTTGATCTTGGTATGTGTGGTATAATGTGTAGGGATAACAGGTTTACAAGTACTAAGGATGGGTTGAGCAGAACATTGAAGAAAAGGAAAATCTCGCTATCACTGGCGATAACGCTATCGCGGGCGATAGCGTAGACAGTTACTGCTGACGTCGGCCATGATCTGCATGTTGTCGCGCATGAAGTCACGTCTCAGCGATATCGCTGTCGCCGCGCGATAGCCCACGATCGTCACGTTCTCCACTCAGATCTTAGAAAATGCGCGACGTGTGCCACGTGTCAAGCCACAGAGTTTTTCGCTATCGCGGGGCGTTAACTCTACCGCGGGCGATAGCATGAAATGATATATACGGCCAAAAATTTCAGGGAAGAAGTTGTTCGTGGAGAGCTTTGTTTACCCAGAGAATTTTGTGAGCCTTCCATCTCCGTTTCCAGACAAACTCCCTTGGTCCGTTGCAATCTCAAGAGCGAAGGAGATACGACCGTGCATTCAAGATTGGAGATCTTCTCATCGGACCACCATCAGCTTCAGAGCTCGTGTTTTTGAGGGAGTTTTTAAGTTTTACTATTGTACTTTCATTTTCACTTTTTATTTTGTAATTAGGAAGGAAAAATCACAGCTTTGTGTGTGGTGTCTAAGTCCGTGTGTGGCTTAGGGGTAAATCATCATCTTGTGTGCGGTGTCTAGGTCCGTGTGTGGCTTTGAAGAAAATCGCCACCTTGTGTGCGGCGTCTAGATCAAGGTTTGATCTAGGGGGAGGCTAGTAGTCATATCTAGGGAGATATTGGCTATAGTCTACCGGTCCTTGGAGAAGGACCGGTGAAAAAGCTAAAAATTATTATCATTGTAAGCCTTGATTTCAAGCTTTATTGGAATCATTTTACATATATATTTTTGGAGAAATAAAATCTTGATTTTCATTTCATTGATTTGTCTCAAACTTTGCTTCTAATTTCATATTTTATAAAAGGTTTGTAAAATTTTTAAAGAGCCCTTATTCACCCCCCCTCTAAGGGCGCCACAAGATCCTACACTCTTCTCGCCTCTCCCATTGGCGCGAACTTTTTAATGAACTGGGTTGCGTACTGATGCATCGCCCTTCTCGCAGGGGACGGTTTCGAAGGATGTCGCCGACTCTCTTCTGGCGAGTACCGAGATGACCCGCCTTCTCCACGAGGATCCGTCGTCGGTCTCGAGGGCTATTCCGCCAATCTCAGGGGTTGCCCCTCCGACTACCCCGGCCGATCTCCCAAGCACTCCTGGTATTTTGTCCTTTTGCTGATGTGGCTTCCGCTTTAAATGATCTGCTTTTACCTTCCGCTGACCATGCTTCTCGCAGCGCCTATTCTTGGGAACCTGAACCTCATTGACCCGAGGCCTACGGATTCCGCCCCCGAGGATCCCGTCAACATAGTGGTCGAACCCGCTCCCGCGGCCGGAGGGGTTGCCGCTGAATCATTAGCACCCACGCCGGAATCCCAGCCTCTGGCAAGAAGAGGGTCCTCTATCCCCCCACTGACAGAGCTCGAGACCTTGGAGCGTAGGACGTTCCGTCCCGGGCGGGGCAAGCCGCTTCACCTGCTCTTTAGAAAGAGCCTTGAGGGGTTGCCTGGCCCTTCTCGCCAACCGTCGGCGGAAAGCCCCCGTCGTTCCTCAGGTATGCGAGAACCTACCATTTTCCTTTTCGCTCCTCCGATCTGACCAACTGTCCTCCAGGTCCAAAGGTGCAGGGAGCGGAGGCTGAAGAAGAAAAAGATGAAGATGAAGAAGAGGAAGAAGAAAACGGGGAAGACTCACCCCTTCCCTCTTCTGGCGAGATGGAGGACTTTCTTGAGGCCTCCGGGAGTGGTAAGACGCGGAGGCAGAGGATTGCGGTAGTCCTGTCAAAGCTTGTGCGGCGGCAGCGAGCCAACTCCGCGGCGGTGAAGAGAATTCACGGGACGATGGAACGGCGACTGGCGAGCAGGATTACACCCACCTCCTTGGAGAGACGGAGCGCCAGGACACGCTTACCGCCGAGACCTCCCCAGGAAGATACATTGCGCGGATTCGAGATCAGCTTCGCCTGGAGAACCTAGGGCTGACCACCCTGACAGCCTTCTTCAACCCGCGAGTGCCTCCGAGGTCAGGGAGGCGAGGTCGGGGTCGTTGGCAGTGGGAACAGTATTGAGCCTCGTGGGTCTCGCCTCTTCTTTGCCCAACCCCCCGGCCTACCCGTCTCGCTTTGTACCCCTTGCGCCGAGCGGCGATGAATAATTATTTATATTTGTTATTGCTACTATTTCGCGGCTCCCGACCAGCGAGAGCCCTTTTATGTTTATTCTTCATTTTCTTTTTGCGCTTCATGTTCTCGTATTTGATGCTTTGCGAATGCTTGATTATTGCGCCCTGCCTATCACTTCTCGCCCGCCGCCACAGTTTGCTTTTACCCAGGGCTCTTCCCGGAGGTTCTCACTTTTCTGCAGGTTTGGGAAGAGCCGGCAAGACAGGGTGGAAAATGGGGAATCGGAGCGTCGGGCCTTATTAACCGTACCATCGCCGTCTTTTTTAGGAAAAAACTCATGACTATTGAATTCTCTATAAATAGGTCGATCCGTCTACCGCATTTATTTCTCTGTATTCACTTCTTTGATTCCAAACCTTCGTCCTCCTCCCGACCGCTCTCATCGATTACTGTCCCTGCCAAGGCTCTCGCCTTCCTGCCTTTTTCTCCTCTCTCGCCTTTCCTTCAAGATGCCTGGTGAGAGCGAAGGCCGATCCAAGTGCACGCAAACCTTCCTGGACCACAACTTCCCCCCCCCCCCCCTGCCGATTCACGCATGTGGAATTCCTCACGATCACCAAGAACTTCATCTCGTCGGGGTTCGTCGCGCGAAACCCTGGGAACGACGACAGTGTTAACCTCGCGTCAGGAAGGGGAGCTCGCCATCCTCTTGGAGCACTTCGAGGTGGGCTTCCACCTCCCCCTCTGGCCGGAAGTGCGTAAGGCCTTGCACTATTATGGGGTAGTGCCGGCCCAGCTCAACCCTAACTCCATCGCCCTCCTGGTGGCTTTCGTCTGCTATATGCGGGCGGAAAGGATCGAATTCAATCTACCCATTTTCCGGAAGCTGTTCAACTTCCGGGCCAAGGGAGGGTCAGTCTTCCTTTCTGGGCAGTCGGTGAAGACGGCGGGTCTCGCCAACAAACATCACCATTGGGAGGAGAGATTCGTCTTCATCTCAGGGCCCTTCGAACAACATCCCTCTCGCGCCCATTCAGTATGACGACACGACCTATAAGCCTCCCACTCTCGGGGAGCGAGAGGGCGCCCTTGTCGAGTTCTTTGGGTGGAAGGCTTTCGACGTCCCTTCCTCCGGCGAGACCTGAATTCCCTCCTACCGGTACCCCCCGGCGAAGGTATTATTTCGGTCTAACCTTGCAATCTTTCATTTCGAGGTATATGGCTAATTAACTATAGGTCTCGCAGGTGAACGAGAAATCCCCCTTCACGAACCCTTTGACGAGACCAGGGTACTCGTTGACCCCCTATCTCTCGCCAAGTCTGCTTGTCGCTGCCTGCTAGGAGGAGCCGAGACCTTCTTCCCAAGCGAGTGCCCAGAAGCGGAAACACAGCTCCCTCTCTGCCCCCCCCCCCCCTCAAAAAATCAAGACTTGTCAGCAGCGGACAAGGGCAAATCCATTGTACCTGCTTCCGCTGAGACCCCTATCGAGACCCCCGCCGAGACCCTGTCAGTCGCAGGCGAGACGGGTGTCGGTGGGCCTGCCGCAGAGACCCTTACCGATACCCCGCTCAAGCCGGTGCTGAAAGGGAACCGGAATTTTGGCTTCGGCGAGAAGTATCTAGATGCGGAAGGCCAACCCTTGATCCAGTGGGACCATACCTCCAACCGCATCGCGGTCTCCACACTTCTCCCCTCCTGGAGGGAGTGGGACACAATTACTGGTGATGCCTTTGCGCTGAGCTTTGGGCTCTATGGTCGGGAGGACGCCGACACGTTCGATCGGACGACTGCCCAGGCCCTCGTCTTCGACGCCGCCCAAGCCCAACTTCGCGCGGTCCAGCTCTCGCATATGGCTGGGCGTCGCACCCTCACCCTCGAGTGCAACTTCGCTCGACATGCTCAAGGCCAGGGACGTCGCTGCGGCTGAAGCGGCCACCCTGAAGGCCGACTTGGCGGCTGCCCAAAAACTTCTCTCCCTTCGCCCGGCCGCCGAGGTAAGCGGGGCCCTTTAATATCTCTCGCCCTCTTAGTGCATATATTTTTTTCTTAACAGGATCTTCTCGCAGGACTCTGCGCAAACCCAGCTGCTCCGCGCCAGGGTGACCGGCGTCGAGTGCGAGAACCATCTGCTGAAAGCTGAGGTGAAGCGCCTAGGAGGGAGACTTGGCCCTGGCCCTGGCCCGGCCGCCGCTGGAGGAGAGAATCAAGCGCCATCGTTACTCAGCGTTTTTGAACGAAGGTGGTGAAACCCTCACGACGCGAGTGATAGTTCAGGAGAACGCGCAAGCCACCGCAAAGATGGTCATCGAGGTGCTGCAGGAATCAGGCGCTTTTGAACGAAGGTGGTGAAACCCTCACGACGCGAGGGATCTTGCCCTGGCTGTTTGATCCCATTCCCAAGCCCGCGGGAGAGGACGATTCCCCAATCAGAGATGCGGTCAACGACGCGGTGAGGCTTAACCTAGATAATGAGTCCAGCGGCAGCTTTTCCAGCGACACCTCCGGTGGGAACCCCAGCGAAGCCACCAGCAGGACCTCTGGCGGAACCTCCAGCGAAACCTCCAGCAACCATGCCCGATAGCCTCTCGTTTTTGCTTTTTCATTATAATCTTCTCCTTATTTTTGTAAGCTTATTTTTGTAAACTTTTTGTAAAGGGCGAGATTCCTCAACTTTTATATTGTATTGAAAGATCTGCCTTTTTGCTGGAGTGTTTATTTCCTTTGCGCGAACCCTAGGGTCCTAGATGATGACCGCCGCCCGTTTGAAGAGTTGGCTAAGTAAAACCTGCCAGAAGGAACCTGCCGAGAGTCTTGTCAAAAGGGCCGCGTCGGGAACCCTGCCGAGAGGAGCTTGTCGGGACCCCTGGCAAGAGGGTTATGGCGAGAACCCAGTCAAGAGGGTTATGCCGAGAGCCCTGCCGAGAAGGGTCTGGGTTATCCCTTCCTTACTTAGAACTGGTGTTAGCTATTTTGGAAACTTGTTATCCAGAGATTCGCAACACCATCATGATTTCAACAGCCCTATCTTCTCGATGTGAGTCTGGTCATCAGATCCAAATGGGACCACTTACACGCATAAAATCCCTTTCCCCTTCTCCCCCCAAGCGAGTCTACGGCCCTGTCAGCTAGTGAAAGCCTGATAGCAGGTCTACTTGGGGTCTTGTAAGGTACCACAATCCTTTCTCCCTTAACCCCCAAGCGAGCCTTTACGGCCCTGCCAGCTAGTGAGAGTCCTGGTAGCGGGTCTACTCGGGGCCGAGTGCGCCTTCCAGCCATGCCAGCTAATGAGATCCTGAGCTGCGAGATCCTCTCGGGGTATTCCCTTACCCCCCCAGGCGAGCCTACGGACCTGCCAGCTAGTGAGAGCTTGGACAGCGGGTCTACCCGGGGACGAGTGCGTCTTCCAGCCCTGCCAACTAATAAGAGCCTGAGCAGCGGGATCCTCTCAGGGTCTTGGAAATTTCTATCTCCCCTTCCTTTCCCCCCAAGCGAGCCTACGGCCCTGCCAGGCTAGTGAGAGCCTGACAGCGGGTCTACTCGGGGCCGAGTGCGCCTTCCAGCCCTGCCAGCTAATGAGAGCCTGAGCAACGAGGATCCTCTCGGGGTATTCCCTTACCCCCCCCCCCCCCCCAGGCGAGCCTACGGACCTGCCAGTTAGTGAGAGTCTGGACAGCGGGTCTACCCGGGGCCGAGTGCGCCTTCCAGCCCTTCCAAGCTAATGAGAGCCTAAGCAGCGGGATCCTCTCGGGTTCTTGGTAAATTTCTATCTCCCCTTCCTTTCCCCCCAAGCGAGCCTACGGCCCTGCCAGCTAGTGAGAGCCTGGCAGCAGGTTTACTCGAGGCCGAGTGCGCCTTCCATCCCTCCCAGCTAATGAGAGTCTGAGCAGCGGGATCCTCTCGGGGTATTCCCTTACCCCTCCCACCCCAGGCGATCCTACGGACCTGTCAGCTAGTGAGAGCCTGGACAGCGGGTCTACCCGGGGCCGAGTGCGCCTTCCAGCCCTACCAGCTAATGAGAGCAGCAGCGGGATCCTCTCGGGGTCTTGCAATTTCTATCTCCCCTTCCTTTCCCCCCAAGAGAGTCGTAGTGAGAGCTTGGCCGGGTCTACCCGAGGCCGAGTGCCTCGCGTCTAATGAGAGCCTTTGCGGGATCCTCTCGGGGTATTCCCTTACCCCCCCCCCCCCAGCGGCTACGGACCTGCCAGCTAGTGAGAACTGGACTCTACCCGGGGCCGATCGCCTTCCAGCCCTGCCACTAATGAGAGTCTGAGCAGCGGGATCCTCTCGGGGTCTTGCAAATTTCTATCCCCCTTCCTTTCCCCCCACGAGGGCCCTGCCAGGAGAGCCGCAGCAGGTCTACTCGGGGCAGTGCGCCTTCCAGCCCTGCAAATGAGAGCTGAACAACGGGATCCTTTCGGGGTATTCCCTTACCTCTCAGGCGATCCTACGGACCTCCAGCTAGTGAGAGTCTGGACAGTGGGTCTACCCTTGGCCGAGTGCGCCTTCCAGCCCTGCCAGCTAATGAGAGCCTGGCAGCGGGATCCTCTCGAGGTCCAAATTTCTATCTCTCTTTCCCTGGCAACCGAGCGAGCCTTCGGCCCTGCCAGCTTGATGGGAGCCTGGACAGCGGGTCTACTCAGTGCCTTTAAAGTCATAGATACACCATAACCTGCGGAGAAACAATTTTGGAATTAACACATTACAATGGTTTATACAAGTTTACCATCCTACGGGTAGAAGCTTTCAGATTATCGTCCCTATGACATGGATACCCCCTCCACATTCTGGAGGTTATCCCCCCGACACCAGGACTTTTTCTACAATGTAAGGCCCCTCCCAATTGGGGTTGAGTTTACCAACGAGGGCCGATCTTCCGGCAGCGTCAACTTTCCTTAGGATTAGATCTCCTTCGGCGAATTGTTTGATTCGACGTGCTTGTCAAAGTTTTGACATTGCCGCTTGCCTCTTCTTGCCTCCGGCCACCGCGAAGTTCCTCCACCATGTCCATGAGAGTCGTAGCTCCTCTTCATTTCCTTCCCTCCATGCTCGCGTCTCCTTTGGGGCCGCAACTGGTGAACCTCAAACTCCACAGACGGACCCATGCAAAAGCAAGGGGGTCTCTCCAGTGGTCGTGTTTGGGGTTGTCTGCAAGGCCCACAACACTGAGGGGAGTTGCTCCACCCAGCTACCCCTCAAGTTCTCTACCTTTTTTTAAGCAAGTTTACGATGATTTTGTTTGTCGCCTCCACCTGACCGTTGCTTCTGGGGTGGTGGAAGCAAACCTGATCTATCCCCAACTGGGTGCAAAAGCTGATGAATTCTTTGCTGGCGAATTGGGGGCCGTTATCTGTGACTATGGCCTGAGGCAACCCATGTCGGCAGATGATCTCTCCTCACACAAAATTTCTTGATGACTTGCGAGGTTGCCTTGGCTAACGCCTTGACTTCCAGCCACTTTGAGAAGTAGTTGATCATAACCAAGAGAACCTCCTCTGTCCGCTCGCCGGGGGAAACGACCCGACCAAGTCCATTCCCCAGATGGCGAAAGTTCATGGCGTCGTGATGCTTCAGAGCCTTTGAGAGGGCAGGAGTTGGAGGGGGGCGTAAAGCTGACACTTTTGGCACCTCCTTGCAGAACTCTGTCCGCATCCTTCCTCAGGGTGGGCAAGAAGTATCCCTGTCTGACCATCCTTGCTTCCAACGTTCTACCTCCCGAATGGCTACCACATTCTCTGGAGTGCACTTCTTCCAAAACTCTTGGGATCTCTTCCTCCGCCACACATCGCGCCAAAAGGCCCGATAGCATCTTCCGATGTAATCCCCCTTCATGCATAAGATAATGAGCCGCTTTGTGCCGAAAGCCCTTTGCTTCCTTGACCCCTTCGGGGAGGCTGCCTGTAGTGAAGAAGGTCACGAAGGAATCCACCCACGAGAGTCGTCGATCCACTTCCATCAGCTCCCCCTCCTCGATCGCTGGATGAAATAGCTCGGTCAAGGTCCCCCCCCCCCTCCTGGGTCCAAACTTGGTCAGTCGGTCTGTTGCTTCATTCTCTTCCCTGGGGATGTGCTGAATTGAGAACGCTCGGAACCCACTGATGATCACCCTCGCCTTGGACAAGTACTTCTGGAGGGTAGGCTCCCGAGCTTCATATTCTCCTCTGATCTGTGACGCCACCACCACCAGTGAATCTGTGAGCACTTCTACGTCGTGAACCCCGAGTTCCTTAGCCAGCCGCAACCCGGCTATAACAGCCTCATACTCTGCCTGATTATTTGTGACCGGGAAGTGCAGCGTCACTACTTGCTCTATGGTGACCCCCTGAGGACTTACCAATACTACCCCTCCACCTAGGGAGTGCTTCCCTGAGGCTCTATCAACGAACATCTTCCACGCTTCCATTGGCAGTGCTTCCTCCCCCTCCAGCTCTATGATGTAGTCAGCCAAGAAGTTAGCCACTGTCCTGCGCCTTGATGGAGAGCCTTGGCACGAAGGAGACATCAAACTCGCTGAGTTCAATGGACCACTTAGTCAACCGCCCTGAGTGTCTCACCCCCTCAAAGATCTTACGCAATAGATGATCGGTCAAAACCTTGATTGAGTGAGCTTGAAAATATGGCCTGAGCTTCCTGGCTGAGACGATCAGAGAGAAAGCCAACTTCTCCAGGATGGGGTAACGAAGCTCCGTCTTCTTCAAGATTCTGATGACGTAGTAGATAGGAAGTTGTTTCTTCCCTTCATCCCTTACCAAAACAGAACTCACAGCCTCCGCTCCTACCCCAAGGTACAAGGCTAGGTCCTCTCCCTCCTTCGGGCTCTGTAGGAGCAGTGCTTGGGATAGTTGAGCCTTCAAGGCCCGGAAAGCCTCCTCACATTCCTCCGTCCACTCAAACTTTTTGTTCCCCCGAAGCGATTTGAAGAAGGGTGAGCACTTCTCCCCGGCACGGGAGAGAAAACGACTCAACCCGGCCAGCATACCTGTCAAGCGCTGAACCTCCTTGGTGTTGTGAGGCGATTCCAATTTCATGATGGCCTTCAACTTATACGGGTTAGGCTCGACCCCCGCCGGGTTATAAGGTGCCCAAGGAACTTGCATCGGCTTGCCCGAAGACACATTTCTGGGGGTTTAGCCTCATCTTGAACTTTTGCAGAGTCGTGAACGTCTCCTCTAAGTCAAGTAGGTGCGAACCCACATCCCTATTCTTTACCATGAGATCGTCAACGTAAACTTCGAGGTTCTTACCCCTTTGGTCTTAGAAGACCCGATCCATCATGAGCTGGTAGGTTGCCCTTGCATTTTTAAGCCCAAAGGGCATCATTTTGTAGCTGAAGCACCCTTCCTGGTGATGAAGGAAACATCCTTGACATCGGGGGATGCATCTGAATCTGGTGATAACCTGAAAAAGCATCCAAAAAGCTCATAATAAAAAAACCAACGGCTGAATCAACAGCGCGTCGATCCGAGGCAGGGGGTAGCAATACTTATGGTACAATTTATTTAATAAAGAAAAGTCCACACACATACGCGACTTCCAATCACCTTTCTTTACCATTACCACATTGGAGACCCAGTCTGGGTACTAGATCTCCGAGATGAAACCTGCATCGAGAAGCTTCTTGACCTCCAAGCAGATGGGTTCCTCCAGCTGGTGGTGATGGTCCTCATCTTCTGGCGAATGGGACGCGTCTTGGGGTCCAGGTTCAGACAGTGGTAAGCCACATCCGCGTTGATGCCCGGCATGTCCGCCGCGCTCAAGGCAAAGATGTCAACGTTCTTTTGGATGCACTCCGGCATCCTTGCCTGGTCTCCTGGGCGCAAGCCTCCGCTGACCCTTATCCTCTCCGCCTTCCCTGCCCTGCTGATGACCTCCATCTCCACGACTTCTTCTGCCGGCTCCAACCGGGATTGCTCCCTGCCGGCTCTTTCCTCCTCTTCTCCCAACTCCTCCTCACCTTCTACCTTCTCAACCTCCATCGCCTCCAACAGGCCTTCCCCAGACAACTCCACTTCTTCACCCCACTGGGTCTTACTCCCAGCTTCTCCCTCTACCCCTTGCTCCCCCGTAGCCTGCCCTCCAGCCTCACCTAGACTCTCCACTCCTTCCCCCGCTATCTTCCTGCCAGCCTCTCATAGGCTCATCTCTCCCTCCTCCGCAGCTTCCTCCCCCCCTCACCATCTCCTTCTCCAGCTCCTCTGCCTCCGCCATCCAGGAAACGGTATTGACGGCAATCACGTAGCGCTGCCTCGCCACCTTTGGATCCCCCCTGATCCTGACCTGCACTCCTCCACTGCTGAACTTTAGGCATTGATGAAACGAGGAGGGGACGCAACGAAAGGCGCTGATAAGAGGCCGCCCAAAGATTGTGTTATAGCTACTCGTAGCGTCAACGATGACGAACCAACAGTTCCTCGATACCCCTCCCCCCCCCAACGTCACATGCAGCCCTACCCCTCCTTCAACTTCCTTACGCTCCCCCGAGAACCCAAACAACGGTCCATCTGAGGCTAGAACCCTCTGAGCCTCCACCTTCATCTCGTCAAAGGTTTTCTTGAAGATTACATTCACGGAGCTCCCGTTGTCTACCAGAATCCTGGAGACTGTGAAATTTTCTACCGTCGTCTAGATCACCAAGGCGTCGCAGAACGGGTCTTCATAGTCTGGCATATCCTTTGATGAGAAAGTGATTCACTCCTCCTCCGGGGGGGGGGGGGGTCTGGGAGGTCAAGGCGACACTCCTTCGATACATGGTCTGGATGCTCCCCTTACTAGTGGCTTCGATCCCCACGCCCCCATGGATCAAGCTGATCCCTCCTCGGCCCCCCACATCCGCCTGGTCTTCGCATCTATCCTCTCCTCCTCCCGGCTGAACCTCTTCAATCCTCACGGGCGGCTATTGCTGGACTTGCCCCCTGGCCCCTCTCATCTCCAGGAACCCCGGGCAGATGACCGTTGCATGACCCACTTCATGGTGGAAGTCACAAAAGGGCAATTCTACCCTACCTTCTCTCCTCCTGGCTCCTCCCCGAGCTCCTCTCCTTCCTCCTCTTCCTCTCACGATCTCCATGGCCTCCTGCTGCGGCGAGAGGGGGTCCCTCTTCCCCTGCCTCCAGGCCGGCTGGTTGAACCTCCTTTGCTTGCGGAAGTTGTCTCCACCTTTCCATCCTCCCCCCTGGCCCTGGTGGTGACCTTCTTGGGGCCTCCATCCCAACCGGTTGTTTGGCTCCCTACGCCCCCATCCGGGGCTGCCCCTGATGCCCCTGGCCTCGGGGCTCTTCCCTTCTCCTCTCCTCCCTCTGCTCCATCTACTCTCTCTGCCTCTCGGCTCCTGGCTCTTTCACATCCTCCTCCGCTAGCTTGACCAACTTCTTGGCGAACGCCGGATTGGCCGCCTCAATCTCAATCTTCTTCGCCGCCCTCTCCATCAACTCCTCAAAGGAGAGGGGGGAACTCTCTTCAATTCCATGCAAAAGAAACTAGGCCTCAAACCCAAGGTGAAGGCAAGCATCACTGTGTACCCTGGCATCTCCTGAACTTGCAGAATCTCCTCCTGAAACCTATCAACATAGCGTCCCAGCGTTTCCTCCGGCTTCTGCTTGATCGCGAACAGGCACTCCGCCCCCTTCTTCCTCTTCTTCGACGTCGAGAACCTCAGCAAGAACCTGCGCCAAAGATCCTCAAAACTGTAGATATAATTTGCCGGCAACTGATGGAACCAGTCCATCGCCTTCTCCTTCAACATGATGGCAAAGAGCCTACACTTGAAGGCGTCCGACATTTGCCGTATGGAGACGGCATCTTCGAACCACTGCACATGCTGCGTGGGGTCATCCCTGCCCGTGTAGTATGACATGTCTGGCTCCCGGAACTGCTCTGGAACCGGATCCGGGATGATGAGCTCACTGAAAGGGCTCCCGCCCACTCCCTGCCAAGAGGGCTCCTCCCACTGCCTCGGCTCGCTAACCCTGTCGGTGCTGGTCTGCCCAAGCAATGGCTCCCGCCCGGCGAGATCCCTCTCGGCAACCTCCGTCGGAACCTCCTTCCCGGGACGCTGCCCTAGAGCGTTCTCGCCCAGAGACGGAACGGCGACCACCGGGACCTGAGGGGTGGCCCACTCGCTCCTTGCCGAGAAGGCCAGGTGGATGGTCTGCAGGACTTCCCGCCTGAAGTCCTTCAACATCCCCAACGTCGCCCCACCTCCCGGAGAGGGAGTTCCTCCTGAACCAGCTCCTCCTTCATCGCCAGCCATGGGATTTGACTTGAGATTTTCCTGTACCAGCTACGGTCCACGCTCACCGCACCAAAAATGTTGAAGACAAAAACTGGCCTCAACGAGAGTTCGGACATTGGGGTGTAGCTAGCAACTACTTCACCCAAACTCAGACCCCTGACTAGTAACAAAGAACCAGGTACTGACCCTAAGCCTCAGCTGGGAAGGTCCCTCCACTAACCTGGAAGATCTCTTAAGCGCTTCCCCTCCTAAGCCAAATGCTGGGCTAGAAGCACCTCAAAAAAGCACTTAAGAGATTTGAGAAATTATGAAAAGCTTGCTTTCTGAGGAGCTCTATGGGTCTATTTATAGGTTTTCAGTATCTGGTCTGCCAAAAGCGTAATTTTGCTATCTTGAAATTACTGAAATACCCTAGGCTAGTCTGTCAATAGCCAAACTCCGTTGTTCTGAAGAGCTAAATGCAGACCCAAGGGCATCCAAGTAATTTCACCCAAGGGTACCCAGGTAATTTCACCCCTGGGGTACCCCTGGCGGAAGCCTTTTCACTGATCCTGCGGGCTTCCCGCTTGTCAAGTGCGAGAGCCTTCCCGCCTACCCCGGGCGGGAGCCAATGGGTTAACTCTGAGCTCAGCTTGTCGAACGCAGAGCTTAGCTCGACGAAGGGAGGGCTCAGCTCGACGAAAACAGGGTTCAGCTCGACGGGAGCAGGGCTCAGCTCGACGAAAGACGAGCGATAGCCTTCCCGCCTATCGCAGGCGGGAGCAAAAAGACCAAAGGGCGCGTAGTGGAAAGACCTCACTCAGCGCCAAGGCCTGGAAGGCGCCGAGAGCGTTGAGTGGAAAGACCTCACTCAACGCCAGCTCTACGAGCTTCCCGCGACCCTTCGTGCACGCCTCGGGCGAGAACCCCTTCCGTCTATCCCTCTCGCCTGACCCAATTTGCTTAATACAAGTCCAAGGCTAGCCCAATCCCGACCCAATGGGCATTTAGGTCTCACCAGCGAATATGGGGTTGTACAGACAATGTCCCAAGTCTTTTGACATTGAAGAGCATCCATCTCCTTCATAGCCTTTATCCAGTGGGGATTCAAGCTATCTTTTGAAAAAACTGTTAGGAATAGGAATAGAGAAAACAGATGCAAGATATGCTGGTAACGAGTGAGAGATGGAGTGATACCCAACATATTTATCAATAGGATATATAGTACGACCACTATGAATTTGAAGCGCAGAAGTGATCTCCTGAGTGGTGTTGTTGCTTGGATCTGGCAGAGTGGTGGTGAGTGGTGGAGCATGAGTGTGACATTCCTATCCAATATTCTTGTTTTTCCTTCTCTGATAGACTTGGAGATCCTTCCTCCTTCTGTACACACAAAGATCATTGGTTGGAGCTTCCATTCCAACAGAAATATCCACACTTCCCAGAGCAAGCACATCAACCAGAACAGGTAGGGGTGGCAACATGTCACTCTCTTCTTTGCTTTCCTCCCAAAATGTGACAATTTTTCCCTCATTAGAGTAATAGAGTGTTTTCAAAAAGGTAACATCTTTTGATATGAACCTTCTCCGGAGATCAGGAGAATAACACTTATAACTCTTTTGGTTGGCAGCATATCCCCACAAAGACACATTTTATCTCTTGCGGCCTAATTTATCCTTATGAGGCCCCACAATATGAACAAAAGTCACACAGCCGAATATTTTAGGAAAAAGATTGAAAAGATGCATATTTGGGCAAAGAAGGTTTAGGGGCCTCCAAAGTACCTGTGGTCATCCGATTAATTAGATAGACGAAGGTGAGGACACCTTCATCCCATAGTCCTTTAGGGGCGTGCATCTCTTGCAACAAGTAACAAGAGGTCTCCAAGGAAACTTTGAAGGTCATTGCATGTATATTCGTCTCCATTATCACTTCTAAGAATTTTAATTTTAGTTCCAAATTGACTCTGCACATGACAATAAAACATTCTGAAACCTCATTCTTCCTTTTCATAAGCTACACCTAAGTAAAGTACGAGTGATCATCAATAAAAGAAACGAAATACTAAAAAATCATTCATAGAGCAAATAGGAGATGTCCAAACATTAGAATGTATCAAAACAAAACATTTCACACTTTGACTCAGACTAGGAGCATAGTTGGTTCTACAGTGCTTAGCCAATTCACAAGACTGACAATCAAAAGTAGTTTTTTTAACATTAAGGAAATGCAGAAAGATAACTTATAAGGTCTTCAAACTAGCATGTCCAAATCTCTTATGACACATCATCAACTAATAAGGATTGGTATACTTCTGAGCACCAAGAGCTTGACAGTTGTCCATGACATACACACCATCCTGACTCATGTCCACCACCAATCGTCTTCTCACTCGCCAGATCCTGAAAAACACAAAGATAGGAGAAAAAAGTGATAGAATAGTTAAAGTTGTTTAGTTAAACCGCTCGTAGATAACAAATTTGTGGGAAATGAGGGAACAATAACAACAGATTTGAGGGAAACAAAGGGAGAAAGATGAATAACCTTTTTACCAGTCACAGAAGTTGAGTATCTATCAGCAAGTTTCACACTGCCAGAAGCGGGAGAAATAGAAGAAACTCCCACAGAAGACCCAGTCATGTGGTTGGATGCCCCTGAGTCAATGATCCAAGGAGCAGATGGTCCATTAGAGGACACAAAAGTAGTATGAACATGAGCAACTGTATATGCCAAGTCACCAGCAAGCGATCTTCCAGCGGCATTGGCTTTCAGCACCTTGAGTTCCCTAGTCAAAATCCCGTTTTCCGCCAGAAGATACCCAGTATTCTCAAGATTGTCATACATAGCGGTTTGAGATCTCACATATTTCCTATCAGAACCATGAATCAAGCCTGAAGGAACCAAATGAGGATGAAGATCACAGTATTTCTCTTTCCCATGATCTTTCTTCCTACAGTGAAGGCACTTCATTTTACTCTTGTCTTCTTGTCTCATATTTCTTGAATGTCATTTCTTATGCTCAGAAATGAGAGCAGATTTCTCATGGCCAACATGAATATCTGAACGAATAGAGTTTATACGGCTTGCCCCCCCCCCCCCCCCCGCGTGGGTCACTGTCTCTAGATCAGGCACAGACTCTCTTCCCAACATCTGAACACTCTAGAATTCAAGTTATGGAGGAAGACCAGAAAACATTTCAAATACCCTCTGTTGCATAAGTTTAGTCTTGTAGTCTTATATAGTCTGGATAGCGGAATATTAATCCATTTTTGCCCACTTATGGGTCAGTTTACTATAATATTCCTCGAAATCACTCATCCATGTCATGTGAATCTACTCAGTCTGGAGTTGATATATTCTAGCCAAGTCTATTTTTTAGTGATTTCGTTCGATCAGCTCCCACATTTCTTTCGCAGTCTAACAGAATAGAAAGTGACTTACAATCTTGGATTCCATAGAATTGACAAGCCAATTGATCGTAGTAAGATTCTCACCTTCCTATTCCTCATATAGAGGGTCAGTCTTGCTAGGATCGAGTGAGAAACTCAAGTCTTCGACGACTTCCCAATGAATATCCGCATAGATTGAGCTCATAGGAGGTAATTTCTCCCATTGAAATTGGTTTGAGTAACACCAAGATTGAAGTCCATGCTAGAACTCCTCTACTATAGTGTTTAGGTTGATCAACTACCCCTTCAGAGGCATTAACACCCTTCAATTTGTCGTCCATACGAACAATCACCAAGGAGATGAGGGAAAGAGCCCCCCCCCCCAACCAGCAACAACAACAGTCGTAAGAATTTTCAGAGCAGCACCAGCAGGAAAGACCAGGGGAAATTCCGGAGAGACAGGCCAGTTGCAAAAGAAATGACTGGAGGAGGAGACGGAGGCTTCATCCGGAGAGAGGCACAACGGAGACAATCGCGGTAACAGCAAAAAGTCTCGGCGACTTCAGCCGGAGAGAAGCGCGACAGAGACAACTGCGGCAGCAGCAGAAATTCACGGCGGAATCACCCGGAGAGAGGCGCGACGGAGACAGTTAGAGGAAAGCAGCGACAGCCGAGCGCGACAGAGGTGGAACGTAGCGACCGCTGCAGGATGGAGGCAGGCGAATTCACCCAGGGACGGGAGAGCAGCGACCGATACGAAACGGTGGCGTACCTACAGGTCGACACCGAGGCCTCCTCTGATACCATGTTGATTGAGAGAGCGTACCTTAGGGTTTTCCTCTCCTTCCAAAATTACAGAGCAAATGAGCAAATAATATTCTTTAATACAATCAGCCACTCTTTTGATTATGGTCACCACCCGATAAGCATATGTTAGCTTGACTCTTAACAACGGCAACTACAATGCACTGTTTCATTTACGTCTACTCGTTATTTTCATGATCTTAGCTCCAAAGAGACGTTTGCTTGCTACTGGTACTGAATGCGGGGGTTGCTCGACACCGCCTCTGCTCACTCTGCCTCCGCCACCTCCAACTCTCTACATCAATACATCTCCGTCTTGGTCATCATCCTCCCGGCTTGCTCTATCAACTACAATCATTGCTCTAGAAGAACGCCTCCTCTCTTGAATGTCAAGCTTGCCAATATGGAAAATAACACCTCTCCTCCTATCCCTCTAAACACGGACATAGTTCAGCTCATCCGTTTGATCTTGTTCATTCGGACATCTGGGGTCCTTGTCCTACAAAAACTGTTGGTATGGGTAGTGTTATGGACGGGCTCATTCACGGGCTTAATCCCTCCGGTCGAACCACATAACAGGGTCCGCGGCCCGCACACCCCAACCCATCTTAATGTGTGTTCTCGGCATTGCGGGATGTTAAGGTCAGGTTTTGAACCATTTATCTCCTTAATGAGAGGCACTTAACACTTTCCCTCAACACCAACTGATATGTGGCTCAATTGATGATGAGGGCAAGCGTTAAGTGTCTCCCATCAAGGAGGTAAACAGTTTGAGACCTGACCTCAACATCCCGTAGCGCTGAGAACATGCGCTGAGATAGGTTGCGGTGTGCGGTCCGCGGGCCCTATTTTGTGATACGACCAGCGGGATTAAGCCCATGAATGAGTCTGGCCATAACATAAAGTACACATTGATGTTATGGGCCGCTCATTCACGGGTCTAATCTCGTTGGTTGAGCCACACAACATGGGTCGCGGCCCGCACACCCCAACTCCTTTCCGCATGTGTTCTTGATGCGGTGAGTTGTTGATGTTGGGTCTCGAACCCTTTACCTCCTTGATGAGAGGCGTTTAACGTTTGCCCTCATCACCAACTGAGCTGTCAACCTCAACAACCAGCGGCGCCGAGAACACGTGCGGAAATCGGTTGGGTGTGGGGGGTCACGACCTTAGTTATTAAAGGCAAGGCGCACCAAGGCGCAAAGGGGTGTTAAGGCGCAGGCGCGCGCCCGAAGAAGACAAGGCGCAACCACATTCATTTTAAATAATTGTTAAACATCAATTCATCTTCTTGAACATAATCTTTATATATTCTACTCATTAATAATTCATTACTATCATTTATATCTCTTAAAAAATAAAATCAATATGCTCGATATCTAATTCTCAATGCAGTATCAAAAACACTAAATCATATAAAAATTATTGATTATTATTTTTTTCATTATTTTGAAAAAAATAGGTTTACAACAAAAACACACTCAGACCGCGTCCAAAGGCCCAAAAAAGGCGCACGAAGGCGCAAACCTCTGAAGCCTGGAGCCTTAGGCGCGCCTTTAACAACCTAGGTCACGACCCATGTTATGTGGCTCGATCAGCAGGATTAGGCCCGTGAATAAGCGGTTCATAACAGGTCTTTATTTTGTAACTTTTATTGATGATTTTTCATGATGTACTTGAGTGTATCTTCCTTAAAGAACGCTCTGAACTATTCTCTATATTCACTACATTCCATAATGTTTTCGTTAAAATCTTTTGTACTGATAATGCTAAATAATATTTTAGTCATCAGTTTTTTTTTTGTATGAATAATGGTATTATACATCAGACTAGTTATGCATATTCATCTCAACAAAATGTCATTGTTGAACGCAAAAATTGTCATCTTCTTGATGTTGCGCGCACTCTTCTTACTCGGATTAATATTCTCCACTTCTATTGAGGTCATGCAATTCTCATTTCCTGCTACCTCATCAACTGTCTTCCCTCTGTTGTTTTCCATGGTCAAACCCTATTTTCCATTTTGTATCCTGGTGCTACCCCGTTCTCTCTTACCCCGAGGATTTTTGGCTGCACTGCATTGTTCAGGCTCCTTCACCTGCCCGGGATAAACTCTCATTGGGCCTTCAAATGTATCTTTGTCGTATATTCTCACACTCATAAGGGCTATCGGTGTTATGACCCAATTTTCAGAAAATAGAAGGTTTTGGCCGATGTCACCTTTTTTTAGTCCACTCCATTCTTCTCCACTGATCCTGCGTCTTCCCCTCTTTAGGATCTTTATCCACCTCCCTACCATTTTGCATGCTCCTCCGTCTGACATTTCTCCACCTTCGTTTCCCTAAACAACTTCTCCTTCTCCAGCTCCTCCCTCGACTCTTGCAACACCGGGGCTCCCTCTACTAGTTCTCAAGCCAACATTCTCCTCTTTGGACGGATCTCATGATAACAATCTGTCGAACCTTGATCTCCCAATTATTCTTCGCAAAGTGGTTCGGTCCTGTACTCAGCATCCCATTCATGATATCATGTCGTATGCTCGACCTACTTCTTCTTGTACGGATTTTTCTCTCGCCATCTCGGCCACAGTAACCCCAGCCACCTATCAAGAGGGTCTTGTCTTATTCGGCATGTTTATAGTTTTCAGTTTTCTCAATTTTCTTTCAGTTTTCTCGACTTTCGACATTTATCTACGAATTTTTGGTACCGATTTTGTAAGCTTTTGAAGCATTTATTTCACTTAGTTCTTCTTTCAATTTAAAGGTGTAAAAAAAGAACAGATATAATTGGTACAAAGAATATATCTTTATTGCACGGTTAAGAAAATTTAACTGTTGGCGGCATTGGTGCAAAAAGTAACCTGAAGAGAGAAAACCAAGCATTCCACACATTTATAGAGTACATGAACGTAATATTCACAATAAAAGTTAGTCATGCATGCAATGCGAGAAATTTAAGGGTAAACCCGAATAAGGGTGAATAACCTAAGTTAGGAGTTTGTAAAAACTCCAAGATGATTATGGTCATGCAACAGATGCCCGTGGGCTGTCAATAGTTAAAAGCCCTAGAAAAAATATTTTGCATGAGTCGGGCCAAAAGAAAAAGAAAATCAATATACCCTTATTTTTAATGTTAAATAGAAAAAGAACAAAAGAAGAAAGGAATAGGGTAAAGAACAGAAAAGAATAAAATAGAAGAAAAAAAGAAAAGAAGCAAACCACAGTTAGAAGTTAATGAAACATAATTGCAGCTGCTATACTCAAACAATGAAAATAAATAGCAAATTAAAAAAAAAGGAATTTCTTTTATCATTACAAGATTTTCCCTTTTAAGCATTACAGTTTCATTACTATGTATTCATCTTAGTCAGCAGTTTCTTATTAATATTAAATGCACTACATTTATTTATATTATATTTTGGTGATAAACCCCTTGAATTGTACGAAAGCAGTTAAAGATGTAAAGAATTCACCAAGTCTGTATAATTGGCAGGTTATAATCCTTATCATTTTAGGACAAGGACGGAGAGGTGTCTAGCCGATTATCAGAAGAGGGAAAGAGAACGCTCTGAGAGGATTATCAGCTATAGCTTAAGATAGTTGTTGCAGTTTTTGAGTATCTAGAGAGTCATAATAAGATATGTCAGGACGAGAATTGCCCACATGATAGTATTAGTTTAGTCTGGTTCTGAGTCAGGTGGCCTAGTAGTGAGCAATGAGTTTTGGAGTGGCAGGTTTTGAGGTGTCTACATGTAGGGCTAGAGATTTAGATATCTCCAATCTAGTGTATGTCTTTCCAATGATGTTAGAGCAATCAGTTAGAACCGAAAATCGTGAACCGAACCAAAACCGTAAAATCGTGAACCGTACCAGAATCGAACCGGAATCACACAAAATCGAACCATGTGCCGTTCACAAATTATTTTGTTCCTGTTTGAATTTCGGGCCCATGAACACCAATGGTTCAGATGCGGTTCCTTCATTTTATTATCTGGACCAGAATCAACCTTATTTTATTATATGGTTCGGATGCTCAAGCGGTTTCAGAATTTCTAAATCCGATCTGGATCGGACCGAAACATAACTAAACTGCCACCCGTTGGTTATTATTATTATAATATATTTTTATTAAATAATATGATAATATATCTTTATTATAAAATTTTATTATAAAATTTTATTATTATTCAAGTGATCAAGTCAATCATTTCAGGCCATCCTCATAAGTCATAACCACACATCCCAGGCAATGAAAATTTAAAAATAATAAACTATTGATAATTTTCCTTTCTGGTTGTCCTCCAAAGTCCTAAACAAATGAAATTGCTCTATAAACTATTAAAAAAGTGAAGTTACTATTATAGGTCATCAACTCATCTTCATAGCTACCTTCACTTCTATCAATGCTCAAAAGTCTTTCAAAAGTCAAGAGACTCAAAACCCATCGGGAATCAGGGTCATCGTCAGATCGTAGATGGAACTAGTAGAACCGTTGGACGGACCAGCGAGGGATATTTGGTTAGTGGGAGTGGCGGTGGACAACGTGGAGTTGGAGGAGGCTTGCAGGAAGGGCAAGTGGAGAGCGTTGTAGCAGGAAGATGCATGTAGAAAGGCTGTTAGGTCTACAGGGCTAGCAGATCGGAAAGCTCCTTTTGGAGGCGGAGATTTCCTCACTCGGTGTTTCACAACAACACTTTAGGTATTAGCAGTCGACCTCTGTTTGTCTCAGCTTTGCGATGCACTCACTCCACAATGCATAGGCTTATCCGTACTGGAAACGAACCTAAACCGCATAGAATTGGACCAAACCGTTACTGAATAATTTGGTTTTGGTTCATGTTGAACCGCAACTAGAACTGGAGGCACGGCGGTTTCAAAATTTATGTTGGAACCGGAATCGGTCAAACCAAATATGGTTTGGTTCTAAATTGAAGAATCGTTATCTTAACGGTTAGATTCACGATTTTAGTAGAACTGAAACTAAACTGAAACTAAACTGAAACCATGACAGCTCTATGTGTTCTGCATGTTAGACTTGTAGCGATGTAGACATTGTTTGATATTGTATAAAAATTGTATTACATGGTCACATAAATATCTTTTACTATAGGTTGCTCTACATATCAAAAAGATTTTGGTACTTTGTTTGGTATTCTTCTTACATTTATTTACAAAGCTTCGCTGCTAGTAAAACAAATTCAATAAAGTGCTGCCACGGATAAAGTAAGGATTTGGATTGTGGTGGTCTAGTGGGTCATTACAATTAAGTGGTATCATAGTGAGGTTTGCGTTGCTAAGATGTTAAGACCAAAAAGAATACCAAAAGGATATGTAAAACATACCTATAAGTTGCTTAGATATACCTTGTATACAATCGTCTTACGTTGATACTAATGTTGCGATAAATTGCGACATGAGTTTCCCCAAGTAAATACAAGTTCAAGAGATCATCAAGAACGAGAGGAAAGCATGTTAATGGAAAATGGTGGTGCACATGAACCAAGTGTGCAAGTATCTGAATTGGCCTGAGCATTGACGGAAGTAATGAGGATGCTCAAAGAAGGTGCTGCACCAACTCCCGCTAGCTCTGGTGCTCAGCCCCAAATACAGATCAACCTCCACCTCAAGCACTTCTTGGGATTGAAACCAACTTCATTCCAAGGAAGGGTGACTCCTATGGAAACTGAGAACTGGGTGAAGAAGGTCGAAGTTATCTTTTGAGAAATGAGATGCCCAGAGGACCGAAAAGTGGATCTTGCAACCTTCGTCTAAGAAGAAGAAGCCTTAAGATGGTGGGATAGCCTATTGGAAGGAAGCTATGCTTGAATGGGCATAAGATGAGTATTGTGGGCAGATTTCCTATGGAATTCACAAGTTCGTTCATGCCCAGGTCTGAGAATGGGCTTTTAAAGCGAAGTTTTTGGATTGATGCAGAGAACCCGTTCTGTGGTGCAATATGAAGCTGAGTTCACTTATCTGGCTTATTATGTGGGGACCCTTATTGCTAGTGAAGACAGATAAATGTTTCAGCATCCTGCAGGGGGTGAGGGACAATGTCAAAACATACTTAATCTCTCAAAGAATAAGAAACTATAATGACTTGGTGGAAACTTAAGACTGATAGAGAATGATCTTGAAAATCTCAGAAGCGAAGGGAGTTTCAGAAGAAAAGAAAAAAAAGAGGACGTTGGAAAGCAGAGGAAAGGAGTCCGCTTCAAAAGGGGGAAATCCTAACTGGAAAAAGAAAAAAGGTTGCAATCTCAGACATGTAGTTAAAGCGTGACTCAACCTTCGGATCCGAAGAAATGCGAAAAATACGGAAATACACATGGTACAGAGTTCTGACTAGTTTAAATGTATTCTTCAAATGTCATCGACCTGGGCACCATAAGAACAATTGCCCGAATATGAAGCAGGTGATTGAGAGGTATTCAAAAGGAACTCCACCTCTGACACAAAAGCTATATCATGTTGGTTCCACAAACTATCTCGATAAGGGAAAAGGAATTGAATCAGTCACCTCTGGTTTAATTGTTGAAGCACCGGAAGAAGGGCAAGTGCAACATAGTCTTTAATCTGAGCCGGCTAGATGTCCAAGGTGGATGATGTTGTGGTGATAGGATGATTAATGTGCATGATAATCTTTAAGAGTTTCTTTTATACAAGAGCTAGTCATTCCTTTATTTATGATAAGATTGTTAAGAAGTTACAATTGAAACTGTATCACGTCGTGGATGAATTGAAATTTCAATGCCAAAAAATTCAGTGACGATTCCTAAATTTATATGTGAAGCACTGATTAATTTGGTAGATAAGCAGGTAGAGATAGATTTCGTCATTTTGTCGTTGAAAGAGTTTGATATAATATTTGGTATGGATTGTCTTTTGAAGCATGAAGCAGTTATAAATTGTAAAAATAAAGAGGTAAAACTAAAATTCCCAAACCATACTTATGTGCACTTCCGAAGGATGTGCGAAATAGCTAAAGCTATGAATCTTAGCAATGAAGATTGTGAAGAAGATTCGAAAGGCTGCGAAGTAATGTTGGTAATGAAGTGTATGTTGTTTGTGAATTTCCTAAGGTTTTTCCGAAAGAATTACCAGGAATTCTGCCTGATCGAAAGATTGAATTTCTAATTAATCTTACAGAAGCAACATTGTCGGAGGCAAAGACCTCCTATAGTATGGCTCCAAAAGTGATGGGTGAGATGAAAAGACAACCTGAAGAATTATTGGACAAGAACTTCATTCGACCTAGTTGATTGCCATGAAGAGCCCTGATTTTTTCATGAAGAAAAAAGATGGGACTCTGAGATTGTGCATAGATTACAGAGAACTAAACATATTCATGATCAAAAATAAGTATCCACTGCCACGATATAATGATTGTTTGATCAAATAGCTAATGCCACGACCTTTTCTAAAATCAATCTCAGATCAAGATATTACCTGTTGAAAATCAAAGAAGATGATTTCTATAAAATTGCTTTCAGTACTAGATACGGACATTGTAACTTTGTCGTGATGTCGTTTGGATTAACAAATGCTCCAACTGTATTTATGGATCTAATGAATATGGTTTTTAAGGAGTATTTTGAAAAGTTGGTAACAGTGTTTATTGATGATATTCTCGTATATTTGAAGAATAAAGAAAAAACATATTTAACACCTTAGGGTGGTATTGAGAACATTAAAAGAACATGAATTATATGCGAATTTTTCAAAGTGTGAATTTTGGTCAGAAGAGGTTGCCTTTTGGTGGCATGTGATTAATAAAGATGGGTTATTTATAGACCTAACCAAAATTGAGTGCATTCTTAATTGTCCTAGACCCACAACAGTAATAAAAATAAGAAGTTTCTCGGGCCTTGTAGGGTATTACTGAAAGTTTATTAAAGATTTCTCCAAAACAAACATACCATTTACCAAATTGACTCAAAAAAATTTGAAGTTCCAGTGGACTGATGAGTGTCAAGAAGATTTTGAAGAGTTGAAGGAGAAGTTAATTGCACCAGTTTTGGTGATACCCAGTGGGACAGAAGGATTCCAGATATACAGTGATGCATCATTAAAAGATCTGGGCTATGTACTCATGCAGCACAAAAAGGTAATATCATATCCATCCATACAATTGAAAGAATCTGGATGGAACTATCCAACGCATGATCTAGAATTAGTTGTAATTTTACGTTGAAAATTTGGCGGCATTACCTGTATGTAGTTAGTTGTGAGGTGTTCACAGATCACAAGAATTTGAAATATATTCTCACGGAAAGAGATAACCATCTGACAGCTAAGATGGTTGAAATACATAAGGATAATGACCACAACATAAAATATCATCCAAGAAGAGCCAATATTGTGGCTGATGCTTTAAGCAAAAAACTTAGCGACAATTTCAGTGATGGCTCTGCAGAATAAAATATTGCAACTAGAAGTTGAGAAGGCATGGATTGTGTTGGTTCGAATAGGTGAAGAAAAAGAAGAAGTTTGTACCAATTGCAAATACAGTATAAGATGAAAGATAGAATCAAGAAGGCGATTGATCGGGATCTGTATCTTGTGGATTTGATGCAGAAGGTGAAAGATAATCAGAAAAAGACTTTTGTTATTGTGGATGGAGTTTTTTTAATTAATGGGAGGCTATGTGTGCCTACTGTAGATAATTTGAGAGTGGAAATATTGTATGAAGCTCATAACACAGGTTATTTGATTCATCCAAGAAGAACGAAGATATAATAGAATTTAAAACAAGAACATTGATAGTCGGGAATGAAAACTGATGTGATCAAACATATAGCAAAGTGTCACACGTGCCAAGTTGTTAAACCTAAATACCAGAAGCCAGAAGGATATTTGCAGTCACTTCCCATTCCGGAATGGAAGTGGGATGACATTTCTATGGATTTCATTATGGATTACCATGTAGTAAGATAGGAAATGATGGCATGTGGGTAATTATTAATCGTCTGACAAAGGTGGCACATTTTATTCCTATGTTGAAGGGTGGTCCAACAGGAAATTTAGTCGATCAATATATTGACAAAATAGTGAATTACATGGCATTCCAAGGTCGGTAGTTTCGTACAGAGACGAGAGGTTTACGTCTGACAAGTGGAAATTAGTACATAAAAATTGGGAACTAAATTATGATATAGTACTGCATTTCACACGCAAACAGATGGGCAATCAGAATGAGCAACTCAGAAGTTGGAGGATCTTCTTAGAATGGTAGTCTTGAATTTAAAAGGATCATTGGAGAAGTATTTAGCACTGGTGGAATTTTCAAACAATAACAGTCATCAATCCAGTATTCAAATGATATGATTTGAAGCACTCTATGGTAGACGATGTCGAACTCCTCTAATGGGTCGAAGACGGTGAAAAGAAGTTGTTCAAGAAGAAAGTAGTGGATAAAAAGTATGACAAATTAAAATCATTCGTGATAGGTTGAGAATGGCCCAACATAGACACAAAAGTATTATAATATCAGATATCGACGAGTCGAATTTGCAGTGGGAGACCAGATTTGTCTAAAGATAAAACTGTTTAAAGAAGTTTCTCGATTACTCGAAATTGGGAAACTCAGCCCAAGGTATGTGGACAATTTCCAAACACCAAGAGGATTGATGAAGTGGCTTGTCGATTAGCACTGTATGATGAACTTGCAACTCTCCGTGATATGTTCCATGTATCGTCTTTAAGGAAATACGTTGCAGATACTGAAGATGATCTCAACTGCAAACATTCAAACAGAGCCTGATTTATCTATTTCGACAGAGCGGTGCAAGATTGTGGATCAAAAAGCAAAACATTAAGGAATCGAGAGGTGGGTTTTGTTACGATCTAGTGGAAAGGGCACCGATTGCAGGATGCCACATGTGAGTGACAAGAAACCATATGAGACATATTCCCTCAACTGTTTGATGGAGACTCTGAATAAAGATTTTTGAGAACGAAAATTTGGCAAGGAGAGGTGAATTATAAAGCATTGAACAAAGACTAATGAATGGGGATTTAATTTCAATAAATCTAAATTTACAAAGCCAAACTAAAGCCTCTCTAATGATGAAAAAAAATGAGGGATGAGTATCAACTACATCTCTTTTTGCTATTCATGATTTTCCTTCTTCTACTTTTCATTTCATAGTTTGGATTTGCTTCTTTAATGATTAAGCATTTTTATAATCCCATAAGTTTTTTAAATATGTTTTGAGTATTTGGAGTCATTTGGGCTTTGAACTTTTGAAGATGATTCATTTATTAATTTTTGTTTTGAGCTGAATTCATGTGCCTTTCTTCCTCATCATCAAGGTTGGTTGTGGGCCTTGCCCTCTCTTGTATGGGCTATGGTTCCTTGTTTTTAGAATTGTGGTTAGGCTTTGGTTACTTATTGTCTTGTTGTTATACCTGATTTCAAAAGTTCCTTACTGTTGTACCTGGTTGCATGTTATTATCTTAATTTAATTCGGCCTATTTTAACCGACTGCTTGGCTTATAGTTTTTCTGTCTTAAATTAAATTGAATGCTAAAAGAAAAAGGTTAGTGGCTACCTTTCGTTAGAATGTGACGATTTAGTGGAAGGGGTAATTACCCTTTCAGCCCTTGGTGGGTTCTAGGTGGGCTTCATCCCTTCTCTTGATTAAAACTCAATAGTGATGCGGCGGGGGCTTGGAAGGGAATTGGATTGTAAAATGGGGTTTTCCTTATTGGAAATAAAAAAGCACTTAGTAGGAGTTTCCGCATTTTTGAGAATCTTCCCTACCTTCTCCTCCCCTTTTCCCTTTCCCCTCCCCTTTCCCTTTCCCCTCCCCTTTCCTGAATTCCAGAGCATTTTTTCTCCCTCTCGGTTTTGGCTAGGATTTGCCTCCTCCCTCTCGGTTTTGGCTAGGATTTGCAAGAGTTAGTCGCTGCCTCGCTCTTCGCTTATTTACTTCTTAGCTGGGCTCGTTGGTGACATCGGTTGTGCGCTGTGTAGCAGCTATCGTGAGTTTCCTCTTCTTTTCCCTTGAAAATTCTAGTGGTGAGCTATTTCTTAATCTTCCCCTCCTTCTTGAATTACTTCTCTTGAAGTTAGGTTGAATATAAAGTTGGGGGGGTTGATTTTAGGGATGCTATACGTTAGTATTGTTGGTTTAGGGTTGCTGGCAGTTATTATTTGCTGGATTTGGGTTTGCTGATTATTATTACCTTGCTGGAATTCCCCTTAGACAGATAATTAAGCCTTCTTTCTTACCTATTTTGGGTTCAGGGACTTGTTTATTTTGTGTTAAAATATTAAAGGATATATTAGAAGGATTTCATTTGGTTGGTTGTGTGTTTTACATGGTTTTAAATGAGTTACTGTAATTGTGTTTTATAGTTATTGTAGTCCTATTTTAATGTTTCTGTTAGAGGGTTTTATGGTTGTTGTAGTAGTGGTTTATTGTTGCTGTTAGAGGGTTTAAATGGGCTGTTGTACCTGTGTTTTATGGTTGTTGTAATTGTGTTTTACTGTTATTGTTAGAGAAATTAACATAGGGATTTAACTAATAGTGTTGATTGTGTTTTGTGGCTTTGTTTATGAGGCTAACAATATGTGTTAAGTGGTTGTTTGGGTGCAAGAAATGTGGCGGCATTGTGTTGTGAATATGTTCTTTTACAGTAGTATTTGGGGTTGTGTGTGTGTGTTTTAAGAGTGACTGTGTAGTTTCTACAACCCTTGTTGGTGGCTGGAATTTAGGGTGCTGAAAGTGGGTTTTCCTAAATCAAAGGGCCTTTGAAATGTGTAAAAAAGAATCCTGGTTTAGTTGTTTCAAATAAAGAATCTTCAATTTTTCCTCCTCTCCATTCTCCCTTCTAAGCTTCCTCTTCTCTCCTAACACCATACTTATATGCTACATTAACTCCATTTTAACCTAAAGCTTCTAGTTTTCCGATTTTTCCTCTCGGGTGAGATACTCTTTTCTCTTGCGGCAACACGCATAAGATTTCTATGTCTCTCAGAAAAAATATAGTGTGTCTTACAGAGCCGTGCTTGAAAATATACTTCACTTGAGATGGCCTCTAGAAACGGGATGAATATCGGCCCGCGGAAAGATAGGAGAAAGGGAATAGTGACTGACTTTTTCCCTTAAATGTAGCTTTATTTCAAATGTCTACTTTTAATTATGAAAATATGGATTTAAAGACAGACATTTCTTTCGTGCATGAAAAGTATGCATGTTTACGAATTTCCGATATTATACTTGGCATGTTTATAGCTTTTCAGTTTTCTCGGCTTTCAAGTTTTATGCACTAAACTTTTAGTACTGATTTAGTAAGATTTTGAAGCATTTATTTCACTTAGTTCTACTTTCGATTTAAAGTGCAAAAAATAGATACCATTATACAAAGAATCAATCTTTATTGCCCAGTTAAGAAATTTACCTGTTAGCTGTATTGATGCAGAAAGGTAATCTGAAGAGAGATAACTAAACATTTCACTCATTTAAAGAATATAAAACAACAACACTCAAGCCTTCACTCATTTAAAGAATACAAGAGCAAAAATTACACAATAAAAATTAGTCAAGCATGCAATGCGATGAAGTTAAGGATAAACCGAGGGGGATGAATCACCTAAGTTAGGAGTTCGTAAGAACTCCAAGATGATTATGGCCATGCAACAAATACTCGCAGGTTGGCAATAGTTAGAAGCTCTAGCAAAAATATTTCGCATGAGTCGGGCCCAGAAGAAAAAGAAAAGAAAAAAAATCAATTTATCGTTAACCTTATCGACAAACAAAAAAAAAAAAAAATAACAAGAAAAGAATAGAAAGGGAAAAGAAAAAGAAAGGAAGTAAAACCACGATTAGAATTTAACCTAACATAACTGTAGAGAAACACATAAATGAGAAATAAAAGGTAATATTTTTATTAATTTCTCACACGAATATACATACAAGTATTTATACACTTATATAGAAAAAGAGGAAGGAGATACAATCTCATTCTAATATTTGGGACTAAATCGAAAAGAGGTAACGAGCTCTAGTTGGACCTTACTATGAGCCTTTGTACATATTTTATTCAACACTCCCCCGCAAGCTGGAGAATACAGATCGTCGGCACCAAGCTTGGAAAAAAACTTAATAGAATAACAGACGCGGTAAGGTCATAGTGAGAATGTCAGCAGCTTGCCCAACACTAGGAACATGTTTTAATTCCAATTTTTCCAGTTGAACCTTCTCCCGAATGAAGTGGCAATCGGCTTTAATATGTTTGGTATGTTCATGGAATATGAGATTCTTGGCACTATGTATAGCGGCTTAACTGTCGCAAAAAATGTGGTCGGTGAGGAGAGTTTAACATCTAGGTCCCTTAGGAAGCTTCCCAACCATGTAAGCACATACACTACAAATGTCATTGAACGATACTCAGCTTCGACAGATGAGCGTTCAACCACGGGTTGTTTCTTGCTTTCAACCAGGTGATAAGGTGTCCACTAAAGTGTGTACAATATCCACTTGTGGAATGACGATCATCCAGAGAACCAGTGTAGCATCAGAGTAGTCAATAAGAGATAAGGAAGAAGAAGGCTTGCAAACAAGCTCTTGTCTAGGAGCAATCTTCAAATATTAGAGTATGCGCTCAACTGCCTGGAGGTGAGAGATCCGTGAATCATGCAACAACCGACTAACAACTCCAACAGCAAATGATATATCAGGTCTTGTACCTGTAAGATAAATCGGCTTCTCTACAAGACAACACGGATACTCTGGGATTGAAAGGTATAGATCAGATTTGGAGGCATAAGAGCAGAACTTGTGATTGGCGTCCATAGGTGTGTTAGTAGGCTTGCATCCAGAGTAACAAGCATCATGAAGAAGGTCAAAACAGTACTTCCGTTGAGATAGGACAAGGACATCAAGACATCGTGCTATTTCGAGACCAAGAAAGTACTGAAGATATTTCAGGTCTTAGTTTGAAAGGAAGAGGCCAAATGCTGCTTGATCATGTGTATTCCTTTGAAATCATCGCCAGTAATAAAAATATCATCGACATAAACCAAGAGAATCGCTATGCCTGTCGGATGATGACGAGTGAATAGAGAGAAGCCGACCGAGCTTTGAGTGAACCCAACATCACAAACAACTTGACTAAACTAGTCAAACGATGCTCGAGAAAACTGTTTGAGATCATAAAGAGATTTTTGTAGGTGAGATACAAAGGACACCACGTGGTATCAAAATCAGGAGGTTGTCATAGAGAAAAGCATTTTTAATGTCCAATTGATGCAACTGTCATTGTGGATGAACAGTTAGGGAGATCAAAACATGAACAGTATTTAGTTTTGCGACAGGCGAGAAGGTCTCGACATAATCGAGGTCGTGTTGCCAAGTAAATCCATAAGCCACAAGATGAGCCTTTAGGCGTTGAACTGTCTCATTCGGGCCATGTTTGATAGTGAATACCCACTTACAGCTCACACAAGTCTGACACAGAGGAAGAGGGACAAGATTCCAAGTCTGATTTGCCCAAAGAGCAGCCATTTCCTCATCCTTGTCTGTCTGCCACTCCGGATGCTAAAGAGCCTCCTGCAAAGAGTTATGAGTAGAAATAGACGACAAAGAAGTTGCAATTTGTGAAGTACAGGAGAGAGGCGATGCAAGGTCACATAATTAGCCAAGGGGTGAGAGGCAAATAATGGTGTCGGGTCTTCAGGCCGCGCGACATCATTAGTAAAGGCTAACTGTCGTAGGGCATCGGAACGAGCAGAGCGACGAGTGTACACGCGAAGAAGAGGCGGTTTGAAAGGTATTGTGAACAGGGTTGGGAGGAGTGGAGGAAGATAGAAGTAATAGGAACAGTACGATGTGGTAGTGTTGTAGGCGCTGGAGGAGCTAGACGTAAGGAGAAAAAAGGTTGTTCTTCGATGATGGTCACATTCACAGATGTAACAACCTTGCGATCGTTGGGAGAATAACAGACATAACTTTTTTTGAGTGCGAGAGTAACCAACAAACATATATTTGGTAGCACGATGAGCAAGTTTGTCAGTGGCGGGTGCAAGGTAGTGGGCATAGCAGGTATATCCAAAGACACGAGGTGTGACTAGAAAGGGAGGTGTGGAGGGAAATAGAAGAATAAAGAGAGTCGCATAATTGAGAATAGAGGAGGGCAAGCGATTGATGAGGTAGCAAGCTATTGAAACCGTGAAATGTTGTTTGGGAACCTGCATTTGAAACATAAGTAAGCGGACGACCTCAAGAAGGTGAAGATTCTTGCGCTCAACTACCCTCATTCTGTTAGGGGATATAAGCACACGAGGTTTGGAGGATGATTTTGAACTCAGAGCAGAGATTATTAAACACATGACTTGTGTATTAACGCGCATTGTCAGTTCGAATTATTTAATGGAAATGGAAAATTGTGTACGAGTCTCAGTAATAAAAACACGAAACACACAAGTTAGATTAGAACGATCGTAAAGTACAACCATGTCATGCGAGAGTAATCATCAATAAATATAAGAAAATAATGATAACCAAAAACACTAGTGGTTTTGGATGGTCCTCAAATATCTGAGTGAACTAATTTAAAAAGAACATTGCTTCGAGTACAATGATACAAAAAAGAAGAACGATGTTGTTTGCCGAAGATACAAGACTCACAGGTTAAGTGAGGGATAGATCAGGAAGAGTTTTTTTGAGAATTAGGAGAGGAGCATGTATAAGATGTCGGTGCCAATCAATAGAAGTAATGGAGGAGGGAACTGTAGGGAAAATGTCCAAAGTGTAGAGCTCATTGGACAGTCATCCTTTACGAATGATATTCTGCGTTCGTCGATCTTGCACAACAAAAAAAGGAAGAGAAAGTTACAGAGCAATCAAAGTCTTGAGTAAAACGACTAACAGAAAGAATATTGAAATGAGAGCACGGAACATGAAAAACTGAAGCGAAGAGAGATAGATGAAATGAGGGGCACATCAGCAGAACCAAAAATAGGGGTGGTGTCACCATTGGCCACTGTGATAAACATTGGATGCGTAGAGCTCAAGTATTGAGGCAGTTTTGGTGGACTAATATGGTGTGTGGCCCCAGGAGTCCACAATCCAAGTTGGACAATGGGAGAGACAAGAGAAATCTTCATTGGAGATAGAAGCAACACAGCCAGAAGAATGACTGATCAACCCCTGGAGATGTTGGAGTTGGGTGCGCAAGACGTCAATGTCGATGCGGGTGGTGGAAGATACATCGACCACAATGGAAAGCAAGTAGTAGTGGAGGCACACCATGCTTACGATAGCAGGTTGACTCAAGATGGTCATCCTGACCATAATGATTACACTTTGGATGAGTCCTTCCATTGCGACCTGTTGGGAAGATTGTCCTCAATCTTCCAAGATTTGAAGTGATATCACTATCAATGCTAAGAACATATTATATTTGATGCATATCCACTTTTTGAGCATGCAGGAAACTTGGTTTTTACTCCAAGATATTGATCAAAGCTAAGCTGGACTATACCGCTGAGACTTCTTATAGTTCTCAGCTATATCTTTGAGACTATGAGAAGAATGCAGAAACCGCTGAGAGTCACAAATCTCAGCGTCAAGGCAAATACCGCAGAGAATGAATGATCTTCTCAGCGGTACAGTCGAGAAGATTCAGATTATAGCCGCTGAAAGCCGCAGGTCTCAGCACCAAGTCTAATACTCAGCAGTACAGCTGATAAGATACAAATAATGTCGTTGAGCCAGTACTGTTTGGCGTAAGTCAAATTTGGCGCTAGCGCCAAAAGCAGGAATAAACAATTTTAGGTCAATAGAACAGTGTTGTTGCAAATTATCAAAGAGTATAAAGTGGAACTTCTAGGTCAATGGAACAGTGTCGTTACACAAAATCCTAATCTGAAGAAAGAGTTTGACGGCGCTCAAAGAAAGAAGATAGTTCTTACTAAAGGCTTTCAGAAGAACAAGTGGAGTCAATTTTGTGACTCAAAGATTGATCTTCTTCCATCTGCAAGGAGAAGAAGATCAAGGTAGAGCTTGCCCTAACCTGTGCTAACCTGAAGATAATACAGTCACTGACCAGCTCCAGATCTTGTCATCAAAGAGAGAACAACAGAAGGTCTCAATCTTCAAGGTCTAACTATAAATTAGACTTCTGTTGTAATCTATTTCATTATATTTACTTGTAGGTCATTAGTGCCTGAGTTGTAGAGCTCGTTGTGCCTGAGCTGTAGAGCTGTACTCCCAGCCTGAGTGGTAGGATTTCAGTGTAAATCCGAGGTAGAGCTTGAGTCAAGTCTGAGGTAGGAAACCTAGAAGGTTTCTGAGTTGTAGGAGTTGGAGAACTCTGAGGTAGATCTTCTTGATAAGTCTGAGTGTAGGGTCTGTGTGCCTAAGGTAGGGTCTTGGAGGAGACCTGAGAAATCATATGGGATTTGTGTTGTAAGCTCTGTTGAGCCGAGTTTAGAGGAGGTTGTCTAGTCTAGCACATAGCTAGATAGGTGTAGAGGGAAAGTGGATGTACCCAGACCTTGGGTAACCACTATAAATCTTTGTGTATTTTTTGTGTGTTTGCTTTATTTCTTACTTAAATCGAAAAGAACCCGCTAGAACTGCAAGACACGTATTCACCCTCCCCCTCCCCCCCCCCTCTAGGTGAGTTAGACTACCACTAACTATAACCTATCACGACCCCTATCCCAGGAGTCGGTGCGACCTCCATAAGTTGATGGAGGGGTGGGGTAAGATGTAGAAGAGTGTTGGAGGAGCTAGAGAGAGTTCCGAGAGCATTGGAGGGCGGGATAACCTTTAAAAGCATAAAGCACACATTCGAGAGAGAAGGAATGGTGGAGGAGAAAATCTGAGCCTGAACACTGTGGAGATGATACGGAACATGTGTCATCATCATGACAATACCAACAGCTTTTTTCTGGCACGTTAGACAGTGAGATCCATTGTAGGAGGTCGATGTTGAATCCAGACCTCGACTAAAGTTTTGATCGCTCAACAAAAGATGTTAAGTCTCCATCCACCCCTGATCCGAGAGATTGAAGGTCCGTGACAATGTAAAATAATTGTTGCAGGTTGTCCTTTCCTGAATAAAGGGAGTGAAGTTCATCACACATAGTCTTGGTCGTCTCATGATACATGGTCATATGATATAGTTCATTGTACTTAGAGGTGAGAATCTATGGTTGGACATGACCATCATCACGGAGTCATTCCTCGGTGGGCTCAGTAGTAGCCTTAGTCAGATGATGAAGGAGGTCTTAGGTTTGAAAAACACGGCGAACGGTGTGCACTCACTCAACAAAATTCTTCCTACTAAGAGAGATAGTGTGATCTGAAATTTATCTCGAACTTCAGGAAGAGGAGTCGCAACAGGGGCTGGAAAAAACGGGGTATCATTCAAGTCCTTTGAACGAGAAGGAATTGGGAGAGTCCGTGAAAGCCAAGCGAGCATTAGAAAGAGGCCGCAAAAGATATGAGTTTCTGACTTGGTGCAGACACAACAGCAGGACAAAAAACCAACGGTGGTCAAGCGGTCACGCGATTAGGTAAGAGCAGACAAGATTCTGCGGATAGCTCATGCGAGTCGACGAGTAGACACGCAGGCGAATACACGATCAGAAAATAATGTGAGCAGGTAAGGACGTGAGCAAGCTAGTAGAGGATTAGGCGAACAGGTGATCATGCACAGATAGGAGAGACAAATCGCGAGTGAGCGATTAGGCGAACAGGTAGGGGAAGGCGGGACTATGGGGCTAGCAGGAGATCGTCGACTGTAACAACCCTATTTTTATATGTTATAATTATAATATTAATTATTATAATCAAACCTATTTTTCCCCTCTTTTAACTCAGCCGAACCAGCCCCCCCCCCCCCCGATTCATTTCCTCCCGTCGGCCTAGGTCTTCTTCCCGCAGGAAAGTCGCACGCCGACGCCCTCCCGTCTCTCGCTTAGTCAGCTGCCGCCGAGTTCGCCTCCCTCTGCTCATGCCGCTCCTGATTCCGCTCGTCCCTTGCGCCTGCCTGCTCGCCGCCGAGTACTCCTTCTGCTCCTACTGCCGCCTCCGGCTTCTCCTCTTGCTCTGGTCGGCGACTTCCCTTCCTCTTCAAGCCAACTGTTTCTTTAGGGCCGGTTGGTGGTCCTCCTCTTCTCCAAGAAACCAGCGGCCCTTTCTCTACATTCTTCTCTGTTTTTAGGAGGCCGACATCAGCAGCAGATCTCGTCTCCTCCTCCAGCAGCCGCCTCCCCTTCCCTCGGCAGCCCTCTTCCTCTCTGATTGAGCCGATTTTGCAAGAAGAGAGCCTAGGGTTTTCTCCCCTCTCTTCTTTGGGCCCGGATTTGACTCCCTTGGGGTAAGAAATCTCTCTTTCTCCCTTAATTAGAATTTTCTTGATTTCCTATATAATTTTTGTGCTCCAAATTTGCATGAATGTTGCGATTCAAGATTTTTGCCCCTTCGTAATCGTCTAATCTCGTCGTATTTGTGAATTCTAGCGCAGCTCCTCGACTCAAGTGATGGAATTCCTCCAAGGCCCTCTCCGATTTAGGGTTTCCCCTAGCCGAGCGTCGCCAAGTCTTCGTTCTCCACGTGGTGTCTCCTCTCCCCTCACTCTTGAGGGAGGTAAATCTTTTAGCCAACCTTGATTCAATTTTGTAACGATAATTGCCTGTTAGCATAGGCATTTTTTTTGCTATATCGCTTTCATTGTTCTTGTACAGGTTCTCTTGAGGAGTGTCAACTTTGCTCGCGTCAGTTGACCGCCTCCGTCAGCTTCAGCTTCTCTAAGGCAAGTAGAGATATCTCTCTCTTGCAAATATTGAACTTAATTACCTTGTCTGATCTTATATTTGTCTGAATTCGTCCTTAATTTCTTGTTTAGACAAATAATTTAGACCTCGAATCCCTAAATAGACTTGTTATCCGTTTGAGGTTCCAGCGATAGGAACAACGCGAATCGTGAGTGTAAATGATGATATTTGGATAATTGGGAGACGAGTTAGTGAACGATAGTTAATTGGATATGTAAATTGATGGATTCTGTCTCTTTGAGGAATAATTTGAAGAATAGTAGAACGTTTATCACGAGCAGCATTGCCACGATAACAACTGTAATGAATTCTGGTTAGCAAGTATATGATTAATGTTTTGATGTATCATGCTCGTAACGCACTTTTTACGTGGAAAATACTTGAGTCCAAGGATGATTTAACCTAGATGATTGCTTGACTTCCTCGATCCAATTCATGTCAGCTTACCTTTGCGTTTTACTCGAAAAATCTTCCAGGTTATTATGACATTAATCCCCTCGAACCCGCAAGATTCAAAACTCACTGTTTGATTTCTTCTGTGTTGTCTGTCTGGTTTCTGATGTATGTCTGGTTTCTGACGTTTGTCTGGTTTCTTAGGTCTGTCTGGTTCTAAGACTCGAGCGAATGTTACTCCATAACTAAATTCATCTCTTCACGTGTTCATGAACTCTAATATTGTACAGCTGAATCGGTAAGTTTGTATCAGGTCTTGATGTGATAAATAATCACCTAAGTATGAAACTCGAAAACAAATCCGTAGTTGTAAGCAAATCTTGAACTGTAGCGTCTAACTGGGCATCTGTCTGCCGACATAGTCACGGCAAGCAGGATTACTTTTCCGACAAGACTTGCACTAGGCTACGAGTACTGACTACCTACTCTAAGATGTTACTCCTCTGAAGGAAGTCGGAGAAATATTGAACTTCCGCATCATCTTCTTCAATCCACCCACCGTCTTGCTTGTCTCCTTTATCTCCCAACCCTGCTCCCTTATCTCCTGACTCTGTCCCTCAACCACCTCATAAAGATCTCGACGGGGTTCCCAGAGTGAATCTCCACGACGAAGAGGAGGTTGTGAAGTAGATGGTCGTGCGCTTGGTGATGCAGAGATCTCATCTACCCTATATGTTTGAGGACGACCATCATTTGGAAACAGTGTCCAATCGATAGTCGGATATTTGTACACCAAAAAACTTCTGAATCACGTCGCCCAATGGCAAGGTGTTCAATCGTTGACGCTAGGGAGCTTTCAGCCGAAAAGTATATCGCATCATAGATAAAATCAAATCAGAAACACTGAACGATATACCTGCCAAGATATAGTAGGTCATCATGGAGAGCTGAGCAGTAATCTTTTTGTGTCCCCTAACTTGTACACGAGCGAATGGCACAAGATGCCCTGGATAATAAGAGCGTCTGGCGTGAGCGTATCCACAGTCGTGATGAGGTCACGACGACCTTCCTCACCATGGAGAAGTTGATTTATTAGGGTCCAGTTTCTAAAAGACTTGTCGTTCGAAGCCTGGAGTCAAGTCGTACATTTTCTCCAAGTCCTCATGTTCTACGGTCACAATGTGTGAACCTATGTTGGATTGCACCCTCTGTCTAGTGTCGTGATTGTTGGATCCTGTAGATTGTTATAAAACTCACGGACGAGTACCGATGAAAAGGGGGCTTCTGACACAAGCACCGGAAGAACTCTCGCATCGTCCAAGTACGCATATATGTGGGGATATCGGCCCACGTCGATCTCTATGACCATGCCACACTCACGGTGGCACTCTCCGCCGCGGGGTGGGTCGATGCAGGAGTTCGGGAACGCTTTGAAAAACTCTGTCGTGGTTGAGAGATGGAAGATGTCATATCCTGAAAACGAAAAAAAATTAATAATAAGCAAATTGAACTTTGTTTGTTACCATCGCGCGGTAGCCAGACGAACTGCAACCGTCTTCTTCCTCCGGATCTCCACCCAAATCTCCAGTTTTAACAATTATAATGTAAAATTTTAGTGAGTCAAGTCTATCTAATCAGATATAGCTTAGATACATGAGATTCAACCTTTGATCCATGAAGAAAAATGAAAACCTTAATTCTAATTTCTTTGAAACTTCAACTCTCTAACTTACCTCCATGGATCCTGCCCTAACATGTAAACCTTCCATGAATACTACCATAATCTCAGCATCAAAAAGGGGAAGAAAGGGAAGGGTTTTTACCTTAGATTGGACGAAGCGCCGGCGGAAACTCTCGTCACGGGTGAAATGAAAAGGGGAAATGTGAGGGGGTCGGACAAGAGCCGAGTCTATTAAAACAGGCTATCACGGCGCGATATCACTACCGTTGGCGGTAGCACGGTTTTTTATTATTAATACTATAAAAAGTCTGAAAATGTTTCAACTACCCTTGCTGCTTACTTTTGATTCTCATTTTTTGTGAACGTTGACTTTAGACCAACTGTGTTGTATCTCTCTTTAGCGGGGGCATAGGATTGTATGCATTAGCGTCACGTACCTGTAAACCACATCTTGTCCATGACCGGGGAGGGTTATAATGGGGCCTTGCGGGGCACTGGGAGGAAAGAGTGTTAGGTTAGGTGTGTGTTGGTGTATGCTTATGGGACTAACACCTCATCCTACGACATGTTCTTTGCAGCTCCTCATGTTTATCTGTCACTTAGTACGGGTCTAGGGAGTAGACGCATAGTTTGGGTAGTTATATTCTTGGACATGCTCTTATCGTATCTTTTGCATTACTAGTGTCTCACTATAGGTCATGATCCTCTAGTTCATGCATTTTTGTCAGTACAAACATGTGAACCTGGTGTCTTTTGCTTGATATATATGGTTGAGTGGTGATATATTCTAAAAACACAAGTACTTTCGAAAAGTGAGAAGAAAAAACTGTCGAAATCTGAGTCGTCTTTCATGAACTTGAATCTCTGTAAGTTAACGCCGCGCGGTAGCACTAGAGCTGGCGGTTTTTTTTTGCTTAGTATTCACGTTTGTTTATTTCAAAACTGCAATAAAATGGTAATATCTTTCTTAAGACATGCACGATTGGAACTAAAAGAATAAAGATTACGTGCAATGTTTGATTTAGGATTGCTAAACTCTGGTTAACATTGTATGTTTTTGTCATGATGTGTTTAATCTATTGGTACTTAGCTACTGAGCGCGATTGAACATGATAGTGCATGTTGAACATGCCTCTAGGTATATATGAGGATTTAGGTAGTATAATGACATTTCACTTATCACACTTCCCTAGAAAATGCAGTCTTGTAGAAATTTCAAATCTTACATGTTATAACTCGTAATATTGTGTCTAACATGATAGGAATGACTTGAAAAATTAATGTCACGTTGTTCATTTTTCATATATAGTGTTTAGAACATTGGGCCAAAATTACAGTCGTAAAGTCTTTGTATATAAGTTAAAATGTATCAATCTATATGGGTAGATTTTGATTGATTAGTGAACCTTGAAAAAAAATAGTATAAATTGATAGTAAACAAAAAAAGAAAACTCATGGATATGCTATCATAATATGTGTCAAGGATACCCCCCAAGCACTATTTATTTCTCCTGATAAGCCTATATGAGCATTGTGAGGATGAACACCTTGGTCTTTGGAATCGTTTTGATCGTGTACAAAGACATTAAATTGAGTTAGGGCTCTTTGTTCTAGTCTTGGTATATTGTAGATAGAAACGTGACACGATTTTTCACTTCATCACTCTTGTGTTAGCATATTGATTTATTGAGATAAAACATGTATTGATGATTATTTCTACATGATGTTTTTTTTGATGTTATAGGTATACATGTCATTATTCTATATAACTCTTTCATGCATAAGAATTGGACATAAACTGCACTGACTATCTATCGCACAAGTATACTAGTACATGACTACTATTCATGACGCTTACAATGTTACACTATATTAACTCTATAAATCACCTGACATTGTACATCAAATCTTGTGTATTTATATTCACATGCTTTGTCCAAATATTTCTTATGCTCTGAAAATAGTTAAATTGGCTAGGTCTGTAATCATTGTGCCCCGCTCATATTTTCTCTCATGCATGTGTGTAAGCTTTCTATAAACTTCATCTCTCTGCTTAATCACAAGCCACATTAGTTCATGAGTAAGTCCTATGCTAGTCACCTAGGGGAAGATCACGTATAGGGGTAGCACACGTGTAGGGGAAGCACATATGTAGGAGGAGCACACATGTAGGGGGAGTAGTACTTCTGTCACACTGGGCAACCTTGATTCGTAAACCACGTTATATTTCATGCTTATTGTTGGATTACACTATACCATGTCTTTGAATTTGAATTCATATGTGTTAGCACGATCAAAATGAGTGACATTATAGTCGTAGAGCTTACTCATGAACATATGTGCTAGTATACTTGTGCGACCTACCGCTAGGCGCTAGGCCTATCGCTGGTGCTAGCGACACAGGATTAAAGTAGAGCGCGCAATGATTCCTCTCTGCGACCTACCGCCGAGCGCTAGCCATTTCGATAACGTCGAGAAGAAACCACTATCATCGGCCGCTAGCCTTACCGCGTCGCGATATCCAAAAGCGGCGAAATAATATTTTAGGATTTTTTTTCCTAATTTGTTGGACAGCTGGCGACACCTCGTTTAAAGACCTACCGTCGGGCGCTAGAGTTACCATCAGCGGGAGCTTATTTAAAAAGAGACTATAAAAGCTCGTGTTTCTTTTCCTGAGAAGAAAAGGAGGAGAATTACAAGCCTAGGGTTCGTTCATCGCCTCTGCTGTTGCGAACCACTGTCTCCGTGCGAGGAAAAGTGAAATTTCTCCCTACCGCTTATGATTGAAGAACTCCGAAGAGCGAAGTCTCCAACGACCATCAGCAGTTGATCGAGTGCAAGAAAAACGACATTCAGAAGCATCGACCGCGCACCGCTTTATGGAAGAATTCTTCTTTGAGGGAGCAATAGTTTCTAACTTCTTTATCTTTATTTGTACTTTTTATTTTTTTAATTGTTGTGTGTATGAGGTGTAACAACCCAATACCTAAACCTACCCTCATAATAACAATAATAATACAAATATAAAAAAAGACCTAAATTTAAAACCGGTCTAAACCTACCCCCTCCTCCCCCGGTTTTAAATCCCGCAAGAATCCCGCAAACCGCAGCAAACCGCATCCCGTGCGACTCTTCCCGATCCCGCTCCGTCGGCCCCGCCTTCAGCTCTCGAGCGCCCGGCGGCCTTCTCCTACGCCTTCAGTGGCCGGCAACTCCTTCCTCCAGGTCCAGCGCCCATTCCTTTTGCTTCCCCGTCGTCTCCGGTGCTCCCCTTGGCCGGAAACTCCCGCACGATCCTTCTTTTGGCCGACTGCTTCCAAGAAGGGCCGACAGAAATCTCTTTCTCCCTTCCTCTCCTCCTTCTCCGTCCAATGAGGGCAAGGACACCTTTTCTTCTCTGGCAACCCTAGCTCCTACTCGTTCCGGCCGGTGGATTTCGTGAGGGAATCCTAGGGTTTCGCTCGAAACCCCTCTTCGTGGATTTCTGAGCCCAAATCTGGACTCCTTGGGTAAGGAATTTCATCAATCCCTCATTATTAATTTGCCCTAATTTTTTGGGAGGATTTTCCGCCCTCCGATTGGCGTGATGTCGTCAATCCCTCTTGGATTTGTCATAAAGTCATCTAATTTCAGTTCTGTTTGCATTTCCGATGTCGCTCGTTGGGCTTAGGTGGTGGAATCGCGTCAAGCTTGAGATTTTCGCCTCCAGACGCTGCCAAAACTCCCGATCCCTCGCGGCAATCTCTTCTCCCCTCACTTTCGAGGGAGGTAAATCCCTAACTCCTTTCATTTGTGTGGAGCGATTATCAAACGCATGTGATAACATAAAAACGTGTTTTTTCAAGTTGAACAGGTGTAGCTAGAGTCTTTAACCTCGCTTGCGCCACTTGGCTGTCGCGAGCATTTTTTTTCATCACTTTAAGGGAAGTAGAGAACCCTCTCTCACTTGCAAAACTTTAGATTTAATCTGTTTACCTGTCTGTTACAAATAATTTCCTTTTTTACAAAATTTTGAACTCTAAAAAAAAGTGTTGATATAACAAAATTTGGTAGACAATCACCTAAGGACGAACTATAAGACAAATCCGTAGTTGTAAGCGAAATTCTTGAATTGTAACGTCTAACTGGGCATCTGTCTGGTGGCATGGTCACGACAAGCAAGATTTACTTTTCCGATAAGACTTGCACTCAGATCTGATCGTGAGTCATGTGCGCCCGCTATAGTACGTATACACTTCATCGATCGCGCCTTACAACTATAAATTTTAGGTTATACTCCGGAGTAGGCTAATATTTCAGATATGTTTGTTTGACCTGGTTTTTGGCATGTTTTGTAGCTTTATACATGATATATCAGTACTCGATTATGTCTGTTGTTTTTGCTCTCATTTTAAAATAATTAATTTGTTTATGTTTAAATTCTAAGTTCTAAGGCATTTTCTTTCTGTCTTGAAATTGTCTTAGGGTTCGTGACTGCGCCGCCTGCTCCCTGAGCTACTTCTCGTTCAGCTTCAGCTTTGCTCAGAGGTTTTTCACTTATAATTGTCTGTATCAGGTTCTATGATCCCTTTTCTGTCTGTCTATCATGTAATAGTTATAGTAAGGCATTTTCTTTTGTACCGTGGACAACTCCTAGGATATTTTTGATGTATTAGATCATCTTACCTATTACATTCTCACTACTGTTATTATTGCATTTACTTCTTTTTCAGCACTATGTGTAGCATTAAATTTTACAAGAAAATACACGTGCATTAATTCTCCATATTTTAAAACTTTAAGTGCTTCCGTACATTTATACTCAATAAATTGTTCAAACCAAATTACTATTTTAAAAAAAAAGAAAAAAAGAAAAAAACTATTTTCAGTATCACGCATCCGCCTTAGCAGGCATGATTCCTTTCCGCCCATGCCTATGGCATCACGGCCCGCCCGAAGCGCACTCTGACTTCCGTCGAGACGGGTCGTGACATGAGGAAAATCGACAGGGGAGATCGTTGAGATCCAGGAAGAATTCCGTAGGAAATCGTCCTGGGAAGACGTCTAGATCTGGGAGATCTAGTGAGCTCTAAGACCCTTGCTGGGAGGAAGGTGAGGAGTCGGCTCGTCAATCTTCTTGGGAAGAAGAGAGAAAATCAACCGGTCCTGAGTGGGGTAGGAATAGAAACCAAAAGAGAATTGTTTGTTTCATCGTCTCCGATCTCCGGCGTCATGGAGATCTAGTGGTATTGTTGTAAACCTCTTCTTAATTTTGAATAAAATTAAAGTTCCTTTATTTCATCTTGAATTCGTGGTTGCTTGTTTCTAGGATACTGAGGGTTGTGTGGAAAATCGGAAAATAACTTTTTTATGGGGAAAAGTGTTTATGTGACCAACCGTCGTGCGGTAGTAGCCTACCGCCCCGCGGTAGCTTCCACAACTGGTTGCCCTGCTGAAATTAATTTTAATTCTGAATTAAATTGAAAACCTTATTCACCCCACCCCACCCCCCACCCCTCTAAGGTTGGCCACCAGATCCAACAGTTGGGGGTGATCACAAGGAGTGTGGCAGGCTTCGAGCTTCTGCGGACGAACAAGAACAGTGCACGGCAAACTGAGGAAGCTCGACAGAGGTTGGATTGAGTATTTTCGGTCACGAACCCGGCGAACAGAGGCACTGAGCTGCTGATGTAGGGTAGGCTATGACGTGCACACCTAGGCTCTATATGCAGTCCCACGAGCGGGTAACACGACAAATTAGCAGAGCAACGAAAATTAGTAACGCCACAAGCATATAACTATCACAAGAATTAATTTTAATATTGGCAAAATTCTTAGTTGGCTTTCCTCCGCTCGGAGGGCCAAAAGCAAAGCGCGCGGAGAAGAGATCCTCCTGCAAGTTGTTAATCAATCGATAGTCAAAGCAATACAAACACGCTCCAAGCAAGCACAAGATTATCCAATAATAGTATCAAAAATTAGTACAACCAAATCACAAAACAACTCATAACTAGGGGCTGATTTCGGGCAAGGGAAGTGGAGGGTTCGGGTGGTGTAGATCGAGCGCCGAGCGGTGGAACCGGTGAGGGAGACAACGGTTGGGACTGTTTTGGTGGAGAACAACGGGATCGGAGTGGCAACGGGCGGATCCGGAGGGAAACACGTAGATCCGGGCTTGGGAGGGCGGATCCGGTGGTAGATGACCGGATCCGGGTTGGGGAAGGTAGATCGGGTGATGTGTGGTTAGATCGGGCCAACTTATGCCCGGGTTGTGGAGGATTAGCGGTGAAGGGGTGCAAAATGCGGTGGATCCACGGGAAGGGAAGAGGAGGGGGTTTTGGTGGCTTGTGGAGGCGCGGGGGAGGGCTGAAAGTGGCCGGAGGGGGGGCTGCGGCGGGAGGACAGCCGGCTGCCCGGTTCTGGGCGGGGAATAGGCCAGCGGCGGGGTGGTTTCAGGCGGCCGGGAAGGGGGCTGCTGGGAGGACAGCCGGGGGCTGTGGTGCGGGTGGCCGAACCTGGGCGGAGAAGGCAAAGGGGGGGCTGTCGGCGGGCTGTAGGCGGACTGCAAGGAGGATGGAGGGAGAGGGGAAAGGGGAGGAAGGAAACTTACCCCAAGGCGTCGGCACCAAGGGTCCACGGCGTCGGCACCGCGGGAAGACCACCGGAAGTAGGGATGACACTCCAACTTCAGCAATACCCTAAAATCAGCCCCTCTAAACCTATTTATAAGAAATAAACCACTAGGGCATCCCAACGAACGGCTATGATTGGCCGGTGGGTTTACCCCTAAATAAACCAAATATGAGTCCAAAAAAAATACATAAATATATGATCTAGATTCGCGGCGACGTGCTGGACGCAACCGCGGGGTCGTATCGGCGATCCGATCACGTCTTCCGGCGGGAATAAATGAACGTGGGTCCCGCCCCATCATGTGCACGATCTGATGGATTCCCATCAGCTGCGATCATGAGCTGCATCTGCATCTAGGAGGAGATGAAAAAGTGATGTTGACCAGAGCGAACAGAAAACGAGAGGTCGCGGGAGATGTCAATCAGGTGGGTCACGGTTAGGCAGCAAGGGAAAGATATAAAAGCAATGGGATGGGAGAAGTGAAGGCAGGGGTTGAGACGCAGAGGTGCGGTCTCGAGCTAGAAGACTGTTGGTCCGCCTAAGCAAGCAAGTAGGGAGAAGAGAGAACGGGCGGGAGCAAGGGCGTAAACCCCAAAAAAATTTAGGATCGATTTACCTCTGATATCATGTAGAGAAACACGTAAATGAGAGAAATAAAAGAAAATATTTTTATAATTTCTCTCTTACGCACGCATATACATACAAGTATTTGTACACATATAGGAAAAAAGGAAAAAGCTACAATCCAACTCTATGATGTGAGACTAAATTGTAAAGAGGCAGTGGGCTCAAGTTGGGCCCTACTATGGGTATGTATATATTTTATTCAACAGTAACCGGGGCTTAGCAAACAATGAAAATATATAACAAATTAAAAATGAAAAAATATCTTTTATTATTCCAGCATTTCCTTTTTAAAGCATTTCTGTTTTATTAGTCTGTATTCATTTCAATCAACAGTTTCTTATTCATGTTAAATGCACTTCATTTATTTATATTGCATTTTGGTACAAATCCACTTAAATTGTACGTAAGCAGTCAAAGAGATAAGAATTCACTGAGTCTATATGACTTACGGGTTTTAACCCTTATCATTTTAGGACAAGGACGACAAGGTGTCTACTCGATTATCAGAAGAGGGAAAGAGAATGCTCCGAGAGAATAAGTATCAACTATGGCTTAAGATAGTTGATGCAGTTACTAAGTATTTGGAGCGTCATAAGAAAACCTGTCAGGATGAGAATTGCCCACATCATAATATTAGTTTAGCCTGGTTCTAAGTCGGGTGGCCTATTAGTGATCAATGAGTTTTGGAGGGGCAGATTTTGAGGTGTGTGTAGGGCTAGAGATTTAGGCATCTTCAATCTTGTGTGTGTCCTGTCCAGTGTTATACATGATAAAGTTGTAGTTATGTGGACATGGCTGGACGTATAAAAAAATGTATTGTATAGACATATATATATATTGCTATAGGTTGTTCTGCTTATCAAAAAGCTTTTGGTATTTTTCTTAATTTATTTGCAAAGCTCCGATGCTAGTAAAAAAAGGAAAATAAATAAATCAACAAAGCACTGTCTCTGATAAAATAAGTAAAGCATTTGGATTGTAGCGGCCTAGCGGGCCATTACAACAAATCCTAAAACTACTACAACTTTTCATTAAAAAAAACGATCCTCCTGAGAGATTTATTCTAAATAGACACTTCCGCTAACATAACTATGACCAAAAAAGTACCTGTAACAATAGTTTGGAGCTGACCATACAGTTACAATCTGGTTGTTGAACATCCACTTGTATCCTTCCATCACCAGTTGATGTGCACGGCATATATAATCAATATTATTTGAGCGGTTAAATGAGGAGACTATATTCCCTCCAAACAGGAACCCTGCACCTCGAGGGCTTAAACCCCAACCATCAACGACATCTTCTGGATCCGACCACAAAAGGTCGCACATAGCCCCATCATGAGGAACCTCTTGTTTCCTGTCTATTGTTCTGATCTGTATATGAGGATTAAAATAACAGTGTCTTAATATATTTAGGTGAAAAGAGAAGAAATAGATAATCTAGAACTTACCTGATCCAATGTAGTTATATTAGGTGATAAACCTCCATGAACGCTAAAAATTTTGTTCTCTATGAGTGCTGAAAGACTTTTTAAGACAATAGAAACATGGATATAATCAAAGCTTCAGTAGAGAAGGAAATTCAATGATCCTGAAGCTGCATGACCAAGAAAGAAGAATAGAGTACCTCAAGTAATCAAAAATATCTGTGCAATATCTCCAAACATTTACAGAACCGTACTTCCGTAGGCACTCATCATAGAACCCATAGACCTGATCAAAAGAAGTTTAGTGGAAATTCTGAATCAAAGATGGATCCACTACAGAATAATAATAAAAACTATACCTGAGTGATTTGCCTACTCTCATGATTTCCTCGAATAAGGGTTATACGATCTGGGTACCTGACCTGTACAAAGCCAAGAATATGAACTGCTTTTTGTTTGTTTTTAAAGGCTAAGTTGTAAGGTACAGAAAAGCATATTAACATCAAGATCACTATGACCACAGTAAGCAAACCAAAAGAACAGAAATATCACATTAAGAGCATTATCATTAGCCTTATCCCAAATTCCCAATACTTTGTTTTGCCACGACAAAGAAAAGCAAAAGCTCAAAGGCCATGTTTAATGACGTAGGCAGGCTATAAGGAATATCAAAGCATTAGTAAACTTTTGAGTTTCATGGGCTCGGAATGTTTGGGGGCGATAAAGTTCAACGATAATCAACTGGAACCATTTCCTGCAAGCTAGGGTGTGCAATTCATATTTTAGTTGAACTAGAAACTGAACCAAGAAAATTAAATAATTTGCATACACACTTATAATGACGCAGGACGGGGCTATGCGAAACGGGAATGTGTGCTATAGAACTTGATTAAAATGATGCATGCATATTTTAAGTTAGCCGGAATTAAACGCTAGCAATGAATTTATATACGGCTGGCAAATCAACACAACGTGCATAAAATTTCCGAGTAAATAAGCAAGATCACATTCGTATTTCACAAGAGGTGATTTCCACTATAACTTGCACGAATTAATTTTATAGGAATAAAAGAAATTGAACAACACTAACAATCACCATACCCAAGCACATACATGATGTTCATCTAAAATTTAATACAGAAAATAAAATAACACACTAAATTAAAACTCACAAGGCATGAAAACTCTGATGGCAGTGGAGATGGACGTGGCTCCACGAGACGAATGCGGCGAAATTACACGAATTGGATGTAGATTCTGAAGGTTGTGGATGTGTTGGACTTCAGGCATGAAGGAACAGGATGACTATTAGAATTGATTTAAAGGAGGAAATGTGTTTGAAGAAGAACACTCATGGATTAAGATGACTGTAGGATGCCAGTGAAGAAGTTTGGGTTGTTCAGGAAATGAATAACGAAGGAGGAGGTGCACCAGGCTGTAAGAAACCGTGAGGAAGATGTGATTAATGGATGAAATAATTACAGGAAATGGTAATAGTGGGGATTAGGGCTAACTATAGAGAATTTCAAGGATAGGTGGCGGCTGTCACTGGATTCCGGAGAAGAAGACTCGAAAATTGCGTGTTCCTGCAAGGGAGAAGACAGGCGGGGAACTGTGGTGTTGCAGGTAGACGGAAAGGAGCGACCGCGTGGAGTTTCCGTTCGATGATGAAGACGAACGGGAGGAGACGAATAGGGGAAAAGGTTATCCTGCGGGCTTGAGGTGCAGTCGACCCGTAGCAGCGGCGGTTTTCTGCTTCGCGCGAAGGAGATGAGGAACTGAGGAGAGAACCTGCGGTTTATCGTGGAAAAGAGACGATGAACAGTAGCATTGGGACCGGCGGATTAGATAGGAAGAGGAATGGGGAATCTTTGACCTGCAGGGAAGAAGATGAACAGGGATTATCAGGCGGTTTCCTTCTTCCGGGAGGCAGAAGTTGTAGGTTTTCTTCTTCCGTAGTGAAGAAATCACGGGTTTACAGGAAGATGAACAGTGACGAAATAAAAGCTAACTGAAATTAAACGGAAAAGATGATAAATGAATAGGAACCGGGACGTCGCACCCCGGGCTCGCGGCGTCGCACTACGAATGATCACCGAAGTCTGGATTTCTCTCACAAACTTAGCAATGAAATGAAAACTTGGACATCCGCCCCTATTTATAACGAGAGGGGGCGGTTGGGCACCCTGTGTGAATGGCTACGATCGTCTGTTACGACTGATGTCCAAAATAATATAAATAAAACTCCAAAAATTATAAAAAAAAAAATACAACTAAAATGAAAACTAACACTCCGGGCGCATTCGCGGTCTCAGATCGACGAACTGATCAACGAATCAACGGCAAATCAGCAAAAGCTGGTCCCGCCACGTGGTGGCCCGATCTCCTCTGAATACGAACATACGGTCGATCCTCATCACATAAGGTGGCGGAATAGTGACACAGGACGGTCCTATCAAGGGAAGGTAATGGATGAACCTTAAATGCAATAATATGAGCCCGACAAATTTTAAACTTGCAATAATAATTCTCTTATAAATCAAATTATAAGATAGACTACAGTAGTTAAAACTTAATAAAGGAAAACAAGAGAAGCGTATAAATGCAAGAGGACACGTAATTAAATTGCACAAGCGAATAAGAACATACAATGCCACAAGTTCAGAAACAATGATTACAAACAAATATAACTAGAGCAGTGAAATGACACGAATTCAACACAAAAAAAGACGACCAACATAGAGACATACACAACTAGGAAATAGAAGGCTTGGTGGATTTCCGGTAATCTTCAAGTGACTGGATAAGTGGCAAAGGATTCAATTAAGGCCCAAGGAAAGCTCAGTTTACTGAAATGGAACTGTTGTAGGACTGGAGGTTGATGGTGTTGAACCCGGAGACCACGATTCAAAGAGAGTTCGGACCGGGGGTGGTAACCTGCGCTTATTTATCCTGAGCTAGAGCACTAGGCCGGATTCTTGGAGCAAGGAACCTCGCCCTCAACTGATGGAAAACTAGAAACAAACCCCGAGCTGCAGCGAGTAAGTTCCGACACACACCCAGAAGATCCAAGAGAGCTTCCCCTCCCAAACCAATGTTGAGCCGTCCACCTTGGAAGGCACTTAAGAGCAGTGTTGTCAGGATCGCGATCCGAATCATAGGATCTTACGGTCCTATGATCCAAATTTTGTAAATCGATCCTGACTTTGTAAAGCGATCCTCGATCCGACCCTACTATCTGATCTGATCCTACTTCGAAATGATCTCATCTAGGATCTCGATCCTGACAACCTTGCTTGAGAGCACTCAACCTGTCCACCCAGAAACCACGGTGAACAGGGAGTTGGAGCCTTCAACCTGTCCATCCGGAAACCACGGTGAATAGGGAGTTGGAACCCTCACCAACCAGAGCCTGCCTCAGGAGGAAGAAGCCAAGAAGCAGTCACGTCCCAAAGGTGCCCATGGAGTCAATTTATAGTTTTTCAAGGATGGCATGCGGATAACGGAATCCCGTCTTTCGTTTTTACTAACTACAGCCCAAATTGGTCTGCCAACAGCGTAATCCCACTGTTTGGAGCGGCTAGTGGCAGACCAAAAAAGGGCTTCTTGGGGGTGGCAAGTGCCCGGAGAAGCTGCGACTCGCCACTCGCCTTGAGCCTGGGGAGAGTGCGGGTCTGCTCGCCCCACTCACCCCCTACTCGCCCATACCTACCTGGAGCCTTGGGAAAATGCGGGACAACTAGCCCCACTCGCCCCTACCTGCCTTGGATCCTTGGGCGAGTGAGTGTCAACTCGCCCCACTCGCCCCCTACTCCCCTGGGACCAGATCTCTCCCCTGAGAGGTTTAGGGGCGTCCTGGAGGTAGAAAGGAGGTGGAGCAGGCGATGGAGGAACTGATGGCTGTGTAGGAAACTTGGGAGGGTGGTTGGAGAGCAGTGGGTTGGGCAATAAGAGTGGTTTTAGAAAGTCGGTCTGTTGTAAAACAACTAACAGGTTGCTTTACTCACTTCCAGAAGTTGATTCCCAAAGATATATGAGTTTTTGTAGGACTGGGAAAGTGGAAGAAATCATGCAGTTGGAAAAGATCTGGAATAGCAGATGACTGAAGAACGTAGCCATGGGAAACTTTTGTTGTTGATTCCAGGGTGTTGGAAGTAGGGTTCCTAGGCGGGTGGGCTGCTAAGTTGAGGAACTGGCAGTTGGGATGCTTTCCAGATGGTTGTCAGTTACTTGGATAAAGAAAGGGGAGGTTTTGGTTGGACTTGGAGTGGGCTAGGTGTGGGATATTTTCCGGGCTGTAGGATGGAATTGGGGGAGGGGGTAGGTTAGGAATTGAGGGGGTGGTGTAACATGAGATGGTTTAGGAGATAATAGAGGTAGTGGGGGAAATAGGAGAAGAATAATTTTAAGATAGCGGCCAATATTTTTGAATAGTGGGGAGTTATGAGGATAGTGATAGTTAGTTATGGTGGTTATGGGTTGATAGGGGTGTTGGATGGCGGGAGGTGGTCGCCAAAGGTGGTGATGGCCGTATATGGTTTCCGGTGATTGTCAGAAAACTAAAAATGAAAGGAATTTAATTGGTGGTGGTGAAGGGGTTTTGAGGAGGTGATGGAGGTCACCAGAGGTGGTTTTCCAATGATCGTTGGAAATTGAAAAGTGGAGGAAATTAAGGGGTGTTTGTAGTTAGTTTTGGAGGATATGGAGGAGTTGAAAGGGAGCCGGATGGAGGTTTGTGGGTGAATAGAGGTTGTCGGATATTGGAGGTGGGAGGGGAATAAGGGTAGTTGTCGGCTGGAAGATTTTGAGGGAGGGAATGGTAGTGTTAAAGCCAGGAAAATCTCTACACCAAATGTTCGGACCTAATTGTAGCCTAAGGTTACTGATTCTGCGGCTGAACGCCACGATTCTGATGGTTAGAGCAAGAGAGAGAAAAGTCTACAAGCACATCCCAGATGCCTCAACAGGGAAGTCTCACCACGTACCCGGAAGTTTGAGAGAAACTTCCCCTCCGCAACCAAAAGGCTGGGCGAGATACAAGGAAGGCATGAACTTGGCGAGTGTCAAACTTGGGGGGTCTCAGCCACTTCCAACGTGTCATTTTTGGTACCCTAAGGGGTCTATTTATAGACAAATCCTAAGGGGGTAGGTATACGAGAATACCAGGGCTTTAGATACTCGCCCATATTGGCGAGTTACGAGGGTTGCTCGCACATACTCGTGAGTTACTCTCCCTTGCACGCACATGTTTGCCCATGCTCGCCCATGCTCGCCCATGCTTGCCCATGCACCCCCATGCTTGCCCATGCTCGCTCAGGAGAAATCCTTTCAAGTCACCAGACGCCGCTCAGGAGAAATCCTTTTAGATCGCCTGTGAGAATACTTTTACCTTCTCCCTCAAAATCTCTTAACTCTTCTCCTTCGATTTCTTTCTTAGTTCTTCAGATCTAGGTTTACCAATCTATGTTTTTGTTCTCCTTTTTTATTTCATTTTTTATTTTGTTTCTCAGTTCGTTCTACATTTCGTTCTCTACTTTTCGTCTAAGATCTGAATGGAGATATTGCCCATTATTTCATCATTTTCCGATTGAGATTTCGTTCTCCATTTTGTTCTATACATTTCTTTTACCATTTTGATCTTCATTTTACGCTTACGCTTTTGTTTTCCATTTCTTTCTCTACATTTCTTCTTCAATGCACGCTGATGATTTCGTTTTCAATTTCGAAAACTCTTTCAGTTCTAAAATTCGTTCTCGATTTCGTTTAAACTTTCAGTTTAACACTTTCGAATTCGTTCTTTCAGTAACTTCATGACTACTATTTCTTCATTTTTCGATTGTTATTTTTTCGATTTCTTTTATACTTTCCAATTTCAATTTTGTCTTTCAATCAACTTTAGGGTCCTCCGTTTTAAATTTCGTTTCTGATTTACATTCCGTTCTCTAGATTACATATATACTTTCAAATCTTCATATTCCCGTTCTGATTTCATTTTTGATTTTGTCATATATTTCATTGGTTTTGAATTTAATGAACTATCCTGTAAATTTTGGTTAAACTTCCTGATTTAGATTTCGTTATGGATTTACATCTCCGCCTTTCCGTTTTGGAATTCGTTTTTGGACTTCCCAATGTTGACTTTCTTTTGTTCCTGCAACTCTCTTACGACCTTACACCACATTCATTATAATTTAGTGTTTGATTTTGAGAAAATGTTTACTCACACTATATGGAATTATTTCAGTGAATGGCTTCTTTTGAAGCATGAAATAAGTAATGTAAAAATTATTTCACGGTGATAAGATGGCAGAGCCTACAAAATAGTTGCATTCAATTTATCAAATAGAATATATTATATAGGATTAGTTGTTGTAAGAAGTTTATTTTGGATGTTCATGTGAATGTAGAGTAGACTTACATAATAGATCTTTCTAATAGAATCTAGCATATTGAAACATAGTAATATATGTGAAGGGTGTTAGGCACACATAAATATACATGCTTCTTTATAATTTTCAATGAAACTGTGTTTATGGAGGAACAATTGTGGTGTATTAGGGGAAATTCCTCTCATGGCAAACATTTCATTTTTTTTGTTCATCATTTATTCATCCTTCTCCTTTTCTCCTCAAAATTAGAGATGTTGCAGGCTTGGTTTGAAGCATTCAATTCTTAGAATTAATCGCTTGGTCAAGAAAGCTACCAGTCACCCTCTTCAAAAAAGGGCGAGTGGTGGGTTAGGCTTTCCACGGCTACGAAAGCCACTTCTCGCTCGGAATTATGAGTTTAAAATGACAGTTTTTGAAATTTGTTTTACCACAACATTATATTTGAACTCCAATATTTCAGCATAAAATGATCTTGATGAATTGATGTTTTCCATCTCTAACCTAAGCTTATATAGTTTTTTCAGGTTTGGAAGTATCACTCTCATCTTTACTGCCAACACTACCTCTAATACCAGAGGTATCAGCCCTTCAACAACAACACTCAAGCCTTTATCCCACTATAGTGGGGTCGGCTATATGGATCCTTTGTCGTCATTGTGTCCTATCTTTTGCCATAATCTCACTAATTCCTAAGTACATCATATCTTTCCGTATAGTTTCATTCCAAGTCTTTATTGGTCTACCCCTCCGTCGTTTAACATGCCTAGTGACTAGACTCTCATAACGCCTAACAGGTCCCTCTAATGGTCTCCTTTGTACGTGTTCAAACCATCTTAGTCGAGCTTCTCTCATCTTCTCTGCAATTGGTGCTACTCCTGTCTTAAACCTGATACATTCATTCCTAAATTTATCCAGTCTCGTGTGTCCACACATCCACCTAAGCATTATCATCTCCGCAACTCTCATTTTTTGCTCATGTACACAATTCACTGCCCAACGCTAAGAACCATAGAGCATCATTGGTCTAATTGCAGTACGGTAAAACTTTCCCTTCGGTTTTAATGGTATAAGCCCTTCCATCATGTAATTTTTATCGTCCATTTTTTAATGAAATAAGCATATAAAAAAATAATCCATACTCTGTTATGATGTTCGCAGAACTGAAATCCAACTGCAGCCCTAAAAATTCCTTGGTTGGGTCCTTTTTCTCTTACTGCCCTAAATTAGGTATTTCATGCTCCATGTTTTAACTTCATATAGGATAACATTGAACTTCATCCGGATTCAATGTTTTAATCAAATTGCTCTATATTAGTTCTGTTTTAATAAATTTAGTTTTATTTGTTGTCTTCTTCTGTTGATTTCTCTAGATAAGTCAATATACCTGATCTACTCCTATCATTGACAGTATTTATCTGTCCTATTTGGTAGAAAAAATATAGATATATTTTGTTATCTGATTGTTGCTTAAGCCTCATTTCATTTTTTAATATTCGTTATAGCTTTTAATTCCCTACTTTTGATTTCCTCATTTATGTAATTGTTGTTTTTCCTCTGTTGGTTGTTTGAATTTTAAACACATCTCAGGATATAAAATGAGCTGAATTCCCATTGTACAAAAATATTTTCAAAATGCAAAAAATAAGACGGGAAGGTATTGTTTGCTTCCCAATTACAACAACACACAAGCCTTTATCCCTATCTTGTGGCATAACTCACTAATGCCTTTCTTTATAGTTTCATTCCAAGTCTTTATTGGTCTACCCCTCCCTCGTTTAACATACCACTACACTCTCACAACACCTAACAGGTGCCCCTAATGGTCTCGGGTCTCCTTTGCACGTGTCCAAACCATCTTAGTCGAGCTTCTCGCATCTTCTCTGCAATTGGTGCTACTCCTGTCTTATCCATGGTACATTTATTCTTAATTTTATCAAGTCTTGTGTGTCCACAAATCCACCTAAGCATTCTCATCTCCGCAACTCTCATTTTTTGCTCATGTACACAATTCACTGCCCAACATTCATAACCATAGAGCATCGCTGGTCTAATCACAGTACGGTAGAACTTGCCATTAAGTTTTAATGGTACTTTACGATCACACAAGATCCCTGACGCGCCTCTCCACTTCAACCAACCCGCATGGATTCTATGTGTCACATCTTTATCAATACCCCCGTCTTTTTGAACTATCGATCCAAGATATTTAAAACATTAGCTGCGGGAAATATCTTGATCTCCCAACTTAATAATGAAGTCATCCGTCCTTCTTGCACTGTTAAATTTAAGCTTCATATACTCTGTCTTTGTCCTGCTCAACCTAAAACCTTTCTTTTCTAAAGTGTCTCGTCAAAATTCAAGTTTTGTGTTTACACCCTCGCGCGTCTCATCGACCAAAACGATATCATCCGCAAATAATAAACACCTTCAGTGTACAACCCTGTGTTCGCCGAGTGGACCCAACAAGGCAGAGCAGGGGCCCTCAAGATTGGTCATGGCATCACAAGCCCTAGGCAAGCTGCGCTAGCCGGCCCGCACCCGCCTAGCAGACGGGCGAGCCGGGGCAGACGGGCGAGCCGGGGCAGACGGGCGAGCGGGGCAGCCGGCCCGCATCCGCCCGGGAGGCTGGCGAGCCGGGGGAGCCGGCCCGCATCCTCCTAGCAAGCGGGCGAGCCGGGGCAGCTGGCCCGCATCCGCCTAGAAGGCACTCGAGTCGCGGGAAGCCGGCCCGCCTCCGTCTAGAAGGCGGGCGAGCCGCAGGAACCCGGCTCGCACTCTCCTAAGAGGCAAGCGAGTCGCGGAAGCCAGGCCGCACCCGTCCAGGGGACTAGCAAGCTGGTTCGCGCTCTCCCCCGTATGTGGGGTGCTGATAGCGTGTATTTAATGTGATTTGGTCTGTCAGTAGTCTCTTCAAACAGCGGAGTTTCGATGTTGGCAGACCCACTTTGGGTTGTGCATAGTAAAACAAAAAAGCGGAGCTACGCTATTTGCAGGTCAGACTCAAAATTCTATAAATAGACCCACAGGGGTACCTCAGAAGGCAGGCTCCTCATTTTCTGGTCTTGTAGCGTTTTCTGAGGTGCCCTTAGCTCAGCATTGGCTAAGGAGGGGAAGCGCTCTAAGATCTTTCGGGTGTGTGGTGGGACCTACGTGCTGCAGCCGTGGGTCATTCTCAAATCCTAAGTTTCCGGTTGAGTGAGCTCATCAGGATAAGTAAGTGTGCGGTCACCCCTTCTTAGGGTCCGAACTCCACAGAAACCGGTTTTTGATTTCAACATTCAGCAACCAAAAATGTTATTGTTGTTACTAACACACGGAAGTAAGTCACCAAAAAACCATAGAAAATGTGTTGTTTCACAACCCAACATCATTGTGGTGAGTCCACGAAACACAAAAACATACCACTTCCTTTCTAACTAAAAACACCTTCAGAATGTCAACAATGAACCAAAACTATGTCGTCAACGCAAGCGAACGTTAAGATCGTCAACTACACTCCCTATTTTCTATTTTCTAACTTATGTAATTGTTGTTATTCCTCTTTAGGTTTTCATTTGCGTTTTATTTTTCCTTCTTCCTGACTTATGTAATTCCACCAAAAAATAATCATTGTTAGTATTATCACAAGGAGGCAAACCCCCATAAAACATCACAAACTGTGTGTTTGAAAACCTAGGTCTTAAACACAGGCACTAAAATGAAATTCAATTTAACGATAAATAATAATAAAATCTAAATCAACTAATTTGAAATAGTAATATAAACATGTCAACAAACCCCTTCCTTTCTAACAATAAACACCCTTCAGTATGTCAACAATGAATCAAGACAATATGATCAACACAAGCGGACATCAAGATCGACCACTACACCCTGTTACAAAACATGAACCGACGGCGGAAGATGAGACAATTGAGACAATTGTAAGCAATTTAACAAACCAAATAAGTCGTCGAAGAGTAAGGTCTCTGACATACACATCAAACCAAGAGCGCGTAGAGGCATCTAACGCCCGAAGAAGGGAACATCGTAGATTTCTACAAAGCATCGATGTGTACACATCAGGTAACATACAATGAATCTTATAACTACATTAGTTATGTTCTCTAACTTGATTACATGTAAATTAGTTATGTTCTCTAACTTGATTACATGTTTTCATAAGGGAAAAATATAATTGATGGGTCAATTATGTTTTCATAATGTGGGTGGGCGGTCGGGGGTGGGCGGGCGGGCGAGGGTGGGCGGGGTTGGGGGGGGGGGGGGGCGGCCGGGGCGGGCGGCCGGGGGCGGGCAGCCGGGGGCCGGCCGGCCGGGAGGGGGGCGGCCGGGCCGGGCGCAGCGTGTGTGTGCGTGCGTGCGTGTCTATACATATAATTATAAGATATATGTATATATGTATATATATAATTAAAAGATGAACCTTAAATGCAACAATATGAGCCAAACACATTTTAAACTTGCAATAACATTTTTTTATAAATCAAATCATAAGATAGACCACAATAGTTAAATCTTAATAAAGGAAAACAAGAGAAGTGTATAAATGTAAAAGGGCGCGTAATTAAACTGCACAAGTTAACAAGAACATGCAATGGCACAAAAGCTCGGAGACTATGAGTACAAATAAATATAACTAGAGCGGTGAATTGACATCAATTCAACACAAAAGAAAAGATAACCAACTTAGGGACTTACAAAACTAGGAAATAGAGGGCTCGATAAATTTTCGACAAACTTCGTGTGGTTGGAGAAGTGGTGAAGGACTGAATTAAGGCCCCTGGAAATCTCAGTTTGCAGAAATGGAACTGTTGTAGGACTAGACATTGATGGGCAGCAGCAGGTAGATCTGTCGGGGATGCCTAGAGGTAGCCGAAGGTGGACAGGAAGCTGAGAAAGGGTTGGAGGGTCTGAGGGTTGTGTTAGGAGTCTAGGAGGGGTGTTGGACATCAGCAGGTTGGGTTGTTTCAGGAGGCCAGTCTAACAGGTTACTTTACTTTCAAAGGCTGATTCCCAGAGATATATGAGTTTTTTGAGGACTGGGAATGGGGAAGAGATCCTGAACAGCACCCTGGGTAACTGATGTTGATTCCAGAGGATTGCCAGCAGGGTACCTGGTGGTGGGGGTGTTAAGATGAGGAATTTGGCGACTGGGGTGCTTTCCTGATGGATATTGGTTGCTTGGATAAAGAAATATGAGGTCTCGGTTGGACTTGGAGTGGTCTAGGTGGGAGAGATTTTCCTATCTATAGGATGGAGTGGGGGCGGGCATGCGGGGGGTGGCCGACCAGGGTGGGCGGGCGGGGGTGGGAGGTCAAGGGTGGGCGGGCCGGCGGGCTAGCCGGGGCGGGCCAGCGGGCGCGCGTGCGTGTCTATACATATAATTATAAGATATATGTATATATATATAATTAAAAGATGAACCTTAAATGCAAGAATATGAGCCAAACACATTTTAAACTTGCAATAACATTTTTTTTATAAATCAAATCATAAGATAGACCACAATAGTTAAATCTTAATAAAGGAAAACAAGAGAAGTCTATAAATGTAAAAGGGCGCGTAATTAAATTGAACAAGTTAACAAAAACATGCGATGGCACAAATGTTCGGAGACTACGAGTATAAATAAATATAACTAGAGCGGTGAATTGACATCAATTCAACACAAAAAAAAAAAAATTAACCAACTTAGGGACTTACAAAACTAGGAAATAGAGGGCTTGATGAATTTCCGACAAAATTCAAGTGGTTGGAGAAGTGGTGAAGGACTGAATTAAGGCCCCTGGAAATCTCAGTTTGTAGAAATGGAACTGTTGTAGGACTAGACTTTGATGGGCAACAGCAGGTAGATCTATCGGGGATGCCTGGAGGTAGCCGAAGGTGGACAGGAAGCTGAGAAAGGGATGGAGGGTCTGAGGGTTGTGTTAGGAGTCTAGGAGGAGTGTTAGACATCAGCGGGTTGGGTTGTTTCAGGAGGCAGTCTAACAGGTTACTTTACTTTTAGAGGCTGATTCCCAGAGCTATATGAGTTTTTGGAGGACTGGGAATGGGGAAGAGATTCTGAACAGCACCCTGGGTAACTGATGTCGATTCCAGAGGACTGCCAGCAGGGTACCTGGGGGGGTGTTAAGATGAGGAATTTGGTGGTTGGGATGCTTTCCTGATGGATATTGGTTGCTTGGATAAAGAAATATGAGGTCTCGGTTGGACTTGGAGTGGTCTAGGTGGGAGAGATTTGCCTGTCTATAGGATGGAGTGGGGCGGGCCGGCAGGTAGGGGCGGGCCGGCCGGCAGGGGCGGGCCGGCGGGGGCAAGCGGGCGGGCGGACGCGCGGGCGTGTCTATACATATAATTATAAGATATATGTATATATATATAATTAAAAGATGAACCTTAAATGCAACAATATGAGTCAAACACATTTTAAACTTGCAATAACATTTTTTTTTATAAATCAAATCATAAGATAGACCACAATAGTTAAATCTTAATAAAGGAAAACAAGAGAAGTGTATAAATGTAAAAGGGCGCGTAATTAAATTGCACAAGTTAACAAGAACATGCGATGGCACAAAAGTTCGGAGACTACGGGTACAAATAAATATAACAAGAGCGGTGAATTGACATCAATTCAACACAAAAGAAAAGATAACCAACTTAGGGACTTACAAAACTAGGAAATAGAGGGCTCGATGAATTTCTGACAAACTTCAAGTAGTTGGAGAAGTGAAGGACTGAATTAAGGCCCCTGGAAATCTCAGTTTGCAGAAATGGAACTGTCGTAGGACTAGACATTGATGGGCAGCAGCAGGTAGATCTGTCGGGGATGCCTGGAGGTAGCCGAAGGTGGACAGGAAGCTGAGAAAGGGCTGGAGGGTCTGAGGGTTGTGTTAGGAGTCTAGGAGGGGTGTTGGACATCAGCGGGTTGGGTTGTTTCAGGAGGCCAGTCTAACAAGTTACTTTACTTTTGGAGGCTGATTCCCAAAGATATACGAGTTTTTAGAGGACTGGGAATGGGGAAGAGATCCTGAACAGCACCTTGGGTAACTGATGTTGATTCCAGAGGACTGCCAGAAGGGTACCTGGGTGGGTGGGGGTGTTAAGATGAGGAATTTGGCGGCTGGGATGCTTTCCTGATGGATATTGGCTGCTTGGATAAAGAAATATGAGGTCTCGGTTGGACTTGGAGTGGTCTAGGTGGGAGAGATTTTCCTGTCTATAGGATGGAGTGGGGGAGGGGGGTCTGTTACGAATTGGGGGGGTGGTTCCACATGAGAAGGATTAGGAGATAATGGAGGTAGTGGGGGGAATGGGAGAAGAGTAGCAATTTTAAAATAGTGGCCTATATTATAGGCTAGTGAGCAATGATGGGGATAGTGGGGAGTGATGGGGATAGTGATAGGTAGTTATGATGGTTATGGGGTGGTGGAGGGATGGAGGTGGTCGCCGGAGGTGGTGGTGGTCGGAGGGGTTTCCCGTGATCGTCGAAAAACTAAAAATGAGAGGAATTTAATTGGGAGTGGTGGGAGGTTTTGATGAGGTGATGGAGACTGAATGGAGGTCGCCAGAGATGGTTTTTTGGTGATCGTCAGAAACTAAAAAGTGGAGGGAAAGAAGGGGTGTTTGTAGTTAGTTTTGGAGGGGGTATACGGTAGGGTTGGAAGGGGCCGGCTGGAGTGATGTGGGGTGAATGGGGGCTGAAGGATATTAGAGATGGGAGGGGAATTAGGGTGGATGCAAAGATTTTGAGGGATGGAATGGTGGGGTGGCCGGCTATGAGGAGAGGGGAGAGGAGGGGATAAATACCAAGCTTTGGTACTTGGATTCTGGCTTCAGCACAGGGTGATCAAAAGGAACGCTTCTTCATTCAATTTTTCAATGATTCTAAAATGAACCACCAAGCCCTATATATAGAATAAATGGTCATCATAGGCGTTCATGATTCTCCGATCATGACGGCTCTCAAATACATCAAAATAAAAAAATACAATTATAAGATGAACCTTAAATGCAATAATATGAGCCAGACGAATTTTAAACTTGCAATAATAATTTTTTTATAAATCAATTTATAAGATAAACCACATTAGTTAAAGCTTAATAGTTGAAAACATGATAAGTGTATAAATGCAAGAGGGCACATAATTAAATTACACAAGTGAATAAGAACGTCCAGTGACACAAAAATTCGGAGACAATGATTACAAATAAATATAACTAGAGCAGGGAAATGACACAAATTCAACACAAAAGAAAATACAACCAACTTAGAGACTAACACAGCTAGGAAATAAAGGGCTTGCTCGATTTCCGGCAAACTTCAAGTGATTGGAGAAGTGGCAATGGCCTGAATTAAGCCCCTTGGAAAGTTCAGTTTGCGGACATGGAACTGATGTAGGACTGGACGATGATGGGCAGCAATAGGTGGAGTTGTAGGGGCTATTTCAGGAGGCCGGTCAGCTGTAGAACAACTAACAGGTTGCTTTACTCAATTCCAGATGTTGATTCCCAGAGATATACGAGCTTCTAGAAGACTGGGAGGGTGGAAGAGATCCTGCAATTGAAAGAGATCCTAGATGGCAGAGGACTGAAGAATGTAGCCCTGGGCAACTGTTGTTGATTCCAAGGGGCTTCCAGCAGAGTTCCTAGGCGGGTGGGGGTGTTAAGATGAGAACTGGCGGCTTGGATGCTTTCCAGATGGCTGCTTGGAGAAAGAAAGTTGAGGTTTTGGTTGGACTTGGAGTGGGCTAGGTGTGGGAGATTTTCCTGGCTGTAGGATGGTGTGGGGGTGAGGGGAGAGGGGAGGGGTCAGTTAGGAATTGAGGAGGTGGTTCTACATGAGAAGGTTTAGGAGATAATGGAGGTAGTGGGGGAAATGGGAAAAGAAGAGTAATTCTAAGATAGTTTGATATGTTGTAGTCGTATCAAGATCGAGAACTCGAAACTTGCATTGCATTAAACAAGCATAAAGGAAACACTGGTACAATCGTGAGATAACACCCGCCGAGCACCAGGAGGTTGGGTCTTACTAGACACTCCACTCTCCAAAAGAACTCAAAACAGAAAGAAAACAAAGATAAGTAAGACTCCACTCTTAAGGCTCCTTTTATAGATGGAGCTCCATACTACAAGACACAATACATAATAATGTGTATATGTATCACCACATCCGGCCTGAAAAGCGACCCTGTCCCCAAGGTCGAGCCTGGAAGGGTCCCAATGGCGTATCGGCGAGACTCGGGAGGCTCCACTGGTGGGAGGATCGGGTGAAACATCAAAAGCTTAGAGGCATCGCGGCAGGCTGGTTGTTGCAGAGCTGTGGGACAAGAGACTGATACAAGCGTAGAACTCGGCATGGGACTTGCCTGAGAGGTGAAGCAATGTCATCCGTGCAAAATATCTAATTCTCAAGATCGAGCGAAGTGCACGGCAGTTGGGTCAGGGCCAGGGTCGGTCGACGGATGTTAAATGCTATAAAGAGTGATAGAGGAAACCCATCCATCCTGAATGAGGGTTGTGGGGTCAAACATTAGGTCGATGAGGAGTAGATAGTGAAGATTTGGAAGGAAACCTGATGGGAAGTCTGGTCAAGGTTGGAGAGTGACAAGATGTGAGGGTAGGAAAACAATGGGCTCGAGAGATGTGAGAAGCGAGGAGTCAGGAGAGGAGATAAGAGAGATGACAGGAGGGCAAGGATCTCCAAGAAACTGTGGCGAGCAGAAAACATTTGTGGCAACGTGTGAAAAGCTAGCAAAGGCGTCGGGTGGAGCCTCTGTCAAGGATATGTCGAAAGGCGGGTGGATGGGAAGGCAACTAATAGGAATTGAAGGATGGGTGTTATGGGGGTGTATGCCGCGGTTGACGGTGAGAGAACGAAGGGAGTGTCGAAAAAGGAAGAAGTGGCGGAGGTTCAAATGGTCGAAGATCCACTGAGGGGTGGTGGCGAGATGGATGTAAGAGGAGGCTCGTCGAGAGGTAAAGTGGCAGGTCGGGACTGAAAGGGGCATGTGAAAGAAGCAGATGACAAATCTCAAATGTCATGGCGAGGAGAGTATCCAGGGTGGATTCAACTTGATCGTAGCGAGCATGCACTGAGTCCGGAAGGAGAGACATGGTGGAAAAAGAGGGAGGGCCGCCAGAAAGCGGCAGGAGGCTCAGGATGGCTGTCGGAATGTTGCAGGCACCGTCAGAGAGCTCCTGGATTGCTGCAAGAACGGCCGGAGGGCTGCGGGATTGATGCGGGAACCACCGAAGGGCTGTCGGGGTGCTACAGGATCCATAGGAGGGTTGTGAGGGTGACGAGCGGACGTTGGAAAGTTGTTGGAGTGTTGGCGGGCCGCTGGGATGTTGAGCACAGCTTGAGAGGAAGAAGAGCCGGAGGGAGGTGCAAGAAGTTGAAGGTGCGTTGAAATCATCATTAGGTGTCGTTGCAGATGTTGTTAGAGGCTGGACTCGTTGTTAGATGTCATTCAAGAAGTTGTGGAGGTCGAAGATGCAGGAGACGGCCGATGCAGGAGTCGTGGAATCCGGCAAAAGAAGAAGAGGAACGGTTAGAATCGTCGGTGGGTGACGGGAGACAGGCGCTGGAATTGGCGGAATTGTCGTCATTAGTTGTCGCTGGAATCAGCAACGGCGACGGGCGCTGGAATCATCGTCGTTAGATACCGTTGGAATAGGCGGAAGACAGGCTCTGTTAGCTGTGGATGTAGGGAGAGGGATCTTGACAAGATTCGACACGTGTGGGTTGGATGGATGGTAGGATGGAAGGAGGAAGATCCACGCGGAAAGGGGCCGGAACTATGTGTCGGTTGTAACAGGGAAGAAGTTCCAATTAGGGTTTCGTACGAAACCCTAATGAGGAGCATATTGGACCAATTGATACGATGGAGTCGTATCAAGAACGAGAACATGAAACTTGCATTGCATTAAGAAAATATAAAGGGAACACAAATACAATCGAGAGATAACTCTCGTCAAGCATCTGGAGGTTGGGTCCCCCTAGACACTCCACTCTCCAAGAAAGCCCAAAACACAAAGACTCCAAAGATAAGCAAGAATCCACCCCTAAGGCTCCTTATATGGGTCGGAGGTGGTGGCGATGGACGGAGGTGATTTCTGGTAATTGCCAGAAAACTAAAAATGAGAATAATTTAATTGGTGGAGGGGTTTTGAGGAGATAGTGGAGGTTGGACGGAGGTCGTCGGAGATGGTTTTCAGTGATAGTCGGAAACTAAGAAGTGGAGGGAATGAAGGGGTGTTTGTAGTTAGTTTTGGAGGGGGTACGGGAGGGGTTGGAAGGGGGCGGTTGGAGGTTTGTGGGGTGAATGGGGGTTATCGACTATTGAAAGTGGGAGGGGAATAAGGGTAGCTGCCGGATGGAAGATTTTGAGGGAGGGAATAGTGGGTGGCTAATTTTGAGGAGAAGGGAGGGGATAACTACAAAGCTTCGGCACTTGGATTCCGGCTTCGGCGCTAGGTGATCAAAAGGAAGGATTCTTCGCTCAATCTTTCAATGCCTCTAAAATGAACCTCCTAGCCCCATATATAGACTACATGGTCATCATGAACGTTCATAATTCTCAGATCATGATGTCTTTAAATACATCAAAATAAAATTTTAAAAAAATACAAAAAAATAACTAAAAACTCAAATCATCCAATCGTCGTGCAGGCTGATGTGTGTCATGATCCTCATCAAATCACCAATGGGTTTCCCTAGTGTTCTCGCACACCAGGGCAGGAACCTCTAGGTTTTCTCTTGGAAGTGGAAAAGGCAGTAGGCTCTCTTTATTTTCATTCATTATCTATTTTTTAAGTCAATAGCCCTATTTGTAGAAATATGGGAGCTGATGAAACATAAATATCAACTAATAAAATTATTAAAAGCAATGAAAAGTATGCACACGTGTATAATTACCGATTACATTAATTTTAACGCTAAAATAAAAAAAGGAATAAATCTTAATTTTAAACCATGATTTGGGCCAATCTACGCTATGTTTTGAACCAATAGAACTGACCCAAAAAGAATCTTCAAAAATTGGAAGGAGACCTCGAAGGTGAAGAAAGTGGAATAGGCTGATTAATATTTTTGAGGTTGTCTTCAGGAGTTGTGATGATCAGCCCAAACTAACTAAAGTGCTACAGCAGAAGAGGAGACATCCATTCATAGGGAATGTCCCCGCGGAAAGGATTATGGATCAATGCTTTCTTCCAGAGTTATAATGGGGACAGAAGCAGTGAGAACTTAATTGCAACTTCTCATCTTTCTGAGTCTATAATTTTTCAGGTGTCCAACAATCTGAAGTATGACCAGAAGAAGAAAAAAAATGGGCAAAATCTTCAAGGTCTTTAGAATATGTAATCTTCATTTTTCAAATCCAAGGTCAAAGTCATGTGGAGCAGTTGGCATAACTTCTACAGCATGGTCATTTTGATGCATCTGATCTTAAAATGACGTAGATCATGGAAATCAATCAAATCAATTTTGTTATATCTATACTATATTATAAGAGAAAAGTTCCTTTCGGTGAAATATTAGGCTATCTCTTTAGTTTCATTCCAAGTCTTTATTGGTCTACCCCTCCCTCGTTTAACATGGCTAGTGACTAGACTCTCACAACGCCTAACAGGTGCCTCTAATGATCTCCTTTGTACGTGTCCAAACCATCTTAGTCGAGCTTCTCGCATCTTCTCTGCAATTGGTGTTACTCATGTCTTAACCCTGATACATTCATTCCTAATTTTATCCACTCTAGTGTGTCCACACATCCACCTAAGCATTCTCATCTCCGCACCTCCCATTTTTTGCTCATGTACACAATTCACTGCCCAACACTCAGAATCATGGAGCATCGCAGGTCTAAGTGCAGTACGGTAAGCCTTGCCCTTAAGTTTTAGTGGTACTTTACGATCACATAAGATCCCTGACGCGCGCCTCTCCACTTCAACCAACCCGCTTGGATTCTGTGTCACATCTTTATCAATACCTCCGTCTTTTTGAACTATCAATCCAAGATATTTAAAACACTCACTACGGGAAATGCTTAGAATTCATCTAAGAATTAAATTCAATTCAGAACAAAATGCACTTGATAAGTTCAATCGCACTAATATAATATGCAGAGCATTATTTGACTGGACTGGGTATACAGATTTTCTTTTGTAAGATTTCAGCAATAATAGTTAGAAAGTACAGTAGTCCGGTTATATCCCTTGTAGGAAAAATGTTTATATTCATCAACTATGGAAATAAACCTGAATGAATGCACATACAACATTGAATTTGCAGATTGAATCTCTCATGCGGTAAAGGTAATAGAAATAAAAATAAGATAAGAACATAACAGGACAATACATCAAATTTGTCATTTGTTGACAGAAGCAACAAATTGATGGCGATCGGCGACACGCACGCGTTTATTCCCGCAGGAGGCGGTGATCGATGACCCGGACGGACAATCCGAGTCCGCGGATGCGTCCGGAGGGTCGTCGCGAATAAATTTGATATATTAGTTTTTAAGTTTTGGGTTGTATTTTGCCCCCGATCGGGTCGTGCAATTTCGGCCGTCCGATCGGGCGCCCTAGTTATTTTATACCTTGCTTTTCCTATATATAGACATGCTTAGGGCTGATTTAGGGGATTGGAGTTGCTGAGCTAGCAACCCTCCGGTCCAGCGGAACTCGTGCAGCTAGCGGAAAAACGGCGACACCTGCGACTGAGTCTACCCCGTAGCCCCTCCCCGACCCCATCCAGATCGACAGCCCTTTTGCAACCTCTTCCCGCACCCCGTCCAGCCCGTCAGTCCCTCCCGCAACTTCCTCCTCCGCCACCATCCAGCCCGATAGCCCCTTTGCAACCTTGTCCCGCACCTCCGTCCAGCCCGACAGCTCCAGCAACCCCCTCCTCAACCTCCGACCAGCCCGTCAGCCCCTCTAATCTCCTCCTTCTCTTCCGTCCAGCCCGACAGCCACCTCCCTGTACTTCCTTCCCCCCATCCAGCCCGACAGCCAACCTGCAGCCCTCTTCCCCGTCCAACCCTGACATACCCAGCCCCCTACCTTTGCAGCCCAGCCCCTCCTCCCTCCAGATCCAGTATCGAAGCTTCGCCGCTTTCCCGGATCGGCCTTCAGCCCCGTCATCCCTAACTCGGCCCGCCGCATGTACGAACTAAGCATGGTATGATGTGTTATTTTCTCATTTGGATGTTTGGTAATAAACTGTTGTTGTGGTTGTGCAACCCACATATGCTTTCGTATTAGTTGTTATTTGACTTGTTGGATTCTTGCCGGCGCATTTAATTGGATCGCACCTTGCGCGTTGGCACGTTATAATTTGCTCTAGAGATAAATTTGTTGCTCGTAATTGTGGTTATCGTGCTCGTAGCCTTTTCCTAAATTCATATTACTTGCTAGTTGATCTACTTTGGGCCGCTCTCATGTTTACACGTGCACGATACATTGGTCTCATACTTCACTAGTTCGCATTTTAGAGTCCTTTTATTTTAGCCGGTCTACCACTGCATCATTTGGTATCAGAGGAGGTTTCATTAGGTTTCACACCTGCATGCTCCGTAGTGGTAGGTTGTTTAGGACCCCTATGGCGGTTCGAAATCTCACGGACGAACGAGCCACTAGCTCGAATCCGGATATGACGACTGCCGAGTTTCAACGCTTAATGCTTGAGCAAGTCACCAACCTTAGGAACGATTTGGCTAGAGTCCACGCTAGGGTCGATCAAATGGAAACTAATAGAGGCCCAGCCTTAGCGCCCCCTTATGAGGAGCCGTTAGAGGACCCATTTCTGCCTGGCCGCCCAGGGAGGGAAACACTACGTCCGGATCTCGCTCCACAGAGGCGGATCCCTGACCCCCCTCAGGATTTTCGTCGTGACCCTGCTCCTAGGGATCACCGGCGTCCACCCTACGAGCCGCACGTTCCACCGGCTCGACAAAGGCGTGGCCCACTTGCACGACACGACTACGATTCTGACGAGCCGTATGAGGATTATGTGGCACCTCGCCGTGAGCGTACTCCGGTAGAGGATGACCTTATCCGGCGCCTGCGAATTGATGCGCCATCCTTTGACGGCCACCTTGATCCGAAAGCTTTTAGCGATTGGATTTTGGATATGGACCATTTCTTTGACTGGTACGAGATGACGGACGAACGCCGAGTTCGTTTCGCCAGGATGAAACTAGTAGGCCAAGCGAAAATGTTTTGGATTAGCGTGGAGAGATCACTCGAGAGAGAGGGATATTATCCCATCACCCGATGGAATGAGATGAAGCAGCGGCTGAGGGACAAGTACCTCCCCGCCTCATATCGCGATCAACTCCTCGACCAACTCTATGCGTTACGGCAGGGATCACTTTCCGTCGCCGACTACATGACCCGATTCGATGAGTTGGTAGTGAGGAGTGATATCCTCGAGGAGCCCATTGCGACTGCGTCCCGATTTAGAGCGGGTCTTCGAGCCGAGATTCGAAGAGAACTGATACCCCACCGGTTAGAGACGATCGAGCAGGTGTTCCAACTCGCACTCGAGTTTGAGAGCTACCTGCGTCTCGCCGGATCGAGACCGACGCCACACCGTTCTGACACCTCCACCCGTTTGAGAGCTACCTGCGCAGCGGAAGCGTGGTGGGCCCATAACCCACAGGTCTATACACCCCATTGCCTATTCCTCACCGGCCATGGGCAGACATCAGTCTAGACTTCGTATTGGGACTTCCCCGCACGCCGCGGAAGTTCGACTCGATCTTCGTCGTCGTGGACCGTTTCTCGAAGATGGCCCACTTCATTCCTTGTCATCGGACGTACGACGCCCCCCACGTGGCAGCCCTGTTTTTCAGGGAAGTATTCAAGTATCATGGACTGCCCACCTCCATAGTCTCCGACCGGGACGTTCGATTCACAAGCTACTTTTGGAAAACGTTGTGGAAGAAGACGGGCACGACACTGAAGTTTTCCACCGCCTACCACCCACAGACGGATGGACAAACTGAAGTTGTCAACCGAAGTCTTGCGACCCTTCTGCGTTGCCTTGTGAGGGATAGCCCGGCGACCTGGGATTCGGTTCTACCGATTGCGGAGTTTGCATTCAATAGCTCGGTCAACAGGACCACGGGTTTGAGTCCATTTCATATCATATTAGGTTATGAGCCTAGGAAACCCATTGACTTAGTTGATGTCCCACTAGGAGCCCGACCGAGTGAGTCCGCCGAGTCGTTCATTCAGCATATACACACACTACATGAGACAGTCCGAAGGAAGATTGCGGCCAGTAATGAATACTACAAGGCTCGGCACCGGCGGGAGCAGACATTTGAAGTTGGAGAGCAAGTTATGATTCGCCTTCGTCCCGAGAGGCCCCCCCTGGGGGCTGCGAAAAAGTTAAGTGCTCGTCGGATGGGCCCTTACATTGTCACTCGACGGATTAATGCGAATGCATATGAGGTTGACATACCGCCAGCGATGGGGATACACCGGGTATTCAATATAGAGGACTTAACCCCGTACTATGAGGAGCGAGTATATCCGGACCCGTTTTCCCCACCTCCCTTTGTGCCTCTGCCTGATCCTCATCCTCCCTTTGAGTCCCCGCCTGATCCCCACCCCTCCAGTACACATGTGCCCATTTCACCCAGGCCGCCGCAGGCGTTGGAGCACCGGTTGGGGGATCCCCCGTTTCCGCCGCCAGTTCCAGTGGTACCTCATGCTGACGGAGACACTTTGCGACGACAGTCGCCCACCAGAGATACGCTACAGATCATTGGACATGACTTTACGACGATGGGCGGACTGACGGTTCTACGGTACTTGGTTCATTGGTCGGCCCGCCCGACTTCTAACGATTCTTGGATTGCTGCTGAGGAGCTCGAGAGACTCGCCCCCGACTTGCGCCAGGAGTATGATCGTCTTCACTCACCGGAGATGAGTGCTTTCAAGTCTGGGGGAGTTGATGGCGATCGGCGACACGCACGCGTTTATTCCCGCAGGAGGCGGTGATCGATGACCCGGACGGACAATCCGAGTCCGCGGATGCGTCCGGAGGGTCGTCGCGAATAAATTTGATATATTAGTTTTTAAGTTTTGGGTTGTATTTTGCCCCCGATCGGGTCGTGCAATTTCGGCCGTCCGATCGGGCGCCCTAGTTATTTTATACCTTGCTTTTCCTATATATAGACATGCTTAGGGCTGATTTAGGGGATTGGAGTTGCTGAGCTAGCAACCCTCCGGTCCAGCGGAACTCGTGCAGCTAGCGGAAAAACGGCGACACCTGCGACCTGTTCTTCCTCCCGTCCGACGCCGGCGGCCTTTCCTTCCTCCCGTCCGGTAAGAGTCTACCCCGTAGCCCCTCCCCGACCCCATCCAGATCGGCAGCCCTTTTGCAACCTCTTCCCGCAACTTCCTCCTCCGCCACCATCCAGCCCGATAGCCCCTTTGCAACCTTGTCCCGCACCTCCGTCCAGCCCGACAGCTCCAGCAACCCCCTCCTCAACCTCCGACCAGCCCGTCAGCCCCTCTAATCTCCTCCTTCTCTTCCGTCCAGCCCGACAGCCACCTCCCTGTACTTCCTTCCCCCCATCCAGCCCGACAGCCAACCTGCAGCCCTCTTCCCCGTCCAACCCTGACATACCCAGCCCCCTACCTTTGCAGCCCAGCCCCTCCTCCCTCCAGATCCAGTATCGAAGCTTCGCCGCTTTCCCGGATCGGCCTTCAGCCCCGTCATCCCTAACTCGGCCCGCCGCATGTACGAACTAAGCATGGTATGATGTGTTATTTTCTCATTTGGATGTTTGGTAATAAACTGTTGTTGTGGTTGTGCAACCCACATATGCTTTCGTATTAGTTGTTATTTGACTTGTTGGATTCTTGCCGGCGCATTTAATTGGATCGCACCTTGCGCGTTGGCACGTTATAATTTGCTCTAGAGATAAATTTGTTGCTCGTAATTGTGGTTATCGTGCTCGTAGCCTTTTCCTAAATTCATATTACTTGCTAGTTGATCTACTTTGGGCCGCTCTCATGTTTACACGTGCACGATACATTGGTCTCATACTTCACTAGTTCGCATTTTAGAGTCCTTTTATTTTAGCCGGTCTACCACTGCATCACAAATACTCAAGAAGAAATGGAGAAAGAAGATAATGATGAACAAATTTAATAAGCTAGAACGGAAAAACAACAAAAATTGTAAATTGCATAGATTAATACTAAAAAAATTTCTAGGACTGCATAACTTACCTTCAAGGCTAATAGAAGCAGAAATGTTTCAACCGAATAAAACCCTCGATCAACAAAATCACCTAAAAACAAGTAATTTGTCTTGGGACAGTCACCGCCAACTTTAAATAATTCTTTCATGTCATAGAACTGCCCATGAATGTCTCCACAAATCTAAATCAAAGCAAAGAAAGATATCAAGATATGAGAAACATTCTAGCAATGATGTCCATATTTAAAAAAAACACTAACTTTAGACATTAATTATGGTGTGGAGCTGATCATCTGTGGGTCTGTCATTTTGGCACAGATACTCAAATTACAGAATCAACAGAAGACCTACATAGCACGGATATGGTAAAATAGGATGTGTTCACATACAAGGTGCGTTTTCGGTACGGGTATGCGATACAATGAGTTTAACAAATGTATCCCCCCCCCATATACAAGGGGATCTCTATTGAATAAAATTAATGAATCATTATTTTTCTTCCAATTAACATGGTATCAGAGGGATTACCTAGGCGTGCGCTCGGTTACGCTCGTCTCTCACTGTTGGAAGCCGCTCCCAAACCGTCCTTCTCCAGCCTCCAACCTTCTCTCTCCCCATCGCAGCTCTATCTATATATCTCCGCGTGCCCCCTTGCAGCGCCGATCGTCACTCAACTCACCCGTCGGCCGATCGGCGTTGGGCCATCTGGATGGATTTCCCGGCGACCTTCAAACGGGTCGATTGACTCCAAACTTTGGATAAAGTTATGCTTTGCCCATCATATCCTCCACCTAAATTTTTTTTTGAGATTCCACATCTTAAATCTCGTGTTTTCTTTGTTCAAGAGGAGGAAAACTCCTAACTTTCCATCGATCCTCTTTCTCCCTTCCGTTCTTTGACGGAGTGTTCTTTCCTACTCCTCATCATTCTCTTGGCGGAGTTAGGTTGATCTTTTTTTATGTCAGATGTGGTTAATTCTTGTAACTCTGTGACCACAGTTGGTTCTACTAGGCTAGTCAGGATCACCACTACTCTCACATTACAACGATCCGACTTGATGACACCAATTATGTCTTAGTCTCACTCCATTACTTAAGTCTTAAAGAGTCAGCGTCTCTTTGGCTATATTAGTAGCACCACCGCCGCTCCTGCCACTACCTCTACTGCTTGGTCTCAATGGGAGTCGGAAAACTCCTGTGTCATGCCTTGGCTCGCTAATTCAATGCATGAATCTATTGCTCGGAATTACCTCTTCCTGGACACTGCTGCGGAGATATGGAAGCGTGCTGAGTCTACCTATTCCTGCATGGGGAATGCGGCCCAGATCTACAAACTACACTGCAGGATTTTCCTTCTCCAACATGGTGATCGTCCTCCTTCTGTCTATTACCTTGAGTTTACCCAGCTGTATCAGGAGTACGACCATTTTGACTCTCTTGTCATGGTTTGTGTAGAAAGAGTGGAAAAATAGGTAGAAATTTTATTAATGCAAAAATTACTTTACAACTTGAGAGTGTACACATATATATAGGAAGAGAGAGAGGAGAAGAATCTCAATACAAGATGTGGGACTAAACTTCCTAGATAAGTGACTAAATGGGCATTTACATATTTCCTTCAACACTCCCCCGCAAGTTGGAGCGTACAAATCGTAGGCATCAAGCTTGGACAAAAACTGATAGTAAAGAGGTCGTGGTAAGGTCTTGGTGAGGATGTCAGCAACTTGTTGAGCAGCGGGAACATGCATTAACTCTATCTTCTTCAACTGAACCTTCTCCCGAATGAAATGACAATCAACTTCAATGTGTTTTGTACGTTCATGGAAGACAGGATTCTTGGCAATGTGTATGGCAGCTTGACTGTCGCAAAATAAAGTGGCAGGTGAGGAAAGCTTGACTCCTAAATCATCAAGGAGACCCTCAAGCCATGTAAGCTCAGACACAACCGCTGTCATTGAACGATACTCGGCCTCAGAAGATGAGCGAGCAACAGCGGACTATTTCTTGATGCGCCATATAATGAGATGTCCTCCAAAGTAAGTGCAGTATCCACTTGGGGAACGACGACCATCCAAAGAATCAGTATAATCAGCGTCTGAATATGCACTCAGAGATAAGAGAGATAAAGAGAACTTGTATACAAGTCCCTGTCCAGGAGAAATCTTCAAGTATCGAAGAATACGCTTGACTACCTGGAGATGAGAAATACGTGGCTCATGTATGAATCGACTGACAACTCCAACAGCAAATGATATATCAGGTCTAGTAACAGTGAGATATATCAGCTTTCCCACAAAACGACGATAATACTCTGGGTTTGGAAGGAGCAAATCAGAGTCCGAGGCATGAGCACAGAGCTTGTGATTGATATTCATGGGAGTGTCAGCAGGCTTGCATCCAAAGCAGTCCACATCATGAAGTCAAGACAGTACTTTCTTTGAGATAACACAAGCCCATCAGATCTCCAAGCCACCTCAAGACCAAGAAAATATCAAAGGTTTCTCAGAACCTTTGTTTGAAACACCGTCGCCAGATGCTGTTTGATCATATGTATTCCTGTAAGATCGTCTCCCAAAATCAAAATATCATAAACATACACCAAAAGAATCACTGTGCTTGTTGGACGATGACGAGTGAATAAAGAAAAGTCAGCTGAACTCCGACTGAACCAAACAGCACTAACGGTCTGACTGAATTTGTCAAACCACGCATGAGGAGACTATTTGAGACCATAAAGTGACTTCTTCAAACAACAGACAAGAGACTCTCCTGTGGTCTCAAACCCAAGAGGTTGTTGCATATACACGATCTCCTACAAATCGTCATTAAGAAAAGCATTTTTGACACTCAATTGGAGCAATGGCCATGAACAGCGAGGGAGATCAAAACACGAACAATATTGAGTTTGACGACTGGAGAAAATGTCTCATCATAATCTAGACCTTGTTGAGTAAAACCATGAGCCACAAGGCGAGCCTTTAGACGCTGAACTGTCCCATCTGGATCATGTTTGATGGTAAATACCCGCATACAGCCCACGAAGTCTGATCAGGAGGAAGAGGGCTAAGATCTCAAGTGTGGTTTGCCCAAAGAAAAGACATTTCCTTGTTCATGGCCGATCGCCACCCCGGATGCTGGAGAGCCTCCTGCATAGAGATAGGGGTGGTAATAGAGGATAAAGAAAGGGCAGTTTTTTGGAGTTCCGGAGAGAGGCGGTGTAAGGAGACATAATTTGTCATCGGGTGAGCAGTAGAGACGTTAGTCGGATCTACAGGCCGCAAAATATCATTAGTGGAGGGCAGCTCCCGTAGAGTATTAGAAAAAGGAGGAGGACGAGTATATACACGAAGAAGAGATGGTTTTGGTAGGATCGGCGGGGGAAGGAGAGGTGTGTTTGGTGGAATTGACATTGGAAGGAGAGGTGAGAGATTAGAAGTAACAGGGACAGCAGGTCACGGAAGGAGAGGCGGAATTGGAGCATTAGTGGGTTAAGAATGATAGGGCTGGTATTCGAGAAAAGTGACATCAGCAGAAGTAACAACCTTGCGATCATTGGGTGAGAAGCAGACGTAGTCCTTCTGAGTACGTGAGTAACCGACAAACATATATTTTGTGGCACGTGGAGCGAGCTTGTCAGTGGACGCCTCAAGAGTATGAACATAGCACACACAGCCCAAGACACAAGGGGTGACTAAAAAGGGGGATATGGAGGGAAAAAGAAGGTTAAAGGGAGCTGCAAAGTAGAGAATGGAGGAAGGCATGCGGTTAATAAAATGACAGGCTGTAGAAATCGCAAAATTCCAATAAAATTTAGGAGTATTCGTTTGAAACATAAGAGAACGGGTGACCTCAAGGAGTTGACGATTCTTTCGTTCGGCAGCGCCATTTTGTTGTGTGGTATAAGTGCACGAAGTTTGATGGATGATCCCAAAATCAGTACATAGGTTTGTAAACGCGTGACTTGTGTATTTAGAGGCATTGTCGGTGCAGAGAGTTTTGATGGAAGCAGAGAACTGGTTGCGAGTTTCAATAATAAAGGCTCGAAAAACACGAGTCAGCTCAGAGCGATCAAGAAGGAAATACAATCATGTCATGCGAGAGTAATCATCAATAAAGATAACAAAGTACCGATAGCCAAAAACACTTGAGGTTTTGTAGGGTCCCCAAATATCACAATGCACAAGAACAAAGGGAGCATCACTCTGAGTATGATGAGGTGAAAACGTAGATCGGTGTTGTTTTCCATAGATACACGACTCGCAGGTGAAGTGGAGGGTTACATCTGGGAGAGCTTTCCGGAGGATATGTAGAGGAGCATGCCCAAGACGCTGGTGCCACTCTACAGAGCTAATAGAGAAGAGAATTATAGGGGGAGAGGGATCCAGGATGAAGAGTTCATTAGACAGATGCCCTTTGCCAATGATATTATGCGTCTTCCAATCATGCACAACACGAGGTGGAAGAGAATGTTACAGCAATCATGGTCTTGAGTAAGATAGCTAATGGAGAGGAGATTGAAAGAAGAGTCCGAAACATGAATAACCGAATGAAGAGTGATGGAGAGAGTAAGGTTAACGTCTAATGAGCCAGAGACGGGAATGGTGGCCATATTAGCAACAGTAATGAACTTGGGATGCACAAAGTCCAAGTACTTCGAAGGTTTTTGGGGGGTAATTTGGTGTGAGGCCCCAGAATCCAAAATTCATGATGAACTATTGGCAAGACAGGATATACCACCATTTGAGATAGACACAACAGAGCACAGAGAACGATCGACCATCCCTTGAAGTTGTTAGAGTTGGGTGCGCAAGATATCAATGTCAGCTTGAAAACTGTTTGGACTAGAATGTGCAGTCATTGGTGAAGAGCCAAACATAGCAGAAGGAGGCCCGGAGAAGCACCCACTTAAAGAACTGGCGGTTAGTTGTTGAAAACAGGCCAGGGACAGAAGAGCGGTTGAGCAATAAACTGACGGCTAGTCGTGGCCTAGGTAGAACAATCCTGCGGCTAGGTAGGAGAACCATCGGCTAGGGACAGAGGATAACAGGGAGCTGAGCTGCTGCGGCCGCTGCGAGCAGCAGGCAAGCCTGCTGAGGTGAGATACCGCAACTGGCGGGAAGAGACAGGCGGCCTGGTGCGGAAAAAACATGCGGCAAGGAGGTAGTTGTGGCGGCAAAAGAAAAAGCAGAATCGCACTGGAAAGAGGCGAACAGACAACTTGATGCTGCGGCGAGGTGAACGGGCAGAAGACTGGCGACCAAGGGCAGGCGGAAAGAAATAATTGCCAGCAGCAGCAGGCCGATGGCGCAGATAGAAACCAGCGGTCAGACAGCTGCAATAAACAAGAAGGGAAGCAGAGAGCAGGCCGCATGAGAAGTTACTGGCAGGATATGCGGCAAGGAGGAACCCAGCAACCAACAGCGGCTTGAAGAAGACGCGGCAAGGCCCGCATCAACAATAGGCACACCGCACAAGAATGGAGCAGACCGCGGAGGAAAATACAAGTCGCAAGCGGCAATCGCGATCAGGGAGAATAAGAAACAAAAGGCGACCTAAGAACTAGCGGCCCGAAGAAATGGCGACCTGAGAACCTGCGACATGAGAACCTACGGTTTGAGGTATTGCGGCGATCTAAGAAAAAAACAGCAGCCAGAGAATGATGACGCGCCTAAACAACGGAAACCGCGGGAGATCAGGAGGGAGTGGCGAGCTGGAGATCAGCGGGAAGCAGGGCGCAAATCAGATCCGAACAGACAGCGAAAAGAGGGGAAGCGGGACCCAGCCAAGAAAGGCTATAAAAGGAGGGATGAGAAAGGAGAGGAGCAGAGCACAGGAAGAGACAAGTTGCGGCTAGAAAAAAACCTATCTGCGGGAAAGGGTGTGGGAAGACCCCGACAGCTAACTGCCCAGGGGTGTGGATAGCCCAAGAAGAGAAAAAAAACGTGATTCGGCAAGCGCGGATCGTTAGCTCTGATGTCATGTAGAGAAACACTGGATGGAAAAATTCTTAATATATTCCATATAAAAAACTGCTCAAATATACATGTATGAGTACAATTATATAGAAAGGGGATGAGGAGAGAACGTCTCATTCAAGATGTGGGACAAAACATCCTAGCTAAGAGAGTAAATGGCCTTTAATAATGGGTCTTTACATATTTCCTTCAACAGTTTCCTATTTTGTTTCCTCCTAACGCACGCATAGCCTATGTAATGCCCCAAAAATCAAAATAAGGTCACACGGCCTGGGACACGGGTGTGTCCAGGGCCGTGTCCTGCTCTGTGTTAGCCTGGCTGTGTCGAGTGTGGTACACGGCTGGAAACACGGGTATGAACAGTGCTGGCACGGGCGTGTCGGTTGGTGACACGGGCGTGTCAAATACCCGTGTCTTGCTCTGGTTGTGTCGGGCGATGCCGACTGAAGTACACGGCCTGGAGCACGGGCGTGTACTAGTCGACACGGCCGTGTCAAAGTGGAAACGGGCGTGTTGGGGACCCGTGTTCTTTTCGGGATTTTGTTGGTCTTGTGTCGATTGAGGGACACGCCCCTCAACACGGGCGTGTACTGAGTGACACGAGCGTGTCAGGAGCTTGACACGGGCGTGTCTAAGCCCGTGTTCTGGTCTGGATTGAGTCGGTTGTGTGCCGCTTGAGGTACACGGCCTGTGATACGGGCGTGTCACAAGCCGTGTTCGGCCAAGGAAAGTCATTTTCAGAGCAAATCTGAGTCGTTCGTTTCCTTTGATGAAGATCTAACGGCCCTGGGTATTTCCTGAAGGGTTAAGTGCGGGAATGGATGAGCTAATTCTCATTCTAGCCTTATCATTCTCTTTCTAAGAAGAAGAGAGAGAGGAGAGCAAGGGAAGGAAGAAGAAGAGAAATTCGGCCGCCGGTGGTGCTACGGTGGTCCAAATCGCGAGCCGAGTCCAGCTCTGCAAAGGCGAGGACGTTGCGGTGACTTGCATCCGTTTGGTTTTTCTCCATGGCACCGAAACTTCTTCCAAGGGTAACGATTTCCTTCTTGGACAAGTGAAGTCCTTTCCTGCATTTGCATAGGAATCTTCCACCAAATGGTGGATGGCGAAGTGATTCCCTTGGGATCGGTGGTTCATCCCTTGTTATATTGCATTAGAACCGGAAGTGTGTAGTACAGTTAGGCATGCTGTGTGAAACTCATCCGGACAAATTGGTCTGGATTGGTGATGCTTTGTTTGCAAATCGGAGAATACTCCGAGTAAATTGATTGTTTGCATGAAATCCTTGGTGGATACCTGTAGCTTGGTGCAGCAGGAAGTACTGGAGGAAGTCCAGAAAAATGTGAGAGTTGGTACTTGGTGTTCAACTCGTATGGCCGTGAGTGTCATGATGTGTGAAGTTGATCCGTTGGGCTGCAACTGTGAAATGTCTTGGTGGCGAACGGGAAAGGTGAAGTTGTACCCGCGTTAGTCCAGTCTTGAGTCTGACGAATTTGAGTAACGGGAAAGGTGTATCTGTACCCGCGTTATGGTTGTCTAACCGTGGGTGCTTAAGGCTCTGTTAGGATCACATAGCGAGAGTCTTTGGCCTGCGCGCCGTAAGGACTAGGAATGCTCATAATGGACCGTCATGTCTGGGACCTCTGAACGGTAGTGTGACCCTGATTTTCGGTACACAGATAATGTGCCCAGAGTGCACGGAACGTCGGGTCGTCGTGCCGACATTTGTGATATGTATTGACTCGTGCGGTTGTGCACGTCCTTGGTGGATGGTTATATATATATATGTGCTGTGTGAATAAAATGCTTCGCAGGGAAGGAATTTCGCTGCCCCATGCCAGGGGCATGGTCGCTATAATTGGTAAGCTGAATGCTGACCGTTGCCCTGTTTGTCACCGCTTGGTGGATTGATTCTTTGCAGGTGGTGCTGGCCCAAGCGGGAAATAGCGGGCTGAAGCCCAGGTTGCGCTGCTGCCCTCGAAGGCTCTAGTTTTGTTTACTCTTGTTCATGTGTGGCCGGCCTGCGCGTCGATGTTTGTAAACCGCATTTTTGTTAAGAGAAACTTGTAAGGCCTTAAGGTCATATACCTTGTGTGTTTGATTGTATACATTCCTAAATGGTAATGGTGGACATTTCTGTTCTTATTGAGTTCAAGTTTTCAATCATGAAGCTTCCGCTAGAATGCTCTGTGTTAGGGTTCGAAGGTCTTTGATATTCTTTTGTAACTTCTCCGCATGTTTGTGGAATATGGTGTGGGGTCCCGGCCGGACCCTCTATTATATTACACGTGGCGGGTAGAGGTGTTACATCCTACATATACAATTACTTAGAGTTCCCATGCTAGATCGTTGTCCCTCGCCAAAGAAATATGCCTCTCTTATTACGGGACCTTCAAACCCGGTCAATTCCACTATCAGTGGAACAAGGATTCGTGAAGAGGGTTGGAGAAGGAAGCTTCGTTGGTAATAAAAGAAAAGTTCATGTTTTCAGGAATCCCCTATAAGGAATCATGTAGCAGCGCCACGTCTATTAGCGCCGCGACATTGAGGTAAGAAAATCGTTTCTTTTTAGCTATACATATTACTTAATGTACATTTATTTATTTGTCGTGCCAGAACACATGTGATATTGCAATACAGAATCCACATGAAATCGAATCAACAGTAGCATATGAATTCGTATTAAATGTTAATTAAGTTGAATAAATTCGACATACAAATCAGTGCACCACAATATCAACAGACAAATAAGTTATTACAGAATATGTGAGATCAAATCATCAGTAATGCGTGAATTCATATCCAGACAAATAATTTATTGTAGAACACTTGTGAAATCAAATCATCAATAGTACACGAATTTTTATCCAAATAAACAATTTACTGTAGAATACTCATGAAATCAAATCAGCAGTAGTACACGAAATCATATTCAAACAAATAATAGTTATAGAATACATGTGAGATAAGATCATCAGTAGCACCTAAATTCATATTCAGACAAATAATTTATCGCAACACTCACAAAAAATTGAAACATCAGTAGCACGTGAATTCATATTTAGACAAAAAATTTATTACAAAGCATACGTGAAATTGTATCATCAGTAGCAACTGAATTCATACTAAATATCAATAAAATTAGTATATTTCGATATACAGATCAGCATAATGAATAACATCTTAACACACAAACAAATCAGCAGAAGATGTTATATGCAATTAGACTAAAAGCAAAAAGTTAAGATATGTAATAAGCCTTAGACTAGAGACATTAATTGGACAACATAATGTATTTATCGTACCAACCACTAGATGATCAGTTCAAAAATGGGGAGCATGAGAGGTATTTTTCCTCATGCTTGATGAAGGCACAAAATCATACTTGGAGGCACAAAATCATACTCATATGACGTAGCAGACCATATGAGCCCCAAGTTCGGGAGTTAACGCCTCATACAAGATTAGTAGATTCGAATCCGTGTCTGTCACAGAGGGACACTAAAACACATATGTTTGTTAATAGAGACTCGAATCGTTAGAATGTGCATACAAATCTACTTAACTAAGAATGAGAAAAATAGAAAATAAGAGACATCTCAGTTCCAAATGCAAGTCAAAATCTAGAAATCTTTATAGGATCATTAAAAGAAAGTTCAGTTTAAGATCATGTGATAGATCAGACCTTTATTGATTCAAGTACTTTATAGAAAAAACATGTATAGAACATAGTTTATATTTATTAGTATAAAAATGTTATTTTAAAAACATGCTCTTATAATTTAATCAAATTGTAGTTTTAATGTCACTGGGGAAAAAGTCTTTCTTGCTCGCCAGTGGGCTGATCCGTTTTCGGAATTTTCATTACAGTGATTTCGGGTCAGGTTGTTCGCTTTTACTTCATAGTTGACTCTATGTTTCAGTTGTAAGGTATTTCGCCAATTTTATTTCCAGTCATTTACTTCTGCTGTAAAATAAAATTAATCATGTTATGATGTTGAATTTATGTTGTTACTTAGTTTGCTTCACATCATGAGTTCAGGTCAGGCATATAAATTGATGTCAAACGTGATAGAGGTGTTATAGTTCCCTCCCCGTCTTAGAATAGTGACGTTGAACAAAAAAAACATCACTTCTTGGAGGTTGTTTGATGTTTACTCTTCACTATGAACCTCCCTAAATACTATTGGGATGATGCGGTTCTCACGGCTGTCTACCTCGTCAACCGACAACCATCTTCAGACTTGGGACATCAAACCCCTCTTAATACCTTAGGGGTTACACCGACCTCTCTCCAACCCAAAACTTTTGGTTGTGTCTACTTCTCTCACATACACCCCCCGAGCCAGTCTAAACTTGATCCTCGGGTTCTTAAGTTAGTGTTCCTTTGCTATTCTCCTACTCATAAGGGGTATACATGATATCATTCCCTGACTAAGGGAATTTTTGTCACGGAGGATATCACGTTTCTTTTCTTGTTTTAATTTTTTGGTTATTGATGCAGTGGTAGATCGGCTAAAAATGAAAGGACTCTAAAATGCGAACTAATGAGTATAAGATCTATGTGTCGTGCACGTGCAAACACGAGAGCAATCCAAGTAAAGATCGACTAGCAAGCGATAAAATTTTGACAAAGACTAAGAGCACGACATTCACAATTGTAAGAAACAATTAACGTAAGAGCCGATTATAATTTGCCAATAAATGAGGCGCGAATCGATTAAGCGCATCGGTAAAGATCCCCAAGTCGAACAACAAATTAAATACGGTAGCATATAACGATTCCACAATCACAACAATAGTTCAAAATCAAGCATCCAAATGAGAGGAATAAAACGCCATATAGCTTGATTTGCTCATGCGTGCGGCGGCTCGACTTCAGGATGGAGTGCCACGGGCGGGGGTGCTTCCAATGTGTCGGGGGGAGTCCTCGGAGGACTGCGGGGAGTAAGGGAAGGGTGGATTTGGGCTATTGGGGGAAGTGGAGGGCGGGATCCATGGAGGTGGGTTTAGGTTTGGACCGGAGGTGGGCTGTGGGGCTTGGGGAAGAGAAACGGGGAAGGAGAGGGTTGGTCGGGGAGGTGCTTGTGGCTGGGTGTGAGCGGAGGAGGGCAGGGTTGTCGGGGAGGCCTGGACGGGCCGGAGGAGGGCTGCAGGGGGGAAACGGGGTGGCCGAACTTGGTCTGGAGGGGACGGCGGGCCGCGAGCGGGAGGGAGGAGAGCCGGGCTTGGACGGGTTGGACGGCGGGAGGGAGGACGGCCGAACTTTGGACGCGCTTGGGGAAGAGCAAGCGCGGCACAGCCGAGAGCCACCACTCCGGAATCCACCGAGAGGAAAGCGGCAAGTTGCAAACCGCAACTCTCGATCCCTAGCGCCGGCCACCAACAAGCATATTTATAAGAGAAAAGCTAAAGCAAAATCAGGGCTCCCGATCGGACGGCTACAATTGTTCGGCCCGATTGGGGGCTAAATACATCAAAAAAATAAAAACTAATATATGAAACTGGCTCGGAACGACCCTCCAAATGCATCCGCGGACTCGGATCGCCCAACCGGGTCGTCGATCACCGCCTCCTGCGGGAATAGACGTGTGCATGTCGTCAATCGCCATCATCTCCCCCCGACTTGAAAGCACTCATCCAGTGAGTGAAGTGATCGTACTCTCGGCGCAAGTCCGGGGCGAGTCTCTCGAGCTCCTCAACAGCAATCCAAGTGTTGTCTGAAGTCGGGCGGGCAGACCAATGGACCAAGTACCGCAGTACCACCAAACCGCCCATCGTCGTGAAGTCATGACCAACGATCTGTAGTGTATCTCCGGTAGGCGACTGTCGTAGCAATGTATCTCCGTCTGAACGTAGTGCCACTAGAATCGTCGGCTGTAAAGTGTGGTCCTCCGAGCGGTGCTCAACCGTCCGCGACTGTCTGGGCGAAGTGGGCATAGGTGCACTGGATGGGTGAGGGTCGAAGGCGTATCATAACCTGCTCCCCGACATCAAATGTTTGCTCCCTCCTATGCAGATTGGCATGAGCTTTGTAGTTTTCATTACTGGCCGCAATCTTTCTCCGTACTGTCTCATGTAGTGTGTGTATATGCTGAATGAACGACTCGGCGGACTCACTAGGTTGGGCTCCTAACGGGAAGTCAACTAGGTCAACGGGTTTCCTAGGCTCGTAACCTAATATGACATGGAATGGACTCAGACCCGTGGTCATATTGACCGAACTATTGAATGCAAACTCCGCAATAGGCAGGACCGAATCCCAGGTGGTCGGACTATCCCGCACTAGGCAACGCAATAGGGTAACAAGGCTTCGGTTGACAACTTCAGTCTACCCATCCATATGTGAACGGTAGGCGGTGGAGAACTTCAGTGTCGTGTCAGTCTTCTTCCACAACGTCTTCCAAAAATAACTCATGAAACGGACGTCACGATCGGAAACAATAGAAGTGGGCAATCCGTGGTACTTGAATACCTCCCTGAAGAACATGGCCGCCACATGGGGGCATCGTACATCCTATGACAAGGAATGAAGTGGGTCATCTTCGATAACCGGTCCACGACGACGAAGATCGAATCGAACTTTCGCAGTGTGCAGGGGAGTCCAAGTACGAAGTCTAAACTGATGTCTGCCCAGGGCCGATAGAGAATAGGCAACAGAGTGTAAAGGCCTGTGGGCTTTTGAGTCCCTTTGGTCGTCTGACAGATTCGGCAATGTCGGACGACCCGCGTGACGTCCCTCTTCAGACCAGGCCAGAAGAAGCGGACCTCAACTAACGCAATCGTCTTATCCCGCCCAAAGTGCCCTGAGGCTCCGCCCGCGTGAAGCTCCCAGATGAGAAAATCCGGAAGGGAGGTCTGAGGTATAAAAAGGCGAGACCCAAAGAACAGGTAGCCCTAAGAAATGATAAAACCCTCGCGGGGCTCAGGTGGGTCCTTAGATAAGGCGGAGAAGATTCCGCCAAAACTAGGGCACTCGGGGTAGTCCTGGTGGACACGCTCAAATCCCTCAACTCGCACGCTCATGGTGTGCAGGATGGTGACCCGGCGACTCAACGCATCAGTCGGCTTGTTCTCAATACCAGCGTGGTGTTTGAGAACGTAGTGGTACTCCTGCATGAACTCCACCCACTTTGTGTGTCGGTGTCCTAACATCTTCTGTGAATCCAGGTATCGCAGGGCCTGATGATCATAGTACAGGACAAACTCCTTGTGTAGGAGATAGTGGCGCCAATGTCGGAGCGTCTGTACAACAGCGTAGAATTCTCGGTCATAATTAGAGTATTTCTGTCGGGTCTCATTCAGTTTCTCACTAAAGTAAGCAACTGGATGACCCTTCTGGCTCAGTACTCCCCCAATACCTACCTTAGACGCGTCACACGCCACCTCGAAAGCCTTGGAAAAATCAGGAAGGCGCAACACGGGAGAAGTCGTGAGCCTTTGCTTGATGTCCTCGAACGCTCTGGTGGCTGCGACAGTCCAGGCGAAATCCCCCTTGCGGAGGCAGCTCGTAATAGGGGTCATGATCGAACTAAACCCCCGAACAAACCTCCGATAAAAGGTAGCAAGACCGTGGAAGCTCCGGGCCTCGTGGATATTGGTCGGGGCAGGCCACTCGAGAATGGATGACCTTTTCGGGATCAATAGAGATGTCGGACTGCGAGACGATGTACCCTAGGAAATGTACTGAAGATGTCAAGAATGATCATTTCTTCAAATTGCGGTACAAATGCTCCTTCCGAAGGAGATCGAATACCAATCGAATGTGGCCTAGGTGCTTTGTGCGGTCTTGGCTAAAGATCAGTATATCGTCAAAATAAACCACAAGGAACTTGCCCATGTAGGGCCGCAGGATCTGCGGCATCACCCTCATGAACGTGCTTAGCGCGTTCGACAGTTCGAACGGCAAAACCAACCACTCATACAGACCATCCTTCGTCTTGAAGGCCGTCTTCCACTCGTCACCCTCTCGCACCCTAATCTGATAGTACCCACTCCGCAGGTCAATCTTTGAAAATATTTGGGCACCAGCCATCGCATCTAGGAGGTCGTCGAGGAAGGGAATCGGAAAACGATATTTCACAATGATCTTATTGATGGCCCGACTATCGATACGCATGCGCCAACTCTCGTCCTTCTTAGGGGTAAGGAGGGCAGGAACGACACACGGGCTCAAACTCTCCCGAATAAAGTTCTTTCTAAGAAGATCGTCAACTTGTCGCTTCAGCTCGGCATGCTCTGTCGGGTGCAGACGATAGTGGGGCAGGTTGGGCAAAGATGCCCCCGGGACTAAATCAATTGCATGTTGGATATCCCTCATAGGGGGGAGCTCATCGGGGAGCTCCTCAGGCATGATGTCAATGTATTTGTCTAGTAGGCGCCGAATGTTCGGATCCAGACTCTCCACATCAGTGGTGGCGTCAGATGCCAAGGTGGCGGCCACCACAAACATAACTCCCGAGTCTAAACTCTCACGAAGAAAATTGCCCCTCCTCATGATGTGGAGAGGCCTAATTAACCCAGCACTAATGGATGACTCGACTTGGCCCTTGGAGGGATCCCTGGGTTGGGTCGGAGTGAGGGTGATCTTTCGTCCCTTGTCAAAGAATACGCACGTGTTGGAGCGGCCATAACACGTGGCGTCACGATCGTAAAGCCAGGGGCGGCCCAGAAAAACATGTGCGACGTCCATCGGGATGACGTCGCACCAAACCTTGTCCTCTATGGACGCTAAGCGGATCGGCACAAGACATCTCTGCGTGACCTGAATAGCCGACTTGTTCACTCAGTGGACACGGTAAGGATACGGGCGGGGTTCGGCAGAAAGCTGCATCCTCTCTAAGCCCTTCTTTGTTACGATGTTCAAGCAACTACCGATGTCTATGGCGAGCTTGCAGGCACCGCCCGCACTCTGAAAATAAGTGTAGAATATCGAGTTACGCCGCCAATCTTCCTCAGCACTATGGGTGTGAAGGTAGTCGTGTCCAAAAAGCCCGACTGGGTCGGGCCCGGCTCGGTCGGGCCCAGGCTTTTTACTGACCGGGCTCGGCCCAGGCACAGTTTGAGTCGGGCCGAGATCGGGCTCCCTCTCAAGGGGGGCCCGATTAGGCCCTTCGGGCCGGCCCGAGCCGGGCTAAATACAGAAGGCGAGATTAAAATCCCACATAATCATAGGCGGGATTTAATCCCGCCTATGATTAGGCGGGATTTAATCCCGCCTATGATTAGGCGGGATTAAAATCCCGCCTGGCGAGATTAAAATCCCGTCTGGAGGGATTTCTGCTTAGCCCGGTGCCGGGCTCAGGCTAGCCTGGCACCCGGGATTTGCCCGGCCCGGGCAACCTGCAAAAATGGGGGCCTGGTAAGGGCCCCAAGCCCGGCCTTGTCCCAGGCCGGGCCTAGTCGGGCTTTTCCCGGGCCGGGCCGAGCCCAGACTTTTTGCCCACAACTATGTAAAGGAGGCGACGGATGACTCCTAACTCTAACGATCTCTCTGCGTCGCTCTCCCGACCGTCCTTGACCCCCGCGGTAATTTCTTCCACTACAGCATCGTCAACTTCAGTGCCCACCTCACCGTCGTCCTCCATCAACAGGTTCCTCGTAGGACACTGAGCAGCAATGTGTCCCCTGCCCGAACATCAATAACACTGTCCGGGTCCGGATCTAGAAGCGGTCGGAACGATAGCCTTGCCTTTCGCATCTAAGGGGGCACGGGTGGAGGCGTCAGAACGGTGTGTGGTCTGCCTCGATCCTGCGAGATGCAGGTAGTTCTCGTACTCGAGTGCGAGTTGGAACACCTGCTCGACCGTCTCTATGCGGTGGGGTATAAGCTCTCTCTGAATCTCAGCTCGAAGTCCCGCTCTAAATCGGGAAGCGATCGCAATAGGCTCCTCCAGAATGTCACGCCTCACTACCAACTCATCAAATCGTGTCATGTACTCAGCAACGGAAAGTGATCCCTGCCGCAACGCATAGAGTTAGTCGAGGAGTTGATCGCGATATGACGCGGGGAGGTACTTGTCCCTCAATCGCTGCTTCATCTCATCCCATCAGGTGACGGGATAATATCCATCTCTCTTGAGCGACCTCTCCACGCTAATCCAGAACATCTTAGCTTGGCCCAATAGTTTCATCTTCGCGAACCGAACTCGTCATTCGTCATTCATCTCATACCAATCAAAGAAGTGATCCATGTCCAGAAGCCAGTCACAAAAAGCCTTCGGGTCCAGGTGACCGTCGAAGGATGGTGCATCAATTCGGAGGCGTCGGATGAGGTCATCCTCCACCGGGGTGTGCTCTCGGCGGGGTGTCACATAGTCATCGTATGGATCGTCAGAGTCGTACTCGTGTCGTGCGGGTGGGCCACGCCCTTGTCGGGCCAGTGGTAGGCGTGGCTCGTAGGGTGGCCGAGGGTTACCCCTCGGGGCGGGGTCGTGACGATAATCATGTGTCGAATCGGGGGTCCGTCTCCGTGTAGCGGGGTCCTGACGTGGTGTCTCTCTACCTCGCCGATCAGGCGGAGGCGGGGAGTTCCGTGGATCTTCCAGGGGCTCCTCATAACGGGGTGCTAGGGTTGGACCTCTAAGGGCTCCTATCTGATCAACTCTAGTGTTGACCCTAGCGATCTCGTTCTTAAGGGTGGCGAATTGCTCGAGAACTAAGCGTTGAAATTCGGCGGCCGCCATATCTGAATTCGAACTGGTGGCCCGATCGTCGATAACGTTTTGGTCAGACATCGGGGTTCGAAATAACCTACCACTACGGAGCATGCAAATGTGACTCGAACCTGCCTCTGATACCAAATGATGCAATGGTAGACCGGCTAAAAATGAAAGGACTCTAAAACGCGAACTAATGAGTATGAGACCTATGTATCGTGCACGTGCAAACACGAGAGCAATTCAAGTAAAAATCGACTAACAAGCGATAAAATTTTGACAAAGGCTAAGAGCACGACATCCACAATTGTAAGCAACAATTAACGTAAGAGCCGATTATAATTTGCTAACAAATGAGATGTGATTTGATTAAGCGCGCCGGTAAAGACCCCGCAAGTCAAACAACAAATTAAATACAGTAGCATTTAACGATTCAACAACCACAACAATAGTTCAAAATCAAGCATCCAAATGAGAGGAATAAAACGTCATATACCTTGATTTGGTCATGCGTGCGGCGGCTCGGCTTCGGGATGGAGTGTCACGGGCGGGGGTGCTTCCAATGTGTCGGGCGGAGGGGGGGTCCTTGATAAAGCAATATTTATAGTTATTTTAATGTAGTTTTTATTTAATAAATAATTACTTTTTATTTAGTTTTATATTAATATTCATATTAATTACTTAATTTTTCTTATTTCAAGTTAATCTGGGCTGCAATTATAAAATTGAAGCAGACGGGACTGATCAGGAGAAGAAGCTGGAAAAATCTGGAAAAATCACAAGTACACGCCCCCGGTCACAGGCGTGACCATGGGGCGTGACCATTGTCACGGTCGTGCCTCCCACCAGATGTTCCAGAACTGCAATCCACGTCATTTAAATTTACACGCCCCCATGTCAAGGGCGTGACATGGGGCGTGACTACAGTCACGGGCATGGCCGACCAAAGGAGCTCCAGATTTCATTAACACGTCGCTTTAAAGTTACACGCATATGCCACGGGCGTGACCTTCAGGTCACGGGAGTGACTCATAGGCGTGACAGCCAGCACGAGGGCGTGACACAGCATTAAGAAGACGGTTTATGTTCCAGGCGGTTCCAAGCTTACATGCCCTAGGTCACGGGCGTGACCGAGGGGCGTGACCTCTTCAGCAACTGCCAGATTAAACTCCCGCCGTTTCTTGTTCCCGCCGTTTCCAGCAATAGTCAAGACACGTCCAAGGTCACGGGCGTGACCTAGGGCGTGACCTAGGGGCGTGACCTAGAGGCGTGACCTGCAAAACAGCAAATTTTGGCGGTTTTTCTCCAACGTTCCCGAGCTTTCAAGACGACGGTTCCGCACCTTACACGCCCCCTAGTCACAAGCGTGACCTAGGGGAATGACTCTCCAAAAAAATTACTAAAAATTCCAAACATTGCCAGGAGCAGAGGAGGAAGCTAGAGGAAGAGTTTGATAGTTTAGTTCTTAGTATTTTTGCACTTCTTTATGTATTTTCAATTTCAGAGTGTAGTTTTGCTTTCATGATTTTAATTCAAGCAATTTTCCTTTAGCAATCATGTTCTTCTTTTCCTTCCTTTGTATTTTCTTTATCATGTTAAGTAGCTAAATTTCTTTAGCACTTGATCATGATAAAATTTGGAATAAAATAAACTTTTTTTATTTGTCAAGCTCTACTATTATCACTTTGATTTATCTTTGATTTTAGTTGTGTCGAATTCACTTTTCATGAATATATTTTTGACCTTAGATCCGTATCCTAGATTTACTGAGAGGTTGTGGATACGAGTAGATCACTCAAATGTAGAGGAGTTGCATGCGCTCCTCAAGAGAGGATGAGATAAATCTTCCGGATTGGAGTCAAATCCAATAGTGGGGTTCACCGCCTAAAGCAAGCTTAGGGGTTTCGACTGGCCGAGGGGTCTTAATCGATCAACCTAAGTTTAGTCGAGAGCGTATTCTCGAGAGAGGAGCTTTTGTAATTTGGGAACCTCCACGGTCGAAGTAGATAATTTAGAAGCTTGCATTTCATAAAAGTTTATTTTAATTCAAAGGGAGTCTAGATCAAGTGTTATATTTTATTTCATTTTATTTCTATAGTTTAATTAACCTTTTATTTATATTTTGATAGAATAATATTAATTTGCGTGAGTAAAAGTAGTCAACAGACCCAAAAGAATACGACACTTGATATTTTATTTAAAATATCGTATACTATGAATGATATGTGTTTTTGCCTATAATTCGTAGAATTTAGAGATATTATTTAATCCTAAATTTTACTCATCAGTCATCGGAGGGCTGCGGGTAGTAAGGGAATGGTGGATTTGGGCTATTGGGGGAAGTGGAGGGCGGGATCCATGGAGGTGGGTCTAGGTTTGGATCGGAGGCGGGCTGTGGGGCTTGGGGAAGAGAAACGGGGAAGGAGAGGGAGGCCTGGACGGGCCAGCGGAGGGCTGCAGGGGGGAAACGGGGTGGCCGAACTTGGCCTGGAGGGGACGGCAGGCCGCGAACAGGAGGGAGGAGAGTCGGGCTTGGACGGGCTGGACAGCGAGCTGCGGGAGGGAGGGAGGACGGCCGGACTTTGGACGGGGCTGGGGAAGATCAGGAACGGCACAGCCGAGAGCCACCAAAACGAAATCCACCGAGAGAAAAGGACCGGCAAGTTGCAAACCACAACTCTCGATCCCTAGGGCCGGCCACCAACAAGCATACTTATAAGAGAAAAGCTAAAGTAAAATTAGGGCTCCCGATCGGACGGCTATAAAAACTAATATATGAAATTGGCTCGGAACGACCCTCCGGGAGCATCCGCGGACTCGGATCGCCCAACCGAGTCGTCGATCACCGCCTCCTGCGGGAATAGACGCGTGCATGTCGTCGATCGCCATCAGTTGTGCTGATTTTAGATTTTTGCAAGCTTTTAAAAACCGGACCGGATCGGGTGGTTGGACCGGTCGAACCACTGACCGGGAACTACCCGGTCCGGTCCATGTACAAGAATCACCTTACTCATGGACCGCCTGAAAACCGGGGAACCGGGCGAGTCAACCGGAAACCCGAAAACCGTGACCGGTTCCCCGAAAGCGGGCGGGTAAATATCCCAATTTAAGCCCGGTAAAAATCCTGTTTTAAATGGAGGATGATATGATTCGAACCCGCAACCTATGAAAGTAATCTATATGCCCCATCCACTGGGCCAAATTGACTTTGTTAAAAACACAAGAACTATATTATATATATAATAAATCTATTCATATTTATTAGTAAAATACATTGAACATTTTAATTAAAAAGCTATTATTCAGCTTTATTAATATAATACCCTTAATTATTTTTTTAACTTATATACGTGTTTGTTAACTATATATATTATATTTAATTTTAATTTCAATTATTTTTTAATATTTATATTTATAAAATAATGTTTAGTTTTTTCTTTCATATATTATCCAATTATATTAAATTATATTCACAAAATTATATTTTATGATTTATTTATATACCCATGGTGCTAATGAAAATATTGTTTTAATTTATACCAAAATATAATGATGATAAATAACAAATATATATGTAAATATTTATTATAATGTTAATTTTTTTATTTTCAAATATTGTTATATATATATAGATAACGGACTAACGGTTCGACCCTGGTTAAACCAGTTGGACCGGTTCAACCTTGAACCTTTCCCCCCGCCGGTTCGATCCCCGGTCCAGTTTTCAAAACGTTGGATTTTTGTGTTGAATTTTAATTAAATTTCTATGTTGATTTTTTTTATGATAAAGCATCATGCATTTCTGACTTTCTGTTGTCTAAATCACAATCTCCTATTACTACTTCATCATATACCTCTTTAACGGATAGGTTTTGTTGAAACCGGAAACCGGCCTCTGTGGAGTTCGACCCTTGGGGAAGGGGTGATCTCGCACTTACTTCGCTCCTGCGAGAAAAATGACAAGGGGGAGAAGAACAAGGGACAAGACCAAGGGCCCGGCACGGAGGTCCCACCACACACCCGGAAGATCTTAGAGCGCTTCCCCTCCTTAACCAATTGCCAGGCTAAGGTACCTCAGAAAGCGCTATAAGACTTGAGAACTAGTAAGCGTGCTTTCTGAAGTACCCCTTGGGTCCTATTTATAGATTACCTCGGATGGTCTGCGAATAACCCGTCTCTGGTGGTCTGAATTTACTAAAGAGCCCCTCGGATTGGCCTGCCAACAGCCAAACCCCGCTGTTCTGGCTGGTTATACGCACCTCTTGCCGGGTCACCTCCTGTCATTTGGAGGGAGGTGGGCAGCAGCCGACCCGCCTGAGAGAGGTGGCTGGGGCCGGCTCGCCTAGGAGAGGCGAGCGGAGGCTGGCTCGCCCGAGAGAGGCAGCTGGAGCCCGGCCCGCCTAGGAGAGGCGAGCGAGGTCTGGCCCGCTTGAGAGGGCGGCTGGGGTCCAGCCCGCCTGCTTGCTTGGGCCCCTTCGGCGGACACGGGGTTGTACACAATCCCCGATCTTTGCGTGCTTTGCAGAAGCTCGGAAAGAAACATCCAACACTCGTGTCCGGCGACGACCTTGCTGAGCTGGAGGGAATCTTTTGGTGGGGCCCACTTTTTGCTATAAATAAGCCACCGGGCCTTCGATGACTGGCCCTCTCCTCTTGCTTCCTGCGTGATTTGTGACCAGGAGATGCCTGCGTCTGAGGAGATACGTGCTCGGTTGGCAGCCGCTAGGGAGGAGAGTCGGGAGGAGGCCCTCGCGGCCGCCCCGTGGTTGGCGCGCAGATCACCCGGCCCGCCGTTCAAACCGGTAAAGGGAAAGATTGTCCGTCGTTCCCCGCCGAGTGATGGCCAGGGTTCTGGCGGCTCCGAGGTTGAATCTGGGTACGTGGTTTTCCCCTTCGACCTGTGTTTTCCACTGATTTTTCCCTTTGCAGGAGATGCCCCTCGAAGACGCATTGGAAGGGGGCTCCGGGAACCTCGCGGATCCTTTCGTGGAGATGATTGACCTGGGCACCAGTCCCCTTTCCCCGGCGCGCAGCCTTCCTGCGACTCCTTCCCCGCCGAGAGTCCAGAGTTTGGGGAAGCCGCTTGTCGCCCCGGGAGGGAAATCATTCCAAGGTCGGCCGGGTTCTTCTCGGCCAGCTGACGACGCGGGAGACGTGCAGACGCCGGGTAACCCCCCTGAAATTAACCCGCTCGCCGCTCGTCTGTTTCTGACATTGCTTCTGCAGGATATCGCGTCGTTTCTTCTGATGTCGAGATGAGCGAGGGGTACTCGCCTCTCGTGGAGCCGGAGAACATTGCGAACTTCTTGGGCGACCCGCGCGATGGCGAGAAGATGAAGGCGCAGGTGGCGCGAATGTTTCGGAAACACTCGCTGCTGCTCAATGAGGCCTTCGTGAGGATGGAGAGAGACAGAGCCAAGGCGGAGGAGCGACTCGCTGCTTTGGAGGGGGCAAGGGGCTCGGCTGAGGAGGGCGAGCCGACATCTCCGGGTGTGGATATTACGCAAGCAGAGGAGCGGCTAAAAAGCATTTCGAAACAGGCCGATCAGACCAAGCGGGAGCTGGCGGCGGTTCGAGAGTATCATGACTCTCGCGTGCCGCCTCGAACCGGCTCGCAGAGGCGGGGCAGGTGGAAATGGATCGAGTACTGAACCACCTGCCTCACCCGCCCGTGCCCGCCGTTGCTCGCTGGGTCCGAACCGTCTCGCTGTGTGATCCGTCCAGGTTATCGGAGGCGAATACTATTTAAGAACAATTGCTGTAATAATTCAGGGTTCTTCTCGCCCGCTCCGGGGCGCGTGCTGTTATTATTATTGTTTCCTCGCGGGATTCCTGGCTTCAACTTTGGAGAGCCCGCCTAGTAGAGGCGGGCAGGGGCCGACCCGCCTAGGAGAGGCGGGTGAGGGCCGGCCCGCCTAGGAGAGGCGGGCAGGGGCCGACCCGCCTAGGAGAGGCGGGTGAGGGCCGGCCCGCCTAGGAGAGGCGGGCGGGGGCCGACCCGCCTAGGAGAGGCGGGTGAGGGCCGGCCCGCCTAGGAGAGGCGGGTGAGGGCCGGCCCGCCTAGGAGAGGCGGGCGGGGGCCGACCCGCCTAGGAGAGGCGGGTGAGGGCCGGCCCGCCTAGGAGAGGCGGGCGGTTCGCTCGCCGCCCCTCGACTGGGCATTCCTCTCGGAATCTGTTCTGTGCGGGAGGGGGCCCTCGCGGCCGGGAGACTCTCGCGGCCGACCGGCGATTCGACGCGGACCCGGACGGGGCTCGGGAATCGAAGCGTCGGGGTTGGCCCTGCTGTCAGCTCGCTTTCCCGCCTTTTCTGATTTTTCCCGCTCTTTTTTCGGCCCTATAAATAGGCCCTTATTTATTATTTCACCTACCGTATTCAAGAGCCCTTCCAGCTTTACCTTGCGAGAACCCTCTCCTTTCTCTTCTCTCTCGCTCGGCTCACCTACCAATTCCGCAAAATGACGGGCGGCAGCGGCGAAGCGGACGGGAGGGGCAAGTGCGCCTGGATCTTCGCCGACCACAACTTCCCTCCCGCCGTTATCTCGGAGAAAGAGTTCTTGGACGCCGTCGGCAACTTCATCCCGCCGGGTTTCGTGGCGAGGCGACCCGGGATGGAAGAAAGGATAAACGAGCTCTCGGGTGATGAGCTGGCTCTCCCGACGGCCCACTTTGAGGCGGTACTCCGGCTACCCCTCTGGCCGGAAGTCCGCCAGGTCCTTAAGTATTACGGGGTTGTTCCGGGGCAGCTGACCCCGAACTCTATCGCCGTCGTCGTCGGGTTCGCCTGCTATCTTCGCGAGGAGAGGATTGAGTTCAGCCTTGCGGTCTTTCGCAAGCTGTTCTCCTTCCGCGCGAACAAGGATAGGACCGCATGCTTCGCGAGCATGCATGCCAAGGTGCGGGAGACGGTCAACAAGAGCCACAACTGGCTCAAGAAGTTTGTCTTTGTCAAGGGAGACTTCGGCAACATTCCTTTCTCGCCGGTTCAACTCGGCGAGGCGAGCTATCGGCCCCCAAGCCTGGGGGGCCATGAGGCGAAACTGTATGAGTTCTTTGCCGGGAAGAACTTCGAGGTCGCATTCCTCCGCCGGAATCTAGATGACCTCGTCCCTGTCCCGCCCGGGGAAGGTAAGCGGCTCGCTCACCTCTGCTTGAGTCGTACTTCGGATTTTTCTAACTCTTGTTTCTGCAGGCGAGCGCAACGTCCCTCTCCGCCCGCCTTATGAGAGCGCGCGGTCCGCCTTGAGCGAGCTTGGCCGGGCTGAAGCGGCGGCCTTAGCTCACCGCGAGCTCTCGGCTCCCGCTGGCCAGAAGCGACCCGGAGGTGAGCCAACTCAGGGCCCTCCCCTCTCCAAGAAGCCGAAGAAAGCGGGCGGTCAGGCTCCTCCGGCCGGCGACAAGGGCAAGGCCCCCGCAGATCAACCATCCTCTGGCCCCGCCCCCGCGGTACCCTCTGTTGGGTACATTGGAAAATGTGTACCTGATTTGAAGAAGCCCAACCTAGCTCAATGATATACATCATGTTGTATTTGATGTTGTTTTGAGTTGACATGTGCAGGTAAAGAATTGTTAAAGTTTACAGGAAAAAATTCTAAGTCCAAGTGTCGACACAAAGGAACATGTGTCGTCACATAGAAGAAAGTTGTCGACACAACACTGGGAAAGTGTGTCGACACAGAAGGTGTAAGTCGACACTACTCTGGGAAAAAGTGTCGACACATAACATAGTCTACAACAACACTGGGAAAAAGTGTCGACACAGAAGAAGTAAGTCGACACAACACTGGGAAATTGTGTCGACTCAGAAGAAGTAAGTCGACACAACACTGGGAAATTGTGTCGACACAGAAGAAAAACGTCGACCTCAACATTGGGAGAATGCGTCGACACTGAAGAGTATAGTCGATCTCAAGTTTGTCGACATCATCTGAATATGTCGACACAGAAGAAAATAGTCGACACCTGAAGGCTAAGTCAACACTTACTAAAGTTATGATTCTACAACAACTGTGTCGACACACAGGACTTGTGTCGACACACTGCAGAGTCAAAGACCAAGTTAGTTTCAGAAGAAAATGTGTCGACACAAAGGCAATTTAGTCGACATCACTGAAGGCAGTGTCGACACCAAAGTCAATTGTGTCGACACAAATAGACAGATGGTCTCGACACTTTCTGACAGACTGTTTCTACACTAAGGCACAGGACTTGTTTGAAGACTTGACAGCTGTGGGTTATCACCAGTTAACTGAAATTGTCAGACTTGTCAGAAAACGGTTAGAAACCGGATCAGCCGGTTACCATGAAGAATGTCTATAAATAGACAGATTCAGAAGGAGAAGAAGACAATGAACAACATATAGAACTGACCCTTTGAAATACATTGGATCAGAAAGTGGAGAAGGATTACATTCTTCTCATTTCAAGAAAGTGCTAGGCACTTAAGAAGATCTTCTCCGGGAGATCTAAGAAGACTATCTAAGGGTAGATCTAAGAAGAGTTCTAATCAGAATTCAGAAGAATCATTCAAAGTTCTGGATAGAGAGAGATCAAGTCAGAATTTGAAGAAGAAGAAGAAGGAATCCACCAGTGAATTCTCAAGAAGCTGTTTGGAATCAACTCAGCTAAGTACATTTTCAAGAAGCTTTGAAGAAGGCTAAGAAACAGTTGATTGCATCAGCTGATTAAGAATTGTCATTGCCTTTTCTCTCTCAACTTGGCAAGACAATTTAAACAATCTTTTCTATATTTCTGTAGGATCTGTTTATACAGATCTGAGTTGTAAGCCTATGTTATAAAGGCTGAGTGTAGGAGTGTTGAACTCTGAGTGGTAGGGCTGATTGCCTGAGTGTAGGAGAAGGATATTCTCTGAGTTGTAGGCCTTGGGGCAAGGCTGAGGTAGGGCAGTTGTGCCTGAGTTGTAGGAACCAGTTGGGTTCTGAGTTGTAAGATCTATTGATCTGAGATAAGTGGAAGTTTGGCCGAATCTAGCATACAGCTAGATAGGTGAAGGGGGAAAGTGGATGTACCCAGACCTTGGGGAACCACTATAAATCATAGTGCAATCTGTGATGTTTTGTTTTCTGTGATTGCTGTGTTTTCATATTAGTTAATAAATTGAATTCTGTCTAGAAGTTTTAGAAAGAGAAGCAGAACCTATTCACCCCCCCCCCTCTAGGTGTTTAGGCTGCCTTGAAAGTTAAACTATCAAGTGGTATCAGAGGGAGGTTACTCAAAAAGGACTTAACAGTCTGAGGTAGATCTGATAGGCAGATTCAAGAATCAAGAAGATGGGTTCTGGAGAGAATCATAAGGAGCTAGGGTCAATGAAATTACCCATATGCAAGAAGGAAATCTTTGGGATCTGGAAAGAAAGAGTCAGATTGTTTATGGAAGCATCTGACCCAAGGATTTACATCACAGTACAGGAAGGCCCCTTCATACCAATGAAGATATCTGTTCTTGATGCAAATATCCAAACACCAAAGACTTATTCTGAAATGACCAAGGATGAAATCATCTTGGCAACCATGGACAAAAGGGCACAGAACATCATTGTCAGTGCCATAGATGATTCAACATTTCAGAATCTGATTCACTGCAAGACCTCCAAGGAGATGTGGGACACATTGATTGTCTACATGGAGGGATCAGAAGAAGTAAGGCTGGACAGAAAATCTATGCTAAATCAGGAGTATGAAAGTTTTAGACAAGGAAAATCTGATAGCATAACTGAGTGCTATAAGAAATTCTATAGAATTGTGAATGAACTAATTTCCTATGGAAGAGTCTTCAGTACCTATGAACTGAATGACAAATTCTTAAGATCCTTATCAAAGGATTGGGATACAAAGATCTGTGCCATAAGAGAAGTGGCAAAATTGGCAGAGATATCTCCTCCAACTCTGTTTGGAAAGTTGCTATCCTATGAAATGCAACTTATGGTAAGGAAGGAGGAGGAAAGAAACTCAAGAGGAGAGCATAGAGAAAAGACTGTGGCATTTAATGCTGAAGCCACCAGAAAGAATAGGAGGAAATCACCATCTCCTCCTAAGGAAGTTGAAGAAGGTAGTTCTGAAAATTCAGATAGGGGTTCAGTCAGCAGTGATTCAGATGCAGACTTTGCTGCATTCACTAGGCAATTTCAAAGGTTCTTGAAAAAGAAGCAATGGAAGTCTAGGCCTTCCTCATCACAGCAAGTAGATGACTATTATCAGAAAAGAAGGTCATCTAGGAAAGAGAAAAGCAGGTCAAAGCCCAGCAAAGCCACTACTTCAAAGATTGTCTGCTATTGTTGCAATAGGCCTGGACATGTAGTGGCTGAGTGTCCTGACAAAAGGAAGGAATCTTCAGAAAAGAAGAAGACTTATCAGAAAGGCAAGAAGGAGAAATCCTTTGTAGCAAAGAAAGATAAAAGTCTGTCAGACCAGTCAACTTCAGAATCAGGATCTGAAGCTGAAGCATATATTGGATTATATGCTGCATCTGAGGAAGAGGAGTTTATGCAGTTGCTAGACTCCATCAATGAACATCAATGCATGGGTTTGATGACTAGATCAGAAGAGGACCTATGCCAGAATCAGTCTGGTCCTAATGAGGTAAACAGTCCTTCCAGTACATATGTTTGTAGTACAAGTGAAGAATCAGCTACATCTGCATCAAATGATGAAGATGCATCTGGATCTGAAGGAGATGTCTATCAATTGATAGACAAGTATGGGGACATGTTGCAGGCCCTTAAGAAAAGCAAGAACCTGGTTAAATCACAGGCTCAGGAAATTGCTGATCTAAGGGTTGCAACAACTGAGTTAGGAAAAGTCCTTGATCAAAAGTTAGCTGAAATTGCCAAGCTGAAGAATATAACTATTATTCAGATGGGCACAATTAATTATACTAATGATCAAGTGAAGAGTCTGGAGGACAGACTGAGAATTGAAAGGGATTTAGTGACTAGTTACTCTAAGCCAAAATCTGTCTTACCCTTGATAGATGAATTTGTCACTCAGAAGGGTAAGGCTGGATTAGGATTTAAGGGTAACTCCAGGGCTGGCAGATTCAAGAGGAAAGGCAAAGCCCCTATTCAGCCACTAAACCTTTCAGTCCCCATAAAGTTTGGTAAGGAGAAAGTGCCTTCTAACATATATGATCATGAAGACATTCAGGATCATATCAAGACAAATGTTCTGAAGAACAAGGGTGTTAAGGCAAGCAGGCCTACCTATGGTCATAAGCCCTATGGTTTTAAGAAACCAGTAGGAGAAGTTGCAACAGCACCAGCAATGAACAGAAATGCTTCTGACAAGGATGTATCTAGATCTAGATACAATAAGTTTGAATGTTGGTGCTGTGGCAAGAGGGGTCATTTTGCATTGGACTGCTGGTATAACACAAGTGTTATAAAGAATAAGAGTCTACCTGTTAGAAGAGGTTATGATAACTTTATTAAGGCTAACCTGAACCAAGGACCCAAGACTTACTTGGGTTCTAAGGGTAAGTAATTCTGTATTGCAGGTGAATCCAAGTAACCATGCCCCTATATGGTACTTGGATAGTGGTTGTTCCAGGCACATGACTGGAACAAAGGGGCTGCTGAAGGAGTATTCATCTGTCAAAGATGGACATAAAGTGATCTTTGGTGGATCTGAAAAAGGAGTCATCAAAGGATTTGGTAACATCTCTTCAAACCTAATTACTATCACCCAAGTGGCCTATGTAAAAGGTTTGAAACATAATCTAATAAGCATAAGCCAGCTGAGTGATCTAGGATATGACATTTCATTTGGTAAGGATGGATGTCATATCAAAAGGTCAAGTGATCAAGAGATCATATTGACTGGGTATAGGAAGAGAAATGTGTATTGCCTTAATTTTGAATGTGAGAATAAGGCATCCCCCATTTGTCTTGTAGCTGATGACAATGCTTCTCATTGTGTTAAGTGGCACAAGAGATTGGCTCATCTAAACTACAAGACAATTGGCCAACTCTTTAGTAAAGAACTAGTGAGGAATGGGCCTCAAGTTAAGTGTATAAAGGAAGGGGTATGCTCAGCTTGTCAAAAGGGCAAGCAGACAAAAACCTCATTTCAAAGCCTTGAAAACAAGGATTCTGTGAGGTGCTTATACCTCTTGCATATGGATCTTTTTGGTCCTATGCCAGTTCACAGTCTAGGTAGGAAGGTCTACACACTAGTGGTTGTAGATGACTATTCTAGATTTACATGGGTGTTCTTTCTGAGACAAAAATCTGAAACCCCAAGTGTATTATTTAAGTTTGTAAAGCAAATTCAGAATGAACTGAACAGTACAGTGGTCAAAATCAGAAGTGACCATGGTACTGAGTTTCAATCTGAAAGCATGACAAACTTGTGTATAGACTTTGGGATTTTCCAAGAGTTCTCCTCACCTAGAACACCTCAGCAAAATGGAATTGCTGAAAGAAAGAATAGATCATTAATTGAAGCTGGTAGAACTCTATTGAGTGACACCTCTCTCCCAGAATATTTTTGGGCTGAGGCAGTTAACACTGCTTGTCATGTCATCAATAGGGCTTCTATCACCAAAAGCCACAGGAAGACTCCCTATGAGATTGTGAAAGGCAGAAAACCAAATCTATCCTATTTTAGGATCTTTGGCTGCAAGTGCTATATACTTAACAATGGTAAGTCTTATTTGACTAAGTTTGCTGCCAAATCCCAGGATGGGATATTTGTTGGGTACAGCACAAATAGTAAGGCCTATAGAGTCTTCAACTTAACTACTCAAGTTGTTGAAGAATCTGTGCATATTGTATTTGATGAAACAAGATTAATCAATTGTGAATTGTCTTGTAGATCAAATGACTCAACAGGTATAAGCAAGAAGATGGACAAGCTCTCCATTGCTGAAGCTTCAAAGGAAGAGGGAGCATTGGAAAATGAAGGCTGCTGTCCAGGGGGAGTACAAGAGATAATGGAAGCTGATGAAAACCAAGAGGAACAGCAGAATGAAGAAGCTGGAGATGCTCAACCTGAAGAGAATCTACCTCCAGCTATAAGATATCTAAGAGATCATCCTACTGATCAGATAATTGGTGATCCAAGACAAGGAGTGCAAACTAGAAGCAGAAATCAAAGCACAGTTTTGCATTCTAGTTTCTTGTCTCAAATGGAACCTAAGAAGTTTGAAGAAGCTATCCAAGACCAGCACTGGATTGATGCTATGCAAGAGGAGCTGAATCAGTTCAGAAGGTGCAAGGTCTGGGAGCTTGTTCCTAAACCAAGAGGCCACAACATAATTGGGACTAAGTGGATCTATAGGAACAAGCTAGATGAAAGTGGAATAATAATAAAGAATAAAGCAAGATTGGTTGCAAAAGGATACAGGCAGGAAGAAGGGATTGACTTTGATCAAACCTTTGCTCCAGTAGCAAGGCTGGAGGCAATCAGAATGTTCCTTGCCTATGCAGCCTACCAAGACTTCAAAGTATACCAGATGGATGTAAAGTCAGCATTTCTGAATGGTGATCTTAAAGAAGAAGTATATGTAGAGCAGCCATCAGGTTTTGTAGATCCTCTTAAACCTGATTCTGTGTACAAGCTTAGGAAAGCTTTGTATGGGTTAAAACAAGCTCCAAGGGCTTGGTATGAAACCCTGTCTACCTTCCTCATTGAGAATAAATTCTCAAGAGGAAAGATAGACAAAACTCTATTCCTTAGGGAATCCAAAGGAAAGATCATCTTAGTCCAGATCTATGTTGATGACATAATCTTTGGATCTACTGAAAACAACCTTTGTAAAAAGTTTGCCAAACTTATGCAAGGGAAGTTTGAGATGAGCAGTATGGGAGAACTTAAGTTCTTCTTGGGACTCCAAGTAAGACAGACTGATGATGGATTGTCCATATCCCAGTCTAAGTTCACCAAGGAATTAATTAAAAAATATGGTATGGAGTCATCCTCCTCCATGAGAACTCCTATGGGCACAAGTATGCCAATATGCAAAGATGAGGCAGGTAAACCTGTTGATGAATCATTGTATAGAGGAATAGTTGGGTCACTACTATATCTCACTGCTAGTAGACCTGACATTATGTATGCAACATGTGTCTGTGCTAGGTACCAAGCCTGCCCTAAAGAATCTCATTATACTGCAGTAAAAAGGATTCTGAGATATCTAAAGGGCACTCCTACTCTAGGTCTTTGGTACCCTAGGAATAGAGATTTTCAACTAACAGGCTATTCAGATGCAGATTTTGCAGGATGTAGAGAGGATAGAAAGAGTACTACAGGTACTTGTCAATTCCTGGGAGGAAGACTAATATCTTGGAGTAGTAAAAAACAGACTAGTGTGGCAATTTCCACAGCTGAGTCAGAGTATATTGCTGCAGGAAGCTGCTGTGCACAGCTATTATGGATGCAGCATCAGCTTAAAGATTATGGTATTCAGGTAAGTAGAACACCCCTTTTATGTGATTCTAAGAGTGCTATTTCTATTGCTAATAATCCAGTTTCTCATAGTAGAACTAAGCATATAGAAATCAAATATCATTTTCTTAGAGAACATGTAGAAAAATGTGACATCTCATTGGAATTTGTAAAAACAGATTATCAAATAGCAGATGTATTTACTAAGCCTTTAGATGAAACCAAATTCAATAAATTCAAAATTGAATTAGGTATGTTAACCATTGATTAATGTATTAAACAAAATCATTAACAATGCTATTGAAATGGTTTATAAGTAAGTAAAAGTAGTAACAACATAATCAAGTGTTAAAAAGGACACATTGAAGTTACAGAAATTGGCTAAGTAAGAATGTGTCAACACATTCAGTAATAATGTGTCGACTCAGAGAAATTATGTCGACAAGTCAGAAATATTGTGTCGACACAGAGAATATGTGTCGACACTTAAGAGTTTTATTGTCGACTTAACCAGAAATGTAATGTCGACTCAACCAGAATTATGGTGTCGACACTTACAAAATATGTGTCGACACTTGTCCTTAGTGTCGACACAGAATTTCTGTCTTTCTACTATGTATCCAAGGTGTCGACATAACCACATATTGGTGTCGACACATAGTAGGATGAAGAAATGACGAGTTAATAGAAGCTTGTGTCGACACATTCCGTCTGTGTCGACACATTTAGACTGTTTTTTGGCGCCTTTTGAACTTCTTTCAACAGAAGCTATAAATAGGTCAAAAGCTCTTATTGTCGACACGCTTTCAAGGTTTTCGAGACTCAAACCCTGTGTCGACAATCTTTCTTTCTCTCCTCTCTCAAGCCTTCTCGACGACTCGATGGCGCCAAGGATTGAAGACAATGTTAATGAAGGGTATGAGTTGGTGCGCCAGGCCTTTGCAGAGGCGCCGCCTGATGTTCAAGGAGTTATCACCCTTCTCTCCGCATCAGGGTTAGAATTTCTTGTCTCAGAACCATCCAAGATCTGGAAGAAGGAGGTGCACGAGTTCTTTATCTCAGCATCAGTCCATTCTACTGAACTCAAGATCAAGTCCATTGTTCACGGGACTAAGATTAAGATTACCCAAAGAGGTTTGAGAAAGTTCTTGCAATTACATGTAGTTGAAAATGAAGAAGAGGTTCCTAGTTCTAAGACAAGGGAAGCCCTTCAATGGTGTGGTTTGGATTCAAACATGAAGATTGGAGCTGCATTCAATAGGAAGGGTATGAATCAGCAAGGAAAGTTCTTGTCTGAAATAGTTGGGAAAGTAATTCTCTGCAAGACAGGTGGACATGATAGGATTTCTGCCTATATGTTCAACCTTATGACCAGGATTGCCTTTACAATTCCTACTGATTGGTCAGTAATCCTATTTGACAAGATTAAAGAAGGGATCAAGAAGCCTAACATGGCTAGGATCATAAGTCTATATCTCAATGGAGCAATTCCTGAAGTGATGCAGCAACTGCCAGGATCTAAAATCAATCATATGAGAAGGATGGACATGAGACTATTCTCCAGGTGGGAAAGGGTGCTGTCTAAGGATGTGCCTGAAGAGAGCAGGCCAGACACCCCTGTGAAATCCCCTTCTCCAGCTCACGAGACTGAGCAACAACAAGAGGACCCACTTGGATACAGAGTGAAGAACAACCTGCCTCCACTATAGTTCATCAAGTAGATACATCTGCACAGATGCAGGGGGAGCCAGTTCAATCTCCTGCTCAAAATGTATCTACCCCTGCTCAGGTACAAGTGGTACAGGTGTAGGGGGAGCAAATGTATTTTACTATAAAAGACTTTCTAAAAGTTTTTTTTTCTGCACAGGTTCAGGGGGAGCATGTGTCTTCTCCTACTCCAGATATGCAGCTGCCTGAGAATGTGCACAAGGATGCACCTAATGACTTATCTTCAGGTGCTCCAGTTCAAAAAGAATACACTCTGGATGAGTTATTTCCTAATGATGACATAGCTACTGATAGAATAGAAGAGGACCAAGATGTTGAGCAGCCTCTTGACATAGAGCTAGAACAAGGAGTGGAGAAAGTTCAAGAGATTGAAAAAGTACAAGAAGTAGAGGAGGAGCACAGAATTGAGGGGGAGCCAGTACATGTTGAAACTGAGCAACATGGCACTGAAGCAGATAGAGTTCACATTGAGAGTACTTCTGAATCTGAAACTGAAGAAGCCAGGTTGGCTAAGAAAAGAAAACTGGTTGTATTTAAAAGAAGAAGCAAGACTTATAAACAGGCTTTACAGACATCACCTCCACCACCACCTCCTGAAGTTGATTATAACAAGTTCTTGGTGGATTTACAGGTGAAATTGGATGACCACAGGGTGGCCATTGAGAAATATGTTGATGAAAGCAACAAAAATCTGCAGTTTGACTTAGCCCAAGATATCAAATCTATCCAATTTCAAGTCAACTTGAATAAAACTGAAATGACAGATTGCTTCCACAAGGGTGGCAATGCTGTAGTTTATCTGGCTAAACAACAGCAGGCTATCTCTACAAAGGTGGATGATATTGCTTTGAAGCAAGGTTATGTTCTGGAAAATCAAATAAGAATGAATGACAATTTAACTGAATCTCATAATGAGATCATTCAAGAGGTGAAGAAGATTGTGCCAGGGATGCCTGCAAATAAAGCCAAAGAAATGGAAGAATTTGATAAGAATTTTCAAGCTGCTATTGCATCTGTTAAGACTGCCATCACAACCTCTCAACAGGAAATATCTGAAAAGCTTCAAAAGTTAAGACCATTTTTCAAAGAGGGAGTGAATTATTTGGATGGCCAAATTCGATTCCAGAAAGAAGATCTTAGAGATCATGTATCAAGAGAAGCCATAAAGGGGGAGAGGATGCTGATTCATGCAGGCTCTGAGCATGCCAAATGGGTGACCAATAGTATAAGAGCCACATTGGGATATCCACCATTGTGTGATGATAACATGGTGGCTGAGTCAGGTCTGCAAACAGGACTACTTGAAGGTGACCAACCTGAGGTTGCCCAAGTCATATACCCCCCTCCAGATTTTGATATATTGGATCAGCAAGTGCAATATATGTATAGTCCTTCAAAGGAGGTTGTAAATGTTATCTTTGGAAAGGTTGATAAGCCTGAGGTAAATTTGCAAGAACAGCAAGATGCTCTACTGTCAAAGAAAAGATTTAGAGAGCAGGCTGAGCTGAAGCCAGATTTTGAGCAGTGGAGTCCTACTTCCAGAAATATAATACTCACTGCATGGAAAGCTGTCAAAGATCAAGTTCATGAAAGGGGCAAGTGGTACAATGAGCAGGAATGGCAGAAGTATGAGGCAAGACAAGAAGCCATTGTACAATTCAGAAGGAAAGCTAAGCTGGGAAGACTTCCACCTGATGCTATGGAGCCAAGCAAATACTTCCCAAAGCCTTTTCACTATTTTGAAAGGCAAAGGCTCAAGGAAGAAGCTAAGAAGAAAGCTGATCTTAAAGGAAAAAAGATGGCTGAAGAATCAGAAGCTCCTGTGACAGCTAAAATTAAATCTGGCCAAGGGATTGTTATTAGAGAGCCTGATCAATCCTGATAATGTTTTAGTTCTTTCATAATGTTTTGTAATGATGTAATGTGATCAGTCAAAGAAAAACCATGTAATCAAACATTACCCAGTAATAAACAAAATATTGTTAAAATCTGTGATAGATTGTTTTATCCATGATGTTCTTATTATTTTGTTTATAATTAAGTATCCCTGTGTATTGTCATATATCATCATTTTATACTATTTATAAATGGTGTATATCATTGGCTATAAGGGTTATGACTTCTCCAAATAGGGGGAGATTGTTGGGTACATTGGAAAATGTGTACCTGATTTGAAGAAGCCCAACCTAGCTCAATGATATACATCATGTTGTATTTGATGTTGTTTTGAGTTGACATGTGCAGGTAAAGAATTGTTAAAGTTTACAGGAAAAAATTCTAAGTCCAAGTGTCGACACAAAGGAACATGTGTCGTCACATAGAAGAAAGTTGTCGACACAACACTGGGAAAGTGTGTCGACACAGAAGGTGTAAGTCGACACTACTCTGGGAAAAAGTGTCGACACATAACATAGTCTACAACAACACTGGGAAAAAGTGTCGACACAGAAGAAGTAAGTCGACACAACACTGGGAAATTGTGTCGACTCAGAAGAAGTAAGTCGACACAACACTGGGAAATTGTGTCGACACAGAAGAAAAACGTCGACCTCAACATTGGGAGAATGCGTCGACACTGAAGAGTATAGTCGATCTCAAGTTTGTCGACATCATCTGAATATGTCGACACAGAAGAAAATAGTCGACACTTGAAGGCTAAGTCAACACTTACTAAAGTTATGATTCTACAACAACTGTGTCGACACACAGGACTTGTGTCGACACACTGCAGAGTCAAAGACCAAGTTAGTTTCAGAAGAAAATGTGTCGACACAAAGGCAATTTAGTCGACATCACTGAAGGCAGTGTCGACACCAAAGTCAATTGTGTCGACACAAATAGACAGATGGTCTCGACACTTTCTGACAGACTGTTTCTACACTAAGGCACAGGACTTGTTTGAAGACTTGACAGCTGTGGGTTATCACCAGTTAACTGAAGTTGTCAGACTTGTCAGAAAACGGTTAGAAACCGGATCAGCCGGTTACCATGAAGAATGTCTATAAATAGACAGATTCAGAAGGAGAAGAAGACAATGAACAACATATAGAACTGACCCTTTGAAATACATTGGATCAGAAAGTGGAGAAGGATTACATTCTTCTCATTTCAAGAAAGTGCTAGGCACTTAAGAAGATCTTCTCCGGGAGATCTAAGAAGACTATCTAAGGGTAGATCTAAGAAGAGTTCTAATCAGAATTCAGAAGAATCATTCAAAGTTCTGGATAGAGAGAGATCAAGTCAGAATTTGAAGAAGAAGAAGGAATCCACCAGTGAATTCTCAAGAAGCTGTTTGGAATCAACTCAGCTAAGTACATTTTCAAGAAGCTTTGAAGAAGGCTAAGAAACAGTTGATTGCATCAGCTGATTAAGAATTGTCATTGCCTTTTCTCTCTCAACTTGGCAAGACAATTTAAACAATCTTTTCTATATTTCTGTAGGATCTGTTTATACAGATCTGAGTTGTAAGCCTATGTTATAAAGGCTGAGTGTAGGAGTGTTGAACTCTGAGTGGTAGGGCTGATTGCCTGAGTGTAGGAGAAGGATATTCTCTGAGTTGTAGGCCTTGGGGCAAGGCTGAGGTAGGGCAGTTGTGCCTGAGTTGTAGGAACCAGTTGGGTTCTGAGTTGTAAGATCTATTGATCTGAGATAAGTGGAAGTTTGGCCGAATCTAGCATACAGCTAGATAGGTGAAGGGGGAAAGTGGATGTACCCAGACCTTGGGGAACCACTATAAATCATAGTGCAATCTGTGATGTTTTGTTTTCTGTGATTGCTGTGTTTTCATATTAGTTAATAAATTGAATTCTGTCTAGAAGTTTTAGAAAGAGAAGCAGAACCTATTCACCCCCCCCCCCCCTCTAGGTGTTTAGGCTGCCTTGAAAGTTAAACTATCACCCTCGACCGCTGAATCCGCCGGCGGGGCGGCTGGGTCGTCGCAGCCGCCCGCGGCGACTCGGCCCGCCGAGGAGCCGGTTCCCCGAGGGCATCACAACTTCGGCTATGGCGAGGGACCCACGGACAGATCCGATGTCCCGTTGCTTCAGTGGGACAAGGAAGCCAACCGCGTCTCGGTGTCCTCGCTGCTGCCTAGTTGGATGGAACAGGACACCGCCTCCAGGGACGCCTTCAACCTCTCCTTCGGCGTATACGGGCGGGAGGATGCCTCCACCTACGGCGAGGAGGCCACGCGGGTGCTCATCTATGAGAGCGCGCGGGCGCAATTTCAAAGCCTCACCTTGGCCCACATGGTCGGCCGGCGATGCCTCCGGCTGGACAGGGACGTCCCTTCGCTCAACAAGCTGATCGACGAGAAGGAGGAGGCCCGCAAGCTCGCCCAGAAGGAGGCGGACGACCTGCGAAAGCGGCTCGAAACAGCTGATGCCGCTCTCGCGCAACATCAGGGGGGCGCGGTAAGCCATCTGACTCGCACCCGCTTCTATTCCGCGACTCGTTCTAACAAATTTCTCTGCAGGATGCGGCGACCGCCAGCCGACTTGGCGCCGAGAATGCCGCCCTCCAGCTGGAGAACCAGGCCCTGCAGGCGCGGGTGGGTGTGCTCGAGGCTGCTGCTGCCGTCCCGCCAGCATCTTCGAGCGGCTGCCAGCTCGTTCATCACAGCGAGCACGATCTGGCGATTCTGATGCAACAGAACGGGGCCGACGCGGCGACGTACCTCTTCCGGACGCTGCAGCGGGCCAGGCTCCTCAAGGACGAATGTTCCGGTTTGCGGGTGACCGACGTGGTACTGGAGTTGTTCCTCCCGGTACCTAGGCGGGACGAGTATTACCGCATATGAGGGGCTCGCCGCCTTGAGGCCTCTCCCTTCTCTTTTTTTGACATGTATTTTGTATTTATTTTTGTGTAATCGCGCCGCGGGCCGCAGCCATACTTTTGTAAAAGATTTTATTTGATAATATATTCACCGCATTTACTTTCTTGATTGTCCATTCTTTCCTGTCTCGCAATCGCTATTGTGCATCGTCTTGTTAATTAATCCTGATTTTCGTTGCTGCGAGCGAGTGAGGCCGCCCGCCCGTTTGAGGTTCGGGACTTAGATCTAGGTTCGAGAGACACGTTAGCTAGCCGCGATGCGAGTGGGCGACTCGCGCCTTCCGCTCGGGCTCACCATTTTGACCATATCTTGGAGTGGACAGGGGCCCGGCTTCCGCGCGTAAAGACTTCACGCGGGCCGGCCTCTCGGGGGGGGGGGGGGGGGGGTCTTGGCGCTTCCGAGCCTTTGCCTCTTTATCACCCTGGGACTCGCCAAACTGTAGGTTGGGGCCGGCGTTGCGGCCTCATAGGGTTATCCTGACCGGCCCGCTCACCCGATTTCTGGTGACGTGAGAGTCTAACCTCTCCGTGCTTAGGGCTCGCCCCTCTATGCACCGGGGCCGGCCTTCTTGGCTTGCCGACTCGCCTGGGCATCTTGGCCGGTCCGCTCGCTCAAACTCTTGCGCCGCGAGAGCCTAACCCCTTCCTTCGCGCGTTGCGCTTAAGGCTCGTCCCTTTATGCGCCGGAACCAACCTTCTTGGCCTGCCGACTCACCCGGGCATTCTTTGGGGATGGTATCCAATCCCTGGTTGCTCGGCGAGAAGTTGCCGGCCAGACCCTGCCAGGAGTCTGAGGCAGACCCCTCCGAGTGACATCCAGCCCTGCCAGCTTGGTGGGAGCCTGGCAGCGGGATCTGCTCGGGGTCTGAGGCAGACTCCTCCGAGTGACATCCAGCCCTGCCAGCTTGGTGAGAGCCTGGCAGCGGGATCTGCTCGGGGTCTGAGGCAGACTCCTCCGAGTGACATCCAGCCCTGCCAGCTTGGTGGGAGCCTGGCAGCGGGATCTGCTCGGGGTCTGAGGCAGACTCCTCCGAGTGACATCCAGCCCTGCCAGCTTGGTGGGAGCCTGGCAGCGGGATCTGCTCGGGGTCTGAGGCAGACTCCTCCGAGTGACATCCAGCCCTGCCAGCTTGGTGAGAGCCTGGCAGCGGGATCTGCTCGGGGTCTGAGGCAGACTCCTCCGAGTGATATCCAGCCCTGCCAGCTTGGTGAGAGCCTGGCAGCGGGATCTGCTCGGGGTCTGAGGCAGACTCCTCCGAGTGACATCCAGCCCTGCCAGCTTGGTGAGAGCCTGGCAGCGGGATCTGCTCGGGGTCTGAGGCAGACTCCTCCGAGTGACATCCAGCCCTGCCAGCTTGGTGAGAGCCTGGCAGCGGGATCGCTCGGGGTCTGAGGCAGACTCCTCCGAGTGACATCGGGGTGTCAGCTTGGTGAGGCCTGGCAGCGGGGTCTGCTCGGGGTCTGAGGCAGACTCCTCCGAGTGACATCCAGCCCTGCCAGCTTGGTGAGAGCCTGGCAGCGGGATCTGCTCGGGGTCTGAGGCAGACTCCTCCGAGTGACATCCAGCCCTGCCAGCTTGGTGAGAGCCTGGCAGCGGGATCTGCTCGGGGTCTGAGGCAGACTCCTCCGAGTGACATCCAGCCCTGCCAGCTTGGTGAGAGCCTGGCAGCGGGATCTGCTCGGGGTCTGAGGCAGACTCCTCCGAGTGACATCCAGCCCTGCCAGCTTGGTGAGAGCCTGGCAGCGGGATCTGCTCGGGGTCTGAGGCAGACTCCTCCGAGTGACATCCAGCCCTGCCAGCTTGGTGGGAGCCTGGCAGCGGGATCTGCTCGGGGTCTGAGGCAGACTCCTCCGAGTGACATCCAGCCCTGCCAGCTTGGTGGGAGCCTGGCAGCGGGATCTGCTCGGGGTCTGAGGCAGACTCTTCCGAGTGACATCCAGCCCTGCCAGCTTGGTGAGAGCCTGGCAGCGGGATCTGCTCGGGGTCTGAGGCAGACTCCTCCGAGATATCCAGCCCTGCCAGCTTGGTGAGAGCCTGGCAGGGGATCTGCTCGGGGTCTGAGGCAGACTCCTCCGAGTGACATCCAGCCCTGTCAGCTTGGTGAGAGCCTGGCAGCGGGATCTGCTCGGGGTCTGAGGCAGACTCCTCCGAGTGACATCCAGCCCTGCCAGCTTGGTGGGAGCCTGGCAGCGGGATCTGCTCGGGGTCTGAGGCAGACTCCTCCGAGTGACATCCAGCCCTGCCAGCTTGGTGAGAGCCTGGCAGCGGGATCTGCTCGGGTCTGAGGCAGACTCCTCCGAGTGACATCCAGCCCTACCAGCTTGGTGAGAGCCTGGCAGCGGGGTCTGCTCGGGGTCTGAGGCAGACTCCTCCAAGTGACATCCAGCCCTGCCAGCTTGGTGAGAGCCTGGCAGCGGGATCTGCTCGGGGTCTGAGGCAGACTCCTCCGAGTGACATCCAGCCCTGCCAGCTTGGTGAGAGCCTGGCAGCGGGATCTGCTCGGGGTCTGAGGCGCTGACATTCATCTCTCATCGCGGGGGGGGGGGGGGGGGGGGGGGGGGGGGGGGGGGGGGGGGGTTTATCGCAAGAAATTCCATTAGGGTCCGTTCGGCCCCCTGGAATTGGAATTGGGAATTGGAATTGGGGCAACAGAATTCCAATTCCAGTGTTCGGCTGTTAGGAATTCCCTTGGAATTGGAATTGGTCCAATTCCATGGAATTCAATTTTGTACTATGACCAATTCTTAGGGGTAAAGGCAGATATTTCATGGAATTCAGTATTTTACTATGTCCGTTGTTGCCCGATCTCATCGTCGTCGCCCGATCTCGCCGCCGCTCGATCTCGTCGTCGTCGTCCGATCTTGCCGCAGCCGTCCGATGTCGCCACCGTCGCCCGATCTCGCCTCCACCGCCCGATCTCACCGCCTCCTCCATATCTCGCCACCGCTCACTCCCGATACTGCCATCACCGCCTGATCTCGCCGCCGACGACTGATCTCACTGTCGTCGCTACTCGATCTCGCCGCCGCCGCCGCCCAATCTCGCCTTTGCCGCTGCCCGATCTCGCCGCCGCCGCCGAGCGATCTCGCTGCAACCTCCGCTCGATCTCGCCGCAGCCACCCAATCTCGCCGCCACCGCCCGATCTCGCTGCAGCCGCCTGATCTCGCTGCCGCCACTGCCCGATCTCGTCGTCACCGCCTGATCACGACCCTGATCTCGTTGTCGTCGCCCGATCTCGCCATCGTCGACCGATCTCGTCGTCGTCACCCGATCTCGTCATCACCGCCCGATCTCGCCGTCGTTGTCCGATCATAATTAATTGTTTGTACACTACTTGAAGTTGATTTCTCTGAGATTATAAAAGGAATAATTCCCTCCATCACTTGGTTTTGTTGCAATAACTTCGTCCTGAGTGACACAGGACTCCAACTTCAAATTGTCATGTCGCTCGGTCCTGTAGACATGAGAAAAAAAGAAATTCTAAACCAATTCCAATTCCAATTCTAGAAATCCATCCTACAGCCGAACAACTGCATTGGAATTCAGACCAATTCCATTTCTCACAGGAATTGGAATTAGATGAATTCCAATTCTGCAATTCCAATTCCAGGGGGCCGAACGGACCGTTAGAAATTGAACACGGTTTACATGATTTTAGGGGAAAAAACGTTTCAAGTCGTCTCCACTCCAAGTGAGACTTAGGGTCTCACCCTCCACATTCCGGAGGCGATACCCCCCCCCCCCCGACTTCAATACCTCCTGCACAATGAATGGTCCTTCCCAATTGGGGTGGAGCTTTCCCACCGCGGCTGATCTCCCTGCCGCGTCCACCTTCCTCAAGACCAAGTCTCCTTCGGCAAACTGCTTGACTCTGACGTGCTTGTCGAAGTACTTGGCCATTCTTCTCTTTATCTCCTCCTGCCTCACGGCTGAAAGGTCCCGCAGTTCCTCGACCATGTCGAGAGAGAGCCGCAGCTCCTCTTCATTATTGGCTCTCCATTCCTCTTTGTGCTCTCCGGCCTCGACTACCCGAGGTGTCCGGACTTCGAATTCCACCGGAAGTACTGCCTCGCACCCGTGGGAGAGTTTGAAAGGCGTCTCCCCTGTTGCTGTGTTGGGTGTGGTTCGGAGGGCCCAGAGAACCGAGGGGAGTTGCTCCACCCAGCTTCCTCTCAAGTTCTCCACCTTTTTCTTGAGGAAGTTCACGATAATCTTGTTTGCCGCTTCCACCTGCCCATTGCTTCGGGGGTGATGAACTGAGGCGAACCTGAGATCGATCCCGAGCTGCTCGCAGAAGCTGGTGAACTCGGCACTGGCAAATTGAGGGCCATTGTCCGTGACGATGGCCTGGGGCAACCCATGACGACAGATGATCTCCCCCCACACAAAGTTCCTGACGACCTGGGAGGTCACCTTGGCCAGCGCCTTGACTTCCAGCCACTTGGAGAAGTAATCAATCATCACGAGCAGGAACCTCCTCTGGTCGCTGGCTTGGGGAAAGGGCCCGACCAAGTCCATTCCCCAGATGGCGAATGGCCAGGGAGCGGTGATACTCCTGAGGCGTTGGGCCGGTTGTAGTTGGAGGGGAGCGAATAGCTGGCACTTATGACATTCCTTTGTGAATTTTGCCGCGTCGAGACCCAGAGTCGGCCAGAAATATCCCTGCCTGACGATCCGACCTTCTAAGGTTCGACTTCCGGAGTGACTCCCACACTCCCCGGAGTGGACCTCTTCTAAAATCTTCGGGACCTCCCTCTCGCCCACACAACGCGCCAGCATCCCTGAGAGGGTCTTCCGGTATAACTGGCCATCTCGCATGAGGTAGTATGCTGATTTGTACTTGAGCTTCTTTCCGTCCATCCCCTTGGGATACTCCCCGATGGTCAGGAAAGTTACGAATGGATCCATCCAGGAGGGGTGCTGTTCCACCTCCATCAGTTCCCCCTCCTCGATGGATGGGCGAAAGAGGTCTGTGATGGTACCCCCTGCCCGGGGTCCATGCTTTGCCAGCTGATCCACCTGCTCGTTATCCTCTCGAGGCACGTGCCGGATGGAGAAAGCATGGAAGGTGCCGATGACTCCCTTTACCTTCGCCAAGTAACGCTGCAGGGTGGGTTCCCTTGCCTCGAATTCCCCGTTGATCTGGGAGGCCACCACCAGGGAGTCAGTGAGGACCTCCACATCATGCACCCCCAGTTCCCTGGCCAGGCGTAGACCCGCAATCACGGCTTCATACTCGGCCTGATTGTTGGTGAGGGGAAAATGCACCACCACCGTTTGCTCGATCCTCGTCCCCTGGGGGCTTTCTAAGATGACCCCAGACCCCAGGGAGTGTCTCCCCGACGCACCATCCACCATGACCTTCCAAGGAACCGGGCGAGTGAGTTCCTCCTCCGCCACCTCGACCACATAGTCAGCCAGGAAATCGGCCATGACTTGGGCCTTGATCGAGAGGCGAGGCACGAAGGAGATGTCAAACTCGCTCAGCTCCACCGACCACTGGGCCAACCTGCCGGAATGCTCCACCCCCTCGAAGATGTTGCGGAGAGGGTGGTCAGTCACCACTCGGATCGAGTGTGCCTGGAAATAGGGCCGGAGCCTCCGGGCCGAGATGATGAGAGCGAAGGCCAGCTTCTCCAGGATGGGGTACCGAAGCTCGGCCTTCCTCAAGACTCGACTTACGTAGTAAACCGGGAGTTGTTGCTTCCCTTCTTCCCGAACTAAAACGGAGCTCAGGGCCTCGGCCCCAGCCCCTAAGTACAAGAATAAGTCCTCTCCCTCCTTTGGCCCTTGGAGCAGGGGGGCCTGAGTCAACTGCTTCTTTAGGGCCTAGAATGCCTCCTCGCACTCCGAGGTCCACTCAAATTTCTGGCCTTTTCTCAAGCTTTTAAAGAACGGAGAGCACTTCTCCCCGGCCCGGGAGAGGAACCTGCTCAGCCCTGCCAGCCTTCCAGTCAATCGTTGTACTTCCTTCGCATTCCGCGGAGACTCCAACTCCATGATTGCCCTCACCTTGTCGGGGTTGGGCTCTACGCCGGCAGGGGTGAGGAGATGCCCCAGGAATTTACCTCTGCCTGACCCGAAGGTGCATTTGAGGGGGTTCAGCCTCATTTTGCACCCGCGGAGAGTGGCAAAGGTCTCTTCTAGGTCCCGGAGATGGGAGTCGAGATCCGGACTCTTGACCATGAGATCGTCTACGTACACCTCCAGGTTCCTTCCCTTTTGCTCTTGAAAGACCATGTCCATCATCCTCTGGTAGGTCGCACCTGCATTTTTCAGCCCGAAGGGCATCATTTTATAACAATAGCACTCATCCCCTGTGATGAATGAGACGTCTTTGACGTCGGGAGGGTGCATCCTAATTTGGTGATAACCTGAAAAGGCATCCAGAAAACTCATCAAAGGGAAACCGACGGCTGAGTCAACCAGCGCGTCGATCCGAGGCAAGGGGTAACAATCTTTAGGACATGATTTATTAAGGAGAGAAAAATCGATACACATCCTCCACCGGCCGTCTCCTTTTTTAACCATTACAACATTGGAGACCCAGCCGGGGTATTGGATCTCGGATACAAAGCCAGCCTTGAGGAGCTTTGTTACCTCCTCCCTGATGGGCTCGGCGAGCTTGTCCGCAACAGGCCTCTTCTTTTGTCGGATGGGGGGAGCCTCCGGGTCTAGGTTGAGGCGGTGGCAGGCGATATTGGAGTCGATCCCGGGCATCTCCGCGGCACTCCATGCGAAGATGTCCACATTCTTCTGGACGCACTCCAGCATCCTGCCTTGAGCCTCCGGGGTCAATCCTCCGCTGATGCGGATCTTCTCAACTCTGCCTCTGGTGGTTAGAACCTCCATCTCTGCCACCTCCTCTGCCGCCTCCAGACGGGACTGTGCCTCCCACACCTCAGCCTCCCCCTCATCGAAGGCGAGGACCTCCTCCTCAGCTTCTGCCACGGCCATCGCCTCGGCCGGCTCTTGAATCTCCTCCGCGACCTTCTCCTGGGCGCGGCTCTCCTCCACCTCCATCTCATCCCCGCCAGCTTCCGGCTCCACCTCCTTCAGCCTCCGCCCCATCTCCTCGGCTCCCTCCAGCCAAGAGATGGAGTTCACCGCCGTGACATAGCACTCTCTTGCTTCTTTGGGATCTCCGCGGACCCGGACCTGGACCCCCTCGACGTTAAATTTTAAGCACTGGTGGAAGGATAAGGGGACGCAGCGGAAGGCGCTGATGAGAGGCCTCCCGAAGATGGCGCTGTAGCTGCTGGGGGCGTCCACGATGACGAACTTGCAGTTGCGGGACTGCCCCCCCAGAACGACATGGAGTCCCACTCCTCCCTCGACCTCCTTCCTCTCCCCTGAGAAGCCGAACAGGGGTCCATTCGAGGCTAACACCCTCCTGGCCTCTACTTTCATCGCATCGAAAGCCTTCTTGAAGATGACGTTGACCGAGCTCCCGTTGTCGACGAGGATCCGGGGGACGGTGAAGTCCTCGATGGCTGTCTGGATGACCAGCGCATCGCAGAAGGGGTCCTCGTGACTCGGCATATCCTCCCTGGAAAAAGTGATTTTCTCATCCGGGGGCGGGGACTGGGACGTGGAGCCAACGCTCCTGCGGTACATAGTGTGGAGGCTCGACTTGCGGGAAGCCTCGATCCCAGCCCCCCCCCCCCCCCCCCCCCCCCCCGTGGATCGCTCCGATCCTTCCTCGGGAGCCCACATCCACCCGGTCTTCGCACCGACCCTCCTCCGCCCGAGGCCGGATCTCCTCAATCCGCACTTCCGGACGCTGTTGTTGTTGTTGCTGCTCCCGGTTGCCTCTCATCTAGAGGAACTCTGGGCACGTGGCTGTGGCGTGCCCCTCCTCTTGATGGAAGTCGCAGTAAGGCAACTCCACCCTCACATCCCTTCTCCTTCTCCGTATCGCTCTTCTCCTCTCCCCCAGTGCTATGGCCATAGCCTGCTCCTGGTCGGGAAGGGCCGGCCTCTGGCCCTGCATCTCGCCTGGAGGGTAAAACTGACCCTGTCCTCCTTGACGGTAGTCCCCTCCGCGGAACCCTCTCCTTGCCCCGGGCTCCTACCACTCGGGTCTCCACCCCAGCCGGAAGTTCGGCTCATGTCGCCCCTGCCTGGGCTGCTGCTGATGCTGCTGCGGCGGCGGCTGTTCCCTCTGCCGGGGCTCAGCCCTTCTCTCTTCCTGCCCTCGGCCACCCCTTGGCCTCTCTTCCTCCACGGCCCACCTGGCCAACCTTCGGGCAAACTCCGGATGCGCCGCCTCCATATCGGCCTCCCTAGTTGCCCTCTCCAGGAGTGCCTCAAAAGACACTGGAGGCGACCTCTTGAGTTCCATTGCAAAGAACCCGGATTGGAGACCCAGGGTGAAGGCCACCATCATGGTGTGCCCTGGCATCTCCTGCACTTGGGACAACTCCTCTTGGAATCTATCCAGATAGCTTCCCAGGGTCTCGCCCACCCTCTGCTTGACGCGGAACAAGAACTCCACCTCCTTCTTCCTCTTCTTGGAAGTGGTGAACCTCAACATGAACCCCCGACGCAGGTCCTCGAAGCAGTAAATGGATCCGGTCGGGAGCTGGTGGAACCATTCTCTCGCCTTCTCTCGGAGGGTGATGGCGAAGAGTCGGCACTTGAAGCCGTCTGACATCTGTCGAATAGAGACCATGTCCTCAAACCACTGGATGTGGTGGACGGGGTCTCCCTTCCCGGAGTAGTAGGTCATCTCCGGCTCACGAAACCCCTCTGGAACTGGGGCGGAGGAAACGAACTCGCTGAAGGGGCTTCCTCCCTCAGCGGGGCGAGGGGGGAACTCTCTCCCCGCCGTCTCGCCGAAATGGTACTCTGCGGCCGAGCCGGGGAATAGAACTCGCCCCTGGAACTCGCGCTCGCCTCTCTCGGCGGGTTCCTTCCCTGGTCGCATGAGCGGCGCGTCGTCGCCGAGTGCGGGAGCGGCGACTACCGGAACTGCCGGTGTCGCACTCTCAGTTCGCATGCCGAGGGCGGTCCTGACGAGCCCGAGGATCTCCTCCCTAAGCTACGCCGGCACGCTCGCCGCTGGTGGTGGGGGAGGGGGTGGCGAGCTGCCCCTGCCTGATCCTTGTCCTTCTTCTCCAGTCATCGAGCCTGCAGAAGGTTTTCCTTGCTGACCACGCTCCACGCTCACCGCACCAAAATGTTGAAACCGGAAACCGGCCTCTGTGGAGTTCGACCCTTGGGGAAGGGGTGATCTCGCACTTACTTCGCTCCTGCGAGAAAAATGACAAGGGGGAGAAGAACAAGGGACAAGACCAAGGGCCCGGCACGGAGGTCCCACCACACACCCAGAAGATCTTAGAACGCTTCCCCTCCTTAACCAATTGCCGGGCTAAGGTATCTCAGAAAGCGCTATAAGACTTGAGAACTAGTAAGCGTGCTTTCTGAAGTACCCCTTGGGTCCTATTTATAGATTACCTCGGATGGTCTGCGAATAACCCGCCTCTGGTGGTCTGAATTTACTAAAGAGCCCCTCGGATTGGCCTGCCAACAGCCAAACCCCGCTGTTCTGGCTGGTTATACGCACCTCTTGCCGGGTCACCTCCTGTCATTTGGAGGGAGGTGGGCAGCAGCCGACCCGCCTGAGAGAGGCGGCTGGGGCCGGCTCGCCTAGGAGAGGCGAGCGGAGGCTGGCTCGCCCGAGAGAGGCGGCTGGAGCCCGGCCCGCCTAGGAGAGGCGAGCGAGGTCTGGCCCGCTTGAGAGGGCGGCTGGGGTCCAGCCCGCCTGCTTGCTTGGGCCCCTTCGGCGGACACGGGGTTGTACAGGTTTATTTCTAACGATGTGGATAAGTACGATCATGCTCCACTTTGAACTTATGTCTCCATCATTCAGAGCAGAGAAATTGGTGGTGGAAATAGAAAATAGATAAATATGCAACGAATAATATTGATCAATATGCAACTCTTAGAGAACAATATGGATGGATTACTTAAGTGTTTAATGAAGCTCAATCCATCAAGAATTTCATTATGAATCCTCATTACACGTTGAACGTGTATAACTATTTTGTTTCGGAAAAGTTTCTTGCAAATGCTGAAACTCAATTTACATTTACTATTGTAAGGTTGTTGAGATTTAAACTTATGAAAATGGGTCTACTTAATATGGCGGGATACCCCAATGGAGTTTATATAGGGTGGATGATGTTGATAAGATCCAAGAATTTAAGAGGCTCATTTATAATGACAAATGATGGGATGATGTAGACAATCTTTGATAAACAAAGCATATATATATGATATGCTTAGGGCTTGTGATACAAACAAACCTAACACTTATTTAGTGTATGGCATGTGGGACTCTATGATAGAAAGCATGAAACATTTAGGCATGAGAAGTTGGTGGAGTTGGGTGCACATTGCCCTGTTTATGAGACAATTTATGATATGCTCATTGACTGATGGACCAAGAGTTGCGTGTCACTACATAGCATATCGCATTCTCTAGATCCAAAGTAATCTTTTCACATATTTAACATGATGTACTTATTCCATGATATAACTTGTTATTAATTAAACATTTGCAGGTACTATAGCCCCAAAATGGCTTGATGGAGGGCCAATAGAGTTGCTCCAAATACAGATAAAGAGATTTCTATGGAGAATGATAAATGATTAAGAAGATATTTCCCTAATATGGAAGAGGGGAATCTAGTCATCAATGACTTTATGTTCAAGAAACTTGGTAAAACTTTTAATGAGTCTGATAGTTTAGAGAGTTAAGCTTCCTTAATGCCCGAAGATTAGTGAGAGCTATTATGGAACTTTAGCGCCAAGGTTGCAAAAGATTGTTATTTAGATCAGCCTTATTAGTCCTGATAGGGGATAATATATGATCACTAAATGGAGACAACTCTGGCAAGTAACTTGCAATAATTATGATTTATAAATGCGAAAACAAGAAAATCACAATAAAAGGAAAAAACTCCACAAAATAGAGAGCACATGCAGCAGTATTAATATGAGAGTGCATGAATCATAAATAAACAAGCCAATATATCAACACTACCCTCAAACGGTGTGAAAACAGAATTACAAAGAAGATATGATGCAAGCAAGAAAACAAACACTAATTCAACAAAGAATAATTAATAATGAACTTTAGAACTCACACAACTACAAAGCAGGAGGATTAGTTGGATTTCCCGGGGTTGGAATCGAAGTAGACGCTGAATTCTGGGTCCCAATGGTGTTGAAGGCTATGGGAAAGCACAAACCAAGTCTGGAAATGTGTCTCCTGATGGCTGGAATATGGTGGCTTCTGCTGCAGGTAAGCGTGGAGGTTTGTTGAAGGCTGGTAGAGATCGGGGGGGCGCCCGGTTCTACTCTGGTATGAGGGGGGAAAAAGGGGGGAGGGGGAGGGAAGAGAAAGAAAAAGAGGGGGAGGAGAAGAAAAGGGGGGAGAGAGAAAGAGAGAAGAGGGAAATGAAGAAAAGGGGCGGGCGGAGAGCGGGTTTGGGTGCACCGACTGCAGTTGGGCTGTGGGCCCAGGTTGACCTTTATATGGTCGGCATTGACCTTTCTATGGTCGGTGGGCTCACTTTCAACACCCATATTGACAATTTTATACTCTTTATGTCAAGGGTCTTTGGTCTCTAAAACGTGATTTTTTAAAAATAATTTCGGAGACGTTTGAGTGTGTTGTTTAGCTTAACCCATTTTGGTATCATATTAGAATATGTGTATGAGTGTATCCAATCTTAAACCAATTGATTATAGACGGAGAAGCCCAAGATCTATATTAAGTGCACAATGACATGAGTTTTGTTATGTGAGACTAAATTCTCAATACCTGCAATGACAGTCTTTGCCCATATTGGATTTTTGTTTACTCTTTTCTATATTAACACAAAGATGTATTTTCTTTTATTATATATCATTAGAATTTGGGAACAAAATAAAGTACCATTTTTTGGTGCGTGACATTATTATTGAAAACGATTGCCACAATATTGTGGATATGTGCAAGGAGCGTATGAAGACCGACTTGTGGGGGGATGCCAGTGTCCGGACCAAGGAGGCATCTTTTCTTGTGTTGGTTCGATCGCTTCTTTTCAATCTCGTTCCTCGTGTGGCTAATCGGTGTGCCGACTTTTGTGCTAAATTAGTGTTTTCTTGTTCTGATTTCAGGACCTGCTCGAGTAATCAAATATAAAAGTATTTTTTTAGTTGATTTAAGGAAGAACACAGCAATCTAGTTTGGATAAAGCATACTTATTTAGCGGGTCACCATTTCATCATCTGTATCTAGTTTGGATAAAGCATACTTTCAGCATTCAAGGCTCCGTTTGGCACGGTGGTGGCGGTCATGAACATGAGCGTTAAATTGTCATTTGTTAACGCACACTTAAGGAACTTCATCCACTTTTATGTCCAAACGGATGATGTTTTAAGGTCATCCTTACCAAATGACGGTTTAACCCCAAGCGTTTAAAATTGCCACCACTGTGCCAAACAGAGCCTAAATCTGATTGAATCATGTGTGAATATAATTCTGATTACTTATTCAAATAAACACGGATGAATGTGCTTTGAAATTGAGCTCGGTGCAGATTCGAACAAAGCAATATTTGTACTCTCATCTCTATGTGAGTACTTCCTCTCTGCATACAACACTTCCCTCTCAACTTGCCCCCATAATATTTTTCATCACATTAAACACACCATCCAAAATCATATATTTTAATCGCTTATTGCTACTCTTATGTTACTAAGATAATCTCATTTTCAAAACAACAAACACTTATCTCAGATTTTGTAGTTTATCACAAACACAAACCAACATTTCATGTCAATCTCTCGCACCTCATATGATTATGTCTGCTTGTGGATTTGTTGTGTGTGTACGCCCGCACGCATGATATGTATGTATGTCTGTGTGTATTTATGTGGGTACATGTCTTCCTAACTTCGAACTTCAAACAAACAAGTGATGTTTGAAATTGATGAAGCAAACATGGCCGAAGCAAAACAAAATAACCAGAACAATTTTAAGCCAACTAAAATATTTCTCTCCTAATTTCAAACAAACAAGAGATGCACTCAATTTCAACAAAAAGATTATTCAACGTAGATTATTTTATTAATAAAAAAAGAGGGTGGAGATAGCTCAAACCCCTCAATACAGAATAATAGTGTTTTCATCTCTAATTAAACTGAAATACAAGAAAAAATCTATAAACGTGCATTCTTTAGCACATCTTGATAGCTAACTTATGTCTTCTCCTCGCTTCTTTAGTTGCTGATCTAAGAACTGTTGCAAGACTGAAACAGATGAAATCATCACAATCCACCGACTATACTGATATTATTCTGATATTGGGATGCCAGTGCCGTCGACGTGAATAAAGGGCGCCATCCGAATCCGTACGGTGCACCGCCGCCAAAATTTAAAACTTCATCAAAGAAGGGGAGGTTGTGTGGGTCAGCACGCTAGACAAGCGGCGGGAAGTCGATGACCTCGACTCCGGTAACATCCACAACGCCGGAATCTTGGAGGGCGACGACCTCGTGATCAGCTCCAACGGAGACGCAGAAGAGGAGCGGCACATGAAGTGGTGGTGAACTCAGGCATATCAAGATAGAGGTTTGATCATGAACCGTTGTTCGCGAATGCCCGACCTCACCTAAGGAACTTCAACCACGTTTATGTTCAAACTAGTTTTCTTTCTTTGATGGTAGTCATAACCGTTGTCATTTCAAACATACATTTCATAATGGTGGCATTTTTGTCGAAACTCAACGGAGAGCCTTTATCTCCCATTTTTCTCCAACATGCCTATTCCTCTGATTTTGAAAAATCCATTTCAATTACCCTTAAGATACATGGAAATCGAATGCTCAAATCATTGACATTCAAAACCTGATGGTAGTACTAAAATTTATGATTAAACCTTATATAATATCATGTCAAAGGTTTTTTTTAGCAACAAACACATTAAAAGTATATATACAGATAATTTCATTTCAAAAAAAATTTAAAATAAAATTACTATTTAAAAATTTTATATTAGCAAGCTGTATCAACTTTTTTTAACTCATGCAAGAGGTAGAACACTAAATAATATAGCAGAAATGATAAAGACACAAATAAAATTGAATCAACAATCATCACTATGGTGAATTATCACAACAATTTGCACATTTTTTGTCGAATCCGCCCAATATCCGACCACAACGGGCCGACTAAGTCAGGACCTCAAAGGGCGGACAAAGCTCTCCCAACCAGTATTTAACGTAGTTGCATGCCCAAGGCTCGACTCAAGACCTATGGTTAAGCCAGGACAATCCCGTGCCATCTAACTGATGGCTCTTTGGTAACTATTTGCACTAGAAGTTCCAGCAAAATAAAATTCAATCTGAATTCCACATTCCAGCAACCAGAAGTTCCCATTTTCACATTCAAGCATGCAAGAAAATAGGAGGAAACTAACATCCATCAGCATAGTGAGGAAACATTAACCAGATTGGAGAAATACATACCCCGATGTGCATGGCATAATACATACCCAGATTCGGGTTAATATTTCAGCCTCTTCGATTATTAGAGCCTGTGCAATAGTTTTGATTGGAGAAATACATACCCCGATGTGATTTTTAATGCGGGCAGATGCTTTATCACGAAAAGAAAACAAGTTTGAACGTAAAAGTGGCCCTAGTTCATTAGGTAATGTCGGGTGTTCACGAATGGTTCATAAACACCACATTCATGACCGCTACCGTTGTGCCAAATGGAGCTTTAGTAGGGTTTGGGAAGGGTCCCACTCTAACCCCTAAAACCCTAAAACTCTAAACCTTGAATTTTTGGAGAACAATTACCCTATAGTTTAGTAATCATTTACCGAATATTTCTTGACTAGATTTTTGAAATATATTAAGCTCCCTTAAATATTTTCTACCAAATTTTAGTGAGATGTTTATTTGTCATGTTTATACTTTGTAAAAATATTGAAGCATTTGGAAGTCAATAAAATTGATTTGGACAAGTTAGGTGTTCTAAACTTTTACCAAAATGAACATGGTCACCTTGTGACAAATTTTATAAGTGTGATATTTCTCTGAGATAGGCTATTACCTTGTCCCCAAAATATTTGTAGAAATTTTGAGCCATAGTTGTCATATAGTTTTAGTAAAATTTACAAACAATTTGATGGATATATAAATGAAATAACTTGTACATATTTTATCACTTTGCTACCAAATTTTAATATGATCATTATCTGTCATATTTATATCTCGCGTAAAATTGTGGAGGCATTTGGATGACACTGAACAATTAAATTGGGTTAACCATTTTGGGTGCACTATTTCTTAATCAAAATGGTTATCATTGAATATGTTGACGCAACTATGACCCTTATCACCATGACACTCACTTTATGTACTTAACAAAAGATTTGGATGAATTATATTAATGCATTTTGCTGATTTCAATTATTTGATATCACAGTGAACACATTGAGCTATAAATAAAGGTTTTCATATAAGTAGCTCATGTAGAAGTATGTGCCATCATGACCACCCCCGCTGCATGAAGATTATCATTTTAGAGATCATGGTTGTGTAATACTTTGTTGATGTGAGTTTAATTAGTGGGGTGGGACTTCACTTACAAAATTAGGGTGGATGATCATAGTCTAAGTCACCTTAGTGAAGGGGAGCCTTGGCTCACCAGTCAAGGTGTTGTTGTGTGGCCTTGAGGTCACGGGTTCAAGCCCTAGAAGCAACCTCTTGCACAAATGTAAAGTAAAGTTTGCCTACATTTCACCCTTGTGGTGGGCCCCTTTTGCAGAACCTCATTGTGCATGGATGCTTTGTGCACCGGGCTACCCTTTTTTATCTAAGTATTATGCATAAAGAACACGCTCAACAGTAATTAAACTTTGCTCAACCATGATTGAAGGAAACAAGTCCCACGTGAACCATAAACAACACAAACACACTCGATCACAACAGATTCAAGCAGAGAACTAAAATAAATCACTTGTCAAAGCATTTTCAATCAAAATGTTTTGGTTTGCGGCTGAGGTTCAACTGCAAAGCATTTCCACTCTTAACATATTTTTTGGTTATTTGATATGATACTAAACTAATACTCTCACTTGCTCCACAAATCAAGAGAACTTATTTAGAAAAAACGATGCTAGTACTCATGACATACAAAAGAATTGCATAAGATGTATGAAACTCCATTTGGGATGCACATGCACAATATAGAAATTACTCCTACAATTCAAAAGCAGCTCATAAATATTCCTTGACACTGCGAAGGTTCACAATTAACAGCAACTAAAAGTTACCCATGCATCCAAATTTAGCAATCCAATGCACATGTTCTGATGTTCATGTCAATGTTATCCAAATTTAGCAATCAAATTGTTCTATCAGTCTAAGAAAATTGTTATTTCTTTCATGCACTCCACTTTTATCCTGCTACAGTTGAATTAAACGTGATGTCCACTATTCAAAAAGGAAAAAAAAAAGAAAATCAATGGCAGAAGCAAACAGGATAACAAGGAGGAATAATTAAAAAGAAATGAGTCCCCACCAACAAGAACAACAATTGAAGTGATGCAATTGAAGATAAGAAACTTTTTTATTTTGTTTTTTATGAAGCCTGCAAACAGGATAATCACTTTAGACAGAAAACAGAGAATACAAAGCTATACATAAATTAAATGCCTCATTCCTCTGTAAACATTAAAACCAATCAAGTTTTTTGGCCAAAGAGATCAAGCGATCTAACAAACCATGGTTACCAATTACCAAGAAGCACACAACTAACCTGAAAGCCGGCCGCCGGAGCCATGCCACCGTCATTTTCAAGCAGAAGCCGGTGAACCTAATGCTTGCAGAAGCCGGTGAACCATTTGAGACATGTAACTTCTTATTGTCTTCACATATTTTTACTCTTACATTTGTTATATTTTTATAGGCTCAGTAAAGAGCAATTAAATAGGCAATACCACTTTCTACTAACTAGAAAATAGGTACACAACTACTTCACCATTCTCAGCAATGGAGGGCATTTTAAATTCAAAAAAGATGTGTATCAGCATCAACTAATGCAATCGACCACAAAATGACCTAACTGGAATGAAGAACAAAATGGCGATGACCTAACTGGATGGAAGAGCAAATAATAGTGCTATAGCTACAGTTCCTAACCTCCAAAATCAATTGATTTCAGAACTGGAATGAAGAACTGCAGGGAAGAATGGGAATGAAGAAGACAAAACAAAAGGCGGGGATACAAGGCTAACATGACAAATGGCAAGAAATCTGGAAAACCAGAAAACAGGGCAAAAGCCTTGTGATGCAGTGCAAGAGAAGAGACTGGGGTAATAGTAGCTGGAAGCGCCGAAGAAGAGATACGTGGTGCCGGAGAAGGAGAGCGCGACAGTAGATGGATTTCCCGGAGATTAGCGGCCGCCGGAGAGCGTGGTTTTTTCTTGGCCCCCCGCGCCGCCTGCTTTGCCCTCTCTGGCTCAGGCGGCCGTCTCTTGCGCCTTTGAAATCAACTCATTCTTCTTCTCCGACGGCCGCCGGCCGTGAGAGGGGGATGCGTCGAGCGTGAGAGGGAGACGGGAAAAGGCGAGGTTGAGTGCGAGAGGGAGACAACAGAGAACGGTTTTTTATTTTATTGTTAAGAGGCGGAAGGGTATTTCCGGAAGGGCTTATATTCAGTCATATTAAGTCATACTGGAGTGAGGCCCGACCGGGGGGGCACAGAACATGGGTCTGGACTGGGGGAGAAGCTGGTAGGCAACTGCAGCTTCAGTCAACAGCTGTGAGGAATCCAATTGGGTATTTTAAGGCCCAAGGGGAGAAGGAGAAAAGGGGAGGACGTTGGGGAAGGTTGGGTGAGCTTTGTTGGGGGGTCAACAAAGGGAATGGGTGCTAGAAATGTCTGCTGTAAGATGTTTCCAGCAGCAGGCAGCTGTTTGAAACCTTCCTGGACAGGCGACAAATGAGGGGAGAGATTGGTCCTAGTGCGGGAGGGAGTGGCGGCTGTAAGTAGGGGGTTTAGAGTGAATTTAGTATTGGTCCTATTTTTAAGGAATAGGGGTAATGGGGTAGTGGGGAGGTGGTATGGAGGTTAAGGTGGTAGTGGGAGGGTAGTGGCTGGCCAGAGGTGGTAGTAGTAGTAGTGACTTTATTTCAGTATTCGAGCGCGAGTGAATTTTCTTGTGCACTTCCTTCTGATCAAGGTAAGTATTTTCATGTACATTTTCACCGCACATACGAAAAAAGAAAATTAATTCCACATTATAATTTCGTCTCAATTTGAATTTCAAACAGGTATAGCATACTAATTTAGAAGGATTTAAGTAGTTGTGGCATATTTGGTAAATAAGAGGAAGGAATTAATTCTCCCCTCAAATATTACCGTAAGCCGTGATTATTTCTCACCCCCCCCCCACCACACACACGCGACATGTCATCTTTTTTTAGCCGTGAACCAATAGAATTCCCCTCATGCGTGGTCTTTTACCCTTCTCAGCCGCGCACTAGAAGAAGAAGGTCCAGTCGTAAGTCACGTCATTTCCCTCGGCTTTTCTCCCTTCTGCTCCAGTCAAAGTCACACTTCCTATGTGGAAGTCGACGACTCAGCAGTGGCGTATCTTTTCTCCCATGCCCTAGACAGGGTTTCAAAATGGATCTTCACCAACATTTGAAAATCATAGCTAATTATGGGTACAGAAGCCAACTTGAATCCAAGGCTTCTCTCTGTAGCAAGACACCTCGTCGAGAATGCCACAAGTCTTCCCCATGTGAGTTTTCGTTAATTTTTTTTTGTAAATATTTCATACATTTCAGTCATCGGCATATACTGATCTACTCCAACGTGAAGTCAATTTCAAGTGATGCCACTTAATCTAAAGGATCTTAATTCTTGGTGGAGTTTTGCCCGACATTTATTTTGATTAAGTCTTCATTTGGCACGGTTTATTTGCTTCGATGAGTTTGCTCAAAAATGCCATTATCATAAAATATATGTTTGGCAAGACAAAGGTTATGACCACTACCAAGAAAATAAATTAGTTTTGAGTAAAAAATGCATGAATTTTTTTAGGTGAGATCAGGCGCTCACGAACAACGGTTCACGACCACCGCGTTCACGATCGCCAACACCGCGCCAAACGAAGCCTAAGTCAGTGGGGCAAGGCGAGTGCTTTTCCCTTCGTTAAATTTGTATCAATTTCCTCTTATCTACCTCAAAACTGATTTCCCTTAATTTCCAGGAAAACCCCTAGCATCAGTAGAGAGGATTTGTAAGAGAGTATTCAGAGAAGTTTGACAAAAAAAATTTCAACTAGAGGAACTACGCCTCATCGCCGTGTCTACGAGCGTCGCAACGCTGAGGTAAGAAATTTGTCACTTCTTTGCTAGACATATCAACTTATATACTGCATTATCTAAGTTACTTAAAAATGCTCACGTAATTTAATGAATCAACTCCTAGTTGTCAGCTATCAAATTAATTAAATTACATCAGATTATGTACAAAGCAAAGAACGCATAACTGAGTAATGCATAATAAAGGCAAGTAATTTAGCATTATACAACATACAAAATGATACGTGATTACCTACATTCCATAGTAAGAACAGACGCGGTCAAGAATGTATAATATAATTAGGCAAAGAAAAAAACTTAAATTACATAATAAACATAAGATCAGTGACCTCATACTCATAAGGCCAGCAGTCCATATGAGTCCTCAGATGTAGGGTCGATAGTTACATTTCCATTCTTGGAAATATTTTTAGATGAGAGTATGTGTTCCACTCAGGGAACACTTCAGTTCAAGGCACCTCCGGGTCGCCATTTGAGCTCCTTAATCAGATTAAGATCTGTAGAGAGAGCTCAAATCTTGTATGTATTACTTGTATAAATACAAATAGAGAGTACAAATATATAGGAGGGAGAAAAGAGGACAAAAACCTATACAAGGTGTGGGACTAAAGAGGAGGAGAACCAAAAATGGGCCCAAATACGGGCCCTTACATGGGCTTTTCTAACACTCCCCCGCAATCTGGAGCGTACAAGTCATATGCGCCAAGCTTGGATAGGCACTGATAGAAGAGGGTACTAGGTAGAGCCTTCGTGAGGACATCCGCAACTTGTTCAGTACCTGGAACATGCTTCAGTTCAATCTTCTTCATGTGGACTTTCTCCCGGATGAAATGACAATCCACTTCAATATGCTTCGTTCTTTCGTGAAATATCGGGTTCTTGGCTATATGTATGGCAGCTTGACTGTCACAAAGGAGGAGAGTCGGTGAAGAAAGCTTTACCCCAAGGTCAGCAAGAAGACGCTCAAGCCACGTGAGTTCCGAAACCACAGATGTCATTGCCTGATATTCTGCTTCAGCTGAGGATCGAGCAACCACCGCTTGTTTCTTGCTCCGTCAGGTAATCAGATGTCCTCCAAAATATGTGCAAAAACCGTTGGTTGATCGTCTATCATCGAGGGAACCTGCATAATCAGCATCAGAATATGTCACCAATGTTGGGGTTGAAGATGAGGTTTTGTATACTAGTCCTTGGTCAGGAGCTGGTTTAAGGTATCGGAGAATTCGTTCAACGGCCTGGAGATGAGAGATTCGAGGAGACTGCATATACCGACTGACGATACCAATAGCAAAGGATATATCTGGTCTTGTTACCGTTAGGTAGATCAGTTTCCCAACAAGACAACGATAGTATTCCGGATTTTGAAGCAGAAGATCAGAATCTGAGGCCTGAGCACATAGCTTGTGATTTACATCCATTGGAGTGTTCACAGGCTTACAGACGGAGTACCCTGCATCATGAAGGAGATCGAGCCAGTACTTTCAACCTGAGAGAGGACAAGGTCGTCTGGTCGTCTGGCAACCTCCAGACCCAAGAAGTACCGAAGGTGCCCCAGATCTTTTGTTTGAAATACGGAGCTCAGATGTTGTTTGACTGCCTGTATTCCGTTCGAGTCGTCTCCAGTAATGATGATGTCGTCAACGTAAACCAATAGGAGAACCGTTCCCGTTGCCTGGTGGCGAGTGAATAACGAAAAATCTGTCGAGCTCCGAGTAAAGCCAATTTCCTGTAGGGCCTTACTAAACTTGTCAAACCATGCTTGAGGGGATTGTTTGAGATTATAAAGTGACTTCAGAAGACGAAAAACCTGAGACTCCCCCGTGGTCTCAAACCCGAGAGGTTGTTGCATGTAAACCGTTTCCTGGAGATCATCATTCAGAAATGAATTCTTTATATCCATATGAAGTAAGGTTCACTGGCGATGCATAGCCACGAAGATGAGGAACGAACCGTGTTGAGCTTGGCCACAGGAGAAAAGGTTTTGTCATAGTCGAGACCTTGTTGTTGGGTGAAGCCGCAAGCCACCAGACGAGCTTTGAGTCTGTCAATGGTCCCATCAGGAGCATGCTTGATGACAAAGACCCATTTGCACCCAACCGGTTTCTGACCAGGAGGAAGGGGGATCAGGGTCCAAGTCTGGTTTGCCCAGAGAGCAGCCATTTTCTCGTCCATGGCGGCGCGCCAGCCAGGATGTTGGAGAGCCTCCTGCACAAAGTTAGGAACAGAAACCGAGGACAGTGAAGTAGCAAATGTCTGAAGGTGGGGAGAGAGGCGATGCAGGGAGACAAAGTTCGTCATCGGATGAGCTGTAGAGGCGGGCACCGGATCAGCAGGGCACGAAGAAGCCGAGGTCGAGGCCGATTGCATAGGGGCAACGGAACAAGGAGGGCGGCGAGTGTAGACATGGATAACAGGCGGCTTGGAAGGAGCAGGAGCTGAGTCAGGAAGAACCTGTGGAAGAGGCGCAGTAATGGGGATGACAGGTCGTGGGAGGGATGGCGGCAGAGGGGTCGGTGGTAGAGGAGTGGGTAGAGGAGGAGAGAAGAAAGGTTGATCCTCCCGAAAGATAACATCAGCGGACACGGAGACCTTTCGGGTAACCGGAGAATAACGCACATAGCCCTTCTAAGTACGGGAATAGCCGACGAAAATGTGTTTGGCCACCCGGGGATCCAACTTGTTCGTGGACGGACCTAGAAGGTGGACGAAGCAGGTGCAGCCAAAGACCCTGGGTGTAAGAGGGAAGGCCGGAGCGGAGGGAAATAGGAGGCTGAACGGAGTGGCATGGTGAAGAACGGAGGAAGGGAGACGGTTGATGAGGAAACAAGCAGTGGAGACCACAAAGTTCCAGTAGACTTTGGGAACATGCATGTGAAGCATGAGGGAGCGGGCAACGTCGAGCAGGTGTCGGTTCTTCCGTTCGGCAATGTCGTTTTGTTGGGGGGTGTAGGCACAGGATGTCTGATGAATAATACTGAACTCTGCGCACAGATTTGCAAATTCATGGCTAGTGTACTCGCGAGCATTATCGGTGCGCAACGTTTTTATGGTAGTGGAGAATTGTGTACGAGTCTCTAGCACAAAAGGCTGAAACACGCGAGGAAGCTCGGAGCGATCACGAAGTAAGTAAAGTCACGTCGTGCGAGAGTAATCATCAATAAAGGTGATAAAGTAGAGATAACCAAGAAATTACTAGTAATTTTGAAAGGACCTCAAACATCGGAGTGTAGTAAATCAAAAGGAGTCGGGCTCCGAGTACAATGTGCGGGAAAGGAAGAACGCGGCTGCTTGCCGAAAATACAAGAATCGCACTGAAAGGGAGGAAGAGATACATCAGGAAGCGCCTTCTGGAGGACTGGCAGAGGGGCATGCCCAAGACGGCGATGTCAATAAACGGAGGAGACGGAGGTGAGGACGGTAGGAGAGGCATCGAGAAGGTAGAGTTTGTTTTGCAGTCGACCACTACCAATGGTAATTCGCGTCTGCCGATCCTGTATCAAAAACGCAGAAGAAGTGAATGTGACAGAGCAATCCATATCATTAGTAAGAAGACCAACAGAATGTAAACTAAACGGGTAGCACGGAACATAAAGAGCCGAGCGAAGAGAGATGGAGGGGTTGAGGGAGAGGTCAGCGCAGCCGGAGACCAGAACAATCGCCCCATTAGCTACGGTGATACACTTCGGATGAGGATCATCCGAGTACTTGGGCGGCCGTAGCGAAGTGATGTGATGAGTGGCACCCGAGTCCAAGATCCAGCGCGGACTGGAGGAAAAACATGCAATACCTGCAGTGGAGGTGGAAGCAACAGAAGCAGATGGAGGGCTGAGCAGCCCATGGAGTTGTTGTAGGTGGAGGCGAACGGCCTCAGGGTCGGCACTTGTGGTAGAAGAGCCGTCAGCTGCAACAGCAGCAGTCGGACGAGGAGGGTAGCCATGTTTCTTATAGCAAACTGCCTCAGTGTGGCCGTCCTGGCCGCAATAGGAACACTTTGGGCGGCCCCGACCACCACACCCCCTTCTGCGGGAGCTCGAACGTCCACCACAAGCAGAAGACGGTGGGGAAGTAAGGGGGAAGGTCTGCTGGAGAAGGGCTGGAGAGGAGGGTGCAGGAGTATCCGGGGGTGGTGACACTCGAAGGAGCATAGAGCAAACATCAGATAAGGAAGGAGTTAGTGGCTGAAACAAGAACCTGAGCTCGGATACTCTGAAAGTGTGGTGAGACATGACCATCATCATAGCAATATAGACGGCCTCCTTTTGAGCTCGCTGAGCAGCAAGATCAGTGGTAGATGGCTGATGTTGGATCCAGGCCTCCGCAAGAGTCTTAGCACGAGCAACAAAATAGGTCATGTCCGTAGTCCTGCTAGCGTTAAGAGCCTTAAGATCGGTAATAATGTCATAGAGGTGTTGGAGGTTGTCCTTGTCCGAGTATAAGGAGTGGAGCTCATCCCACATAGCGTTGACCGTCTCATGATACATGATCATCTGGTAGGGCTCACCCTCCAGGAAATTGAGGAGCCACGTCTGAACACGACCGTCGTTTCGCAGACAGTCGTCGGTAGTAGGAGAAGGAGGTCCCTGAGTGAGATGAAGCACAAGGCCCTTGGCCTGAAGAACTCGACGAACTGAGTGCACCCATGGGATGAAATTCTTCTTTCCAGACAGTGAAATGGTGGTGATCCGCAGCTCATCGCGGAGGTCAGGAGGAGCCGGGCAGTCTGCAGAGGGGTTAGCCGCCTAGCCGGTGGAGTCAACGGAGGAGCTCATAGAGACCGGAGAGGCCGCAGCGAGCAGGAGAGGGCGTTGCGGGTTGAAGAGGTCGTCGGGGGTTGACGAGGTCGTCGCGGGTTTAAGAGGTTGTCGCGGGTTGACGAGGTCACCACGGGTTGAGGAGGTCGCCGCGGGAGAGCACTCTTGCACGACAAGCCCGCGCGGTTACACGAGAGGCCGCATCGGGTAGTCAAAGCGACAAGAGCAGCGGTGAGCAAGAGAGAGAAAGGGAGGCCGCGACCTGAGTGCGGAGAAACAAACCGCACGGTCACAGTGAGCACACTAGCGGCCAGAGAAGGAGCGACAAGAGAGGTCGGCTCGAACAGAAACAGAGAGAGGTCGCAGCGGTGAAGGAGAGATCGCACAGGAAGACAAAGAGAGAAGGCACTCGAGCGGGGAGAGGCCGCGAGTAGGAGAACTCGAGCGGCAAAGAGATAGGCAGCGGCTAGGAGAAGCCGCGAGAAGAATAGGCCGCGAGTAGGAGAACTCAAGAGGCAAGACCAGTCAGCGGCTAGCGCGGGAAGACCGAGCGACTAGCGAGAGAAGGCGGGGCCCACCTGGCAGATGGTGGAGAGCTATAAAAAGAGAGCCAGAGGAAGGGAGGAGGCCAGGAGAACTGAAGGACTACCCGCGGATAGAAAGCGGGTAGAGAAGGAGAGTCCGCAAAACAAGTTGCGGACAGGAGAGGGAAGCGGTCTGTGGACGGTTAAAAAAAAGGGAAACCGCCGATACTGGAACCTGGCTCTGATATCATGTAGAGAGAGCTCAAATCTTGTATGTATTACTTGTCTAAATACAAATTGAGAGTACAAATACATAGGAGGGAGAAAGAGAGGAGAAAAACCTATACAAGGTGTGGGACTAAAGAGGAGAAGGAGAACAAAAAATGGGCCCAAATACGGGCCGTTACATGGGCTTTTCTAACAAGATCAATAAATCATAAAACATGAAATTTAATTACCCAATCTTTATAAAGAACCTAAGGTACAAAAAACATTGTAGATAAGAACTCAGATAATAATACATAATCTATAATACATTAATACAGAAATTAAACTTATGAAACAATACACATTTTATTCAGAAACATGTATTAATAATAAAAAAACTATCATTTTTGTATACAAACTATTTATGTATTTTTAGTGTTAATGGGAATAGTCTTTCTTACTCGTCAGCTGGACTGATCCGTTTTCGGACATTTCTTTTCAGGCATCACCGGTGGGAAGTGGTGCTTAGGATAAGCATTTGATGTTTCTCCTCATTTGTTTGTCTTTTCTTTTAGTCGTCTTTCATTTCAGTTGTTGTACTCTTATTCACGAACTAAATGTTATGAAATTATCTAAAGTTTTCATGTACTATCTTTAAGATTTCAGTAATTCAGATTTTAAGATACTACTCAATTCTAGTTAGCTATGTGAATCATTTTTTGGGAGACCTCTTTTTACCTTTAATTGCATATTTTAGTTCCACGGTAAATTTTCAATTAGTACTTTAATTTATGTCTGCTAGGTAGTAGTTTAAGTAGCGTTGCTTAGTTTACTTCTTATCACGGGTTCCGATCGGACTATTGATTGTTGTTAAACTATGTTGAGGTGTTACAATTGATATAAGAGACGAGTTTAGGATCTCATGACCCAAAAAAAATTACAGAGCCTTACGATTTCATCTGAATTTTTTCCTCAACGTTAGAGTCATTAATTTTCATCTAACACTTAGTTATGCTTTTGTATTAAAATATTCTCTATAATAGATCATTTATGTCACGTTCATCAATAATCTCTTTTTACAACTTATACGCACCCCGTAGCGGTGAAATTGGCGAGCCTTCACAACAGAACAGCGCTCCTGAAATTGTTCTGGATGACGTTAATGCGCCAATCGCGCCAGCACTTACTGATATGGCGGCTCAAATTTCCAGGGCAGCTGTTTTAGCCCTTTTGGAGTTCAAGAATGCACTACTTGCAGCGGTCCTAGCTCCAGCACCTACTCTTGCTTCTGTAGAGATCAGATGGATCGTTACCGGAGGAACTTTAGAAATCTCCATCCCTCCAACTTCAGTGGAGAAGAAACCCCGATAAAGAAGGGTGACTGGTTGATTAAGACACATGATTTACTTAGCATGATGCAATGCTCAGAGAACAAGATAGTACCTCTAGCATCTTTCCTCATTCATGGTGAAGCAAATCTTTCATGAACCAGACACTTAGCAGACGACCTTGCTGGTAAGAAATTAAGTTCAAATTTCCTTCCTTTAGAACTCAATATCATTCTAGCGTGTTGTTAATGCGACCTTTCCTTATGACAGGTCGTTCAGCGGAAAAGTTCACATGGAATGACTTTTCTAAAGCACTCGCAAGCTAGTTCGTACCTCCTTCAGAGCATCGAAGCCTCCAGGAAATGTACCACAGACTAAATCAAGGGGATATGATTGTCATGGTCTATGAACAAGAACTAACACACTTATCTCGCAATGTGGCATAATGCAAGGAGATGAAGCTAAGAAGAGTAACCGCTTTGTAGATAGTCTGCGTGACTTACTAAGACAGACTTTGATGGTCATGGTCAATGTCGACTACAAGAGCCTGGTCGATATAGCGAGGTAGCAAGCAGATCAACTTAGGCTGCAAAGGCAAAATAGTTTCTGTTCCAATTAACCCCAAGATGCATTACAAAAACATCAGAATAAAAGCAATCAAGTAAAAACTTGGGATAAAAGGCAGAATATGGGTGAAAAGAGAGGAAATCAGTTTGAAGTCAAGGCCAAGGACTATCCTCTCTATCCAAAGTGCAACCGCTATCATCCATAAAAATGCTTTGCTACTTCTGGCGATTACTACAAATGTCAGCAACTAGGACACTTTCTCATTTCTGCACAGGATCTACGGGCAATCAGGTAATATAATCTTACGTTTGATGTTTCCCTGCAATTTTAAGTCCTTCCATCATCATCTAAAACATATTTATGTGACATGTCTTACAGTCGAAATTTGAAGTTGGCGGTCCAAGCAAGACTGACAAGGGAAAAGCAATGTTGGACGCCAACTCAAAACCAACTTCAGGACAATGTCTAGTACAACCTAAATCCTATAGACTTGGCCACCAAGAAGCCAAAGAGGAAGAAGATGTGGTCATGGGTACAGTTTTGTGAAATTAAATTGTTAGATTTTCCCTCAGTAACACATAACTAAAGTGACACAAACATGCAGGTATACGAATGATCCAAAACGTACCCTCCAAGTTTCTCTTTGACACGGGTGCATCAAACTCGTTCATAGTGGAATCTTTTGTGCATATACTCAATTTAGAAATCCTTCCAAACACAACATCGTGAGATGTTCTTGATGTCTAACGATTCAACTATGCAAACCAGTCACAAGTGTGGGACTCCAGTGTTGTTCGAAGAATCTGAAGTCATCATAGAGGCATCCATTCTACCTATTACTGAAATTTGAAATAATTTTGGGCATGGACTAGCTGTTTGATGTAAATGCAAAGATAGAGTGAGGGAACAAGGAGATTTAAATGGAAGGACCCGAACGGTCTCATATCATCTTTCGTAGTATGAAAGGAGTTTCCAAGCTAATTATCTCATTTGTTAAGGTTGTAGGGAGTATTAATAAAGGTTGTACAGCTTTTCTAGTACTGATGAATGTTGAATCTAAGAGCTTTTTGCACAAGGTATCAATAGTGCGAGAGTTTTTATGTCTTTTCAGAAAAACGGTTTGGGGTCCCACCTGTAAGAGAGGTTGATTTTCAAATTGACCATATTTCAGGATCTCTACCAATAGCCAAGGTTCCCTATCGTATGGCTCCCAGAGAATTAGCGAAGTTAAAGATCCAGCTGCAGGAGCTAGTTGACTTGGGTTCATCAGACCCAGTATATCTCCTTAGAGTGACATGTTCTCTTTGCTAAGAAGAAAGACGGTAGATTGAGATTGTCCATATACCACCGCGAGTTGAACAAGTTCAGTATTAAGAACAAGTTCAGTATTAAGAACAAGTATCATATTTTGGGAATGGATGATTTATTTGATCAGCTCGAAGGGTATTGCACTTACACCAAGTTAGATTTGGTATCAAGCTACCATCAGTTGAGTATTCAGGAAGGGAAAATTCAGGAGACAGCTGATTAAGAAGACATGTGATTTGCTTAATGTGATGCAATACCGAGAGAAAAAGAAAGTACCTCTAACATCTTTTCTCCTTCAAGGTGAAGTCAATCTTTGGTTCAAGGTGAAGTCAATCTTTGGTGGACCATACACTTAGTAGACGACTATGGTGGTAAGAAATTAAGTTCAAATTTCCATTAGAATTCAATGGCATTCTAGCGTGTTGTTAAGGCGGTCTTTCCTTTTGACGAGTCATTCAGCGAATATGTTCACCTGAAACGACTTTTCTAAAGCACTCGCAAGCTGGTTCATAACTCCTTTAGAGCGTCTAAGCCTCCAGAAAGAATACTTCAGGCTGAATCAAGGGGATAGGACCGTCACGGTCTATAAATGAGAACTAACCCACATATCTCGCTATGCGGGCATATTGCAAGGAGAAAAGTTGAAGTGTAACCGCTTTGCAGATGGCATGAATGACTCACTAAGACAACCTCTAATGATCATGGTCAATGCATACTATAGGAGCATGGTCAATACTGCAAGGAAGTTGTAAGCAAATCAACTTAGGGTGCAAAGGCGAAATAGCTTTCATTACAAGCGACCTTTTAATGCGTCGCAGCAACATCAAAATAGAAACAATCAAGAAAGAAATTGGAATAAAAAACTGAAGACGGGTGAGAAGTAAGGAAATCGGCCTGAAGTCAAGGCCAGGGACTACCCTCTTTGTCCAAAGTGGGACAGCTACCATCTAGGAGAATGCTTGGCAACTTCTAGCATCTGCTACAAATGTCAGCAACCATGACACTTTGCCTATTTTTGCCCAAGATCTGCGGGCAATCAGGTAATATAATCTTAAGTTTTGGTGTTTCCCTGCACTTTTATGTCCTTCCTTCATAGTCTAAAACCTATTCCTGAGACATGTCTTACAGTTGAAGTTTGAAGTTAGCGGTCCGAGCAAGACTAACAAGGGAAAAGCGGTGTTGGACGTCAACTCAAAACCAGCTTCAGGGTGAGGTCTAGTACAAGATGATGTGGTCACAGGTACGGTTTTGTGGAATTAAATTGTTAATTTTTTCCTCTCAGCAACACATAACTAAGGTGACACAAGCATGCATATAAGTATATTAATGATCCAAAACGTACCCTCCAAAGTTCTCTTTGACACGTGTACATCGCTCATTCATAGCGGAATCTTTTGATCATAGTCTCGATTTAGAAATCCTTCCAAACGTGACATCATCACATGTCATAATGCCTAACGATTCAACTATGCAAACCAATCGCAAGTGTAGGATCTCAGTGTTGTTCGGAGAATACAAAGTCGTCGCAGAGGTGTCTCTTCTGCGTATTGCTAAATTTGAATTGATTTGGGGCATGGATTGGCTGTCTTATGTAAATGCTACGATAGACTGTAGGAACATGAAGATTCAATTAAAAGGACCCAACCAATCCATTATCATCTTTTGTGGTATGATAAGAGTGTCCAAGCTAATTATCTAATCCATTAAGGCAGTCAAGAGTACTATAAAAGTTGTGCATCTTTTCTAGCATTGATGTCTGCTGAAGTTAAGAGCTCTTTGCAGTAGGTATCAGTTAGTGTGAGAGTTTCCAGATGTCTTTCTTGAAAAACTATCTAGGCCCCTCCTATAAGAGAGTTGACTTTCAAATTAACCTTATTCTAGAAACTCTACCAATATCCAAGTCTCCATATCGCATGGCTCCCAGAGAGTTAGCAGAGTTAATGATCCATCTGCAGGAGTTAGTTGACTTAGGTTTCATCAGACACAATACGTGCCTTGGGGAGCACCTGTTCTCATTGTTAAGAAAAATGAAGGCAATTTGAGATTGTGCATAGACTACCGCGAATTGAACAAGTTCACCATTAAGAACGAGTATCATCTTCCGAGGATAGATGATTTACTTGATCAGCTTGAAGGGTGCACTTACTCCAAGTTAGATTTGAGATCAAGCAGCCATTAGTTGAGTATTCGGAAAGGTGATATTCAGAAGACAGCTTTTGTGCGAGATACGGACATTTTGAATTTGGGGTTATGTCATTTGGGTTGACTAATGCCCCATCAGCTTTCATGGACCTGATGAATCGAGTGTTTTGAGAGTTTTAGATCGATGTATTATCATCTTCATAGACGAAATTATGGTGTATTCAAAGAGTAAAGAGGAGCATGTCGCCCATCTTAGAACAATTTTAGGTACACACTGGAAGAATTTGTTGTATGCAAAATTCTTGAAATATGAGTTCTGGCTTTCAAAGATAGCATTTTTGGGACACGTTATTAGTCGGAGAGGTCTCGCAGTGAATCCGAAGAAAATAAAAGCAATAGAAGATTGGTCAAAACCGAAGCAATTACTGAGATTCGTAGTTTTCTCGGTTTAGCGGGTTATACAGGAGATTCATCAAGGATTTTACAAAAATTGATTTTCCTCTAACTTCACTTATCAATTAAGGAAAATCCTTCAGCTGGACAAAGGAATATGAGTTGGCGTTTGAGGAGTTGAAGACCAGATTGATGACCACACCAATTTTATGTTTAGCCTCAAGAGTAGATGTTTTCAAATCTATCGTGATGGTTCAGGTCAAGGTTTGGGTTATGTTCTGATGTAATATGGAAGATTCATAGCCTTTGCATCAGACAACTGAAGGTGCATAAGAAGAATTATCATGTTCATGACTTGGAATTAGCAGCATTTGTTCACGCACTAAAAATTTGGATACACTACCTCTATGAAGTTTGTTGTGAAGTTTTTACATATCACAAAAGTTTTAAGTATATTTTTGATCGACAAGAGCTCAATATTAGGCAGCGTAGGTGAATAGAGCTCCTTTCATATTATGATGTGGTATCCAGCACCACTCGGGGAAAGAAAATGTGGTAGCAGATGCTTTCAGCAGAAGGGGTTCAAACTATTCCCTTATTACTCAACAGGAGGACTTAGTGTGAGCTTTAGAGAGACTAGAGATAAGTGTGATACCGCGCACTGGTATGAATTCTACAAGTTTATGTTGGATAGAGATCAAGTGCGACATTAAGGACAGAATCAGACAGGCCTTGCCTTTAGACCCAAAGATGGCAGAAAAATGGAATTTGGCTCAAACAGGGCAGAAGGAGGACTTTGTGATTCAGGAGGGCTTACTGTTGCATAAAGGAAGAGTGTGCGTCTCCGATGTCAGTCACCTTTCTGAGAACATTCTCGTCGAGCCTCATAATTCCAAGTACCTTATATATCCTGATAGCACAAAGATGTATGCAGATCTTAAGAAGTCATTTTGGTGACCAGGATTGAAGAGTGACGTTAAAGAGTATATAGGGAACTGCTAAACTTGTAAATTAGTTAAAATCGAATGTCAGAGCCAAGGGCAAGTTGCAGTCACTTCCTATTCTATAGTGGAATTTTGAAGACATACTGATGAATTTCGCTCACGGTCTTCTTAGATCATGAAGTGGGAATGATTTCCAATGGGTTATAGTGGACCGTCTTTCTAAAGATGCTCACTTCATTCCTAATAAGAAGGTAGATCAGGGTCCAAGATTGGCTCAGTTATACGTAGATGAGAAAGTCTGACTGCATGGTGTTCTGAAGTCAATCATTTCAGACAGAGATGGCAGATTTACCCTAAGAATCGGAAGTACGTTCAAGGAGCGTTTGGGCACTAAGTTAAAGTTCAGTACAACCTTCTACCCCCAGACAGATGGGCAAACAGAGTGCATGAATAGAACCATGAAAGATATGTTTCATGTGTATGCTCTAGAATTTGGAGGTAAGTGAGAGAAATATATCATCATAGTTAAATTCTCTTACAATAATAGTTTCCAGATGAGTATTGGGATGGCTCCTTTCGAGACTCTTTATGGCAGATGTGGTCGTACACCGTTATGCTACGATGAGAGTGAAGAGAGATCTTCCAATAAGGAATCATGGATTGACAAGACCACAACTCGGGTAAGACTTATTCAGAAGCACGAGAAGATAGCCCAAGATAGGCAGACCAAATATTATAATCAGAGGCACGAAACTGTAGAGTTTAATGTTGGAAATTATGTCAATCTGAAGGTCAGGACAGTTAAGGGTGTTTCAAGAATTAAGCGGATGAATAAATTGAGTCTTAGATTCGTTGGTCATGTCGAAGTACTTGAGCGCAATTGATAAGGTTGCGTATAGGTTAGCCTTAACTGAGAAAGTAAGTGAATTACATGACATTTTTCACGTCTCCTATCTGAGGAGAGCAGTCAAATATCCTAGTCAGGTGAGCATTGTTGAGGATGCAGTAGTCGAATCAAATTTTAGTATTAGTCTATGTTGTTAAAGGCACGCCTAAAGCTCAAGGCTCACCAGGCTCAGATGTTTGTGTTTTCGTGCGTCTTATTTGTGTCTTTAGAACATAAATGGCGCGCCTGAATGAGATTGTTATCGCAATTTTTTTTCAAAAATAAAGAAAAAATGTAAGGACCTCGATAATTTTTGATTGATTTAGTGTTTGTGAAAAATATTTGTGCGTTGGGACTTAAATATGATGCAAGTGATCACATAGATTCTATTTTTTAAGAGATATAAACAATAGTAATAATTGATTAATTAGTACACTAGATGAAGAATTTGATCGAGAAACTGAAATGATATTTAATGATGATAATTTAAAATGGATGTGGTTGCGTCTTGTCTTTGGCAGGCACGCGTCTACGCCTAGCTCCAAGACCTTTTGCATCATGGTGCGCCTTGCGTCTTTAATAACTAAGGTATTAGTATAAAGCCAGTTAGGATTATGGACAAATGAATTCAAAAGCTCGGGAATAGAGAGATCCATTTTGTAAAAGTTTTTTGGATGAACTGTGATTAACCCGAGTATATAAGGGAAAGAGAAGATGAACTTTGGAACAATAAAGATTATGCATTCCTTTTTTACCTTGGGAAAAGATTGTAATTTTCAAGAATGAAAATTTTATTAAAAGTAATGATTTGTAGTTGTATTTTAATAGCAAAAATGGCTTCATTTCAAGATCCGGGCGCCAGTGAATTTCTTGTGCACTTCCTTCTAATTAAGATAATTATTTTCATGTTATATTTTCTCCGCAAAAATACAAAAAAATTCGTATTATAATTTTGTCTCAGAACAAGCTTATGTCAGTCCCAAGCCCGAATGAAAATTAGTGAGGGTTGTGTTAGGTAGACGACCAACATAAAATTTATTTGCTCTTATAAATATGAATCATTTTAGAAATTATACAAAAGCTAGATTGTTCCCTCTAAAGAGCGCGTCATATGGTCTAAATGCGGTGTTGTGGCAAGGACCGCTACTTTTCCAGGACTTTGGTGTAGTGTTAAATATGTAAGATTCCTTGTTGTATAGTCCTAATGCGACGTCTTGGCAAGAACCACTGCACATCCAAGAGTACTTTGGTGTAGTATTAAATAGGTAAGAGCTCTCACTTATTAAATGTCCTAGGAAAGTAGATCGTAGGATTTGTGACCGACTTAGATTTAGAATTTGGAATATAGGTGCACTAAAGGAAAAAAACGATGGAAGTAGTGGAAACCATGAATAAGATAAGGATAAATATCTTATGCCGGTAAGAGTCTAGATGGGTTAGTGAGAAAACTAAATTTTTAGACAATTCGTATTTTAAATCATGGTACACAAGAAAAAATAAAACAAGTAATGAAGTAAGTATTATTGTGGATACAACTTGGAGGAATGAAGTTGTAGGGGTAAGTACAAAAGCTAATAGAATCCTAGCTTTTACATTGGTCATAGGAAAGGAAATTATAAATGTGATCAGTGTTTGTGCATCATAACTAGAATTAAGTGAAGCTATTAAAGTGTAGTTTTAGGAGTCTTAGAAAAGAAAAGTGTAAATGTATTGCATTGACATAATCAATTATATGAATACAAATTCAGTGACGAGGGTGAGAACATCTAGAGGATTAACACAGAAATTCCCTTATCTCTTTACTCTTATCTTAGATGAGCTCACCGGGCATATCCAACAAGCAATACCTTGATGTTCATTGTTTGTGGATGATATCGTTTTGGTAGATGAGAAGCGTGAGGGTGAAAATGCAAAACACGAATCTTGGCGAGACACTTTAGAAAAGAAGGATTTCAGGTTGAGCAGGGCAAACGCAGAGCATATGGAGCTTAAATTTAACAGTGCAAGAAGGACAGCTGACTTCATTATAAGTTGGGTGATCAAGAAATTTCTCGCAATAACTGTTTTAAATATTTTGGATAGATGGTTCAAAACGATGGAGTTGTTGATAAAGATGTGAAACATAGAATCCAAGCAAGTTGGTTGAAGTGGAGAAGCGCATAAGTGATCTTATGTGATTGTAAAGTACCATTAAAATTTAAAGGCAAGTTTTACCGTACTGCAATTAGACCAGTGATGCTATATGGTTTTGAGTGTTGGGCAGTGAAATGTGTACACGAGCAAAAAATAGGAGTTGCGGAGATGAGAATGCCTAGGTAGATGTATGGACCCACAAGACTAGATAAAATTAGGAATGAATATATCAGAGATAAGACAGGAGTGACACTAATTGTAGATATGATGCGAGAAGCTCGACGAAGATGGTTTGGACACGTAAAAAGGAGACCATTAGAGGCACATATTAGATGTTGTGAGAGTTTAGTCACTATGCATGTTAAACGGTGGAGGGGGTAGACCAATAAAGACTTGGAATGAAACTATAAGGAAAGACATGATGTCCTTAGGCATTTGTAAGATTATGACTAAAGATAGAGCACAATGGAGAAACGATTTATATAGCCGACCCTACTATAGTGGGATTAAGGTTTGAGTGTTCTTGTTGTATAATTTTGTCTCCATTTGAATTTCAAACGGGTATAACGTACTAATTTAGAAGGATTTAAGTAGTTGTGGCAGATTTGGTTAATATGAGGAAGGAATTAATTCTCCCCTCAAATATTACTATAAGCAACGATTTTTTCTCACCCCCCCCCCCCACACACACATTTCATTTTCCTGCACCTTTTGTTTCTTTTTAGCCGTGAGCCAACAGACTTCCCCTCATGTGTGTTCTTTTTCCCTTCTCAACCGTGCGTTAGAAATGGAAGATCCAGTCATAGGTCACACCATTTCCCTTGACTTTTCCCCCTTATGCTCAAGTCGACGTTACACACGATTGTAGTAATCTTCCACCGTGGAAGTCGATGAGTCAACAGTGGCATATCTTTTCTCACATGCCCTAGATAGAGTTTTGAATGCTCCTTTCCACTGTAGCCTCCCCCCCCCCCCCACATCAGCCATTCTTGGCAGGTAAGCCCCGGATCTTATTCTAGTGTGATTCTCCAGCGAGGTCATGGTTTCATTTTCTCGTTTCCAACAGTTAGAAGCAGATTTTTTTTTCATTTTCCTTTTAAAATTTTGGGTATCAGCAACAACCTTGAATCCAAGGCTTCTTTCTACAGCTAGTCACCTCCTCGTCGAGAAGCCCGCAAGTCTTCCTCTCGATGAGTTTCGGCTAATTTTTTTTTAGATCTTTCATACCTTTCAGTCATCGGTATATTCTTACCTACGCCGACGCGTACTTAATTATGGGTGATCCCACTTAATCTAAAGGATCATAATTCTTGGCGGTGTTTGGCCCAACATTTGTTTTGATTAAGTCACTTAGGGCAAGGTGAGAGTTTTTCCCTTCGTTAAATTTGTATCAATTTTCTCTTATCTACCTCAAAAATTGATTCAACTTAATTTCCAAGAAAAGCCCTCATCAATATTGAAGGTTTGTGGAGAGTATTCAGAGGAGTTTGACAATTTTTGATTCAACTAGAAGAACCATGCCCCTCACCATGTCTACGAGCGTCGCAATACTGAGGTAAGCAATTTGACTCCTCTTGGATAGACATATCAACTTATATAATTGCATTATTTAAGTTACTTAAGAATGCTCATGTAATTTAATGATTCAATTCTCAATTGTCAACTATCAAATTAAATTACATTAGATTACGTAGAAAGCAAAGAACACATAACTTAGTAATACATAATAAAGACAAGTAATTTAGCATGATACAACATACAAAATGATACGTGATTACATACATTCCACGGCAAGAATAGACACGATCAAGAATATAGAATATAATTATGCGAAGAGAAAAGTCTTAAATTACGTAATAAACATCAGATCAGCGACCTCATACTCATAAGTCCATCAATCCATATAAGCCTAAGATGTGGGGTCGATAGTCACATTTCCAGTCTTGAAAATATTTTCATATGCAATTTTGTGTTCCACTCAGGGAACACTACAATTCAGGGCACCTCGGGGTAGCCATTTGGGCTCCTTAATCAGATTAAGTTTCATTTGGTTTAGCGGTTGCGGTTGTAAAAAGAGTTGTTGTAAATGGAGGTTTGTAAAAAGAGTTATTGGAAACTGGTTTGTGTAAATGGAGATTTGTTTGGGTAGTCTGTGTTTGCAGAGCTGTTCGAAACAGAGAACTGTTTAACAATACAGCGACGGCGTTTTATATAAAAAAAATATTATAAAATATTTTATATTTTTTTGTTTTTAATTAATTTTAATATTAATAATACTGCTGTTTTTTAATTATAAACCTTTTTAATTATATATATATATATATATTCTATTCAATTTTATATATATAAAATTTTTTTGTACATTTTTTTGTAATTTTTTTAACTGTTCAAACTTTAGATTAATTTTTTTTGTAATTTTTTAATTGTTTTTTTAACAAAATTCCCTCCGCATCCGCCTTCCCTTCACCTATCTCTGCGTGCCTCCGCCGCCGCCGGCCTCCCCGGAGCCCGTCGGCATGGTCGTCGGACCCCGGCGAACCCACCTAGGGTAGTCCGGCGGAGCTCTGGCAAGGCCCCAGCCGTCGGCGGCCCTAACCGTGAGGCATCTGGGCCTCACGGTTAGGGCCGCAGGCGGCTGGGGCCCTGCCGGAGCCCCGCCGGACTACCTCTGGTGGGTTTTCCGGGGACCGGCGACCATGTCAGCGGGCTTCGGGTAGACCGGCGGCGGCGGAGCTGCTGGCACGGGAGGGCGGCAGAGCAATGACACGTCTGGGCGGCACTGTCTGAAGAAACGCGGCGAACTGGAGATCTTACCCTATGTTTCGACCAGCTCGATTTTAGGGATAATGAAAACGTCGGTTGTTCGATAAGTAGGAGGAAAAACAAACGGGTTTCGGATGGCGCGGTTGCGTTTTGCCAAAACCCACGGATGGAATCGCTGAACCAAATGCACCCTAAGTTCAATAAATCATAAAACATGAAATTTAATTACCTTATTTTTAGAAAGAACCCAGAATATAAAAATCATTGCAAACAAGAACTCGGTTAATAAGATAGAATCTATAATGCATCAATATAGAAATTAAACTTATGAAATTATAGACAGTTTATTCAGAAACATGCATTAATAATCAAAAGCTCGCATTTTTGTATGCAAACTATTTATGTATTTTTAGTGTTACTGGAAGAAGTGTTTCTTACTCACCAGTTGGGCAGACCCGTCTTCGGACTTTTCTTTTCAGGAGCAACTGGTTGGCTAGGAAGCACCGGTACGGGTACCGAGTACGATACGTATCTGATACGGCGATACCTTAAAGCTTAAACCCAACGATACGGGTACGACGGGATATGTTTTATTAAATATAATCAATATATATGTATATATCACAAATATAATTATAAATTCTCAAAACAATAAAACATGAAGCATAAATAAACAATTGAATTATAAATTCACAATTATTGCAATATAACATGAAGTTCTTAAACATAAAATATTCATAATCATTTCAAATTTAAAGATGTTCATCACTCATTTTCTTCATCTTCTTTTATAATGTTGGAGATCAAGGCATCTTCAATTTCTGGTCCATATAAAGACAAGTTGGCAATTGTAAGCATGTCAAATCCATTAAAAGGATTTGCCCATACATCTCCTCCAATATCCCACATTCGACTCCTTCCTTGATTGTAAATTGTGTTCTTCCTCGATAATAAGCGTAGATTTCTATGCACATACACCAAATCATCAGCTAGTTGTGGTTGAATTTTGTTTCTTCTCAAAGAGTGAATGAATGAATATATGCTTCAATTTCTCTCAAAGCAGGACGATGAAGAAGATTGACCTAAAACCTTTAAAGTATTTTTTTTTTGCAATTTAGGTGCTGAAGTTTCAAAATAACTCCACCGATCTTTGGGCAATAATGAAGTTCTACTCTCCAAACTATCTGGCTCATTAAAAGCTTAACTAAGCCCCATAAACCAAGAGAACTCATTGATTACTATATTCCTCTCCATCACATCAGGAAAGTATCGTCTTAAGCATTTATTCCTCTCCAAAGAAATCTCTTCATTCGTATTTGGAGCAACTCTATTTGGTCATTCATCAAGCCATTATCAACTATAATACTTACAAATATAAGCATATAATAAATAAATAAATCATAGTAAATAAATAAATCATAGTAAATGTTAAATATCAAATATACAAAAAAATTACCTTGGATTAAGAGAATGAGTCAAGCAATATAGACATAACAGTGCGTAACTCTTGGTTCATCAATCAACGAGGACAACATAAATTGCCTTATAAAAAGGGCAATTAGCTTCCAAGTCCGTTAACTTTTTGTGTCTATACATTTCAATCTTCATATTTTTTTATCATTAAATCTCACATGTCATATACCATATGAAGGTTAGGCTTATATGTATCACAAACCCTAAGCATATTATATATAGGGCCTATTATATCACAGATCTTGCCTGCATCATCTCACCATATGTCACTACAGCTAATGTTTTTAACTTTAGAGTTTTCTCAATGTCATCTGCTTTATACATAGTTCATTTGGGACATCCAACCATATTAAGCAAACTCATTTTCACAAGTTTAAACCTCTTCAACATCACTATAGTGGAAGCAAATCGTGTTTCAGCAACTACAAGTAACTTCAATAAAACAAAAGAGTTATACATGTTCAAACTGTATTGATGATTCATAATAATCATGATGGGTTGACCTTCATTAGACACTTGAGTTATCTATCAATATTTGTTCTCTAACAGTTGCACAACAATCGGTATTATTAGTTGCGCAAATATTTTTTAATGCTAGCTTTAAGGTGTGCACAACACAAGGTATCCAAAAATATATATGGAAATCGGGCCTCCATAATTGTTCTGCTGTCTTACAAACCTATATATTAGCAGGGATAACTTGTATTACATTTTCGGCATCAACTTCATTAATAACTTCAATCATTAAATTTATAATATAGTGTCGATCTTTGTACTCTCCTGATACATCAGCCTTCAAAAAATAGAATCATCCTCAAAGGAAGACATAAAATTAATCAAAGGTCTTCTTTAAGCATATGTCCAACCATCACTAAAATGATTAACTATTGGGGCCAAGCATCTTTAATTGGTTGAAGCACTCTATTATATTGGATTTTTCTTTTTGCAAAAGTGTAGTTATAAGAGTATTATATTCAGGAGGAATAAATCCATCAAGATTGTGATTAGCGACAAATTTATATGAACTAATATAACATGAATTTCTAGCTAGATGAAATGACAAATCACAAGAATAAAACATCCTAGTTATATGTCTCTTCAACTCATCTCTATCTTTATTTTGGAAAGTCATATCTAGGTTCACGTCCACCTCTTCTTTTTTTGATTTCACCAACTAATTGAGAAGTCCGAGTTGTATTAGCAAATGATAGTACATTGGGAGCCGGTTTGCATTTTTCTTCTAATGCGGAAATCACTCTTTGAAGCTCTTTTGATTACTCTTGGGACATCATTGCACATACCATAATATCATCCCCGCATAATTTTAGCAAGTGATTGTTTATCCTAGAATACGAGCCGCTAGAATCAACCTCAAAAAATGCATTTTCATTTTCTATTTCCGCCACCAACTTCTCTACTATGAATACGACACATAAGCCAAGAGCAAAGCATTATTATCCATGTTCACCTCATCAGAAATAAATCTACATGTTGTTGAGGACTTGAGGCAGAAGTTGAACCAGTGACACTAATAGAAGATTATGATTGAGACATAACTGTTACAATAAGAAAAAGATGGGAATAAAACAAAACAAAATAATAGTAATAAAAAACAATAGTCACACAAAACAAAATAATAGTAATAAAAAAACAATAGACGCACAGAAATAACAAAACAATAACAATAGTTGCACAGAATAACAAAAGAAATCAGTACAGAAATCTGTATATGAAATAACAAAAGAATACAGTACAGAAATCTGTAAAGAAATCTGGACAGTCTGTCCATATTTTTTAGAGAAATCTGTATAGATTTTTGTCCAGATTTCAGATTTCTGAAAGAGAAATTTGGAGAAATCAGTGCAGAAATCTGTACTTACTTCTTAGAGAAATCTGTCCATATTTCTTAGAAAAATCTGGACATATTTCTTAGAAATCTGGACATATTTCTTAGAAATCTGGACATATTTCTTAGAGAAATCTGGACAAATTTCTATCCAAAACTTAGAGAAGTAAAGATTACTGATTTCTCTAAGAAATCTGGACAGATAGAAAGAAATTTATACAAATTTCTCTAAGAACAATCACATGTAACTATATAATCTCCTAATGAATATGTACACTAAGATAACAAAGATTTAATTGAAATATTGATAGAGGTAAATTGTTGGTTTGGCAGGGAAACAGTTCAGATATTAGGATCGTGACTTCCTGGGGGAGGGGAATGAGAGGGTGAGGGATGGAACTTACTGAATAGGCGAGGAATCTGTCGGGAAAGTCAGAATCCAGGCGAGTACGTTCAAGTTGAACGGGAATGGGAGGCATGCAGTTGGGGTTTGCTGGAATAAGGGTTTTCCTGGATGGATCTAGAAGATTGGGAAGGGCTAGAGGCAAGGGATGTTGAAGAGGATAGGAGGGAATACGAGGGGAAGGAGAAAGGACTTACGGTGGCTTGGCGGTGGAGGAAAAGGAAGGGAGAGGCTACCTTGGCGTCGCACCAAGGGGGAGATCTCCCAGAGTCGCACCGAGAGGAACCCACGACCGACGGTTCGCAAAAACTGCAAATCAACCATCGATCGCCCCCCACTCAGTCGTAACCTGCATATATAGGTCATAACTAATCTAGGTGATCGGATGGCCCAGAATGTCTGAGCCGATCAGGTGTCAAAACAACTCAAAAACATAAAATAAATACATGAAATCGAATCGAAACAACCATCCGGACGCATCTGTGGACTCGGATCATCTGAATGTGTAGTGGATCACCGCAATCTCCATCAATTCCCCCCCGGCTTGAAAGCACTCATCTTTAGCGAGTGAAAGTAGTCGTGCTCTCGGCGTAGCCCGAGGACGGGTAGCGAAAGCTCCTATGGGGAAATCCAAACAGCATCAGGAAATGGATGGCAGCTCTCGCCCGCCCATAGTGGTGAAGTCATATGCAACAATCTAAAGTAAGTCTCTGATGAAAGCTGGTGGCTCTGAATATAATGTAACTCCGTCAGAAAACTTAACTAGTGGAACTGTCGGTGGTGCAGAGTGGTCCTTATGGTGAGACTTCATGGGCTGAGGCTGAGGTTAGGGAGGAGGGGATGAAAGATGTCGTGGCTCAGGTAACAAAGTGGGGAAGGGATCCACATACACGCATTCCTCGTAGTAAGAAATCAAGCCCTCTAGAATAAACACTCGGCGCATCCCCATATTTTGGGGAATGTCAATCTCATAGGCATTCGTACCGATCTGTAGCATGATTGTGTGTAAGGACCCATTTGGCGAGCCCATAATTTTTTTGTTGTTCCATGTGGGAACCTCTCAAATTGAATGTGAATCATAACTTATTCTCCAATTTTAAATTGTGATCCCACCTGTGCCTATCTGCATGAGCTTTATGATAATCATTGTTCTGGCTGCCTTGTTTGAAATTAAGCAGCAAGAGAATGAGTCATGGGCTCAGTTTGTGGACCAGTTTCAAAGGGAGATCATGGAGATCCAGAACATCGACCCGGAGCTATACAGGGTGGCTCTGATGAGTGGTTTGAGGGAAGGTCCTCTCAAGTTTGAAGCAAACATTAGAGAGTCAAGGACCTACCAGGAGATGATCGGCCTCGATAATATGTATATCAGAGGGGAGAAGACCAACCCCAAATATGTTTCCAAGCTTCTTGCAAGGATTCATCCAGCTCCTCCTCTGCTCCGCAATAGCCAACGAGGCCTCCTTGCCCTGATTTCCAACCCCCTTCTCAGAGGGGAACGAATTTTCGTCATAAACGCCCCTTCTTTGGTCATCAACAGTTTCACGATCAGAAACTGTCGTTGGTCACCGCACCAGCTCCATTCTCTCTACCTCTACAAGCTCTGCCGGTATATCAACCGCAGTACACTCCGCCTCCACCTCCATTTGTTCTGCCCCAGCAATACGATGACTCTCAAGAGTCATTCACTCCTTTGAATGTCTCGATGGACGAAGTCGTCCAGATCCTGCAAAAGAGGCCTGATTTCAAGAGGCCAGCCCCCCTAAAGTCAGATATGAGGCTTTGAAATCCTCATCTCTTCTATGAATATCATAGCTCTGTGCCTACTGGTGGAGAGACTTTTGGGAGAGGGGAAGCTCCAAGACCTCGTTTGAAAGGAAGCTCCTGCCAAGCCATCTACCTTTAAGGGTAAAAAGGTGGTGGAGGTCAGCTGGGAATGTGAAGAAGTAGAAGACGTCAGCCACTTTGGCGACGTCAATCTTGGCGGAGAATGTATCGAGGCTGATGACGAGGGTTCCCTCGGCCGCCTCTTCTGTATTCATGGAGGGGTTGGGCCCGAGTCATCCCGAAAGTCAAGCATGGTCAGGATCTACCGGCAGGAGGTAGCTGCAACCTCCTCTACTACTCCAGAAAGGGGGATCGTCACTTTCAGCCAAGACGATCTCCCGCCAACCGCCAATCCTTTTAATGATGCAATTGTAATCAAAGTGATGATTGAAAATTATACCGTACACAAGATCCTGATTGATATGGGGAGTTCCGTCAATTTGCTGTTCAAACAAAACTTCGAGGCCCTGAAGACAGGGAAGCAATTGCTTTCCACCGAAGGGTCACTCTATGGATTTTCTGGAGAAAGGAAAGAAGTGGAAGGAAGTGTTACGCTCTCAGTAACACTTGGAGGAATCACAAAGCTTATTCAGTTCGTTGTGGTAGATGCGCCTAGCAGCTACTACGCGATTTTTGGAAGGCATATACTCAATGAGTATCAAGCAGTGGTTTCTACCCTCCATCTCGCCATTAAGTTTGCTCTTCAGGGGAGGCAGTACCGAGTCCGAAGTGATCCAAAGCAGGCTCGGGAATGCTATGTAAGGACGGTCAACCTGACCGAGCAAATCCCTCCCCCAAAGGTTCCAGCCGATGTTCTTGAAGTATCAAATCCTCACGATGCAGCTGAAGAGACTGAAGAGGAAGCCAGAGGAGTCCACCTGGAACCTGCCCAGGTGACTCGGGCAGTCCCCATGACTGAGGGGGAGAATAAAAAGTCCATCAGCTCAGAATTGCCAAAGGAGGAGAAGATTCAGCTAATCTCCTGCCTCTTGAAGAACCTGGATATCTTTGCTTGGTCAGCGGAAGATATGTCGGGAGTTGATCCTGACATCGTCTGCCACAGCCTCAACATTGATCCCAACTCCAAGCCTGTCCAGCAAAAGAAGAGGGAGGTGGCGATGAAGCTTGCAGAACCGATCAGGGAGGAGTCGCGAAGCTTCTCAAAGCCAACTTTATTCGTGAAATTAAATACCCCGTCTGGGTGTCTAACGTTGTAATGGTTAAAAAGACGGGGGAAATGGCGAATATGTGTGGATTTCACTAAATTGAATAAAGCGTGTTCTAAAGATTGTTACTATTTGTCTCGGATAGATGTTTTAGTAGACTCTGTGGTTGGGTATACTTGTATAAGTTTTTTGGATGCGTTTTCTGGGTATCACCAGATGAAAATGCATAAGTCTGGCGTTCCTCACACGTCCTTCATTATGAATGATGGTTGTTATTGCTACCTCGTAATTCCTTTCGGGCTCAAAAATGCAGGTGCTACCTACCAGAGGATGATGGACTTCGTTTACAAGCAGCAAAAAGGGAGGAATCTTTAAGTGTTGATGACCTCCTAATCAAAAGCAAGTCCTTCAATAAAATTTCTCGTTGAGACATTCGCTACTTTACGGAAGTTCAAAATGAGGTTGAATCCTTTAAAATGTGTCTTTGAGGCGAGTAAGGGGAAATTTCTTGGTCATCTCCTTATTCCCGAGGGCCTCGCTCCAAATCCCGATAAGGTTAAAGTCATTCTTGATATGGCATCTCCTCATTCCTCCAAGGAAATTCAGCAGTTAGGAGGGAGGATGGCAGGCCTAAGCAGATTCATTTCCAAGGTAGGAGACAAGAGAGCTCCCTTTTTCAAAACCCTTCGAGGAGCCTCAAAGTTTGAATGGACTGAAGAATGCAAAGAGGCCTTCGAGCAGCTCAAAAAGCAACTGACGTCAACTCCTCTGCTTCAGAGCCTTCGAGCAGGGGAAATGTTGTATATCTATCCGGGAGTTGGTCCGGAAGCAGTCAGCTCAGTTCTTGTCAGAGAAGGAGGATGTACTATGTCATCCATATCCTCAAGAGTGCTGAGACGAGGTATCCAATCTTGGAAAAACTGGCTTTGGCACTGGTAATGTCAGCTCGAAGGCTCTGCCCATATTTCCAGGCACACTCGATTCAAGTGGTGACTGATCAGCCTTTAAACAGCGTGCTAGAGAAACCAGAGCATTCAAGAAGATTGGCCAAGTGGCAATAGAATTAAGCGAGTCCGAATTTTCATATGTGCCCGGGACAGCTATCAACGCGCAAGTGCAGGCGGATTTCTTGGTGGACATGATGGAGGCAAATCCTGATCAAGAAGAAAGATCTCCCTCAGCTTGGACTATTTATATAGATGGGGCTTCAAGAAAAAACTCCTCCGGGGCAGGAGTAGTTCTTATCAATCCAAACGGGATCAAGCTAGAGCAAGCTGTAAAGTTTTTCTTTCCAACCACCAATAATCAGGCCGAGTATGAAGCACTTCTAGCCGGCCTACGGCTTACAAGAGAGCTCGGTATTGAACGTGTACATGTCAAGACAGATTCTTTGGTAATGACGTCACAAGTGTTTGGCAACTTTGAGACCAGGGAGCCAATCCTAAGGAAGTATCTTATACTGGTCAAGGCAGGGATTGGAAAATTCAAAATTTTCATCATTGAACATATCCCGAGGATTAAAAATGAAGAAGTTGACGTCTTGGCTAAGTATGATCTTCCGTCAGGAGGAACTACTTCGGAACTCTCCCGTCCAGCAATAAAAGAAGGGGAGTTGATGCAGATTGATCAGCATTCATCATGGATGGATCCATTCATACTCTACTTATCGACGGGAGAATTTCACCCATCTGTAAAAGATAAGAAGAGATTCTGGATAAAGGCGGCTTATTATTTTCTGGTATCAGGGATTCTTTACAGGAAGACTTTTTTTCTCCTTTAGCAAGGTGCGTATCAAAAGAGGAAATCCTTAATGTGCTTCAAGAGATCTATTCTGGTGAATGCAGCAGCCACTCAGGAGAAAAACTCTGGAACAGAGAATTCTACGGCAGGGATATTTCTGGCCAACAATGAGGAAGGATGCTGAAGCATATGCCAAAAAATGTGTTCAATGCCACCAGTTCGCTCCACTTCAACTCAAAGCTGCTCAGCAGCTCAAGTCAATCGCAACACTGTGGCCCTTTGCAGTTTGGGGAATGGATATTCTCAGTCATTCTCATATGTCAAGCGGACAACGACATTTCCTCTTGGTGATGATTGACTATTTCAGTAAGTGGATCGAAGTCAAGGCATTGGCAAAGACGATTACTCGGGTAGTAAAAAAATTTCATTTGGGGAGAGATAGTCCGCAGGTACGGGATCCCAATGGCAATCATCACAGACAATGGGTCACAATTCAATAATGGGGAGATGTTCAGCTTCTGCAAGCAGATCGGTACAAAACAGCGGTTCTCATCAGTTCATCATCTCAGGAGTAATGGCAAAGTTGAAGCAGCTAACAAGCAAACTCTAAACATACTTAAGAAGAAGGTATAGAATCTTAAAGGCAGTTGGGCTGACCAATTTCACTCAGTTCTTTGGACTCTTAGAACGACACCTTCAGCCACTGGGGAAACTCCTTTTAAACTTTCTCATGGTTCGGATAGAATTCGAAATTCCAACTCCAAGAGTTTTGCTTGCCAGACAAAACTAGGAGGATTGGGTGGAAATCAACAATGAGAAAATGAAATGCAGCTTGGATCAGATGGAAGAACTTCGGGATGAAGCTGCAATTAGACAAGAGAAGGTTAAAAGAAGAATGGCAATGTACTTCGACAAGAATGTGAGAGTTAAGCAGTTTCAAGTGGGAGATCTGATTTTAAAGAAGGTTGATGCAGCTGCTAAAGACAGTTCAGTAGGCAAACTCAATCCCAACTGGGACGGCCCGTACATCATCAAGGAAGTCTTACAGAATAGGGCTTATCGTCTGCAAACTTATGATGGATGTGAGAAAATCTAAATAACAAGTTTTTCATTCAATCAAAAAGTTAATTTACATGAGTATGACCCCCTATTTATAGGGAGAAAAGAAAGAAGAAAAAATACAACAGCAGATGTGGGACTAAAATACATCATGTGGGCTATGCGGTTACAAAATTTAGACCGCAACAACTAAGTGGTTAGGCACTGTCCGCTCCAGACTGGTATCCGTCGGACTCTACTAGAAGTCCGCTGTCGCTGCCTGTGAACAGCAGTCCGCTTCATACTAGTATCCGCCGGACTCCATACCAGCTCCCTTGAGCATCAAACTACAACAATTTTCGGTACCCGCAGCTTCAGCTGCTCTACAGACCGCAACTTCAAATGTGCCTCTATCCGCCGCGACTTCAAGTCTGTTCGCCAAGACCGTTACAGCGAGATAAGAGTCAGGCCGCAACACAGCTTGCTAGTCTCCTGATCAGACCGTCAGAGACAGTTCGCAACACAGCGAGAACCAGTCCGCCAAGGCTAACCCTCCAGTCCGCGTGTACTAAGCTGTCAGTCCGCCAAACCTCCGGACCGTCAAGACTAAAGCACCAGACCGCAAATCCTTCAGTCTGCCAGGACCAAACCGGCAGACCGCCTAACTTCCAGGCTACACGACCAAACCGCCAGTCCGCCAAGGCTCCATAAATCTAACAATGGAGAAGACATCCCTCGCACTTGGAGCGGCGACGACTTAAAGCGGCTATACTCCTAATCAATGTCTTCTCTTTTCATTTATATTTGTACTTCTTTCGGCAAATATTCAAATGAAGAGCCCCTTACTGACGCATTTCCATGTCTGATGTTCTTATTATTCTTTCTTTTTTGAGTGTAAGGATCACTGAACAAAAGAGACATCGTCGGATCCTGCTTGAACCCCCACGGATTGTAGTCATTAGTGTAATACCACGAGGATCACGTGTAGCGGGAAGATTTTGCACAAGTTTAGTGGAAGCTTGTCAATTCCCGTACGGCGAACTTCAGGACTTCGGATTCCAGCCGGTATCTAACACACTCCTGCATCAAGGGAGGTCTGGGTGACTGTTAGCGCCGTCGTGCTTCGACGGGGATATCGTTACAGCTTTGATGATTTTTCGGAGGAAAGCAATGTTGTCTTGCGCGCACCTGCCCAACTGATCATCTTAGTCTGTGACCATTGAATACTCCTAGGTACTCTCAAGCGGTGCCTACAGTGGGTCCACAACTTTGTTGATCTTTCTGAGGAAAGCAATGCTGCCCCGTGCGCACCTGCCCAACTGATCAGCATAGCTTGTAACCCTAGGCATGAGAGCAGTGTGTCCATCTCGGTAGTGGAGATGCTACAACTTTCATGATCACTTGAGAAAATCAATGCAACCCCGTGCGCACCTGACCACATGATCATCCTACGTTGTACATCTTTTTGTCCCCAACGGCATCTGACACACCCCTGCATGTCTTTCAAGTCTAGGCGACCGATCAGCTCTGTCGTGTGTTTAAGGGAACGTTACAGCTTCTGTGATCTTGCTGAGGAAAGCAATGTTGTCTTGTGCGCACCTGCCCACTTGATCACCTTAGACTGTAACTTGTGTTGTTGTTTTCCTAGTTATATGCGGTTAGCTTTTTCAAGCCGGTTTAGCCGCATGACGGCTAGTTTACAAGTTCAGTTTTAGCCGCATGACGGCTAGCTTACAGGTTCAGGTTTAGCCGCATGGCGGCAGTATTTACAGGAGGATTGACAAGCTCAACGGTCTCTTAAGAAGAGCCGCCTAGCTCTTCTGTGACCGTCATTATGACCAAATGTTAACAAGAACAAGTGTAATAGTCTGTCATAACGGCAAGAAAAGTTAATTTTCGCGAACAAGGGCAGATGATCATAATAACTTTTATATGTGCTGAGAGTTTATTCAGGAGATGAAAGATTGCGGCTAGCGCGAACAAATTTTGCGGATAGCACATATCTATTGATCCTCATGTTATTCTTCTTTGAGGACTTGTCTTCAAGAAAATATCGAACTATCGCGGTTAATGCAATTAAAATATGCGACAAGCATATATCTTGTATCATGCAACAGGATATTTTTCTTCTAGAACAGCTCAGTTTTCTTCAAATCAGACCAATAATATGCTCCAGGACATCCTCATAAGATGTGGTTAACTGCGGATAGATAATGCGGCTAATGTGCATATACTTTTGACCGGCTGCTTATGGTTTTTCTGTGGTTATCCGACTTCTGGATCAATATCTATAATTTTAAATTGAGATTAACACGGCTATGTAATGCAGCTAAAGATCAGGTCAACCAACCCGCAGTGTTATTCTTCTAAAAACTTATCTCTGGAATCATGGTTGGAAATCACGGATAGATGATGCGGTTAGTATACGAGTATCAACCCGTTAGGTTATTGTTGTTCTTGAGGCAATCTGGTTTTTCCTGGACTTGTATATATTTGGAAGCTTATCTCGCGGTTAAAACGGTTAACAGTTGCAGATGAATAATAAAGGGAAATCACAGGCATTGAAAAATTTCACAGCACAGAAATGTGGCAAGAATGAAGTAGATAAAGGGAAAATCATCTTTATATTTATATCAAAAGCGGTTACATCATATACCCGCGCGGTTTACAAAAAGAGACTGTTGGGTCTTAAGAAGAAAAAATTATACAAGCTTTGCTTTCTTCTTCCCGTCAGGGGAGCGCGCTGAAGCTGTCGAACCGGAAGAACTCGCCGAACTCGAGAAGCTGGAAGACTCGTCACTTTCCTTCTCATCCGCTACGTATTCTCCCTCAGAATCGTCGACTTCTTCGTCTCCAGCGACTTCTCCATATACATCTTTCTTCTCGCCAGAAGTTCCTCCCTCTTCTACTATGTATTCCTCCTCGTCCTCATCAACAGAACTAAAAGCCTCGTTCTCATCAGCCGTGAAATTTTGGAAGTCGGGGTAGAGCTCGTCAAAGGTCACATTCTTATATTCAGTGTTGAAAACTTGCCGCTCCTTGAGTAGATCTAAAAAAAATTCGTCACTCTCCAGCAAGTGACTGCTGATCTCACTCAGGAAAGCAGGATTTTCAACATCATAAGCCCTCTGCGAAAAGGTAAAGAATCAGTGGTTATATTAGAGCAAACCGCAAGAATTCGACGTACGCTTTTACCTTAAGAGCTTTCTTCAGTTCCTCATTCTCCTCTTCTAGCCGGGCATTATCCCTAAGAACGTCATTGAAGGACTCAGTGACAAAGTGGTTTGTAACCGCACTTCTCGCTCAGGCCAAAGAGGCTATATTAGGAAGCTTTGCAAGGGGAACTTCTTGCAGTTCGGCTAAGTTCCTTTTCCCGAACATCGCCCAGAAAGCTGTCCGGGCATACCGGGCTGATCTGTCGTCCTTCCAAGAGGGGAGGGAAGTTGAGACTTGGACGTGCTTACCGCAGCTATGCCACTTCATAAGCAGCTTGCCGCGATAGTATTTCATTCTCTCCCCTACCCCTTGGAGGAGGAAGCTTTCATCTGAGGCATAATCCGAAGTAGGAACGTTTCTTTCCCGACGGTAAACCTCCTTTTGTTTTTGCGCCTCACTTTGAGTAAGCACGGGCCCTTCTAGGGTTGTCGGCTTGTTCGCGGACACCTTAAGGATTGCTGTAATTGATAAAAATAAAGCTCAAGGGCAGTTAAACAAGCTAATAATTTCTGACCATAAAGAGAAGACTTACTATCCTCGACAGCCAACTCTGTCACTGACTGTAGTTGCGGAATGTAATGTTTTACGTCAAGCCGCTCTTCGGTCAGGAACTTGACTATCTGTTCTTCAATCTCCCCCAGGGGACCGTCCTGGAAGATATTATCCGCTCTTGGTTGCGGGTGGAAGGGAAAAAGCCATAAGTCGCCTTCAAATATAAGGTATCTTTCCGCCCAACGCGGAACCTTGTTCGGTAGGTTTACTACCTTCATCCCGGTACATCCGAAGTAGAGAACACCTCGGAAGATCTTATTCGCCCCCTTACCAGAAGTAATTGATCGAACAACGAAGCATTGACGGAAAAGATTCATAGTGAACCTTACCCGCTCGGTCCGTAGATATATGATAAAACTCATAATGGAGGCCAATGTGTTCGGAGACAACTGACCAAGTACCATTCCGTAAAAGTCCAGAATTTCGGTTAGCTCTATCAATGGCGGGAAGGAGAACCCAAACTCAAAATGATCAATAGGTATGGCGACTAAGTTGCGGCTAGCGATGTTTATTCGCTCGTTTTCTTCAGGTAGTCTCGCGACAATACCCGCAGCACCCATATGCCTTGCGACAAAATAATCCAGTTCGCTCTGAGTTATCTTGGATCTTTTGTGCTCGGCTGAGAGGAAAGCAGCGGCCGCTACGATGCGCGCGGATGTCATAATATCTAATCGCCGAGATTTCTACTTGGGTGGCATTCAAGTTCTTCTTCCAAAAAGTGTGGAAATCAGCTCAATTTATAGGATTGTCTGGCTTGCACAAACAATTAACCGTCAATATCTATTCGCCTAACCGGATAGTTGTCTATTTGCACACAAGAAATATTTTCCATATATCAAGCCCTAGTGCGAATAAATCAATTTAGCCGCACAGATCGCAGAAGGCAGCAGTCAAATATTAGCTAAGTATAACAGCATCAACTCAAAGCGATAAAAGAATCTTTTCGGCATCAATAAAGGCAGAAAGAATACGAATGTTAAACATAACAGTTTAAGACTAGACGCAGCGACTAGATTTGTTTGTTCGCCAACACATGGAAAAAATATTATACAAAGTTTTCCTACAAATAACTAATGGTCGCTACCCCGATCAAGCAGGTCCCTTCCAATCTGCGCGACTTGATCGTCGGACTGCAAGAGAACAGAAAGCGCAGCGACCAAGTGGTGTTGCACAGAATTATGGCTCAGGTGAACCAGGGAAGCATCTCGATCCACGCGGCAAAGTGTCACCATATGCTCCAAAGGTGCAATCGGTTCACTCTGCCATGCGGGAACAACTGCTTGCCCGGTCACTGGAGCAGAAGGTTCCACTCTGATTGAGCCATGGTCGGATTGTCGCGACCTCTCCGGATAAGGAATATCAAGCCGCCGGCCCTTGTCTTTCTCAACGACATCTTGATATTTCTACTTGTAGTAGGCGACATCGTCCTCTAGTCGCCGGATTCGATGGCCCAAATTTTTCTTCTCCCTCTCCGATGATACGGCTAGGGTCGCAATCTGGTCTTAAAGAGCTTTTTCTCGCTCAAGCCGCGCTTGCTTCTCGCTTTCCATCTCCTTCCGCCAGGCTTCATTTTCTCTTCTCCAGTTCTCTCTTTCCCTCTGTCAGTTATCTTACTTCCTTCGTGTGGCTTCTTCCTCTTGAGCTAGCCGAATCCTCAAAGTCTCCAGGGTTCCGAGCATCTCGTCGGCTATGCCTTAGCCCTCATTATTAGGCTCAATGCTGGAATACCCTAAGTGTGGAGGAGGAGGCGGCAAGATCTCTTCGACTTCAGGAAGGGTCATCATTTCAGTTGGAGCTGCAAGATAAGAGCAATTATTTTTTCCTCTTCGCAAGGCGGTAAAACCAAATTTCAAAAAGAAAACCGCATAGTCGTGGAGTATTATCCTGACCAGTTATGTCTGCGGCCTGGCGGTTAGGAATTGTATATCGTCTTAACCGTTCAGAGTCAGCCCGCTTGAGTAAATCGCTCCAGTCTTTGTGAACTTTTTTCTTCATCCGTACCACCTCCTCGCTTGATAGAACTATGTCGCCGGTCTCTATGATAATCTTCACCGGCCTCTTTGTTCGAGGAGGAGATCGGTAAGGAGGAGGAAGTTCAATATTCCTGGGTGTCGATTTCAATTTACCTGACCGCATTAGATCGGCTACCCATTGGCGGTCATCCTCGGCCTTTTCTTCAGCGGACGGATTGCTCTGACCGCCCTTTGGTTCTTCAGAAACCTTCTTGCCAAAGAGTTTTTCTCTAAATTCTCTCTTCTCGTCTCCCTCAGAGAGTATTGTTACCTGGTCAGCTGGCTTAGAGGATAAGATTTGGAGGTCGGAGTCCGCCCCTCCCTCAGTCACCAAGGATTGATTCACTAAGTTAACAAAGCTCCTGCAAATAATCATTCTTAGCCGCAGGAGGTATGTTAACCACTGGGTCCTCATCTTCTTCGTCAATAAAGCAATTAAGATCATCCAACGTGGCTAGAGCACAAACCTCTTCAGGGAGCGGGGGTACCTTGCCAGATGAGGCGGATATTTCGCCTTCCTCCGGCGTCTTTGAGAAAGGCTGGCGGTCGCGGACATAAGAGCGGAGGGTTTCTTGTTCTCCCTCTTCTTGGCCCGAAGCCTTTTCTCTATCTGCTCCTTAGCGGATAGCAAAGTCGAACTCTTTCTCTTTTTGGTTTCCGCGGGAAGATTACCTTCCATGCTTTCGATGAGCTTTTCAGTTGCGGTCTTGATCATTTTTGCCGCCTTGTCGACGACGACTTTCTCTTCAGTGGGTTCAGCTACTCACGAGTCTGCCTTATCACCAGCATCACTTGAAGAAGTATTGGTGGTAATACCTACATCCGGGGAACTGGTGGACAAAAAAAGTGAACTGTCAGTGACTTCTTTCGGCTTCTTCTCGGACAGCTCCTCAAATAACTGGCTCCTAGAGTTTTCCCAAGTCCAGGCGGTTAGAATTGATCTAGCCGCCTAGTCGCCTTGCTCCTTGGAGATACCAAGTCCCATGAAAGAAGCCGACAAGATCCAGTAGAACCGTCGGTCAGCGCGGTTAGATGGCCTTTTCCTTTGTTCGCTCCCTCTGTATCTCGTCACCGCTGCCCGATTCTCTTGTACCCGGGCAGCCGGTAATCTTAGCCTTGCCCGTTTGGGCAGACCGCCGAGCCTATAAATAGGGGTGAACAGTACTGTTTAGGCATGCTGGTTCGGGTCCCAAAGCTTGTCGACTTGTGATAAGCGGTCTCGAAACTAGTGCTTAGAGGTCTCTTGTTCGCCCAAGCTCGCGGGACTCTTTCTTTCTAACCGGTGTATTCTACTTTTCTTTAAAGGAAAAGCTCGCCGCAAGAGAGGCATTCGTCGCGGTGGGCGAAGTCTGGTATTGTCGCTGTCAGCGGCCCTTGCTGTCTGCATTCCCTTAACCGCAGTAACCGGCTACTCGACAGTTACACTCACTGCTAGTTCGAACATTGTGCTTGATCGCACTTCTGGATTCAACAAGCTCAAACATGGGGTGGCTTATCAGGAGGCTCACCGAGTGGCTGATAGAAAAATCAGCATGAATGACGCCATCACCTATAAGATCGTCATAGATGGTGACAATAGAATACGATGCACGAGTGTGATGAGTACCTTTCAAATGATAAGGCCCATCAGGTGGCTCAACAGGAGGTGTATATGAAAAATCATCGCATACGTGATGATCACTAGTGTAATGACACAAACCATCCATTCTAAAGTAAATTCATTTCGGGAGGGGAAGCTCGTCAATGAGCTTTTCGGGGACTGAATACCGAGGATGTCAAAATGGCGGGATGGCCCTCCAAGAGGAAAACACAAAAAATGGTAGTGCTCATGGTAACAAGTAGGACACCCACAACAAAGTCAACGATATCCCCATGAACCTCACAAGGGAGTGGTGGCCCATCAGGAGGTTTGTCAAGAGGTTCATCAAAGAATCCATCAATATGGTTATGATCCGCTAGATGAATATTGTCGAAAGGAGTGGTGTCCCTAAAAACGAGTGAGGCAACCACTAAGAGATCAACACTAGGCTATCGGATCTCGACATGATGCGGTTCAAAACAATACTAAGGGAAGAGTGGGAAGAACCCCTACCCAAGGGTGGGTCAATCGGTATGGTGTTGAAAACCGGGTTCCTATCCAAAGGAGACACAGGGTCTAAGTGAGGCGTGAAGGATGAATATACCATCACAGTATCACTGGGTCGGTCTCCCTCAAACACGTGGCCACGCTCACTAGTTATACTAATATCACTCTCCACATGTATCATAAAGTCATGATCATATTTAACTTCAAGATTACATAGGCACTGAGTCTCATCAAAATGAGAAGTATCAAAATCAGGTGTCGGGTCTCTCATATCAGTGAGAGCACTACTAGACGAATCGGTGGCTTGACCTAAATTCCTAGGCATTCTACTATTGATTTTTCCTAAGGCAGATCTCACGTGATGAAAATGATCATCAAAGCGATCAAATTGGTCAAGAACTAAACGTTAAAATTCGGCCTCACGTATTTCTATTTGCGGAACACTAGAAGGGTCTTGACATGTGAAGTGATCCCAGCGATGGTGACCTCTATAGGGCTCTTAAGATTCATCTAGACGGTCGTTTCTAACATAATCAGAGCATTCTCGTAGGTGGGCATGAGTCCTACGATCGTGTGGTGGTGGTCGCGCATATACAGACTCAGATTCCTCAACTAGAGGAGATGAATAGCGATGATGATCTGAACGATACTTAACTCCAGCATCATAAAGTCGTGGAGAGATGTAATGATGATAATGTGAAGACCTCTCATCGTGGCGGTCGTCTCTAGCATAATGGAATCGTCATGAAGGGTCGACACGATCCACAGAAGTGATGTGCTGCGCAGGAGAATATTCATCGTAATAATAAGGGTGTCTTTCAAGTGAAGGCGCGGGATAGTGATAATAGTACGACATAGGACAAAACCAATAGACTTAATGACTGCGTGTTAACCTAAAGCCCAAACATGGGCTCTGATACCAATTTGATGCAGCACGAGTCTACAAGTGGCGGGGGACCGATGGTCAAACCCTACATGTCATGCAAACGATCACACGATGAATGCAATGTACCTACAGCGACACTAAAATGACGAGCAAGCATAATGTGCATGCAAATGATTTGATCTAATTGTAATTTAGGCACAAGCAATTAATTAAAATAAAACTCTCAAACAGCCGCACAGCTGTTCACAAAATTTAAAAATAGCAAGTTGAAGTCTGCAACTAATTGAGGCATAATTAATTTAAACACGCAACGAATAGAACCTTCACAATACTAAAATCAACTATAAGAAAGGATCCAACAACACATGTGTCCAAGTATGCAACAATAGAAACAAAGACTTCACACTAATGACTTACGCATGCAGGCGGCAGCGGGAGCGGAGATCCAAGGTTGCTTAAGGTTTAAGGAGGGTTGGTTGGCGGGGTAGGGAGTGTGGATAGCTGGATATCAGAGTATGAGGACGGGTAGGATATTGGAGGGGTAGAGGGACTGGAAGGTGGAACAGTTCCTGGAATTATAGGGTAGAGGGGGAGATGGCTGAATCCAGGGAGGGTTGTTTGCTGGGTTGGCAGGGAAACAGTCCAGAAATTAGGATCGTGACTTCCTGGGGGAGGGGAATGAGAGGGTGAGGGCTGGAACTTAATGAATAGGCTGGGAATCAGTCGGGAAAGTCTAAATCTGGGCGAGTACGGGAGGATTTGGGTTGAAATTGAACGTAAATAGGAGGGATGCAGTTGGGGTTTGCTGGAATAAGAGTTTTCCTGGATGGATCGGGAGGATTGGGGGGGCTAGAGGCAAGGGATGATGAAGAGGATAGGAGGGAACTCGAGGGGAAGGAGGAAGGACTTACGGTGGCTTGGCAGTGGCGGAGGAAGGGCGAGGATGCCTTGGCGTCGCACCAAGGGGGAGATCTCCCGGAGTCGCACCGAGAGGAACCCACGACCGACTGTTCGCAAAAACGACAAATCAACCTTCGATCGCCCCCCGCTCAGCCGCAACCTGCATATATAGGTCATAACTAAACTAGGGTACCCAGATTGGGCAGCCCAGAATGCCCGAGCCGATCGGGTGTCAAAACAACATGAAACAAATACATGGAAACAACTCGAAACAACCATCTGAACGCATCCATAAACTCGGATCGTACGAATGAGTAGCTGATCACCGCGATCTCTATCAGTTAGACTTTTGATTTCTCTTTGGAGAGGGGAGTGCCTTGGAGGACCGAACCTCCGGGTGCTTGGCAGGAGCTTGTCTCCCGATTGTATCTTTTATTTCATGCAATGCAAGTTCGCGTTTTTTGTTCTAGATCTTGGTATGTCCCCATCATCATTTACAATACAAAATAAGAATGGTAAGCTGTTTTGAATAATGTGAGCAACTCTTTAAAACTAGTTCCAAGAAATGCATGTTAGCAGGAGCCTAACAATTAGCATATTTTAGGTTTCTCCTTGTATTCACATGTACAGAAGAGATGTGCTTGGTAGAGCTAAAGTAAAATATATGAATATCATGATTCACAATATAGATAAACAAGAATATGTATTAACACTAGCCACATACATTGCTTTCTTTACTCTTCATTGCTTTTCCTTCCCTTTCTTCTTCAACGGGTCCTTTTCCACCTTTAGAAAATATATTATTGTGTTCTAAAATTGATATATAGGAGGGTATAAAAGAGAAAATGAGTAGAAACTACAGATTAGGAGAAATTGGTACATTTCATCAGTAGTAGATGGGTAAATCACTTCAAAAAAGGTGAGCACTTCACCACGTAGTTCCAAGAAATGCACATTAGCCAGAGTTTAGCAGCTAGCACATTTTCATTTTTAATGTTTTTTTCCTTATATGGGAGAGATGGAGCTAAAGAAAATATGTGAATATCATTATTCACTATATATATATATATATATATATATATATATATATATATATATCCCACAAGAAATGTGAATTACAGGAGCCACATGCATTGCTTATGTGCCCTTTATTCTTTGATGCCTTCCTTTCCCATTCTTCTTCAACGAGCCCTTCGCCTCATGAATTTATTATTGAAGATGGAATTGATGCATTATAGAGGAATAAAATGAAAATGAGTAGAATGAGTGGGAGGAGAAATTGGTCTCATTCAAAAAAACTCCACATCAATTTAGGCTACGATTGATATATAAAAGAGGGGGTAATATAGAAAATGAATAAAAAGGTTAGGGAGAAGAAATTGGTCACGTTTAAGAAATAGTAAAAGGAAAAGTTATTTTAAAAAACTAATACCCCTTCAGCGCCTAGTTCCATGAAATACACATTAGCATAAGCCTAGCATCTAGCCTATTTTAGTTTGTTCATATTTTCATGGTAAAGCTAAAGTAATATATGCAAGAATATCATGATTGACATAACATATAAATCAAAAGAAATATGCATTAACAGGATCCTAATACATTCTATCTTTTCTTCATATTTTGATGTCTTGTTTCATTTCATTTCTTCTTTCACCAGTCCTTCAACTTTTAACTCTATTATTTTGGTTAGGATTTATACATAGGAGAGGAATAACAGAGAAAATGAGTAGAAGATGCCGGAACGAGAAATTGGGTTTTTCTTTCAATATCGTATGTATCCTTCCTTTTGCTTCAAGACACTATGTAATTGATGTCTTCAATGATATCCCAGTCACCCCTTTAGAATTATGACATAATTAGAGTATGTTAATGACACATGCCCTATTTTCTATCATTCCTTACAACATATATAATCTACAAGAATGTGCATTAACACTAGCCAGTACATTGCTTATCTACCCATTATTCATCAATGCTTTATTTTCCATTCCTTTCTTCCTCCACTCATCCTTTTTGGCTTCTAATTATATATTAGTGTGGTTTTTGTGGACTAGAATTGTACATACCAGGGGAATAAAAGAGAAAAAGACAAGAAACCTCAAGGACAAATTTTCTCATTAAAAAAATCATTTTAATGTGAGTTAAAATTGATATATAGAAGTGGAATGAGAGGGAAAATGAGAAAGTGCAATGAGAAAAAATTAGTCACATTTCAAAATTAGTAGTGTCACTTGAAAAAAATAAACACCACTTCAGCACCTAGTTTCAGGAAATGAATTAGCAGGACTCTAGCGGCCAACATATTTTAGGTGTTTCTTGTTTTCTCTTTGTACGAAAGAGACGTGCTTAATAGAGCAAAAGTAAAATTTATGAGGATAACAATTCACACGCACTTCCCATCTTCCCTTTGTCCTTTCATTCCTTGCTTCTCTTTCATTGCTTCTGCGCATGGTCCTTCACCTTTCAACTTTAGATAATTGTGGCTGGATTTAAAACATAAAGGAATAAAAAAGAAAATGGATACAAGATGTGGGAAGAAGAAATCGGTATCTCTTTCGAAAAACTCACTTCAATGTCGACTACTAGAAAAGGAATAACATGGAAAAAGAAGTAGAAATTGCAGGGAGGAAGTGGTCACAATTCACAGTTGTATAAGGATAAGAAAGATAAGCACCTCTACATATTACCAAGGAAGGCCTATGAGCTAGCAGTTAAAATATGTAAGAATATCATGATTCGTAATAGATTTAACTCAAAAGAAATATGCAAAAACAAGAGCCTCATACATCGCTCATCACCCTACCTTTGAAGTCGTATTTCCCTTCCCTTTCTCTACCATTCCTTCATCATTTGACTCTATATTATTGTGCTACAAATCTACAATTGTGGAATAGGAGAGGAATAAGAGACAAAATGAGTAGAGGGTGAAAGGAGGAGGTATTCGTGTCTGATTTCAAAAAGGCATTTATCTTGCTTTTTGCCTTAAGTACCATGTGATTGACATGATAATGCTCATGACCTCTATTAAATCAAGTTTGAACCAAAGAAAACTGAAATTGAATAAGAAAATCTAGCTAAGGACAATCTAGGCATCCTTTTTCTCTAACCTAAAATAAATTTTTTGTTCAAGGAATGAGTTCAATTCAAAACCAACCTATGTTGGTCCCAAGCCCGGATGAGAAATGGTGAGGGTTATGTTAGGTAGACGGTCGGCGTAAAATTTAGTCACCCTTATGAATATGGATCATTTGAGAAATTGTGCAAAATCTAGTTTGTTCCCCTTAAGGAACGCGCCGCATGGTCTGAATGCGGTTATTGGCAAGGACCGTTGCATCTCCAGGACTTGAGTGCAGTGTTAAATTTGCAAGAGTACTCGTCGTATGGTCTGAATGCGGCGTCTTGGCAAGAACCGCTGCACCTCCAAGAGAACTTGGGTGTAGTGTTAAATAGGCAAAAATCCACACATATTAGACGTCCTAAGGAAGTATGTCGTAGAAATTGTGATCGACTTAGAATTGGAAGTTGGAATATAGGTACGCCAACGGGGAAAGCGATGGAAGTAGTGGATACAATGATTAGGAGAAAAATAAATATTTTATGTCTGCAAGAGACTAGATTGGTGGGTGAGAAAGCTAAATTTTTAGATAATTCAGGTTTTAAATTATAGTACACAGGAAAAAAACAAACAGTGGAGTAGGTATTATTATTGATACTACTTGGAAGGATGAAGTTGTTGGGGTAAGTAGAAAATGTGATAGAATCTTATCTCTTAAATTGATCATGGGAAAAGAAACTATTAATGTATCAGTGCTTATGTGATATAAGTGGGATTAAGTGAAGCTACTAAAATGCAATTTTGGAAAAACTTGGATGATTTAGTAAGAGAACTCCCACAAAGAGAGAAAATTTTCATAGAAGGAGACTTAAATGGACATATATGGAAGGAAAATGTAGATTACACGGCCATTCATTGAGGATATGGATATGGAGAAAGGAATGAAGAAGGACGAACCATTTTAGACTTTGCGGTAACACATGAGTTAATTGTATCAAATACGTTTTTCATAAAAAGGGAAGAACATTTAATTACGTTTAAAAACGGACTAAATAAATCACAAATTGATTATTTTATGACTCGCAAAATGGATAAAATGATTTGTAAGAATTGCAAAGTCATATCAGGAGAAAGTTTAACAACACAACATAGGTTAGTGGTGTTAGATGTACAAATTAAATATAATAAATTTAATATAAGAACAAAAATATTGTAAAATAATCGGTGGTGGAATTTGAAGATGGAAAAGCAGGTTGTTTTCAAGAAATCAGTTATGGAACGACTAGTTGATGACTTTTATATTGATTATGTCTCATGAGAAGTTATGTCTTCACATTTAAGGATAAGTGCAAAGAACGTATTTGAAGTATCAAAATATCGTGCGCCCCCAAATAAAGAATTTTGGTGGTGGAAAGAGAAAATGCAAGACAAAGTGCGGGCAAAGAGGGTCAGTTATAAATCACTCTACGTTTGTAGAAATAATGAAAACTTAATCAGGTATAAAGTCGCCAAAAAAGAAGCTAAACAGGCAGTAAGTAAAGCAAGAAGTCAAGTTTATGAAGATTTTTATAATCGACTAGATACCAAAGATGAAAAGCGTGACATATATAAAATTGTTCGAGCTAGAGAAAGAAAGACAAGAGATTTAAGCCAAATAAAATGCATAAAGGATGAGACAGATACAGTTTTGACGGTTGATGTGGATAATAAAGAGCAATGAAAAAGATAATTTTATCAACTTTATAATGAAACAAAGGACAATGAATTGAACTTGGAAGAATTAAGTAAATCAGAGAAGTATAAGAACATAACATTTTATCGGAAAATACATGTATCAGAGGTAAAAGATGCTCTAAATAAGATGAAAAATGGAAAGGCGGTTGGGCAAGACGATATACTCATCGAAGTATGAAAAATGGTTTAGGAAATGAAATAATTTTGTGACTTACATGATTTTTCAATAAGATACTGAAGTCAAAGAGGATGTAAGACCAATGGAGAGAGTATCTTGGTACTTTTGTATAAGAATAAAGGGGATATACAAAATTATGTTAATTACAAAGGAATTAATTTGATGAGTCATACCATGAAACTATGGGAACGAGTAATAGAAAGAAAATTAAGACGAAAGACTAACATCTCGGAGAATCAATTTGGATTCATGTCAGGGAGGTCGACCATGGTAGCTATACATCTCTTGAGGAGACTCATTGACAACTATCGAGAAAGAAAACAAGATTTGCATATGTTGTTTATTGATCTTGAGAAGGCTTATGATAGAGTTCCAAGAGAGATCTTATGGAGAGTCTTAGAAAAAAGGTGTAAATATATCATATATTGACACAATCAAAGATATGTATACAAATTCAGTGACAAGGGTGAGGACATCTGGAGGATTAACACAGAAATTCCCTATCACTGTTGGCTTACATTAAGGTTCAGCTTTAAGCCCTTATCTCTTTACCATTATCTTAGATGAGCTCACCAGAAATATCCAATAAGCAATACCTTGGTGCTTATTGTTTGCGGATGATATCGTTTTGGTTGATGAGGCGCGCGAGGGTGTAAACGCAAAACTTGAATCTTGGCGAGATACTTTAGAAAAGAAGGGTATTAGGCTAAGCAGGGCAAAGACAGAGTATATGGAGCTTAAATTTAACAGTACAAGAAGGACAGATGCCTTTGTTATTAAGTTGGGTGATCAAGATATTTCCCCTAGTGAGTGTTTTAAATATCTTGGATCGATAGTTCAAAAAGATGGAGGTATTAATAAAGATGTGACACATAGAAATCAAGCGGGTTGGTTGAAGTGGAGAGGCGCGTCAGGGATCTTATGTGATCGTAAAGTACTACTAAAACTTAAGGGCAAGTTTTACCGTACTACAATTAGACCTGCGATGCTCTATGGTTCTGAGTGTTGGGCAGTGAATTGTGTACATTAGTAAAAAATGGGAGTTGCGGAGATGAGAATGCTTAGGTGGATGTGTGGACACACAAGATTGGATAAAATTAGGAATGAAAGTATCAGGGATAAGACAGGAGTAGTACCAATTGCGGAGAAGATGTGAGAAGCTCGTCTAAGATGGTTTGTACACGTACAAAGGAGACCATTAGAGGCACTTGTTAGGCGTTGTGAGAGTCTAGTCACTAGGCATGTTAAACGAGGGAGGGGTAGACCAATAAAGACTTGGAATGAAACTGTAAGGAAAGACATGATGTACTTAGGCATTAGTGAGATTATGACAAAGATAGGGCACAATGGCGACAAAGGATCCATATAGCCGACCCCACTAAAGTGGGATAAAGGCTAGAATGTTGTTGTTGAATGAGTTCAATTCATTAAACTAACCCTTTACAACATATAGGATGCATGGATTGATGTCGTTATGTAGATGGCAGTATCATTCAAATGGCAATACTATCTACCAACTTAAGTAGTTTAGTGGGGTTCATTTCTATCTGAATTAATTTAATGTCATCTAAAAAGATAAATAGGGAATATTATATTTTTATTGTCATTTGTTTTTTTCATTACTACTCTAACAACTAGAACTATGTAGATTTAGCAAAAATCTAAATAGAAGAAATATAAAGCTTAGATGTCAATTATAAGTTATTATTCAGATCACATCAGCTAATGCCCTAAAACCACAAACATAACTATTTGAAGAATGATAGTTCCATTTCACCTAATAAGTTAAAAAAAATCTTGATTACAACAACATTCAAGCCTTTATCCCACTATAGTGGGGTCGGCTATATGGATCCTTTGTAGCCATTGTGCCCTATCTTTAGTCATAATATCACTAATGCCTAAGTAAATCATGTCTTTTCTTATAGTTTCATTCCAAGTCTTTATTGGTCTATCCCGCCTCCTTTAACATGCCCAGTGATTAAAATCTCACAACGCCTAACAGGTGCCTCCAATTGTCTCCTTTGTACGTGTCCAGACCATCTTAGTCAGGCTTCTCACATCTTCTCTGCAATTGGTGTCACTCATGTCTTATCTCTGATGCATTCATTCGTAATTTTATCCAGCCTCATGTGTCCACACATCCACCTAAGCATTCTCATCTTCGCGACTCTTATTTTTTGCACATGTACACAATTCACTGCCCAACACTCAGAACAATAAAGCATCGCTGGTCTAATTGTAGTACGATAAAACTTACCTTTAAGTTTTAATGGTACTTTACGATCACATAAGATCTCTAAAGTTCCTCTCTACTTTAACCAACCTGTTTGGAGTCTATGTATCACATCTTTATCAACACCTCCATCTTTTTGAACTATCGATCCAAGATATTTAAAGCACTCATTGCGGGAAATATCTTGATCACTTAACATAATAACAAAGTCGTTCGTCCTTCTTGCGCTGCTAAATTTAAGTTTCATATACTCCATCTTTTCCCTGCTCAACCTAAAACCTAAATCTTGATTGAAATCTAAAATTTGAAAAATGCACAAATAGTTGATCAAGAAATTGCAATTTAAAACCAAGCATCATGAACTGCACCATGAGTTAGATCCAACATGAAAACTTCAATAAAAAGAAACACAAACAGTATTTCCAATTAAAATGTGATAAAGTTCTCAAGAGTGAGTGGTATGTACCCAATTAAATGGGCACTTATGTAATTAGATTACGATTTTTTATATTTAAGTTTGATGTTATATAGGGAACCATTGTAAAAGTTAACTTGTTGAATGAAATAGAATTGTTTCTATTAGCTTTCCCACTTCTCTCCCTTGTTAAATTTCTCCTACGCCGCCATGGGTCACCCTCCATCAGTCATCTTACCGGTTGGAAGACATCTAGTTAGGATCGAATCACTAGCAAAATTAAAGTAATTGGGGCACAAATAAATGACTGTTTATCCATAGTAGTATCACTTCAAAGGCTATGAAAAGGGTAACAATTTTTGGAAAGGGAAACTTAAAATGGATCAGACGAAGTAGAAAGGGAAAGGGCAGCACGGGGGATTATCTCACAGTGACAGGGGCGTCCACTCGCTGGACGTTGCTCTCCTCGACGAGAATCTCCATCGCCTTGAGGCAGAGAGCCTTCACCTCGGACTCCTTAAGTGGCTCGCATCGCTTTAGCTGCTCTATCTGCCGGTCCAAGTCCGACATCTCTCTCTCTCTCTCTCTCTCTCTCTCTCTCTCTCTCTCTCTCTCTCTCTCTTTCTGAACTATCTTCGAGGATACATGCTCCGAGCCGGCTCTTACTTACAAACGCCTCCTCTGTACGCCGCCGGGACTTTGAACCGTGCGCTCACCGGGGTGATCGTACCTATATGTCCTCAACCTCCAATCTCTCCCGCAGCATTGAAAAAGATCTTTTTTTTTTCTTTTTTTTTGGCAGGAAAGAGTCATTATTAACTAAGAACAGACTTCATTGACAAGTTCCTCAGTATACTAAAGAGAAATCTCATTGCACAATGATTAGATTGGCACAACAATCAGCAACATTGTTGTAAATGTGAAATTCACAATCTTACACCTAATAGTTCAGTGACTCGGTCTCTAATATCTTCCACCTTACTCATCATGTTCTTTTAGCAAGACGAGAAACCCCTAAGCCATAGAATCAATGTCATAAAATCACCTTGGATGATTAGTGTTTATTTGGAATTTCGGGACCCTGTAAAGTGCCCAGCATGCTTCATGTCTTTTCTTTAGGGCGGTCTCAATTCATGTTGACCGCTTATACAGCCCAAAGCAGCTATGTAATCATCTTAAGAGTGGTCAAGGGCAAATGTCGATCTGACCGCCGGTCCGCGCAGTCAAATCTTTTTTTTCTTAGTGCTTTTCGCACACCATGTAGCATCCCACCTTTGTCTGGTTCTCCTATACCCCGGGCAGTTAATAATTTTAGGGTCTACCTTTTCCGACAGGCCCCACTAGTATAGATATGGGTGAACTGTACCCAGAAGGCACGCTGACTCGAATCCTCAAGCCTAATTACTCCGGCTATGGTCTCGAGTTTAGTCTCTTTCTTGCTCAGTTAGTCATCGTCTAAGGTGATCTCACTCTTGTAACTTCTTTGGTGAAATAAAATTGACGACAACAAGTGGTATTCGTCGCTTCGAGCAAATCTGGTCTCGCCGCTCTGCGGCCTCTGTTCTTCTCTTTTATTCAGACCATTGCAAACCAAAAAGTAACTGACAGCTCGCAGTCTCCTTCGGTGCCTTTTAGCGTAAAGTCATGGAGGTGCATTATCTGCACCAATAGAATGAACATGCGACCTTCATATTGAGTTGTTCGGCAAACAGATCAGTTAGGATGGCTGGCCGCGATATTCAGCAGTGCCCGCCATGTTGATGCGGGAAATGCACCTCCACAACGACACGCTAAAGGGGAGCTAGATGGACAGAGAAGAATCCAAGTTGTTGATTACTTAGGGACAGGAGAGCACAGAGAGCGGGCACTGAAAGTACAGAAAATGAGAGCCGCCCCAGAGCGGTAAAACCAGACTGACCCGACGTGGCAAATATCACTGGCGGCGGGTTATTTATTGATTGAAAAAATGTAGTTACAATGGTTAAGAAGAGAGAGGTCGCACGAGCAGGAGACCGCAAGACACAAAATTCGAGATCGCAAGACACAAAATTCGAGACCGCAACTCACACGGGGTGAGCTCGAGGTTTTGAATCAGCATGCTTTGAGAGTGCTGCTCCCCTCCCCCCCCCCCCCCCCCCCCATTTATAGGCTAGGGGGCCTACCCAAATGGACAGAGCTAAGATTACTGACTGCCCTGGGTACCAGAAAACCAGGCAGCAATAACGGGATACAAGGTGTGCGAATAAAGAAAAAAATAATTTGACCGTGCAGCTAAGCGGTCTACGATAAGTCTGGGCTGGCTCTCCTTGGATCGTTGCAGCTTGGCGATCTTGCTGCTAGTGTGGTTAGCGGAGGTTTAACTACACAGACTGAACTTAGAAAATTTGGTCACAGGCTTTCGGGTAAACATGATCCCCCACATTTCCAAATTTCTAGAATTTTTTGAAATGTAGGCTTTCACCGCGAGATCGTGACAGCCATTAATGCTAGAAAATCTATAAATATTCTAGTGAGCTATGTAGATTTTAGAAAAATTCTCTCGCCACGGGATGCTTCTTTCCTCCTGGATTAAAATCTTCCAGACCGCCATGTCTGGGCCCGGCAAGAATCTGATGTCGACTATTGTGTTGCACGGGGAGAAGATCAGGTGGAGGCCTATGAAAAAAATTGTTGTTATTAAGAAACCGAGCTTGCTAACTCGTGAGGTTGGAGAAGGGTCGAAAGGGGCTCATACCACAATTATAAATGCTCTTATGCTCGTTGAGGTCATCCCTAAGACGACTGAAAATGTTTTGAATCCTACAAAGGATGCACTAGAGATCACGGATGCTACCCCGGTCTCCATGATTAACCTAGGGGTCTCTAAGGATGTCCATATCATGACTACTCCATCTGGAGAGGTCATGTTGTTGTTTGTGGGATTGGAAAGCACCCACATTGACTCTAAAAATCCCAAGGCCGCCTCGAAGGATGGCAAAAGGGCTAGCAATAGTAAAAAGGTGACCTCAAAAGTCACTATTGGCGTTGATGCAGGGGATGATTTTATCAAGGAGAGGATGCAGAGAATCCACGCTTACTGCTGCTAAAATATTATAGAGAAATAATAGCATGGTGTTTGCTACAGTTGTACAACCCCGTATTCGCGGAGTGGGGGTCCCCTAGCAGGCGCAAGGCTTGTTGTGCAGTTTTAAGCTTTTTTGAGGGTTTTGCACTCTTGGAGGCCAATTTAGTGTGAATCTGTGTTTTATACTAGTAGGGGGATAAAATATTTTTCTCCCCCGGCCCCCTCGGGGGGTCACCAAGCCTCGAGCTCGCCCAGCTCGTCCCAGGCCACGGAGCTCGCCACCCAGTCGTCGTACTCACCTTGTCGCGCACTCGCCCAGGCCGCCGCCGTCTTGCCTAGTCGCTCTCGCCTCAGGCCGCCAGCTCACTCTCGCCCCAGGCCGCCAGCTCGCCCAAGCCTCCCTCTCGCCTAGTCGTCGCGCTCTCCTTGTCACGCACTCGCTCAGGTCGTCGTCGTATCACCTAGTCGCCGCACTCGCCCAGGCCGTCGCCGTCTCGCCTAGTCGCTCTCGCCCCAGGCCGCCAGCTCGCCCAGGCCTCAGGCTCGCTCTCGCCCCAGGCCGCCAGCTCGCCCAGGCCTCAGGCTCGCTCTCGCCCCAGGCCGCCAGCTCGCCCAGGCCTCCAGCTCGCTCTCGCCCCAGGCCGCCAGCTCGCCCAAGCCGCCGTCTCGCCTAGTCGTCGCACTCGCCTTGCCGCGCACTCGGCCAGGTCGTCGCCGTCTCGCCTATTCGCTCTCGCCCCAGGCTGCCAGCTCGCTCTCGCCCCAGGCCGCCAGCTCGCTCTCGCCCCAAGCCGCCAGCTCGCCCACGCCGTTGTCTCGCCTAGTCGCCGCACTCGCCTTGTCGCGCACTCGCTCAGGTCGCCGCAGTCTCGCCTAGTCGCCCTCACCCCAGGCTGCCAGCTCGCTCTCGCCCCAGGCCGCCAGCTCGCCCAGACCGTCGTATCGCCTAGTCGCCATACTCGCCTTGTCGCGCACTCTCCCAGGTCGCCGCCATCTCGCCTAGCCGCTCCCCAGGTTGTCGTCTCGCCCGACCTCAGCTTGTCTTGTCGCCTGCTCGCCCGGCTTGAGGGGCTGACACTGGTGGACTGCATTTAGTTGTTTATAACAGCGGGATTTGGCTATTGGCAGACAAATTTGGGGGCATTTCAGTAATTTTAGAGGAGCGGAGGTTTGTTATTTGCAGGACATTCCCAGAAAACTATAAATAGACCCTTGAGGGTGTCTTGGAGAGCATTGCTTCTTAGCCACTTAAATCCCTCTGCTTTCTTCCTCCAAGGCACCTAGCTCAAGCATTGGCTAGGGAGGGGGAGACCTCGAAGGTCTTCCGGGTGTGAGGTGGGACCTCCACGCTAGAGTCAAGCGTCTGTTCCTAGCTTCTTGAGGCTTTGGCCTGTAACATTCTCCTGAGTGTAGTGTGTGTGAGGTAACCCCTTTCTTGGGACCTCGAACTCTACGAGAGACCAAGTTTTTGGTTTCAACAACAGAGGTTATCAAAAAGAAAAAGAAGCGACATGCTTCGCTTACTGTAATGGAGAGGGTGGTGATGAAGTTAAAGGAAAGTAAGGATAAGAATGTACCTATGAAGATAGGTGTGGGTAGCCTACTGCCGATCTTGGCAATCAGGCAGTTAACTCGTCGACTAGCCTGTCAATCAGGGAAATCTTGAAGGAATTTGACGTCTTCAAAGAGATGGATAAGCTTTTGGAAGGAGACTTTCCGATGAACCAGGACGATGTTGCTGTCAGAGAGGAGTAGAGGGAGAAACTAGAGGAGGAGCCTACTAGCCTCCAGAGGCGAATCTAGAGGTCGGTCGACAAAGCAGTACGTTTAGGACAAATGTAACGCTCCAAATTTCCTGTAGCTAGAGTTTGATTCTGTGAACTACCGCCCGACGGTAGGGTTATCGCCGGCGGTAGTGTTGTGTGTTGGGTGCGGGCTCGCTCTCTGCGAGTTACCGCATGGCGATAGTGAGGTACCATACCGCGATAACCTGGTAGATTTAGTGAAAGAGCTTTTGGTAAGCTACCGCTCAGTGGTAGTAATGCCGCTGGCGATAGCATTGCCATTTCACTTGGCAGAGCTCTCGGGGGGCTATCGCGTGTCGGTAGTGGTACCGCTGAGCGGTAGTGGCTGTTCGTCAAAACGGCATACTGATGTGACACATCATCTACCGCACGATAGTATTAAGGTACCGCACGGTGGTAGTAAGGTACTGTGCGGCGGTAGTAAGGTACTGCGTAACGGTAGTAAGGTACCGCGCGGCGGTAGTAAGGTACCGCGCAGCGGTAGCAGGACAGGTACGACGTGGCCACGTGTCGGGCCGTGATTAGAGGTTTTGGGCTGTGGGCTTGTGAAACAAGCCGACGCTTGAGGTACTGCGCGGCAGTAGCTAGTTATAGCGCGACGGTAGCTAGTTACTGTACGTCGGTAGCTCGGTTTAAAGTCTGGGAAGTTAAATTTCAATTCATTTTCTCTAATGGCTTCCCCTTCTGACCGGCAGAGTGAGAAAACAGCGAGGAAGAGTGGGAGGAAGGAGATACCGTCGTCGTTGGAGTTGGTAAAGTCAATGGCATGAGCTAGGCATACTGTATTATAGTAGAAAGTCCAAAAAAGCCAACATGTGTTGACTAGAAATTGACGCAACATCAACTTGATGTCAACGTTACTACGATTGAAACTCTGAGCAACTAGAAATACTAAGTCGGCGTCACTTCAAGACAAAAGTCGACTCATGCGTTGATAAGATATCTACGTAACTTCGACAATAGAGTTATTTTATTCAGAAGCAAGAAGCTTGGATAGTGTATTGTTCTTCATCTTCATCTATTGTTTAATCTATGAAGAAAATGAAAAGACAAACAACAAGAATAAAAATATATAGAGACGACTATTATTCTTCACCTTCATCTTCTTCATATTCAATCTGCTCTGCTAGTGCTTAAAAAAATACTTCAAAAGAATAATCAGAGAATATTACCGATCCAAGGCTAATAACCTATGCAAATTTTCTTCCAGCAAGAGGTTCATCAAATTGAAGGATCAAATACACTTAGTGCCTAACAGTACTCAGATTCTTGATTAGAGGATTCATCCTGAAGACTTTTGTTCACCACCTTATTTCTCAATCTCCTTCTTACTTCTCTTGTAATAATTGAGTAAAGAATTTTTAGAATCCCCCTATAAAGGATTTAGGTTGTGGTTCTAAGAGTCTTCTTGCCAAAAGACTCAATTAGTTATGGTGCAAAATCTCTGATCTGACAGTTGGTTCTAAGAGTCTCCTTATCAAACGACTCAGACACTTGGATAGTGTATTCCTACCAAGGTAGTAAAAGAGTGGATTTACGCATATTTTGGAGAACCACTATAACTTTTGTGTCGTCTGTGATTGTGTTTTTTGTGCTTACTTTTGTTCTGTTGTGCTTACTTTTACTGTGATAAATTTCTGGTCAACAATCTGTGTGTGCAAATTCAGAGATAACTGAAATTAATTAAGATCATTTTTAAATCTCTATTCACCCTCCCACTCAAGAGAATTCTCAGATGATTTATTCAATTGTTCACACTTTTAAGTTAGTTTTATTTTCTTCCAAGTAGCCGTTAATCAAAATAACCCCATCCCCACCCCCGAGAGCTCTGATTTTAGATAAATTAATCTCAAGTCTCACTTAAAAGTGAAATTCACCTTTTTGTGCTCTGCATGATATTGATGCTCGGGGATCACTCCTCGTTTTATTATTACTTGACTATATTAGTGGGTGCACTTGCCCTTACCGTTGACAGTGTCGTTTTACTCTTTCGAGACATTGTCGTCGCGTGATGGTATGGGAGAGGGAGTTCACCGCGGTACTAGGCATTACTGATGTTGTTGTGCTGGCAAAACATTTGTTTCACATCTCTTTATTTGTCGAATAGAAGTTGCTACTGTTGTGCATACTTTCCACTGATGTCGAGCATTACTTTGGATAAGTTAGTCTGGTGTAGTAGTTCAGATTATGCGCCTCATTTTTTTTAGCCAAGGGAGCGCACTAACGGGTTGGCTCCTTACAGTTCCATAGTTGATGTTCTGTTAGCCGATCCTAACCTCATGGTTCTGGGTTCTACTGCCCCCTCCCCAAGCACCTTCCGAGGGTGCTTCCATGGCGCCTCCAGCTAAGGCATGGTAGATCTCTTCTTTGCTTAAGGATATGAATGTCGCAGTGATTGTATCACTTTTGCTTTTATTTTCTTGTTGTCTTAAGAGAAATATAACTTTTTTCCTCTCTTTGTAGATCGAGGTCCAGGACAGCATTGCCCATACGCGGAACGATCATTACATAGGCCTGAAGAAGGGGTTCCTCACACTTCAAGAGGAGCTCCACAGAGTGAAGAGTTCCCTTTCTGAATTGCAAGGGAGATGGGACCGCGACATTTTGCATTTTTTGTCAAATAGAGGCTGAGTTGCAAAGCAAGATGGAGAAATCATAGGCGAAGCTTAGGATGGAGAAGGTCCCCGTAGAGAAGATGGTTTGTCTGCTAGAGGATTTACAGGGTGTGACGGTTCGTCAGGATGTTGAGCTACGGTCTTTGAGGACCGAGGTGGGGAGAATTTCTTCGCTGGAGCATGCTGTGAAGGAGCTGAAGGCTGCAGGAGTTGCTGAGTATATGGACGCCCTAGCCTATATGTAAGAGTATTGTGTGCTTTCAAAGTAGATCAGCGAGTATATCATGACAAAGGATGTGGATTCCATGCAGGAGGATGAGAATGAGATGGGGTTCAAATGAGGGATGATGAAGACCACCATATAGTGGTGTACACTCGTAGTTGTGATGCTCCTGGTCATGGTATCAGAGGCCTCTCCGAGGATGAGCGCTCTGACGTTGATGTCGAGGAGTAGCTTATGTATTTGTTATATTTATATTTGTGTATTTATGTACTTGTATTCTTGTGCATATATGTGCATGTCATATATTGTATTTGTATCGTGCATTGTTGTATTGTCTGGGATGCCTTTTGTTGATTGCATGTTTGTTTTTGGATTGTTCCAGCTTGTGACATTACTTATGTAATGACTTTATTATGTTACTTTGTTAAGTTATTAGTACCAGTGGTATGGGGACAAGGCCTTGACGGTGTGGCAACCTATAACACAGGGAAAAGGGCGGACCTTCCATCTAGGGTAGTGCGAGGTCAAGGCAAACGTGTTGCAGGCTATATCTTGATATGTTGTGACCTACTACAAGGGTGAATGGAGGACCTTCAAACCATATTAGTTGATCAAAGGGACGGATCCCAAAGTTTTGGTGAAGGGCATGCCTTCTAACCTGACAACCGTGTGGGGGGCATGCCCTGGCAATTACACGACCTACTACAAGGGTGACGGGCGGACCTTCAAACTATGGTAATGAGAGGTCATAGGGGAAGACACCCCAGGGTTTTAGTGAAGGGTGGACCTTCGAACCTGGAAATTGCATGGGGCAGACCCTAGCGATTGCATAATCAAATACAAGGGTGAAGGACGGACATTCAAACCATGGTAGTGAGAGGTCATATGGGACATGCCCCAGGGTTTTGGTGAAGGATGGACCTTCAAATCTGGGAAACTAGTTGGAATTCCATGTGTTACCTTGACCTATGGCAAGGGAGTAAGGCAAACCTTTCGATCCATGGCAGTGAGAGGTCACTAGGGGGCAGGCCTCTAGTGGATGTTGGGTCCTTTAGAAAGGTCGGAGTCTCCATATGGGATACTCGATCACTCTATCAAGAGAGTCCAAATTCTCTGCTTAGGATATCAGAACAATCTGTTTGGAAGAGGTCAAAATATCTTCTTGGGAGGTCTGAACACTCTATTCGGAGAGGTCGGAGTCTCCACTTAGGAGATTCGAACACTTTGTTTGGAGAAGCCGGAGTCTCCACTTGGGAGGTTCGAACACTCTATTCGTAGAGGCTAGAGTCTCCACTTGGGAGGTCTGAACACTCTGTTCAGAGTGGCTCAAGTCTTCACTTGGGAGATCTGAACACTCTATTCTGAGAGGCCAGAGTCTCCACTTGGGAGATTTGAATAGTCGGTTTGGTATGATCCTGAACCATTCAATGAAATTGAAAATGACACTTGTTATTGGTGAGAAATTTGTAGCTTGTTACATGGATATTGAAAATATGAGATATAAGTAGAAAATTTGGGAATCCTAGACGTTCTACTGGTACAGAACAAGTTCTCCCCTGAGATGGTCGTCATGGGGGTTGTCCCTATATGGGCTCATTCTAGATCGGCTAATTCGGGGTTCTTTATTTGCATAAATATTACAAGGAGCCCCAGATAAATGAATTCTTTGATTTCTGCCTTTAGTCATGAACATTCTTCTATTTTATGCCTAGAATCTCGATGATTGTCGTAGTATATGGATTGGTCTCCAAAGTTTGTGGTGAGATCCATTGGTCTCTAAAGAGAGGGATAATCGTGGATAACAAGCAATACTTCCATTCACGAGGTATTGAGGGGAGTGAAGGTTTGATGTTGGTGTTGCCCCCATGATGATGGGCATTAAAGTGATGTCTGCTGTTTCTTTTGGGTTTCAGGGGTAGTCCTCGCTCTCTCTTCATTTTCTTGCCTTGTTATTGATATGGTTCTTCATAGTCTACCCTTCCGTCAATTTTTGCAGCGTTAGGCAATCCATCTTTGGCGGAAGCTTTGGTTCTCGTGATCCATACAAGCATGTCATGATTTAAAGGTAATAAAATTCAACTACCAAGCATATAAGTTAAGCAAGGGGTGTGAGATGCCTTTAAATCCCTTAATAGTGTGAGCGCTTGATCCTGGTTCTCCTTCACCTGACGGATGTGTTCTTCTAGGGAAGTAAAATGCACGATGAAGACATCTTCGAGAAGTAGCATGTTGTCAATAGGAGTGTTATTGGAGACCTGATTGATGAATTCTCTGGACAAGCACTCGTTGGGTGCATTCATGGTCCTCTATTATGCGATTAGTTCTTCTTGCCATTTACTATCAATCATGAGTATCGTTATATTGAAGCTACTATCTTCAAAGTTTTCATAGATGCTTAAGGAACAACTTCCCACTAATGGTGTCAAACTATTCTGGAAAAATCGACGGTCCTATAGACCTGTTTGAATTGTACTGTTTTAGCTAGAGAGCAGTCGAGCACGTAAACAGTCAATATAGGTTGATATGGGCGAGGCGACTAGTAAAAAAAATTTTAACGTGGAAAACCTCATAAATCGGTGAAATACTACATGACTGGAGTTGTTCCGACCAAACTTCACTATGCTTTAGTTTCTTACAACTCTTTGAAGAGAAGGTGAGGTTGTCTCTGAGAGTGATAGGCCACTGCACGAGGAACTGGGTATTTTATTAGCTGTTGTAGGGAGCGTTACGCTCTGAGCACTTTGACGGTTTTTGTTGGTGCTTAAAAGTTATGGATGCACGTTCTACACGGCTTGAAGTCTATGGCTTGTCTCATATTTCTTGTAACATCTCCATCTGTCTCAAGGAATATAACAGAAGGTCCGGCCGTGAATCCCGTCATATTCGACAAACAATCAGCGGAGTTACGCATTGAATCCAAACTATAAACGCATTCTAATTCAGAGTTACATTCTAGCAGAATCTTTTTAAGTAAAAGAACCCAACACCGAGAATGTCCACTAACCAACAAGTAGGAATGATATTCAAAATACACAAAGAGTTTGGTCTTAAGGTCTTACAAACTATTTTCTCATCAAAAGTGTTTTAAGAACATCGGCACACAGGCCGGCCACACATGAGAACAATAAAAGATTCATCTTTGAACCTTCAAGGGATAGCCAACACAACATAAGAGACTTTAGCCCACTACTTTCCACTTGGCTCTCCAGTACCTGCACAAGTACAACCCACCAAGATGTGGCAAAACAAGACAACGGTCAGTATTAGCTGACCAAATTATAACGACCTCACCCCTCACTCGGAGTGGCGGTTCTCCTTCCCTGCAAACAAGTAGAATGGCAGTTTATATATATTACAACTACTACAGGCATTGTCACGCATGTCCACACGTCCTGTGCACTCAAGACACATTATCAGTGTATTGGAATCCCAGCCCCACCACCGTACTCAGTGACGGTCCACATTTGAGCATTGTTAGTCTTTCTGGTCCGTAGCCTAAGACTCTCTCATATGCTACGACAAATTCAAGGGCTCTCTTACAGATTCATGTCAGTGACTCACTCCAAGTCGAATGTCATAAGGAGGGTACAGTTCAGCCATAACTCGTTGCTCAAGCTCCCAGGCGCAACAAACCACGATGCGAGTGTAACACCCCAAAATCTAGAAAACAAAACAGAGTTCTTGGGTTGCTATTGTCAGGCGATAGTGGGTATCGCTGGCGATAGCACTCGACGCTTTCAACGAATCGTCGAGTGAGCTATCAGAGTGGCGACAATGAGTATCGTCGGGTGATACTTCCACGTGTGTCAAGACACGTGTCGAGTGACTGGTAAGCAACCGAAGAGTGGTGGCTGATTGAGGTCAAATCGGTTATGTCCGCTATCGCCAGACGATAGCCGATATCGCGCGGCGATATCGTTATGTTTGAATTATCAGCTGAAATCGTGGCCCTTCATTCCTATTGAAGAGAGGATTGTGTGGCCGGGTTTACTCCCGAAGTCACTTAAGCAGAGGAGTGGAGAAAAGAGAAGTTATTTCTCTTCTCTCTCTCTCTCTCCTCCTTTTCATTTACTCTCTTGAAAGAAAGAGCTAAGGAAGAATTGAGGGCTGAAGCTGAACTTTGTGAGCTTGGAGAAGAAAATCTCGTGGTCAAAATCGAGAACTAAGGCAAGATCCATGAAGAGGAAAGCGAGGTGCTCCTTTCCAGTCGGATAGAACGCTTGCTCATGGCTCCGAAACGAAATACAAGGGTAATGATCTTCCTTCTTGGACAAATGAAGTCCTCCTTTTTGCATAAGCATGAAATCCCCACTAACAGTAGAGAATCGAGGGAATTCTAATGGGTTGATACGTGATATCCCCGGTTAGTTTGCATTTAGATCCAGAAATCACAGTACGGAATATGCATGTTGTGTGAAACCCATCTGGACAGGTTGGTTTGGATTGGTGATGTTTTATTTTGCGTGTCGGAGAAGACTCTGAGTATAAATGGGTAATTTATGGAGTCAGAGCGCTGTGCCTGTGAATATGAGTAGCAGGAAGTACTGGAGATGTGCTCAAGGAAAATACCCAGAAAGTTTCACGATTTTGATAACTGTTGGATATCGTCGGGCAACAGTGAGTATCGCTGGCGATAGCTCTTGGTGAGCTATATTTTTGTGAAAGTCCAGTGTTTTTGGCACTACAGGATGCTATAGGGCCTTCTGGATAGATGTTTCAGTAATGACTGAGTCTGAGTGCAGAAAGAGAAGTTCTATTGCTAACGCCAAGCGATAGTGGCTATCGCTGGCGATAGCTCCCAGATAGCATTTTGATTATAAAGCCTGTCTCTCGGAGACTGTGTGGCTAGTATGTGAGTTGTAGCTTGGTGCTTAGCTCTGATGGTCGTGAGAGCCCATCTATTAAATGTAACGCAGTTATGTTAAACTCCTCGGAAAATGGTGATGTGACCCGCGCTTGTCATTAGTAGCCATGAGAGTTTCGGCTTTCGGCATTGACATGACAATATGAGAAACGGGAAAAGGCTGAACCTTTACCTGCCCTAAGTCGTGGTGTTATAGACTGTTGTCATGAGGGAGGAGAGTCTTGGCTATATGCTAGATAATGATGCTCATAGTTTTCCGTCAGTCTCAGACTGTGACGGTGGTGGGACCCTGGGTTTTCCGGTACACCGAGAATGTGTCATGAGTGCACTGAGCGTTTGGCCGTTGAGTCAAACGTTTGTGATATTTTGAATGATGCTTAAGTTGTACCTTCTTGTGATATATCTGGATATATAAATGTTATGCCTGCAGGGAAGGAATATCGCTGCCCCGGGAATGGGGTAGGGTTGTTATAAATTGGTCAGTTGAAAGCTGATCGTTGCCTTATTTGCCACTGGCTGGTGGAATATTCCTTGTGCTGGTACTGGAGAGCCGAGTAGGAAATAGCAGGTTGTTGCCTTGTTGCTATGCCGACCTTCGAAGGTTAAGCAAAGAATTTTATTGTTTTCATGTGTGGCCGGTCTGCGTGCTGATGTATGTAAACCACACTTTTGAAGTATAACTGTAATGTCTTAAGGCCGTGACTTTTATGTATTTTGTAAATATTCTTGAGATATTTATATATAGTGGACATTCGAATGTATTGAGTTCAAGTTAACCCATGAAGCTTCTGCTAGAATGCTCTGAGTTAGGATTCATGTAGTTTATGATATTAACATGTAACCCCGTTGACTGTCTGTAAAATATGGCGTGGGGCCCCGGCCAGACCCTCTATTATATTTTATATGACGGGTGGAGGTGTTACAATTTGGTATCAGCTTATTTTGATCTTCCTCCTACGAATTCGTGGTCGAATCCTATTGAGGGGTAGTGAGCGCGTATTTGTGTTTACCATTATAACAAAAATGAACTCAAAAATGTCCACTTAGGAATGAAAATACACGTATTTTAGGAACCTGCGTGTTCCTAACAGTCGTTGTTTGGCATTTGAGCAGTCGTTAAATTGTGTATTTTATACGTATAGGTGACTAAATGTGTTGCAAGCAGTCTGAACCCCAACGTTCTGTTGAGAGTGCAACACCAACTGATGTGCCCACACCTCCTCCTTCTACAAAAACAGTACACTTAGTTGTTGAGGCAGTGTTTGCAATGATAAATTGATAGCCGACTGGTCAGGCGCGGCCTGCGATGGTGCGAGTACGAGCTAGTGTGGCCGAAGTGCCTATTGAGGCTTTGGTTGATTGGCGAGCAACTGAACGGCAGCTAAAGCACTTCATGAGCTTTAGTCCTCCTACGTTTACGGGTGCAGGATCTCCAACACAGGCAAAGGACTGGCTTTCATGTGTCAAGTAGAGCTGTCACGGTTCCGGTTCGGTTCTGGTTCTACTAAAACCATGAACCGAACCACTAAGGTAACAGTTCTTCAAATTAGAACCAAAACCTTATTTGGTTTGCCGGTTCCGGTTCTGGTTCCGGTTCCAGCTTAATTTTTGGAACCGTCGTGTCAACGGTTCCGGTTACGGTTCAATAAGAACCAAAACCAAACCGACCACTATCGGTTTGGTCCGGTTCCATGCGGTTCGGTCCGGTTCCAATCGGTTTCAACTAAAACCAAAATCAAGCTTGACGTAATGAAATAAAAGCGGGCTCCAAAAAGTAAAACTCAAAACAATATCAAAATAAAAATAATTATATTGCGCATTTCTCGACGGTCTTTTCCGCGATCAGTGGCATAATATCAATTATATTCCTACGCGTGTAGACTTGCCACGAATTCTAGTTGGCTTGTGAAGTCTCATTGACATGCTCAACCGTAACAACTGTCTACAATTAGTTGTCTTTCATGATTAATAATAAATAGTAGTTGTATATCTTCTATATTTTTTAAATAAAATATTTCAAAAAAAATATGTAGGTAAAATTGAAAATATATTATATAACTGTATAAAAATAAAAAATATACTGCACAAATTAACTCCAAACCGCACCAATGTTAAACCATATCATACGATTTTTATGTAGTGGAGTTTTGTTCGGTCCAAAATCGACCTCTTTTAGTGCGATTGCGGTTTGGGTTCAAACTGCACCAGCTTCACTCATGATAGTAAGTATAAATATTATAGATAAATTATAAAATAATAACAATATAATAATAAAAATAATAATAATAATAAACGGGGTACGGTTCGGTTCTACTTCGGTCCGGTTCGGATCGGGTCTAAAAATCTTGAAACCGCTTGAGACTTGTATGTTGCGGTTCCGGTTCCGGTCAGGATAATAAAATGTAAAAACCACACCCAGACCAATGCTGTTCACGGTTCCAAAATTCAAACAGGAACCCGAATAATTTCTGAATGGTTCGGTCCGATTCTTTGCGATTTCGGTTCGGTTTGCGGTTTTCGGTTTTAAGTGACAGCTCTAGTGTCAAGAGGATATTGACAACGATTGAAACAGCAGAGGGACAGAAGGTCACCTTGGCCACTTTCTTATTGGAAGGAGGGGCTCGGCTTTAGTGGGATGAGTTGGAGTTACACCACTTCGCGGGCAGACAACTATCAGAGATCTCGATAGAGGAGTTTTTGAGATTGTTCTTGGCAAAGCATTTGTCGTCGTCGCAGTGAATTGCCATGAAAAATGAGTTCCAGCATTTGACTCGGGGCGGAAGTAGTGTTGATAACTACTTGCATGAGTTTACCAGGTTGGGACGATATGCAGGGTCTACTTTTGCTGACGAAGAGCGTAAGAACAATAGGTTCTACGAGGGACTGTGGGATGAGCTGAGGTTACTGCTCTCGGGTCCGATGAACCAAGGGTTTCAAATATTGGTGGATACTGCTCGTTCGTTGGAGAAGGACATGAAGAGGGTACAGGGCAAGAGGGACTTGGCGGTGAAAAAGCTTGAGTTTAAAGTGTCAACTTCTTCGAAGTCGTATTATCATAAATGGAATAGGAAGTCCAAGTCTTCTGGACAACACCATCTACTATTGCTTCAGGAGCAACGTCTGGGCAAAACACACGTACATGTTATACTTGTGGCAAGTCAGGGCATTTTACCCGTGATTATACCAGTGGCCTTCCAAGGACGGAAAAGAAGGTAGGAGCATCGTATGTTAAGAAGGGAAAGGCGGTGGAGTCTACTGCATCCCAGTATGCTCCAGCTCAGCCGAGGGTGTACAATCTTGGCCAATAGGAGACCATCAAACAAATTGATGTCATCACAGGTATGAGTAGTATATAATTTTCATGATATATATACGTTGTACCTTGTGAATTGCTTGTGTATAACTTGGTAAGTGTAGGCTTTGTCCTTATTCGGGGCTATCCGGCGAGAGCACTGTTCGATAAAGGTGCTTCGCATTCGTTTCTATCTGAGGACTTTGTATCACGGATCGGAGTGCGAACTTTTATGACGATAGATAGATTAAAGGTGTTGTTATCTAACGGAAGTGTGATGCGTGTGGATAGGTCTTATTGTGTTGAGGTGCGGATATGAAGTCGGGATTTTGAATTGGAAGCATCTGTGGTGCCGATATTTGAGTTCGATGTAATTTTTTGTATGGACTGGTTCTCGAAGCAGCGTGCTTGTGTAGATTGCAACTCAAAGTAAGTCACATTGGGACAGAACACCGAGCTAGAGACAAAGTTCGCTGGTATGCGAGGATCGAGCAAGATATTGATGTTTGCTCTCTAGGTAGTCAAGACGGTTCAGAAGGGCACAGAGTTGTTCTTCACACTATTGGAGGTTATTGAGCCAAAACCCAGTTTGAGTGACGTTCCTATTGTGTCAGAGTATGTCGATGTGTTTCCTAAGGATCTCCCTAGGTTACCGCCCCAACGAGAGATTGACTTTGTTATTGAGTTTGTGTTAGGTGCGAAACCAGTGGCTCGCTCTCCGTACCGGGTAGCGCCAAAGGAAATGACGGAACTAAAAGTTCAAATACAAGAATTGTTAGAGCAAGGTTATATACGTCCAAGTATATCACCTTAGAGTGCACCAGTCCTCTTTGTGAAGAAGGATGGAAGCTTGCGTCTATGCATTGATTATCGAGAGCTGAACAAGCTGACATAGAAGAATAAATATCTGATACCACAGATTGATGACTTGTTCGATCAGCTGGTTGGATCAACTATATACTCGAAGCTAGATTTAAAGTCTGGCTATTACCAGTTGAGGATTCGGGAATGTGACATTCCCAAGATGGCATTTAGAATACGCTACGATCATTATGAGTTCACTGTAATGTCGTTTGGGCTAACAAATGTATTATCGATATTCATGGACTTGATGCATCAAACTTTTAGGGAGTACTTAGACCTATTTGTAATCGTCTTTATCGACGACATATTAGTGTACTCTCAGTCAGAAGAAAATCATGAAAATCATTTGAGGATGGTGTTGCACACCCTGAGAAGAAACAAACTTTATGCCATGTTCTCAAAGTGCGAATTTTGGATGTCGTCAGTGGCTATTATTGGCCATGTGGTTAGTGGAGAGGGTATTTCGGTTAGGGCTGTAACGGTTTGGTTTGGTTCGGTTTTTGATTAAAACCACTACCCGAACCACCCGCATGTGATTCCAAAAATCTAAAACCAAACCGTGCACACCATTGGAACCGAACTGAACTGAACCGTACAGTTTGGTTTGGTTCGGTTCGGTTTGAGGGGTTTAAAAATATGAACAAATAATTGGGACATGAAGATAAATAACGCATGAACATAAAAACAGATAAACAAATTTAGATAAATTTATTTTTATGAAAGAATTTTGCAATTATGCACCCGACTATAATAATCGTGTTCTATAATAAGTCATGTTCTTTAATAAATCGTGTTCTAATATAATTAATTATGAAACCAAAAATATTGACGTCTAGTTCTAGTAAGTTGTAACAATTAATAAGAGTGAAGACCTAACTATATTGATAATATATTAAAATTTTATTAAAGCTAATACGGTTCGGTTCGACTCGATTCGGTTTGACAATCCAAACCATGAACCGAACCGAACCACATGGTTTTTTAAAAAACGGAACCATGACCGAACCGGAAGCTACTAAAACCGAACTGAATCGTGCGGTTTGGTTCGGTTCGGTTTGGTTATGCGGTTTGGTTGGTTCGTACTTACAGCCCTAATTTCGGTGGATCTGGCGAAGATAGTTGCGATACGGGAGTAGTCTGTGTTGTCTATTATAGCAGAAGTCAGGAGCTTTCTTGTACTTGCTGGCTACTACAGACGCTTCATGAAGAACTTTTGGCGGATAGCCTTACCTCTCACCACACTGACGAGGAAAGATTATAAGTTCATTTGGACGCCTAAGTGCGCACGAGCTTTTGAAGAGTTAAAGAGTAATTTGACCACGACGCCTATCTTGAGTTCGCCATGTAGTACAGACGGCTATTATGTATATAGTGATGCATTAGGGAGCGGTTTAGGCTGCGTTCTTCTTCAGTTCGGAAAAATGATAGTTTATGGTTCACTCTAGTTGAAAGTGCACGAGCAGAACTATCCACTCCACAACTTAGAGTTAGCGGCTATGATTTTTACACTTAAGCTGTGGCGGCACTACTTATATGGCGTGAAAATTGACATCTTCACGGACAATAAGAGCCTTAAGTACTTAATAGATCAGAAAGATCTGAACATGCGACAGCGGAGGTGGATGGAGTTCCTCTAGGACTATAAATTCCAAATACATTACAATCCTGGGAAGGGAAATGTGGTCGGAGATGCCTTGAGTCATAGGACTCCAGCAAGGGATAATTGGTTACAGATGCATGATGAGCATCTGATCCAGAAGTTTGAGGTCTTAGACATTTCTTGTGTTGATAAGAATGCCACTGCAAATGCGTGCTTGAACTAGACGGAGGTGCAATATGACCTCGCGGACAGGGTTCGGCAAGCGATGGAACTTGATGAGAGCATGAAGCGATATGCAGCGGATGGGTCAAATTCCCAATTCTCCTTAGAAGACGGGTTTTTAAGAAAATATGGTCGTTTGTGCGTCCCAAATGTAGGTAAACTACGTGAGGAGTAGATGTATGAGGCACACTTTACAAAATACTCAATCCACCCAGTGAGCACAAAGATGTACAGGGACATGAAAAAGAAATTCTGGTGGCCAGGTTTAAAGAAGGACATGACTCTTTACGTGGCGAAGTGTCAGACTTGCGTCTTGGTGAAAGCGTAATGTCAGAAGCTTAGAGGTTTCCTAAAGTCATTTCCAATTACGGTATGGAAGTTCATTGATATCTCTATAGATTTTGTGCATGGATTGTCGAGATCACAGAGCGGGAACGATGCCGTGTTGGTGATCGTTGACCGATTGACAAAGGTATTACACTTCATACCGAACAAGAAATGCAATTCAGTTGAAAAGTTGGCTAAGTTGTATGTTGACAACATAGTACGTTTGTACAGTATGCCCTGTAGCATCGTCAGTGACTGAGATGGGCTCTTTACTTCAAATGATTGGATACTAATCCACCAGTTGTTGGGTACTCAATTGAAGTTCAGTGCGGCTTTTCATCTGCAGACAGATGGTCAGACCGAGAGGACCAACAATACAATAGAGGATATGCTCTGTATGTGCGCTTTGAATTTCGGAAAGAGGTGGGAGGACCATCCTTATATGATCAAGTTCGCTTATAATAATAACTATCAAGCTAGCATTCAGATGGCGCCCTTCGAAGCTTTATACAGTAGGAAGTGTCGTACTCCTTTAGGTTGGGTGGAAACAAGCGATTCAAGGTTGTATAAGCGTAAAGAGGTCGAAGATACAAATTCGACTATACCCGCTATACGAGAGAGACTATTAGTAGACCAAGATAGGCAAGCAAAGTACTATAATGTCAAGCACCGAAACGTGGAGTTTGCGGTGGGCGATTGGGTATATTTGAAGATAAAGCCATTCAAATGCATATCTAGGATTCAGCGCATGAAAAAGTTGAGTCTGAGGTATCTTGGTCCGTTTGAAGTGGTTGAGCGGATTGGAGAATCTTCCTATCGGTTAACTCTTTTGGCGGAGCTAAGTGGCTTGCACGATGTGTTTCACATATCGGTACTGTGAAAAGCTGTGAAAGAGTCAACACAAGTGATCGCGGATGATCGAGTATCGGTCGATCGTGGGATGACGACGAAGGTTAGGCCCATTCGGATCGAGGATACGGAGATCAAGTAGCTGCAAAATAAAGCAATCGGAATGGTCATAGTCCATTAAGATAATTGTGGCTGTGAAGAACTGACATGGGAGCGTTAGAAAACCATGCACGATGAGTTTCCCGAGTTGTCTGTAAAATAATATTATAACATATTTGTTGGTGTTTTTACCTACAGATGAATAAAATTTCGAGACTAAATTTCTATAAGGAGGGAAGGTTTGTAATACCCCAAAATCTAGAAAACAAAACAGAGCTCTCGGGTTGTAATCGCCGGGTGATAGTGGGTATCGCTCGCGATAGCACTCGATGCACTCAACTCACTCGATGCACTCAATGCACTCGACGCTTTCAAAAAATCGTCGAGTGAGTTATCAGAGTGGCGATAGTGAGTATCGCTGAGCGATACTGCCACATGTGGCAAGACACGTGTCGAGTGGTTAGTAAGCGGTCGAAGAGCGGTCCCTGACTGAGGTCAAAGCGGTTATGGCCACTAACGCCAGGCGATAGCCGATATCGCACGACGATATCGTTATGTTTGAATTGTCAACTGAAATCGTGGCCCTTCATTCCTATTGAAGATAGGATCGTGTGGCTGGGTTTACTCTCGAAGTCACTTAAGTAGATGAGTGGAGAAAAGAGAAGTCATTTCTCTTCTCTCACCCTCTCTCCTCCTTTTCATTTACTCTCTTGAAAGAAAGAGCTAAGGAAGACTGAGGGCTGAAGCTGAACTTTGTGAGCTTGGAGAAGAAGATCTCGTGGTCATAATCGAGAACTAAGGCAAGATTCGTGAAGAGGAAAGCGAGATGCTCCTTTCCAGCTGGATAGAACGCTTGGTCATGGCTCCGAAACAAAATACGAGGGTAACGATCTTCCTTCTTGGACAAGTGAAGTCCTCCTTTTTGCATAAGCATGGAATCCCCCACCAAAAGGTGAAAAATCAAGGGAATTCGGATTGGTTCATACGTGATATCCCCAGTTAGTTTGCATTTAGATCCGGAAAATGCAGTATGAAATAGGCATGTTGTGTGAAATCCATCTGGACAGGTTGGTCTGGATTGGTGATGTTTTATTTAGCCTGCCGGAGAAGACTCCGAGTATAAATTGGTAGTTTTTGTAGTCAGAGGGTTGTGCTTGTGAATAGGAGTAGTATGAAGTACTAGAGATGCGCTCCAGGAAAATACCCAGAAAGTTTCACGGTTTTGATAATAGTTGGATATCGCCGGATGACAATGAATATCCCTGGAGATAGCTCTTGGTGAGCTATATTTTGTGAAAGTCAAGATTTTGTCAAACCGCATAAGCCCCACAGGTTGTATTTAGTCCCACATCGTTTGTTGTAATTCCCTCTCCTCCCCCAGTTTCTATAAATAAGGGAGCATACCTTTGTAATAATTATCTTTTTGGAGCAATAAAGTTTGCGGTTTATTTACCTCTTTTAATCATTTTTCACATGGTATCATAGGAAACCGATCCTTTGCTTCAAGAAGATCGCGGTTTGTTGCTTTAATCGCGCGACCTATTTCTTTCGATTTGTCCGTCTTCTTTCCCTTCCCTTCCCTCCCTTGCTGCTCGCTGTGCTTGCGCCTTGCTTCCTCCCGGGCTTTTCTGTTCGCCCGACTTGACTTATTACCCGCGTGTTCCTCTTCATGAAGTTTTCTCTTCTTTGTTGCGAGTTCTGCCTTTGGTTGCGGTTTATTCCTTACCGCTGGTGTGTTGTCGCCTTGACCGGGCAGCCTCGTGCTCTTTTCTCTTCTTCTTGGCACTTCTTTGCTAGTCACTTGTCTCTTCTTTGCTGCGAGTCCGCATTTTGGTCGCGGCTTGTTCCTTGCCACTGGTGTGTTGGCACCGTTCCTGTGCAGTCTCTGCCACCTTATGCGACCTGTTCTTGGTCGGTTTGTTCCCGCAGTCTGTTCGCGGTATTTTGGTTCGCGTGGTTTCTTCGCTTCGCTGTTGTTTTCGGTTTGTATTTTGTAAACCACACGATTTTTTTCCTTCTAGTCGTGCGGTTTGCGCCTTGTTCGCGCGATCGTCTTTCTCTTCTTTCTTCTCGCGCGAATTCTCCGCCTTTGGGTCGCAACATTTTTTGCTGCTGGTGTGTTGACACCGAGACCGGGAGGCTTGTTTTTTCCCTTGTCCGCGTGCTTCTTCTCCTTTCTTTTCTCGCTGAAGTTTCTCTAACCGCTGCGGGTTTCGCATCTTAGTCCGGTTTCTTTCTTTCTTCCCGCCTTTTAGTCGTGGATTCTTTCTCGCCGCTGGTCTGTGTGACTTTGACCGGGCGGTCTCCTTAGTCTCTCTTTCTTCTTCATTGTTTGTGTCGACTTGTTTCTAACCGTGCGGTTAGTATTTCTGCTTTCCGGCTTCTTCTTGAGGATGGCTTCTCTTCTCTCTTCTACCACTTGTGCTCTTGTGGTCTCCTTTGATAAATGACTTATTGACTAGGGTGTCACTTGTCACATGACTGACAACTCTCGTTTATTTTCCTCTTTGCTTGAGACAAACAGGTTGTCTCCTATTGTTGTTGCTGATGGGACCTCTGCTCCTGTGCATGGTATTGGCACTGTGCATCTCTCTTCGACTTTGCTACTAGAGGACACTCTTTATGTCCCTACTTTCCCGTGCAATTTACTCTGTTCATGCTCTTTGCACCCAGTTAAATTGCACTGTTACTTTTACTGACACCACTTGTTCTTTCTCTGATTCTGTCTCTAAGGCTACAATTGCTACTGGTACTGCTCATGGTAGCCTGTTTTATCTTGACAATGTTGTTTCTCTTTCTGCTTCTTCCTCGGTTCAACTATGGCATCGTTGTCTTGGTCATCCTCCTTCTCACCTCATTCATCAACTTTTTCCAGACCTTCCTTTTGACGATTTGCCTTTGAACTGTGAAGCATGTGAGTTGGGCAAACATCATCGCTCTTCTTTCCCAGCTCGAACGAGGTGTTGTTCTTCGCGTTCTTTTGAACTTGTTCACTCTGACGTCTGGGGTCCTTCTCTTGTTGCTATTGTTGGTCGCGGAAGCTAGTACTTTGTCACATTCATTGATGATTTTTCCAGATGCACTTGGCTGTATCTCTTGAAGGATCGTTCTGAATTGTTCTCTGTATTCACTGCATTTTATAATGAGGTCTTCACACAGTTTCGTGTGCCCATTCAGGTTATTCGTACTGATAATACCAAAGAATATGTCAGCCATCAATTCTCTTCTTTTTGTGCGAGCAAGGGTTTGATTCATCAAACAAGTTGTCTGTATACCTCTCAAAAAAATGGTGTTGATGAACGCAAGAATTGTCATCTTCTGGATGTTGCTCGCAGTCTTTCTTTTCAAATGAATGTACCTCGGTCTTATTGGGGTCATGTCATTCTTCTTGCTTGCTATCGCATTAACCGTATTCCCTCGTCTGTTATTCAGGGCAAGACTCCTTTTTTAGTCTTATATCCAGAGGCCGAACCATTTCCTTTGCCTCTTAAAACCTTTGGTTGTACAACCTTTGTTCATATCCCTTCTCCTGGACGGGACAAACTTTCTCACCGCTCGGTTAAATGCATATTCCTTGGCTATTGTCCTACTCAAAAGGGGCATCGCTGTATTGATCCTCTCCTATACAAACAGTACATTTCTGCCGATGTTACCTTCTTTGAAGATACTTCATATTTCTCCCCTTCTTCTTCTCTCGTACCTACCGATACTTCTTCTTCCTTGCCTATTCTCTCGGCCCCTCCGCCAGAGCCGGTTCTTTTCACATCTCCTCCTATTGCTCCGTCTCTTTCTCGGTAGCATGTTGTGTTGCCCTTGGAACTCTCTGTGCCTGTTCCGGGGCCTTTTCTTTCTACTTCCAGTACGTTGCCTCCTCCGGCGAGTAGTGATCTCGATCTTCTAATTGCCTTGCGAAAGGGCGTTCGTCAATATACTCAACATCCAATTGGTGTGGTTGTCTCATATGCTCAGCTTTCCCCAACTACCAGGCATTTTGCTTTTACTATTTCTTATACTGCCATTCCAAAAATATATCAAGAAGCTCTTGTTATTCCTCAGTAGAAAGATGTTATGGATGAAGAAATGAGCATGTTAACTGAGAGAGGGACTTAGACTCTTGTCCCTCCACCTCTAGGCATTGATGTGGTTAGATGTCGGTGGATCTTTGTGGTTAAGTATCTTCCAGATGGATCTGTTGAATGATATAAGGCACAGCTTGTTGCCAAAGGATTTACTCCGATATATGGGGTGGATTTCTTCGATACCTTTTCTCCTGTTGCTCGCATCAGCATTATCCGTATTCTCTTCTCTATAACTATTAATAGAGACTGGGAAATTTCTCAGTTGGATGTTAAGAATGTCTTCCTTTATGGGGATTTGCAAGAGGTGGTATACATAGATCAATCTCCTGGGTATGTTGCTCAGGTGGAGTCTCAGGTGTGCAAGCTTCGGAAGATGATTTATGTTTTAAAGTAGAGTCCACGAGTCTGGTTTGAAAAGTTTAGTGCAGTTGTTTCTCTTATTGAGTTCACTCAAAGTTCTGTTGATCATTCTTTGTTTATACGCAAGAGTACTAAAGGCCTTGTAGTTCTTGTTGTCTACGTTGATGATATTCTTTTGACTGGTGATGATAAGGAGGGCGTTGATCTAGCCAAACAACATCTTCGACAACACTTTGTCACTGAGGATATGAGACCACCAAAGTACTTTCTGGGAATTGAGATTTCATGAAAGAGGACCTCGATGGTTCTTTCACAGCAGAAGTATGCGCTAGATCTCCTAAAGAAGACAGGTCTTCTTGGCACGAAACCTGCTCGTTGCACGATGGCTGTTGGTGATGATAAAGGCTGGACTGATGATTCTCCTCTTCTCCAAGATTTCACTGTATATAGGCGTCTTGTAGGCAAACTTATATATCTGACTGTTACTAAACCAGATATCTGTTATGCAGTTGGGAAGATCAGTCAGTTTATGCAAAGTCCTAGAGAGTGTCATTTACGCTCGGCCATGAAGATTCTGGTGTAACACCCCAAATATCCCCAAGACAAAATGGAGATTTTGTAGGCTGACACGGCCTGGGACACGGGCGTGTCCCAGGGCGTGTTGAGGGGGGGCTGACACGCCCGGCGACACGGGCGTGTCGGAGGGCGTGTCCAGCCAGGTGTCGTGTGTGTTGGCCAGCGACTTACAGGCGGCAAGGTCGGGCGGCGTGTCGCTTGACACGGCCTGGGATACGGGCGTGTCCCAGGGCGTGTCCGGGGCGTGTCCGACACGTGTCCATCCTGGGCGTGTCGAGGTGTCGACCTGGCGGTTGGCGGTCGTCAAGCGGCGACACGGCCTGGAACACGGGCGTGTTCCAGGGCGTGTCCAGGCTTGGTCGACGAGCGTGGGGCAGCGGTCGACGTCGACGATAGTCGAGCTTGAGGGACACGGCCATGGACACGGGCGTGTGCCTTGGCCGTGTACTTCTCTGGTTCGTTTTGGCAATTGTGTGTGGCCGTGTTACAGGGGTGACACGGGCGTGTCGATTGACTGACACGGGCGTGTCAGGTCCGACACGGGCGTGTCCGAGCCCGTGTTCTGGTATCTTTTGAGTCGGTTGCTAACCGACTGGGGGTACACGGCCTGTGACACGAGCGTGTCACAGGGCGTGTCAGGCTTGTTGAAATGTTTTTCAGAGCAGATCTCGGCCGTTCGTTTTCTTCTATTTAGATCTTGTGGTGCAAAGCCTTTCCAGCTTCTATATGGCCGTGGATTGAGATGAAATCTCATTCTCACTTAGCCATTCTCTTTCTAAAGAGAAGAAAGAGAGGAGAGCTTGGAGGAGGAGGAGGAGGAGCTTTCCGGCCGCCGGTGGAGCTTCGTTGGTCTGAATCGAGAGCCGAGTTCAGCGTTGCGGAGGCAAGGCCGCTGCGGTGATTTCCATCCGGCTAGTTCTTCCATGGCGCCGAAGCGATCGTCAAGGGTAATGGTCTTTCTTTCTTGGGCAGGTGAAGCCCTTTGTTTATGCATGTGCATGGGATCCTCCATCAAGAGATGGAAAAGCGTAAGCGATTCCAGCAGTTGAGTCTGCATCTAGAGCCGGAAGTATGTAGTACGGCATAGGCATGCTGTGTGAAGCCCATCCAGACGTATGTCGGGATTGGTGATGTTTATATTGCGAACCGGAGAAGACTCCGTGTATTCATCGTTTAGCCTACGGAGATGGTGAGGACGATGTGCTTGGTGTGAAGGATGCTTTGCATAGCTCCTTTGGTTGCATGCTTGTTAAGAGCTGGTTGTTGGAGTGCGGACACCTCTGAGTGGGTGGGCGCGTGAGGTCTTCAACAGGGGTTTGGAGGCTTATGCCCATTCCACCAAGTGGCGATGTTAAGATCGGGTGAGCGGTCGATTGGTAGCAAAGCAGCAGGGCGAATTCCCTAGGCTTGTTACACTACGGGGGTAGGTCGACTGGTAGTGCTCACGGGTTTTGGAGAGGTGCGTACCTCTGAGTGAGACGGGTGCGTGAGGTCTTCAACAGGGGTTTGGAGGCTTATGCCCGCCTACCAAGTACAAACCATAAAGGTGTCCTGAGTGCACGGAGCGCCTGGCATTGAGGCCGGCGTTTGTGATGTTGTGTGTGATATATATATTGTGATTGCTATACATGCAGGGAAGGAACCACTGCCCCGGGTAAGGGGTAGGGTCGTTATAATTGGTCAGCTGAATGCTGACCGTTGTTTTGTTTATCACCCATGGGGTGGACGTCCATATGCAGGTGTTGCGGGCTGATTGGATTGAGCGGGCAGAAGCCCATGCTGCTGGTAGGCCCTTGAAGGCCGTGCGAAGTGTTGGATTTCATGTGTGGCCGGCCTGCGTGCCGATGTATGAACTTATATATTTGTAAAGAGAAACCTGTAAGGCCTTAAGGCCGTGTGCGGTGTACTCGTGTAAACATTCCTGGTGTTATATATAAATATGATATTTATATAGTGTGGACATTCATTGTTATGAGTTCTATAACTTAAAATCTTCCGCTAGAATGCTCTGAGTTAGGATGCGTGTATAAAGGTTTTTGATACTCTCAAGTGACTCTCTCGTCTGTCTGTGAAATATGGCGTGGGGCCCCGGCCGGACCCTCTGTTATATTCCATGTGACGAATGAGGGTGTTACATCTGGAGTATGTGAAAGGGTCTCCAGGAAAGGGTTTGTTATTTCAGAAGAATGGTCATCTAAAGATTGCAGCATATTCTGATGCCAGCTGTGCTGATAACAAGGAGGATAGAAAGTCTACATCAGGTTTTTACACTTTTGTAGGAGGAAACCTGGTTAGTTGGAAAAGCAAGAACCAGGTAGTGGTTTCAAGGTCAAGTGTTGAAGTAGAGTATAAGAGCATGGCCTCAACTACTTGCGAGTTAAAGTGGATACGGCTGCATATACTTGTCTTGGGAGAAGTCTATTACCATCCTCTTCCTATGTTCTATGATAACAAAACCGCCATTTATATTTCAAGGAATTCTGTCTTTCATGAGAGAACAAAGCATATTGAGGTTGATTGCCATTTCATTAGAGAGGAGATTTTGAAGAATCAAGTTTGTACTCCATTTGTTACCTCAGAGAGAGAACTAGCTGACTTCTTCACCAAGCCGGTTACTCCATCTGAGGAGGTCTGTAACAAGCTGGGCATGATCGATATATATGCTCCAGCTTGAGGGGGAGTATTAAAAATTGGAGAGATTGGACGGCCTGGTCTCTAACCGTAGCGGTCTTATTGTTCCAACAGCCTTGTGGTTTGGTCTGGCGGTCTGGTGATAAACCTCGGCTGGTGTTCTGGTTGACAGCAGCAGCGGACTGGCAAAGAGTAGCCGCAGCGGTCTGGCAAAGAGTAGCCGCAGCGGTCTAGTTGAGACTGCGGTTGCAGTCCGATAGCTTGCAATAGTTGTGGTCAGGCGGTCAGGCAGAGCGGCTTCTCTGGGAGATTGCGGCTTTGAAGCCAGCTATTTTATTTCTTGTATAGTTGGCGGTTTGATCATGTCAAACCGCATAAGCCGCGAGGGTTGTATTTAGTCCCACATCGTTTGTTGTAATTCTCTCTCCTCCCCCAGTTTCTATAAATAAGGGGGATACCTTTGTAATAATTATCTTTTTGGAGCAATAAAGTTTGCGGTTTATTTACCTATTTTGTCAATTTTTCACATAATATATTGAATTGTGCTTAAGTTGTACCTTCTTGTGATATATCTGGATATATAAATGTTATGTCTGCAGGGAAGGAATACCGCTGCCCCGGGAATGGGGTAGGGTCATTATAAATTGGTCAGCTGAAGTCTGGTGGAATGTTCAATGTGCAGGTGCTGGAGAGCCGAGTAGGAAATAATAGGTTGTTGCCTTGTTCCTATGCCGGTTCTCAAAGGCCAAGCAAAGAATTTTATTATTTTCATGTGTGGTCGACCTGCGCGCCGATATCTGTGAATCACACTTTTGAAACATAATTGTAAGGCCTTAAGGCCGTGACTTTTGTGTATTTTGTTAACATTCCTGAGATATTTATACATAGTGGACATTCGCATGTATTGAGTTCAAGTTAACCCATGAAGCTTCCGTTAGAATGCTCTGAGTTAGAATTCATGTAGTTTGTGATGTTAATATGTAACCTCGTTGACTGTCTAAGGAATATGGCATGGGGCCCCGACCTGACCATCTGTTATATTTCATGTGATGGATGGAGGTATTACAACGAGTCATCCTCCCCTTTCCCGTTCATATACATAACTGCGTTATGTTTCAAGGTTGGCACTCACGGCCACCATAGCTGGGCACTATAAGCTCACAGCTCAACATATTGGCCCCTAGTCTACAAGATACATGCCTCACAAAAACATAGATCTCTGGGAGCTACCGCCGCGGTATCTCTACTACCGCACGGTAGGGGACAGAACACCATTTATTCCCCAAATTTGGGTCTTTTCCCGAAGACCAACTCCTATACTCTCACTCTAGCAACATACACACCCCATGACTCCGTAAAATATGTGTTTAACCATGGAGTCTTCTCCGACACGCAAATCAATCATCACCAATCCATAACAACATGTCTGGATGGGCGTTACACAACATGCCTATTTTGTACTTCGATTTCGGATTCTATATACAAGTTTATTACTAGTGATATCATCGATCAACCCATTGAAAACTTCTCGTTCCTCACCAATTGGTGAGGGTTTCCATGCACATGTCAAATAAGGACTTCTCTTGTCCAAGAAGGAAGATCGTTTCCCTTGTCGATTGTTTAGGAGCCATGAGCTTGCACTTGATCCAGGTGGAAACGACCGCAACACTTTCCTCTCTACATCCTAGCTTCGGCTTGCTACGCCGATCACAAGAATGCCTCTACACTCTTCTCAAGGGCTGGCCTATACTCCCCCTTCTCCATCTTCTTTCTCTTCTCCTCTTTCCTTATTTCTTTCTCAAAGAGAGAGAGAGAGAGAGAGAGAGAGAGAGAGAGAGAGAGTGAGAGAGTGTGTGTGTGTGTGTGTGTGTGTGTGTGTGTGTGTGTGTGTGTGTGTGTAAGTGAGAACGAGCAAGTCTTACCTCCCCTCAGCCACTAAGCAATCCAGGCTGCTCTCACAACCACAGGATCTCCACCTCCTAAGGAGTGGATGGCCAAGATTCAATTGAGCTTTCAATTTAAATAGCTACCGTCGTGCAGTAACTCGCTATCGCTGCGCGGTAGCTTAGGCGGTGGTGGTGGTCTCATCCAGCACCGCTCTGCCGCTCAATGGCCGCCTCAACGTCCCTTGACATTTGACACGCTTACTGCCAGTGGTACCTCTACAGAGGCACGGTACGTTCCAGTGGCAAGGGTTGAATTAATTCATTGGCTACCGTCAGCGGTAGCTCTACTGCATAACGATCACTTCTTGTAACGCAATGTTGTTTTTATCACAGGAAATCTGGGGCATTACCTTTCTTATGGAGGCGTTTGGAATGGTGGATTTATTGCTATGCGAAGGAATTATTGTGGAGTGTGCATAGTGGTCTTTGCTGGTAGAGGAGTGAGTACAAATTGAAGCATGCACTAGGTGAAGTGTGCACAGGGTGGATCCTCCAAGGGGAAATTGGAGGCAGTCGAAGATCTTTGAAGGCATTCGAAGGTCTTCAAAGGCGAAGTGGGAGGAGAAGAAGGTTGGGGGATAAGATTCTAGGAGAGGAAGATGAAAATGAAGGAGGGCCCCGAGGTCTTATTTATAGGCTCCATGGGCGGTTATGGTGGTTACGCGGTTATCCGCAGAACATAACCATTTTATGTTATTTGCAAACAATACCTTATAATTTTATACATGAATTTTTTAGGAGGCTCGTTATACACACACCAAATATTAAATTCTATTATGCACACCCCCATAATGGGTGGTTACAAAGTGGTTAATCAGAGAATGGATAATGGAGATTAAAAGGCAGTCAACGATTTGATGGTAGAAGGCCCGATCGGTGACGGTGAGGGGAATATCCAACGGCGAGACCCGGCTGGCGGGAGACTAGCCGAGCAGCTAGCCACTCACCTTCGAAGGAGGGGGGCGACCCGGGAGTAAGGTCCAACCGGCCAAAGAGGCAAGATGGAGCTGAGGTCACGACCTACCGGGAGGCCGACCGCGAGCCCTTACGACCATAGATTTGTGGTCGCGAGGCTTGGTGGAGGATGGCAGGGAGACTGGCACAACCCCTTGTGGTTGGCTGCAAGGCTAGTCGTGGGTGTAACACCCCTATCCGTCACATAGCATATAGCAGTAGGTCCGGCCGGGGCCCGACGCCATATACTACGGACAGACCGGTTGGTTACGCATTGAAACCATTCAACCAATCATGTCGTCCTACACAACACCTAGCGGAAGCAAATTATTAGGTTGCAAAAGAAAATAAGAACTCTGCTACAAAGCATGAATGTCCACTACCAACTCAGGAATGTAATCATACACAAAAGAGAACTGGCCTTAAGGCCTTACATTGTTCACTTAACAAAATAGTGTTTTCCAAACTTCGGCACGCAGGCCGGCCATACATGAAAACGGGAAAGATACATAAGCAATTAGGCCTTCGAGGGCCGGCACAGCAATAAGGGCTTTAGCCTGCTATTTCCCGCTCTGCTCTGCAGCACCTGCAAGCCACAAACCACAGCCCGGTGGCAAACAATAGCAACGGTCAGCAATGCTGACCAAATTATAACGATCCTGCCCCCAAAATCGGGGCGGCGATGCTCTTTCCCTGCACTTCATTAGTCTAGGCAATGCTATTAATGTGAACACACATCAACACAGGCGTAGGCTCGCACGGCCACACACCCCGTGCACTCAGGGCACATTCTCGGCGAACCGGTCAACGTCACGTCAATTCAAGCCATAGACGTTCCCAATCCACCACCGCCTCTTGAACGGTCATCCATATGAGCATTTTGCCTTCCTGGCCTTGGTCACGGCAATTTAAGCCATAGACCGCCGAAGACCCTCATCCATTCCAACGGTCCTACCGAACGACATAGATCGGGTACGGTTCCGCCTGACCCGTGCTCATACCGCAACGACAATTTAAGCCATATGCGCAGGTCAAGACTCACCGAGTCCCGTTTCCGCCACAACAATCACATAACCCGGTTATGTTCACGTTGGCTCCCCGGCCACCGTGTTGGCAAAACTCGCTTTTGCCCAGTTTTCCGGGTGCACCTTGGAGTAAATCCACAAGGCTCCCTGATGCAATCTACCACGTAGAAAACCCGAAAAACACCCAAACACCCGGAGTCTTCCCTGGTTCGTATGCAATGCAACATCACCGATCCGGCTCTACTTGTCCGGATAGGCTTCACACACAATGCCTATGTCTGTTTTCGCATACGGACTCTACACAAGGGGGACTTCACATATCTACCCCAAGGAACGCTCCAACTCTTCGCTCACTCGCGAGAGCGGGCTTCCTATGCAAAGGAAAAGAGGGCTTCACATGCCCAAGGATGAGAAATCGTTACCCTTGCATTCTTCCGCGGCGCCATCGAAAACTAAACGGCTGGATAGCACCGCAACGGCGTCGCCTCCGCGGATCTGGACTCGGATTATGATTCGGAACTCCGAAGCTCCTCCGGCGGCCGGATCTTGGACTCCTCCTTCCTCCTTGCTCTCCCTTCTCTCTAAACTCTTAGAGAGAGAATGGCTAAGAGAAATGAGGATTCCCAACCCTAAATCCCGGCTAAAACCACCCGGGAGCAGCCCCCCACCGTCGGATCCAAAGTCAAGAAAACGAACGGCCAAGATTAGATCTGAAATCATAAAATCTGGGCCGAACACGGGTTGGCACACGGCCGTGTGCCTGGCCGTGTAGCTCATTCGCCGTCTCGATACCGATTGAAAACCAGCACACGACATGTGACACGGCCTCCGACACGCCCGTGTCGACTGCGACACGCCCGTGTCAGGACCCGTGTCACGCCCCCCGTGTGCAATAGATCGACACCTTGCAGTCAGAGTGGTACACGGCTTGTTGACACGGCATGGGACACGCCCGTGTCACATCTGACACGCCCGTGTCTGTGCCCGTGTCACGGCCCGTGTACTACTTCGACGATTCCCTTGAGTGACACGGCCTGGGACACGCCCGTATCCTAGGCCGTGTCCCTCCACACGATCATCGTCGACCTGAACTGGTCGACGACACGGCTCGAGCTCGACACGCCCGACACGGCCTCCGACACGCCCGTGTCGGGGCCCGTGTCGGGGCCCGTGTCACCTGCACCAAAAACCCAACTTGGCCTAAAGACGATCCCCGTCGCTCCTACACCAATTTGGGGTGTTACAATTCTACGCCCCTTAAAGAATTTCGTCCACGAAATTAATAAAGGAAAAACAGGACTTAACGTAAAATAGTACCTGAGCGGAATAATTCCGGGTACTCCTCGAGCATAGTCTGCTCTCGTTCCCAAGAGAGCTCCTCACGCCCGCAGTTATCCCACCGGACCTTAACCATCCGGATCTCCTTGTTACGAAGCCTCTTGACCTCAACATCTTCAATACGAACGGGCTTGACCCTTGTCGTCAACCCTTCGTCCACCGGCACTTGGTCAACCGCGATCACCTGCGAAGGCTCTTGCACCGCCTTCCGCAACACAGAAATGTGGAACACATCATGTAAACCACTCAACTCCACCGATAGCTTCAAACGGTATGCAGCTTCGCCGACTCGCTCCAGAACCTCAAAAGGTCCAAGGTATCTTGGGCTCAGCTTCTTCAAGCGTCTCACCCGCGAAACCCCCTTGAACGGCTTCACCTTCAGGTATACCCAATCGCCTACCGCGAACTCCACGTTCCGGTGCTTGGCATTGTAATACTTCGCCTGCCGGTCCTGAGCGATCAACAAGCGCTCCCGAATGATCCGCACTAACGAGGTAGCACTCTCCACCTCCTGCTTCTTGTACAACCTTGCCTCACCCGCTTCAAGCCACAATAACGGCGTGCGACACTTCCTACCATACAGGGCCTCGAAGGGCGCCATTTGTATACTCGCTTGGTAGCTGTTGTTGTACGCGAACTCCACCAAGTAAAGGTGGTCTTCCCAATGCTTCCCGAAGTCTAGAACACACATGCGGAGCATGTCCTCCATCGTTCTATTGACCCTCTCGGTCTGCCCATCCGTCTGCGGATGGAAAGCCGTGCTGAACTTTAACTTTGTCCCTAGCATCTGCTGCACCAAACTCCAATCATTTGACGTGAACCGCCCATCGCGATCACTCACAATGCTACGGGGCACACCATGCAGCCTAACGATATTGTCGACATACAACTTTGCCAATTTCTCCACTGGATCGTCCTTCCTATGCGGAATGAAATGCGACACCTTGGTTAGTCGATCTACGATCACCCAGATGGCGTCGTTCCCCTTCTGCGACCTTGGCAACCCGTGAACAAAGTCCATAGATATATCATCGAATTTCCACTCCGGTATAGGCAAGGATTTCAGAAATCCTCCGGGCTTTTGGCACTCCGCCTTCACCAAGGCGCACGTTTGGCATTTAGCCACGTACAACGCCACATCTTTCTTAAGCCCCGGCCACCAAAACAGCTTCTTGAGATCACGATACATCTTCGTGCTCCCTGGGTGGATTGAGTACTTGGTATGATGAGCCTCGTACATCAACTCCGCCCGGAGGTTACCCCCACTCGGGACGCACAACCGATGATCCTTCCTTAACAAGCCATCATCCACCGAGAACTGGGAATTTGACCCATCCAGAGCGGCCTCCATAAGCTCTTTCATGGAGTCATCTAACTCCAATGCCTGCCGAACCCGGTCAGCCAGGTCATACTGCACCTCTGTCCAGTTTAACATTGCTTTGGCGCTCGTCTGCTTGTCAACGCAACAGATCTCAAGCTCCTCCAACTCCTGCACTAGCCGCTCATCATGCACCGACAACCAGTTGGCTCGGGCGGGAGCCCTGCGGCTCAGCGCATCCGCAACTGCGTTGCCCTTCCCGGGTATATAATGTATCTTGAAGGTGTAGTCCCCCAGGAACTCCATCCACCTCCTCTGCCTCATATTAAGGTCCTTTTGATCCAACAAGTATTTTAAGCTCTTGTGATCGGTGTATATATCGACCCTTACGCCGTATAGGTAGTGCCTCCACAACTTGAGTGCAAAAATCACGGCCGCCAACTCCAAGTCGTGCACCGGATAATTTCTTTCATGCACTTTCAGCTGACGCGATCCATACGCGATCACACTTCCATGCTGCAACAGTACGCAGCCCAAGCCACTACCCGAAGCATCGCTATACACCTCAAAGCCCTCGGTCCCACTCGGCGAACTAAGCACTGGCGCCGTGGTCAACCGCCTCTTCAGCTCCTCAAAAGCTTGCACGCACTCTTGCGTCCACAAGAATTTCTGATCCTTCCTTGTCAACTTCGTGAGAGGTAACGCTACCCGCGAGAAGTTCTCTACGAAGCGCCTGTAATATCCGGCAAGCCCGAGAAAACTACGGACTTCCGCGACAGAAGATAACGCAGGCCACTCCCGTATCGCAACAATCTTCGCCGGATCCACCGCTATACCTTCCCCACTCACTATATGACCAAGGAACGCTACCGAGGGTAGCCAGAACTCGCACTTGGAGACTTTGCGTAAAGCTCATTCCTCCTCAAAGTCTCCAACACCAAATGCAAATGCTTGAAGTGGTCTTCTTCGCACTGCGAGTATACCAAAATATCGTCAATAAAGACGATCACAAAGCGATCCAGGAAATCTCTGAACGTCCTGTTCATCAGATCCATAAACACCGATGGCGCATTCGTCAGTCCAAACGGCATGACCGTGAACTCGAAATGCCCATACCTCGTACTGAACGCCGTCTTCGGGATATCACACTCCCTGATCCTCAGCTGATAGTACCCCGACTTCAAGTCCAACTTGGAGTATACCGACGATCCGACTAACTGATCAAAGAGATCATCAATCCTCGGGATCGGGTACTTATTCTTCTCCGTCAGCTTGTTCAACTCTCTATAGTCGATACACAGCCGCATACTCCCGTCCTTCTTCTTAACGAAGAGGACCGGTGCGATCCAAGGCGATGAGCTTGGACGCACATATCCTTGCTCCATCAGCTCCTCTAGCTGAACTTTCAACTCTGCCATCTCCTTAGGCGCCAACCTATACGGAGCACGTGACACCGGTTTGGCCCCCGGTACGAGCTCGATGGTGAAATCAATCTCCCGCTGCGGTGGGGCTCCGGGAAGGCTATCCGGGAACACATCGGGGTATTCGCAAACCACGGGGATGCTATCCAACGGGGACTTTGGCTCCACAGCCCCCACTATTGCAAAGAACAGCTCTGCACCAGCACGAACTGCCTTCACCACCTGAAGAGCAGACATCAGTGTCCTGCTCGACCCCTTTAGCCCCTCGAATGTAGTCTCCCGCCCTACACCCAGCTTGATCTCCTTCCGGTCACAGTCAATCCAAGCTTTCTGCTCTGACAGCCAATCCATTCCAAAGATCACGTCGAACTCTACTAGCGGCAGCAATGACGCTAGCAAGTCGAACTCTTGGCTCCCAATGTGAACCTTTACGACGCACACCCTGTCCGCACGCATCGAGCACCCATTCGGTAGCAGCACATCCAACTTGTCCTTCGCCATCGAAGAAGGGACTCCGATGCGCGATATGAAGCTTTCGGACAAGAAGGAGTGTGAAGCTCCCGTATCAAACAGTGCCCGTGCTGGACTATCGCTAATCACAACAAAGCCTATACAAACAATATTAGGCTAACAAGCAATAGAAAACGGTATTAAAGCTAACTTGCTATAAATTAACTCATACCTGTCACCACATCCGCTTGCTTGATGGCCTCCTGCTGGCCCAAGTTATAGACTCTAGGCTGAGTCGGAGCATAGTGGGACGCGGTCGACTCCACCGCTTTGCCCTTCTCCTCGTAGGTAGCTCCTAGTTTCCTTTCGGACTTTGAGCGTCCACTCCAGCAATCACGGGCAAAGTTCCCCGGCTTCCCACACGTGAAGCAAGCGCCCGGGGTTCGATTGGTAGTTGCCCCCGAGGCACCTGAAGCAGCTGGACCCGACGTCTTAGCTTTCTTATAGAATTTGCGGTAGCCCGACTTCGACGTAGTCGGTGCCTTGAACTCTGCTTTCTTGCTACCGGATTCCTTCTTTGCTTGGACATTCTTCATGTCCTTCTCCAAGGACCGGGCCGAATTGACTAGGGTCATGAAACCCTGCGCCTTGGGCCCCGACAGCAGCAACCTTAAATCATCTCTTAGCCCTTCATAGAAGCGACTCGTCTTGCGCTCCTCGTCTGCGAAGGTAGCGCCGGCATATCTCTCCAACCGAGTAAACTCGTGGAGGTACTCATCAACGGTACAATCCCCTTGCACCAACTTCTGAAATTCGCTTTCTAGCGCAATCCTTTGCGCCGAGGGGAGGTATCGAGCCATGAACAGTCTCGCAAACTCCTCCATCGAAACTTCGGCCAACGGCCTGCCCCGCAACTGATGTAGCTCTAGGCCTTCCCACCATAACCTTGCGTCCCCATCCAAAAGGAACGTCGTTATAGTGGTCTTCTGCCACTCTTCCGTTTCCGTCGCAGTCATCACCCTGTTGACCCTTGAGAGCCAATCCTCTGCTTGGGTCGGGGTTTCTGCGCCCGTGAATACAGGTGGGTGAAAGCCCATCACGTGCTTCAGTTGTCTTTCCGTTGCTCTCCTAGGCAACTCTGGCTCCAACACTACTTGCTCAACCCTCCTTTGCTCTGCCGTCTGAAGAGGTACTTGCTCCATAGCAGGAGCGGGCTGCTGCACCTGCCTTGCAGGCTGCGCATTGATCATTGCCATGACCGCTTCTGCCACCAACCTAATGGTCTCGGCAGACGGAGGTGTTGCAGGCGCATCGCTTGGCGCACTGCTCGCCTCAGAACCTGGCCGTTCAGACGGCCCAGCACCACTTCTGGTCACCTATAATCGTGAAACACACCGATAAGCGACTCAAAAATTACTGCAAACAGCAATTATAGGAACACGCAGGTTCCTCACACATGTATATTTTCATTCCTAAGTGGACATTCATGGGTTCTTTTCATGTTATAACGATGACGCACACATGTGCTCACCACCCCTTAAAGTGAATTCGTCCACGAATTCATTTAAGCTTGACCGAAACCAGTAGTCTGATACCAATTTGTACGAATTCGGCCATAACCCACAGGTCGGAGGATCGAAACCTCCCTCTGATACCAATTTGTAACACCCCTATCCGTCACATAGCATATAGCAGTAGGTCCGGTCGGGGCCCGACGCCATATACTACGGACAGACCGGTTGGTTACGCGTTGAAACCATTCAACCAATCATGTCGTCCTACACAACACCTAGCGGAAGCAAATTATTAGGTTGCAAAAGAAAATAAGAACCCTGCTACAAAGCATGAATGTCCACTACCAACTCAGGAATGTAATCATACACAAAAGAGAACTAGCCTTAAGGCCTTACATTATTCACTTAACAAAATAGTGTTTTCCAAACTTCGGCATGCAGGCCGGCCATACATGAAAACGGGAAAGATACATAAGCAATTAGGCCTTCGAGGGCCGGCACAGCAACAAGGGCTTTAGCCCGCTATTTCCCGCTCTGCTCCGCAGCACCTGCAAGCCACAAACCACCGCCCGGTGGCAAACAATAGCAACGGTCAGCAATGCTGACCAAATTATAACGATCCCGCCCCCAAAATCGGGGCGGCGATGCTCTTTCCCTGCACTTCATTAGTCTAGGCAATGCTATTAATGTGAACACACATCAACACAGGCGTAGGCTCGCACGGCCACACACCCCGTGCACTCAGGGCACATTCTCGGCGAACCGGTCAACGTCACGTCAATTCAAGCCATAGACGTTCCCAATCCACCACCGCCTCTTGAACGGTCGTCCATATGAGCATTTTGCCTTCCTGGCCTTGGTCACGACAATTTAAGCCATAGACCGCCGAAGACCCTCATCCATGCCAACGGTCCTACCGAACGACATAGACCGGGTACGGTTCCGCCTGACCCGTGCTCATACCGCAACGGCAATTTAAGCCATATGCGCAGGTCAAGACTCACCGAGTCCCGTTTCCGCCACAACAATCACATAACCCGGTTATGTTCGCGTTGGCTCCCCGGCCACCGTGTTGGCAAAACTCGCTTTTGCCCAGTTTTCCGGGTGCACCTTGGAGTTAATCCCCAAGGCTCCCTGATGCAATCTACCACGTAGAAAACCCGAAAAACACCCAAACACCCGGAGTCTTCCCCGGTTCGTATGCAATGCAACATCACCGATCCGGCTCTACTTGTCCGGATAGGCTTCATACACAATGCCTATGTCCGTTTTCGCATACGGACTCTACACAAGGGGGACTTCACATATCTACCCCAAGGAACGCTCCAACTCTTCGCTCACTCGCGAGAGCGGGCTTCCTATGCAAAGGAAAAGAGGGCTTCACATGCCCAAGGATGAGAAATCGTTACCCTTGCATTCTTCCGCGGCGCCATCGAAAACTAAACGGTTGGATAGCACCGCAACGACGTCGCCTCCGCGGATCTGGACTCGGATTGTGATTCGGAACTCCGAAGCTCCTCCGGCGGCCGGATCTTGGACTCCTCCTTCCTCCTTGCTCTCCCTTCTCTCTAAACTCTTAGAGAGAGAATGGCTAAGAGAAATGAGGATTCCCAACCCTAAATCCCGGCTAAAACCACCCGAGAGCAGCCCCCCACCGTCGGATCCAAATTCAAGGAAACGAACGGCCAAGATTAGATCTGAAATCATAAAATCTGGGCCGAACACGGGTTGGCACACGGCCGTGTGCCTGGCCGTGTAGCTCATTCGCCGTCTCGATACCGATTGAAAACCAGCACACGGCATGTGACACGGCCTCCGACACGCCCGTGTCGACTGCGACACGCCCGTGTCGGGACCCGTGTCACGCCCCCCGTGTGCAATAGATCGACACCTTGCAGTCAGAGGGGTACACAGCTTGTTGACACGGCATGGGACACGCCCGTGTCACATCTGACACGCCCGTGTCTGTGCCCGTGTCACGGCCCGTGTACTACTTCGACGATTCCCTTGAGTGACACGGCCTGGGACACGCCCGTGTCCTAGGCCGTGTCCCTCCACACGACCATCGTCGACCTGAACTGGTCGACGACACGGCTCGAGCTCGACACGCCCGACACGGCCTCCGACACGCCCGTGTCGGGGCCCGTGTCACCTGCACCAAAAACCCGACTTGGCCCAAAGACGATCCCCGTCGCTCCTACAACAATTTGAGGTGTTACAGTGGGCCCCCGTGGCCGCGTGCGTGCGACCGCGAGGTACGACGACGGCCGGACGGGAGGCTTGCCATGACACCTTGTAGTCATGTTCATGCGGTCGCGGGGACGACGACAACCAACCGAAAGGCTAGTCATGACTCCTCGCGGCCGCATACTTAAGTTCGCAGGGGGAAAAGTCGGCGACAGGCTGGGAGGACGGTCGCGGGCCCTCGTGGTCACGTGCATGTGGCCGCGAGGCACGGTGGTGGCAGGGAAGGAGGCCAACTACGACCGCACTCTGTGGGTGAGTGTCCAAAGTCGGGCAATCTGGTGCAGGGTCACGGAGCCTTACTGTCGCACTCTGTGGGTATGTGGCCAAGGGCGGCTGACTGGCTGCGGAACCTTGCCACCACACGTCATGGGAGCGTGACCAAGGGCAGTCGGCCACGTGTACGACATTTTTGCCGCATGCGGCGTGTATGCAGTGGTTTCCAACATGGTTTAGTGGTGTTGACTTTGGTCAACCCCACTTAGGCCTTATGACCCCACAAACATAGTGGGTGATGTAGGAATTTCGGCTATTCGAGGCCCAAAATTTCTATAATTGGAGTGGGACCGCATCAAACATATATCAAATATTCACCTTCAAAGCTTTTCAAGCTAAATGCATAATAAATTAAGAATGGTGAATATGAACAAAAAATCATGTAATGAACAAAAAGATAATTTATTTCTATTATGTTTAAATCGTTAAATCATCATATATAATTCTTATTATGAATATAATTGAAAAAGATCTTATTGAATTTAAAACTTGTTTTTTTGTGTGAATGCATTATGCATGTGAAGTGTTTCACGTGTGTTTGCGTACATCTCATTCTTGTCTAGACCCTTAATCAACCTTATACTTATTAAAAGAAATAAACAAACATAATGATTGAATTCAAGGTCTATGAAAAATGGAAACTCTATGTTGAATATATGCAAAATAATTTTATATTATAAATTTTATCATATCTAACATAGCATTGCACCTAAACTCATATTTCTAGCATTATCTCCTATTCATGTATATCATCAAATTAAGCTAGTTATTTCATTTATATTGCCATGATATGCTAAATTAAAAGGAGAATAATAAAATTGGAAAATCATGATATCTATCTGATTGCATGAATACAGAATTCTAAATGGATTTAAAATCAACAAGCTTCATTACGATAATAAATCCAAACACTAATCTTGCATTAGTACCATAGTTTATTTATGTGCCTTTAGGATTAAATGCTTAACTATGGCCATGATTATTGACCCATTGTCTTTGTCTCACAATTACAGGGGCATAGGGCTGTGTGCATTAAAGAAGCTAACCTATGAACCATGTCTTGTCCTTTACCATGGAGGATTCCAGTGGGGCCTTACGAGGCACTGGGGAAAAGAGTGTTTGGTTGAGCGGGCTCTTTTGTGTGAATTAACACCCAAACTTACGGCATGTGTGCAGCTTCGTATGCTCATCCGTCGCTTAGTACTAGGCTAGGGTGTAGACATATAGCTTGAGTAGTTTTAATCTTAGGCATGTTTATATCTTATCCATTGCATGACTATTATTTCCCTACTTATGATTACACTTTTCATGCATACTTGTTCGAACTTGATTATTTTGTGTTGTCAGTATTTTATTTTTTGAGCTTCAATGATAGTTGGTAAACACGAGAAATTTATATAGATCTTTTTGACACTTTGGGGGAATTAGGCCAAAAATCTTAATTTTGCAATTTCTTCAATGATCCTTAAAACTCCTTGCGGTAATTGATGACCCCTACATTAGAAAACATTAATCATAAAAAATTATAATGAACAATTTATCGAGAAATATGTTTTCTATGCAAAAGAACAACTTTCTGTTTCTAACACCACGCGATAGTACCTATCGCCGACAATAGCATATAATAAAAAATTCTCTATTTTCTTTATTTCAGCATTTTTATCTAGCATATAAGATCATTCCTGATAGGGTCTTTAAAGTCTTCTGTGTTTTAAAAAAAAAAAAAATTAAATCAACCTAAAATTTCAAAAACAAAAAAATAAGCTTGTGATTTATTTGTTTAAAATGCTTATTTTTTTTGTTTTGAAATCTACATTTAAATTAATAAAAAATTTATGAAATCATTAGTTGAGGGCACACGCATAACTAAAGTTTAAATCATATATATTACATACGATGTCCTGATTTAGGATTATTGAGCATTACTTACATTGTATTTCTTTGTCATGATGTGTCCTGATAGATTGATTTTAGCTACTAAGTGCTATTAGATATGAAAAATAAGTTTCTTATGACTTTAGGTGCATGTGAGGATTTAGGTGAAACAATGACTACTCATGATACACACATTTTTAGAGAGTGCATTCAAGTAGAAATTTCAGGACTTACTTATTATAACTTGTGATATTGTGTAATCACTCTAGGAATAACTTGATAAATCAATATCATATGTAGTTCATCTTCCATATATAAGTCTTAGAACTTTGGGCCAAAAGTATATTGCTAAGGTTTTTGTATACAGGTTAAAGTGTATCTGTCTCTAAGGGTAGATTTCGATAGATTCAGGAACCTTATCTAAAATAAAATTTATAAATTTATAGTGAGTAGAGTAATAAAAATTATTTTCTAGCAATAAAGTTAACAAGGATACTCCCCAAGCACAACTCACTACTCTTAATAAGCCTCGATGAGCATTGTGAGAATGCACACCTTGATTATAAAGATCTTATCGATCATATGCAAAATCCGAAAAAAAATAAGTTAGTGACCCAGTACTAATCTTGGTATTGTGTAGATTAAAACGTGACATGATTAATCACTTCATTACTCATGTGCTAGCATATGGATTTACTAAATATAACATGTATTAATGACTAATTTTATTTGATGTTACTTTTTGTCGATGCTACACTTACACTTATCGTCATTTTATCTAACACTTCTATGCATAAGAATTGGACAAAAACTGCATTACATATATATCGCCCGAATGTATGAATACAAGATTGCTATTCATAACACATACAATGTTTCTTTACATTAATTTTATAAATCACATAACATTATATGACATATCTTGTGTATTTAGATTCGTGTCTTGTGTCCTATACTTATAATTAGTTATATATATAATAAGCAATAACAAGTGCAGTCAATTTCAAGTGATATTTTGATTCCTCCATATTTTGATCCTTGTATTTAAATTCTTTTTTTTTACTTTGCTCACCCCTATATTTATCATACTTATCTTTTTGTGTATATTTTGTTTTATATACTTATCTTGTTGCATATCTCCATATTTTAAATGTTTCGATCATACTCATCCCTTTGATAATATCAAAGGGGGAGAATAAAAAGTTCATGAGTTAGTCATGTGCTAGTAATCTAGGGAAGAACACATGTATGGGAGTTACTCTTATCCAGTGCACATAAATAAGGGGGGCAGGCATGTAAGTGGATTCATACTATTAGAGCAAGTTCATACTCACACACGTATCTTGATATATAAAGCTATTCATCTTACATGTTACTCATTTTTATATTATATCGTGTTCTATCTTGCTCTGTGTGATTTATATCTTATGTACCAGATTTGTTATTATAAAAAAGGGGAGTTTGTTGGAACACGCATTCTACATCTTTTAGGTTTGATAGTAATAAATTCCAAGTTGTATTTGATCATATATGCTTTGTGTATAGTGTGCAGGTTTACATGTGTGAAGTCATACATGAACTATATTATTGTGAGTTATGCCGGTTCTATTGATACCATTGGGGGCTAGCTCAATTTAAATATATTGACTGAACTTACTCAAGACTAAGTCAAATGTCGACTAGACAAGTCTCATGTCGACTAAACATGTCTAATATCGACTAGACAAGTCTCAAATCAACCATACAAGTCTTAGATCGATTAGACGACTATGTCAAAGAAGCATGTCGACTTGAAGGGAATGTCGGCCAGACATCATGTATCAACTAGATGCTTAGGCTAATGTTGGCGCTAGCCATACCTCCAATCATTAATCATATCGAATATAGGCAAGGATTGATTAAACGAGACAGTGTTGACTGGATAAATGATATCGACTAAACAAAGTTGAATGACAACTGTTGCGCGCTATCACAAATGCGCAATGCTACCTTGAAGTCCACGTCATCGATCTACGTGTTCAACACAGGAAAGTGGTGGCAACCATAGATAAAAAAGATCAATATTGCTCTGTGGTAACAGATGCTTGCAAGGAAAGAGCCATCACCTTCCTTATCTGCTTAGAATAGTTGTGCACACACCTAATCAAGCATTACTATTGCACCGCGCTAGTGCTACCGCTTCACGATAACTATTGAGTAAAAGAAAATCTATGCCACCTTCCTTACATGGAGCAGGGCAACTGGAAGAAAAAACATATAAACAAACCTACCATCCTGCATTAGCAGTATCGCCAATGGTAGCTTATTTAACTTTGTATAAAAGCGATCTTTTCTTCTTTGGACGGATGGCTGCTGAACTCTAGAACGATAGAAGGCTATTATGTCATTTCTACAGTAAGGAGATTCCACCCAATGAGAAGAACTCTTACCCTCAAACAAGAACGAAGATCTTCGGAGAACACAAATAAGGAACAAAAATCAGAGGATGACCGTATGCACAAAGAATGATATTCATAAGAGGCAATCGCTCACCACCTCCGTAGAAAATATTTGAGTGTGCAATTATTTTCCATTCTATCTTTCTACTTTGTATTTCCTTCCCTCTCTTTTATTGTATTGTGTGAAAAATCAACTAGGGAGGTCGTCAGATTATAGAGAGAAGTGGGTAGAAATCGACTGGGGTGGTTGTTGGAATCCGAGGAGGATTCCGTGAGAAATCATATGGGTAGGACATCTAGATTAGGGAGATCAATTTGGATCGAAAATAATTAGGGAGAAGTAAGAGAGTCCGCTCGAAGACTTTTAGGGAGAAGGGAGAGAGCCAACTGGTCCTCAGGGGGAGGGTCAATATAGAAACCAAATTGAAATTTCTATTCATCGCCTCCAATCTCTCGCGTCATGGAGATCAAGCTTTGTAATTGTAAACCTTATTGTAATATTAAATGAAATAGGTTTTCTTAATTTGATATGCAATTACATCTTTCTACTGATGCATCTCCGAAGTGTTAATCATGCGTGTACTAAAACGATTTTCTATAGATCAAGAATACAATTTATGTTAATACCGCTGACGGTAATCCTACCACCCAACGCTAACTTCCAAAAAGTGTATTCTTCCTCCAAAAAGTTTTAAAACTCACAATAATCGCTATAAACCTTATTCACCATACTTTAAGGTTGGCCACTAGATCCACAAATTCCATCATACTATGATCGTGTACATTATCCCCAACAGTTAAAACAGTAATTGGCACAGATGAATGTAGTGATGATAATGGTGTGGGGGTGACTAATGTATGATCTGATGATGATGTTGAGGAAGAATGTGGCAGGTATAATGGAGGTGATGGAGCCAAGTGTCGATCAGTAAAGAAATGAGCGGCCAATGCTTCAAACCTTTCATCACAATAACTCCTTAACTTTGGTAATTATTCATCGACATATTCCCGCATCCTAGACTGTCACAACCCGCATTTTCTCCGAATTAAGAATTATCAGAGTATGAGAAAATATGCGTCATGATGCCACGTCAAGCAGGGGATAACTGCTGACGCTCAGGAAAAACCAACTACAAACTTTATGCAAGAAAATCTGAGTTTAATGATTAGAAAATCAGTTATATTTTAGAGGCCGTATCCCTCGGCTCAGTGGATCACCTAGTCCACAAAAGAAAACTATATTTATACGCTGCGGAAAAATACTTTATTTAGGTTTGACATCCTAACAAGCACATAAGGATCCCAAGAGAACCACTTATGCTATGCAATACCCTACATTTAATTTATATAATATATAAGAAAGTGGTTTTTATACGTGATTGGAAAATAGTGATTAAGTTTTATAAAACATGCTAATCATGAGCTTTATTTATAATAATAATTATAGTTTAAAAATATCTAGCAACCTAGCATAAATCCTTCTCAGAACAAGTAGACTATCTCCAGAAAACGGTAGCAGCATAAGTAATATATCTAGTACAAAGGTAAAAACTACCAGTAGGTGCCAACAACCTGACACGAACCCACTGACATACATGTCTGTGTGTAAGAAAGTACTGAAAAACTACCTCACTAACAAGGCAAACGGATCTCCAAAGTCCAGGAGTCCACCAACAACACCACCGCAAACTAGCCACCCAACTGGCTACAGCTCTGAACCTGAGGCATTCCAAAAGAAAACAGAATACCTCAGCAAGCAAAACAAGGTAAAAACAACTGCATGCAAGAGTCAACCAAAAGGAAGAAGTAACTGAAAAAAACATGCAGTAGAAAGAGACACAACTGTCCAAAAACAGGACAACAGAAAGTTCACCACGTGCAAGGAAACAACAACAACCCAACCCAGGAACAACATCCTGCAGGGCCTACTAGGCTACCAAGAGCCAAAAGTACTGCAAACCACCAAGGAAGAAACTTCTAACACCCTAAACTGTGGAAAGTGGTAGTAGCAAAAACAAACAACGAGGAACCGGATCGAAGGCAAACGTAGTCCCCCAATCCACCATGTCCAAGTCAACAAGCTCGAGGGTCAACACGTGAAAGCATAAGGGACCTTCCACCCAACATGCCTAGCCGTACCTGGAGCAAGAAAACAAGAGTGGCCTTGGCTACATCACACAACTCCACCCCCCTGAAGAGCTACAAACCACCACTACCAACCACGACCCACGATTCGGCCTTCAAGAATATAAAGAAAACGGCCGACAAGAAAACCCAGAAATACAACAAGAAACCACTCGGGAACAGAAATCAAGGTAAAGAAAGAATGTTGAAATGAATCAACACGACAAGGCGTTGAGTGAGACCCACTCCATGCCTACCTAAACCTTGGCGTTGAGTGAGCTAGCCTCACTCAATGCCAAAACCAAACTCTAACCACAATCCCACTAAGGTAACACGGAACTCGACGATCGTCAGTCAGAAGTCGACGATCGTCGATTGGCTGAAGGCCAAAAAGAAGCCTGACGATCATCATCCTGGAGGTCGACGATCGTCGAAGGCTAAAGGCGAGCGAAGCTCGACGATCTTCCTCCAGGAAATCGTCGAGCGCTGATCGGAGATCAGAAAAGAGCTGAGCTTGACGTTTTCCTCCCGGAAAAACGTCGAGCGTCGAACGGCTCAAGACTAAACACTGGGCTCGACGTTCTCCTCCCAGAAAACGTCGAGCGTCGAACGGCGCTAAGACAGAACGAAGCTGAGCTCGACGCTCATCGAGCGTCGAACGGAGCTCGACGCTTTTCCTCCCGGGAAAGTGTCGAACGGAGCTCGAAGCCAAACCAGAAAACTGAGCTCGACGCCTTTTCCTCCCGGAAAAGCGTCGAACGGAGCTCGAAGCCAAAACAGAAAGCTGAGCTCGACGCTTTTCCTCCCGGAAAAGTGTCGAACGGAGCTCGAAGCCAAAACAGAAAGCTGAGCTCGACGCCTTTTCCTCCCGGAAAAGCGTCGAGCGGAGCTCGACGTTTCTCTCCAGGAAAAGCGTCGAGATGTTTTCCCTCCGGGAAAAACGTTGAGCGACGATCAGAGCCAAACAGAAGCTGAGCTCAACGTCTTTTCCTCCCGGAAAAGAGTCGAGCGGAGCTCGACGTTTTCTCTCCAGGAAAAGCGTCGAGCGAAGCACGAAGCTAAGAACGAACAGAGCTCGACGTTTTTCTTCCTAGAATAGCGTCGAACGGAGCTCGACGTTTTCCAGTAATACCTTAACGAAATCGGCAATCACACCCCCCCCCCCCTCCTAACACTCCCTTTCGGCTACACCCGAACCAGAGCAAAAATCTGAGTAAGGAACAATGACATCACGCCGACAATTTTGGATTCCAACATCACAAAGTAGGGGGGTTCAATAGGAAGAACTAAATCCTATAGTTAGCAAGAAAAAGAGAACAACAAGGCCTCTAACCTAGGGCTAACAGGGATTTCAAATTCAGCAAGAATATTCAAAAAGAAACTTGGCAAGGGCAAGAATACCACTTGCCTCAATTTTCAGCGAAGCTTGGACGGCTTTCCTCCTCTTCACACGGTACAACACAGCCGCAGCACCTAGAACATATCTCTCGGCCATTAATGGCGGAAAACTCCAAAACCGAAAACTCAAATCTCAACAAAACTACACGAAAATCGAATATCTTACCGCCGAAACGAAGATCTCAGAGAGAGCAAGACAACGCCGCTCTCGGAATCGAATTTCGTCCACGATCAAGCCCGGAATCATCGACCGAAGGAGGTACAGGAATGGCGGTTTCTCCTCTGTTTTCCGCGAACAAGCAGGGACGGTTTTACAGGAAGAAGAAATAGAAAGAAGTGGGCCTCTACTTCTTAAGAAAAGCTTTTATACTAAAGCTAAACGCCGGTTCAGCCATAACCGAACCCTAAAAATGCCTAATCCCTTAATTACCTTAAGTAAATTCCAAAAAAGGAATAAGCCAATATATGGCTGCCACCAAGGCAAGGCAATAACTGCCCAATTAAATTCTCCCGCGGAATTTAATAATCGGCCAAAAATCTGAAGGCTACAGGACAGCCAAATCAATTTAATTAATTGATCACATATACTATTAACACACCAAACGACACGAAAACCGAATCACCTCGGAATTCGACGAAATTCGCACCATAGCTAAATACCCATGCTACGAACACAACAGCGAAGTCGAAATTAACTTTCAACGAACAGAACTCGAGTTATACCCAAATAAAGCCAAACACAAACATTCCCCCGAGAGGCCACACTGGGTCACCCAAAACGACTCGGCTTGCTAGGGAGATCTTGCCAACAGGCTACCAAACAGGGCACTGAGTTCTAAGGAGCTAAACCATACTCCACACATGGCACAAGCCATGGAAACACGTCATCGTAACGCCAACGAGAATAAAAATAATCGCAGGAAAATCGGGGGCGTTACATAGACTCCATATCTGATTCCTTATTCCTCCTTTCCTTCTCCTCAACCCCATCTAATTTCTTCCTCTTCATTTCTTTTATCTCTTCATCTTTTAGTTGATTCCTCTCTCCTTCCTTATCATCTTCCCTAATGTTCTCCTAACTAATCTTATGATTTTCTTTTCAAGACTTTCCTCCTCCTCCCCCCTCTCCGACCTTATCAACTTCTTTTTTTAACTTCTTCAAAATCAAAAAACTCTTAATCTTCTACTCATTGAAATAGAAACCAAATTAAAATTTCTATTCATCGCCTCCAATCTCTCGCGTCATGGAGATCAAGCTTTGTAATTGTAAATCTTATTGTAATATTAAATGAAATAGGTTTTCTTAATTTGATATGCAATTACATCTTTATACTGATGCATCTCTGAAGTGTTAATCATGCGTGTACTGAAACGATTTTCTATAGATCAAGAATACAGTTTCTGTTAATACCGCTGACGGTAATCCTACCGCCCAACGCTAACTTCCAAAAAGTGTATTCTTCCTCCAAAAAGTTTTAAAACTCACAATAATCACTATAAACCTTATTCACCATACTCTAAGGTTGGCCACTAGATCCACAAATTTCATCATACTGTGATCATGTACATTATCCCCGATAGTTAAAGAAATAATTGGCACAGATGAATGTAGTGATGATAATGGTGTGGGGGTGACTAATGTATGATCTGATGATGATGTTGAGGAAGAATGTGGCAGGTATAATGGAGGTGATGGCGCCAAGAGTCGATCAGTAAAGAAATGAGCGACCAATGCTTCAAACCTTTCATCACAATAACTCCTTTAACTTTGGTAATTATTCATCGACATATTCCCATATCCTAGACTCCATATCCGATTCCTTATTCCTCCTTTCCTTCTCCTCAAACCCATCTAATTTCTTCCTCTTCATTTCTTTTATCTCTTCATCTTTTAGTTGATTCCTCTCTCCTTACTTATCATCTTCCCTAATGTTCTCCTAACTAATCTTATGATTTTCTTTTCAAGACTTTCCTCCTCCTCCTCCCTCTCCGACCTTGTCAACTTCTTTTTTAACTTCTTCAAAACCAGAAAACTCTTAATCTTCTACTCATCGAGATAGAAACCAAATTGAAATTTCTATTCATCGCCTCCAATCTCTCGCGTCATGGAGATCAAACTTTGTAATTGTAAACCTTATTGTAATATTAAATGAAATAGGTTTTCTTAATTTGATATGCAATTACATCTTTCTACTGATGCATCTCCGAAGTGTTAATCATGCGTGTACTGAAATGATTTTCTATAGATCAAGAATACAGTTTCTGTTAATACCGCTGACGGTAATCCTACCGCCCAACGCTAACTTCCAAAAAGTGTATTCTTCCTCCAAAAAGTTTTAAAACTCACAATAATCGCTATAAACCTTATTCACCATACTCTAAGGTTGGCCACTAGATTCAAAAATTTCATCATACTGCGATCATGTACATTATCCCCAACAGTTAAAGCAATAATTGGCACAGATGAATATAGTGATGATAATGGTGTGGGGGTGACTAATGTATGATCTGATGATGATGTTGAGGAAGAATGTGGCAGGTATAATTGAGGTGATGGCGCCATGAGTCGATCAGTAAAGAAATGAGCGGCCAATGCTTCAAACCTTTCATCACAATAACTCCTAAACTTTGGTAATTATTCATCGACATATTCCCGCATCCTAGACTCCATATCTGATTCCTTATTCCTCCTTTCCTTCTCCTCAACCCCATCTAATTTCTTCCTCTTCATTTCTTTTATCTCTTCATCTTTTAGTTGATTCCTCTCTCCTTCCTTATCATCTTCCCTAATGTTCTCCTAACTAATCTTATGATTTTCTTTTCAAGACTTTCCTCCTCCTCTCCCCTCCCCTCTCCGACTTTGTCAACTTCTTTTTTAACTTCTTCAAAATCAGAAAACTCTTAATCTTATACTCATAAGATTTGCTTCTCAGATGGAAGAATGTTGTCGAATGTATTGCAAACCTAATCATCATATGGATAATGTTTTGATATATTAGAATTAAAAAAAACAAAAAATATATTTGTGTTTTGGATAATTCTGAAAATAGTTCTTACATGATCACGTCCTCTTGACTTGGACCTTAAAGATAAACATATCTTAATATGTAGATTGATCTTAGAATACCACCTATATAGTCGGGATTGAGCTAAGTCATCAACACATTCATGAAATTTTGATACTTCAAAAAACCAAACATAAAAGAAATATTTGTAAATATGGGGTTAAGTTTCAATTGCTCTGTAACACATAATATAATAAATATGCTCTTACTTATCACCAACAGAAGAGAACAGCTTTCAAAATAACATATACTTTCCTTCTTAGTTTTGGTCGCAGCTCTATGACTTAAAGACCAAAATTATGAGTGCAGAAAATTATGCACTACCTTTGGCCAATTATACTTTCTAAAGTCTTCAAGTGCTCCAAAATTATTCACAATAGCTAAAATTTTTAATATTTAGAGGGGAAAAATAACTTGTACAAGATATATTTTACCAAAATTTATGTCCTCTTCTTTTCTAGCACCTCTGATCGCTCAGCAATGGCTAATCTTCCAATCTCAACTACTATGATCTTTTGTTTGAATGAAAATAAGGGGAGCCTCTTGAAAGATAGTCATATGGGTAGATAATTACCTAGATGGGGTGAATATGTGATTTTTTAAGTTACTTTATCAGATCTTTTTCACTTAACTAATTTTGTAGTTACAAAGACTTAGATCGCAACACAATCAAAAGTAATCCACAACACACAACACACACAGAACTTATAGTGGTTCCCATATCTAGGATACATCCACTTTCCCCCTTCTTCCTCACTAGCAATGTGCTAGATGAGATTATAGCTCCTCCTCTTTAACTCATATCCAAAAATCCTACAGGCTCAATTTTTATTAAGAAACTTACACTCAGACCAACAGGTCCAACCTCAGAGATTCTCCCAATCTCCTATCTCAGGTCTCTCAAGAACCCTACCTCCGTCTTTATAAAATAGGCCTATAACTCAGTGATTCACTCAAACCACCTACCTCAGGTCCCTTAAGAACTCTACCTCAACCTTTATAAAATAAGCCTACAACTCAGAGATAAGATCTTCTACCCACTCAGATCTCAAGGAGATGTTACAAAATAAAGAGGTAAAAATGAAAAATGAAACTCTCAGAAAACAGAAAATCTGTAATCTGATATATCTTTTAGCACATATTCTTCAATTCAGCAACAATGAATGTCTTCTTGATAAATTGGCTGGCTGAAAAGTTGCTTCTCTGGATCTGCAATCTTCTTGATGTTGATTGGCTTGATAACCTTGAAGAAATTGTAGATTAGACCCACCTTGATCTTCCTATCGACTTTGAAAAAGGATCTGGAGATATTCTTGAAGACCTTCGTCTTCTTCCTCCTTCTCGGGATTGTAATAAGAATGAGAATTTCTATTTCCTTTTTTGATTCTGTCTTTCTTCTATTTGTGTAGACAATCCCTCTATTTATAGCCTTCGTGGATGGCTGGTTTCTGGATGATGACATCAGCATCTAACATCATTCTTCAAATTCTCCCTTTAAACAGTTTCTGTTAAAGTATCACATTACTGTAGCTGAAGTGACAGTTCTGACTTGTCTAGAAAATTCTATGTTGACTCTACACATCTTCAGAAACATAAGTGTCGAGATGTCCAAAGTGTCTTGACACTTGTGCCGAGATATCTTAGCAATCTCGACACAATTCTACTTGGAGAATTTTCATCTGAAACTTGAAAGTGTCGAGACAGTTGGTTTGTCTCGACACAACCATCTTTTGTGTCAACCCCTTTAATTTTGCCTAGTATCGTGACAGTTAGATTATCTCGACACAACTGTTTATCTGATGTCGGAACGTCTGTGCTTTAATTCTTCATTGTGTCGAGACAGCTGATTTGTCTCGACACAATTTTACTCAATAAAATTTCTTGTCTTCTTTGTGTTGAGACAGTTGTATTGTCTCGACACAACTGTCTTAAGCTTTATTGTGTCAAGTAAGTTGACTTATCCCGACACTGCTGACTTGGTCTTCAAGGTGTCGAGTCAACTGATTTGTCTCGACACAACTGTCTTGAATCTTCTTTGTGTCGACTTAGTTGTCTTGTCTCGACACAGTTGTCTTAGTCTTTAAGGTGTCCAGACAATTGTCTTGTCTCGACACAGCTGTATTGAATCTTCAATGTTTCGAGTTGGCTGTCTTATTTTGACACTACTGACTCAGTTTTCTGTGTGTTGAGACAACTGACTTTTCTCGACACAGCTTCTGTAAGTGTGTCGACACAATTGAAGTGTATCGACACATTTGTACTTAGCTAATTTTCTGCACTGCAGGTTGCTGAATGTCCACTGTGCTGACTTCACTCAGCCCTATGCTGACTCCACTTGACGCTTTTATACTTAGACAATTTTTCTTCAAAATCTAGTCAGCTTCATGTGTTCACATGTCCAATCAACATGAAGTAGACAACTTGTATACAAAAACTGAAACATATATTAAATACAAACATGTGTATATCATTGAGTTGAAAAGGGCTTTTCAAATCAAGTACATTATGTCCAATGCACCCAACAATCTCCCCCTATTTGGAGAAGTCATAACCCCAATTCAATGACATACAACATGATACCAAAATACAATGATAGAGTTATAAAATCAACAGAGCTGAACAACATATGAAGCAACACAAATGATAACACATATGTAACATAGTGCAATAAAAATTTTCATTATAAATTTGTTCAAAGATTACATTTGTTTGATTTGTTTCACTGATCTAAAAGTAAGGTTACATAATCCCTAGAAAATATAATCTAAGAATTCTCTTGATCTTTGATGACTATGCCTTTTCCAGATTGTATCTTTTCTTTTACTTCAGGCACCTTGTCATCTACTATCTTCTTGCCTTTGTCATTCTTGGATTTGATGATCTGTTCTGTATTGAGCCTTTGTCTTTCAAAATAGTGGTAAGGCTTTGGAAAATACTTGCATGGTTCAATTGAATTAGGTGGAATCAACCCTGCTTTCAGATCTCTTCTAAACTTGTAGATGACCTCTTGTTGCTTGGTGTGCTTTTCTCATTCTTACTCAGAGTACCATTTCCCCCTGTCATATTTGTTATTGTTAACAGACTGCCATGCAGTAAATATAATGTTCTTGAGTTTGTACTCCACTGCTCAATGTCTGGCTTAGCTTCAGCCTGCTCTCTGAATCTCTTCTTTGATAGCTGTGCTTCCCTTTCCTTTAACAAAGCAACATCAGTCATCTCCATCTCTCCACATCTCATATTTTTAACTTTAGGTGGAGGACTGTACATGGCTTGAACTGCATTATGAATATCCTCAAACTATGGAGGAGGATATATGATCTATTTAGCAGCAGGGTGAATACCTTCCAACTGAGCTAGTTGGCATGCAGACTAAACTGTTTGATCATCATCACACAGGGGGTGATAGCCTAGAGTGGATCTAATACTATTGGACATCCACTTAGCATGATCAGAGCTTGATTTTATCATTACTCTCTCCCCCTTTATGACTTCACTTTCAATATGATCTCTCAGATCATTTTTCTGAAATCTTACTTGATCAACAGTATGATGTAATCCTGAGGTAAGATAAGTCTTTACTTTGGTCAAGTTATCTGTGAGGGTTTTGGTAGAATCTTTGACAGCTTGAACTATAGAATTTGACTGTATTGAGATCTTGGATTCAACAGCAGTAGAAGTTTTATCTATCTTTGCTTCTAGAGTTGTAGTTTATTCTTGTAGCTTATTCAGGGTAATATCATGTATTTCAACTAAATTTTCATTCATTCTATTCTAATTTTCAAGGATATAGCCTTGTTTAATTGTCATGTCATCTTCATTCTTCTTTGAGTCTGCTTGTTGTTTTGCCATGTATACTACAACATGTGCTCCTCTCTGGAAGTAATCAGTCATATCCTTCTTTAAAAGGTTGATCTTAAATCATATTGATTTGATGTCTTGGGCCAAATGAAACTATATCTCCTTATTCCTTTCATCTATATATTTCTCTAGTTGTGTCCTGTGCTGATCAAGCATAATTTGTAGTTGAACTTGAAAAGAATTGAAATCCATATCAGGAGCAGGAGTTGTTCTAGACTGAATTGTTTTCTTGTAGCTTTTTCTCCTTTGTCTGACTTCCTCAATCTTCTTTTTTCCTTTGCTGAGAGGCTTCCTACCCCTTAGAGTCATATGAGCTGTCAATTGTAACTGTTGGAGGTGTTTTATCTCTATTAATGTTAGAAGGCATATTGACTATCTCCCCCTCAACCCTTGCATCTTCTTTATAAATATTGATATCTTGCAAGATAACTTTATCTTGCTGAACTTCAACATCAGGGACAAGGTCCTTTGGAGTTGCAGGTTCTTCCCCCTGGATATTTATATTTTTATTTAGAAAATCTTCCACCTCAATCTCCTTGGAGACTGTATCTACAATTTCTCTACCAGCCATTTCTAGGTCAGGAACATCTTCTTGTCTTTGAGCTGTATCTAGCTCCTGTACTACTTCCATTATGATTGTAGTTATTGTATCTAGATCAACATTTGTCAGTTAATTGAGGTTCTCCCCCACAATTGGATCCCTATCTGGAATTGTCTCCCCCTACACCTGAGCACTTTCTCCAGGTGAGGTCCTAGGAGAAATTTCTTGGGCTGGAGCATCTTGGTCATTTGAGCTTGAACTCTCTTGCCTATCAGATTCACTAGAAGAATCTTCTTCCATCACTACAACCTTCTTCTTTTTCTCTTTCTTCTTTACCACTACATGTGTCTCTTTGGATAGAACTCTATCCCACCTGGATAAAATCCTCATATCCATTCTGCGCATGTGGTTGATCTTTGTTCCAGTTTTAAGGTTCATACAATCAGGAACAGCCTATACCAAGTAGAGGTTTATTATTCTGCCCAGATTGGGCTTCTTAAGGCATTCTGTAATCTTGTCAAAGACTACTTTGCTCTAGTTAGTCTTGACTTTGAATATTACTCGGGTCATTATCTGAAACATGTTGGCTGATATCCTGTCATGTGCTCCTGTTTTGCACAACAACACCTTCCTTATTATTTCTGTTAAGAATTTCCCTTGATTGTTCATACCTTTGCAGAACAAGGTACTTCTCAGCTTGGTTGCTGGAGCCAATCCACACCATTCTAATGCATCTGCAGTTTTGGCAGAGTCTAAGTCTTCTTCTTCGTCAATTCTAGGTAAGTGGAATACCTTAGCCAGTCTTCTTGTTGTGATTTTCGCTTTTGTTCCATTTACCTTTGATTTAATCTTTGTTGAACTTGATTCCAGTGATGCATTGGAGAAGAATTCTGATACTTCTCTTTTCCAGATATTTGTTGGTTCAGAAAGTAAATATTCCAAGCCAGCTCCATCAATGAGGTTTACCACCTCCTTGATTTCGTCATTCGCCGACTAGAATCTATTGTGAACAAGCTCATATCCCTCGAAGATGTTATCATCGTTTTTGGGAGCCATTGAAGGTGAAGGAAAGGAATGATGAGTGTCGACTAATCAGAATTCTAGGTATCGGTACTCAGGGATCAAAAGTTCTAGAGATGAAAAAAGCGTAGTCGACTTCTACTCTTACACCCATTTTATAGTCAAATCTCTGCTGAAGTCGAAAGGGCGCGCTGCATTTAGTCCATTCCAAATTTTTGAGTAAATACCTAGTGTCGACATAAGGAAATATTGTCTGTCGAGGTGTGTCAACACAAGTCGACACAAGGATTATATCTCTCGACGCATGTGCCTTAGGGTCTCAACATCCATATGTCTCGACACTTAAGGTTATCCTGTGTCGACACACTTTCATATGTCTTGTCATATCACTATTTATAGTGTCGACACACTCTCTGGTGTCTCGACACATTGCTACATGCAGTGTCGACACATTTTCTTGTGTCTCGACACTAACTAGTCAAAATTTTGTTTTTCTTAAGTGTTGATTCTTGACACTTTTGAAGTTTATTCTTGAAACCTAAAGGAGTAGACTTAATTACTGATTAGTCAGTTTTATACTTATGTTATTACTGTTTTACTCAAGATTTAACATTCCAAGTTCAAATTTAAAGAAATTAAATTTCTCTTCTTCCAGAGGCTTAGTAAAGATTAGGCCTGTAACGGTTCGGTTTGGTTCGGTTTGTGAGCAAAACCGCAAACCGAACCACCCCTATGTGGTTTCAAAAATTTGAAACCGAACCGAACCGCCCAAACATTGAAACCAAACCGAACCAAACTGAATAGTTTGGTTTGGTTCGGTTCGGTTTTGGTGGTTTAAATGATGTGATGAAGCCTAAATATTTATATAGAGAGATCTGGGATGGTGCGGTGAGCACAAAATGTTTTGTTAAGTGGAGCTCGGGATACGAGTCCTGGTACAGCGAAGTAGAAATACATCCACATTACATGATTTGTTACATCATTTGGAGTATGAGTGTTGAGCTAGGTGCTCAAGAAACTTGTGCAATGAATTAATAAAAGTTTGAATGAACTTAATCAAAATACCGCATATTGGTTTATGATAGGGAATCATTTCTGAAAGATATTTTTAAGGAAGACAATTACAGTTGTTGAAAGGCTCTTCATTTGTTTGGTACGTGCTTACGAACAATGTATCAGAGTTTCTTGAAAAAACTTGTAAAGACAAGGGATAACAAACTGTTTATATTATAATGCAAATTTTCTGGATTTGAACAATAAATGGACAAGAGAGCAAACTGTTTATATTATAATGCAAATTTTCCGGGTTTGAACAATAAATGGACAAGAGAACAAAGCATATCCTACGGTATATTCACAGCTTAGTTCTATCACATGAAAAATGAGATATTGATGAAGGCGTAATTGTTAAGTCCAATGTTATGGCTTATTAACATGTAGAGTTGCCTTTGGGTGACATGGGTTAAATAGAGTAGCACTTAAAAAAATGATATTCAAAGAGCTTTTGGTGTTTTGAGCATTTAAAATGGAGTGCTGAAATTATATCAATAAGAACTAGGGATGAAAGATCTAGGGTTTACCTGTTTAATTTCTTGCGGCGAGAGGACAGAGGAACGTGAAAGCCAGACTGGACTGGAGGAAGAGCGTGAACGCCGGACTCACGGACTGGAGGAGCTAGGGTTCGGGAAAAGGCGAAGAGCGCGAAGTCGCCAATAGAGCAAGCCAGCAAGATCTCGTTGAGTCGCTGGTCGGGAACAAAAATCGGCGAAGAGGGCGAACTGCGAAGTCGACTGATGAAGGAGTGAAGGAGCTAGGGTTCTTGGCTCGGGAGAGATAAGTGGGTTAGCGGCCTGAGCGAGTGAGCGAGTGAGCGGGGGTTCGGGTTTACTGAAAGTCTGAAATTTAACAATTTAAGACTTAATTTTAAGTATTGGACATATAAAGTTATAAATTGTGTGCTTAATGCTTAATTGGTTTAATGAAATTTAAGTAATAAATTAAATGTTTTTATACATAGCGGTTCGGTTCGGTTCGACTCGGTTAGGTTTGTCATGCAAAACCAGGAACCGAACCGAACCATATGGTTTTTCTAAAATCAAAACTGTAACCGAACCGCTGCCTACTGAAACCGAACCAAACCGTGCGGTTTGGTTCGGTTCGGTTCGGTTTTGCGGTTCGGTTGGTTTTTGCTTACAGGCCTAGTAAAGATATCTGCAATTTGTCTATTTGTGGGAACAAATTCTAGGCTAATATCTTCATTTTCTACATGTTCTCTAATAAAATGATATCTAATTTCAATGTGCTTTGTTCTACTATGTGACACATGATTGTTTGAAATAGAAATAACACTAGTATAATCACAGTATAAAGTAATTTTACTTAGCTGTAAATTGTAATCTAGTAACTGATGCTTAATCCATAACAATTGTGCACAACAACCGCCAGCTGAAATGTACTCAGATTAAGCTGTGGATATTGCTACACTTGTCTTCTTTTTGCTTCTCCATGACACCAGCCTCATTCCAAGAAATTGACATGATCCTGATGTGCTTTTCCCATCTTCTTTGCATCCTGCATAGTCTACATCTGAATAGCCTATTAGATCAAAATCACTATTCCTAGGATACCATAGGCCAAGATTAGGTGGGCCCTTTAGATATCTCAGTGTTCTTTTAACTACTATATAGTGAGATTCTTTAGGGCATCCTATGTGTAGATAATCACCAAGAGAGGGTGAATATGTGACTTTTTAAGTTACTTTATCAGATCTTTTTCACTTAACTAATTTTGCAGTTACAAAGACTTAGATCACAGCACAAGCAAAAGTAATCCACAACACACAACACACACAGAATTTATAGTGGTTCCCCTATATAGGGTACTTCCACTTCCCCCCTTCTTCCTCACTAGCAATGTGCTAGATGAGTTTATAGCTCCTCCTCTTTAACTCAGATCCAAAGATCCTACATGCTCAATTTTTGTTAAGAAACCTACACTCAAACCAACAGGTCCTACCTCAGAGATTCTCCCAATCTCCTACCTCAGGTCCCTCAAGAACGCTACCTCAGCCTTTTTAAAATAGGCATATAACTCAGCGATTCACTCAAACCACCTACCTCATGTCCCTCAAGAACCCTACCTCAGCCTTTATAAAATAGGCCTACAACTTAGAGATAATATCTCCTACCCACTCAGATCTCAAGGAGATTTTACAAAATAAAGAGGTAAAAATAAAAAATGAAATTCTCAGAAAATAGAAAATCTGTAATCTGATATATCTATTAGCAGAGATTCTTCAATTCAGCGACAATGAATGTCTTCTTGATAAATTGGCTGGCTAAAAAGTTGCTTCTCTGAATTTGCCATCTTCTTGATGTTGATCGGCTTGATAACCTTGAAAAAATTGTAGATCAGATCCACCTTGATCTTCATAATGACTTTGAAAAAGGATCTGGAGATATTCTTGAAGACTTTCGTCTTCTTCCTTCTTCTCGGAATTGTAATAAGAATGAGAATTTCTGTTTGCTTTTTTGTTTATGTATCTCTTCTATTTGTGTAGACAATCCCTCTATTTATAGCCTTCGTGGATGGCTGGTTTCTGGATGATAACATCAGAATCTGACATCATTCTTCAAATTCTCTCTTTAAACAGATTCTATTGAAGTCACATTACTTTAGCTGAAGTGACAGTTCTGACTTGTCTTGACACTTCTGTGTTGACTCTGCACATATTCAGAAATATAAGTGTCGAGATGTCCAAAGTATCTTGACACTTGTGTCGAGACATCTTAGCAGTTCGACATAATTCTACTTGGAAGAATTTTCATCTGAAACTTCAAAGTATCGAGACAGTTGGTTTGTCTCGACACAACCATCTTCTGTATCAACCCCTTTAATTTTGCTTAGTGTCGAGACAGTTAGATTATCTCGACACAATTGTCTGTCTGATGTCAGAACGTCTGTGCTTTAATTCTTCATTGTGTCGAGATAGTTGATTTGTCTCGACACAATTTTACTCAATAAAATTTCCTGTCTTCTTTGTGTCGAGACAACTGTATTGTCTTGACACAACTGTCTTAAGCTTTATTGTGTCAAGTAAGCTGACTTATCTCGACATTGCTGACTCAGTCTTCAAGGTGTCGAGTAAACTGACTTGTCTCGACATAGTTGTTTTGAATCTTCTTTGTGTCGACTTAGTTGTTTTGTCTCGACACAGTTGACTTAGTCTTCAAGGTGTCGAGACAATTGTCTTGTCTCGACACAGTTGTCTTGAATCTTCAATGTGTCGAGTTTGTTGTCTTGTCTTGGCACTGCTGACTTAGTCTTCTGTGTGTTGAGACAACTGACTTGTCTCGACACAGCTTCTACAAGTGTGTCGACACAGTTGAAGTGTGTCGACAGATTTATACTTAGTCAATTTTCTGCACTGCAGGTTGCTGAATGTCTACTGTGCTGACTTCACTCAGCACTATGCTGAGTCCACTCGACGCTTTTGTACTTAGACAATTTTTCTTCAAAATCCAGTCAGCTTCTTGTGTTCACCTGTCTAATTAACATGAAGTAGGCAACCTGTATACATAAACTGAAACATATATCAAATACAAATATGTGTATATCATTGAGTTGAAAAGAGCTTCTTCAAATTAAGTACATTGTGTTCAATGTAACCAACACTTCTAAAAAATGAACTCCATCACTGTTCAACAATCTCAACATCATAGCAACTTGGTTGACAAAAAGTTGTACATAACTATTACCTAAAATGAAGACCCCCTTTTGATCCACGTAAGATCTCACCAAAGTTCTTAATAAAGGTATATTTTGCTTAATGTCTGGGAATGAGAGAATAAAGGAAGTATCCCTATATCATATAAGTCGCTCTTAGATTGCTCGTTAATGACATCAAGGAAGGGCTTTACACGTTCTTTGAAAGAAGATACAACACGCCTACAATTTAAAGTTGGAGTGCGAGTCATCTACAAAAAATAAAATACTTCAACATCAAAGTTCAGTGAATCTACTGCCTTATTTGTTTTGTATTGAAAATATGACCGTACATTGACAAAAAAAGTTAGTTTAGGATGCATTATACAAATATGATAATATATACATTTCCTTGTAATACGATCATATATAGCAAATCAACCATTGAACTTACAGTCCTTTTGGGCATTTGTTTAAACCATTGTGTAAAAATATTGTCGTAGAAGATGGAAAAAACGGCCGTATGGCGAAAAAATTGAAAATGACGGATCATTCTTAAAGTAATTGGATTTTTTCTTGTTTCAGTGTTGGGACGAGTGCTTGCTTTTGGCGGTAGAAATTTCTCAACCTTCAAGCTATAGTAAGATTTCTCCCCACTCCCATCCATGGCAAAAGAGGAAGCTTTGGAGAGGAAATTTAGTTCAGAGTACGTTGGAGCAGCCTCTAGTGCATCAAAGGGGGGACTTATTTGCGATGGCTGATAATTCAAAACCTACTTCTCGTTTCCAGGAGCTAGGGCTTTTTAGTGGTCGTCAGGGATGGATTTAGGAAGTTTGACTAGGGGGGGGGGGGTAATCAAAAGGCGAAGAAATTTTTTTTGATAATCAATGACTATACCAAAATTTACATATGTAAGAGTCACAATTTGGTTACAATAAAAAATGTTTATGATTAAAACTTATTTATTTAGAGGCATCTGTGTTATCTTTAATCAACTTTCAGACCAAATAGAAATATTGCGTTATGCTGACCTGATTTTAGTTGCAGTACACATAATATTAACTTTACAATAATTTGAGATGTATGAATGTAAAAAGTATCAATAATTCCAATTTGATTTATTTGTTCAGATATTTTGGTTAAATGTTGGTATGATGAAGTGTAACAGCCTCCACAGCACAGCTCGAAAGGACAACCGCCGATACCACGAACATCCAGCTTGAAAGAGTTCAACCTCAACAGGTTTGTAGACCATGCACCCCAACCCCTCTCCATCCACATGTAGGTTGTTGGAGGCCGCAACCTCTCTTCGATGAGAAGTGATCCAGTTAAGCGCCCCCTATGGGGACTTCCCAGGAAGTCACCCATCTCGGAATTAATCCCATCTGAGCACACTTAACTATAGAGTTATTCCACACCTCATCACCAATTGAGCTGTGAAAGAACTATATAGTTAAGCGTGCTCGGGTGGGAGTAGGCTCGGGATGGGTGACCTCCCGGGAAGTCCCCGTGTTGTCCATTTAACTATCGAGTTTCCCTCATCGAAGGGATGTTGTGACCTCCAATAACCCGCTAGTGGGCCTAGAGAGGGGTTAAGGTGTACAGTTTGCTGACCTGTTGATGCTAGGGTTGTAACGGTTTGGTTCGGTTCGGTTTTTTATCAAAACCGCTAACCGAACCACCCGCGTGTGGTTCCAAAAATCTGAAATCGAAACGAACCGCGAACACCATTGAAACTGAACTGAACCGTTCGGTTTGGTTTGGTTCGATTTGAGTGGTTCAATACTTAAAAGAAAAGAGATTTGTTACTGAGTACTTACAAGAGCAATACTAGCATTTATGAGAGTATTAATATCAGATCAAGACATTGTCGAAGTTATCGTCATAATGAAAAAAATCACCAACTTATTTTCTATCCCGACATATGTATAGAACTTGTGTGACTAATCAATGATAGTTTCTCTTTAATCCTACTATAGAAAGAAAGTGACACTAAATCATGAAACTATCATACAATAAAAAATGTTAATGTTAAAAATAAATGAAAAAATTTAATGTTAAAAATAGGTGTGTTGTCAAGACTTAATTAATTATATTGTTTATTTTTAATTATAATGGTTCAGTTCAATTTGACTCGGTTTGGTTTGACACTCCAAACTGTGAACCGAATCACACAGTTTTTCAAAAATTAAAACCGTGACCGAACCGTGGATGACTAAAACCGAACCAAACCAAACGGTTTGGTTTGGTTCGGTTCGGTTTGGCGGTTTGGTTGGTTCCGGCTTACACCCCTAGTTGATGCTGAACCCTTTCAAGCTGGATGTTGGGGGGTGCCGATGATCACCCTTTCAAGCTATGGGTTAGGGAGGCCGTTACATGAAGTAATTAAATAAAAGAAAAAAATATGTTGGTTGTAATAAAAATGTTTAAAATGACATCATTGCTATAAGAATGAGTTACAATAAATGTGTAAAATATTATCATCAGTATTTAAACATTCGACTGACCTCATTGTCGCCATCATTCTCTAACAAGGGGGACCCAGACCGTTTAATAAGTTTAAGAAACTAGTAGTCAAAATTCATTGGCTCTGATCTCGTGTACTCTTTAGGTGTAATAAACGAGACACTATTAAAACAAGCAAAATTACAAGAGTTGAGTAAAGAAGATTTCATGCTATATCGTGCCGAAGATGACACTAGTGTTTCTTTTTGAGATTCCAAAGAAACTACGAGTAAAGAAGTAGGTGGACTTGGTGATGTCAAAATTTATTGCAGATATTTCAACTAAATTTACATGTCATCTCTTCAAAATTAATTGAACCAGTTAACTCTCATGTCATCTTTCTACTCTTTCAATAAAAAATTTAAATGTTTTCACTTTTTCGAATCATCTTCTCCCTTATTCAGACACTGTTTTTGATGTTTAAGTAGTCAAAATTTATTGGATCGATGAGAGGTATCCGAATTCATAATATATTTTACCAAAATTCTTGGAAGGAGGGCCGACCCCCTAGATCCGCCCAGGTGATCACAAGAGGTTTTTTGGTGAGGGAAGATAAGCTCGACGTATTCCGAAATGTTTACTGAATGAGGCCCACACGTTGTATTAATTTTCGCATGAGAGCTAGACGCACAAAAAATCCAATTAAAAGGCGTGCAATTTTTAATTAAAAAAATGACTACGCTCACTGAGAACCAGTCGTGTTCAAAGAGACTGGGTATGGGGGGGGGGCACCTTGCTCGAAAAAAGCCCGCCTAGGCCTGGGCATGCCCGCCATAGGCCCAGGCCAGGCTCTGGGGGCCCAACAAGGCCCCCATATCGTCTCACAGCCCGGCCTGGGCCAGACCCGGCTAAGCCCGGGCATCGGGCCTGGCCTGGGCCTGACACCCATGCCAGATCAAATCTCGCCAAATAGGCGGGATTTCCAAAATAGGTAGGAAATCACGCCTAATAGGCGGGATTTTCTTCCTACTTCATAACCGTGCCAGCCAGGGCCCGGGCCGCCCCAGGACCATGCCGGCCGGGCTGGGGGCCTTGGCGGTCCCCTTCTTTGAGAGGGTGCCCGAGCCCGGCTAAAGTTAGGCCTGGCCCCGAGCCCGGGTGTCAAAAGTCCAGACCAATTGGGGCCGATCCAGGCCGGACTGACTTTTTGAAGTACAGTGGGAGCTATAGACAGAGGAGTTGTCTACAAAGATGAAAATTTGGAGAGAAACAAGTGATTAATTTTCCGATAATAAGAGTTTGCTTATTACTTCCACTTTCAGTTGTGCGGTTGAACTTCATGAGCAGAAATTTGCTGTCCCACGGCGTCATTGTTCGCACCGGCGCAGGTTTTTTGTTGGCAAGATCCAACTACTGGGGCGGATATCGAAGAGCCGCTTCCGTTTGGAGTTTTGGCGATAATAGCAATGGGGCCCTAGGAATCTCCTCTCCGCTGCTCGACGCCTACGAACCAGCGAAGGTTCCAGAGCTCCCAGCTACTATCACCGCCGTCACTTCCGGGCACTATCACTCTCTTGCTGTTAATGCAGACGGTGAGGTCTGGGCTTGGGGAAGAAACAACGAGGGCCAGCTAGGTCGGGGGGCAGACGCGCCGAGGTCCATCCTATACATTTTTTCATCTCGTTAACAAACCTATCTGATAACCAATTCAGGTATTATTCTTTCCAATCAGGCGCCATCTTCTGCTAGGACTTAGAACGTCGAGGGGAACTGTAATCATTGCTCGATTCAGTGTTAGATCCCTTTAGTTTAGAGAGAAGTTTTCTCTGTCGGTCCCTACGGGTACTTCTATGGATGCGAGGTTTGCATTGCGTTCGTTTGGCAGGTTTTAGATGGAGGGAATTTGTTTTGGTTCAAGTCCAAAAATCCGTAAGTTTTGAAAATGGGCCAAAACCAATTTTATTGTTGGTTTGGCGTAAGGTTTTGAGATAGAAAGATTTGGAAATGGAGCAAGGTTCCGATAAAATTTTAGGACCAAATATTACTAACATTGAAAATTTCACCGACTGTCCGTGTTCTTTCTGTGCAGCACATTGGAGAAAATGGAGCAAATCGCAGCAATCTGATTTCACCCAGCAAATCAAAAATCATTAAGAAAATGGAGAAAATTTCAGCATGTTTCTGCAAACCACAGCAGGTTTCTGCAAATCGCAAGTCTAATTTCACCCAGCAAATCATGACGGATGTCGACGAGATCCCCAGTGGCCACACCATCGATATCTCCTGTGGTGGTGTGATGAAATTTCCGATAAGCTTCATCTCCAGCTCCGGAACCATCTGTATTCGTTTGAGTTCTAGCTCATCTTCTTTGTGAAGCCTTTCAACTCAAGCTGCAAAACCGACCAAATTAGTTCGGTTTTGTGGATAGCTTAATATCGGCTTCTAAGATTCGTCAATCTTCCAACCAATCTTCTTCCTCCCTACACTCTCAACAATCAATCCCTTTTTCGTAGGTCAACATCATCACCTAGAGCCACGACCTCCCCACATCGTTCAACCCTTAAGAAATTGTTTGCATCCAAGCGCTCTTGTCAGCAGTCAACGCTCAGTCTATTTTGCAATTAATGATGAACACAGGGCCCCTGGTAGTGCTTGGTGGCATCCCAAATTTAATATTTGATTGGCTCCGCAACAAATCTGTGAGAGATTTTTGGGACCGGGTTCCGTTCAAAAATCTAAGTCTGGGAACCACGCTTTTCTACTGCGTGGAGGAAGGAATGACTGAGATCAAAACTAAAAAACGTGCTCCGGTGGAGGGGGAGTTGGGTCCTTTGCAGGAGGGAGAGGTTACCGCGGAACAATGCGAGAAGCTGTAATAGAAGAGCGTAAAAGGTTAGTCACATGAACAGTAAAATGTGCGAGTAGTTCAGATGTTCTCCAAAATCATACCTGTCTCAGGGAAGACAAAGACGAACTTGTCGATTTCACGCCACCAGTAAGAGACGTCGAACTTCCGCCACAGGAAGGCCTTTCTCAGCTCCTCCGAATCGTCTCCCAAGGTTGGACGGGCAAAGACGTGCTCCAACGACTGCCGTGGGGCGAAGGGAAGGTTGTCAAAGGGGCCTCTGATGATGACGAAATGCTCCGTCCAATGGTGTACCTTGTTTACCGTGCCGACGATAGTACATGTATGGCTGCAAAAGTAGACGACACCTTCCTTTATCCCCCACACCCAAGTTGAAGATCCTCTTGAAGGCGGCGAGGTCGAAGATGATTTTCTCTGACCTCAGGAAGGTGGGGAACCCAACGATGATCGCCACACCATTGAGGTTGATTTGGGTCGACACTAGTCCATAGTGTCTGAGGTTTTGACATAGTTCCATCCAGAAAGGAAGCCGTAGACCGACTTCAAAATGACAGATAGGGAGGATGAGTCGGTCGGGGAGGAAGGTGTTGATCCGCCGTTACGATGAGGAAGTCTAACCCCGAATCCGCTCTCGGGTTGCATGAATCGATTGTAGAAGTCATCCATATTGGTACGGTCCTTGATTGGCTTCTTGAACGTCGCCGAGGAGAAGAGCTGAGCATATCCTAGGCAGCGAGCTTAGGCATCATTGATAAACACCATTATTTCTGTGGCGAGTATGTGAGTTGTGTGAAGAGGTAGCGAGGAAGTTTGGGTTCACAAATGTAGCGCCTTATGGCCACCCTCCGGTATTTATAGACAAAGGGAAGGGGGGGGGGGTGTAGCGATCGAGTTGGGTGAGACCCAGAACATTGCAGGGCGCTCATCGCGATTGCCGACGGGTGAGATCCAATACATTGCAGGTCGCTACATCTCCGAAACCTACACTATGGCCAAACTACTCGCGCGAATGTCCAAACGAGCCCTACAACTCGGTTAACCATTGCGCCAATCCTAAATCATCATACTCGTCTGGTCGGCACGCATCAAACATCACCATAATCATAAAGAAAGTCAAAAATGCAAAAAATATAGAAGATCGGTATTACAGATACTCGCCAAAGCGAGTTTGTCAATAAACAATATTGTTCACCTACTTAATTATTACATAATTGAAAAAATAAGAGCGAGAATAGACAGCACATCTACGACATCCAGAGGTTCCCGCGCCGTTTGTTGGGTTGAGCATGTCGCCCAGACCATCCTTGTTCGCGCGCGCGCTGAAGGTGCTCATTTGCCTTTGCCAGGTATTCCTCGCTTAGGCGAATGTTGTCATCCATCCTCGCCAGGATGCCGACCGAGCCGATGCTCGCCCTTATTCCACGGAGCTCATCGTGGAGCAGATATTGCCGATGTTCTACCATGAGAAGTCGCCGTTCTTGCTCGTTGACCACGCAGAGCCTCGATTTCGCGAAGATCAGCCGATCCTCGAACTCCTCTAGCCGGGCCACCCTTGTCTCCATCACGCCAATCCGGCGTCGCGGCTCGCAGATTGCCAACTGCTCGAATTTAATCTCTAGCTCGAGGTAGGCCGATACGACCTTTCCAGATACTCACTGAGAGGGAGGCCGATAACGTCGATCAGCACGCCATTTGAGGCGCGACTTGCGTAAAGACTCAATCAGAACAGTTTCAATATGGCCAAAGCGATGATAAGCTTCCAGGACAAAAGATTACTAGCGCGCAGGGTAGGAGGCCTCACGTCGCGCCAATGAGGGGAACGCTTCTGGCGAGGAGACTCGCGTCGAGGAGGGTTGCGCCCTCGACGAGGGGTGGTATGAGCTCGGTAAGGAGAGTGGGAGCGATGGTGAGAACCTCACTTCCACGAAAGCAGGTCTCCACGATATCCTCTGTTCAGAAACACAGATTGCTGCTGCGAGGTTCCAGGGCGTCGAGAAGTGTCAGCTGGTTGATCGGCAAGACCCTTTCCGAGGGTGGATCATCGCGAGGGTGGATCTTCCCGTTACCCTCATTGCGTGAGGATGGCGGCGGTGGAGCGGTTGGGGCAGCCTTTGTGGAAGGCTGATGATTTTGAGGCAGAGGCTGCAGTGGAGGATGGTTGACCACCCGATTACTCGCTGAAGGAGTCCTCTCTGATGGAGTGCTCAGTGATTTGGTCCCTAGCTGACTCTCCTGGTGGTTAGATTTATGCTCACCGAGCGAGTAGCCCCGGTGCCCGAGACGTCAGGGGCAGGGACTGGTGCGGAAGGCGGGCGAGCAGGCACAAAGCTCGCCTCTCCTAGAGTCCTGATATTCACTTGGCCTGCAGAAAAGGCATCGTTGTCAGAGTGAGTATCCAGAAAATCAAGGCTTAGCAAAATTCACCTTGTCCGTACCTTGCAAGGTAGTCAGTTCTTCGGCCGAAGGGACCTGTGTTGATTGTGCAGGAGGGTCCTCATCAGACTCTTGGTGTTGCAAAGCAGGGAGTGCATATTCGTCGGCGGGGGTATCGAGATCCCCGTCCAAGCCCAATTGAGTCAGGATCTCTTGGGCTTGGGTAGGTACTGTGGATTGCTCGGCAGGATTCAGAGCATCGTCAGCAGGTGCGGACGGTTCGACCCCAGGCTTTGCAGTTTTCTTCTTCCTATGATGGTTGCCAATGTCGTCCTCAAGGCGGCGACGTTTAGAGGAGCCCGGACCCAGAAGATCTCCCAGAACGCGTATGTTTGCCGTAAACCTTTCGGCTCTTCCATCCATCTCGCGAGATTCCGAAAGGGTGTCCGGTCCAGGTGCCCCTCCTATTTATAGAGAGCGGTGGGCTTGCCCTTAGGACGTCCCGAACACGCCAGTTGTTTGCCAGGAGGCCTTGCCGAACACGCCAGTTGCTCGCCAGGAGGCCTTGCCGAATAAGGTTGGATGTTTCTTTCCGAACTTCATGATCGCTCGCAAAGGGCGGGGATTGTGTACGACCCATATTCGTCAAGGGTAGTCCAGTTATGCCACGTAATCTAGGGTTAAAGTCAGAGACAAGTCAAAGTCAGCAAGTTGGGCAGATGAGCATTTATGGCTAGGAGCGAGTATCAGGGATACTCGGCAAGCAGGTGACTATTAACAGTGTTGGCAAGCATCGGAGGTGCTCGCCCTGTTGGCGACTATCCGTGACATCTTGTCAGGCATGTGCGAGATCCTTCAAAAGTCCCCCGATAGCATGTCGCAAGATTGTCAGGTCTAGAGAGGCCACCTCGCAGGGGCTAGGTATTCTCGCCTACATACCCCTTCCCCCATGATTTGTCTATAAATAGGACCTCAGGGGTACCAGAAATAACACCTCAAAATCTTGACCCCCCATTCAGAGATTACAACTCTCTAAGTGGTGCCTTACTCGTACCTTGCTCAACTATTTTGGTCGTGGAAGGGAAATTTTCTCTTAAACTTTCCGGTACGTGGTGGGATCTCTCTGCTGTAGCGCCCGAGGTCCTTTAGTAATCTCTCTCTCTTCTTTGATCTTGTCTTCAGAACTGGTCAGCCGAATTGCGGGACTAGTAAACTTGAACTGCACTTAGATCCAAATATTTGGAGTAGGGATTTTCCTGGCTTCAACAACACACGTTACCAGATTCTCTCTTGGAGATTATCTGGGGTATTTCCTAGCATACCTGTAACTACACATCTGCGCGAACCTTCGTGACCACAACCCGCTTACTCTCTCCTGCGATATGGAGTAAGCTTATTTCCTCAACGAGGAACTCTATGCGGCACTGCCGCCCACCTCTACTCTCCACCTCACCCGATACTGCAACCGCCAGAACCTCAACAATCTCTCCATCGCCTGGCTCACCCACCTCCATCTGTACCTCTGGTGACTGGCTCACCACCAACGCCGCCAGTGCCGTTTCCTCAGGCAGTTCCTTCATTGTTAATAGGTTTAATGTTCGAAGGAATCTCAAGGGGGAATTTATAAAGTCTAATTATTAATATTTATTACTCATTTTAAAATGTTACTTTTTTTAACTTGAGGTGTCTTTTTACTTAATTGTGAGAGGTTTCATCATAGTGTATCTTGGGCTTATTTTGGAACAGAAGTTTCAAGAATCTGCTTGTGTGACAGCCGTGCCTCTCGAGTATTCCATTTTCCCTGTCTTTTGTTAGGTTCTCTACTCTATTATCTTGGTGCAAGTCATAGAGCCCATATTTATAAAGATAGGCTAATATGATAAATTCAAAACCTAATATCATCCAACCTGTTGATATAATACAAAAAATCAGAATAAGCAAGTGTTACCCATTTTTTATTCAAATAATTTTCTACAGCATTACCAAAAAGGGACCCGTCTCAATTCTTTTATAGCCTTGGTCCAATCCCTTGGGTTCTGGCCAATGTGAAACTAGATTCTCAGGCTTAGTGGTTGCCCAACAGTTTATGCTTGTGTTCTCTTGCTATTTTACAATTAATGGTGTCACAGATCCACATGGTGCAAGCCAGAGAGGGTGTTGGGACTTAATAATGTGAAGGTCAAATCTGCATATGCTTCTGGCGTGGTTTCTGCTGTTATTGGGGATGATGGATCTTTGTGGGTTTGGGGTAGATCAAAAAGGGGGCAGCTTGGGCTTGGTAAAAGAGTTATGGAAGCTATCATGCCTTCCAAAGTTGAAGCACTTTCAGGACAAGAAATAAGTAAGGTGGGACTTCGAACATTGCATCTTTGAGGTTACGCTCTGTTGTCAATATTTAGAACTGTCTTTTTAAGGTGAAATATTTCGTTTTGTTGTTTTGTTAGATGAACAGAAGTACATTTTGCTATGCGTATGATCTTATTTGAAGTTACAAACAGTATTGTGTTACAATCTTTCTCCGTAACAGCGGTAACTTAGCCAGAGTAGTGGCCGGAGGCGGAGATGGTGGTGGCGGAGGATACAATGGAGCCTTAACCGCGACCGCCTAAGCGTGACTTGTTCGTTAGAGAAGAGAGCTATCAATTATCTCACAAGAGGGGATAAACAACCAGAACTTTTCTTTTCTTGATTGATCCCTACTACATGACACTAAAGGCCTATTTATAGGACCCCTGGGTGGCAAATCTGTAATTACATCAAGACAGATAAAATATTAAAATACATAAATACTAATATAATAAGACTTGACTCAAGACGAATTAATAGAGACTTAGACTCCTAATACAAACTCAATACAACATATGATATAATAAATGGCGGAGGATCCGAACGGATCCGTAATACATTGCATTTTGTATAGATTTATTGTGTTGGGTGTATTTTCTCTTTTTCCTTTGTACAAGGAGCGATACTGTATAAATAGGTTGCTGTCAGCCTAGTTTCATTAATGGGATGTGCATTTAAACATGGTATCAGAGTCCTATTCAATTCTCCATATGCCACGCCCTTAACTTTTGAAAGATTTACGCGTTTGTTTATCTTTGCTTTCTACAAATTTCCAGGGCTACATATTCATTAGCACTTTGCATATGGCTATACACTTGCTTCTTTTTTTCTACACTGAATTAGATAATTAGTCCTAGTAAGTGTAGCAAATGAAAATGATTGGTGCGTTGTCATCACATACAGGTATCTTTTGGCTGGGGGCATGTATTGGCTCTCACAAGGGATAGCAAACTATTTGGGTGGGGATATGCTGAGAATGGAAGGTTGGGGAAGATGGTGGAGGTATCACTTAGCTCAAGCCCACAATTTTCAAATTCTTATGGTTCCTTGGACAGTTCTGTCCCTTTGCTGAAAATTGAAGAGGAACCTGTTGCTGAAAAGAGTATGGAGAAATTTATGCCGATAAACTGGGAACCTACTCTTATTTCAGAGCTGAGCTCCATTTATGTTTCAGATGTTGCTTGTGGATTTGATCATTCGCTGATTCTATGCTGTGAGTTTCGCTTGCCAAATAATATATCTTGATCATTAAACTGTTCTTTATTATACTAATAAAAATTCAGATACTTCATCTAGCTTTGTGATCACTCTCAAGAAAATAAAGATTTAATTGCTTTCCACGTACAAATATTGGGTATTGCTTGCTTTAAAAATCTCATGTTAATAGCTCCTGATGCATTTTTTCCAGAGTTTATGCAATTTTTGTGTCAAGAACGAAGACAAATAAACATAATTAAAAGACTGATAACAAATAAATGACAGTTTTAAAATAGAATAAAAGGCATTTGATACTTACTACAAATTACACTCAAAATCTATTTATTGCAGAGCTAATTTCTTTTTAATACATAGATTATTTATCTTCCAAATTCACTGCTCGTTTGCCTCTGTCATCATCATGCAAAATCAACAACCTCGGTCGTATCTTTCACTCCTCATTTGTCTTCACCATCATGCAAAATCAACAACCTCCGTCATAACTTGTTCCCCTGTGTAAAGTATTGGGCAGCATGAGACGATTGTACATCCAATAAGAGAGTTGACTGGCGAGCAAAGGTCTTCAAGAAACGGCGGGTAGACCTGCGAGCGGTGCGGTTTGGGCCTAAACCAAAACTGCGCCGCAGAGGTGCGGTTTCTGATCGACCAAAACCGTGCGGTGTGGTTTTGATTCAGTGCGATTTTGGGACGGTAGGTATGATTTTGGTTTTTGTCCATTTTTTTGTCCCATCTTTAATTTGGGCAAGATTCTTCTATGAAAAGTTGAAAACTGATTCATTCTCCAGTAACAATCACTGGAGTTTAACCGCCAGCTATAATTTCTATAGTTCAACAATTAATTTTCACATAAGAGATTTAATTTCTAAAGTTCAGCAGCAATTAATTAAGGAGAAATCAAACCATTCAGTCATACGCTCATACATGATTACAGATATTTAATTGCTGGAGTTTAATCATCAGCAGATTAACAGACAGGGAACAGTCAAAAAGATCAACTCATTGAAAACTGAATGCATACCATAATTTAGTTTCCACCGTCAGTTCTTCCATCTTCAAAAATTTCTACAATATTGTCCTCTATATTAACTGCATATCATTGTCAAACTTTAAATTAAATTAAATACAATGTTTAAATCATCAATCTATAAATTTAATAGTGAATTGAATGAGAATGTCACAAATAAATGCAGAAAAATAAAAACTCAAACACTACCTTTATCAAGCTCCTCATATTTCTCAACATTGATAATCATCTTTTCAATCTCATTGAGGTTTGACCTGCTACGCAACCAATCACAAACACAAATAAGTGCTCCAACTCTGTTAGGTGCTAATGAACTCTTAAAAAGATCAAGAATGTGTCCTCCTGTACTAAAAGCGTGAGGCTATTGTAGAAATTGGAATAGTTAAAAATCTGGCCACTTTTGATAATATTGCAAATTTAGAAGAGTTCAATTTTCACCAATTAAAAATATCAAAATTTGTTTATAGCTTTAGTGGATCCTCCTTCAAGTATTGGGTAATCTCAGATGCACAAATAGTTGTTTCATCCTTTTCAGAATCATCCATAAACATTTTCTTCTGATAAACAACAAAACTAAATTCCATATCAACTTGACTCATGCAACTCCCGAAGATTGAACTTTGCGCGCATTTCGGTTGTTACTGCTCTTCTTCAGTGTCCTTTGCTTGCCACTCCGACTCCTCCTGACATTGTTACTCATCTGGCCCGTCGTGATATTCCCAGTGGTTGTGGAGGCCTCTTCGGTGCCCATGACCTCTCTAGATATCTATGCTCTGGCTGTGGCAATACCGGTCACCTTGTTGAGTGCTGCTGGGTCAAACATCCTCATCTTCGCCCTGCTACGACTGATACTAATTCAAAGAAGTCTACTTCACTTGCTACCTCTTTGGGTAGTGCAAATATGACCACTACGAGTTGGTGACTCATTGATTCTGGTGGTACTAATCATATGACGGGCAATCCTCATCTTTTCTCTCATCTGGACAAACACAACTGGTCACCTCCGATTTTTATTGCGGATGGTTCTCCATCCCCTATGTGTGGATCTAGAACAATGCATGCCACTCCATCTCTTCAACTTGCGGGCACTCTTTACGTTTTAGCTTTTCCGTGCAACTTACTTTTTGTTACTTCTCTATGCAAACAACTTAATTGCACGACTATTTTTACCGTAGCTACTTGTTCTTTTCATGATCCTCAGTCGAAGGAGACGATTGCTACTGGGACTGAAAGTGATGGCTTGTTCTATCCTGACAATGTCTCTTCTTTTTCTGCTTCAAATTTTCTTCTCCAGTGACATCTTCGCCTTGGGCATCCTCCTCCTCGTCTTCTTCACCAACTCTTCTCTGATCTATCTTTGAGAGACTCTTGTTTGAATTCTGATGTCTGTCAACTTGAAAAACACTACCGTTCGTCCTTTCCAGCGAAACAAGAACGTAGCTCTTCTCGTCCTTTTGAGTTTGTTCATTCTGACACATGAGGTCCTGCTCCTACCAAATTTGTTTGTAGGGATAGTCTGTATTTTATCACATTTATTGATGATTTTTCTCGATGTACTTGGTTGTACTTATTAAAAGAATGTTCTGAATTTTTTTCTATTTTTACTACGTTCTGTAATGAGATTCGTACTTAGTTTGATGCTCCTATTAAAGTGCTTCACATTGATAATGCCAAATAATACCTTAATCATCAATTCTCACTATTTTGTTTGCATCGTGGCATTATAAATCAAACTAGTTGTCCTTAAACCTCTCAACAGAATGAGGTTGTTGAACGCACAAATCATCATTTTCTTGATGTGACTCACATTTTTCTCACTCAAATGAGTGTTCCTCGATCTTATTGGGGACATACCGTTCTTCTCTTATTACCTCATCAACCACATTTCTTCTTCGGCTCTCAATGACAAAACTCCTTTCTCCATTCTATATCCTAGTGCGACACCGTTTCTTTTACCTCAAAGTGTGTTTGGATGTACAACGTTTGTTTACTCTCCTTCTCCTGGACGTGACAAACTCTCTCCTCGCTCAGTTAAGTGTATTTTTCTGGGCTACTGTCTGACACAAAAAGTATATCTGTGCTATGATCCTATTCACCGAAATAGTAGTTGTCCGCGGATGTTACTTTTTTTGAGGATGCTCCTTAATTTTCCCGCACCTTAACTCTCCCACCTGCTGATGACTCTTCTTCTCTACCGTTATCTCTGCACCTCTACCTACTCCTGTGTTTCTTCCTTCTTCACCAACCTCTGATTCTCCTCTTTCTCCTGATTCTGCCTCTTTCCTCGAGCCGCTGCTGACAATTTCCTGGCCAGCAATCTCTCCGACGGACGGATCTGATACTACAGACAAGTCAGACCTTGATCTTCCGATTGCCTTTCGGAAGGGAGTTCGCATATGCACTCAATATCCTCTTCATGATGTTGTTTATTATGCCCGACTATCTCCATCCTGCAAGAGCTTTGCTCTCTCTTTCTCTCTCTCTCGGCTAATGTCATCCTGAATACCTATCATGTGTCTCTTGCTATTTCATATTGGAAAGCTGCCATGGACGAAGAGATGCAAATTCTGACAGAATGGGGTACTTGGACTCTTGTGCCTACTCCTCCAGGAGCTGATGTGGTTAGATGTCGCTGGGTCTTTGTGATCAAGTTTATTCTTGATAGTACCATCGATCGTTATAAGTCTCGGCTTGTGGTCAAAGGCTTTACCCAGACCTATGGTGTGGAATTTTTTGACACATTCTCTACAGTTGACGATCTGTACTTTATTTTCTGTGGCTGTTAACAGAGACTGATAAATGTCTCAGTTGGATGTCAAAAATGTCTTCCTTTATGGAGATCTACAGGAGACAGTATATATGGAGCAACCTACTGGGTATGTTGCTCAGAGGGAGTCTCAGGTATATAGACTCAAGAAGACAATCTATGGACTTAAGCAAAGCCCGCGTGCCTGGTTTAAGAAGTTTAGTGAGATTATCTCTGTTATTGGGTTTGCTCGAAGTGCTGCCGATCACTCTCTCTTCATACTCAAGACTTCTACAGGGCTAGTCGTTCTTGCTATTTATGTGGATGACATTCTTCTTATAAAAGATGATAAGAATGGAATGTACCTAACGAAGAAACATATTCGTCAACATTTTGTTACAAAAGATATGAGGTTTACGAAGTATTTTTTGGGAATTGAGATCTCTCGGAAGCCTAGTTCTGTAGTACTCTCACAACGGAAGTATGTCTTGGATCTTTTAAAAGAGACAAGTCTTCTGGGTGCTAAACTTGCTCAGTGTCCAATGGTTGTTGGTGATGACAAGTGTTGAAGTGAAGTTTTAGCTCCCCTTGTAGATGTCTCCAGGTATGGACGACTTGTGGGAAAACTCATTTATCTGACAGTCACAAGATCGAATATCTATTATGCAGTAGGAAGGGTGAACCAGTTTATGCAAGCTTTCAAAGAGTGTCATCTACGATCAGCTCTAAAGATCTTGGAGTATATGAAAGGATCTCCTGGAACGTGACTTCTGTTTCAAAAGAATAATCATTTGAGAGTTGAAGCCTATTCTAATGCCAGCTATGCAGATGATAAAGAAGATATGAAGTGTACGTCTGGTTTTTGTACCTTCATAGGAGAAAATCTGCTAAGCTGGAAGAGCAAAAAATAGTTTGTTGTCTCCAGGTCAAGTGCTGAAGCCGAGTACAAGAGCATGACCTTGACCACCTGTGAGCTGAATTGGTTACGGACACTAATGTTTGATTTGAGTGAAGTTTATGATCATCCCCTGCCAACGTTTTTTCAACACTGAATTAGATAATAAGTCCTAGTAAGTGTAGCAAATGAAAATGATCCGTGCGTTGTCATCACATACAAGTATCTTTTGGATGGGGGCATGTATTTGCTCTCACAAGGGATAGGAAACTATTTGGGTGGGGCTATGCTGAGAATGGAAGGTTAGGGAAGATGGTGGACGTATCACTTAGCTCAAGCCCACAATTTTCAAATTCTTATGGTTCCTTGGACTGTTCTGTCCCTTTACTGAAAGTTGAAGAGGAGCCTGTTGCTGAAAAGAGTATGGAAAAATTTATGCCGATAAACTGGGAACCTACTCTTATTTCAGAGCTGAGCTCCATTGAAGTTTCAGATGTTGCTTGTGGATTTGATCATTCGCTGATTCTATGCTGTGAGTTTTTCTTGCCAAATAATATATCTTGATCATTAAATTGTTCTTTATTATACTAATACAAATTCAGATACTTCATCTAGCATTGTGATCACTATCAAGAAAGTAAAGATTTAATTGCTTTCCACGTACAAATATTGGGTATTGCTTGCTTTAAAAATCTCATGTTAATAGCTCCTGATGCATTTTTTCCAAAGTTTATTCAATTTTTGTGTCAAGAACGAAGACAAATAAACATAATTAAAAGACTGATAACAAATAAATGATAGTTGTAAAATAGTATAAAAGACATTTGATATTTACTACAAATTACACTCAAAATCTATTTATTGCAGAACTAATTTCTTTTTAATACATAGATTATTTATCTTCCAAATTCACTGCTAATTTGTCTCCATCATCATCATGCAAAATCAACAAACTCGGTCGTATCATTCACTCATTTGTCTTCACCATCATGCAAAATCAACAACCTCCACCTTAACTTGTTCCTATGTGTAAAGTATTGGGCAGCAGGAGACGATTGTACATCCAATAAGAGAGTTGAAAGGCGAGCAAGGGTCTCCAAGAAACGGTGGGTAGGCCTGCGGGCGGTGCGGTTTGGGTGTAACATCCCGACTTTTATTGGGCTACCAGAACCCTAGTGGGCCCAATAAAAGTGACCCGAATCCCTACCCGCGACCTGGTAGGAGGTCACCTAAGCGGGAAATGAAGCTAGAGAACTCCGATTTTTAGTTCTGTCAGTTCTTGTGGCCTCGTATAGTTAATACGAGCGCATCAGAACTCGTTCCGTTGGACCCCGAGGTCATATAGTGGATATGACCATTCCTCGTAAAATGTCGCCAAGACAAGATTTTGAATATCTGTCTAGAGAACTCCAATTTGAGTTCTGTCAATTCCTGTGGCCTCATATAGTCAATACAAACACGTCGAAACTCGTTGCATCGCAATCTGAGGTCTAACGACGAATATAGACATTTTGACCGTTTTAGTGCGTTGCGATGCGCAGATTTTGAACTTTTGCCAAACGAACTCCGATTCAACCTCAGTCAGTGGCATTGGACTCGTATGATCAATACAAAGTCAACAGAAGTCGTCCCGGGCAATTTTGATGACGAGTGGTCAACTCGTGGTCAAATCGAGCACAATCGTGCACCGAAAAGCGTGCGCACACCAATTATCGCACGATACCCCAACTTTGACCCGACCCCAATGACTTAGACCCACTTTGACTTTCACTAGCAAGGGGGGGACCCACCATAGGGTTGAATTAGTCAAACCCCCATAAAAATCCATTTTATGGATTTTTCTCCAAAGAGGAGCCCACCTCCTCTCATGGTGTAATTAACATGTTGTTACCCTCACCCATTTTGGGCCCCCCAACCAGCAAGCCCATCCTTGGGGCTAGAGGAGGCCACCAATTCCCACCCCCCCACTTCTCCCTCTCTTCCTCCACTTTGAAAGCCCAACCATGAGGGTGGAGATTAATACCTCCCTAAGGAGGGATTAATCCCACATCGGGTAGAGGAGGAAAGCCCTCTCCTCCAGCCTATATAAAGGCCCCCTCCCCTGTTATCCTCCTGACAGCTCAGTAAGCATCTCCTCCACCTCTGCCCCCCCTGCCGGAGCCCAGGTTGTCGGAAAAAGACCAACCCGAGCCACCTCCTCGACCACCTTGCATGGCTGACCAAGCCGGCCCCTCCCGAGCTCCCCCAGCACAAGTGGAAGCTTCTCTCCTCCCCCCTCCCTATCTTTGCAACGACGTGCATGTGTCTCCCGGCGGCCGGAGCGCCGCCGGCACCACCCGAGCCAAGCTCCAGGTCGGGTGGTGGCTGCAGGAGATTAGCCTCTCCCAACGCCGATAGTGGCGCTGGGGAAGGGCTAAACCACCGAGGATGTCTTGCCATGTCGGTGGAAGGCCCTGGTGCCGCCGAAAAACGCCACTCCGGCGGCACTCGAGAAACAGGGGATTTCTCTATTTGTGGCTCCGGCGGCGGTAGGACGCCGGGCCACCGCCAGAGAGGAGCTCTGCCTCCGGCGCGCCGCCCGGGAGTGGTTTCGTGGCCGGTATAGCCACCGGAGAGGCAGGTTGGCGCGGAGGTGCTGTGAGCAGAGCCATCGCCACCATGCTCTCGGGATTTCAAATTACGGTGGTGGTCGGCGGCGGCAGACCGCCGGACCACCACCCAGAAGTTCGCTGGCTCCCGGCGAACCGATCGGGGGCGGCGCCGGCGCCTGGAATTGGACGGCCGGCGGTGGCAGAGGGCTACCGCCTTCTTCTCCGGCGAGGAAAGGATCACCGCCGTTCATCTCACAGGAATGAGATGAACGGCTATGATCTCCTCGTTTCCCCCCTTCGTGAACTTCTGTGCCCCCACAGCGGATTCGTGGCTGATCCACTGTGGGGAAGGCTGGTCAGATCTACTGTCTGGCGCAGCTGGCCGCAGGATCAAGTTCATTTCTGCTATTTGCAGGCCTATTTCTAATCAGAACTTTACCTAATTTTTATAAAAATATAGGCTCCTAGGGAAAAAGTGTTGAACATAAAAGTTGTTCCCCTTGACAAGGGCTTTCTCCACAAAAATTTTGAGAATTTTTGAAAATGATTTAGTATTTTTAAAAGCCTAAACAAAATTTATTTGGCCAAAATAAGGGCCCAAAATGGCTCGGAAAATTATAAAAAATTGTCTAGGCTTATTTTATACCCCATTAGAGGTTGTAGTAAAATTTGGGGGCATGGTGATAAGAATTGATATTTTTCCCAATTTCTGGGATCCTAGGGTCACGCTCGGAATTTATTACGCTCATTGCCCTTGGAAATGGAAATTGGAGCGCGCGACCACCCTCCCTAATTTGAATACTAAATTCAAATTACCTCATCAATGAGAGTGGCCGAGGTAAGTGGCCAAACTCTGAGCGTTTCGAGATTTCGTGAAACCGCTGAGCGCCTCGACCCTCAGGTAGTTTGGGCAGACTCGGAAAGTAGAGTACGAGTCGCGAGTTGCTAATTATTCTCGACGAATAATAAAGAGGTAACTCCTAAAAAGCCTTTGATCCGATTAAGCCGTGAACTAAAAAGGTCGCAACTAAATTATGATCGAATCATAATAATGGGAAAAATCCCAAGGAATTCTTCTGAGAACGGAGATGAAACTGAACTAATCCTCCTGAGAACGGAGATAAAACTGAACTAATCCTCCTAAGAACGAAGATGAAACTGAACTAATCCTCCTGAGAACGAAAATAGAATTGAACTAATCCTCCTGAGAACGAAGATGGAACTGAATTAATCCTCCTGAGAACGGAGATGAAACTGAACTAAGCCTCCTGAGAACAGATATGAAACTGAACTAAGCCTCCCTAGAACGGTGATGAAGCTGAAACCTCCTGAATAAAGTGATTGGACTACTAACCATTTTCTTTATGATTATTCCAGTCTTGCACTGGTCCAGTTCCTTTATTTATTTTAATTTAGTACTTTCAATTCAGTACTTTCAATTCAGTTCTACTCCAGTCCTGTACTGGTCAAGTCCAATTCAGTACTTTCAATTCAGTTTTACTCCAGTCCTATACTGGTCATGTTCAATTCAGTACTTTCAATTCAGTTCTACTCAAGTTCCGTACTGGTCAAGTTCAATTCAGTACTTTCAATTCAGTTCTACTGCAGTTCCGTACTGGTCAAGTTCAATTCAGTTCTACTCCAGTCTCGTACTGGTTAAGTTCAATTCAGTACTTTTAATTCAGTTCTACTATAGTCCCGTACTAGTCAAGTTCAATTCAGTACTACTCCAGTTTCGTATTGGTCACATTTCATTCCATCACTCTAATTATGCAGCTTATATTATCAGCAGCTTTAATTACCGTATTTTTCATTACTGCAATTTACTATTATCAGCACGGGTCCTGCTCTGACTAGCAACCATCTGTTATGGTCGAGTCTTAGTTGGGGATAACCGGAGTTGAGGTGTTTCTCCAGGTTTAGCCCCAAATAAAGTGTTCCTATGCTCCTTGTCGAAAGTTGAGCTGAGCGTTACTGCCCGAAGATTGAAGCATAGTAAGGCAGACTGCCACAGACCCGGCGCGTGCTAGCAAAATTGACTGTTTGATTGCTTGTAAATTACTTGCGGTGAATTGTGGCGAGTCAGTACCTTCCGCAGATCTTCCGTACCGGTGCGAGAAGGTCGACGACTCAAGGAGACAAGGAGATGTGTACCACATGTGACCGTCCGTTATGTTTTGCCCCGTTGGATTTTCCTCCGCTGGTCGGCCAAAATGTTGTATCGCCGGATGTCGCTCACATCCAAAAGTACACAGGGTTGTACGTAAGGACCTGGGCTATGCGGTACGACCACCCCCAGAAGTGGCAGGACTGACCACTGTTACCGACGACCACATCGATGATGCCCGCGAGGCTCGCTACCCTTCTTGAAAAAAAGTGGTCCATACTATGTCGACATAGGGTATTGTGCGCGGCTGTGAATGTTTGCGATGTGTACGCGACTGTGAATGCCTGCGATGTGTACGTGGCTCTGAATGCCTGCGATGTGTACGCGGCTGTGAGTACCTGCAATGTGTACGCGACTGTGAATGCCTGCGATGTGTACGCGATTGTGAATGCCTGCGATGTGTACGCGGCTGTGAATGTCTGCGATGTTTACGCGGCTGTGAATGCCTGCGATATGATACAAGTTGTGAATACCTGATGTGCTGATGTGTTGTTGGAGCCCTTATTATAACTGATGTTATTGCTGCCGTCATTTCAGTTATATTTTGCCGCCCTTCCTTTATCGTTGCTCCTATCTTAAAAACATGAAATGTTGTACTAACTCTCTCTTGCTTCGGCTATTGTTGAGTGGATGCGTGCTCGTCCCCAGGATATGGATACGGGGAGGAGATTTGATTCCGCTTAGCTCTGTGACTAACAGTTATCTTTATAACCATTCACAAGAAACAGAGCACCGTAGTGTTCCCCTGCCGTAGGAGAATGCGCCAACAGTTAAGACTACTCGAGCAGAAGCACCACCGACATCTTCAGAGTTTCGAGACGTTAGTACCAGCGAGCAAGATAGAGAGAGAGAGTGAAGAGTTATATGTAGAACTTGTACAACCTGCATGCTTATATAAGAACTTAGGCTATGACCCTAGTACTCATGTAAATATATGATGTTATATATATTTGATAGTGTTTTCCTGTTAATGCTTCCGCAAATCTCTGATGTGCTGTGAATGTTGATATTCTAGCCGAGCAAGGCGGCCAACTAGTGCTTAGGAAGGGTGGATCGTTACCACTAAGGAGCACTGGGTGGACGTCTTGGACAAGTAAGATCCCCTTCGGCCCGACCTGGGCAAATGTTGGGGGGGGGGGGTCTTACAAATGGATCAGTGCGATCACGATCCGTCCTTGTGGAGCAGTCTCAGGATCCCTCCGTCCCTCGCTTCGTTCTTTGGTTCGGGATGAACCATGCAACGGAAGCCTGATAGACCCTATTGTAGAGGCTCATGGATTCTAGACTGTGTGATAGCACGTCCGCACACCTTTGTTTTCACTTTGTTAGTCTTTTGCAAATATCCCTACTTTTGCAAAATACTGACACTTGTTTTCCTGTTACTTCTCGAGACATACTGGAGTCTAGTAACGTGAGATCCTCCTCTAGAGGATATGTCCCCGCCACCCCACCTCCAGACCAAGTTGCCCCCGCAGCTGTACCGTTCGCCGAGACAGACTTGGGGCAAACGTTGATAGCTATTCTGGCGACGTTCCGGACGGCTATGGTCCGACCACCACAGCAGTTGGTGGTACCCACTGATTTGTTGACGACCTTCCGAGGGCTAAGGCCTCCTACTTTCAGAGGCACAGAGACTGCCATACAAGTAGAGGAACTATTGGTAGGAATGATATGCCCGACAGTAGCTGCAGTGTCACTGGTAGTGACTTTGTTAGAGGGATATGCTAGGTACTGGTGGAGAGCGGCCATCCGCTCGACGTTCAGAGGACGACCGTTGAACACGATCCTGTGGGGGGAGTTTTCAGAGGCTTTCTTGTAACACTTCATCTCAGACGCCGACCGAGCTGCGCTGTAGGAGAGGTTCTTGCACATCCGACAGGGTGATCGGACGGTGCCTGACTATGAGAGAGAGTTCATCCACCTGACGCGTTTTGCTGGGAACTTAGCAGCCACAGACAGAGATAGAGTTGCTTGCTTTTACCGAGGCTTGCGAGATGACCTGAGACAGGCTTTGATTATGATCTCTCAGTCCATCTTCCACACCATAGCGACTCACGCCGCGACGTTAGAGTTAGATCAGAGGATGGTAGCCCAACAATGCCGAGGACAGGTTGAGGTCCCCAGAGGTCAGGGTTGAGATAAAAGAGCTGCTCCCTGCAGACAGGAGAAAGAGCGCAGACAGAGACAGTGCAGACAGCCTTATAGGCGCCCACCAACACCGCCAACACCGCAGTAGGATCCCAGACCAACTCCAGTACCACAGCCCGCGCCAGTAGCTTGACGATACGTTCCCCTTGCAGGGAACCACTCTCTGTGCCAGCAGTCGGGACACATGAGAGTTTTCTGCCCGCAGGCGGCATGAAGGCCAGGATTAGGAGCTGTTCAGGGAGGACAGACAACGCGTGGACAGGGCCAAAGAGGCTGAAGGGGTAGAGCTGGCAGGAGAGGTCAGCAGGGCTGAGCAGCGCCCTTGGAAGCTTATGCGTTAGACCTTCATCATGGACCGACCCCGATGTAGTGATAGGTATATATCTTAGATGCTAGAGTTACGTCAGATATTGATACCTATATTATATACTATATGCATATGTATGCCTACATCGGAGGTGTGTTTTGTTGTATGATATGTATATACTCCTCATCTACTTCAAAATGAAAAATAAAGTTCAAGCGCTTACCAAAGTTCCGGAGGTGCGAAATTTTTCCGGATATTTTCCCCGAGTCCCTCCCGGGTTTGCCACCACAGCGAGAGGTTGACCCTCAGATTGAGCTTGTGTACGGAGCTCGACTAGCGTTCCGAGCACCCTATCGAATGGCCCCTAAGGAATTGTTCGAGTTGAAGATCCAACTTCAGGAACTGATAGATGTTGGATTCGTTCGCTCAAGTTTCTCGCCCTGGGGAGCCCCTGTACGATTTGTAAAAAAAAGGAAGGTGGGAAACTGCGCTTGTACATAGACTGCGGGGAACTAAACAAACTCACTAACGACCCCTCTGTCTTTATATCTCTAATGAATAATATATTCGAACCCTTCCTAGATCATTCTTGATTGTCTTCATCGACGACATCTTGATCTACTCAAAGACCATGACATACCATTCTAGACACCTGCAGATGGTGTTACTTAAACTTCGAGAACACTCGCTCTTCGCCAAGTTCAACAAGTGTGAAATTCTGGTTAGAGGAGGTCGGATTCTTGGGCCACACCATCAACAAAAATGGGATAGCAATGGATTAGGCCAAGATCCAGGAAGTTCAATGCTGGTTTCCACTTAAGACAACAACAAACATACAAAGTTTCCTTGGGCTTGTCGTGTATTATAGGAAATTCGTAGAAAATTTTCCAAGATTGCATTACCCCTTACAACTTTTATGAGAAAGGATGTTGCATTTCGATGAACGCCGTGACGTGAGACCGCGTTCGTTGAGTTAAATAAGCGGCTGACTTCTGCACCAGTCCTTACGATCCCCGCATGTTGAAACCAAAAACTTGGTCTCTGTGGAGTTCGGGATCCCAAAAGAGGGGTGACCTCACACCTACTACACTCGGGGGAACGTCACAGACCAAATACTTGGGAAACTAGGAACATACCCTCGGCTCTAGCGTGGAGGTCCCACCACACACCCGGAAGGTCACAAGAGCACTTCCCCTCCCTCACCAATGGCTGAGCTGGGTACCCTGGAGAGCTCTCTCACTCAACCAAGAAGAAGCCTTAGGAGGAGGAAGCCAAAAGACTCATGCCCTCCAAAGGTACCCAAGGAGGTCTATTTATAGTTTTCCCAAGCCTGTGGATCAAAAGGTCGGAAATACCCCTAGGGCAAATAGGCCCTGAACCAATAGAAAACATCCACACTGGGGGGTAAAGATGTAATTCCACCCCGGGGGCACAATGGTAAAAACAGGCCGAGCGAGCACAGGCCGGGCGAACTGGCTGTTGAGTGAGCACAGGCCGGGCGAGCTGGGGCCAGGCGAGAAGGCGGCCTGCGAGCTTGCTAGGCGAGTAGGCGGCCTGGCGAGCTGGCAGCCTGCGAGCTGGAGGCTAGGGCGAGACGAGCGGCCTGGCGAGACTGACGGCCTGCGAGCTGGCGACTAGGGCGAGAGCGGCGGTTTGGCGAGACGGGCAGTCTGGCGAGACTAGCGGCCTGCGAGCTGGCGGCTAGGGCGAGATCGGCGGTCTGGTGAGACGGGCAGTCTGGCGAGACGAGCGGCCTGGCACAAGTAGGAGAGCTGGCGAGAGCGGCAGTCTAGCCAGTGTGGTCTAGGCGAGAACGGTCTGGCGAGACGGCGGTTAGGCGGCCTGCGAGCTGGTGGCGGCCTGGGGCGAGACGGCGGCCTGGGGCGAGACGGCTGTTGGTTTTATTGGCTCCTACCCGGTTCAAGTGAACCAGACCACTTTTAATATATATATATACACAAGCATGTGGAGCATGCTTTGTATATATATATTATATTACATATATTATAATATATATATATATTATATATATAAATTAGTGAAAGCATGCTCTGCATGCTTTCATTAATATATATATATATTTATATATATATATGATGGTGCAGCCGTGAGAGTTTTCTAGTGTGAAAAATCGCCTGGAGCATTGTTGGCAGAGCCGGCCAACAGGAGGATCAGCTCTCTTCTCTCTTGTTCGTGCACTCAGAGCGGTCGTGGTCGAGGGTGTTCGTCGCCGGTCTTGGAGGAGTTAACCGCCGGCGTTGAGAGAGTTGTTGCCGGGCTCGGTTGGAGTTGCTCGCCGGCGTTGCAGTGGAGAGACACGGTGTCGACGGCGTGCGTGTGTGCAGTTAGCCTCGACGGTGGTGGCGTTGTTCTCCGGTAGTGACGGTGGTGGCGTTGTTCTCCGGTAGTGGCGGTGGTTGCGGTTGAACGTCGGAGATAGACGTTGAAGGTTCCGCCGAACCTTGTGCGTCCGTTAGTCGGATTGCATTCAAGATTGTCTTTTTTCCTGCGGACCGAGCGTGTCCGGCTTCTCCGCGGAGTTTATGTATCGGATGTTAAATTGTCTTTTTGATATTATTGTTATAATATATTAACGTTATTTTTCTTATTTTTGACTGTCCAGTGGAATTTGTGGAGTCAATTCCTAACAAGTGGTATCAGAGGGAGGTTCGGTAGACGACCGTGATTGGACGTTCTAGGAAGGGTTTGACTGCGGTGGTGAACGACTAGGTCCTCTTCCCACTCTTTCAGATCCGACCTTTGAACAAATCAGGTCCTCTAGTTTTGTCGGCGACAGTCATGGCACGGAAGAACGCAACGTTGAATAGATTTTCCGTAGAGAAGTTCAATGGCGGTGGAAATTTTAGCCTATGGCAGATTCGAGTTAAGGATATGTTGGTCCAACAGGGTTTGATTCGAGTCTTGCGGGGGCGCGACAAATTATCCACGGCGGTGAAAGATGAGGAATGGCAGGATCTTGATGAAAAAGCCACGAGCACAATCAGGATGTGTGTTGCTGATCAGGTGCTCTTCAACATCGGGACTGAAGAGACGGCAGTCGAGCTTTGGGAGAAGCTGGAGCGACTGTACTTGGCAAAATCCGTGACGACTCGATTGTTGCTGAAGCAGCGCCTCTATGCGCTGAAGATGCAGGAAGGTGGCAACCTGCAGGAACACTTCAATGTGTTCAACGGTCTTCTGAGCCAATTGCATGTGGTTGGCTCGAAGGTAGAGGAAGAAGACAAAGCTCTCTTGCTTCTTACCTCGCTCCCGGCGTCTTTCAAGCACATGGTGACTACGCTCCTGTATGGGAAAGATATGGTGGGGCTGGAAGAAGTCACGTCGGCGCTGTTATCCAGTCAGATGTTCAAGGACCCCACTCCTAGGGGTGAACAGATCTTGGTAGCGCATGAACGCGAGAGGAGTTTTGACAAAGGATCGAGCAGTGCACGAGCTCGGTCGGCGTCGAAGAAGGCAGTGACGTGTTACCACTGCAGACAGGTTGGTCATATTAGGAGAAATTGTCCGCAGCGTGCAGGAAGTTCTGGAACTTCGAAGGATGTCCAAGATGCGGGCATGGTGACACTCGACCTGGAAGGAGATGACGGTTTTTATTGCGTCACTGAGAGTCAAGGTGACTCTAATAGCTGGATCTTGGATTCGGGTGCTTCGCAGCACATTTGCTCAGATGCGGCGATGTTCAGTTCCCTGGAGGTGACATCTGGGTCGGTCTTTCTGGGTGACGACTCAGCATGTAAGGTCACGGGGATTGGTACGGTGAACTTGAGGACGCATGACGGAGCTATGCGTAGACTTGATCAGGTACATCTGGTACCTAAGTTGCGCAGGAATCTGATTTCGTTTGGCAGATTGGATTCCAGTAGCTGTAGTTTTGCAGCGAGAAATGGGGTTCTGACGGTGAGGCGAGGGCGCACCGTGCTCATGCGAGCTCTGAAGCACAGTAGTTTGTACCGGCTGATGGGGACCACGATGCGAGGTGGTGAGCCCATGTTTTCTGCGGCCGACAGAGGTGATAGTCGTGGTGGTGCAGTGGATCGCCTTTCAGGGACTCGGGTTCGACGAGCCAGTTTTTGCGATCCGGTTACGACGACGTTCAGAGGTTGAGCCGAGCAGGGATGAGTCGACTGGAGCAGGTCGGCTGACGCCTCAAATCGTTGAGGTGGTGCTTCGCGCAGTTGTGTGCTTCGTGCAGGTGGTGGTAGTGGAACCAGGGTATGAGCCAAGGTGGTGTTTATTGGTTTTATTGGCTCCTACCCGGTTCAAGTGAACCAGACCGCTTTTAATATATATATATATATACACAAGCATGTGGAGCATGCTTTGTATATATATATTATATTACATATATTATAATATATATATATATATTATATATAAATTAGTGAAAGCATGCTCTGCATGCTTTCATTAATCTATATATATATATTTATATATATATATGATGGTGTAGCCGTGAGAGTTTTCTAGTGTGAAAAATCGCCTGGAGCATTGTTGGCAGAGCCGACCAACAGGAGGATCAGCTCTTTTCTCTCTTGTTCGTGCACTCGGAGCGGTCGTGGCCGAGGGTGTTCGTCGCCGGTCTTGGAGGAGTTAACCGCCGGCGTTGAGAGAGTTGTTGCCGGGCTCGGTTGGAGTTGCTCGCCGGCGTTGCAGTGGAGAGACACGGTGTCGACGGCGTGCGTGTGTGCAGTTAGCCTCGACGGTGGTGGCGTTGTTCTCCGGTAGTGACGGTCGTGGCGTTGTTCTCCGGTAGTGGCGGTGGTTGCGGTTGAACGTCGGAGATAGACGTTGAAGGTTCCGCCGAACCTTGTGCGTCCGTTAGTCGGATTGCATTCAAGATTGTCCTTTTTCCCGCGGACCGAGCGTGTCCGGCTTCTCCGCGGAGTTTATGTATCGGATGTTAAATTGTCTTTTTGATATTATTGTTATAATATATTAACGTTATTTTTCTTATTTTTGACTGTCCAGTGGAATTTGTGGAGTCAATTCCTAACAACGGCGGCCTGCGAATTGGCTACTAGGGCGAGACGGGCGGTCTGGCGAGACAAGCGGTCTGGCTAGACGAGCGGCCTGGCGCGAGTAGGCGAGCTGGCGAGAGCGGCGGTTTGGCGAGAGCGGTCTAGGCGAGAACGGTCTGGCGAGACGGCGGTTAAGCGGTCTGCGAGTTGGCGACTTGGGCGAGCGGCGGCTAGGCAGCCTACGAGCTAGCGACCTGGGCGAGCTGCGGCTAGGCAGCCTGCGAGCTGGTGACCTGGGCGAGCTGCGGCTAGGCGGCCTGCGAGCTGGCGACCTGGGCGAGCTGCGGCTAGGCGGGTACTGGCCGGGACGACCCCTCAAAGGGGCCGGGGGGGGAGACAAATATTTCCTCCCCCTACTAGTATATTCCAAGGGTGCAAAACCTCTCCAAAAGCTTAAAAACTGCATATCTAGCCCTGCGCCTGCTGGAGGACCCCCACTCTGCGAATATGAGGTTGTACACCGCAGGGATCGAGGGATTTTAGATCTATACTGATGCCTCCCTGAAGGGATTAAGAACTGTTCTGATGCAGCACGACAAGGTGGTGGCCTACACATCTCGCCAATTGAAGCCGCACGAGTTGAACTACGCGGCTCATGATCTAGAATTAAGCGTTGTCGTCTCTGCCCTTAAAATCTGGAGGCATTACTTGTACGGAGTAAGGTGTAAGATCTTCTCCGACCACGAGAGCCTCAAATACATCTTGACTCAAAACAAGTTGAATCTTCGGCAGTGCCGATGGTTGGAATTTCTGTGTGATTATGATTTCGCTCTCCAGTACCACCCCGGGAAAGCTAATAAAGTTGCTGACGCGTTGAGCCACCAGCCCTCGATAGCTGGGAGCTGGATGGAGCAGATTCTAAGGGAATTGTTTTAGTCTTTGTTAGACTTGGAGATTACTCGTGTTGCTCGTAGGGACCCAGAAAAGTACCAGTCCTGTTAGAAATGAACAAGAACAAAGCGGAAGTGGAATAACAGAAATTTTATTATCCAAAAACTGTGTGTATCAAAGGTATGACCTCCCTTATATAGAATAGAGGAGAAAGAAGAGAATACAAATTAGAGATGTATGACTAAAATATTACAGGACAAACGGCTTATACACAAAACAACCCGCACAAGCCGCGCGGTTAGATGAGAAGGGATAAACGCTTGACCACCACCAGAGAGAGAGAGAAGTTACCATGGGAGACCGCTAGACCGCCTGGTCTCCAAGTCGCCTGAGACAGACCGCTAGACCGCTCGGACTCCAGACAGCAACATCCCAACAACCAAACCACTGAAGGGAAACCGCCAGACCGCGCGGTCTTCAACCCGCCAAGACAGACCGCCAGACCGCCCGGTCACCAACTCCAACACTCCCCCTCAAGCTGGAGCATATATATCGATCATGCCCAGCTTGTCACAAATATGAAGAAACGAGGCGGATACTAGCTTGGTGAAGATGTCAGCCAACTCTTTATCAGAAGTGACGAAGGGAGTGCAAATTTGTTCCTTCAAAATCTCTTCACGAATGAAATGACAGTCAACCTCAATGTGCTTGGTTCTTTCATGGAAGATCGGTTTTTTAGAGATGTATATGACAACCTTGTTATCACAGAACATAGGTAGAGAATGGTTGTAGAACTCTCCTAAATCCAGCATAAGAGCCCGTAACCACTTTAAATCACAAGTGGTCGATGCCATACTACGATACTCCGCTTCTGCACTGGACCTGGAAACAACAGACTACTTCTTGCTCTTCCAGCTCACCAGATTTCCCCCAACAAAGGTGCAAAAACCTGAGGTTGACTTGTGATCCCCTTTGTCATCAACATAACTTGCATCTGAGTATGCTTCAACCCTCAGATGACCATTCTTATGAAAGAGTAATCCTTTTCCAGACGCTGCTTTGACATGCTCCAAGATCCGCAAGGCAGACTGTAGATGACACTCCCTAGGAGCTTGCATGAATTGGCTCACCTTGCCCACCTCATAGGAAATGTCGGGCCTGATCACTGTGAGATATATGAGCTTACCAACCAGACGCCTGTACCGCGTAATATCTGAAAAGCAGACGAATCATCTGTCCAGGTTTTGTCTTCTCCAGTTGTCATGGGGCATCAGGCAGGTTTTGCTCCAGTCAACCCTGCCTCTTTTAATAGATCAAGAACATACTTACGTTGGGAGAGGACTAAGGAGTTGGGCTTCTGAGAAATTTCGATCCCCAGAAAGTACTTCGGAGGGCCCAATCCTTCGTGACCAGATGTTGACGAAGATGCCGCTTTGTCGAGGCTATCCCTTCCTGATCATCGCCAGTGAGAAGAATATCATCGACGTACACAACAAGAACCACCAGTCCCGAGGAGGTTTTGCGAATGAATAGCGAGTGATCGACAGAGTTTCGCGCAAAACCCACGGCCGCCACGATGCCGCTGAACTTGTCAAACCAAGCTCGAGGGCTCTGCTTGAGGCCATAGATTGCCTTCTTCAGTCGACATACTCGTGTCTCCCCTGACCAACATACCCAGGAGGTTGTTCCATGTAGACGGCCTCCTGAAGATCACCATAAAGGAAGGTATTCTTGACACCCAGCTGGGAAATAAGCCAATCTCCATTGACCGCCACAGAGAGGAGAACCCGGATAGTGCTGAGACGAGCCACATGAGAGAATGTGTCAAAGTAATCAACCCCATAGGTCTGAGTAAAGCCCTTAGCAACAAGGCGGGCCTTATAACGATCCACATGGCCGTCCGGGCCAAATTTGACCACAAAGACCCAACGACAGCCTATAACATCGGTGCCGAAGGGAGGAGGAACAAGAGGCCAGGTACCCCGCTCAATGAGGGTCGCCATTTCCTCATCCATGACCGTCTTCCAATGAGGAATAACAAGAGCCTCCTGGTAGGAACGAGGTGTGACAGTGGTAGAGATAGCCAGTGCAAAGGCCCTGCGAGAAGAGGTAAGACGATCATATGAAACAACAGCAGCAAGGGGGTGCAAGGTACACGTCCGCACCCCTTTGCGAAGAGCAACATGAAGATCCAGGTCGGCGGGTCTCTCGACATCCGGAGCATCCGTGGCGGAGAGAGCTGGCCCGGGAGTAGTGAGCGACGACGTCGGAGAGGAGGGAGAGAGAGGTGGAGGGAGAGGAGTGGACAGAGACGGTGTAGGAGGTGAGACTGCAGTAGGAGGCGAGGGGACGAAGGGGACAACAAGTGTATCAGAAGTCGGAGGAAGAAGAGAGGGGTCATCCGAGAAGTAGGAGACATTCTCGAAGAAGGTGACGTCAGCGGAGACGAACTGCTTTCGAAGAACGGGGTCAAAGCAACAATAGCCTTTCTGAGTGGTGGAGTACCCCAAAAAGACGTATTTGGTGGAGCGAGGGGAGAGTTTATCACGGGTGGCAGATGAAGTATGCACAAAGGCAGTGCACCCAAAGATTCGGAGAGGGAGAGAAAAATGCTCCTTGCCCGGATACAGAATGGAGAATGGGGTATGCCCGTGGAGAACCTTGAAAGGAATGCGATTGATGAGGTAGCAGGCAAGGAGAACAACATAGCCCCAATAGGAGCGAGGAACATGCATCTGGGTCATCAAGGTGATGATGGCGTTTGCGTTGCGAGCGAAGGAGAAGGGTGAAGGAGACACTCCAATCCGGGTAGTTGGAGCCGACAAGCTTGGAAACAGTGCCAAGGTTCTCGGAAGGAGGAGGAGGAGGAGGCGGAGGCGGATTGGCGATAGGAGTGGTGGCAGTAGAAGCATCAGAAAGAGTCATAGGAGAAAAACAAGGAAGCCGCGCGGTTTAGGAGACAAGCCGCGCGGTTTAGGAGACAAGCCGTGCGGTTTAGGAGACAAGCCGCGCGGTTTAGGAGACAAGCCGCGCGAACAGGGAGAAATCGCGGCGGCTAGGAGAAAGAGAGCTGCAACGGTCACGGTGTTAGACACCAGCGGCAAGAAAAACCACGACCAAGCCGCAGAACCAAGCAGAGGGAAAGAGACAAGCCACGCGAACAGGGAGAAATCGCGGCGGCTAGGAGAAAGAGAGCTGCAACGGTCACGGTGTTAGACACCAACGGCCAGAAAAACCACGACCAAGCCGCAGAACCAAGCAGAGGGAAAGAAGTCGAGCGGCTAGAAAGCAGCCCGTGCGAACAGAAGGAAGAGAAGACCGCGCGAACAGAAAGGAGTCCGCGGGAAAACGAACAGGGCGTACGAGCAGAATAGAGGTCACACAAAGAGGCCCCGCACACAGAGGGCAACGACAAGAAGAAGAGAAAAGAGAAAAGAGACCGTGCGGACAGACAGCCAGAGAGGAACTAGCCGCGCGGACAGAAAGAGGAACCGATTCAGGCGGAAAAGATCGAGTCCTCTGATACCATGTTAGAAACGAACAAGAACATACTGGAAGTGAAATAACAGAAATTTTATTATCCAAAAACTGTGTGTATTACAAAGGTATGACCTCCCTTATATAGAATGAAGGAGAAAAGAGAGAATACAAATTAGAGATGTGTGACTAAAAAATTACAGGACAAACGACTTATACACAAAACAACCCGCACAAGTCGTGCGGTTAGATGAGAAGGACTAACCGCTCGGCCACCACCAGAGAGAGAAGTTGCCATGGGAGACCGCTAGACCGCCCGGTCTCCAAGCCGCCTGAGACAGACCGCTAGACTGCTCGGACTCCAGACAACAACAGCCCAACAACCAAACCGCTGAAGGGAAACCGCCAGACCGCGCGGTTTTCAACTCGCCAAGACAGACCGCCAGACCGCCCGGTCACCAACTCCAACAAGTCCCTACAGGATTGATCACAAGAGGAGTTCAACCTACACGATGGAATCTTGCAGTTCAGACACCGCATATTCATTCCCTCTACTGAAGGAATCCGAGATGTGATTCTTCGAGAAGCACACCAGTCGAGGTATTCCTGGCGTGGTTAATATGTATATAGACCTGTACAAAACCTTTTTCTGGCCAGGTTGTTCATAGAGCAAGTAGTCCGATTCCACGGAGTGCCGAAGTCCATAGTTTCAGATCGTGATGGATGTTTTACATCCAAGGAGTGGAGGCGGGTGCAAGCATACTTGGGGACCAAGTTGGCCTTTAGCGCCGCATTCCACCCACTGACAGATGGACAAACAGAAAAGACGGACCGGACGATGGAGGATCTACTCCGACTTTCCATAGTAGAGCACAACGAGCCATGGGAGCAGCTGCTGCCTTTAGTCGAGTTTTCTTATAATAACAACTATCAGGTCAGTATCAAGATGACCCCATACGAGACATTGTATGAGAGATGTTGCCGAACCCTATTGACTTGGGCTCAAGATGAGGACCCAAAAGCCTTAGGAGTGGCTTATAATGATGATACTATGACAGCGATACGGCTAATCCAAGAGCGAATGCGGGAAGCGCAGAGCCGACAAGCCAAATATTATGATGCGCGACACCGACCGGTGGAGTTTACCGTGGGAGAATTGACATTTTCGAAAATTAAGCCCATGCATGATGTCTCCCGGTTGAGGAAGCAAAAGAAGCGAGATCCCCACTACTTGGGCCCCTTTCAGGTAATAGAGCGTGTTGGCCCCGTTGCCTATCAATTAGCCCTGCCCCCAGAATTGGGAAATCTTCACGATGTATTTCATGTCTCTTCCTTGAGACGAGTCCTTCGACAACCAGAACAACATCTTCCTATACCGCCAGTAAAGCTGCAGTCAGATAGATCCGTCCAACTCAAACCAGTCAGAATAATGGATCACAAGGTGAAGAACTTGCACAACAAGACCATTCCGATGGTCAAGATATTGTGGTCAAACTGCGGACGAGATGAGTTTACATGGGAACCTGAAACACTCGTCCGAGAAAAGCAGCCCGAGCTCTTTCCCCAGGTATGTTACTTTTCCCCCTACTTCGAGCAAATTTTTGTGGACGAAAATCCTTTTATTTTTATTGGATTGTAACATCCCGACTTTTATTAGGTCACCAGAACCCTAGTGGACCCAATAAAAGTGACCCAAACCCCTACCCGCGACCTGACAAGAGGTAACCCTAAGCCGGAAATGAAGCTAGAGAACTCCGATTTGAGTTCTGTCAGTTCCTGTGACCTTGTATAGTTAATACGAGCGCATCGGAACTCGTTCGGTTGGACCCCGAGATCATATGCTGGATATGACCATTCCTCGTAAAACGTCGCGAAGACAAGATTTTGAATATCGGTCTAGAGAACTCCGATTTGAGTTCTGTCAGTTCCTGTGGCCTCGTATAGTTAATACGAGCACGTCGGAACTCGTTGCGTCGCAATCCGAGGTCTAACGACGAATATAGACATTTTGACCGTTTTAGTGCGCTGCGACGCGCAGATTTTGAACTTTCGCCAAACGGACTCCGATTCAACCCCAGTCAGTGGCATTGGACTCATATGGTCAATATAAAGTCAACAGAAGTCGTCCCGAGCAATTTTGATGATGAGTGGTCAACTCGTGGTCAAATCGAGCACAATCGTGCACCGAAAAGCGTGCATACACCGATTATCGCACGACACCCCAACCTTGACCCGATTCCAATGACTTGGACCCACTTTGACTTTCACCAGCAAGGGGGGGGGGGACCCTCCCTAGGGTTGACTTAGTCACCCCCCTAACAATCCATTTTTTGGATTTTTCTCCAAAGACAGCCCACCCCCTCTCATGATGTAATTAACATGTTGTTACCCTCACCCATTTTGGGCCCCCCAACCAGCAAGCCCATCCTTGGGGCAAGAGGAGGCCACCAATTCCCCCTACTTCTCCCTCTCTTCCTCCGCTTTGAAAACCCAACCATGAGGGGGATATTTCATTTCCCCACATGGGGGAAATTCCTTGATCCTCCAGCTGTCCTTGGACAGCTGGAGGGTGGAGATTAATCCCTCCCTAAGGGGGGATTAATCCCACATCGGGTAGAGGAGGAAAGCCCCTCTCTTCCAGCCTATATAAAAGCCCCCCTCCCCTGTTATACTCCTCACAGCTCGGTGAGCATCTCCCCCACCTCTGCCCCCCCTGCCGGAGCCCAGGTCGTCGGAAAAAGACCAGCCCGAGCCACCTCCTCGGGCTGACCAAGCCGGCCCCTCCCGAGCTCCCCCAACACAAGTGGAAGCTTCTCTCCTCCCCCCTCCCTATCTTTGCAACGACGTGCATGTGTCTCCCGGTGGCCGGAGCGCCGCCGACACCACCCGAGCCAAGCTCCAGGTCGGGTGGTGGCCGCTGGAGGTTAGCCTCTCCCAGTGCCGGTGGTGGCGTTGGGGAAGGGCTAAACCACCGAGGATGTCTTGACCTGGCGGTGGAAGGCCCTGGTGCCGCCGGAAAACGCCACTCTGGCGGCACCCGAGAAACATGGGATTTCTTTGTTTGTGGCTCCGACAACGGTAGGACGTCAGACCACCACCAGAGAGGAGCTCTGCCCCCGGCGTGCCGGCCGGGGGTGGTTTCGTGGCCGGTATAGCCACCGGAGAGGTAGGGTGGCGCGAGCCGCGCGACGGCGCTTGGAGCAGAGCCACCGCCACCGTGCTCTCGGGATTCCAAATTACGGTGGTGGCCGGCGGCGGCAGACCGCCGGACCACCACCCAGAAGTTCGCCGGCCCCCGACGAACCGATCGGGGGGGGGGGGGGGGGCGATGCCTGGAAGTGGACGGCCGGCGGTGGCAGAGGGCCACCGCCTCTTCTCCGGCGGGGAAAGGATCACCGCCGTTCATCTCACAGGAATGAGATGAATGACTATGATCTCCTCGTTTCCCCCCTGCGTGAACTTCTGTGCCCCCACAACGGATCCGTGGCTGATTCGCTGTTGAGAGTATTTTATTATAGATCTCACACCGTTGGTTATCTAGTATTAGGAGTTTTATTATATCGAGATGAGAGTATGAAGTATTTTAATATTTTATGAGTCGAGTCGCCATGTAGTCTTTTTATATGTTTTAATATTTCATGCTTGTAGTTTTATTGGGTATTTACACCCGTGCCATCTGGGTCTTATATAATATACCCTTGTCTTGTATTTGGAATTAAGCAATCAATGACTAAAACTTCTTTCTCTCTCTAAATTCCTCTCTCTCTCTAATCCCTCTTCTCCCTCTAGGGTTTCATCTTTCCCTCCCCTAAGCTTCATCTTCTGAAATCTCCTCCACCATTCTATGGCTTGCCATTATATCTCTATCCTCCCACTTCCCAACAAAATAAGCCCATAACATCTTGATATTAGAGCCACTCGGTCCTCTTCCGCCGACACCATTACACTCTCGCTCCTTTTCTAAGTCGTTGTCTTCCTTGCCAAGTCTCAGGCGCCGCGTTCTTCTTCATTTCCTTTCTATTGGATCATCCTAGTCCGCTGCTTTGTCGACAAAAAGCATCGGCATCCAACAGCCGGGCTGCAACTTCACGCTGCGGTTTCAACATTCTTCTCGGTCATCTTCAACTTCACTGCAAACACTCTTCCTCTTCCCGCACATTCCAACTACCTCTTTCCACTCGCCATTGCAAACCTCAGCGTCTCACTCAAGCTCGCTGAAATCCATCCGGCGACGTAGACATCCGGCCACTCTACTTCATCTACGCACACACCCATCTTCAACGCCCACGCCCTCTGCTTCCTGCGCATATCGCTCGCTCCGCCTGCGCATTTTCATCGAGTCCCCCACACAAAACATCAAGCCCTATCCCGTCCAAGCCACGTTTGCCCCCTATCTTCATCGAACCACATTTCCTCGGGCAGCACACCTTCCTCCTGTCTTTACTTTTTTAATTGAAATTATTTCTAAATCCCATAACACATTTCAACAAGAATGTTAAAGTAAAGCAGTGCGTTGTCAACGACTTAGTTATAGAGAAAATCGATTCGGCAACCAGGATCGCCGAAACTAGGCAGCTGAAATCAAATTAGGCAGACCCTTTCATCATCAAAGAAGTCTTAAAAAATGGTGGGTATCATCTTCAGGCATATGACGTGGAAGACATAACACGCACTTGGAACAATGATGATCTCAAAATATTCTACGCATAATGAAAAGATATCCTTCTCAAAATATTCTATGCATAATGAACAGTGATGATCTTATTTCCTTTTGTTTCTTATATACCCCACGCTAATAAAAAAAGATAAATGAATCCACGAAGGGTAATCACCGAAACTTACTTGGTCCCTGTGAATTGAAGATCACCCGCGTAATACCACCGGGACCACATGCTAGCGGGGAATTATAAATTGTCTTGTGCAAACAATTTATTACACCACATCTCTTTACTACATTGAATCACAAAAAAATGAAAATTAAATAAATAAAATTATGTGATCCCCCAAACACTACTTTGCTCCCTGATAAATCTTAATAAACATTGTGTGTACGAAGCATCTTGGTAGTTGTATTTTTTATGTGCTTTAAAATTTGTGGAAGTAAATTTATTTATGCATTATTGATTATGTTGTGTTTATTGCATTATATATGTCATGTATTTTGATTAATGCACATATATACTTTATCAAAATATTATTTGCACACATCTTTATTTTTCATAAAACTTACACTTATGAGAATTGGATCATAATGCCCACATAATATTATTTACAACCTTAAGTAAATGCACTAGATGACAAAGCATGATCACCACAATGTTTCTTTTACTTAAAATGCAAATTATTTGTACATTGTAGTTTATCTTTTCTTGATATTTCAAATTATGCTTGCTATATTTCAAATTTTTTAATGGAATAACATCTCTTGTACTTAAATTCAAATATCTTCTTATTATGCTTATAACTTCTTATATTTTTTTGTGCTACTATTTTTTAAAAGTTGTTTCTTTTAAGAATGCTTACACTATTTTTTCCGTTGTGTTGTTACTTTTATGCTTGATCATGCTTACTCTTTTTTCAACAAGTAATATCCAACTAGTTTTACATTGCATCTTGTTTTCATCTCTACATAGGACAAATTAATTTTTATTGCATATACTTACGTTTACCCTCCTTTGATAAAGCCAAAAATGGAGAATAAATTGAAGAAATCTAATAATTTAGGAGAAGTACGATAAATTCAAAGAAAACATTTATGTAGGGTGAGTATTCATATAGGAGGTGCATACATTAATTTTGATTGATCGTGACTATCCTTCAAACGAGTGGTCTCTAATTAATCTCATGACTATAATCACCTCTACCCAATGTTGTGGATATCCTCCGACATGGCCGACCTATCAGCCGACATAAAGGTTGACAAAACGACATGTTTTCAATATTTTTTTGCAAAATATCCTTTTGGAAAATATTCTCTGATATGTTTGCTATTGACCGATATATTCGCCGATATATCGGCCAATATATCCTGATATTTTATCGACTGTTTTTTTTCAATTTATTTTATTTATTGTTTATAGTTTAGGGTGCTGTTATTAGCAAACCCACTTTGGTTACTAGCAAACCAGAAAAAAACGGATTCTGCCATTTTTTGCATTTTTATCTCTTCCCAAAAAATACTACTAGCAAACCAATCTTATTTTTTTGCATTTTTTTCATTTTTGAATTTTGAGTCTCAAATGTTTCTCATTTGAAAAAGTGATCAACATGAAAGTTGTAGATCTCGATGTGATCTACAACTTTCATGTTGATCATTTTTTGATTTGAAGCCGTTTAGGCCTCCAATTTTGACCCGAAATGAGACACTCACGGAACGAGTCGTCCGAACAAGTTTTTCGGCGTGGCTTTTTTCGGAGCCCAATTCGAAGGCCTAAACTGCTTCAAATCAAAAAGTGTTCAACATAAAAGTTGTAGATCTTATCGAGATCTACAACTTTCATGTTGAACACTTTTTGATTTGAAGCAGTTTAAGCCCTCTATTTGTCCCCCGAAAAAAGTCACGCGTCCGTGCATATGTTCGACATGACTTTTTTCAGGGGCCAAATCGGAGGTCTAAATTGCTTCAAATCAAAAGTGTTCAACATGAAAGTTGTAGATCTCGTCGAGATCTACAACTTTCATGTTGAACACTTCCTATGAAAATGCACGTATAAAACGCAGTTCAAAAAGACGCGTATATTCTTATATTCACTTAACTCGTATATATAGCACAACACATCCTTATAGGAATTGGAAATCAAATATATTTCTAAACCGGACAATATTTTGTTTAAAGATTTTGACACAAAAAAAAGAGTTTTGAACATACTAAATAAAATTTTGCGGCATTTTGACTCATTTCTAATGCTAACATAAGTGGTTGAATGAATGCTTTTGAAATAATTTATAATGTCATTATATGTACTGAGTTATTTTGAAAGAATGAATGTTTTAAACAAAATTTTAAATTTTTTTTTAAAAAATTATGTTGGTTTGCTAGTAACAAAATGATTTTCAAATAGCCATTTTGTAAAATGAGGGTTTGCTAATAGTAATGGTTTGCTAGAAACCAAATAGGGTTTGCTAATAACAGCACCCAAAAATTAGACAATAGACAAAGTTGTTTCATTATTTAGTTTGTTTTTTTCCCTTTTCCATGGCTTTTCTTCCTTGCTCAAGTCCGTCAATGACTTCAATTATGTATTATCTTTGAATTATGGACTAAGGTTTCTTATCTTCCATTGTCATCGACAACTTCTCGACATTCTGCTTACTCTTATTTTATTTCACGCGTTATACCATTATTACACGTTTAGCACAAAATATTTATATTAGTTTGATAAATTTGGGAGTTCAATAAATATCAAATTATTAATGTATTAATATATATAAATTTAAAATAATTTAATTTATAAATAATTACACATTAATAATTGAATATTAAAACCTGATATATGAAATATCCCCGATATATTCCCCGACATATTAAAACCGACATGAAAAACCTAAACCGTCATGTCCTCGATATCCGACATCTACAACCTTGTCTCTACCCACTTTTTCTAATAATCAAAGGGGGAGAATAAAGAGAAATCTAGTGGAGTAGATATCTAAGGGAGTAAATTATACAAATGAACACTTATGTAGGGGGAGAACACATATTAAGGAGCATTCATATAAGAAAAGTATTCAACCATACTACATACCTATTATTCATGCATATCTTTTACTACACTTATCTATAAACACAATTATATTCTTAAATTCACTAATTTCTCATTCGGATATTTGTTATTATCAAAATGAGAAGTTTATTGGAACATTCGTTCCACATCTCTTGGTTTGAGAATATATGTATTTGATCTAACCTTTTGTGTATTTACAACCTGCAAGTCATATAGGTGCAAGTATGCATTGAAAGAGGATGAATGACAGAAAATGAAGCTCTGAATTAAGAGCTATCGCGAGACGATAGATGCTACCGCTGGTGGTAGGTCTGAATACTGTAGGACAGCTGGCATAATGCATTTGAATGCAAGGAATGGTGGGTGCAAGTCTATCTATGACAAGTTCTTATCGCGCCGCGCTAACGCTAACCGCCCGACGATAACTCATGGAATGCCGTCAATCAACAACTGAAATGAGGAGCCAAATGGAGCAAGAAATCCACGGAGCAGCGCATATGGAGCTAGTGCGGCGTGGTAGTTGTTGCTTAAAATGTTAATGCCTAAAATGTAGAAGAACACCTGCCATGCCTGCCACAATCCGCGTTCCTCTTGGTTTCCTTATATATTATTGCGGGGAGGTAGCTTGCTGTCTCTATATAATGGTCGCATTCGCTCCTTCCAAGAAATTGAATGCTAAACGGCGAGAGGACCAACATTCTGAAATATTTCTAGAGCCTCGTCACCTTAGTCAATAGATCTCCCTTGGGTGAACACGAAGATCATAAGGAGAGCTTGAAGGGGAAGCGCTGCAATGACTATTCTACACGAATAGCGAACGCTTCAAGAACACCGATCTCTCTCACCCCTTTGTCTTCACCTTCAGATTCTTCTCAGGGAGTTTATATTCTGATTTTACATATTCATCATCTTGTAGCCTCTTTTCTTTTGTTTACCCTTTTAGTATCAGTAGATAAATTTGCTCGGTAGTTAGCGACTAGGTCTGTGTGCGGCTTAGGGGGAAATTCTTCAATGTTGGCGACTAGGTCCTTGTGCGGCTTAGGGAGAATTCACTGCGATTGTTGGCGACTAGGTTCTTGCATAGCTTAGGGAGGAATTCATCACGTATGTTGACGAATAGATCTAGGGGCGGCTTGAGGCCTTATCTAGGAGAACATAAACTAGAGTCAACCGGTCCTTGGGAGAAGGGTCGGTATAGAAAATAAAAAAGGATTTTTCATCTTCCGCCTTGATTTCTAGCGTTATAGAAATAAATATTTTTTTCATTAATCTATTTTATGAAATAAAATCACGTTATTCTTTATTTATTATCTTGATTTTATTCCCTATTCTCTAAAATGTTTTAAATAATATTTTCTCTCAAAGTTTTAAAGTAAAATATTTTATTATAACTTGTTTTCAACAAATTAGAAGTTTCAATCTCTGCGAGTTAACGCTACATGGTAGCCTCTACCGCTGGCAGTAGTGAACAGAGATTGAAATTCTTTATGATCGTACTAAAAGTAATCTTCTCTAAAAAGTGAAAGTTAAATTTTCTATTCAATATTTTTGAAAACATTTTATTTACAATAATCTTTTTATTTAGAAATAACTTTCATTGAACCCCTATTCACCCCCTCCCCCCTAAGGGCGCCAGTAGATCCAACATACTCGTTATAGTATAAGATAGATATTATAAGAAATATCAAGTGTCATATTTTTTCTGGTTTGTTAAGTATTTTTACTCACAAAGATTACCATTATTTTATCGACAAAATTTAATGTTTGGTTTTGAGAAAAGCAAAAAATAATGGTTCGATTACGGAAATATTCGATGATTTAAATGATTAATACTTGATCTAGAATCTTTCAGAATAAAATAAAATACAAAACAAGTGATTTACAAGCTTCTGATTAAGAGACTTCGGCCGTGGAGGTTCCTATAATATGATCACACCTCGCTAGAGGAATACTAACGCCTAAATTTATGTTGATTGACCAAAATTTCTTTCTACAATCAACACCCTTAAAGTTTGTTTTAAGAGGTGAACTCTACTACTGAATTTGACTCTAATCCGGAAGATTTTTATCATCCTCTCTTGAGGAGTGCATGCAAATCCTTTTACCTTTAGTGATCTCCTTGTATGCACGAACCTCTCGGCCAACTAGAATATGAATTATAGATTGAAAGACATATATCGATGATGTGTAATCAAAATAATTGAAATTAATGGTAAATCAAAGTTCTTAATAAAGAAAGCTTGCAAATTACAAGATCAAGAATGATTATTTTATTTCAAAGTTAATCATGATCAAGTGCTAAATGGAGTTTAGCTACTCATGATGAGGGAATTACAAAAAGATTTAGGAAGATACATGCTTAATAGGAAGGTAAAGAGAAATGCTTGCAACTTGAAATGAAATTACTAATAAAAGAAAAACTTACAACTTGAAGATGAAGTACAAAAGTAGCTAAAACAGTAAAATTATAGTAAATAGTAGTGAAGTAGGGACAAAAAATTCCTCTTAGGCTTCATTTGGTAGAGCGGTTGCGGTTGTAAAAGGAGCTGTTGTAAAGGAAGGTTTGTAAAAGGAGCTGTTGGAAAGGTGATGTTGGAAACGGAGATCTGTTTGGATAGTCTGTGTTTGCAGAGTTTTTCAAAACTGAGATCCATTTGGTGAAATAGCGTTTTGAAAAATTTATTAATTTATGGTTGTGATATCAATATAAAATACATGTACCTGAGAAATATGCACATGCATGAACAACTTAAAAACACACATATATAAATGTTTGTGAAAATGTAGAGTACATCCAAAGATCAAAATGTCAACCAATTAATGACTCGAAATACAACTGATGAGTCGAAATACATCTGATTCCAAATACAATCACAAACTGTGCAGTTGTTCGACAATGGAGTCTCGCAGCGCCAACATTTCGTCAACACCCACTCGAATCCCTCTGATATGTTCTCCACCATCGCTCCCAGTATTTTGTCGTGTTGTTCTTTGAAGACCCTCGGGGTAAATAAAACTCTCGTCTTCATCACAAGCTTGAAAGTGAGCGTCGGTGCGGGAAGGATGCCTGCGAATGTAATTATGCAGAGTCATCGTTGCAATCACTATATCTCGTTGCTTAGTCAAACTGTATGGAGGCATATCCTTTAGAATCTTCCATTTCTTTTTCCATATGCCGAAGGACCGCTCTATAACGCTACGTAACGACGAGTGGGCCCTGCTGAATATTTCTCGGCGGCCCTGTACCACCCTGCTGCCCCTTCTGAAATCTGGCAAATGATACCGCGTGCCTGAATATGGTTTTAAAAATCCACGTTGGAGTGGATATCCGGCATCAACAACATAATATTTACCTACAAGAGCACATAGGGGAAATTATAACTCAAGTAATTGATTAACTATAGAAATCTGAATATTAAAAAGTATTACCTGGGGGTGGATAGGGGAAATTATAACTCGAGTCCATAATGACACGCTGAAAAATACGACTGTCGTGAGTAGAACCCTCCCAACCCGCCATCACAAATGTGAAACACATTGATAGCCGTGTGAGTTTCGTCCCGCGGTGAAAATGAGCCAGCGATAAATCGCGGCTGATGGATAAGGAGGGCGGAAAAACAAACGAAAAAGTAGGCCCGGTTGCGTTTTATTAAAACGAAACGCCAGAAAAAGCTAAAACAAATGAGGCCTTAGTCTTCTTAAAATAACTGCCTTTTATATTTGAAAATTTCTGAGTTACACGTCCTTGGGCCACGACCTGACATGGGGGTGTGTACTTAATGAAAAACTGCCAAAATAAACCCCGGGAAACACAGAGAGTAAACTTGCCATTTTGGTTCGAAAAGTGCAAACACACCCTCATGCCACACCTTGTACTCAGGGCATGCTCAGTGCGAGTCGACAACAGTTTCGTCAGGGCTTGTCTAGTGGCATTCAACTATTAGTATGTCGAACACGCCTTGAACTAAGGGCGTTTAATTTTAAAGATGGAATTGGAGAGTCACAGTTGAGAATTGTTATCCCGGGGCGTGTCTTGGTTACTCAGGTCACACATTGAGCTGAGGGCATGTAATCTTAAAAATTACAAATCAACTCCAATTTTTTGTCTTAGCAAGCCATTATGCTCCAAAGTAAAATTAGATGATTTTAGAGACTTGCAATTACAATATACGGCAAATTAGATTCAAAATTGAATAAAAACACCGATAAATTATTTAAAATGAAAACTAAAACTATGTTAAATTGATATATAAAATATGCATTATTAGTAATCGCGGGGAGAACCTGGGAAAGACCACGAGTGGCTTGGTAGAGAGACCGATGCACTCAGGCAACGTCTCTCTCCACGTGAACTTCCAGGGAAGTCACTTTCACTGCAGGTTCGCCGAGAGATTTCTTAAGCTATTAGTATGTCGAACACGCCTTGACCTAAGGGAGTTTAATTTTAAAGATGGAATTGGAGAGTCACAGTTGAGAATTGGAGAGTCACAGTTGAGAATTGTTATCTTGGGGCGTGTCTTGGTTACACGCCCTCAGACCACACATTGATCTGAGGGCATGCAATCTTAAAAATTACAAATCAACTCCAATTTTTTGTCTTAGCAAGCCATTATGCTCCAAAGTAAAATTAGACGATTCTAGAGACTTGCAATTACAATATAAGACAAATTAGATTCAAAATTGAATAAAAACACCGATAAATTATTTAAAATGAAAACTAAAACTATGTTAAATTTATATATAAAATATGCATTATTAGTAATTGCGGGGAGAACCTGGGAAAAACCACTAGTGGCTTGGTAGCGAGACCGATGCACTCAGGCAACGTCTCTCTCCACGTGAACTTCCAGGGAAGTCATTATCACTGCAGGTTCGCCAGGAGATTTCTTAAGACGAGTCGTAACCGCCTCTGCTGCTACCACATGATTATGCTTCAGATGCCTAATCTCAGCGGGCATGGCTGAGATCTTATCGACAAATTATTTGTTGTCCTACTCCAAGCCATGGATCCTCTCCGAGAACAACCTCCTCTCCTCAACAAGGGCCTTCTCCATCCTATCCACGAATAATCTCCTTTCGTCAACAAGAGTTTTCTCCGTCCTCTCCTTCATCAACCGAAACTCTGTCTCCAACGTCTCATTTGATGCGGTCCCTACAACAACTGGAGGAGTGGTTAGATTTCTTCGAAAGGGTAAATATTCGAGCAGGTAATGAAAAAGTAGTTTCAATAACTGCCACAGGAATATCGATATTTTCCTGCGGCCACTCATTAACCCGAGTGCTCGCGGTTAGTATTTTCCTCGCAGGAAAAATCAAACGGTTTCTCTGCTTGGTATCCTACGTGATAGAGCTTGCTTCCGTGCCGCTTCTCCCTGAAGATGCTTTCACTTCATCCCCTCAAGACTGACAGGAAGTTCGCCGCGGTGAAGGAGGCACAGGTTTGAACATGGAAGCTAGCCGCAATGACTCGACTCAGAGTCATACCCGCGACATCCTTGCATTTGCCTTTTCGAAGGTTCTCCGCCACCGCAACCCCATTTTTCTCAGCTAATGTCGTAATAGTCTTCTCCTTGACAGCTAAGGCCGTAACAGCCTTCTTATTGACAGCCTTTTCCGCGACCACTTTCTTTTGCGTAGCCTAGTCCATGATAGCTTTAGAATCCTTGTCAGCGATAGACTTTTCTGCGACAACCTTCTCCTGGGAAGTCTTGTCCATGGCACTTCAACAGCCTTGTCTGCGACAGCCTTCTCCCGAGTAGCCTTGTCCATGGCATTTCAGCAGCCTTATCTGTTGTAGCCTTCTCTTGGGCACCCTTGTCTATGGAAACTTCTACAACCTTGTCCGCGACAACCTTCTCCCGGACAACATTGTCCATGGAAGCTTCGACTGGCTTGTCCACGCCTGTCTTCTCTACAACAACCATGTCCGCAATAGCTTTGGCAACCTTATCCATGACCACCTTCTCCTTGGCAGTCCTATCCGTCGCTATCCTGTCCGCTGCATCCTTGGATCCAGGCTTCGTGCTCCTCTCCTTCACCAACGCAAGCTTTTCTCTCTTAATCTTCTGAAGCCAATTGAATTGAGATCGACTGATCGGCCCCTCGTTCGTGGCATGCCTGTTTTCCCAGATCCTCGCTCCCCCTCAATTGAGGTGGAGGCTCCACCAAAAGAAGCCTGGCCTACTCCGACCATTAGGACCGAAATTCCAGGATCGACCTCCTCCTCGCTCGCCCTCACCCTCTACAAGTTGAGAAGTATCAACACCCTTGCCTGTTTCAGTATCCGCACCTGCCTTAATGTTTGCAACAACACTCGTATCCACTGGCATCCTCTCTGTAACATTCGATTCATTCTCCTTCCTCTTCTTCTTACTCTTATTCTTTCTCTCCTCACTAACAAACTTCTTCTTTTTAGATAATCTTGCTCGCACATTATCAACTATCTTCTGCAGGTTTTTCAAAGTAACCGACACAGTCGCGTTAGTTCACGCAGGTAATGAAAGAGCAACCCGGTTATTTTGAACCTGGATTTCTGCAACTCTTCCGGGGGCTCCTCTAATCGCATCCTCCTCAGACACCTCCACGACGTCTTTAGCAGATAACTTCCCAAAAAGCCGCTTCGATCATGTCTGCGGTCCCGACGACGTTAATCACAAGGTTGTCCGCACCAACATCCATCTGCAGGAGCTCAGGAGTGTTAACAATCTTAATATTAGAGTCCAAAGAAGTCCTCACGACCTTGGGAGAGACCTTGCTAACCCCTTGACCAGCCTTCGATTTCTTCGAAGCCATGGTCTTTATTTTTTGATGACCGCGAGAGTCCTCAAATTCGGTTTTCCTTTGAGGAGAACTGCCTGCTCTTTTGCTCTGAAGCACCATTTCAAGAAGATCCATATTAACCTTGTCTGTCATAGCTCTTCTCAGAACAACAACAGCGACCGACGGGTATCGATCCGTTGGAATAAATTCCCAAATCCTTAAGGTCAAGCAGTATTTATAGATTTCCAAAGCATTGAAGAGCCCCTGCATTCTCCACGGTCAATATTTACTTTTTTTGAAGTCCTCACAAACTTAAAAAAGTGCGGGGATCATGTTGCCCGCGGATCCTACTGCCAGGAGCAAGAGCCCGTCAAGGTGAATCCTGTTCGAGCGGATTGAATTGTGCGGACAGCGCGGTCAGGCCCCTTGCAACCACACCGACTCTAATCCTAGCAGATCTTAAGCCACTAAGCAGCCCCAACAACCAGTGCGTACAAGAGTTATCACGTCCGCAACTGCCCTCGCAGTTACATCCAAGGTTGTCACTCTTCCAATAACCGCACGCCCTATTCTTTTTTCTTATTAACACACCATGTAACCTCTCATCCCTGCCCGACTCTCCTGTAATCCGGCTAGCACATGTTCTTCTAGAATTTCCCGTTCGGGCAGCTCCCCAATAGTATAAATAGGGGAGAGCACTATCCTGATGAGACATTCACTCTGATCCGAAACGGGCCTGAGCTTTTGTTAAACTCGTCGCGAGCTCGAATCTAGAGCACTTCAGGTTGTTGCAATATCCCTAGCTAGCGCAAACATTTTTATGTAACCTTCTTTATTAAATTAATAATATCGCCCGCAAAATATGTTTTCTCCGTTGCAGGCAAATCTGGTGTTGCCGCCCGCGACAATCTTTTCCTCGTTTGACCGCAAAGTAAACGACCGCTCTCAGTCTGTTCATCCCTTACTTAGTGTGGATTTTGTTGGGTGCACATTTGGCATCAACACATTCACTTCATCGACATTGTTAAAATAGTTTCTATATGTACATTCATTCTCTAATTCATTGAAAGCTTTCTCAAATTTTATTGTTGTCTCTAGCATCAAGTAAGTTGAAATCCACCATGTATCAACGTCCAAACACAAAAGAGCTTACATGATATCTCAACATTTACGACACAAAAGATCTTTTAACATACTTGATTGCTAGGCGAATCTTCTCGATGAACTCATTGTATTGGGATCTCTAATTCATTGAAAGCTTTCTCAAATTTTATTGTTGTCTCTAGCATCAAGTAAGTTGAAATCCAACATGTATCAACGCCCAAACACAAAAGAGCTTACATGATATCTCAACATTTACGTCACAAAAGATCTTTTAACATACTTGATTGCTAGGCGAATCTTCTCGATGAACTCATTGTATTGGGATAAACCCTTAGTTATTAAAGGCGCAAGACGCAAAGTGGTTTTGGAGCCTAGGCGCAAGGCTCAAGGCGCAGTCGCGCACCCAAAAAAGGTAAGACATAACCACATTCATTTTAAATAATCAGCATCAAATATCAATTCATCATCTTGAACAGATTATTCACATATTCTACTAATTAATTATTCATTACTATAATTTAATCTCTTAAAAAATAAAATGAATATGTTTGCTTGCATCATATCTAAGTCTCAATGTTCAAATATGTTTCAAAAACACTAAATCATATAAAATTATTGAGTTCTTTCATTATTTTTTTGATTATTTTAAAAAAAAACGTTTTCCGACAAAAACACACTCAAGTGCGTCTTTAATGTCCAAAGGCGCAAAAAGACACACGAAGGCGCAAACCTCTGAGCCTGATGAGGCTGGAGCCTGAGGCGCGCCTTTAAAAACATAGGATGATACTAAATCTAATTCACAATTAAATTTAGTATGTGTTGATCATCTAACTTGCAAAAACTCATTCTCTAGGATGGTGCTTTTCCATTCTTTGATTTTTCTAGTCAAATATCTAGCAACTATGTCATTGACAGACGTCTTATACGTAGTGATGGTGAAAATTTTCTTAATCTCCCATTCAGTCATATAATTTAATATTTCATTGCTGATTCCTTCTCCAGTATGATCAACGATTTTAACAAAATTAAGAATCTTTTTTTGCAATCTTTATTCTTTATCTATCCAATGTCCAGGAAAGCACATATAACCATATTTTCGAATAAAGGTCAAAGTATCTTTCATTAGACATTCTTTTTGGCCACAATTGTTTCTTTAATATTTTCCTCTCCGAAGTGAATAAATTAATACAATATTTGGAAATAGTTCTCCGAGATGACACTTTGAATCTTGACTCTAGCTGATTAGAGTAATTTCTAAAATCTTCATTCTCCACAAATTTCAATGACAACTCGTCAATTAGAACCATTTTTGCTAAAGCAACTCCACATTATTCTTTGTCAAATTTAATTGCCTTTAAAGAGCTAACGACTATCCCATCTTTTTTCTCATTGAGAGAACATTTTTTGGTTGTTATTTTTAACCCTAAACCGGCACAGAGTTAATATATGTGCTCTCAAAGCACTTGTTATGTTCTTTCGAGGATCAACAACATATATTTTTGAACAATGCTTACACTTTGATTTCTCCCTTCATTATTTTTAGACTTCGTGAACCAATCTCACACGGTAGATATAACTTTCATCCATTTTAATTTTCTTTGATCTTTGTTTCGAATCATCATTATCATTCACATTAGCTTCTTTTCCTTTACTGTGAATATTCTCACCCCCCATTACAATAGGTTCTTTACCTTTATTTTTTTGCATATCATAATTTGAACAAACCATAACATTCAATAATTAACAAGAACTTGTCAACAACTTTAATACAAGATTAGTTGCAAGAGCCCTAGTCCAGAGCCCAAGAATAAAACTAAAAAACTAATTCCATCAAAGATCTGCATGATTGGTTATCGGGTGATCACCAAAACAAATTTCATCTATCAAATTTCATCAAAACTTATTTCAAACTAAAACAAAAAAAGAGAAGAACAGTTCATTGTTACCGGTTCACCCACAAGTAGGCCTAATGGAAATTCACGGTTCAGATCTCCCCCAAGAGACACAACAGCTTCAGCAATTTAGCTATTTCAATAAATAGGCCCTCCTTCAAGATTCAAGATTGGCCGGCTAGTTTGAAGGATTAGAGAAGGTTGGTTGAAGGATTAGTGAAGAACATAGAAGACTAGAAGAACAGGAAAAAGGAGAAGGGTATAAACCACACCCTAAAACCTGAATATGGTTCGCCGGTTACTCGTAGTCGCCGTCAGTTTTCGAAGAAGAGAAGGAAGAACTCGCAGAATAGGCAACACAATCTCAACTCTCACCTAGGGTTTTCGCCTTTTCAGTTGAAGATTGAAGGTGGAGTTTAGGGACGGTCCGTACGGCTCACGAGTGAATGTCAAATGAAATGAATCAGGGATGCGGGGCCTGCAAGCTGTAATGTTGTATTAAACTTATATTAATATAATTTTATTACTTATATTTTATATATTATATAGTTATATTGAAATCACATGAAATCTTTGCCCAACTAGATCGCTAAACCCATTCACAAATCACGGTGCAGGTGGTTTTCTTGCTTGACATAAAATTTTAAAAGTTAAAAACTAAGTCACAGACCACAGTACAATGCTGTTTCTTGGTTTTATGGAGTTATAAACCGCCACACCGTCTTGAGGTTGATTTTGACACAAATTCGAATCGCACCGCAACCGAGCAGTTTAGTTTGAAATGCGGTGCTATTTGTCGATTTGGTGCAGTTTTTGGTTTTCTGCACACCCCTAACGGGGGGGGGGCAGAAAAAACATGTAACATTGTGTGAAAGACTGACGAGCCTTCATGTGGAGCATCTGTCACGGATTTGTCAGAAGACGAGTGGGTTGGAGGGAAACTGGTGCAAATTGGCCGATGGAGGGGTATTAGGGGTGCGTGCCACAGTCAACAATGAGAGAATGAAGGGGGTGGGAAAGGAGGAAGTTGCAGCGTTTCCAATGGTCGAAGACTCACTGAGGAGTGGGGGTGAGATGGAGGGAGGAGGAGGAACCTCGTCGGAAATCAGAGAAGAGGGCATGAGTTGTAAGGGCGTGTGTGGAAGAAGCCGACGACAAAGCGCAAGCGCCATGGCAAGGAGGTTATCCAAGGCAGCTTCAATTCGATTGCATCGATCATGCACTGAGTCTGAAACGAGGGCCATGGTGGAAGAGTGCGAGGGCTGCCAGAATGCTGTAGGATGATCTGGAGGGCTACTAGAATGCTGAAGGATCTGCAAGAGGGCTGTCGGAATGCGGAAGGTGGTGCAGGAGGGCCATTAGGAAGTAGAGGGAAGTGCAGACAACCGATTGGATGCTGGCGTAGCTGCTGGAGGCCGCCAAGAGGCTACAAGAGCCACTGAAATGGCGGATGAACACGTCAACGTCTGACAGTGGTGATGGGCGCGGCTGGAGTGGCGGTGGAAGGCAGTTGTAGAAGTTGGCTGGTCTCGGTGGAGGAGGCACACACTGTTAGAAGGAGGAGGTGGGTTGGAGGAGGCGCTGACGGAGGTTGTTGGGCTCTGGAATCCGCGGGAGCGTTGCTGGAAGCTGAAAGTCGTGTTGGAATCACTGGAGAAGATGGGGTCGACAACGCTGGGATTGACAGACTCGCGAGTGGAAGCAACAATGACATTGGATGCCCTAAAATCGGCGGTATCGACAGTCTGGGATCGGCAGGCGCGTAGAATCAACTCGAAGGCGCTGTGCGGGGAGGTCACGACCAGTCACGAGCTCAGGCGAGAATCAACAATGTGTTTGGAACAGGGATCCAATTAGGGTTTTAGCGGAAACCCTAAACAAGAGGCATATTAGACTAATTGATACGCGAAGGTCGTATCAAGAACGTGAACACGAACACGAACGTGTATTGCATGAAATAAAAGATACAATCAAAAGACAAGCTCCCGTCAAGCACCCGTAGGCTGGGTCCTCCAAGATACTCCTCTTTCCAAAGAGAGATCAAAAGACTTACACTCCAAAGATACCTCACTCATAACCCAAGGGCTCCTTATATAAATGAAGGCTCCCCCCACCACTACATGACAAATTACATAATAATGTATAAAGATGCTATTTTGGCCCGGGTCTAACCAGGCCTGAGCCCGGTTAGGCCTGATTAGGCTCGAGCTTGGCCTATGAGGACTCACCAGGCCCCCTTATTAGACTTAGACCCAGCCTGGCTCAGGTCAGGCCTAGGCTGGTCCAGGTTTGCTAAGCCTGATACCCGTTGTCCATTAAATGCTGGGCGTGGCTGCCCAACAATTCTGCTTCCAATCGGTAGCAATTGTTGTCGTTTGACAGGAGCTCGATGCCTTTTTGCAGGTAACAACGACGTCCAAAATACTTATTTGGAGGTCTGCCTAGCTAGGCCTAGGTCTGGCCTGCTTGGGCCCAGTCTGGTAGGCTCAGACATGCCCCATTATTTTAGTGAGGCCTCGACCTAGCTTGGGCTCGGTTTGAGCATGACCCTACTTGGGCCCGAAAGCAAAAAATCCTGGTCCCAGGAGGACCTAGGCTCTGTTTGGGGAGACTTATTTTCACTGGTCAAACAGTTACGACCGCATGAATCGGACCATAATTAAGGCCCGATTCATGCGTTTGTAACCGTTTGACCAGTGAAAATAAGTCCCCCCAAACGAAGCCCTAGTCCCGACAGGCCTTATTTACACCTCTAAGAAATGCATAATAAATTTCAAATACAAGATAATCCATGATGGTTGTCGTGTCTCTGCTCGCAAGACATACATATCACCATCATACCTTGTTCCCCCATGTAAAGTGTTGGGCATTAGGCGACGACAGTACATCCAACATCTCTCTCGCTGTGCACCGTTTGAGGTGTTGTCGTGTGATCTTGTGGTCATGGGATCGAGTCCTGGAAGCAACCTCTTGCAAAACTGTATGGTATGGTTTGCCTATATTTCACCCTTGTGGTGGGACCCTTCCCCGGACCCTCGTTGCACGAGGATGTCTTTGTGCACTGAGTTGCCCTTTTAAACCAGTCTATGCCGGTCCCAAGCCCGAATGAGAAATGATGATAATTATGTTAGGTAGACAACCAATATAAAATTTAGTCACGCTTGTGAATATGAATCATTTGAGAAATTGTGCAAAAACTAGGTTGTTTCTCCTAAGGAACGCATCGTATGGTCCGAATACGACGTCTTAGCATGGACCGCTACATTTTTCACGATTTAGGTGCAGTGTTAAATATGCAAGAATCCTAATCGTATGGTCCGAACACAGTGTCTTGGCAAAGACCGCTGCACCTCCAAGAGGATTGTGTTAAATAGGAAAAAGTCTTCACATATTAGACGTCCTAGGAAAGAATATTGTAGGATTTTTGATCGACTTAGGTTTGTAAGAATATATGTACACTAACGGGAAAAACAATGAGTGTAATGAATACGATGGTTAGGAGAATGATTAATATCTTATGCCTATAAATAACTAGATAGATGAGTGAGAAAACTAACTTTTTAGACAATTCATATTTTTAATTATGGTAAACAACAAAAAATAAAATAAGCAATGAGGTAGGTATTATTGTAAATACTACATAAAGGGATGAAGTTATTGGGGTGATTAAAAAATGTGATATAATATTAGCTCTTAAATTGGTCATAGAGAAGAAAAATATTAATGTGATAAATGTTTATGCGTCATAGGATTAAGTGAAACTATTAAAGTGCAATTTTGGGAATACTTAGATGATTTAGTAAAGAAAATCTCACAAAGAGAATATTTTCATAGGAGAAGACATAAATGGACATATAGAGAAGGAAAATATAGGTTATACAGTCGTTCATGTAGGATTTGGATATAGGAAAAAATGAAGATGAAAGAACCATTTTAGATTTTGTCATAACACATGTGCTAATTATGATAAATACTCTTTTCATGAAAAGAGAAGAACATTTATTACTTTTAAAAGTGGATCAAATAAGTCACAAATTGAAAATGAAAAAGCAGGTTATTTTCAAGACAGTAGTTATGAAACAACTAATTAATGATCCTTATATTGATCCTAGTGTCTCATAGGAAGTTATGTCTTCATATTTAAAGATAAGTGAAAAGAATGTATTTGGAGAATCAAAAGATAGTGCGCCCCCAAATAAATAATATTGATGGTGAAAAGAGTTTGAAATGCAAGACAAAATGAGGGCAAATGGGGTTAGCTATAAAACACTCTGCACCTGTAGGAATAATGAAAACTTTGAAAGGTATAAAGTCGTCAAGAAAGAAGCTATATACAGTAAGTAAAGTAATAAGTTAAGTTTATGAAGAATTTTATTAAAGACTAGATAGTAAAGATGCAGAGTTTAACATATATAAAATTGCTCAAGTTAGATAGAGAAAGACGAGATTTAAGTCAAGTTAAATGCATAAATGATGAAATAAATACAGTTTTGATGGATGATGTGACTATTAAAGAGTGATGAAAAAGATACTTTTATCAACTCTATAATGAAACAAACGACAATGAACTGAGATTGAAAGAGTTAAGTAATCAGAGCAGTATAGTAACATAATGTTTTATCGTAAAATTCAAGTATCAAAGGTAAATGAAAGAAGATGAAAAATGGAAAGACGGTTGGGTTAGACGATATACCCATCAAAGTATGAATCTGTCTAGGGAAAGAAGAAATTGTGTCTTACATGCTTCTTAAATAAGATACTGAAGTCAAAGAGTATGTCAGACCAATGAAGATATAGGGCCTGTTTGGCTAAGCTGTGGTGGTGTAGGAAGCAGTGGTGGGAAACAGTGGTGCAGGAATCAGCTGTTTTGCATTGATGAAAAAATTTATGAAACTGTTTGGAAAACTGTATTTGCAGTGCTGTGTGAAACAATGGTGTAGAATTAAACAGTGGTAGTAATAATTAAACAACCTGGAGAATTTATGAAATCTAAAAATAAATAAACAATTTGCTCGACATTAATTTTATTTAATTATAAAAGTAAATATATTAATATTGATGGAGTTCCTCAAAATATGTTCGGACGAGCCATAGATTTTTTTCCCGATCTTGTCCGGCTCGACGCTACAATTCCAACGGCCACATTATCACACAATTTCGAGTATGTTCAATATTCCAAGCAGATGTCAGGACGCACGTATGCACACTCGATTCGCTCATGAGCTATGTCGATTTATTTTTGACCGATTCACGAGCGTCTCGAGTGACCCGCAATAAAAATTATTAAAAATTTAAACATTAATTAATTATTAAAAAAAAGGTAAAATGGTAATATAATTTATTAATAACTAAGTTTTAATATAATGTTATTAAAACTTAATTTTAACTTTTAAAAATTATTATATTAATGTTTTAATTAATTACCAAAAAATTAAATGTTAATATAATTTATTAAATACTAATTAATTATGTTCTTAATATAAATTTTATATAATATAAATAATTATCAATATATATGTATATAAATTATAAATTAATATATATATATATTATATATTATATATGTTAGATTTTATGTTGAGTTTATTATTTTTGGTGTGCGTTTAGCCCTGTATTATCCCCTCTCTATATAAGAGGGGGTTTAGTATGTTTTCAATTTGATCCGAATTTACCCTAATTCCAACATGGTATCAGAGGCCGGCGTAACCTAGCCGCTCGTCCGCTAACCCGCACGCCTCGCCTTCCGCCTTCCGCCGTTCGCCCGCTCGCTCGCGTCCTGCGCTCGCTCGCCCTCGGTCCGCCGCCGCTCGCCTGCGTCGCTAGCAGCGACTCCTCGGCTCCGCCTCTCTCTCTCTCTCTCTCTCTCTCGCCTTCCCCGACTCCGCTCCTCCTCTCCTGTTTGTACCCGCCGGTGCTATGGATTAACCAGCGGGATTTTTCTTCTTCTTTGACCTTCCAATGGTCCGATTGACCCTTGATTCTTGGGGTTTTTTTCCGCTTCATCTTTCCGGAGATTCAGATCTACTTTTTCCTCTCCGTTGTTTTACCGTCGTTCTTCTACTCCCGGAAGTTCAGATCTATGATGTCCTAAGGTTCCTCTCTTCCTATGGACCGTTCTTCTTCGTTGGTGCCATGTCAGACGTTGATTCGGGTGCTTCCGGTGCCTCTGTGCCCCCCGTTGGATCTACCCGGGTTGGCTCCGATCACAGTTTCTCTCAGCTTACTACGATTCGTCTGGATGACACCAACTACCTCTCTTGGTCCCGCTCTATTACTCTGGCCTTAAAGAGCCGGCGTCTCTTTGGCTATGTTAGTGGCGACACTCCTGTGCCTGTTCGTACCTCTGCTACCTGGTCTCAATGGGACTCTGAAAACTCGCTGGTCATGTCTTGGCTCATTAATTCCATGCAGGAGTCCATTGCCCGGAATTACCTCTTCCTTAACACTGCTGCAGACATCTGGAAACAGGCTGAATCTACTTACTCCCGCAAAGGGAATGCGACACAAATCTACCATCTTCGCCGACAGCTGTTCCATCTTCGTCAGGGAGATTGTCCTCCTTCTGCCTACTATTTGGAGTTTACCCAACTCTACCAGGAGTATGACCATTTTGAGTCACTTGCAATGGTCTGTGATGCTGATGCCCTCCTATTAAGGGTTCGTGAGGATCGCAACAGGGTGTTCGAATTTCTCCAGGGGCTTCACCGCGACTTCGATCAGATTACTGTGCAGGTTTTGGGCCGCGTTCCCATTCCTTCCTTGCCTGAGGTCTTTAGCATTATTCAGCAGGAGTTTAATCGTAGACAGTCCTGGAACATGACCACCACTCCTGAGGGTTCAGCTTTGGTTGCTCATCCTACAACCACTGGTAGCAGGGCCTCTCAGGACTTCAAGCCTCGTGCCACGGATAAGGATCATCTCATGTGCGATTATTGTGGCAAGCCCCGTCATACCCGAGATACCTATTACAGTTTGCACGGTTTCCCTCCCGGATTTTCTTCTCGAGGTGGTTTTTCTTCCCGTGGGGGACGTGGTCGTGGACGCACTTCTGGCCGTTCACCTCATTCTGCCCATCTGACCGAGATTCCTGAGAGCAGCCCTCCGGGTCTTCTTGGACCTCCTCCTGCAGCTATGTACTCTTTTTCTGCTGATGAGATGCAGACTCTTCGCCGCCTGATGCAGGGCCTTCTTACTGAGCCGGTTACTGCTTCTTCATCTGCCCTTGCCCATTCAGGTATCTCAGGTGCTCACTCTGCTACAACTGGTTCCTCTCCCCATTGGATTATTGACTCCGGAGCTACTGATCATATGACTGGATCGGCCTCAGGTTTTGTGTCTTATTCCCCTCTCTCTGGTCGAGATAAAGTGAGTATTGCTGATGGATCTTTTTCCTCTATTGCTGGGAAAGGATCCATACCGTGTTCCTCTCTCACTTTATCTTCTGTCCTCCATGTTCCAAACTTCACCCACAGTTTACTTTCTGTTAGTCAGTTGACTACTTCCCTTCAATGCTCAGTCACCTTTTTTTCCTACTTATTGTGTTTTTCAGGATCTGAAGACGGGGAAGGCGATTGGGTCTGGTAGCTTGCAGGACGGCTTGTACGTGTTTGACCCCTCCAACGGGTCTCCCTCTCCGCATGCTCTTCATGCCACCCAGTCATCCCAGATGCTCACCTGGCATCGGCGTTATGGCCATCCTTCTGTTTCCACTATGCAACGTCTTTTATCTACTTTTCCCTCTAGTTGTTTCAAAATTTTTGTGTGTAATGTATGTGACGTTGCAAAACATCATCGTCTCCCTGTTAATCATGTTTCTTTACCTAGTACTATTCCTTTCCATATTGTTCATACGGATGTGTGGGGGCCTTGCTCTATTGGCTCTATTTCTGGATGTCACTTGTTTATTTCCTTTATTGATTGCTTTTCTCGAACGACATGGGTTTACCTCATGAAACATAAAGATGAAGTTTTTTCTATTTTTCAACGCTTCCATAAGATGGTTTCTACTCAGTTCTCTGCATCCATAAAAATCTTACGCAGTGACAATGGTAGAGAGTATATCAACTCTACCTTTGACCACTACCTTACCACTCATGACATTATTCATCAAACCTCCTGTGCTCATTCCCCGTCACAGAATGGGGTAGCTGAGCGAAAAAACCGTCACTTGTTGGATGTTACCAGGTGCCTCTTGCTTACTATGCATCTCCCCAAGTTCTATTGGGGGGATGCTGTCCTTACCGCTGCTTATCTCATTAATCGGTTGCCCTCTCCTATCCTTGGTAACCAAACTCCTCTCACCACCTTAGGAGTTTCTCTGACCTCCTCTCTTCCTCCTCGCATATTTGGAAGTACATGCTTTGTCCACATTCCCTCTCCTGGGCGGTCCAAACTCGACCCCCGCGCCCTCAAGTGTGTCTTCATTGGTTATTCCCCTACTCAAAAGGGGTATAAATGTTATCACCCTCCTAGTCGTCGGACACTCGTATCTGCTGACGTTACTTTTCGTGATTCTACTCCTTATTATGCTCCCTCACTTCAGGGGGAGTCTGCTGTTGAAGTGAGTTCTCCTACCTTCTCCCTACCGATTCCTCCCGTTATCTCTTCTCCTCCGCCTACTCGTCCCTTACAGGTTTACACCCGACGGCGTAAAGGTCAGAACACAACGGCTAACCCCATGCTAACAGACCCTATGCCACCTCCGTCAGAAGATCTCTCCCTCCATGAAGGTATCCGATTGAGTACTCAACACCCTATATCTAAATATGTTTCCTATGATGTGCTGACTCCTTATAAAGGGTTTGTGTCATCCCTTGCTTCGGTCTCTATTCCATCTACCTGGCAGGAGGCACTTGAACATCCTGATTGGAAAAGGGCAATGGTAGAAGAAATGACAGCTTTGGAGAAGAACAATACTTGGGATTTAACCACCCTTCCACATGGGAAGAAAACAGTTGGGTGCAAGTGGGTCTTTGCGGACAAACAAAATTCCAAAGGCATAGTGGAACGTTTCAATGCAAGATTAGTGGAGAGAGGGTATACTCAGACTCTTGGCATTGACTATCAAGAAACCTTTGCTCCTGTGGCAAAAATGAATTTTATTCGAGTCCTGCTGTCATGTGCTGCATGCAAGGGTTGGGATCTCATCCAATTGGATGTTAAAAATGCCTTTCTTCATGGCAATTTGGAAGAAGAAGTGTATATGTCTCTTCCACCCGCTTTTATCTCTCATGGTTCAGATGGAAAAGTTTGCAAATTGAAGAAGGCTCTCTACGACCTGAAGCAATCCCCAAGGGCGTGGTTTGGACGACGGTTCCATAGTGCTATGGTCTCCCTGGGGTACAAACAAAGTCATGCTGATCATACTCTGTTTATCAAAAAGAGGGCCAACATGATAACAATTTTAATAGTCTATGTGGATGACATTGTTATTACAGGGGATGACATTGATGAAGTAAAAGCCTTAAAGAAACACTTGGCACAAGAATTTGAGGTGAAAGATCTTGGCAAACTGAAGTATTTTCTGGGTATTGAAGTTGCCAGATCTAAGAACGGTATTCACATCTCTCAACGGAAGTACATTCTTGATCTCTTAGAACAAACGGGTCTGAGTGGGTGTAGACCTGCTGACACTCCCATGGAGGTTAACCACAATCTTGGGAAAAATGATGGCGATCTTATAGAAGATGTTAAAGGCTATCAAAGACTTGTAGGGAGATTGATCTACTTGTCTCATACTAGACCGGATATTGCTTACGCCGTTGGAGTTGAGTCAATACATGCACTCTCCGAGGGCCAGACATCTCGATGCTGCTCATCGGATCTTGAGATGCTTGAAAACTTCACCTGGAAGAGGAATTCTTTTCACCTCTAATTCTGACCTGAAGATCGAAATTTATACTGATGTTGACTGGGCAGGAAGTGTTGAAGATAGACGATCCACGTCTGGGTATTGTTCGTTTATTGGGGGGGGGGAATCTTGTCACTTGGAGAAGCAAGAAGCAACAAGTCGTCTCCAGGTCTAGTGCTGATGCAGAATTTCGTGCCATGGCACATGGCATTTGTGAAGGACTCTGGCTGCGCTCCCTCATGAGTGATCTGGGGTTGAGTGAAACTGCTCCTATTCGGCTGTACTGCGACAATAAGGCTGCCATTAGCATTGCCAACAATCCTGTTCAGCATGATCGCACTAAACACATTGAGGTGGACAGACATTTCATTAAGGAGCACATTGAGAAGAAGATCATATGTATTCCCTTTGTTCCCTCAGAGGGCCAACTTGCAGATATTCTTACAAAGAGTCTTGGGGCAAATCTTCACTATGGCTTGATTGACAAGTTGGGCATGAGAAATATAACATGTCCAACTTGAGGGGGAGTGTTAGATTTTATGTTGAGTTTATTATTTTTGGTGTGCGTTTAGCCCTGTATTATCCCCTCTCTATATAAGAGGGGGTTTAGTATGTTTTCAATTTGATCCGAATTTACCCTAATTCCAACAATATAATATTTATTTTTTATATATTTAAAAATATTTTATATATTATTATTACAAAAAAAACAGCGCTGCAACCCTTTTTCAGGGCCGTGGGCGGTGGCTTCTTGCCACCGCCCACACCAAACTATTTGTTTGGCGGGGCGGCGACAAAATTAGCAGCATGCAGCGGCATACCGCTGTGCTGCCGCTCCATCAAAAAAGCCCATAATATCTTGGTAGCTTTGTATAAGAACAACGTAGATTTACAAAATTGTGTTAATTACAGATAAATTAAAATAACGAGTCATACCATGAAACTCTATGACTGAGTAATAGAAAGAAGAGTAAGACGAGAGACTACCTGTAGCATTCGTAAACCTATGCGGAGGTAAATTTTAGCATCCATAGGTAGCGTTATATTTTTTTTATATAACTGTCACCCCTATAACATTTTGATTGTGCGTTAGTGCGATGGTGTAATAAAATTTCTAAGTAATAACAGATCATGTTAAGTGTGCAATTAAGATTAAAAAAACTCAGAAATTTCTTACGGGTGAACTGCCGGTTCATTTGTGTTGAGCGGTTATGGTAACTGCCCCAGCCGAATGATTTATAAAACCCGCAACCTTTTATTTTTTTCCCGTAAACCCTATCTCCAGTCGACCCGCTGTTTTCCCACTCTGTCTCACGCAATCAACACTCTTTCCCCCGAGCGACGCAGGCGCATCTTCAGTAGGCGACACCAACGCCTCTAGCCTGCGCTGCTAGAAGTCCCAGATTTCCCTCCGGCGACATCGAGGCAGACGTCTTTCCCCGCTGACGTCCATTGGCGCTGTTTGCCGATGGTCCAAGCGCCTTTATCGGCGGGACTGCTGCTGCTAGGAATTTCTCCAGTCATCCTTCATCATTTTTGTAGTTTCCAGGTAGCATTCCGAAGTTTTCTTCCTCTTGTTATCGTTGTTTTCCGCTATCCCAACTCAATTTCAGAATGTAAAACTTGAGTTCCACTTTCCCCATTCTCAGATTTTAGGGCTTGAGGTTATTTCCTTGTCTTCCTCAACAACCCTAGTTGAGGTCGGAGTTGTTATTATAGATCGAATTTCTTACAACATTTTTCTTCAGGTAACATCAAACCCTTCCCGTTAGAAATATTAGATTTCACTAAAACCTAGTTAGACATATCAGATAGCCTGTTTAATAATGCTTAGTATAATTCAGTAATATTGATACGAGTGTATAGAAATTTCTAATATCAATAGAGTTTGCTAATGCAATTGATATGTAACTAGTGTAAGCAATATGCATGTAATTTTAATAAGTCCCAGAACAGTTAGACCATTCAAACAATATAGTCTTTCGTTTAGATTGACGAACAAGAAACCTTGAAGTTAGAAGTGTGACTCTAGTCATTTTTAAACCATTTTGGTGGATCGCCTTAGCTATACGCTCAAGTTAACAAGCAGAGTAGCATTAGACAAAGAATGTTGTAGAGGCACGGTGAAGATCCTCTCCCGTGTTTGATAAAGGCGCACTATCCTTCTTGTGGGTGGTAGTATACCCTATGAGTCAATTGTTTGGGAGATGTATCCCGTTTTAGAAATTAGTAGATTCGAGTCTGTGTTCGCGAGACACTAGAACACTTGAGTTTGTTAGTAAAACTCGGATCGTTAGATTAGTATTGCGCGTTATGAGCTACTCAGCCTGGAACTCTATAGAGGATCAACCATAAGTGGAATTAGAACTCAAGTTTAGACCGAACCTAGAAACTCCTAGTAACCAACTTATTCAGAACTTCAGTAAACGTCACACATTATGAGTAATTAGTACAGACATTAATTTTGCTAGTTTTAGTTTTAGAAAATCATGCACAATACACTAACATACAACTTTTCTATAGCACAAAAGTATTTTCAAAGCATGCATGCATTTTCTCCTAAAAACAAATTTTAGTGTCACTAGGAGGAATAGTTTTTCTTACTCTCCCTTTGGGCTGACCCATGTTTTGGGCATGTTTTTACAGAAACCCAGGTGAGAAACTACGCTTAGGATGAGCGTGTCATTGCAGTCGCTCCTATAGTTTGTTTTCCCTTCCAGTTGCTATTGTACTTTAGTACCTTACTGTTGTTTTGGGCTCTTGTAATGTAATGTTTAAGAATTTACTTTTGTACCAGACTTTGTGTAATATTTTAGATATTCAGTGGTTTGGTTCCTTTTTCTCTTTAGTGGCTCTGTAAATTTATCTCGTTGAGGTACACATTTACCCTTAGTTTATTATACAACTTCCGTTGTAAGCTTACATTTCAGTTCCTTTCGTTTATGTATGCTATGTACTAATTTTTAATGCTGTTTCTTAGTTGACTTCTTATCGCTGGACCCGGCCGGACGGCTGATGGATTGTTAAACTAGTTTAGGGTGTTACACTACCATCTCAGAGAATCAATTTGGATTCATGCCACGGAGATTGGCCATGGAAGCTATACTTCTCTTGAGACTCACTTACAACTATCAAGAAAGAAAACAAGATTTCCATTTTTTGTTTATCGAACTTGAGAGGCTTAAGATAGTGTTTTAAGAGAGATCTTATGAAGTGTGTTAGAAAATAAAGGTGTAAATGTATCATACATTGACATAATCAAATATATGTATGCAAATTCAGTGATGAGGGTGAGAACATATGGAGGATTAACACAGGAATATCCTATTACTGTTGGCTTACATTAATGTTCACCTTTAAACACTTATCTCTTTACCCTTATCTTATATGAGTTCACTGGACATATTCAACAAGCAATACTTTGGTATTTATTGTTTACAGATGATATCGTTTTGGTCGATGAGACACGTGAAGGTGTAAACGCGAAACTCGAATCTTGGCAAGAGAATTTAGAAAAGAAATGTTTTAGGTTGAGCAGGGCAAAGACGGAGTATATAGAGCTTAAATTTAGCAGTGCAAGAAGGACAGATGATTTCATTATTAAGTTGGGTGATCAAGACATTTTTCGCAGTGTGTGCTTTAAATATCTTGGATTGATAATTCTAAAAGATAGAGGTGTTGATAAAGATGTGATACATAGAATCCAAACAGGTTGGTTGAAGTTGAGAGGCGCGCCAGGAATATTATCTGATCGTAAAGTACTATTAAAACTTATATGCAAGTTTTACCGTACTGCAATTAGACCAGCGATGTTCTATGGTTTTGAGTGTTGGATAGTGAATTATGTACATGCACAAAAAATGAAATTTACAGAGATGAGAATGCTTAGGTGGATGTGTGGACACACAAGACTGGATAAAATTAGGAATGAATGTATCTGGGATAAGATAGAAGTGACACCAATTGCAGAGAAGATGCGAGAAAGACGACTAAGATTGTTTGGACACGTACAAAGGAGACCATTTGGAACACCTATTAGTCTTTGTGAGAGTTTAATCATTAGACATGTTAAACGGAGGAGGGGTAGACCAATAAAAACTTGGAATGAAACTATTAGGAAAGACATGATGTACCTGGGCATTAGTGAGATTATGACTAAAGATAGGGCATAATGATGACAATGAATTCATATTACCGACCCCACTATAGTGGGATAATAGCTTGAGTGTTGTGTATTTTTTCTTTAATTTTCTTGTTGTTGGAGAAAATCCCGGAGGTGTTTCACGAAAGAAAGAAGATGATGAATATGATGTTCTCCGAATCTACAGACGATAAAGGCAAGCGTACCTTATCAATTATAGTATAAGATATAATATCAAGGTCGTATTAGAACCAATGCGCATCGATTGCTTCTAGTTCAAAGATATTTCCATTATTTTATCAATTAAATATCTTGAATTGGTTTACAAATAAGAGGAAGGTTATGATATAAAAGAGTATGATTAAACTATAATTAAAAGACTAGTACTTGATCTCGAGTCACCTTGGAATGAAAATGACCAAAAGTAGATAGAGCTCTAATTCTTTTTAACGAAAATGCTTGGACCGTGGAGGTTCTCAAAATATGAACGTAACTCTTTCAAGGCTATACCCAATTGAGTTTAGGTTGATCAACCTAACTTTCGATCTATAATCGAAACCCCTAAAACTCGCTTTATGTGGTGAACCCTCTATTGGATTTGACTCTAACCCGGGAAATTTACGTCGTTCTCTTTTAGGGATTGCATTCAACCCCCTTTACCCGTGAATAATCGATTCATACACATGATCGCTTCGGCTACTAGAATACTGAAATAAAAGAGAAAATCATATATCGTTGATATGCCACCTCTCTAAATATTAATCAAGGCTAAATCATAAAACATTCGTTAAAAGAGAAAGTGAAAATATATATTAAGATAAGGAGATCATTTCATTCCTCGGATCGTCTCGATCAAGCACTAAACAAAGTTTAGTTACTCATAATAATGAAGGAAATGAAACTCATATTAAGAGGATGCATAATAAGAAAGAGAGTAAAGGAAGAACAACTAATTTATTTTTTTATTAAAGAGAAATTACAAGAACAAAAGGTGCATAAAGAAATCATAAGAGTGCAAGAAGATTACAAGTAGGCTAATAAGAAAATAACAAGAGCTCTAAAGAAAGAAATGCAAGAAAAAAAGGAAATTGCATGAACATTAAAGCAATAAAAGCATTAAACTAAAGTACTCTAAAATAAACGCCCAACAAGTCTCTCAAAAACTAAGATGAGCTAGGATAGATTGTGTGAGAAAAGAGTGGAAATTGACTCTATTTATAGTCTTGGGAGCTACCGTGGGCAGTAGCTAACTACCGCGGGCGGTAGCTAGAATAGGTGTGAAGGCGGCCGAAGGCATTGACCTCAAAATCGGCCTGACGACTTGTCGGCAGAGCTATCGCCGGAGGTAGCTCACTATCGCCGGCGGTAGTGAAATTCCAGCAGAATGGCTGGTTTTGACTTGGGAGTGGCATGAGCCTGGCTGGAGGGGCTTTGGCCGACCTTTTAGTGGCTTAAGACTTTAATTTCTTCATGAATTCGGCTTAGCAACACAGTAACATGACTGAACTAATTGATATTTAAGTTAGCACGCCCTAACTGAGGGCGTGCTCTTTAGAATTTTTATCAGAATGTCCCAAGAACCTGCAAAATAGTAAAACAAGCATAATTAGGGTAAAATTATAAAACGATACTGTTTAACGGATAAAATGAACAATATATATATATATTTATATTAGATTATTAATATTTTTGTATTAATAATTTATATTAAATTATCCGTTATCAAATTCCCCCAGACTTGTTATTTTGCTTGTCTGAGCTAGCAAAGATAAAAAGAACTAACCAAACAAATTGGCTATGCCAAACACGAGTACGATGTAAAATTAAGGTAGAGAAATTATGAAAAGAAGGCTGAACATTATTACTTGGTCTCGGCCCAAAATTTTACAATTTTCACTTGTATAAAAATAAATCATCCCATATTTAAGCAAAATTAAAAATTGTGTAATGTGAGGAATAAAAATGATATTGCGTTGCTAACTAAAATTTAAGAGACATTTTATAATCATATTAATCTAAATCAAAGATCAATACTACTACCCAAAAACTTACTCAATTTACTTTCTCGCTACCGTACTAAATATAAACCTAGAAAACATGAATCAAAAAGACTTTCATTAGATGTAACTTTTTGGCTTAGGTTTTAAGCGTATGGAGTTCAAAAGATAAATATGAAGGGTAATACTCACTTAAAATAAAAAGAGAAGCTTTGCAAAGAACTTGTTGCTATAAAATAAAACTGACACCCCAAATAATTTTGCAATATAAAATTGGGGTCAAAATAACATTTATAATCATCAATTTGTTTTTCATTATATATATATATTTTCTTCTTCCTTCTTTTGTAGCAATTGAGTTTTCCTTTTTTCTTCTTTTGTAGTTATTGAGATATAATACAAATCTCCACCATTTTCACAAAATATAGTACACACAAGCAACGTATAAAGCTCAAAAAGTTTTAAGTGTGCAACATGAGTAAACAATATGGCTTTGGTGAAAAATAAGTGGGGATTACAAAAAGAATAGGAAAAAGACACAACTTGGCTAACAATGATTAAGAATTTAAGGTTCGGGATGCAAAAGCTCAAACTAATCAAAAAAATGCCTAGATCATATTCATGCTCTTAAATCTACTTAAAACATAGTATTGAAAATTTCAAGAGACGCAAATTCTAGATAAAAAATAAAGACAATTAACTTTTCATGAAAAATGAAAATAATAAGCGTCTAGATTGGTTCACATCTACTATACTTAACAATAATTAATTATTTCAAAAAATTTTAATAGAGAAAATAAGGGATGGTAGATTTTATGAAAATGAAAAACATAAAGAAAATGACTATGAAAAAGTGCAAATATTTAAGAACATTTTTCAAAAATAACATGTTACCTTAATTAGAAACACTACATGAGTCAACATATTACTCATGAAATATAGACAAAATGAAAATTAACCTAATTTATTTTAACTAAATAAGTACATAAATGATTAAAAACAAGTAAATCCAAAGTCATGGGGTACTAAATGATTTAACAAAAATTAACTCAAATTATTAATAGTTTTATATAAGTTCTATCTTTTTTTTTGAATATATATATTTTTTATATATACTAAAGACAAAGGAAAAAAAAGAAATTTTTTTTTTCGATTTTTGGAATTTATAGTTTTTTTTCTTTTTTTTAGATTAAGAAACTATACCCTCATACTTAAAGTTAAACATTATCCTCAATGTTTAAAACTAAGTATGAAACAATAAAAATGCAATAAAAGAAGAAGAGAGGAAAGAGGGCATCCTTGATGGTGAAGTCGGGTAGACTAGGAAGGAAATCTGCAAAAACATGTTAAAACAAATAAAACAACAACAAAAATAATAATAAGATAATTTTTGGGGTGCCTAGCGTTTTGTTTACCGTCACGTAGTTTGACTAATTAACATGGAAGATTATATGGTGAGGGTCTCAATATTTGTGGCCAAAGTATCATTAGAAAAATATAATTTTAGTCGATGACCGTTCATTTTAAAGGAGCCGAGTTCCGGGTGGGAAATAAGAACGGTCCTATATGACCAAACCTCTTTGACAACAAAGAGACCAGACCATTGAAACTTTAATTTACCCGGAAAAAGATGAAGGCGTGAGTTGTAAAGAAGGACGAGATCGTCTGGTGAAAATATTTAGGAAATTTAATATTTTATCATGATAGAACTTTGAGCCATTCTTATAAAACTTGTTATTTTTATTGGCGTTAGCACGCCATTCATTTAGTTTATTCAGTTGGAATTTTCTTTGCTCGGATGCCAACATAGAATCAAGATTAAGCAATTTCAACGCCCAATAAGCGTGGTGCTCTAACTCAACCGGAAGGTGACACGCTTTGTCATAGACTATCTGGTATGGTGTACAACCGATGACGGTCTTATACGTCGTTCGATAAACCCATGGAGCATCATCGAACTTTAATGACCAGTTCTTATTAACGGAAACAGTCTTTTCCAAAATCCGCTTTAGCTCGCGGTTTACTAGCTCCACTTGACCACTAGTTTGTGGGTGATAGACGGTGGAGAGTTTGTGTGTAACACTATATTTTGCTAAAATTTTAGCAAATTGGCTGTTACAGATGTGCCCCTATCACTAACTATAGAGCGTGGTGTGCCAAAATGAGTGAATAATTTCTTTAAAAATTTGATAACGACCCTCACGTCGTTGGTGAGGAGTGCTCGCGCTTCTGCCCACCTCGACACGTAGTCGACCGCTACGAGAATATATTTATTATTAAATGAGGGAGAGAGAAGACCTACAAAATCGATACCCCATAGATCAAAAATTTCACACTTCAAAAAAGAGTTTTGGGGCATTTCGTTCTGACGAGATATACTACCTGACCTTTGGCATCTGTCGCAACCATTCACAAAAGCGTGAGCATCCTTGAAGATCGAGGGCCAGTAGAAGCCGGCCTCCAACACTTTCCTTGCAGTCAGATTTGCTTGGTAATGTCCGCCGGTTGGTCCTTCATGACAGTGCCGCAAAATTTGCTGGCCTTCCTCGCTCGAAACACATCTTCTAACCACTTGATCCACACAGATATACAATCAGAAGGGGTCCTCCCAAAAGTAGTTTCTCATGTTGAAAAAGAATTTCTTCTTTTGCTGACTTGAAAAATCTTTTGGCAGGAGTGGACTCGGGCCACTAGATAGTTGGCCAAATCCGCAAACTAAGGAGTGAAAGAATTCGTTACTTTTTCGAGGGCGAGGATGCGTTCTTCGGGGAATTTGTCATCAATGTTGGCCTCCACTAGTGTATCTGCAGCAGGGTTCTCTAAGCGCGAGAGATGATCGACCGCCAAGTTCTCCGCCCCTTTTTTGTCCCGGATCTTCAAGTCAAACTCTTGTAGTAGGAGGATCCATCTCAATAATCGGGGTTTGGCATCTGCCTTGTTTAGTAGGTACCTGAGGGCAGAATAATCAGTAAACACAATGACCTTAGAAAGTAATATAAGACCTAAACTTATAAAACACAAAAACAATTGCTAGAAGTTTTTTTTTGTAGTGGTGTAGTTGGCCTCTGCGGATGTGAGTGTCTTGCCTGCATAATAAATTATGTGAAAATACTTGTTTACCCGTTGACCTAATACTACGCCTACCGCAATGTCACCTGCATCACACACAATCTCAAATGGAAACGACCAATCCGGTGCTACTAGAATTGACGAGTTGATAAACTTGTCTTTGATAATATTAAATGCAGATAAACATTCATTATCAAAAATGAATGAAGGCTCTTTTTCTAACAAGTGGGTTAACGACTTTGTAATTTTGGATTTTTTTTGTATAAATCGCCGATAAAAACCCGCGTGACCAAAGAAATTTCTAATAGTTTTTACATTTGTGGGAGAGGGAAGTTTCTCAATCACCTCGATCTTGGCCTTATCAACCTCGATCCGTTTACCAGAAATTTTATGACCGAGGACCAACCCCTCTCGGACCATGAAATGACATTTCTTCCAGTTGAGAGCCAAATTTATGTCTTCGCAACGTTGAAGAACACGATCAAGATTAACTAAGCACAATTTAAAAGAATTTTCGAATACGAAAAAATCATCCATGAAGACTTCCATCACATCCTCAACCAACTCATCAAAGATGGATAGCATATATATTTGGAATGTAGCTGGCGCATTGCAAAAGCCAAACGACATCCTTCTATAAGCGAATGTGCCAAAGAGACAAGTAAAAGTTGTTTTCTCCTGATCCTTTGGTGAAATTGGGATTTGGAAATATCCCAATAAACTATCAAGAAAGCAATAGTAGGAGTGAAATACGTTCTAATATTTTATCAATGAATGACAACGAAAAGTGGTCTTTTCGAGTGACATCATTTATTTTTCTATAGTCAATGCTCATCTGCCAACCTGTAATAGTATGAGTTGGAATTAATTCATTGTTCACATTAACCACTACCGTCATACAACCTTTCTTTGGTACGACTTGCACGAGGCTAACCCACGGGCTATCCGAAATCGGGTAGATAATTCCCGCATCGAATAACTTTATTCCTCCAGCCTTAACGACATCTTTCATGTTGGGATTAAGTCGTCGCTGAGGCTAGACAGTGCTGCGAGAATTATCTTCTAGTAATATTTTGTGCGTGTAGGAGGAGCTTATCTCTTAATATCAGATATTTGCCAAGCTATGACTCGGCGGTGCCTATTTAAGATTTGAATTAATTTGGAAATTTTTGAATCATTCAAAGTAGAAGAAATGATGACCGGGAGTTCAGAGTTTTTTCTAAGAAGACATATCTTTGGTGGTCGAGAAGTTGCTTAAGCTCAAGAGTGGGTGCTACTTCTTAAGAGGTCGTAATTTTAATATTCTCTAAGCCAATTGGCAAGTTCCCATCGTCACAAGATGTCGAACCAGAATCAGAAAATGAAGAAAAATCTTCTTCAAATGATGCGTCTAGATGAAAACAAGAATCATCATTTGAAAGAGAATTGTGTATGGAGGGGTTGATATTGAAAGTTACGTCATCATCTCCAACACGAAGGAGGAACTTTCCGTTACTCACATCTATTATTGTGTGGGAAGTGCCAAGGAATGAGCGGCCGGGTATGAGCGGTATTTCGGCATCCTCTTCGATGTTAAGAATGATAAAGTCCACCGGAAAGATGAACTTGTCAACCTTGACTAGTATGTCCTCCATTACCCTTACTGGATACTTAACAGAATGATCCACTAGTTGTACTCATTTTTGTTGGGATTGAATCTTCCAATCCTAATTTCTTAAATAAAGAGTAAGACATTAGATTTATGCTAGTGCCTAGGTCGGCGAGGGCATGCTTTACTAATAAATTGCCAAAGAGACACGCGATAAAAAATCGTCCCAGATCATTTAATTTTTTAGGCAATTTTGTAAGTAACGCTGTCGAGCATTCTACGTTGAGAGAAACACGCGATATCTCTTCAAGTTTCTTTTAATTGGAGAGTAACTCATTTTAATATTTCGCGTATTTGAGCATTTGAGAAATTGTCTTGCAGAAGGGAACATTTATATGAATTTGCTTTAAAGTTTCTAAAAATTTTTTGTATTGTTCCTCTACTCGCTCATTTTTAATTTTAGACGGATAAATGAGCGGAGAAGTAGAATTTCACGGAGATTTAGAAGCATTCAGAGAATTAGAAAATAAAACTGGAGGGGGTAAAACAGAAACAGTTACCTCGGGCTCGATCCTATTTGGAGAGGTTACCTTCTTTCCGCTGCGGAGGGTGATGACATTTACATTATCCCTTCGATTCGGCTCAGTGTTGCCCAACAAAGCTTCATGCGGGCGCTCGACAATCATTTTGGCAAGCTGACCAATTTGATTCTCTAAGTTCTTTACATATCCGGTGAGATTTCGGATGTTGGATTCATTTATGGCAACATAGTTCGAAAATACCTCTTCAAGTGAAGAGGGCTTTGGTGGCGGTGGAAGAAAATCAGGTGAGTTCATATTAGGCGGACGTTGGACATTACTTTGGTTGCTCCATGAGAAATTCGGGTGGTTCCTATAACCTGTATTGTAAGCATTATTATACGGAGCGTTGTTCGGGTTAAAGGAAGGCCGAGGAGGATTTCCCATGTAATCAACCTGTTTTTTAATAAAATTATTATTATTATTATTAGCCCAAGGAGTGGCGGAGGAAGCAGACATCTTTGTCACTTGCTTGCTTAAACGTCCAATTTATAAGGCTAAATGAGCTGTCACATCAACTTCATAAAGTCCGGCCAACTTGTTAGGGCGCGATCGGGGCACGGTCCATTGATAGGTGTTCATGGTCATTTCCTCAAAATGCTCTTGAGCGGCCTTTGAGGTTTTATTATTAAGAGTACCCCCGAAGGCCGCATCAATCATCTGCCTTGTTTATAAATTTAAGACATTATAAAAAATTTGTACTTGTTGTCAAGTAAGAAGCGCATGGTGAGGACACCTACGCAAAAGTTTTTTGAAGTGCTCTCATGTATCGTTGAGTGTCTGAGTCGATTTGCATAAATGAAGAGATATCAGTATGCAATTTGGCGGTCTTGGTCGGAGGAAAATATTTAGTCACGAATTTTTCCGTCATTTTGGCCCATGTAATGATAGATTCTCTAGGAAGAGAGTCTAACCACTGCTTGACCTTTGTCGCAAAGAAAAATGAAATAACCGTAATCGAATGACGTCATCAGTAACGCCATTGATTTTGAAGGTATCGCAGATTTCGAGAAAATTTGAAAGATGTTGATTTGGATCTTCGTCCGCCAGACTATCAAAAGTTACCGATTGTTGCACAATTTGGATGATGTTACACTTGATCTCAAAATTATTATTAGATACTGTAGGGAAAACAATACTAGATTGTGTCCCTTCTAAGTTCGGCCGTGCATAATAGGATATGGTCCGTTACTGGGCTTCATTATGATGAGGTCACCCATAGTTACTATATTAGTGTCTCCGATAAATTCTTCGAGAATAATTGGTAAATTCTATTCATGAAATTGAAGTCATCGCCTAAATGTGCGCTCGATTTCTGGATCAAAATGAAATTCAAGATTATTCGAAGAACTTGTTCGGGTCATGCACTAGAAGAGAAAAGGAGAGAGAGACAAAAGATAAAATAAAAAGATGAGTTAAAAAGTTATTAATGGAAATATATATATTTTTGTTCTTTTTAGGCGGTTTAGGTACCTTATCCATGTGTGTGTGTGTGTTATAAAAGAAAAACAATAAAATTAATAGCTATTCTTTTTTTCGAAATATCGACGCAATTCCCCGACAACGGCCCAAAAACTTGATGGAGAAAATCCCGGAGGTGTATTATGAAATAAAAGATGATGATGAAGATGATGTTCTCCAAATCTACATTCAATAAAGAGTTAAAGACAAGTGTACCTTATCGATTATAGTATAAGATATAATATCAAGGTCGTATTAGAAGCAAGACGCGTCGACTACTTCTACTTAAAAGAGATTTTCATTATTTTATCAATTATATATCTTGAGTTGGTTTGCAAATAAAAGAAAGGTTATGATATAAAAGAGGATGATTAAATCATAATTAAAAGATTAGTACTTGATATGTTAAAAGAGAGAGAAAATATAGATTAAGATAAAAAGCTCATTTCATTTCTCAGATCATCTCGATCAAGTACTAAATAAAGTTTAGTTACTCATAATAATGAGGGAAATGAAAATCATATTAAGAGGATGCATAATAAGAAAGAAAGTAAAGGAAAAATAACTAATTTATTTTTTTATTAAAGAGAAATTACAAGAACAAAAGGTGCATAAATAAATCACAAGAGTGCAAGGAGATTACAAGTAGACTAATAAGAAAATAGCAAATGCTCTAAAGAAAGAAGTGCAAGGAAAAAAGGAAATTGCAAGGGCATTAAAACAATAAAAGCATTAAGCGAAACTACTCTAAAATAAACTCCCAACATTTCTCTCAAAAGCTAAGATGAGCTAAGATAGATTGTGTGAGAAAAGAGATGAAATGGGCTCTATTTATAGGCCTGGGAGCTACCGCGGGCGGTAGCTAGAATAGGTGTGAAGGCGGCCGAAGGCATTGACCCCGAAATCGGCTCGGCGGCTTGTCGGCAGAGCTACCGCCGGCGGTAGTGAAATTCCAGCCAAAGGTCTGGTTTTGACTTTGGAGAGGCATGGGCCTGGCTGGAGGGGCTTGGGCCACCTTTTAGGGGCTTAGGACTTCAATTCTTTTATGAATTCGGTTGAGCAACACAGTAGCACAACTGAACTAATTGATATTTAAGTTGACACGTCCTAACTGAGGGTGTGTTCTTTAGAATTTTTATCAGAATGTCTCAAAAACCTGCAAAATAGTAAAATAAGCATAATTAGGGTAAAATTATAAAATGATACTGTTTAACGGATAAAATGAACAATATATATATATATATATTTATATTAGATTATTAATATTCTTGTATTAATAATTTAGATTAATTTATGCATTATCAATAGGGCACAATGACGACAATGGATTCATATAGCCGACCCTACTTTAGTGGGATAATGGCTAGTGTTGTTGTGTTTTTTTTTTAAATTTTCTAGTTGATATTTCTTATATATATATATATATATTATATTTGTGCAAAAGTTGTGTGCACTCTCCATATCAAAATTTTATGCCTCAAACTAGTTTCTTTTTTGTAACATTTGTGATATCAAACATACATTCTATGACAATGACGTTTTTGTCGAACCTCACCGGAGCAAATAAGCTACGATAAGCCGCTCCAAACGCAGACTTAGGATGCATTTGACGCGGCTTATCGCAACTTATTTGCTCCGGTGAGGTTGGACAAAAACGTCATTGTCATAGAATGTATGTTTAGTATCACAAATGTTACAAAAAAGAAACTAGTTTGAGGCATAATATTTTATTATGACAATGACATTTTTGTCCAACCTTACCGGAGCAAATAAGTCACGATAAGCCGCGCCAAACGCAGTCATTTTATTCATCTTCACCTATCTAAATTTTCACCTATATAACAGACAGATATAAGTCTTTAGCTGCGTATACTTTTTTTAGTTTTTACTAAGCATGGCTATAAGAACACCTCACAAGCACTGCTCCATTTTACAGATGATGGCACTGTTCTGAGCTCCGGAGACAACACATACGGCCAGTTGGGGAGAGACACGGACGGATCAAAAGTACTACCTGTTCATATTAACTTCCGGCCTCTTTCTCTCTCAGCTGGGCTTGGCCACTCCCTATTGCTGTGCCGGATGCCTTCAAAGGGCGGTTCTTTTTTGGATGAAGCTACAGGCATCCTTTCCTGGGGATGGAACAAGAGTTCCCAGCTCGGCCGGAAGGGCCGAGAGAATGTTCCTGCTCCGGTTGAAGGACTGGAGGGAGAAGAGATGGTTTCAGTATCGGCTGGTCGAGTTCACTCCATATGTTTGACGTCAAAGGGACAAGTGTGGACATGGGGCTCCGGAAGAAACGGGAGGCTCGGGTTAGGGAGCTTTGCAGATGAAGCTGAGCCCACTTTTGTTCAGTACTTGGAAGGGTTTGTAGTCCTGCAGGCTGTTACAGGCTTTGATCATAATTTGCTTCTGGTGGCTGATTAGTCCCGCGGCCTTTGGCTGGAATTTTCTCCACATAATTGCTCCAATGCACACCTGTATTTACACCATAAATCCTAAACTTTAAATTCTAAATTCTAAATCTTAAATCCTAAATCCTAAATCTTAAATCCTAAATCCTAAATCTTAAACATATGAGTGAGTCAATAAAATATTTTTGCTCAAATGTGCTATTGAATGGGTTCATGATTCTACTAGCCCTACCTGTTTATAAGAAGGGTGGTTTTCTCTATTTGAGTAAATTTGAGGTTTATCTTTTTATAAGACCCCCGCGCACACCTGCATTCACACAGACCACATGCATGCACCTACCCACCCACCCACCCTAACGTAATTTTTTTTGGTATGTGTAGCGTTCCCTCCTCTAGGAATGCTGTTAAATTAGAATTTCAAATAACGTTGAGCCCACCCGTCTGCTTCCCCTGAGTATTTTTTTTCGCCGCGATTTTCGTCTGTCATTCCTTCCTTAACCTAGGCGGCGACCTCCGCCATTCCTTAACTTAGGCGGCGACCTCCGCCATTCCTTAACCTAGACGGTGACTGAAGACCTGCGTTCTTCTGCGGTGACCTTCTCGCCTGGTACTCCTCCATTTTCAGCAAACTTTTAGGTCCGACTTCATCGCTCTGCAGACTGGAGATCGAGCTTGTGAAGAACTACGAACATGAGCTGTGTTTTCTGTCGCCGCAAATAATTTTAAGTTTTTATTATTTTGAAGATCTGTAGTATGACTGCAGATCAGACTTGTGTAATATGTCTGTAGTATTTCATCAAGTTTAATGTGAGATTGTATGTCTAGTTAGTTATTGTGCTAGAGTTTTTTCAAGTTAGATGACCAACTGTATTTTATGTTCAATATACAATTGTATTTAACTTTTAGTAGTAGTTCAACTGTATTTTATGTTCAATGTACAACTGTATGTACAGTCGTATGTTTAAGTTAGATGACCAACTGTATTTCATTTTCATTAGATCACTGTATTTAACTTTAAGTAGCAGTACAACTGTATTTTATGTTCAATATACAACTGTATTTAACTTTTAGTAGTAGTTCAACTGTATTTTATGTTCAATGTACAACTGTATGTACAATCATATGTTCAATGTTGAACATATTATCACTGCTGAACCCCATTTATGTACTCCCCTTCTCCATGAATCCCTACTCCAAATGGATGTTGCTGCATGCAAGAATGCTCGGAAAACCCTTTGAACTTAAAGATAATACCTAAATAGATGTCGGTGCAGGCAACGAGGCCTGGAGAGGAGGCGGCGGGCGGTGGGGGAAGAGATAAAGGGCGGAGGAGATGAAAGTGTAGGTCGAAAAAAGAAAAAACCTAACACCAAAGCGGAAAGAAGAAGAGAGTTCTGCAACTCAACAACGGGAAAGTGAAAATTAGGTGAGGTCTGCATAATATTAATTTAAAGGCGTTCCTAGAGGAGAGAACGCTACTCATACCAAAAAATTTTCTCACCCTAACAGCTATTATTTAGAATATGCATTTGTATGTGTTTGGACTTATTTGAAAATTATGGGTTTAATGCCATGAGCGCTAAAAGTGAGCATGAACGTACTTAGGTCGCACAAATTTTCTAAAGGTAAATCTCAGTTGGGAGCTCATAGAGTGGTGTTATAGGTACTTCAATTTAGGAAATGTACAATCAAAATATACAAGCAGTTCAAATTCGTATATTTGCACATCAGTCTATAATTACACCAAAAATAGTTTTTTTTAAAAATTTGCAAATCAATTAAATAAACTATTTTGTGGGCACCTACCACACTTTTGAGCTTATTTTATATGTACATACAATTAATTTATGAAACATTTCATTCTTTTTTTTAGCGAGATAAAACTTCTTTCAAGACAAACAAATCATTAAAATTATTTAAGGTTCGGTTCATTTGCACAGAATTGAAATTTGATATTGAAATTTAATATTAGTAAATATTGTGGAATTGAATATTGGTGATTAATTTAAATTTTAGTGTTTTCCTAATAAGCAAAATATTGTGGAATTACTCAATTTTTTTGTCGAGCATGATTTTTTTTGATAGACGTCATTTTTTTGCCTGCCCGTAATTTTTATCGCCCGGGGCGATTTTTTCGGTTGGGCGTGATTTTTTCAACCGGACGCGATTTTTTCGATCGGGCATGATTTTTTCGTCCCGACAAAAATTTTTCGTCCCGACGAAAATTTTTCGTCCGAGCGTAGTTTTTTCGTCCAAACGTAATATTTTTTCCCAGGTGCGCTTTTTTCTCCTAGGCGCAATATTTTCGTCCGGACGAAAATATTGCGCCTAGGAGAAAAAAGCGCACCTGGGAAAAAATATTACGTTTGGACGAAAAAACTACGCTCTGACGAAAATTTTTCGGCCCGACGAAAATTTTTCGTCCGAGCGTAGTTTTTTCGTCCAAACGTAATATTTTTTCCCAGTTGCGCTTTTTTCTCCTAGGCGCAATATTTTCGTCCGGACACATTTTTTTTGCCTGGGCGCGATTTCTTCGTCCGGACGTATTTTTTTGCACGGACGCGAATTTTTCGACCGGAGGCACTTTTTTTTCGCCCGAAGGCACTTTTTTCGCCCGGTCGCGATTTTTTCGTACGAACATGATTTTTTTGTCTAGACGACATTTTTTCGCCCGAACGCGAAAAATGCGCACTAAGGTGAAAAACGCGTGCACGTGCGAAAAATGCTTGCTCGTGCGAAAAACGCGCTCCCAGACGAAAAAATGAGCGACTGGGCGAAAAACGGGCACCCGGACAAAAAAACGCGCTCCCCAGAGAAAAACTCGCGCCCCGGGCGAAAAAATGCGCGCCCCGAGCGAAAAAGCGCGCGCCCGGGGAAAAAGCGCGCGCCCGGGGAAAAAGCGCGCGCCCGGGGAAAAAGCGCGCGCCCGGGGAAAAAGCGCGCGCCCGGGGAAAAAGCGCGCGCCCGGGGAAAAAGCGCGCGCCCGGGGAAAAAGCGCGCGCCCGGGGAAAAAGCGCGCGCCCGGGCGAAAAAGCGCGCGCCCGGGCGAAAAAGCGCGCGCCCGGGCGAAAAAAGCGCGCGCCCAGGCGAAAAAGCGCGCGACCAGGCGAAAAATGCGCCTCCGTGCGAAAAACACCCTATCGTCCGAAAAACGCGGGACCGGGCGAAAAACGCACTCTCGGGCGAAAAACATTCGTTCGTGCGACAAAATGCGCTCCCGAGAGAAAAACACGCACTCTGGCGAAAAACGTGTCTCAGCTGGAATTATCTAATTCTTATGTAGATTGGAAAGAATTATCTTTAATTCAAAATCAATTCCATGGAATTCATTAAAATTTCAATTACAACGTCAAACGTGCAACCGAATGACAAAATTGGAAATAGACCTTCAATTCCAATTTTAAGAGCTCAATTCCGCGCAAACAAACGAACCATAATAATTTTTCAGATAAAAAGTAAGTTAACCAATGTAACAATCTTAATAGTTCATCACACAAAATAACAACTTAAACAACTATTATGTTAGTAGATTACATCAACACTGCAAAAATCTCTACTCAATTTTATTTTTAGTAATCCGAACCTGCATATACTTAAATTTACATAAGAAATTTATTATACATCAATTGTCACAAAAATTGAAAATAAAATGTTATACCTCTACGCTGTGTATTGTCTTTTTCTATGAAATCCACAAACTACCTGCACAAATTATTATAACAAAAAATCCACAAACTACCTGCACAAATTATTATAACAAAAATTAGTTGTTACTACGAATGATTGATTATAAGAATATGAGAGCTTACCTTTGTATCATGGATCCGCAAAATTAAAAACTCCTTTATCTTGTTTGTTGTCATGGAGAACTCTATCTCTTGAGATGTAATTGAAGTCTCACTCCTCCGCAAATGTATCTTGATATCACGTCCACTTAGAGATCACTGACGGTAGTAGGCAATCGTTGCACATCAACAAGTGAATGTAGTGATTATTATTAACAAATCCAATAAAGATAGTCTTCTGATTTGCTAGAGGGGCAATGTGCAGAGATAGGAATGTGAAGGGATGAAACTTTGAGTAATGAACCACCGTCATATTATAGCACGATGCTATCACTAATCCCATGTCTGATATTGTCATCCATTTGTCTAATGGAGCTGGCACTGAAATACAATTCAAATATAGTAATCTAGCTCCACATGTCTCACATTCCTAAAAAGATTGTTGTATAGTTTTTCATGACTTTTCATCTCTTTTGCTAAATTCCTCTAACTTGTAACCAATTATCACCAATATTTACTATATTGCTAACCACTCGGTAGCCCAATGCCCATCACCAATTACATTTACTGTATTTGTGATATGAGTTGATATATATGGAGTCATTTTTTTTGGATGCATTCAATAATTCTATTTGTAATCAAACTTTTCTTGGAATCAATTTCTTTGATTTTTGGTGCACGTTTTGTTCCTTTTTAAGACATGCTCAAATAGAGAAAACTCTCTTTTTATGGATTTATATTCCACAATAATTTTTTGTAGCTTTCACGTGGCCTTCTTTTCAATCTTATTGTTGAACCCAGAACCCACGGTTCAACAGGAGTTGAAGGGTAGCTCGCTCTTACTTCTTCCTAGGTATAACGTCAGGCCGATTATTCAGGGCTGGAGCCTCGCTCACGAAAGTGGAAAGATGAGAAACAGACCCCTGAGCTGCAACGAGGAGGTCTCGCCATACACCTGAAAGATCCAAAGGAATTTCCCTCCCAAGCCAATGGTGAATCAGGCACCTTGGAGGGCACTCAAGAGCACCCGACTGTAAACTCCGAAACCACGGTGAATAGTACATGAACTCTCACCAACCAGGATTAGCCTAAGGAGGGAAGACAAAAAATTCCTCTCCAAAGGTTCCCTTGGCGGTCTATTTATAGTTTCCTGAAGGTGGTATGTGAATAACGGGATCCCATCTTTTGATTTTACTAGACACAACCCAAATTGGCCTGCCAACAGCGGAATCCCGCTGCTTGGAGTAGCTCCAAAATGGGATGCTTGGAAGATCAGACCACAAGCACTATATGCGAATTTTGGTTGTGTTACTCATGCTCGCTTGGGGGTGGCGAGTGTCCGATGAGTCAAGGAGTCGCCACTCGCCCCGAGCCAGGGGCGAGCGCAAGCCAGTTGGCCCACTTGCCCCCTACTCGCCCATGCCTAATCTTGGCATGCGATGGATTGATGTACCCACTCGGGAAATATAGACACAATCCCTGCTCTTTGCGAGCTTGCCTCAAGCTCGAAAAGACAGTCTAACCCCAGTTATTTGGCGACGAGACCAACTTAAGCGATCTTTTGGTAGGACCCACCAGAACTTATATATATCAACCTGGGAAGGATCAACTCCAAGACCCCCTCTCCCCCCTTTTACTCTTCTCACTTCTTACATGCTTTTTTTGCACGAGTGCCGTCGATATGCCACCTTCCAAAGAAATTCTCGCTCGCCTTGCTTCCTTCCGGGAGAAGAGCAAAGGGACTACTGCAGGCCTTATGACCATCACCACTAAGCAATCCTCCCACATTCCAGCTAGGCAAGTGGAAAGCAAAACTCGCAATAGGATGAGTCCCGGGGTTGCTGACAAAGGGTAGGCTCCACTCGGACTACACCAGCCTGGGTTTAGCCTAGTCCTAGGCATTTCCAACCAGGTATGGGTCCCCTTCTCCTTAAGCATTTAAATTTGGTGAGTGTTATCCGCATTACAGTTTTGGTTATCCGCACTTTTTTTCCCCAATTTTTCGCGCCTTTTAGAAATACGTCTTGTACATGCATTTTTACGAAAAGTGTTCAACACCAAAGTTGTAGATCTCATCGAGATCTACAACTTTCGTGTTCAACACTTTTCCTGAAAATGCATGTACAAGACGTATTTCTAAAAGACGCGAAATCTGGGTGTATTTCCAAAGTACGTCTTGTACATGCATTTTCAGGAAAAGTGTTCAACACGAAAGTTGTAGATCTCGATGAGATCTACAACTTTCGTGTTGAACACTTTTCCTGAAAATGTATATACAAGACGTATTTCCAAAAGGCACGAAAAATTGGGAAAAAAATATTTGCGAATAACCAAAACTGCAGTGCGGATAACAATCACCTTAAATTTTGTATCGACAATTACTACTCATTTATAATAAGGAAGATGATGACGTCAGAGGTCGGGACGACGAAAGGGCCGGTGCGAGCACTCGAATGAATCCCGACATCCCCTTGACTGTATCTGGTTCGTATTGGCTATTGTGTTCTTGTCTACTCAACTCACGACTTACAAGTATTATTGACCGTCCGCCACATTTTTCGCAGTCCCCAAATTCATGGAGATCACCTCAACGCCCTCGCCTTCTAAGTCGCCGACTTGCGAACTTGAAAGGGAATTCTCCTAGGCCGTCGTCTTTCCGGCGAGCAAAATCCAAGTTGACGCCACATCCTCCGAGAGACCAAGTTTTGCCCCGAGCATGCCGTGAACGGGATCGGGGAAGTCCCCCATTCTTCCCCTCAACAAACCATTTGGAGGGAAGCCAAGGTTTCCCTCGCACCGCCTAGAGAAGGAGGTCGAAACTTTACGAGGTAAGTTCGGAGTGCTTTTACCGAAATCAAAATTTTTTATTCGCGCTGACCTCTCAGAAAACATCCTAGGTGCATACATTGCACTAGCAACTAGCAAGATGGATGGCTCAATGGAATACTTAGCACCTCCTCCTGATGTAGTTAGGAATTTCCTAGGCGAGATCGCCACTATAATCGTGCGAGCGGACTGCATTACTAATGTGCTCCGAAAATATGGGTTCATGCTTCGCGAACTCATGGAGGAAAGGGACAACCCAGAGAACGATCCTTTCCCTCACCTATTTGGTCTGGAGCAGCGAGTGGATGCACTAGAACGGGAGAATTCCATGCTCACCGGGGGATGCAGTGTTAAGATAATTTCCTCCTAAGTGTGAAAGAGGCTAGCCAACTTTGATCATACTTTTCAAGCATGTGTTTCATGACAAGTATGAAAAGGGTTAGCCGTCTTTGACTTGAAATTCAACACGTGTTCTTAAAGGAAGCTTCTAGGAAATTGTCCAAGGGAAGTTTCATGACATGTGTTTTTGATCAAGGAAGCTTCATGGAAGCTTCATCCACATGCCATCTACCACACCTACCTCCTTAATTTTGGCCCTATAAAAAGGGATGAAGGAGGAGGGGTAATGCATCCACTTCTCTCCAAACTCAAGCATTGAAAGATTTCTAGAGAGGCCTTTGCGGCAATCGTCTTATTTTGGGAGAGCTTTCAGACGTTGTTGTACGACGTTGACAAGGAGTATTTCGCCTACACGGATTGGATCTGGAGCAAATATTAGCAAGGATTCAAAGAGGCATCTTGGAGAGGATTTATGTAATCTGTCTCATCCGCCGGTCGGTAACTTGCAATTTTTCTGTTACTATTTATTGTATTGTGTAGTGTGAAGCTGGTGAAGATCCTTTGTGGATCGGTGGAGGGAAAGCCTGTAATCCGTGCGTGTGTTTTTCACACACTTTTAGTGGAGGCTTTTCGGGTTGGACTCCGATCGTCCCGTGGTTTTTCACCCAATTGGATTTTCCACGTTAAAATCTCTGTATGTTTTTATTCTTTTTGTATTGTGTTATTTTGTTGCGATGGCATACCGCTCAACGCGGTCGCGCAGGTTGCTCGCCTAAAATTCAAAACAGGTGCTCTGGTCGGGATTGATTGCTCGCATTCCCAACAAGTGGTATCAGAGCGAGGTTGGTGATCGAGCAGGTTCATTATCACAGCAATTATCGGGCTGACCTGTCTGAGATTTGAGACGAGCCGATTGAATATTTCAGGTTAGTGATCGGGTGCGGTAGGTGACGACCATTGGTCCGCTCCCTGTCCTCTTTGATTACTTTCCGTGGAATTGTCGGCTCAAAGAACTGAGGTCAGTCCGATCAGTGACAGAGCACGATGGAGTCTACTTTAGGTTCAGGGTCCGAGCAAATGGTGAAACTGAACGACGCGAACTACCACCAGTGGCACTTATTGATGGAGGATCTTATCTATGTAAAGGGTTGGCATGCTCCTATCTTTGAGGAAATGCCTAAAGATTCGGATCCGGCTAAATGGAAGGTGGAAAATCGGAAGCTATGTGGGTTTATCAGACGGTTCGTGGAGCCGAACGTCTACAACCATGTGGCTAGCATCAATGATGCAAAGGATCTGTGGAAGACTCTCGAGACCTTGTATGCCAAGAGCACGGGCATAAACAAGTTATATTTGCTGAAGAAGCTTGGAGAGTTCAGATACCGGGAGGGCTCACCTATTTTGGATCATGTCAACGAGTTCCAGGGGATTATTGATCGTCTGACTGCCATGAAGGTGACCTTTGAAGATGAGGTGAATGCATTGTGGCTACTCAAGTCACTTCCAGACTCTTGGGAGATGGTCAGAGTTTCTCTGATCAATTCTTCCCCCCAGGGGATTGTTTCCATGGAGATCGCCAAGAGCGGGATCTTGAATGAGGAGGTGAGACGAAAGTCTCAGGGGACTTCAGGCTCTTCTTCACGAGCTGACGTTCTCTTTACTGAGACCAGGGGGAGAGGAAGGAGTAAGAGCCGAGGAAGGAAGGAGGACAGGAGTCAGAGTAGGGACAAGTCGAAGTCACGTTATCAGAACGTGGAATGCCACTACTGTCATAAGAAGGGCCACATCAAGAAATTCTGCTACTCGTTGAAGAATGACCAGAAGAAGAAGGGAGTTGCCACTAAGGGCAAAGATGAGGGTCATACGGTAGCCACCGTTTCGATTGAAGAGGACGACGTCATTATTGTTGGCGACGACGTCACGGCTGCACTCTCGTGTGACGATCGATGTTGGATCGTTGACTCTGGAGCTTCTGCACATGTCTCCCACAATAGGGAGCTATTTGCCACTTACACCACTCATGACTGTGGGGTGTTAAGGATGGGCAATGGGGATACGTCCAAGGTACTTGGGCGTGGAGACATGCACTTGAAGACGAGTACTGGAGCCCTACTAGTTCTGAGGGATGTGCGACATGTGCCAGACATCCGCTTCAATCTGATATCTGTTGGCAGACTTGGAGATGAAGGACACCTGAGTGTCTTTGGAGGAGATTTCTGGAAGCTGATCCGGGGATCACTTGTGATGGCCAGGGGTTATAGAGATTCTGGCTTGTACTACATGGAGGGGAGGCCTGAAGCTGCTCAGGCAAACTCCATCAGGGATGAGGCATCCACTTCCTTATGGCACAGGAGGCTGGCACACATTAGCAAGAAGGGATTGGGATGCCTGGCGAAGAAGAAGCTGATCAGTGACATTTTTGACGTTCACTTGGAGAGGTGTGACCACTGCATGGCTGGGAAGCAGAATAGAGTTTCATTCCACAGCCACACGTCCACCAGGAAAATGGAGCCTTTGGAGCTAGTTCACACTGATGTTTGCGGACCTCTGAAGGTCCAGACTAGAGGAGGAGCTTTGTACTTCGTTACTTTCATCGACGATCATTCAAGGAATCTTTGGGTCTATGCTATCAAGACCAAAGATCAGGTCCTTGATACTTTCAGGAGATTCCACGCTGAGGTGGAGAGACAATCTGGGAAGAAGCTGAGATGCATCAGGTCCGACAACGGGGGAGAGTACATAGGTCCGTTTGACGAGTACTGCAGGGACCATGGCATCAGACATGAGAAGACCCCTCCTAAGACGCCGCAGTTGAATGGCGTAGCTGAGAGGATGAATCAGACACTGATGGAGAGGATTCGGTGCATGCTATCTGAGTCGAAGCTGCCAGGGATGTTCTGGGGCGAGGCTCTTCTTACTGCAGCGCATGTCATCAACCTCTCTCCGAGTTCAGCATTATAGGAGGATGTCCCAGATAGGGTTTGGTATGGGAAAGACCCCTCTTACAATCACTTGCGGGTGTTTGGCTGCAAAGCCTTTGTGCACGTCCCCAGGGACGAGAGATCGAAGTTAGATTCAAAGACCCGGCAGTGCATTTTCTTGGGGTACGGCTATAGTGGAGAGTTTGGGTACAGGTTCTTTGATCCAGTTGAGAAGAAGCTTGTACGCAGCCGTGATGCTGTTTTCAGTGAGGATCAGATTGTTGGTGATCCTGAGGAGACTGGTGAGATTGAGGTTCACTCTCCCACTACTGCAGAGTTGCCTATAGTTGGAGATGACGACACTGAGGAGGCTGTTGAGCCTGAGCCGGCACAGGGTACTGATACCCTTCCGGATCATGATATCACCACTAATGGTGATCCAGGAGTCACTGAGGATATTACTGATGATGTGCCTGCACCGACCCCTGAGCCGGCCTTACGGAGGTCAGATCGGGCCAGGCACCCGCCCGCTAGATATTCCGCATCAGAATTCATCTTGCTGACTGATGCGGGGGAGCCTGAGAGTTATGATGAGGCTGTGGAGAGTACCGAGAAGCGTCAGTGGATGGATGCTATGCAGGATGAGATGCAGTCACTGCAGAAGAACCACACTTATGACCTGGTGAGATTGCCTAAGGGCAAGAAGGCCTTGAAGAATCGATGGATCTTCAGGGTGAAGCAGGGAGATTCCTCCACACCTCCCAGATACAAGGCCAGGCTGGTGGTGAAGGGTTTTGGACAACGACAGGGTGTAGACTTCGATGAGATCTTCTCACCTGTGGTGAAGATGTCATCTATTCGTGTCGTCCTTGGCCTCGCTGCGAGGCTAGATTTGGAGGTTGAGCAGATGGATGTCAAGACCGCCTTTCTGCATGGCGATCTTGAGGAGGAGCTTTACATGGAGCAGCCTGAGGGCTTTAGTGTCAGAGGGAAGGAAGGTCTTGTGTGTCGCTTGCAGAAGAGTTTATATGGCCTGAAGCAGGACCCGCAACAATGGTATAGGAAGTTTGATTCCTTTATGGGGGAGATCGACTTCAGGAGGACCACCCTTGACCACTGCGTGTTCATCAAGCAGTATGCTTCAGAGGACTTCATCATTCTACTGTTGTACGTGGACGATATGTTGATCGTCGGGAGGAACACTGCTCGCATTGCTGAGTTGAAGCGACAGTTGAGTTCCACTTTTGAGATGAAGGATCTGGGTGCTGCGAAGACCATTTTAGGGATGCACATTCGCAGAGACAGGGGAGCCAGACTACTTTGGTTATCCCAGGAGCGGTACATCCGCAAAGTACTGCAGAGGTTTGATATGGATCAGGCAAAGAAGGTGAGCGTGCCGCTTGCAGCTCACTTCAGGCTTACCGCTGATCAGTGCCCCAGCACACCCGAGGAGATCGAGGCGATGCAGAAGGTTCCGTATGCATCTGCAGTTGGGAGCCTCATGTATGCGATGGTGTGTACTCGTCCGGATATTGCCCATGCTGTTGGGACCGTCAGTAGATTTCTCTCCAATCCTGGGAGAGAGCATTGGAGCGCAGTGAAGTGGATACTGAGATACTTGCAGGGGACGTCAGACTTGACGTTGAGATTTGGAGACAGTGAGCCAGAGCTGCTGGGCTACACTGATGCTGACATGGCTGGAGATGTGGATTCAAGGAGGTCGACGTCCGGATACATGATTCTGTTTGCAGGGGGAGCTGTCTCGTGGGCGTCGAGACTGCAGAAGTGCGTTGCACTATCCACCACGGAGGCCGAGTTCATTGCGGTTACTGAGGCTGGGAAGGAGTTGCTTTGGATGAAGAGATTCATCAAGGAGCTTGGATTCACTCAGGACCGATACACACTCCTGTGTGACAGTTAGAGCGCTATTCACCTGGGGAAGAACCCCACGTTTCACTCGAGGTCGAAGCACATCGACACTCGGTATCATTGGATACGAGATGTCCTGGAGCAGAAAGAGCTTGATCTTCAGAAGGTGCACACTGATGACAATGGGGCAGACATGCTGACCAAGACCGTGCCAAGGGGGAAGTTCGAGCATTGCGTTAGGATCGCCGGCATGGCGGTTCTCTCCACATAAAGCAAAGGGGAGAATAAGTTGTTGGGTACAGTTCCCGTCCTTTGTGGAAAAAGCTGTTGAGTTCGAGTCTCATTAACTCGAGTTTGGTGTTGCTGATCGAAAGTGGAGACATATTGATGGAGGACATAGAGGGAGACAAATTAAAGACTCTGGGGAAGATTGTCAGAATGACAGGATTTCTTCACTTAGTCGAAAAGGGGGAGATTTGTTAAGATAATTTCCTCCTAAGTGTGAAAGAGGCTAGCCAACTTTGATCATACTTTTCAAGCATGTGTTTCATGACAAGTATGAAAAGGGTTAGCCGTCTTTGACTTGAAATTCAACATGTGTTCTTAAAGGAAGCTTCTAGGAAATTGTCCAAAGGAAGTTTCATGACATGTGTTTTTGATCAAGGAAGCTTCATGGAAGCTTCATCCACATGCCATCTACCACACCTACCTCCTTAATTTTGGCCCTATAAAAAGGGATGAAGGAGGAGGGGTAATGCATCCACTTCTCTCCAAACTCAAGCATTGAAAGATTTCTAGAGAGGCCTTTGCGGCAATCGTCTTAGTTTGGGAGAGCTTTCAGACGTTGTTGTACGACGTTGACAAGGAGTACTTCGCCTACACGGATTGGATCTGGAGCAAATATTAGCAAGGATTCAAAGAGGCATCTTGGAGAGGATTTATGTAATCTGTCTCATCCGCCGGTCGGTAACTTGCAATTTTTCTGTTACTATTTATTGTATTGTGTAGTGTGAAGCTGGTGAAGATCCTTTGTGGATCGGTGGAGGGAAAGCCTGTAATCCGTGCGTGTGTTTTTCACACACTTTTAGTGGAGGCTTTTCGGGTTGGACTCCGATCGTCCCGTGGTTTTTCACCCAATTGGGTTTTCCACGTTAAAATCTCTGTATGTTTTTATTCGTTTTGTATTGTGTTATTTTGTTGCGATGGCATACCGCTCAACGCGGTCGCGCAGGTTGCTCGCCTAAAATTCAAAACAGGTGCTCTGGTCGGGATTGATTGCTCGCATTCCCAACATGCAGGAGCTCTTAGGAGCCAACACAGCATCACTGGAGGGGCACCTGAAGCGGATTGAAGAGGAGGCTGTCACAGTTCACAAGAAGGTTGTCGTGAGGGGAGGACAACGAGTGCGAACATGTGGTCGGGACTCTTGGAAATGGGTCCCTCATTGAGCCCACTCACCCTTCCCCTTTTCTTCTCCCAGGCCCTTGTGATGCTACTGATTTTCTGCCTTTTCTTTCAAGTTTATTTCTTGAACAATATTCGCCTTGATTCATAGTATGTTTAAACCCAACTCGCGGGCACTTGTGTCTTCTGGTTGGTATGTTGCGAAACACTTTATTAACGTATATGTTTTTCCTTCTTTTTTGAGACGTTAGATCTTACTTCAAGGCAAGTGATCCCGCATTCGTCGTTGCAAGCGAGCCAAGAGAACCTGTGGCGAGGTTGTGGGTAGGCAGATGAGAGGGGTATATGCTCGGGCCGATTGATTGCTACGTCTCACATTCACTTTTTTCTATAAATACCACCCCATTTTCCTTATACCTACCACATTAATTGCACCCCTCCCCTCCAGAACTCATGCCACACATTACTTTCTACTTGCAAATCCCACTTGCTTTAATGACTCGCGAGATGGCTGGGGATGTCGACGCCTCTGTTGGGCGGTCAAAGTGCATGGCTCATTTCTCTGACCACTACTTTCTGCACGGGCAGGTGTCAGAGGAGAAAGTTATCGCCTTCAAGGCCACGCTCTTACCACCCAGCTTTAATGCTTGCGCCTATGGAAGGCAAGGCCATTAATATATTCTACCAGGAAGAGCTCGCCTTTCCACTCACACATTTTGAAGTTGGTCTTTGCCTACCCTTGTGGCCAGAAATTAAGAAGTTCTTGAAGTATTTTGGCATAGTACCTGCACAGCTGAATAGGAATGGGATGTCGATGCTGATTGCGTCCACCTGCTTTATGCGCGAGGAGAAGATAAAATTCAACGTGACAGTGTTTCAAAAGCTATTCATCTTTAGGGCGACTGCAGATGGAACAACCTTCTTAACCGGCTCGCACGTCAAGGTTTGCGATCCCTCGAACAAAGCCCACCATTGGACCGACTGTTTTTTGTTCATCAAAAGAAATCTCAACAACATTCCATACTCGGCTACTCAGAAGGACAAGTCCGTTTATAAGGCTCCTCGTGTGGACGGTGGGGCAGCGATACAGTACCAATTTTTCCTGGGAAAGAACTTCGAGATTGCCTATCTTCAGTGAAACCTGGATATGCTCCAACCCGCCAGCCCCGGGGAAGGTAAGACCTTAATAAACTCGCCCATTGCTTTCATCTCGCCAACTTGCCGAGGTTTTACACAACATAACCAACTTCCTTTGGCACAAGTGAGTGGTTGATACCCGCGAACCTGCCCTATGCGGCCAAAGGGACAGTCAACATTCCACTTGTTCGCGCCCAAGACGCCGCAACGGTGTGCGCGCAGGACCTGGGCGAACCTGCGTCCAACAAAGTCTCCAAGAAGAGGGTCGCAATGAGTGTGAAGTCCTTACCCCCCACCAACTCGCAGAAGTGCCAAAAATCAATGGCGATAAAGAATACCACTTAGTAGAGCGAGCCAGAGCTCCTAGTAATCGAAGAGTCCAGAGCTAGCAAATCAGAGGAGCCCGACTCGCACCCCAATTTTGGGTTGGGACAGAAACCTCTCGATAGCGCGGGCCACCCTCTACTGGTATGGGAGGACAAAGTTAACCGACTATCCCTATCCTCCCTCCTCCTTTCCTAGACCGAGGCGAGCAATGCCAGATATGATGTCATCGCCCTTCTCTGTTAGATATGGTGTGCTCTCTGGTTCCATTGGAACTTGAGCGCTATTGCAGTCTCGCATCCCAAATTTTTCAAGAATTTTTAATGTGTACGAAGACTGACAAAGGGTGATTTCCTGAGGGGTTTGTGTTACCTCTATCCCCAAGTAGTAAGTGAGCAATCCGAGATCGCTCATGCAGAAAAGTTCCTTCATCTGAGATTTGAACTTGTTCACCTCCACGCCGCTTGACCCGGTGATAATGAGATCATCCACATAGACTCCAACCAGCAGGTTGGTATCTCCCACAACTCGCTTGTAAACAGCGTGCTCAATCAGACTCCTCTCAAAGCCCAATGAGGATAGACTTTGATCCAGCTTGAAGTTCCAAGCCCGAGGGGCTTGTCGAAGGCCATACAACGCCTTTTTGAGCTTCAACACCTTGTGCTCTTCACCAACAATCACACAACCGGGAGGTTGAGAAACGTATACCTCCTCGACTAGATCCCCGTTGAGAAAAGCCAATTTTACATCCATGTGGTGGATGTCCCATCCTTCCTCCGCTGCCAAAGCAATGAGCAGACGGACCGTCTCCAATCTCGCCACGGGTGCAAAAACCTCGTCGAAGTCAACCCCATGTCGCTACACATACCCCTTCGCCACAAGACGAGCTTTATGTTTCACAATGTTTCCCTCCGGGTCCCGCTTCGTCTTGAAAACCCACTTGAGTCCAATGGATTTTTGACCATTCGGGAGGGTGGTGATCTCCCAAGTATTATTGTCCCGGATGGAATTTAGTTCCTCCTCCATAGCTCGTTTCCAACTTTGATCGTCTTTAGCTTCCTCATAAGTTGTTGGCTCTCCTGCAGCGAAGAAACAGAGTCCAGCCTCCTCCTCCTGCATCTCTTCAGTTTCGCCGTAGATCTCCTCAAGTGACCGGAATCGAATCGGTCCGCTAGAGCTCGAAGTTGCCTCGGAAGTGGGGGGAGGCACTGGCCGCGGGTGAGCCGCGGTGAAGGGTGCAGGTTGCGGGTGAGCTGTTTGCTGCGGGCGATGCGCTGGCCGCGGGTGAGCCGCGGTGGGGGGAGGCCGGCCCGTCGCCGGTGGGGGTGGCTGGTACTAGTGCAGCGAGAGGAGCTGCTGCTCCTTCTATCGTCAAAAACTGATCGTAGCCAGAGAGCATTTCTCCGTCTTTCTCTTCCCAATCCCACTTCGCCTCTTCGTGAAAGACGACATCACGGCTGATCACAAGCTTGCCCGTTGCTGGATTGAATAGTCTGTAAGCCTTAGACCCGCCTCGTAGCCAATGAGTACCATCTTGGTGCCCCGATCTTCAAGCTTTGCAAGATTGGGCTTTGTTGTCTTCGCGTACGCAAGGCAACCGAAAGTGCGAAGGTAGTGCAATTTTGGTTTCCTTCCGTAGAACGCCTCGTAAGGCGTCTTCCCAACAACGCTATGTGTAGCCGCCCGGTTAAGGAGATGCACCGCGGTTGCTAACGCTTCTCCCCAAAACTTCGCCGGCACGTGTTTGCATTTTAGAAGGCTCCGAACCATCCCCATGACAGTTTGATTGCGGCGCTCTACCACGCCGTTTTGTTGCGGAGAATAAGGGGCTGTAAGAGATCGTTTGATTCCGACTCCCTCACAATAAGCACCAAACCCCTTGGAGGTGAACTCCCCACCTCGATCGGTACGGAATCCCTTCACTTTGAACTTTGTTTCCATCTCTGCTTGCGCCTTTAGCCTTTTGAAAGCATCCAAGGCCTCATCCTTGGATTTCAATAACTCCACCCACATAAACCTGCTATGATCATCTACTAGCAAGAAGAAGTATTGTTTACCTCCAGGGGTGGCCGGATTGATGGGTCCGCACAAATCTCCATGCACCAATTGAAGAGGAATTGATGCACGATCCGCCGCAACATTCGGAAATAGTAATCGCCTTTGCTTCGCCACCAAGCACCCGTCACAAAGTTCTTGTGAGTGCTCAATGGAGGGCATCCCCTCCACCATCTTGAAACGCCCCATATCATGAAGTGCCCGAAAATTGAGATGACCCCATCTAGCATGCCATAGCCACGCCTCGTCTTTGTACTTCTCCGCTAGCAAAGCCACCGGAGCATCCGTCTTCATATTTAGGATGTAGAGACGATTCTTGGACCTCTCCACCTTCGCCAAGATACGCCTCTCTTGATCGAATAGACACAAGAATCCATCCTCCATGACGATCTTGCATCCGTTCTCCTCCAATTGTCCCAAACTCGCAATGTTTGTGCGAAGTTTCGGGATATAGTAGACGTTGGTAAACACTTTGTGCTGCTCCTTTTGGTCTTTGAGGAAGACTGCTCCCCGACCACATATCTCCACCGAAGAGCCATCGCCAAACTTTACCTTGCCTCTCACCGTCTCATCTAGCGAGGAAAAAAAATCCTTGCAACCCGTCATATGGTTGCTAGCCCCCGTATCAAGGTACCAATCCGATTTCTCCACGTCGCCGGGAAAAATGCCCGGTTGTACATTCTCTTCATTAAGGAGAAAATTAGAACATACCATTTTCGGGTGATCTTCTTCGCCCTCCGCCAATAAAAGAGCCGGTTCGATATCCTCGAAGGCTTCGGCCATGTGCGCTTTCTCCTCGTTGTCCTTCTTCTTCGAGCGGCACTCTGAGGCATAGTGGCCCATCTTGTGGCAATAGAAGCACTCAATTTTTGACTTATCTTTAACACCGTCGTTGCGAACTTGACCTTCGCGTCGATCGTTGTTGCGATGTTGTCCGCCGCGCCCTCGTCCACGGCCGCGGCCTCCACGACCTCCGGTTTGGTGTCCTCCACCATTATATGGCTTCTTGTCACGAGCCATAAACTCTCTCATCATCAAGAGGAGTTTTTCCTCGTCTTTGTTGGTAGCCCCACCAACACGCTCTTCATGAGTCTTGAGACGGCCGACAACCTCCTCCACGGTCATCGTCGTGAAGTCGCCAAATTGCTCTATCGTCGAAGCAATCTGGGTGAACTTTGATGGGACGGATCGCAAGAACTTCTTCACAACCGCAACGTCCTCTACCTTTCCTCCCAACGCCCTTTGCATGTTGACGTTTGTGGTAAGCTTCATTGTGAAATCATCTATTGAATCCGTCTCCTTCATGCGAAGCATCTCAAACTCCGTTTGTAGAGTTTGGATCTTTGCATCCTTGACACGGTCCGCGCCTTGGTACATGATCCTAAGCATGTCCCATACCTCCTTCGCAGTTTTCTTCTCCGCAACCATCTGGAGAACGTCATCTGGAAGAGCTTGTTGGATGACCGAAAAAGCTATTTTGTTCTTTTTCTCATCCACCTCCGCCGTCGGATCGATTGGTTCCACCACCTCCAAGACGTCCTGGACATCGAGGATCCCCCTCATTCTGATAGCCCAGACGCCGTAGTTGCTCCTCGTGAGCACCGGGTATTTGAAGTGTCCATGAAACCCATCCGACTTTGAAGATGTCTCCGACATTGAAGAAACAATGTTTCTTCCTCACAATGGAACGATCTCCTTCTTGGCTCTGATACCAAATGTTAGAGCTCAACGGAAAAATTTGGTGGAAGAAAGCTGGTAGAGAAAGAATGCTTTGTAATTTTTCTTGATATTTTCATTCAGCAATACAACTCCATTATATAGCTGGAGAATACAAAGAAACGGCTAAACAATTAACACCTAATTAAATCATAACTCCTAAATCATTTAAGGCAAAACTCCTACAACTATTGAAGGGAAATAAACTCTAAGAAACTGCCTGCATCATTAAGGCCCATGAAAAACAAAGAAACGGTAAAAAACAGTCATATTAAAAAAAAAACTAATTAATAACATTCTCTACGGGCTATACGGTCGGCAGGACGCCCCCTCCAATGAGAAAGGAACATTTCACGAGCACACACATGAGAGCGCTCGGGTCCAGATGCATGCTGTAGAGATTTCACATATGGTCTCATGGCGCGGCCTCAACTTCGTCAAGAAGTTCTACGACTCTGAAGTCAAGCAGAAACTGGCAGAAGATAAGGCCATCAACCTCGAGATGCTGTTGGATCTCGCCGAGCATCTGCTTGCCAAATTTTCCAGCAGCGCGGTAAGTTCAATTAGCTTAAAGTTCATTTTCATTTCGACGCACCTTCTACTCCTGATCCCAAATCCTTGTAGGATGCCGAGACCGTAGACCGGATACATGTACGTATATGCGAGTTGGAGCAAAGGGTGGAGAGATCCGAGAAGAGGCTCGTTGAAGTTCTCGTGCAGAAGAAGTCAGAAGGGTGAGACGAGCCCACATCAAAAGGAAAGGGGGAGCTACGCTTCACCTACGTGAGGTCAAGCGCACACACAAATTGCTTATCATGCAATCAACAGAGACAACACTCGACCTCATGCACGACCTTGACGCTCTACGATACGAGTGAATGGACATCACTGTAGATCTCCTCATTCCCAAATTTTATGCGTCAATGGATAGCCCTCCCTCCTCCCCCCTGATATAGATGGGCGTGAGAAGAACCAAAGCCCCCATGGATCCCCCTGCTTGTTGGAGCTGACTTTCTCATTTTTGTATCGTTAGGGCCAGACCCATCGTCATTGTAAACATTTTGTAGTGAACTATTGATGAACAATTTTCCAAGTATTTCGTATTTCTACCTTTTCTTCTTTTTTATCTGTGTCTCACATTTAATTTATTGAGTTTTCCAGTGTGCATGCAACCTTTTAATGAAAGGACATACCTGATATCGCTTAACATCTCAAGATCTCGCCAGTACATTTAACCTTAGACTCACCAGATATCTGCAAGACCCACGCACAAACGTACCAATCTTTAGGGCCCGAGTGTAACACCCATATCCGTCACATGACATATAGCAGTAGGTCCGACCGGGGCCCGACGCCATATACTATAGATAGACCGAAGGATTACTAAATGAAACCATCCATCCAATATAACGCATCCTACACCGAGTACATTCTAGCGGAAGTATGTTGAAGGTTGAAGAGTAAAGAACCCAAACCATAGCATGAATGTCCACTAAAAACCCAAAGTAAGAATGACAGTACAAATACACCAAATAGTTGGCCTTATGGCCTTACAAGAGTTTACTTAAATAATAAATGTCTTCCATACATCAGCACGCAGGCCGGTCACACATGAGAATAAAGAGTAAACATTCGCTTTGGCCTTCAAGGGCCGGCTCAGCAACAAGGGTTTTAGCCTGCTACTTGCCACTAGGCTCCGCAGCACCTGCAATCAACATTCCATCACAGCGGTGACAAACAAAAGCAACGGTCAGCTAAAGCTAACCAAATTATAATGACCCCACCCGTTACTTGGGGTTGCAGTGCTCCTTCCCTGCATTTTAATAGCATAGCCAAACATAATATTGAAAGCACATTCTATGCACACTTCACCACTGGTGTAGGCACGCACGACCACACATCCCGTGCTCTCAGGGCACTTACTCGGTGAACCCGGTCCTAACCCAGCTCGTTCCGCAGTCCACCACCGCCACCAGGACAACAAACAACATGAGCATTAAAGTCCTTTCAGCCGAAGCCTAGATTCGCTCTCCAAGTCATCTTTAACCGAACCACTTGGAGTGGGTAAGGTTCCACCATCCCGTTGCTCACCTCGCCATGACAATTTAGCCATCGGCGCGGGACAAGCTTCACCAAATCCCAATGTATCGATCATACAACAGTATATAACCCGGTCATGTACAAGGATGGCTCTCAGGCCACCAAGCTGGGCTTCTAGAGCTCTCAGCCCCACATACAGGCCCCCAGGTCTCCGCGAGACATGCCTCAATAATAGCTCTCTCATAGATCTACCGCCGATGGTATCATTAACGTCGCGCGGTACCTGACAGAAATGCATTTCTGCCCAGTTTTCTGGGTGCACCTCAGAGTTAATCCCCAAGGCTCCCTGTTGCAATCTACCACTTCAGAAAACCCGAAAAACAACCATCGACACAGAGTATTCTCCGGTTATAACCAACTTGTCCGGGTAGGCTTCACACACCATGCCTATGTCCGTACTTTGATTCCGGACTCTACATGCAAACTACGGGAATAATCCATATCTATCCGAAGGAATACCTCACACTCACCGCATACTCGCGAGAGCGGGTTTCTTATGCAAAAAGGAAGAGGACTTCACATGTCCAAGAAGAGAATCGTTACACTAACGATTCACTTTGGCCCCATGGAGAAGAGAAGAAACTAGACGGATGAAAAGCACCACAATAGCCTCGCCTCCACGGTTCTAGACTCGACTTGCGATTTGGGGCTCCGCAGCTCCACCGACGGCCGGATTCCTCCTTCTTCTTCCTTGCTCTCCCCACTCTCTAACTCTTTAGAAAGAGAAAGACCTAAGAGAAATGAGGGTTTAACCCTCAACTCCCGGCCTTATAACAACAGGGAGATTTCTGGAACGTTGGATCCTATTTGAAGGAAATGAACGACCACGAATTGCTCTAAAAATCACTTTCCTAGGCCGAACACAGCTTGTGACACGCCCGTATCACAGGCCATGTATCACGATCTGAACACGATTATCGAATACAGAGCATGACACAGGCTCAGACATGCCCGTGTTACTGCTTGACACGCCCGTGTCAGCTTCTGACACGCCCGTGATACGAAGCAGCACAAGAAACCGTCGCGTCCCGACCAGGACACGACCCTGTGACATGCTTGTGTAACTTTTCGTGTGCCAGACACGGCTTAGGACACACCCGTGTCCTAGACCGCGTTCATCAGTCGACACAGACCTGTCAAATGCAGAGAAGGACACGACCCTGAAAACGCCCGTGTCCCAGGTCGTGTGCCTGACATGGCTTGACTCCGAGGATCGTCGAATGCATTTCGTCGACCACACAAAAATTTGTTGAACTCATAACACGACACGGCTCTGGACACGCCCGTATCATAGGCCGTGTGTCTCACTCGACACCGCCCTGCCAACACAGAGCAAGACGCGGCCCTGGACACGTCCGTGTCACAGGCTGTGTGAACCTATTCAGGCACTAATTTGGCCTTAGAACGCTATTCGAACCTTTTTGAGTTTTGGGGCGTTACACCGAGAGTGCGTTAGATCAATATTGGTTTCGACATTAAGAGCGATTTCACCCCTTGAGTGAGCTAGTGGAAAGCACGCAAGCTCGGGGTGGGACTAATTACACTCATCGTTGTCCCCATTTTATTTATTCTATTTAAGTTACAAAACCCCTTTCTTCTCGTCCTGCCACCCAAGCGACCTACCTGCCTTGTCGGCTTATGAGAGCCTAGATAATGGGATCCTATAGGGAGTTTAGACAATAGGAAGAACCCTCTAATGCCTTGCCTCTTGAGAGATCAACCTGCCCTGCCGCCTAGTGAGAGCCCGATCAATAGAATCTTTTCGATGGCTTAGGCAATAAGGAGAACTCTCTTACGCCTTACCTTCCGAGAGATCAACATACCCTGACGGCTAGTGAGAGCCCAATCAACAGAATCTTTTTGAGGGTTTACACCCAGACGACTATTTTTTCATCTTGCCTCTCAATATGTCAACCTGCCCCGCCGACTAGTGAGAGCCCGGTCGGTAGAATCTTCTTGGGGCTTTCCACCCAGATAACTCTTTTTCTCAATCTGTCTTTCGAGAGGTCAACCTGCCCCGCTGACTAGTGAGAGCCCGATCGGTAGAACCTTCTCAGGGCTTTCCACCCAGATAACTCTTTTTTTAACCTGCCTCTCGAGAGGTCAACCTTTCCCGCCGGCTAGTGAGAGCCTAATTGGCGGAACCTTCTCGGAGCTTTTCACCCAGATGTAAGACCCCCCTCCCGAAACACAACACACGGCACGAGAGGAGTCTTATGCCCAGAACAGCCGCCTTGCAGTAGCGTTATCACTCGGGCTAACCTGTACTACAAGACGCCTATCCTGCCAGCTATACCCAATATAAACCAATGCCAACCCAACCAAGAATATAAAATAGAAGCCAAATCCACACATAAGTAAATAGTCCAAAGGTACAACAAATAAAAAAAGCTACAACAAGCTTCTAAAATATTAGAGTACGGGTAAAACTTGCCCAAAGGGCTACATCAAGAGTCTCTCAAACTCACATCGGTGACTGACGGTAGCGACGACACCGTCCCTTCAGGTGCTCTCATCCTGGCCTGGATGTCCTGCTGCAAAATCTGCGGCTGCTCTGAATGCGGGATTTTCCCCTAAAAAGGAAGACGTAACAACCGTTAGTCATAAAGACTAAGTGGCTATCACATCCGCTCCCCCAATGACTCCTCGGCACCGGGCGGAGAAAAGAACAAGGGTAAAATATATATATATATATATATATATATATATATATATATATATATATATATATATATATATATGAAGCAGTAGTATAAACAGGTAGTATAGAGTGAGCAATATCAAGCATATAAGCAGCACAATAAATGAGTAAACCATCTACTCTAGCAGTTCTATCATCTACAACAGAATATGAAAATGTAAAGCTATAACAGAAAGTAACTCAACTTATATGAATGCCCATACATACATATAAGTTGAGGATAGACTCAATAGTAGGTAACTCATCGTATAAGAGTGCCCATACAAACTTATACGATGAGGATCTTGTGTATGCAATATAATGTAATGCCATAAATGCAATGCAATGACTCACCTATGATCACGCACATGCAATTGCTATGTCGACACAGACTTGTAGTTCCCATTTTTCGAGCAGGTAGCTAACCTCTCAGGTGTCAACCGTCGTGGCCAGACAGTGACAGTAGAGCGGGAATCTCCACTACTAGGCTGGCATCCACACTACCTGTGATGGCGCACCCCCTCCACCTCTACTTGGAGACGATGCTGACGATGATGAGGTTGACCCGGTTGCTGAGGCGATTCAACTAAAGGACGTGAGGCATCACGATGATGCTAGCGGAAGACTACGTTACAACCTCCGCCCGCGGCGCGCAACATTCGCCGCACCGCATTAAAACATTTCCCTTTTTATGCTTTAGTATTTCTATTTTAGGAATATAAAATTATCCAAGTTTGAAGTGATAATTTTATATTCAATATTGCACTTTTTATTTTTGCATTTGGACAATATTTTTATTTGGTGTGCATTTAACCATTTGGGTGGATGAGATTACATCTCCATCATGAATGGTTAAGGCTTGTTTGTAACTCCTATTTAAGGAGGCCTTGTCATGAGATCATTAGTGAAATTTGAAACCTAATTCCCCCTCTTTGAGATTTCGGCCAAGAGGCTCTCCCCTCTACCGCCGCCCCCCTTATGGTGTGAAGCCGCCGCCCCTTTGCTCTCTCCATCCGGTTCGGTGCGACTCCGGCGCGGCTTCCTTCGGTGCGACTCCGTGGAAGAAGGTTGCAAGTCCTTCGGTGTGACGCCGGTGGATCCGTGGAGAGAGTGATTCTCCCACAGTTATCTTGTGTGAACGTTCTCCGATTGGGTAAAATATCTCATCCCTCCTTGTGTGATTTCTTCTAATTAGTTGTGGTGGATCGCAAATCGTTTTATCCGCTTTGTTAAATCAATCGCTGCACTTTTCATTTCGAAATCGCCGTTGCTAGGCTTTTTATTTCCGGATCGGGTGGATCCTATTTGCCGGAGCGGATCTTGGCCTATAGCCTTGGTTTTGCTCCCGAAAAGGTTGGCAATCTTTATGTTAATTTGGGGAACGATCCGACTCAAATTTCGATCGCTATTTTCGAGTCGACCAATCCTCCTTGTTATTTTTATGCGCTGCGTTTGTGACGAGGAAATATTGTGGGCGATAGGTGCTGTGTAGGTGCGGTAGATCTAAGACGCGATTGGGCGTAGATTGACTTTTACCGTAGAGATCTCCGATTCCGGACATCCCTACATCAATTTGGTATCAGAGGGAGGTTGTTTCAACTCCCACGTTGCAAACATCCTCTCTGCGTTCGTCGTTGGTTGATCTGAATTTTCTAAGATCTGAAATTTCGGATTGGTCTGCGTTTAGTAAATCCGTCGAAATTTTAAACTTGTCAAAAAAATCTGAAAAAGAACTGTAGCTTCCTGCACTTATTTCCAGCAACTTTAAAACAGAAAATTTTTTGATTCGGCCGCGTTAAGTCTGCCTGCAAATTAGAACATCGTAATTCTGTCCAAATCTGTCCAGTTGGTCTGCAAATAGCAGGCTGAAATTTTTATTTCCCAGCAAAATTTAAATTTTTTTTTTTAACAATCTACGTATTATTCACATCAAGCTTTTATAAAAATATTTTATTTTCAGTCTAGCTACAGCCCTAGGAAAAATCGTCTTCATATTTTTCTGGGTCTTGCATGCGCACTAGGCTAGGCACGGAGTATTCGGCACCGTCTACGTCTAGGATGGCTGAGAACGAGCACGAAATTCGTAACGCTGAAGCGATAGCAGGTCTTCGTAACGATATGACGGAACTTAGGGCCACCTTAGCACAGATTTTACAAAATCAAGCTAGGCCACCCCCACCTCCCGCTAATGTTGAGTTGCCCCACCGGCGCCAACATATTTCCGATTCGGATTCAGATGGCGACTCCCCACGAGTGCCCCCTCGAGGCAATCGCCACGGGCGAGAGTTTGATATTACAAGGGCCATCAAAATTGATGCCCCCACTTTCGATGGTATGGGAGATCCACAGAATTTCCTCACATGGATAGTGGACATGGAATGCTATTATGATTGGCACCATCTTACGGACCCCCAAAAGGTCCAAGTTGCCAGGATGAAGCTAACCGGTCGCGCCAAAACTTATTGGCTGAATGAAGAGCGTAGACTAGGGACTGGGGACGGAGACCCGATTATTGGATGGACCGTCATGAAGAATTTGCTGACCGATCAGTACGTCCCCGTGTACCATCGGACACAAATGTTTGACGAGCTCGCCTCCCTGCGGCAAGGCTCCAATTCTGTATCAGAGTACATGGGAGAATTAAAGGACCGGTTGGTGCGTTGTAACCTGAGGGAGATCCCCGAAGTCACCCTTTCTAGGTTTCGTAAGGGGCTTCAACCCGATATTCAGCGGAAGCTCTTGCGTTATGGCCACACTGATTTGAACACCACATTCAATGCCGCCCTCGACATTGAAAAACACCTAGCCTCTAAGGCTCACTCCCGTTATTCTCATGCGAAAGGAAAATCCTCTACCGGAGCATCTTCCTCCACCTATCAAGATAAGGGGAAGTACCGGTCGGCCGAGTCCAAGTCTGTCATGATCACGGCTAGGAACACCAAGAACCCCGCGAGTGAACGCATTCCAATCGGAAAGGTTAGCAAGACTAACGCCACATGCTATTCTTGCGGCATTCAAGGTCATTATGCCTTCGAATGCCCAACGAAGACTAAAGCCATAGCCCTATTAGAGTCGACGACCGATCTTGCGGATTATGTTTATGAAGCTGCTGAGGAAAGCGACCCGGAAGGGGTCCCAAGTGACTTAGAGGACGATCACCCCCTTATGGTGATGCGTTGTATCTTGGCCACCCCTCGACCATTAGATGAATGGAAAAGGACGAGCATATTTTCCTTGATTTTTAAGAGTGGCGAGAAACTCTGCAAGCTGATTGTTGATAGTGGTAGCTGTGTGAACGTTGTATCTGAGAACGCCATAGCACGTATGTCCTTAACCACGGAACCACACCCGACCCCATATAAGGTCGCTTGGATCAACAAGATCTCCGTACCCGTTACCAAGCGATGCCTGGTCCCACTCTCATTCAAATCCTACGTTGATGAGGTGTGGTGTGATGTCCTTCCGATGGACGCTTGTCATGTGTTGTTAGGCCGCCCTTGGCTATATGACCGTGATGTTACTCATTTTGGTAGAGCCAACACATATGAATTCAAATTCAATGGCAAAACCGTCACCTTGAGACCGACCATCCCAAAGGAGCCCGTAGTCTTGGCTAAGGACACCACTATCCCGGTAGAACGGAAAGCATTGAATCTAGTTGGTAAGAAAGAGTTTGAGAGAGATCCGTTCCTTGATGGAATTATGTATGCGCTAGTCCTCCTAAGTGCGAAGCCCGATTCTAGCGTTTTGGATGAGTTACCTAGTGAGTTACGGGTACTATTGGAAGAATATAGGGACGTGTACCCGGATGAGCTACCGTCCACGTTGCCCCCGCTTAGAAATATTCAGCATGCGATAGACCTCATCCCGGGGTCTTCCTTGCCAAATCAGCCCCATTATCGACTCCACCCCGCAGCTCACCTGGAGTTGCAGTCCCAGATAGAGGGCTTGCTAGAGAAAGGTTTCATTAGGACTAGTATGAGCCCATGCGCGGTGCCAGCCCTTCTTGCCCCCAAGAAGGATGGTACGTGGAGGATGTGCGTTGATAGCCGGGCTATAACCAAGATCACCATCAAGTATAGGTTTCCCATTCCCCGCCTAGATGATTTGTTGGATGTCTTGTCTGGGGCCACCGTATTCTCCAAATTAGATCTTCGGAGTGGCTATCACCAGATTAGGATACGAGAGGGCGATGAGTGGAAGACAGCATTTAAGTCGAAGGATGGACTGTACGAATGGCTTGTGATGCCCTTTGGGTTATCCAATGCCCCTAGTACCTTCTCCCGGATGATGACACATGTCTTTCAGCCATTCATGGGGAAGTTCGTTGTCGTCTACTTTGACGATATACTGATTTATAGCACCTCTACTACCGAGCACATCTCCCACATGAGAGTGATCCTTTCCACCCTGCGGAAAGAGACCTTATTTCTCAATCTTAAGAAATGCACTTTCAATGCCTCGGAGGTAGAGTTCTTAGGTTATATAGTCGGTTCACAGGGTATTCGAGTTGATCCGGGCAAGGTTCAGGTCATTAAGGACTGGCCCGTGCCAACCACCCTACGTGAGGTACGTAGTTTCCATGGGTTAGCCACGTTTTATCGCCGTTTCATACGAGACTTCAGTAGTATTATGGCGCCTATCACCGACTGTATGAAGAAGGGAGAGTTTACATGGACGAAGTCCGCCACCTATGCTTTTGAACGAATAAAGGAGCTTATGACTGAGGCACCTGTCTTACGTCTACCTGACTTTTCTAAAGTCTTTGAGCTCACATGTGATGCGTCTGGAGTAGGGATTGGAGGTGTCCTGAGCCAGGAGGGCCATCCCGTTAGTTATTTCAGCGAGAAGTTGTCGGGCCCCAAGTTGAATTATTCCAATTACGATAGGGAGTTCTATGCTGTAGTCCGATGTCTACACCATTGGAGGCACTATCTCCTCTCCAAGGAGTTCGTGATCCTCTCCGATCATGAGGCCTTGCGTTTCATTAACGGACAGCATAAAATCAGCCCAAGACACGCTAAGTGGGTAGCATTCCTACAAGGTTATACATTTAACCTCAAACATCTTAAAGGAGCTGATAACCGAGTCGCTGACGCCCTTAGCCGTCTTACGCTTTTACTCACTTCTATGGAGGTACATGTTATAGGATTTGAGCGGGTTAAGGATGAGTATGCTATGTGTCCTGACTTCCAAGACGTCTATTTATCAGCCCAGGATAGTTCCCCCACGACGATATCTGCATACGTCATTAAGGACGGATACCTGTTTAGGAGCGGGAAGCTATGTATTCCACAGTCATCACTACGATTACATATCATTTGGGAATTGCATAGTGGAGGGTTGAGTGGTCACTTTGGTAGAGATAAGACGATTACATTAGTCGAAGAGAAGTTTTATTGGCCAAAACTTAAGGCTATGGTAGGAGGAGTAGTGAGTAGCTGCCGAACGTGTCAGGTTTCTAAGGGTGGTAAAACCAATGTAGGATTATATACACCCTTGCCTATTCCCTCCATGCCTTGGGTAGATGTTAGTATGGACTTTGTATTAGGCCTTCCCCCTACCCAACGCCGTCATGATTCCGTTTTTGTAGTTGTGGATAGGTTTTCCAAGATGGCTTATTTCATCCCGTGTAGTAGAACAAACGATGCGTCTCATATCGCTAAACTATATTTTAAAGAAGTCGTTAGTCACCGCGGAGTGCCAAAGACCATAGTTTCGGATAGAGACGTAAAATTCACTAGTTATTTTTGGAAAACGTTATGGATATTAATGGGAACAAAGTTATTGTTTTCCTCCGCCTATCATCCCCAAACGGATGGGCAGACGGAAGTAGTTAATCGGAGTTTAGGGAATTTGTTAAGATGCCTCGTGAGCGATCATTTGGGCACTTGGGATCTTCTCTTACCCCACGCCCAATTAGCCTATAATAATTCCAAAAATAGGTCTACGGGTATGTCTCCGAATGAGACTGTCCACGGTTATAAAGCTCCTGTGCCGCTTGACTTGGTGCCGTTGCCTCCAACGTACAAAGCAAGTCAATTTGCACAATCCTTTGCCCAACACATCCATGATCTACATGCACGTATACGGGCCACTTTGACGTCACAATACGATTCTTATCAGGCGCACGCTAATTTACATAGGAGAGTATCAAACTATAAAATTGGCGATCTGGTTTTAGTCCGTTTAGTTCCTGAACGCTTGCCAACTGGCACCGTTAAAAAGTTAGCACCAAAGCGCGCCGGCCCTTTTCGGATTATTAAGAAGTTAGGTGACAACGCTTTCGTTTTGGACTTGCCTGCTGATTGGGGTATCTCCCCCATTTTTAACGTTTCGGATTTAACGATATTTGTGTCGCCACCACAAGAGTTGATTTCTTTGTCGTCTTCTTCTCCCACTTTAAATTCTCATGGGTTGGGGAGTGGTAGAATGGATGATCTCTCTCTTACGGTCCCCACAGGTATATCATCGGATGGTACGTTACCTTCTTTCTTGCCTACTGCTAATATGTTCCCCAGGTTCCCACGGACATTTTCCACTCCAGAGATGATACTTGCTGCTGAGCATGTTACCACTGCTGATGGCGACACCCGCCGCTTCCTCATCCGTTGGCGTGACCGCCCCCCTTCGGATGACTCTTGGGTGCTCGAGTTGGAGCTGCAAAGTTTGGATGCCGATCTTCTTCGCCGCTACCTCTTGGACCACGCAACAGAGATGCGTGATTTTGAGCGGGGGAGGATTGATGGCGCACCCCCTCCACCTCTACTTGGAGACGATGCTGACGATGATGAGGTTGACCCAGTTGCTGAGGCGATTCAACTAAAGGACGTGAGGCGTCACGATGATGCTAGCGGAAGACTACGTTACAACCTCCGCCCGCGGCGCGCAACATTCGCCGCACCGCATTAAAACATTTCCCTTTTCATGCTTTAGTATTTCTATTTTAGGAATATAAAATTATCCAAGTTTGAAGTGATAATTTTATATTCAATATTGCACTTTTTATTTTTGCATTTGGACAATATTTTTATTTGGTGTGCATTTAACCATTTGGGTGGATGAGATTACATCTCCATCATGAATGGTTAAGGCTTGTTTGTAACTCCTATTTAAGGAGGCCTTGTCATGAGATCATTAGTGAAATTTGAAACCTAATTCCCCCTCTTTGAGATTTCGGCCAAGAGGCTCCCCTCTACCGCCGCCCCCCTTGTGGTGTGAAGCCGCCGCCCCTTTGCTCCCTCCATCCGGTTCGGTGCGACTCCGGCGCGGCTTCCTTCGGTGCGACTCCGTGGAAGAAGGTTGCAAGTCCTTCGGTGTGACGCCGGTGGATCCGTGGAGAGAGTGATTCTCCCACAGTTATCTTGTATGAACGTTCTCCGGTTGGGTAAAATATCTCATCCCTCCTTGTGTGATTTCTTCTAATTAGTTGTGGTGGATCGCAAATCGTTTTATCCGCTTTGTTAAATCAATCGCTGCACTTTTCATTTCGAAATCGCCGTTGCTAGGCTTTTTATTTCCGGATCGGGTGGATCCTATTTACCGGAGCGGATCTTGGCCTATAGCCTTGGTTTTGCTCCCGAAAAGGTTGGCAATCTTTATGTTAATTTGGGGAACGATCCGACTCAAATTTCGATCGCTATTTTCGAGTCGACCAATCCTCCTTGTTATTTTTATGCGCTGCGTTTGTGACGAGGAAATATTGTGGGCGATAGGTGCTGTGTAGGTGCGGTAGATCTAAGACGCGATTGGGCGTAGATTGACTTTTACCGTAGAGATCTCCGATTCCGGACATCCCTACATCAACCTGGCCTAGGCCTCCGTACGCCTCAACGCTAAGAATACAACAACGGAGCTCACATGCGTACTACAGCTCAGTGGGAGTCTCGGGTAGATGTGCACCAATAACCAAGCCCCGAACTTGCCTATGTTGTGATCCGGAAGGAGCCTCGGAAAAAGCATGAGGACCAAGCCCAACCGTCCACTTGGCACGGAAGGAGCCCCGGGAATGAGCACCGAGGACCAAGCCCAACTGTATAAAGTCTATATGTCAACTCCCGTTGGTATGACGACTGGCGAGCCCGTAGACCAGCCACACTATCCTTAACCCAAGATTATGACACCGCGTGTTGACTCACACCGCATGCAATTTCACATCATCGTGGCACAGAAGGAGACCCGGGAATGAGCAACGAGGACCAAGCCCAACCGTCCACTTACATCTCTTCTCAACATTACCCAACCAACGCGGTCAAACCCCGCACTTACACCCTTTCACAACCCCGTGCCCCAAGGTACTTAAGGGTTCATTATCAGTGTAAGGGTACTTCACACATCCATCATCTAAAGAACACAACCATTTGTTCGTAACAGTCATTATCAATTACATTCAGCATGTTTAAGCCAAACTCATCATCATTCAACACAGCACCACTATCAAGTACGTCGTCAATATTTCACATATTTAAATCATTCCTACCATACCAACTCGTCAATCAATTCGTTCTTTAACTTTCACCAAATCACCTTGATCAAGTGCACTTTACTACACCATTTGTTCATTAAGGATCTATCCAACAAATGTCATAAACATAATTTATCACAACAACTTATAGACTACATCTCAACAAAACATTAACGTTAATGTACTACGATCTCTCTACCAACCCAAAGTCGATACAAAACAATCACGAGAATTACATGTGCATGAATGATTACTGTACAACAACTTCAAACAGGGATTCTCGAGGCTACAGGAATCCGGTGAAGACGTTTAACCATTTTTTGGAAAGGTATTTCTAAGGGCTACGACTTTTGTGTTTAGTCGAAAGCCCAGATCTGGCCACATCGAGTCTTAAAACGGCCTCGAAGATTGTTGCGCGCAGAAAATAGATTTCTGCACGCATCTTAAAGCAGATCGGACGACATCAGTTCGTCTTCTTCCTCCAACCAAACTTTCAAATAACATTTAGAATATCTCCTCCCTTATTAACCCTCATAAGGCCACTTCTCTTCACGAAACCAATCCACAAACTGCATTCGAAGTAAGGGAAAGGTTGAAGACTCTAATTCCTAGGACACAAGTCCAAGCATGGCCTTTTCCTAGAAATCTTCTTCTCACAAATCAAGACCCTTTTGAGTCGATATTTCTCATAGAAATAACTAAAGATCTAGTACCAAGGGAGAGGGTAGGAAGCTCACCTCGTTTCCGGTTTTTCCACCATTTCCAGCCATGGATCTTGTCACCCTTCTTGGCGGCATCTTCTTCTCCTCGGTCGGTGTTAGTTCTTCACAGGAGGAAGATCGGCTCCAACACCTTCTTCCTCTCCAGCAGTTTCCTACAGCGATAGCTTGGAAGGAAGACTAGAAACGGCTAGGGTTTTCTCCCCTTTTCATATGGAAAGTTGGGCAACTGCATAGCCACGTGTCGGCCTGTCATTAGACCGCCAATCACTCAGTAAATGAGTCCCTTCGAAACGACGCGGCCGGAAAATTTGCCAAAACCCGAAATTGAACTACACGGGTAGGGACACGCCCGTGTCACTACCCGTGTCCTGCTCGGGTGGAACGTGGTCGACGATGTTAGTCGAGCTCTGCTCGACGAATACTCACACACGGGTAGGGACACGCCCATGTCACTACCCGTGTTCTACTCGGGAAACACGGTCGACGATGTTAGTCGAGCTCTGCTCGACGAATGCACACACGGGTAGGGACACGCCCGTGTCACTACCCGTGTCCTGCTCGGGAAACGTGGTCAACGATGTTAGTCGAGCTCTGTTCGATGAATGCACACACACAGGTAGGGACACGCCCATGTCACTACCCGTGTCCTGCTCGGGAAACACGGTCGATGGTTAGTCGACACACACACGCGTAGTGACACGCCCGTGTCACTACCCGTGTCCTGCTCAGGAAACACAGCAAGGAATCCGCAATGCAGCTAGAGAGCCACACGAGTATGGACACGCTCGTGTCACTACCCGTGTTCTACTCTGTACCAACTTCTCCTCCCTTACACAAGTGTAAGCCTAGCTGCCAGCACTCCCTGAGCCCAAGTCAGCTCTTCTGACTTAAAAGTGCGCACGAGGGGCCTAGCACGAATTGGGACGTTACAAATCCTATAAACAAAATAAAAGATTTCGTTCCCGAAATCAGGCTAAGGCTATGGAGAGAGAAAAGCATGAAATAAAATAAAATATGTTTTTAAAATTACCTTGAGGAAACAACTACGGGTAGCGTTTTTGCATCAAGTCCACCGACTCCCATCTGTACTCCTCCTTCCCATGGTTAGACCACAACACCTTTACCAAAGAAACACTCTTGCGGCGTAAAATCCTTGTCTCGTTGTCTACTATCCGCACCGGCTCTAGTCGTACAGATCTATCGGTTGCTACTGCTCCATCAATGGTGAGAATATGTTGATCGGGCCGCAACAGCGCCTTCCGGAGAGACGACACATGGAATATGTCATGAAGGTTCTCCATCTCTGGTGATAACTCCAACCGGCAGGCCAAAGAGCCAATCTTTTCCAATATGGTGTAAGGTCCAACGTACCTTGAGCTGAGCTTCTTCACACCATGTACCCGTGACACTCCATGCATCGGCCGGATTTTCAGGAACGCTTTGTCACCCATATGAAATTCTACCACCCAGTGCTTTGCATTATAATATTTAGTCTTCCGACTTTGAGTCTCAAGCATGCGGTCCCATATTAGTCTAACAACCGCATCAGTATCATCAATGTACTCAATTTCTAAAACCTTCGGTTCTTCATCTTGTACCCATGACAAGGGGGTTCTACACCTTCTTCCGTAAAGGGCTTCATGGGGTGCCATCCCGATGCTGGCATGGTGACTGTTGTTATAGGAGAATTCCACGAGGGGTAAGAGCCTTTCCCACGACTCTCCTCTATCCAACATACATAGTCTCAATAGGTCCTCCAATGTTCTGATGGTCCTCTTAGACTGCCCGTCTGTCTGAGGATGAAATGCTATGCTAAAGGTAAGGCGTGAACCCAAGTACGCCTGTATGGCCTTCCATTCCTTAGAGGTAAACCGACCATCTTAGTCAGAAATAATTGTCCTTGGCACGCCATGATACCATATAAACTGCTCCACGAAGAGGCGTACCAAAACATCCACATGAGCTTCTATCTTCATAAGAATAAATCTGGTTACCTTTGTCAGGCGATCAACGATTACCCACACCGAATCATTCCCTGAGCGTGCGCGAGACAATCCGTGGACGAAGTCCATGGAGACATCCTCGAACTTTCACTCGGGGATGGGCAATGACTATAATAATCCACCGGGGCTCTTGCATTCCGCCTTCACCCTCTGACAGGCCTCGCAGTGCGTAACAAAATATCTGACGTCCCTCTTCATCCCTGTCCAACACATGGTCTTCCGCAAGTCGGCGTACATCTTGACAATCCTAGGATGTATAGAATACTGAGTGCAATGTGCCTCTCTCAGGATATCTTCCCGAATTTTACTGCCTTTGGGAATGTAAAGCCGACCACGGAGATGAACGAGGCTGTCTTTTAGGGAATACTCGTCAGTAGTCTCATCTTCAATTGACTTGATTGCCGGGGCCAGAGCTGCATCCTTTCCTTGCTCCGCCCGGATTCGGTCTCGAATATCACAGACTATGCTCATAGCGGTTAAGTACTCAGTATACCCTTTCGATTGGTCTTTATATACCAGGGTAATCTCCATCTCTTCGAGCATCCGAGTTAACTCCATAATCATCAATCGGGACTCAGGGTTCGATTCTGGTACCTTTCTGCTCATAGCATCAGCTACGGAATTTGCTTTTCCGGGGTGATAGTTCAAGGTGATTTCATAATCGCATAAAAGATTTCACAGTGGACGCCATATAGATAGTGTCTCCAAATCTTTAAGGTGAACACCACCGCTCCCAATTCTAAATCATGTACTGGGTAGTTGATTTCATGCTTCTTCAGCTGTCTTGAAGCATATGCAATCACATGCCCGTGCTGCATCAATACCGCTCCCATCTCTTGATATGACACGTTAGTGTAAACTTGAAATCCTTCCTTCCCGGATGGAAGCGCTAGGATGGGTGCGGACATAAGTTTGTCCTTCAGTTCCTGGAACGCAACTTCACACTGGGGTGTCCACTCATACGACACACCTTTCTTTGTCAGAGTAGTAAGAGGAAGGGCAATCTTTGAGAACCCTTTTACAAACTTGCGATAGTACCCGACAAGTCCAAGGAAGCTCCGCACATCGGCCGCTGACTTCAAGGGCGACCACTCCCTCATGACACGCACTTTGGCCGGATCCACAGTTAGTCCATCTCCACTGATCACATGGCCCAAGAAGCCAACCTCTTGGAGCCAGAAATCGCACTTGCTGAACTTGACAAACAAGACGTGCTCTTTTAGCTTCCTCAGTACCAAGGTCAGATGTTCGACATGCTCTTCCTCTGTCTTTGAGTAGACCAAAATGTCATTGATGAAAACGATGACAAAGATATCTAGATAAGGCTCGAACACTTTGTTCATCAAACTCATGAAAGTTGAAGGGGCATTTGTGAGCCCTAACGACATCACGGTGAACTCGTACAAACTGTACCTTGAGCTAAAAGCCGTTTTCTGAATGTCCTCCTCTTGTATCCTCAATTGATAATACCCCGAGCGTAAATCCAACTTGGAAAACCAATGCGCTCCTACCAATTGGTCGAACAACTCATAGATCCGGGATAGCGGATAGGTGTTCCGTACCGTCAGTTGGTTGAGCTCCCGATAGTCTATGCATAATCGTAAGGTTCCATCCTTTTTCTTAACGAACAGAACAGGGGATCCCCAAGGTGATGAGCTGGGGCGAACAAACCTTGATTCCACCAGCTCTTGCAACTGAACTCTAAACTCTGCGAGTTCCTTCGGGGCCATTCGGTAAGGGGTCCTGGAGACAGGCTTGGCACTCGGTACTAGCTTAATTTGAAAATCCACCTCTCTATGTGAGGGTAATCCTGGCAATTTCTCAGGAAATACCTTGGGAAAGTCCCGTACTACTGCACATCCTTCATATCTATTTTCATCTCTTTCAGTTCAAAACATATCATACAGGCTTCTTCCCCCCTCATGTGAGCTTTCAAGGTCTAAATCGAAGATAATAACAAACGAGGTGCAAATTTTATACCTTGAAAGATGACATCAGTGTCCCCATGTCTCAAGTAAATTCACTTCTCCACACAGTTAATTCTTGCGTAGTTCCAATCCAGCCATGCCAAGCCCAGAATGAGATCGAATTCTGGCATTCTCAAAACTATGGCAGGGGTATCAAAGGTCTTTCCCCCAATGAGTATCTCCAATTCGCACTTGGCGGTTGCGGTCATCTCAGAGCCATCTGGGAGGCGTACTCTTCGAGCAATACCAGTGAAGTATTGCACTCCTTCTAGGTCTTTAATGAAGTCTGTAGACACAAATGAGTGTGAGGCACCGGTATCGAATAACGTATAGGAAGGTTTCCCGCCGACCACCACGGTGCCTAAGTACCAATAGCAATACTCAAAGCTAGATATCTAGTATGTCTGAAGCAACTTAAGGTTAATAATGAAGATGTGATAACTAACTGTAACATACCTGCAATCACCTCTTGAGGGTTCTGCTCTTGTGTCATGTCCAGCGCGAACACCTAATTCCGAGCAGGTCCGGGGTTTCCTCCTCGTGGTCCTCATCCTCGACCACACATATGTCCCAGCCCTCGCAGAGCTGCTGGAGGGAGAGCAAGAGGACCATTCCCAAACAGCTGCGGGCAGTAACGTCGGTTGTGGCCCGGTTGGTTGCATTGGAAGCACACTCGCTCATTCCGCCCCTCGAGTTGTTGAAACTGTTGAAGCTGTGGAGGTGGAGGCAATGCTGACAGCTGTGGAACCGGGTGCTCCATTCTAAAATTCCGGTGGAAATGCCTGCCACCTCTCTGATGTCCTATTCCTCCTCCGTAGTCGTGTCTCCATATATTGCTAGGGCCAACTTCCATCACACCCTCAGCAGGTCTCTTACCACTTCCCAAGTGGTCTTCTTCTAGCCTCTTCGCCATGTCAATTATTTCCACCAAGCTGGAGTCCGCTATAAACAAAAGGGCCTGCCTCAGGGGATCCCGCAACCCTTTGTAGGAGCACTTAGCGTATCCTTTGTCATCCAAGTCATATGAGTCAGCAAATCTCGCGAGATGTTGGAACTCTCGTTGATACTCCGTAACCGACTTCGATCCTTGCTTCAGTTGTAAAAATCTCTCTTCGAGGTCATCTCGAGCAGACGAGGGAATGCAGTGCTATAAAAAGGCTCCTGAGAACTCGCTCCAGCTAATCTCCGTATAAACTCGCCCTTGAAAGGTGGTGCCCATGAGGGATTTCCACCACATCTTGGCGTGCAGTTCCAGGAGTGTCACTACCAGGGTCAAAACCATATTGTTCGGACATCTAATTCCCGCCAGCAGTTCTTGCACGGTGTCGAGCCATTCCTCCATACGCACTACCGACTCTATCCCAAGGTAGGCAGGAGGGGAGAGAGCTCGAAAAGTGCTCAACCAATTGGAGCCCGGAGCTTGTTGTTGTACGGGGGCTTGTTGGGATCTAAAGGCATCCAAGATAGTTGTGAGCGTCTTCCCTAGCTCCGATTGTTGAAACTGTGTAGGTACGGACGGGGCGGGGAAGCCCCCCATTGGCTCAACGTGCACTGGGATCTACAGGTAAAGTACAAACCTAAGGTCAGGTTGGCTAATCTAAAGGTCAAAGTTGGACATACTTAGTGTGAATTATATATGGGCACACCACTGCTTCCGCTAAGTCAGTTTGTCCCCAAACTGACTAATCGAATGGGGGTGGCACCATTGTTGAATGACTTCTTTAGTTCAGGATCGTAGCAAGCTGATATCATTTGTAAGACCCCCCTCACGGAACACAAAACACGGCACGAGGGAAGTCTTATGCCTAGGAACAGCTGCCTTGCAGTAGCGCTAGCACTCAGGCTAACCTGTACTACAAGATGCCTATCCTGCCGGCTATACCCAATATCAACCAATGCCAACCCAACCAAGAATATAAAACAGAAGCCAAATCCACACATAAGTAAATAGTCCAAAGGTACAAAAAATAAAAGAAGCTACAACAAGCTTCTAAAATATCAGATTACGGGTAAAACTTGCCCAAAGGGCTACATCAAGAGTTTCTCAAACTCACATCGGTGACTGACGGTAGCGACGACACCGTCCCTTCAGGCCCTATCGTCCTGGCCTGACTGTCCTGCTGCAAAATCTGCGGTTGCTCTGACTGCGGGGTTTCCCCCTAAAAAGGAAGACGTAGTAACCGTTAGTCATAAAGACTAAGTGGCTATCACATCTGCTCCCCCGACGACTCCTCGGCACCGGGCAGAGAAAAGAACAAGGGTACAATATATATATGAAACAGTAGTACAAATAGGTGGTATAAAGTGAGCAATATCAAGCATATAAGCAACACAATAAATGAGTAAACCATCTACTCTAGCAGTTCTATCATCTACAACAGAATATGAAAATATAAAGCTACAACAGAAAGTAACTCAATTTATATGAATGCCCATACAGACATATAAGTTCAGGATCGACTCAGCAGTAAGTAACTCATCGTATAAGAGTGCCCATACAAACTTATACGATGAGGATCTTGTGTATGTAATGTAATGTAATGCCATGAATGCAATGCAATGACTCACCCATGATCACACACATGCAATTGCTATGTCGACACAGACTTGTAGTTCCCACTTTTCGAGCAGGTAGCTAACCTCTCAGGCGTCAACCGTCGTGGCCAGACGGTGATAGTAGAGCGGGCATCTCCACTACTGGCATACATCTACACTAGCTGGCCTAGGCCTCCATACGCCTCAACGCTAAGAACACAACAACGGAGCTCACATGCGTACTACGACTCAGCGGGAGTCTCGGGTAGATGTATACCGAGAACCAAGCCCCGAACTGGCCTATATTGTGACCCGGAAGGAGCCTCGAAAAAAGCACGAGGACCAAGCTCAACCATCCACTTGGCATAGAAGGAGCCCTGGGAATGAGCACCGGGGACCAAACCCAACTGTCCAAAGTCTATCTGTCAACTCCCGTCGGTGCAACGACTGACGAGCCCGTAGACCAGCCACACTATCCTTAACCCAGGATTACGATACCGCATGTCGACTCACACCACATGCAATTTCACATCATCTTGGTACGGAAGAAGCCCCGAGAATGAGCACCGAGGACCAAGCCCAACCATCCACTTACATCTCTTCTCAACATTACCCAACCAGGGCGGTCAAACCCCGCACTTACACCCTTTCACAACCCCGTGCCCCAAGGTACTTAAGGGTTCATTATCAGTGTAAGGGTACTTCACACACCCATCATCTAAAGACCACAACCATTTGTTCGTAACAGTCATTTTCAATTATATTCAGTATGTTCAAGCCAAACTCATAATCATTCAACACATCACCACTATCATGTACATCCTCAATATTTCACATATTTAAATCATTCCTACCACACCAACTCGTCAATCCATTCGTTCTTTAACTTTCACCAAATCATATTGATCAAGTGCACTTTACTACACCATTTGTTCATTAAGGATCTATCTAACAAATATCATTAACATAATTTATCACAACCACTTATAGACTACATCTCAACAAAACATTAACGTTAATGTACTACAATCTCTCTACCAACCCAAAGCCGATACAAAACAAACACGAGAATTACACGTGCAAGAATGATTACTGTACAATAACTTCAAACGAGGATTATCGAGGCTACAAGAATCCGTTGAAGACGTTTAACCATTCGTTAGAAAGGTATTTCCAAGGGCTACGCCTTTCGTGTTTAGTCAAAAGCCCAGATGTGGCTGCATTGAGTCTGAAAATGGCCTCGAAGATTGCTGCACGCATAAAATAGATTTCTGCGCGCATCTTAAAGCAGATCAGGCGACATCAGTTCGTCTTCTTCCTTCAACCAAACTTTCAAATAACATCAAGAATTTCTTCTCCCTATTCACCCTCATAAGGCCACTTCTCTTCACGAAACCAGTCCACAAACTGCATTTGAAGTGAGGGAAAGGTTGAAGACTCTAATTCCTAGGACACAAGTCCTAACATGGCCTTTTCCTAGAAATCTTCTTCTCACAAATCAAGACCCTTTTGAGTCGATATCTCTCCTAGAAATAACTAAAGATCTAGCACCAAGGGAGAGGGTAGGAAGCTCACCTTATTTCTGGCATTTCCACCATTTCTAGCCATGAATCTTGTCACCCTTCTTGGCGGCATCTTCTTCTCGTCGGTCGGTGTTAGTTCTTCACAGGAGGAAGATCGGCTCAAACACCTTCTTCCTCTCCAGCAGTTTCCTATAGTGATGGATTGGAAGGAAGACTAGAAACGGCTAGGGTTTTCTCCCCTTTTTATATGGAAAGTTGGGCAACTGCATAGCCACGCGTCGGCCTGTCATTGGACCGCCAATCACTCAGTAAATGAGTCCCTTCGAAACGACGTGGCCGAAAATTTTTCCAAAACCCGAAATTGAACTACACGGGTAGGGACACGTCCGTGTCACTACCCGTGTCCTGCTCGGGTGGAACATGGTTGACGATGTTAGTCGAGCTCTGCTCGACGAATACTCACACACGGGTATGGAGACGCCCGTGTCACTACCCGTGTACTTCTTGGGAAACACGGTCGACAATGTTTGTCGAGCTCTGCTCGACGAATGCACACACGGGTTGGGACACGCCCGTGTCACTACCCGTGTCCTGCTCGGGGAATGTGGTCGACGATGTTAGTCGAGCCCTGCTCGATGAATGAACACACAAGGATAGGGACACGCTCGTGTCAATACCCGTGTCCTGCTCGGGAAACACGATCGATGGTTAGTCGACACACACACGGGTAGTGACACGCCCGTATTACTACCCGTGTCCTGCTCGGGAAACACAACAAGGAATCCAGAACGCTGCCAGAGAGCCACACGGGTATGGACACGCCCGTATCACTACCCATGTCCTACTCTGGACCAACTTCTCCTCCCTTACACAAGTGTAAACCTAGCTGCCAGCACTCCCTGAGCCCAAGTCAGCTCTCCTGACTTAAAAGTGCGCACGAGGGTCCTATCGCGAATTGGGACGTTACACAGATAACTCTTTTTTCAACCCGCCTCTTGAGAGGTCAACCTGCCCCGCTTACTAGTGAGAGCCCGGTTGACGGAACCTTCTCGGGGCTTCAAATCAAAACATATGAATGAAAAGGTTATGACAACACCACACTTATGAAAGAAAATGGTACCACATCGACGAATTCTCATTAATCACTTAACGATAAAAACGTTTCAAGTCATTGCCACTCCAAGTATTTCCTAGAGGGGATCCCTTAGTATTCTGGAGGAAATATCCCCTTGACTTCAGTGCTTCTAGAATTTCAAAGGGCCCTTCTTAGTTGGGATGGAGTTTCCCGATCATCACTGCTTTTCCCGCAGCATCAACTTTCTTGAGCCCAAGTCCCCTTTTACAAATTGTTTAATTCTAATGTGCTTATCAATGTTTCTTGCCATCTTGTGCTTGAATTCTTCCTGGTGAAGGGTTGGAAGTCCGCTAAGCTCCTCTACAAGGTCAAGTGAGAGCCACTGCTCTTCCTCATTTTTCATTCTTCACTCATCATCACCTTCTCCGACTGCAATGAACTGGGAGGATCTTACATGAAACTCCACGGGAAGCACACCCTTAGAGTCATGCAAAAGTTTAAAAGGTGTCTCCTCCGTGGCCGTGTTGGGTGTGGTTATCAAGGCCCAAAGGATCGAGGGAAGTTACTCCACCCAATTACCATTTAGATTTTCCACTTTTTTTTAACCAATTCATAATTACTTTGTTTACAGCTTCCACCTGCTCGTTACTCCTAGGGTAGTGGACTGACGCGAAGCGGAGGTCAATGCCCAATTGGCCGCAAAAGTTGACAAACTTGTCACTAGCAAACTGTGACATATTGTCTATTACTATTGCTAGGGGTAGTCTGTACCAAAAGACTTTCTCCCTTATATGAAATTATTAATGACATGCGAAGTCATTTTGGCCAGTGCCTTTACCTCCAGCTATTTGGAGAAGTAGTCTATCATGACCAGGAGAAACTTCCTCTACCTGCTGGCCTGGTAAAAGGGCCCAGCAGGTCTACCCCCCAAATTGCAAAAGGCCACGATGCTTTGATCTTCTTGAGTCGTTGTTCTAAAAGGAGCTACAACGGCATAAATAGATGGCACTTTTGGCACTTTATTGCGTACTCCACTACATCTTTGCTAATGGTCGGCCAAAAATAACCTTGCTGTAATACCCTCTTCTTTAAGGTCTAACTCCCGGAGTGACTGCCGTATTCCCTTGAGTGGAGCTTCTCCAGGACCCTTGGAACCTCCTCCTCAGAGACACATCTTGACAGGAGTCCTGATAAGGTCTGTTGGGAATATTGTCCTCAAGATTTCTGATTTGAAGAATGCCTCAAGATGACAATAAACATCTTGTATTTGATGTAAGTTTTAGTTTTGTTGTTATAGAGTTAAATAAAGTGCATGAATAATGTAGTGCTAGACTTATGGTCATCCAAACAGGATATTACTTTTGTAATCCATCAAGGAGCAAAACTCATATTGACCTATGACCCAATCATATATTAGACATCTCACTATAATGAGGAAAATCATTAGAGTTAAAAGAATTCAAAGGCAGGAGCTAAAATTTATCTAAGTTAACTAAATGCTTCAAAGAAAATATAGAGTGCATCGACTACATGGCTAAAGAAAAAGTTCGAGTGCATTTGTTTCAAACTAAGTCAATTATCAACTACATCGACTGCATATTTTATATAATTTGTCGACTGCATAGTATAGATGGTCTTATATAATTTGTCGACTATATTGACTACATAATATAAAAGGTCTTATATAATTTGTCGACTATATTGACTACATAATATAAAAGGTCTTATATAATTTGTCGACTGCATTGATTGCATCATATAGAAGGTCTTGTATAATTTGTCGACTACATCAGCTACAGGGTGACAGAAAGTATTCTACAGAGTTAAATGCCTAAGTACTGGGTATTTTCAGTTGAGTCCTTATGATGTTTTATGCCGACTACATATCTGTTACTAGGGCTAAAGGACTTTATCGACTGCAACAATTAAAGTTCACTTAAAGAAGTTTTGCCGGACTGCGTAGTCTAACAGTTCCTTCCTGAGATTAAGCCGCTGATTGCTTAATCAATTTGAATTATTTCAAATTGTAATCTTTGCTGCTGAAATCAAGGCGCTGCTAGAGGAAAAGATATATTCTCATTCAGAATTTTATTTAGGAAAATTGATTAGCCGTTGGAAGTTTCCTTCTCAGGCACCAAGCCTTCTACCGATCCCATGTGCTATAAAAGGGGGACTTGAAAAGGATTCAAAAGCACATACAAGTAATACACAGAGATTTTCACATGCCAATGCTTCAAAGTTTTTTGTGCAAGTAATTAGCAATTCTCAATCATCAAAACCCTCGCAAGTTTTCATCCACTACAAGAAACATAGAGATTTTCTTCCAATGCTAATCTCATCAATATTCTTTCTGAAGAATTTATCTCTCTGTCAAAGTGTTCTTGATCCAGCCACATTTTTTTTAAGCCAATATACTCAAGTGCTGATCAAGGAAGAAGAAGAAGCCTACTAAGTGCTTCTATTTGAAGACTCAAGGCTTTTCTGATTGAGTCAACCTCTTGTAAAACTCTTTTATATCTATAGGATCCTTATGATTTGAGTTGTAGGATCTCTAAAAATATCTGAGTGTAGATCTCTAGCTGTAGAGATTAAGGTAGGGTTGTGTCTGGCCTGAGTTGTAGGATCTGTAAAAAGATTTGAGTGTAGATCTCTAGCTGTAGAGATTGAGCTAGATTTGTGTTTATCCTAACTATAAGATCTATGAAAGGATCCGAGCTATAAGATATTGTGATAGAAGATTTGAGTGATAGGACCTATGTGCAATGGTCTGAGGTAGGGGACTACTATCCCTGAGTTGTAAGATCTATGGATCTGAGATAGTTTGGACTAAGTAAGCTCTCTGCTAGATAGGTGAAGGCGAAAAGTGGATTGTGGGAACCAAAAATTGATCCTAATGAGAGTTCGGACCTAAGGGAGTAGCTGCCACCTACTTCTCCCGAACTTCACCCCCTGACTAGCCGCTTGAAATTAAAAAACTGATCCTAGTCTACAACACGGAGGTCCCTCCTCTAACCCGGAAGATCCCAGAGCACTTCCCCTTCTTAGTCAATGCTGAGCTAAGGATACCTCAGAGAGCATTATAAGACCTAAGAATGAGAAAAAGGCTTGCCCTCTGAGGTACCCCTGTGAGTTTATTTATAGATTTCTGAGTTGGGTCTGCCAATAGCATATCTCCGCTATCCTAAAAGGCTATATGCAGCCCAACTGGGTCTGCCAACAACGTAACTCCACTGTTCGGAGGAGCTAAATGCAGACCTCTAAGGGTATCCAGGTAATTTTGCCTCTGAAACCTACTGGGCGAATAATCCATGAAGGCACCACTCACCTAAAGGGGGCAAGTGCTGGATGAACCCGACACTCTCCTCCACAGCTCTCCTAAAAGGCGGATGCAGGAGCCTTTCCTTCCTGCTATTCACTTATATTAGTGAGAGCACTTCCGCCAGCTTTGGGAGGGAGCCCTTTGCTCCCTCTAAGTGAGTGCGGGTCTGCATGCCCCACTCACCTACTTGGACACTTGGGCCTGAAAGTCTTACAAAGCCTTGAGCCTTACCGGAGGAACCCACTCAGCGAATATGGGGTTGTACATAGATGTACCCACAATTGGGGAACCAATATAAATTTTGGTTTCCTATGTTGTGTTGTGTTTTGCTTGTAATGTTTTATTATCCTGTCGTGCTCAAACCAAGAAAATCATAAAAATGCCTAAAATAAGTAAAAAACCTATTTACCCCCTCTAGGCGAGTAACAATCGTTATCTTTCTAGTGGTATCTGTAACACCCCTATCCGTCGCATAGCATATAGCAGTAGGTCCGGCCGGGGCCCGACGCCATATACTACGGACAGACCAGTTGGTTACGCGTTGAAACCATTCAACCAATCAATCATGTCGTCCTACACAACACCTAGCAGAAGCAATTTATTAGGTTGCAAAAGAAATAAGAACCCAGGCACAACAGTATGAATGTCCACTACAAACTCAGGAATGTATACATACACCAAAAGAGAAATGGCCTTAAGGCCTTACACTGTTCACTTAACAAAAGTAGTGTTTTCATACTTCGGCTCGCATGCCGGCCATACATGAAAAACGGGAAGGAAACATAAGCAATTAGGCCTTCGAGGGCCGGCACAGCAACAAGGGCTTTAGCCCACTATTTCCCGCTCTGCTCCGCAGCACCTGCAAGCCACAAACCACCGCCCGGTGGCAAACAATAGCAACGGTCAGCAATGCTGACCAAATTATAACGATCCCGCCCCCACACTCGGGGCGGCAATGCTCTTTCCCTGCACTTTATTAGCATAGGCAATTATATAAAGTATTTGCACTTCACCACAGGCATGGGCTCGCACGGCCACACACCCCGTGCACTCAGGGCATATTCTCGGCGAACCGGCCAACGTCACGTCAATTCAAGCCATAGACGTTCCCAATCCACCACCGCCTCTTGGACTGTCATCCATATGAGCATTTTGCCTTCCTGGCCTTGGTCACGACAATTTAAGCCATAGACCGCCGAAGACCCTCATCCATGCCAACGGTCCTACCGAACGACATAGACCGGGTACGGTTCCGCCTGACCTGTGCTCACACCGCAATGACAATTTAAGCCATATGCGCAGGCCAAGACTCACCGAGTCCCGTTTCCACCATAATAATCACATAACTCGGTTATGTTCACGTTGGCTCCCCGGCCACCGTGTTGGCAAAACCCGCTTTTGCCCAGTTTTCCGGGTGTACCTTGGAGTTAATCTCCAAGGCTCCCTGATGCAATCTACCACGTAGAAAACCCGAAAAATGCCCAAACACCCGGAGTCTTCCCCGGTTCATATGCAATGCAACATCACCGATCCGGCTCTACTTGTCCGGATAGGCTTCACACACAATGCCTATGTCCGTTTTCGCATACGGACTCTACACAAGGGGGACTTTACATATCTACCCCAAGGAACGCTTCAACTCTTCGCTCACTCGCGAGAGAGGGCTTCCTATGCAAAGGAAAAGAGGGCTTCACATGCCCAAGGATGAGAAATCGTTACCCTTGCATTCTTCCGCGACGCCATCGAAAACTATGCGGTTGAAAAGCACCGCAACGGCGTCACCTCCGCAGATCTGGACTCGGATCACGATTCGGAGCTCCGAAGCTCCTCCAGCGGCCGGATCTTGGTCTCCTCCTCCAAACTTGCTCTCCCCTCTCTCTAAAACTTAGAGAGAGATTTACTTGGATGGAATGAGGGATTCTAACCCTAAAACCCAGCTAAAACCTCTCAGGAACAGCCCCCCACCGTTGGATCTAAAGCCAAGGAAACGAACAGCCAGGATTAGATCTGAAATCACAAAAACTGGGCCGAACACGGGTTCACACACGGCCATGTGCCTGGCCATGTAGCTCATTCGCCGTCTCGACCAAAATTGAAAACCAGCAACACGGCATGTGACACGGCCTCCGACACGCCCGTGTCACCTGCGACACGCCCGTGTCGGGACCCGTGTCATGCCCCCCGTGTACACTCGGCCAACATTTCGCAGTCAGAGAGGTACACGGCTTGGTGACACGGCATCAGACACGCCCGTGTCAATCTAGACACGCCCGTGTTCGTGCCCGTGTCACTGCCCGTGTATCCCACCGCACAACCCAGGTGTGACACGGCCTGGGACACGCCCGTGTCCTAGGCCGTGTTCCACCACACGACCATCGTCGACCTGAACTGGTTGACTACATGGCCCGAGCTCGACACGCCCGACACGGCCTCCGACACGCCCGTGTCGGGGCCCGTGTCACCTGCACCAAAACCTTGTCTTGGCCAAAATCGATCCCCGCCGCTCCTACAACATTTTGGAGTGTTACAATTCTACCCTCCTTAAAGAATTTCGCCCACGAAATTAATAGAGGAAAAACAGGACTTAATGTAAATCAGTACCTGAGCGGAACAATTCCGGGTACTCCTCCAGCATAGTCTGCTCCCATTCCCAAGAGAGCTCCTCTCGCCCGCAATTATCCCACTGGACCTTAACCATCAGGATCTCCTTGTTACGGAGTCTCTTGACCTCAACCTCTACAATACGAATGGGCTTGACCCTAGTCGTCAACCCCTCGTCCACCGGCACTTGGTCAACCGCGATCACCTGCGAAGGCTCTTGCACCGCCTTCCGCAACACAGAAATGTGGAACACATCATGTAATCCACTTAATTCCTCCGATAGCCTCAAACGGTATGCCGCTTCGCCGACTCGCTCCAGAACCTCAAAAGGTCCAAGGTATCTTGGGCTCAGCTTCTTCAAGCATCTCACCCGCGAAACCCCCTTGAACGGCTTCACTTTAAGATATACCCAATCGCCTACCGTGAACTCCACGTTCCGGTGCTTGGCATTGTAATACTTTGCCTGCCGGTCCTGAGCGATCAACAAGCGCTCCCGAATGATCCGCACTAACGAGGTAGCACTCTCCACCTCCTGCTTCTTGTACAACCTTGCCTCACCCGTTTCAAGCCATGATAACGGCGTGCGACACTTCCTACCATACAGGGCCTCGAAGGGCGCCATTTGTATACTTGCTTGGTAGCTGTTGTTGTACGCGAACTCCACCAAATACAGGTGGTCTTCCCAATGCTTACCGAAATCCAGAACACACATGCGTAGCATGTCCTCCATCGTTCTATTGACCCTCTCGGTCTGCCCGTCCGTCTGCGGATGGAAAGCTGTACTGAACTTTAACTTTGTTCCCAGCATCTGCTGCACCAACCTCCAATCATTTGACGTGAACCGCCCATCGCGATCACTCACAATGCTACGGGGAACACCGTGCAGCCTAACAATATTGTCAACATACAACTTTGCCAATTTCTCCACTGGATCATCCTTCCTATGCGGAATGAAGTGTGACACCTTTGTTAGCCGGTCTACGATCACCCAGATGGCGTCGTTCCCCTTCTGCGACCTTGGCAACCCGTACACAAAGTCCATAGATATATCGTCGAATTTCCACTCCGGTATAGGCAAGGACTTCAGAAATCCTCCCGGCTTTTGGCACTCCGCCTTCACCAAGGCGCATGTTTGGCACTTAGCCACAAACAACGCCACATCTTTCTTAAGCCCCGGCCACCAAAACAGCTTCTTGAGATCACGATACATCTTCGTGCTCTCTGGGTGGATTGAGTACTTGGTATGATGAGCCTCGTACATCAACTCCGCCCGGAGGTTACCCCCACTCGGGACGCACAACCGATGGTCCTTCCTTAATAAACCATCTTCCACCGAGAACTGGGAATTTGACCCATCCAGAGCGGCCTTCATAAGCTCCTTCATGGAGTCATCTAACTCCAATGCCTGCCGAACCTGGTCAGCCAGGTCATACTGCACTTCTGTCCAGTTTAACATTGCTTTGGCGCTCGTCTGCTTGTCAACGCAACAGATCTCAAACTCCTCCAACTCCCATACTAGCCGCTCATCATGCACCGACAACCAGTTGGCTCGGGCGGGAGCCCTGTGGCTCAGCGCATCCGCAACTGCGTTGCCCTTCCCGGGTACATAATGTATTTTGAAGGTGTAGTCCCCTAGGAACTCCATCCACCTCCTCTGCCTCATATTAAGGTCCTTTTGATCCAACAAGTATTTTAGGCTCTTGTGATCGGTGTATATATCGACCCTTACGCCGTAAAGGTAGTGCCTCCACAACTTGAGTGCAAATATCACGGCCGCCAACTCCAAGTCGTGCACCGGATAATTTCTTTCATGCACCTTCAACTGACGCGATCCATACGCTATCACGCTCCCATGCTGCAACAACACGCAGCCCAAGCCACTACCCGAAGCGTCGCTATACACCTTGAAGCCCTCGGTCCCACTCGGCGACCTAAGCACTGGCGCCGTGGTCAACCGCCTCTTCAGCTCCTCAAAAGCTTGCACGCACTCTTGCGTCCACAAGAATCTCTGATCTTTCCTTGTCAACTTCGTGAGAGGTAGCGCTATCCGCGAGAAGTTCTCTACGAAGCGCCTGTAATATCCGGCAAGCCCGAGAAAACTACGGACTTCCGCGACAGAAGACAACGCAGGCCACTCCCGTATCGCAACAATCTTCGCTGGATCCACCGCTATACCTTCCCCACTAATAATATGACCAAGGAACGCTACCGAGGGTAGCCAGAACTCACGCTTGGAGAACTTCGCATACAGCTCATTCCTCCTCAAAGTCTCCAACACCAAAAGCAAGTGCTTGAAGTGATCTTCTTCGCACTGCGAGTACACCAATATATCGTCAATAAAGACGATCACAAAGCGATCCAGGAAATCTCGGAACGTCCTGTTCATCAAGTCCATAAATACTGATGGCGCATTCGTCAGTCCAAACGGCATGACCGTGAACTCGAAATGCCCATACCTCGTACTGAACGCCGTCTTCGGGATATCACACTCCCTAATCCTCAGCTGATAGTACCCCGACTTCAATTCCAACTTGTGTAGGATCTTGTGGCGCCCTTAGAGGGGGGGGGGGGGGGTGAATAAGGGCTCTTTAAAATTTTAACAAACTATTTATAAAATACGAAATTAGATGTAAAGTTTGAGACACACCAATGAAATGAAAATCAAGATTTTATTTCTCCAAAATATATATGTAAAATGATTCCAATAAAGCTTGAAATCAAGGCTTACAACGATAATAGTTTTTAGCTTTTTCACCGGTCCTTCTCCCAAGGACCGGTAGGCTATAGTCAATATCTCCCTAGTTATGACTACTAGCCTCCCCCTAAATCAAACCTATGATCTAGACGTTGCTCACAAGGCGGCGATTTACTCCTAAGCCTCACAAGGACCTAGACACCACACACAAGGCGGTGATTTGCCCCTAAGCCACACACGGACTTAGACACCACACACAAGGTGGTGATTTTCCCTTCCCAATTACAGAGATAGAAAGTGAATATGAAAGTATAATAGTAAAACTTAAAAACTCCCTCAAAATAATGAGCTTTGAAGATGATGGTGGACCGATGAGAAGATCTCCAATCTTGAACGCACGGTCGTATCTTCTTCGCTCTTGAGATTTCAACAGACCAAGGGAGTTCGTCTGGAAACGGAGATGAAGGCTCTGAAAATTCTCTGGGAAAACTAAGCTCTGCACTCTCAATCAATTCCCTGAAATTTGGCCGTATATATATCTTTATGCTATCGCCGGCGTTAGCGTTAACGCCCCGCGATAGTGATAACTCTCCGTTGCTTGACACGTCCCACACGTCGCGCGGACTTTCAGATCTAAGTGGTGAACGTGACGATCGTGGGATATCGCTCGGCGATATCGGTATCGCCTCGCGATATCGTTCAACCGTGACATCGTGTGCGGCATCATGTGGTTCAAGGCTGACGTCAGCAGTAACTGTCCATGTTATCGCCCGCGGTAGCGTTATCTCCAGCGATAGTGTGACTTTCCATTTCTTCAATGCTATGCTCAGCCATTCCTTAGTACTTAAAAAACCTGTTATCCCTGCACATTTAAAACACATACCAAGATCAAATACATCCGGGATTTGTTATTCTCAAACTAAGAAGTGCGGAACGCATGCTTCAACAATCTCCCCCTTTTGATAATAACAAATCCCCTGAGAAAGAAATTGTGTGAGACCAGTAGAATGTGAAACAATTCAGATAATCATTATGAATCAAAGTGTACAAATAGTTATAATAAACTCCCCCTATAATACACACGAGTTTCTCCCCCTATAATCTCCCCCTATTTAAAAGATCTCCTCCTAAATGTTTTACTCAATTTATTTCGTACTTAATCTCCCCCTTTTGGTATTAGCAAAAGTCGGTGGAGACAAACAAAAAAAATAGCGAGGTGCAAAATGCGGAAGCTTAAAGAAATGAGAGTAGAATTTGGTTATATGAGGAGTATGAGAACAACATTAACAGCCATGGAATAGTATTACCATAAAATTTGGAATTTTATCAGAAAAATTATTTGTTGTGTAGAAAATTAATTTAAGAGTTAAATTTAAACATTGAAAATTTGTCAGGTCAAGATAGCAAAAGCATTAGAAACGATGAAATAGAAGAGAAAGACTATGTCCGGTCCAATTCTCATGAGAAGAAATTTTATAAATGATAATGATGTGTACATGTGAAGAGTGATTTAGTATACATATTCCTTAAGAAATAATGTTACATGAAGGTTTGCAATATACTAATACATGAAGCTAATATCTTTACATAAATAACTTCATATCATAAAGATTTAAAAAATTGGCCAAGTTTGTTTGCACAAGACACTTTACAATCCTTTTCAAGGTACTCAACCTCACAATGCTCATTAAGACTTATCAGGAGGGTGAGTAGAGCTTGATTGGAGTATCCTAGTCAGTTTTATTTTTTTTCATTCATTTTTGTTTGTTTAGAAACTTTGACTTAGGACTCCGAATTCACTTGTATTGCAAACATAAAAAATATTTTTCTCAGAATGGCCATCAGTTTTGAAAACCAATATGAATGAAGCATAAATTAAAGTTGTAGCGTTGTATTCGAATCGTTGAAACAAACCAAGAACATGTAATAAGAAACTTAAGTATGTGTAACTATCACCCCGTGTCAGTGGAAGCACATTATCAAACATAAAATATTACTCATACTTAGAGGCATGCGGAAACAAGTCTATGCAAGTTCTAGTCATCAAAGGTATAGAAAGATATCGAGAGAAAGACAAATGAAAAAAATGTTTAAAGAACTTATAAATTAATTATCACACATGTAATAGGTAACGTATCCTGATAATCATCCAAAAATTTACAGTAACACTAGAAGCAAGGTTGTTGAAAAGGTGTCAGAATATTAGAGAGTTGTGGCTTAAAAATGCACTATCGCCAGCGGTAGCGATACCGCGCGGCGATAGCGTTTTTGTTAGAAAATTCGAAAACAACGGATAGGGCTGACACATCTCCTCCTTTTTTCGACCCTGGACTGTTTGGCATCGTATTCTTCAGCGGAAACCCTCAAGAACTCCAAAAAGTAAGGTTAGATCCCTCTTAATGGTTAGATTTACAGTACTGTCGCCTATGCCATAATTCTAACTCATCATTTTTTGATAAAAACATTTTAAAGTTGAATTTGAAAAGTCATGAAATTTAATCATATATACGTTATGACCTCTAGGTGCGGTAAAAACTATTTCATTTGTTTTTGAATCAAGAATTTTGCACAAATTTGTAGAAGATTCAAACAAACTATTTTAACCCTCATCACACAATTGGCTAATAGAAATCAAATTATGTTTTAAGCCTTCTACAAACAAAACATTTAATTGAAAAACTTTTGTTACCCACAACACCGATGCCGATGATCTTTTTTTTTTCATTATATCCAAATGTTACAACTTCTCCTTTCTTCAACTCCAGGCTAAGGAACTTCTCTTTATTACCTGTCATGTGCTTTGAACAACTCGAGTCCAAGTACCACACGTCTTCTTTGTCCTTCGCCTGCCAATCACACCTAGAAAGAGGATGTGAGTAAAGATCTGGCTACCCAAGTGGTTCCACCCATAGTATAGGTAGAAGCCTTAGACATCCAGATTTGCTTAATTTTACTTTTTCCTTTCTTCCAGCACGAGTCCGTGGTGTGACCAAATCTATTGCATTTGGCACATGTAATATAATGAGAAGAATATAACTTCTCTGGACTTTTACTGTAAGAATACGTAGCATCATTTAACTTATTATTATCAGAAATTTTAAAATTCATTTTTCTGGACTTTTCGCTATCGCCGGCGGTAGTGGTTATCGCCGGGCGATAGTTTCCTGTCGTGTATCCGAGTCCAAATCTTCCAGATCCGTGACATTGGTAACCTAAGATCATATCCAGTGATCTTTGGCCCAATCCAAACTTTTTCATGGCTAGTGTTAAGTCATGAATCTGGTTCCTCATTTCAGTATTCTCGGATACTAGATTTACACATCTACGTTCAAAAGCTTTCTTTCCTTCATGGACTTTGGAAATAAAAGTTTTCAGATCTCTCTCTAAAATCTCATTCTTTTTTGTGAGAATTTTTATTTTTGAATGAGATTTGGAAAGAGATTCTTCAAGCTCTTTTATTCTTCCCAAAGAGTGATCACACTCTTGGCAAGAGACTTTCTCTTTTCCAATAGTCTTAATTTCATTTAACAATTTTTTATTTTCTTTAATTAAAACTTTATTTTCAGTTTTAAGAAGATCATTATCTTTTAAATTTTTTTCAAAACATTTGCAAGTCTTTAAAAATTCAGAAAATAATTCATCATAAGTTGGAGGAGTTACCTCAGTGTCGCTTTGGACACTGCACTCGTCATCAGATATGACGCTCTTTCCCATTAGGCACATATTGGCCTCCTCTTCCTCGCTTGAGCTTGAACTGCTTGCATCCTCAGAAGTAGTATCATCCCATGTTTCAGCTTTCATGACCTTCTTCTTCCCTTTGTGCTTCTTTTCTTTAAGTTCTTTCAAGTACTTTGGACACTTGCTTCGAATGTGTCCTAACTTCCTGCAGTGATAGCACTCCGGTGGGGGTCTCTCTTCCTCCTCATCGTCATCCTTTTGTTTTTTTCTTTCTAACCGTCTCCTTCTTAAAATATTTTTTAAAAGTATTTCTTCTCTCCGGATTTCTCATAATTTTTTAAAATTTTTTAACAAAAAGACTTTCCTCATCCTCTTCTTCCTCCTCAGAGTTACTATCTTCCTCTTTCTTAGATCTTAGAGCCAACCCCTTCTTCTTTGGCTCCATATACTCTTGTTGTTGAATTTTTAATTCAACTTCATGAGTTTTTAAGTTCCCAATCAGGCTTTCAATATTAAGAGACTTAAGATCGTGAGATTCAGAAATAGCCGTTACTTTGGGATTAAATTTAGGGGGAAGAGATCTAAGAAGTTTTCTCACCAAGTCACCATTTGAGAAATTTTTTCCAAGCACTTTTGAGTCATTTACTATCTTGGTGAATCTGGTGTATATTGAATCTATGTCCTCATCCACTTCCATCCTAAACTTTTCAAATTCCGACTCCAGTTGAAACAGCTTCGAGTCCTTCACCTGCGAGGTACCTTCATGAGTAACTTCAAGTAAATTCCAAATTTTATAAGCATTATTGCAAGCACAAGTTCTATTAAATTCAGTTCTATCTAATGCACAAAATAACGCATTCATGGCTTTAGCATTATTTTTGCACCTTAGCTTATCCTGATCATCCCATTTATCTTTTGGTTTTTCCATTTCTACATCTCCTACTGTATAAGTGGGATGAGCATAATTAGTCTCTACCATATTCCAAACTTCAATGTCAAGAGAAATAAGAAAACATTTCATCCTAGTTTTCCAGTAATTATAGTCAGATCCAGTAAATAGCGGAGGTCTACTAATTCCTTGCCCCTCAGAGAAAGCATGGTCATGCTGCGCCATAATTCCTGGTGGTGAAACCGTATTAGGAATAACCTGCTCTGATACCACTTGTAGGATCTTGTGGCGCCCTTAGAGGGGGGGGGGGGGGGTGAATAAGGGCTCTTTAAAATTTTAACAAACTATTTATAAAATACGAAATTAGATGTAAAGTTTGAGACACACTAATGAAATGAAAATCAAGATTTTATTTCTCCAAAATATATATGTAAAATGATTCCAATAAAGCTTGAAATCAAGGCTTATAACGATAATAGTTTTTAGCTTTTTCACCAGTCCTTCTCCCAAGGACCGGTAGGCTATAGTCAATATCTCCCTAGTTATGACTACTAGCCTCCCCCTAAATCAAACCTATGATCTAGACGCTGCTCACAAGGCGGCGATTTACTCCTAAGCCTCACAAGGACCTAGACACCACACACAAGGCGGTGATTTGCCCCTAAGCCACACACAGACTTAGACACCACACACAAGGTGGTGATTTTCCCTTCCCAATTACAGAGATAGAAAGTGAATATGAAAGTATAATAGTAAAACTTAAAAACTCCCTCAAAATAATGAGCTTTGAAGATGATGGTGGACCGATGAGAAGATCTCCAATCTTGAACGCGCGGTCGTATCTTCTTCGCTCTTGAGATTTCAACGGACCAAGGGAGTTCGTTTGGAAACGGAGATGAAGGCTCTGAATTCTCTGGGAAAACTAAGCTCTGCACTCTCAATCAATTCCCTGAAATTTGGCCATATATATATCTTTATGCTATCGCCGGCGTTAGCGTTAACGCCCCACGATAGTGATAACTCTCCGTTGCTTGACACGTGGCACACGTCGCACGGACTTTCAGATCTGAGTGGTGAACGTGACGATCGTGGGATATCGCTCGGCGATATCGGTATCGCCTCGCGATATCGTTCAACCGTGACATCGTGTACGGCATCATGTGGTTCAAGGCTGACGTCAGCAGTAACTGTCCATGTTATCGCCCGCGGTAGCGTTATCGCCAGCGATAGTGTGACTTTCCATTTCTTCAATGCTATGCTCAGCCATTCCTTAGTACTTAAAAAACCTGTTATCCCTGCACATTTAAAACACATACCAAGATCAAATACATCCGGGATTTGTTATTCTCAAACTAAGAAGTGCGGAACGCATGCTCCAACAACTTGGAGTATACCGACGATCCGACTAACTGATCAAAGAGATCATCAATCCTCGGGATCGGGTACTTATTCTTTTCCGTCAGCTTGTTCAACTCTCTGTAGTCGATACACAGCCGCATACTCCCGTCCTTCTTCTTAACGAAGAGGACCGGTGCGCTCCAAGGCGACGAGCTTGGACGCACATAGCCTTGCTCCATCAGCTCCTCTAGCTGAACTTTCAACTCCGCCATCTCCTTAGGCGCCAACCTATACGGAGCACGTGACGCCGGTTTGGCCCCCGGCACGAGCTCGATGGTGAAATCAATCTCCCGCTGCGGTGGGGCTCCGGGAAGACTATCCGGGAACACATCGGGGTATTCGCAAACCACAGGAATGCTATCCAACGTGGACTTTGGCTCCACAGCCCCCACTATTACGAAGAACAGCTCTGCACCAGCACGAACTGCCTTTACCACCTGAAGAGCAGACATCAGCGTCTTGCTCAACCCCCTGAGTCCCTCGAATGTAGTCTACCGCCCTACACCCAGCTTGACCTCCTTCCGGTCGCAGTCAATCCAAGCCTTCTGCTCTGACAGCCAATCCATTCCAAATATAACGTTGAACTCTACTAACGGCAGTAATGACGCTAGCAAGTCGAACTCTTGGCTACCTATGTGAACCTTCACGGCGCACACTCTGTCCGCACGCATCGAGCACCCATTCGATAGTAGCACATCCAACTTGTCCTTCGCCATCGAAGAAGGGACTCCGACGCGCGATATAAAGCTTTCAGACAAGAAGGAGTGTGAAGCTCCCGTATCGAATAGTGCCCGTGCCGGACTATCACTAATCACAACAAAGCCTATACAAACAATATTAGGCTAACAAGCAATAGACAACAGTATATAAAGCTAACCTGCTATAAATTAACTCGTACCTGTCACCACGTCAGCTTGTTTGATGGCCTCCTGCTGGCCCAAGTTATAGACTCTAGGCTGAGTCGGAGCATAGTGGGACGCGGTCGACTCCACCGCTTTGCCCTTCTCCTCGTAGGTAGCTCCTTGTTTCCTTTCGGACTTTGAGCGTCCACTCCAGCAATCACGGGCAAAGTGCCCCGACTTTCCACACGTGAAACAAGCGCCCGGGGTTCGATTGGTAGTTGCCCCCGTGAAGGATCAAGCGCATACCCAACTGCACCAAAAGCCCGGACGGTTGGAGAGGGCGCTACTTAATTTTTTATATAAGTAGCAGAGCGCCACGGGTCAAGTGAAGGAACGCCGGACCCAACAATCCCCCCCGGCGTCCAGCACAACCCGTCGGCTCAGAGGTGGGGTTACCACATGGCCCACACGGCTCAGAGGTGGGGTTACCACATGTCCACGGTTGCCTGACCCACCGGACCCACACAGGTAGAAGGGAAAAATCAGGATTTAATAGCGCCCCCCCGGTCTTGAACCCGTGAGCTCCTTTGATACCAATTGAAGGATCAAGCGCATACCCAACTGCACCAAAAGCCCGGACTGTTGGAGAGGGCGCTACTTAATTTTTTATATAAGTAGCAGAGCGCCACGGGTCAAGTGAAGGAACGCCGGACCCAACAATCCCCCCCGGCGTCCAGCACAACCCGTCGGCTCAGAGGTGGGGTTACCACATGGCCCACATGGCTCAGAGGTGGGGTTACCACATGTCCACGGTTGCCTGACCCACCGGACCCACACAGGTAGAAGGGAAAAATCAGGATTTAATAGCGCCCCCCCGGTCTTGAACCCGTGACCTCCTCTGATACCAATTGAAGGATCAAGCGCATACCCAACTGCACCAAAAGCCCGGACTGTTGGAGAGGGCGCTACTTAATTTTTTATATAAGTAGCAGAGCGCCAGGGGTCAAGTGAAGGAACGCCGGACCCAACACCCCGAGGCACCTGAAGAAGCTGGACCCGACGTCTTAGCTTTCTTATAGAATCTGCGGTAACCCGACTTCGACGTAGTCGGTGCCTTGAACTCCGCTTTCTTACTACCGGATTCCTTCTTCGCTTGGACATTCTTCATGTCCTTCTCCAAGGACCGGGCCGAACTGACCAGGGTCATGAAACCCTGCGCCTTGGGCCCCGACAGTAGCAACCTTAACTCGTCTCTTAGCCCTTCATAGAAGCGGCTCGTCTTGCGCTCCTCGTCTGCGAAGGTAGCGCCGGCATATCTCCCCAACCGAGTAAACTCGTGGAGGTACTCATCAACGGTGCAATCCCCTTGCACCAACTTCTGAAATTCACTTTCTAGCGCAATTCTCTGCGCCGAGGGGAGGTATCGAGCCATGAATAGTCTCGCAAACTCCTCCATCGAAACTTCGGCCAATGGCCTTCCCCGCAACTGATGTAGCTCTAGGCCTTCCCACCATAGTCTTGCGTCCCCATCCAAAAGGAACGTCGCTATAGTGGTCTTCTGCCACTCTTCCGTTTCCGTCGCAGTCATCACCCTGTTGACCCTTGAGAGCCAATCCTCTGCTTGGGTCGGGGTTTCTGTCCCCGTGAATATCGGTGGATGAAAGCCCATCACGTGCTTCAGTTGTCTTTCAGTTGCTCTCCGAGGCAACTCTGGCTCCAAAACTGCTTGCTCGACCCTCCTTCGCTCTGCCGTCTGAAGCGGTACTTGCTCCACAGCAGGAGCAGGCTGCTGCACCTGCCTTGCAGGCTGCGCATTGATCATTGCCATGACCGCTTCTGCCACCAACCTAATGGTCTCGGCAGACGGAGGTGTTGCAGGCGCATCGCTTGGCGCACTGCTCGCCTCAGAACCTGGCCGTTCAGACGGCCCAGCACCACTCCCGGTCACCTATAATCGTGCAAAACACCGATAAGCGACCATAAATTACTGCAAACAGCAATTATAGGAACACGCAGGTTCCTCAAACATGTGTATTTTCATTCCTAAGTGGACATTCATGGATTCTTTTCATGTTATAACGATGACGCACACATGTGCTCACCACCCCTTAAAGTGAATTCGTCCACGAATTCATTTAAGCTTGACCGAAACCAGAAGTCTGATACCAATTTGTAACACCCCTATCCGTCGCATAGCATATAGCAGTAGGTCCGGCCGGGGCCCGACGCCGTATACTACGGACAGACCGGTTGGTTACGCGTTGAAACCATTCAACCAATCAATCATGTCGTCCTACACAACACCTAGCGGAAGCAATTTATTAGGTTGCAAAAGAAATAAGAACCCAGCCACAACAACATGAATGTCCACTACAAACTAAGGAATGTATACATACACCAAAAGAGAAATAGCCTTAAGGCCTTACACTGTTCACTTAACAAAAGTAGTGTTTTCATACTTCGGCTCGCAGGCCGGCCATACATGAAAAACGGGAAGGAAACATAAGCAATTAGGCCTTCGAGGGCCGGCACAGCAACAAGGACTTTAGCCCGCTATTTCCCGCTCTGCTCCGCAGCACCTGCAAGCCACAAACCACCGCCCGGTGGCAAACAATAGCAACGGTCAGCAATGCTGACCAAATTATAACGATCCCGCCCCCACACTCGGGGCAGCAATTCTCTTTCCCTGCACTTTATTAGTATAGGCAATTATATAAAGTATTTGCACTTCACCACAGGCGTAGGCTCGCACGGCCACACACCCCGTGCACTCAGGGCACATTCTCGGCGAACCGGCCAACGTCACGTCAATTCAAGCCATAGACGTTCCCAATCCACCACCGCCTCTTGGACAGTCATCCATATGAGCATTTTGCCTTCCTGGCCTTGGTCACGACAATTTAAGCCATAGACCGCCGAAGACCCTCATCCATGCCAACGGTCCTACCGAACGATATAGACCGGGTACGGTTCCGCCTGACCCGTGCTCACACCGCAATGACAATTTAATCCATATGCACAGGCCAAGACTCACCGAGTCCCGTTTCTACCATAATAATCACATAACCCGGTTATGTTCACGTTGGCTCCCCGACCACCGTGTTGGCAAAACCCGCTTTTGCCCAGTTTTCCGGGTGCACCTTGGAGTTAATCTCCAAGGCTCCCTGATGCAATCTACCACGTAGAAAACCCGAAAAATGCCCAAACACCCGGAGTCTTCCCCGGTTCATATGCAATGCAACATCACCGATCCGGCTCTACTTGTCCGGATAGGCTTCACACACAATGCCTATGTCCGTTTTCGCATACGGACTCTACACAAGGGGGACTTTACATATCTACCCCAAGGAACGCTCCAACTCTTCGCTCACTCGCGAGAGAGGGCTTCCTATGCAAAGGAAAAGAGGGCTTCACATGCCCAAGGATGAGAAATCGTTACCCTTGCGTTCTTCCGCGGTGCCATCGAAAACTATGCGGTTGAAAAGCACCGCAACGGCTTCACCTCCGCGGATCTGGACTCGGATCGCGATTCGGAGCTCCGAAGCTCCTCCGGCGGCCGGATCTTGGTCTCCTCCTCCAAACTTGCTCTCCCCTCTCTCTAAAACTTAGAGAGAGATTTACTTGGATGGAATGAGGGATTCTAACCCTAAAACCCAGCTAAAACCTCTCAGGAACAGCCCCCCACCGTTGGATCCAAAGCCAAGGAAACGAACGGCCAGGATTAGATCTGAAATCACAAAAACTGGGCCGAACACGGGTTCACACACGGCCATGTGCCTGGCCGTGTAGCTCATTCGCCGTCTCGACCAAAATTGAAAACCAGCAACACGGCATGTGACACGACCTCCGACACGCCCGTGTCACCTGCGACATGCCCGTGTCGGGACCCGTGTCACTCCCCCCGTGTGCACTCGGCCAACATTTCGTAGTCAGAGAGATACACGGCTTGGTGACACGGCATCAGACACGCCCGTGTCAATCTAGACACGCCCGTGTTCGTGCCCGTGTCACTGCCCGTGTATCCCACCGCACAGCCCAGGTGTGACACGGCCTGGGACACGGTCCTAGGCCGTGTTCCACCACACGACCATCGTCGACCTGAACTGGTCGACTACACGGCCCGAGCTCGACACGCCCGACACGGCCTCCGACACGCCCGTGTCGGGGCCCGTGTCACCTGCACCAAAACCTTGTCTTGGCCAAAATCGATCCCCGCCGCTCCTACAACATTTTGGGGTGTTACAGTATCAAAGTGAGGTTGTTCAAAAAGTCTTAACAACTGAACAAGATCTTAAAACATTGAGACATCTACAACACTATGGGTTCTAGAGAAAGTTATAAAGAATTGAGTTCCATGAAACTTCCTATCTGTAGGAAGGAAAATTTTGGTATATGAAAACAAAGGGTTAAGCTCTTCATGGTGGCATCAAACCCTATGATTTACACCACCATTGAGGAGGGACCTTATATCCCTATGACAGTCTTATCCATTGATGCAAATGTGAAAGTCCCAAAGAAACTTTCAAAAAATGACAAAGGATGAAGTCACTACTAGAAAACTGACTTTTAGCCACGGCAGATTGCCGTGGCTAAAAGTCCAAAACCGTGGCTAAAGACTTTTAGCCACGGTCTACCCACGAAAAATGAGCGTGGGCAATGCGAGCGTGGCTAAAAGTCCAAACCGTGGCTAAAAGTCCAAAACCATGGCTAATACTGGACTTTTAGCCACGGTTTGATTGTCGTGGCTAAAGGGCCTCATAACATAAAAATTCAGGCCGGCCCGCCGCCGCCGCCGCCGCCGCCCGGCCGCCGCCGCCGCCCGGCCGCCGCCGCCGCCGCCCGGCCGCCGCCGCCGCCGCCCGGCCGCCGCCGCCGCCCGGCCGCCGCCGCCGCCACCGCCCGGCCGCCGCCAAATTTATTTCAAATACTAATTGAAATAAATTCCTTATAAACCCAAAATTTCATTTTGTTTTGGCGGTGTGGGACTAAATATAGCCACGACCTTTTGCCACGGTTCAGGCAAACCGTGGCTAATACTAGACTTTTAGCCACGGTTCAGGCAAACCGTGGCTAAAAGTCCAGTATTAGCCACGGATTAGTCAACCGTGGCTAATACTAGACTCTTAGCCACGGAATAAAAACCGTGGCTAATACTCACTATTAGCCACGATTTTTCCCCCGTGGCAAAAGAAACCGTGGCTAAAAGCCATTTTTCTAGTAGTGAGTCATACTAGATGCCATGGATTAAAGAGCTAAGAACATTATAGTAAGTGCCATTGATGACTCCACATTTCAGAATCTCATTCATTGCCAAATAGCTCAAGAAATTGGGGAGATTTTGATTGTTTACATGAAAGGCATATAAGAATTTAGGGATGATAGGTGTAAAAAGAGCTAAATAAAAAACAAATTTTATTGCTCCAAAAAGATAAAGAATACATACGTATTCCCCCATATTTATAGAAAATAAGGGAGATGAGAGAATACAACAAGAGATATGAGACTAAATAAGTAACCGCATGGCTATGCGGTTTGACACTGTCAAACCTCAACACTATACAAAGAACAGCTGAAGAAGATCACCCAGGGGAAATTGAGGAAAGCCGCTAGACAGCCACTGCTAGCCTCCAAACTGCCACTGCTAGTTGCCTGAATGCAGTTGCAGTTAACACCCAGACCGCTGCTGCAGCTAACCTCTAGACTACTGCTGCGGCTAACCTCCAGACCGCTGCTGCGGTTAACGTCCAGACCACTACTGCCGCGGCTAACCTCCAGACCGCTGCTGCAGCTAACGTCCAGACCATTACTGCGGCTAACCTCCAGACTGTTGCTGCCGCTAACCTCCAGATCGCTGCTGCGACTAACCACCAGACCGCTGCTGCGGCTAACCACCAGACCACTGCTGCGGCTAACCACCAGACCGCTGGTGCGGTAACCACCAGATTTCTATTGCGGCTATCTTTTTGACCGCAGCTGAGGTTCACCACTAGACATCTGAGCCAAACCTCCATACTGTGGAGACTGGCTGACCGCTGCAACTAGATATTAAACCGCCCGGTCTCCTCAAGCTTTAAAACTCCCCCTCAAGCTGGAGCATATATATCTACCATGCCCAGCTTGCTACAAATCTCCCCAAAAGGATTAACTAGTTTGGTGAAGAAATCAGCTAGTTCTCTCTCCGAGGTAACAAACGGTGTGCATATTTGATTCTTCAAAATCTCCTCTCTGATGAAGTTGCAATCTACCTCGATATGATTCATCCTCTCATGAAAGATTGCATTCCTCGAAATATATATGACTGTCTTATTATAACAGAACATTGGTAGAGGATGATCATAAACCTCTCTTAAATCAAACATAAGTGCCCGTAACCACTTCAGCTCACAAGCAGTTAGAGCCATGCTTCTATACTCGGCTTCTGTACTTGACCTGGAAACTATAGCCTGTTTCTTGCTCTTCTAACTAACCAAATTTCATCCAATAAAGGTACAAAACCCTGACGTAGACTTCCTATCTTGCATAGCTAGCATCAGAGTATGCCTCAACCTTCAAATGTCCCCTTTTCTGAAATAGAAGTCCTTTCCCAGGAGCACCTTTCACAAACTCTAGAATATTTATAGCCGACAGTAGATGACACTCCTTAGGAGCTTGCATAAACTAGCTCACTCTTCCCGCTGCATAACAAATATCTGGTCTTATCACTATCAGATAAATGAGTTTTCCCACAAGCCATCTGTATCTGGTGACATCTTCAAGAAGAGGCGAGTCCTCACGCTAGCACTTGTCATCTCCAACAACCATTGGAGATCGAACAGGTATCCCCAAGGAGACCTATCACTTTTAAGAGATCCAAGGCATACTTTCGTTGTGAAAGAACTATGGCACCAGGTTTTTGAGAAATCTCAATTCCCAAAAAATATTTAGGAGATCCCATATCCTTGGTAACAAAATGCTGAAGCAGATACTTTTTTATCATATCCACACCCTTTCTATCATCCCCTGTAAGAAGAATGCCATACACATAAACTGCAAGAATAACAAGACCAGTTGAGGTTTTACAGATGAACAAAGAATGATCTGCAACACTCTGAGCAAACCCAATAACCGAAATAACTTTGTTGAAATTGTCAAACCAAGCCCTGAGACTTTGCTTAAGACCATAAATCACTTTCCGTAGTTTACAATCCTGAGACTCCCCCTGAGCAACATACCCTGGAGGTTGCTCCATATAGACTGTTTCCTGCAAATCACCATAAAGAATTACATTCCTCACATTCAACTAAGACATTTCCCAATCTCTGTTGACAGCCACAAAAAAGAGAACACGGATTGTAGTAATCCTAGCATTAGGAGAGAGAGTATCAAATAAATCCACACCATAAGTTTGAGTAAATTCTTTGGCAATAAGCCGAGCTTTGTAACGATTAATAGTACTATCAGGAAGAAATTTGATTGCAAAGACCCAACGACAACCAACCACATCAGCTCCTGAAGGGGTTGGAACAAGAGTCCAAGTATTAGTGAGAGTTTTCATCTCTTCATCCATAACAGCTTTCCAATAAGGAATAACAAAAACATCTTCATAAGAAGCTGGAAGAACATTTGTCGAGAGAGCAAGTGCAAAGATCTTAGATAAGGGAGATAGCCGCTCATAAGAAACCACATCCTGAAGAGGATGTTGAATGCATGATCGAACACATTTCCTAAGAGCAATTGGAAGATCAAGGTCTATCCAGTCTACAGTATCAATTTCATCCGAAGAAGGAACTACTGGCCCTAGAGCTGTTGGCAGCGACTTAGTAGAAGAATTAGAGACAGTAGTAGAAACAAGAAGAGAAGGAGAAAAAAGAAGTGCAGGATCTGGAAGAGGTACTGACACAAGAGGAAAGGAAGCAGAATCATTAGAAGAAGGAAGAATAAAGGGAGGAGAAAAGAACGGAGCATCCTCAAAGAATGTGACATCTGTAGAAACATACTGTCTCTGGAGAACAAGATCATAACACCTATATCCTTTCTGTGTCGGACAATAACCCAGAAAGATGCACTTAATAGAACGAGGAGAGAGTTTGTCACGAGCAGAAGAAGGAGAGTGGAAAAATGCTGTGCATCCAAATACACGAGGAGGTAAAGGAAACAGAGTCGCATCAGGATACATGATAGAAAATGGAGTCTTGTCATTGAGAATTGAAGACGGAACTCAATTAATGAGAAAACAAGAGAGAAGAACAAAATAACCCCAATAGGACTGGGAAACATGCATATGACTGAGAAGGCTACGAGCCACATTTAGAAGATGATAATTCTTACGTTCAACAATGCCATTCTATTGAGAAATATAAGGATAAGTAGTCTGATGAAAAATGTCATGTTGCAAACAAAACAATTTAAACTGATGAATAAGATATTCCTTAGCATTATCAGTGCGAAGAATTTTAATAGGGGTATCAAATTGTGTATGAATATCATTATAAAATGCAGTAAAAATAGAAAATATTTCAGAGCATTCGTGTAATAAGTACAATCACGTACACCAAGAGAAATCATCAATAAAAATAACAAAATACAAGCTACCCCTACCAATAGTTGGAAGGGGAGCAAGACCCCAAACATCCGAATGAACAAGGTCAAAAGGACGAGAAGAACTGTATTCGTGCTTAGAGGGAAAGGTAGAGCGGTGATGTTTGTCAAATTGATAAACCTCACAATTAAGAGAAGAATCCTCTCGAGGTAAATCAGGCAGAAGCTGATAAAGAATCAGGGGAGGAGGATGCCTAAGGCGAAGATGCCACTGAAGTAAATAAGAGGATGAATAAGCAGAAGCGGTATCAAGGTAACAAGCCACCGCTTGCAGTCCTAGTAACAATCGACTCCATGGAGTAAAGGATCCAAAAAGCACAAGTAGAAGCAGTAAAAACTGATTTACAGTTCAACTATTTGCAAAGAGCAGTGACAAAAAGAAGATTGCACAAAAAACTCGGGACATAAAGAGTGTTCTGAAGCTCAATAGAATGATAACATTCACCATTCCAGACCTACAAACTAGATACAAAGAACCATCCGCAATAAGAACTGGAGGCAACTAGTTAATCTTGTCAAGAGAAGAGAAAATACGAGATTTCCCCGTCATATGATTAGTAGCACCAGAATAAGTGAGCCGCCTTCCTGTAGTAGCCAACTGAGCCGCAGATGAAGTAGCAAGAGAAGAAGAAGGAGATGGAGTTGTCATAGAAAACAACAGCAAACCACACGATTTAACAGAATAAATCACGCTAACAAAGGGCAACGACTAGGCGACCAAGAAGGGCCCAAGTCGAAAAAGAGGAGGTCGCAAAAAGAACACGACCAAGAAAAGAAGGCCGATAGAGAGACTCAAACCACACGGTTGAGGGAGAAGCCGGACAAGAACAGAACGCAGAAAGAGAAGCGGCCACCAAAAAGGAGCAAATAGAAGAGGGAGAAAAGAGACCGCGAGAGTACAAAAGACAACCCACATGAAAAGAAACAAGCCGCGCTAGGAGAAAGCTAGATGCGTGAGAAGATAACCAACCCGCAGGAGCACAGGGGAAAGAAGCCGTACGAACATCCAACGAATCCACGCAAACAAAAAAGAAAGCAAAGAGACAAGTCGCAGGAAAGCGATAAGCAAGGGAGGGCAGGGTATAAAGAAGCAACTTGAGCAGAAGAAGACCAAAAGAAGACTGGAAGCAGTTAGAAAAGCAAACCGCGAGCAAAATGAAGCAAAAGACTGATTAGCTCCGATACCATGTAAAAAGAGCTAAATAAAAGGTAAATTTTATTGCTCTAAAAAGATAAACAATACATAGGTATACCCTCATATTTATAGAAAATGGGGGAGATGAGAGAATATAACAAGAGATGTGAGACTAAATAAGTAACCGCGCGGCTATGCGGTTTAACACTATCAAACCGAAAAACTTTACAAAGAACTGCTGAAGAAGATCACCCAGCGGTAATAGAGGAAGACCGCCAGACTGCCACTGCTAGCCGCCAAACCGCCACTGCTAGTTGCCTGACCGCAACTGCGGTTAACACCCAGACCACTGCTGCGGCTAACCTCCAGATCGCTACTGCGGCTAACCTCCAGACCGGTGCTACGGTTAACCTCCAGACCAGTGCTGCGGCTAACCTTCAGACTGCTGCTGCAGCTAACCTCCAGATCGCTGCTATTGCTAACCTCCACACCGCTGTTGTGGCTAACCACTAGATCGCTGTTGCGGCTAACCACCAAGCCACTGCCACAGCTAACCACCAAACCGCTGTTGAGAATAACCACCAGACCGCTGCTACGGCTATCCTTCTGATCGCTGCTGAGGATCACCACCATACCACTGAGCCAAACCTCCACACCGTGGAGACTAGCTGACTGCTGCGGCTAGATATTAAACCGCCCGGTCTCCTCAAGCTTCATTAATAGGAAATCCTTATTGAATCATGAATACAAAGCCTTTAGGAAAGAGAAGAAGGATAGTATTGCTGATTTCTATGAGAAGTTTTTCAAGATAATGAATGAGCTAAAAGTTTATGGAAGGTACTTCACTAATTATGAACTGAATGAAAAATTCTTAAGATCCCTTAACAAGGAATGAGACATTAAGATTTGTGTTATAAGGTAAATGATAAATCTGGGCAACATACAGCCTCAGAATCTATATGGAAAGCTGTTGTCTCATGAAGTACACTTGAACACCAGGAAGAGTGAGAAGGGATACAATAAGGATACGACAGTTGCTATGAAGGCTGAGAGCTCTAGAAGTGGCAAAGAGAAGGCCTTATCCCCTACTAACAAACCAACTGAGTCAGAGGATTCTGAACCCAGCACCTCTGGAGAAGATCTGTCAGATGGAGATATGGCCTTATTTATAAGGCAGCTGAAGAAGATGTTGAGAAGGAGGAAGCAATCAAATAATAAATCCTCCTCTAACTCTAGAAAGCACTACAACAATTCAGAAAGATCCAAAAAAGATCCCAAGAGGGACATGTATGATACAAAACAGAACAAATATAATTCTAATGGCACCATTTATTTTAGATGCAGAAAGGTAGGTCACATGATTGTTGACGGTCCATCTAAGAGGAAGAACAACCACAGATCTGAAGAGAAGAGATATCACTCAGGGAAGAAATCTGAAAAGACCTTTTTGGATAAGAAAGAAAAGACCTTGAGTGACAATGACTCAAGATCTCCTGAATTTTAAGATGGGGAAGCCTATGTGGGACTGATCGCATTAATAGAAGAACCTGCAACTACTATGACAGGCATCAGGGCCCCATTGTTATCAGCTGAAAGTGACATTGAAGGTGAAGAAGATAACCATGGACTCATAGCTCTGAATGAAGGGGAAGATCAGGATGACTCCTATCCTAATGAGGAACAAATCAAAACTCTATTCTCAGATTCTGATTATGAGACTAGTGCTAAGTCAAAGGTAGACTCATCATCTAATAATAAGGATGACTCTGAATCAGAGGACAAATTTGAAGAACTAGTTGAGAAGTACGGTGCTCTCCTGGAGGCATTGGGGAAGAGCAAAAGCTTGCTAAGAAGCAGGTCGAAGAGCTTGAGCTCCTTAAACCTCTCAAAGCTCAACTTGATGAGAAGATGGATAAGATCTATCAAATGAACTCTAAGATAATCGAGCTCAAGCAAATCATAGATGAGCAAGTTGAATTGTTGATTTAAAAAGAAAGAATCATCAAGAAATTAGGAAGGGAGTTCCTCAATGAGAGAAAGCTGGTGGCTAACTTTTCTAAGCCATAGACCGGCCTTCCAATTATTGACAGCTTTTCTGCCCCATATAGAAGTGGTGTAGGGTATGAGAGAAAGGGAGGAAATAGGAGAAATGCCAAAGGAAAGACACCTATACAATCTACTATTTTTTCAAAAGTTTCTTTTAACATCAAATAGCTATGACCAGGAAAGTGTCTATGGACATTTGAAGAATGAGTGTTCCACTAGTGGAACTAAGGATGTGCATCAAGGAAAGAGTTCCCTTAAGGGAGCTCATGAAGAGATTGAGATGAAAGATTATGGTCCCTTTGTGTTTGGTATCAACACCAACACTAAAGGTAAAGGAAAGACTTATGTATAGAGAACTGCTAAGAAGGGCAAGACAGTGGCTGTGTAGACCAAATTTCACCCTACACAACACTGCATGTCATGCAAAAATTCACATGCAGTATCCTTCAGATGCCCTTCTAGCCATAAGAAGAATAATCCAGTCCCTGCTGAAAGCCTCGAGAGGAAGTATAACTAGTATGAATGCTGGTGATGTGAAAAGATTGACCATTTTGCCATCGATTATTGGTTAAACCCAACTATTTTAAGGGCAACCACTAGCACGCCATCATCCCAACTTAGACTATTACATAATGCACCTCTGTTTGGCAAAAAGCTGAAGCAAGTTTCTAATGCTAACAAGAATCTAGGACTTAACAAGATTTGGGTGCCTAAGTAGAAATAATCTCTTTTTGCAGGAATGTCCAAAGGCTAATAAAATTCCCATCTGGTACTTAGATAGTGGATGTTCCAGGCGCATGAATGGAACAAGAAGTGAAAGTTATTAATTCAAGGTTAGCTAGTCACCTAGAGGGGGGAGGGGGTAAATAGGTCTTTGAAAATTCCTAAGTCTTTTGCAATTTTCTTACTAAGTGTTTAGCTTTCTTTTTAATTTCTTACTAAGGAGTACTTAGAGCTTGTCCTTAGTGCCTGTAATATAAAGGAAGAACAAACAACACAACAAAGTACACAAATATTTATAGTGTTTCCCTAAATGGGGACATCAAATTTCCCTCCCACCTTTCAAACTTATGTTAGACAAGACACAAACTCCTCCAAAATGCTCCTCAGATCTTACACCTTAGGCCCTCAACCTTACACTCAGGTTCTCTTCAGAACCCTACCTCAGAACCACAAAGGTTCCTACCTCAGAGCCCTGCAGTGCTCCTACAACTCAGTGGTCCTCAAACCACTTACCTCAGCCTTATATCTAAGGCCTACAACTCAGGCTTTTCAGCCCTACAACTTCAGGTACAAGGCCCTACTCTCAGAGTGCTGCAGCACTCCTATAGCCCAGTACCCTTTTAGGTACCTACATCAGTGCCCTTCCAGGCACCTACAGCTCAGTGACAAACTTGTCACCTACTTCAGACCAAAAGGCCCTACACTCAGTCTCCTCCAAGACCTACAACTCAATGACACACTTATCACCTACAACTCAGTGACTCAACAGTCACCTACCTCAGGCACTAGGCCCTACTACTCAGGCTGGGAGGACATCCCTACTCTCAGATCCACACTTAGATCCTACCTCAGTACCCTAGTAGGGCACCTACCTCAGTGAATAATTAGTCACCTACAACTCAGGCATAAAAGGCCCTACAGCTAAGATTCAGACAACCTGAATCCTATAGGAAGGTACTCAAGAAGTTGAAATAAATTAAAACACTGACTCTGATAAAAATCTCAGAGTCTACCTTGCTGGACTGAGCAGATATCAGTCCAGCCCTCTTGCTGTAGAAGGAATTAGTCATCTTCTACAACTAACTACTTCTCTATTGCACTGAAGAACAACTATCTGCTATTGAAGGCTGACGGCCCTTCACACAGCTATCTCTTCTTGCTGATTAGATGAATCAACCAACTTGTTCTACATAGAACAACCTTGCTGAACTGGAAAAGCTTCAGCTATCTTTCCTATTCCTGTAGGCTTGCTCTGTTGGACTTGGCTTTCAAGCTCATCAGAGAAGATGAAGTCCAACTGCCTCTATTTTCTGTTACTTGTTCGTTGTCACTTGTTGTTTCCCTAATCCCCTTTTATCTATTCTTTTTATATTTATTGATTTAAATCAACGACACTATTTGAGTGTGGGCCCAACAAAGGATGGTGAGCGCCACCTCCCTCAGAAGAGGACAAACAATAGCTTCCAGCGCTACTATAGCTTTCCCACAACGACATGAAATACTTTGACTTTGTTAACTTTTGGTGACGTCAGCAGTGGTCATCCGATGATACTATAGCTTTCCCGCAACGACATGAAGCACTTTGACTTTGTTGACTTCTGGTGACGTCATTAGTGGTCATCACTTTCTAGACTTAGAAAAATTCCAGAACTCATTGAGCGTTGAGTGATGTTAAGTCACTCAACACATGCTGACTTGACTCTTCATTAGAAGCATTGAGTGAACCGTCTTCACTCAACGCTTCTGGACTTGGAGAATTTCTGCTTGCTTTGTCTCAGCGGTTCCTTCTCAACTGTCTCAACGGTTTCTTCTCAACTGTCTCAATGTTTCCTTCTTCACAGCTGAGACTATCTCCTGTCTCAGCGGTTGTGCTGAGACTAACACTTCTCCAATGCTTTGTATTGAGCTTCTCAACTGTCTCAGCGGTTATACTGAGACTTTCTTCTCAGCTATCTCAGTCCTCTCGATGATTTTGCCTTAGTCAAATTATCCGACTTCCAGCTTACTCTTTTTGTTCACCTGCCCAATCAAGGACAACCTGCATGCATGAACTTAAACACACATCAAATACAACTATGCGTGTATATTATTGACCAGTTTGACTTCTTACAAATTTGGGACATTGGGATCAATAGAACCAACAATCTCCCCCTATTTGAAGAAGTCAAAACTTTGCTTGATCAATAATACAAGTCATTGACATACACAGTATATTCAACACAAAAACTAAAACTTGTGTAACATAATTAGAGTTTGGAAATGTTACCACATTTCCCTAGCCTATGGAGAATTATTTACTCCCCCTGGCATGCTGCCAGTCTCAAGCTGCATTTCTCCTTGGTGAGCTTCCCTTACTATTCTAGTGCTAAAGCAACTCCAACACCACCTGGCTTTGAGCTTTCTGCATCTTGGCTGTATAACACTTGCATCTTGGCTTGGTCAAGTCTTAGTCAGGTCTTGATCAAGTCTATTATCTTCCCCCCTAAATACTCTCTCCCTTTTTGACTTCTGCAATAGGGAGATCTTTGTGGAGTTTTTCTACCCCTATTTGTCTGGGGTTGATCTCCCCACTTTGATTCAATCCCATTGCAGCTGTTGGTCTTGCTCCCCCTCAACAGTTGCACACTAGCTTCATTATCTTGAGGGAGGACTTGTACTACCTGCAAAATAGACAGTACTGCATATTGTTGAAAAGAGAATTGAAGCTACACATGATTCAACATACCTAATTCAAATTTGAAGGTGTTGAAGTTGGCTTCATCTAGTGGCTTAGTGAAGATATCAGTCACTTGCTTGTTTGTGGAGACAAACTCAAGGCTAATATCTTCCCTTTCCATATGTTCTCTAATGAAATGATATCTAATTTCTATATGCTTAGTCCTGCTATGGGAGACAAGGTTCCTAGCTATAGAAATTGCACTAGTAGAATCACAAACGAGTGGAGTTCTACTTATATGAATATTGTAGCCTTGAAGTTGATGCCGGATCCACAACAACTGAGCACAGACACATGTTACATACATGATGTCAGGCCTACTTGCAGTGAGGTAGAGAAGGGAGTCAACTATACCTTTATACAAAGTTGGATCAACAGGTTTCCCTGGATCATCTTTGCCTATAGGCATACTTGAGCTCATGAGAGTTCTTATGGTGGAAGCATTCTCCATACCATATTTCTTGACTAACTCCCTGGTGAACTTTGACTGGGATATGGATAGACCATCATCAGGTTTTCTTACATGGAGTCCTAAGAAGAACTTCAGTTCACCCATACTACCCATCTCAAACTTCCCCTACATAAGTTTTGCAAACTTCCTGTAGAGGTTATCATCAGTAGAGCCAAATATTATGTCATCAACATAAATCTGGACTAGGATGATCTTACCCTTAGATTCCCTTAGGAATAGGGTCTTGTTTATCTTCTCCCTTGAGAATTTGTTCTCAATGAGGAAGGTATACAATGTCTCATACCATGCTCTAGGAGCTTGCTTGAGCCCATATAGAGCTTTCCTAAGTCTATACACATCAGTAGGAGAGTTAGAATCTACAAAACCTGGAGGCTGCTCTACATAGACCTCTTATTTCAAGTCTCCATTCAGGAAGGCTGACTTCACATCCATCTGGAAGACTTTGAATCCCTGGAAGGCTGCAAATGCAAGGAACAGTCTGATGGCTCCAACCTTGCAACTGGGGCAAAAGTCTGATCATAATCAATGCCCTATTCCCGTCCGTACCCCTTGGCCACCACTCTAGCTTTATTCTTTATTATAATGCCATTTTCATCAAGTTTATTTCTGAAAATTCACTTGACTCCAATGACATTATGTCCATTTAGTCTGGGAACCAGCTTCCAGATCTTGCACCTTTTTAACTGGTTCAGTTCTTCTTGCATTGCACTAATCTAGAATTGGTCTTAATTTGTCTCTTCAAATTTCTTAGGCTCTTCTTGTGACAGGAAGCTGGAATAAAGAGCTGTGTTGAAACTCCTGCTTCTAGTTTGTACACCTTGGCTAGCCTCACCTATTATCTGATCTGGAGGATGATCTCTCAGATATCTGACTGTAGGGGGCAGCCTGACTGCTTCTTGCTGAGCTTCATTTTCTTTAGCTAGTTGGTCTTCATCTCCAACTAGACTGTCCTGTGCTTCCTCTAGATAACATCCCTCTCCATATTCTTCTTGCATAGCTGGGTCTTTATTTTTGATGGAGAGCTTTTCCATCATGACTTCTGTACCTGCAGAACTAGGCAAAGAGCATAATCTCTTGTTATTCCCTTGTCAGAGCCTCCAAAGATGACCTTAGGTCCATTCTTTACTGGAGTGAACTCCTTCAACAGCTCCTTTACTCCAGTAATGTGTTTGGAACATCCATTGTCAAAGTACCATTTATGGGAATGAGTACTTGAACTAACCTGAATTTTTTTTTTTATCTCACCTTAGGACCCCAATTTCTATTGGGTCATAGGTTCACATTAGCCTGAAAATAAGCTTGCCTTCCTACAGTATTCCTGACAGGTTGGCTACCTCTGGACACTGGAAGATTATGCCAGCAATCTATAACATAGTGGCCCACTTTGGAACAACACCAACACTCATGAACATTATATCTCCTTTTCTATTTAGGAGCAGCATTTGGCTGGACTGCTCCCTGAACAATGAGAAGATGAGCTTCTGTATATCTCTGATTTCTTTCAGCAGCAATTTGACTGAAGGTAAGTCTTTCAACTGACTGTTTTGGTCTTTTCATAGAGCCACCAGCTGCATGTTTCTTTTCAGCTAACATGCATCTGATAGCATCAAAAATTGCCATTTTAGCCTTGCTAGAAGACTCACCTTGAGTCACTACTTTTGCTGGATGACTCAGATTTCCTGCAGCAGCATTATCCTTGAATTTTGGGGCTGGGGCACCAAAAACAAATGGTCTAGGATGGGAAATTTGATTTTCCTCATGGGCAGCCTTAAGGGCCCTCACATGGCTGTATCTTCCGCGTTGTCTATGGCCACATTGGTTAATACTAGTGGATCTACCATTCTCCCAGTGACCATAACAGCTTTCATGGTCAACCTGTTAGAAGGCAACAAAACTTTCTGAAAAGAAATTGGAGGAAATGAGGCTAGAGGCACAATTGGTGCCTTCCCCTTTCCCTTTCCTTTTGGATTGGGAGGTCTAACAGGTCCCTTAAATCCTAACCCTTTCTTACCCACTTGGGTAAGGAGGGTGTCAATTAAGGGAAGCACAATGCTTGGCTTAGAAAACTTGGCCACCGATAATTTCTCATTTAGGAGATCATCTTTAAGTGTCTGGATAAGTTTCTTATTTGAGATTCTTACCACAGACTACATATCAATGATCCCCTTGAGCTTGGCTGATTGTGCAGCCATATCATTTAAAGCCTTTTCTTGTCCCTCACACTTGCTCCTAAGACTGAGAAGCTCTTTTGCCTATCTCTTGGCAAGGAGCTTGCACTTATTGAATGCTTCAAGAAGTTCTCCATACTTATCAATTATAGAGTTGACATCATCCTCAGAATCTGAGTACCCTTCATCTCTTGATGATTGAGATTCAGAATCTGAGCTAGCCTCATGACTTGAATTAGAAGGCAAAGATTTAGAATTTACCTGAGCTTGTCCATGCTGATCCTGTCTACTCTCTTCATCAGTTATTACCATCAATCCATAGCATTGAACATCTTCCTCTTCATCTTTATCCACCTCTGAGTCACTATCTGAATGTGATAGAGACGCCCTGATCCCTATCCTAGCAGCGAGATATTCTTCAGTAACAACCATTAGCCCAATGTAGGCTCTTCTTCTTCACTGTCTGACCTAGAGGAAGAGTCAGAGTAGGTCTTTTCCTTCTTGGCCACAAGGGACTTCTCTTTCTTCTTCCCCTTATGGTGCTTCTTCACTCCTTAATCTTTCCTCTTCACTGGGTAGTCAGCAACTATATGCCCAAGTTTGCTGCAGTAGTAACAAATAACATTAAAAGAAGTTTGTTTACTAGAGTTAGGTGCATACCTGTCCTCCTTAGAGGATTTACTTCTATGCTGTGAGGAAGAGGAAGGCCTGCTATTCTTCCAATGCTCCTTCTTCATGAATATTTGGAACTGCCTGAAGAAGGTAGCAAAGTCCTCATCAGACATATGGCTGTCTGAGGTGCTGGTCTCTGAGCTCTCAGAATCTAACTCAGCAATTCTCCTGAGTGGAGAGCTCTTCCTTCTGCTCCTGGTTGGGGCATCGACTTTGAAGGCCACGGACTTCTCCTTAGCCTATGACTTACTGCTCTTCTCTTTTTCCTTTCTTGCAGCAAGCTGCATCTCATATGACAGTAGCTTTCAAAACAGGGTTGGAGGAGGAATGTCAGCTAACTTGGCCATTTCCCTAATGACACAAATCTTTGTGTCCCAATCCTTTGTGAGGGACCTGAGAAATTTGTCATTCAGCTCATAGGTGCTGAAGACCCTTCCATATGTTCTCAGTTCATTCACTATTCTTAAAAATCTTTCAAAACTCTCAGCTATGCCATCAGACTTTCCTTGTCTGAAGGCCTCATACTCTTGGTTGAGCATGGATTTTCTGTCATCCCTCACCTACTCTAAGCCCTCCATGAACACAATTAGGCTGTCCCACATCTCCTTAGAGGTCTAACAGTGCACCAGATTTTGGAAGGTTGAATCATCTATTGCACTGACAATAATGTTTTGAGCTCTCTTGTCCATGGAGGCAAGTAGGAGCTCATCTTTGTTCATTTCATCATAAGATTTAGGTGTCTGGACATTGACATCCAGAACTGAGGTCTTCATAGGGATGAAGGGTCCCTCTTTAACTATGATGTATATCCTAGGGTCAACATCTTCCATGAATAACCTAACCCTTTCCTTACAGAGGCCATAGCCTTCCTTTCTATAGATTGGAAGCTTCATGGCCCCCAACTCCTTGTAGTTTACACCAGACCCATACTTATGTCTTATAGCTAACATTGGAGGTATACTCAGATTGTTAGATCTTTCTTTTGAGTAACCTCCCTCTGATACCACTTGAAAGTTATTAATTCAAGGTTAACTAGTCACCTAGAGGGGGGGGGGGGTGAATAGGTCTTTGAAAATTCCGAAGTCTTTTGCAATTTTCTTACTAAGTGTTTAACTTTCTTTTTAATTTTTTCCTAAGGAGATCTTAGAGCTTGTCCTTAATGTCTGCAATATAAAGGAAGAACAAACAACACAGCAAAACACACAGATATTTATAGTGGTTCCCCAAATGGGTACATCCACTTTCCCTCCCACCTTTCTAACTTATGTTAGACAAGACACAAACTCCTCCAAAATGCTTCTTAGAGCTTACACCTCAGGCCTTCAACCTTACACTCAGGTTCTCTTCAGAACCCTACCTAGGTTCTCTTCAGAACCCTACCTCAAAACCACAAAGGTTCCTACCTCAGAGCCCTGTAGTGCTCCTACAGATCAATGATCCTCAAACCACCTACCTCAACCTTATCTCTAAGGCCTACAACTTTGGATTTTCAGCCCTACAACTTCAGGCACAAAGTCCTACTCTAAGAGTGCTGCAGCACTCCTACAGCTCAATACCCTTCCAGGTACCTACCTCAGTGCCTTTCCAGGCACCTACAATTATGCGACAAACTTGTCACCTACCTTAGGCCAAAAGGCGCTACACTTAGTCTCCTCCAAGACCTACAACTCAGTGACACACTTGTCACCTACAGCTCAGTGACTCAACAGTCACCTACCTCAGGCACTCTGCCCTACTACTCAGGATGGGAGGACAACCCTACTCTCCGATCCACACATGGATCCTACCTCAGTACCCCAGCAGGACACCTACCTCAGTGACTAATTAGTCGCCTACAAATCAGGCACAAAAGGCCCTACAACTTAGATTCAGACAACCTGAATCCTACATGAAGTTAATCAAGAAGTTGAATCAAAATAAAACACTGACTATGAGAAAAATCTCAGAATCTACCTTGCTGGTCTGAGTAGATATCAATCTAGCCCTCTTGTTGTAAAAGGAATTAGTCATCTTCTATAACTAACTACTTCTTTGCTGCACTGAAGAACAACTATCTGCTGCTGAAGACTGACGACCCTTCACACAACTATCTCTTCTTGCTGATTAGATGAATCAGCCAACTTGTTCTACACATAACAACCTTGCTGAACTGGAAAAGCTTAAGCTATCTTTCCTTTTCCTGTAGGCTTGCTTAGCTGGACTTGAATTTCAAGCTCATCTGAGAAAATGAAGTCCAGCCGCCTCTATTTTTCGTTACTTATTCGTTGTCACTTGTTGTTGCCCTAATCCCTTTTTCTCCCTTATTTTTATATCCGTTGATTTGAATCAACGACACTATTTGAGTGTGGGACCAGCCAAGGATGGTGAGCGCCACCTCCCTTAGAAGAGGACAACCAGTAGCTTCCGGCGCTACTATAGCTTTCCCACAACGACATGAAATACTTTTACTTTGTTGACTTCTGGTGACGTCAACAGTGGTCATTCGATGCTACTATAGCTTCCCGCAATGACCTGAACCACTTTGACTTTGTTGACTTCTGGTGACGTCAGCAGTGGTTATCACTTTCTGGACTTGGAAAAATTCCAGAACTAATTAAGTGTTGAGTGATGTTAAGTCACTCAACGCATGCTGACTTGGCTCTTCATTAGAAGCGCTGAGTGAACTTGCTTCACTCAACGCTTCTGGACTTGGAGAATTTCTGCTGGCTTTGTCTCAACGGTTCCTTCTCAACTGTCTCTGCGGTTTCTTCTAAACTGTCTCAATGATTCCTTCTTCACAGCTGAGACTATCTTTTGTCTCAGCCGTTGTGCTGAGACCAACACTTCTCTTAACGTTTGCATTGAGCTTCTCAGCTGTCTCAGCGATTATGCTGAGACTTTCTTCTCAGCTGTCTAAGCTGTCTCGACGCTTTTGCCTTAGTCAAATTATCTGACTTCCAGCTTAATCTTTTTGTTCACCTGTCCAATCAAGGACAACTTGCATGCATGAACTTAAGCACACATCAAATACAACTATGTGTGTATGTCATTGACCAGTTTGACTTCTTACAAATCTGGTACATTGGGATCAATAGACCCAACAAGAAGTCTGTTGACAGATTACTCCTCAGTACTAGGTGAGCCAAAATTCATTTTTGGAGGATCAGATAGAGGGAAAACTAAAGGCTATAGTAAGATCTCAAATGACAGTCACCATCACAAGGGTTTCTTATGCAGTAGTATTGCAGTATAATCTGATAGCATGAGTTAACTATGTTATTTTGGCTATGTAATTGTCTTCCACAAGAATGAGTGCTTGATTAAGAAATCTGAAGAGATCATATTAACTGGCACTAGGAGTGAAAATATTTACTGCTTAAATTTCTTATGTGCTAGCTCAAATTCTTCTATATATCTTACGATTGAGAATAGAGAACCTTACTATATGTAATGACACAAGAGACTAGCTCACATCAATTATAAGACTATCAATAAGCTCTTATCAAAAAACTTGGTTAATGACTCCACTAGATGTTTACACTTGCTGTACATAGATCTATTTGGTCATATGCAAATTCATAGCTTAGGAGGGAAAAATCTATACTTTTGTTATTATTGATGATTTCTCAGGTTCATATGAGTGTTCTTTCTTAAACAAAAGTTAGATACCCTAGAAATATTCATCAACTTTATTAGGCAAATTCATAAGGAGATGAGCAGTTCCATTGCAAAAATCAGAAGTGACCATGGAACTAAATTTCAATCAGGAGTCATGACCATGTTATGTAAAAACTTAGGTATCTTTTAGGAGTTTTCCTCTCCTAGAACTCCTCAAAAAATGGAGTTGCAGAGATAAGGAATAGAACCCTTATTGACGCTTGTAGAACTATATTAAGTGACTCTTCACTTCCAAAATATTTCTGGACTGAGGCTGTCAACACAGCTTGCCATGTGCAAAACATGACCTTAATCAACAAGAATCACAATAAGACTCCCTATGAGCTTGTGAAAGACAGAAAACCAACCTTAGCCTACTTCAAAATCTTTGGAAGTTAGTGATATGTTTTAAACAATGTGAAGCATTATCTAACTAAGTTTGCTGAAAATGCCTTTGAGGGCATTTATGGAAGTTAGTGATATGTTTGGATATAGCTCCCATAGTAGAGCATATATGATATAAAATAAAAAAGACCCAAGTTGTAGAAGAATTAATTCATATTGTTTTTTATAAGACCAGCCTGATCTATAAAGGCTGGCCTAGTTCTTCTACTACTGTAGGTATTGAGCAAAGGCCAAAAAAGTTATCCATCAATGAACAAGAAAAGAGAAGCGAGCTAACCTCACTAGATGAACTGATTAAAGATGTAAGATTTTCCAAAGAAGATGTATAGGATGTTGCTGAAAGGACAGCGCATGATGAAACTCAAACTGAACTTGAAGCACAAGAAAATGCAGGAAGACTGCCATCAATAAACAAACATCTAAGGGATCACCCACAAACTCAAATTATTGGTGACTTGGGTCAAGGAGTTCAAACCAGGAGAAGCACAATGAATGAAGTGCTCAACCTGAGGTTTCTCTCTTAGATAGAGCCAAAGAAGTTTGAAGAATCCAACTCTGATCCATCCTAAATCTTGGTTATGCAAGAGAAATTAAACTAGTTTAAGAGATTTAAAGTCTAGAAGCTGGTCCTAAGGTCTTATGACCACAATATCATTTGGACAAAGTGGGTGTTCAGAAACAAGTTAGATGAACAAGGAGTGATAATCAAAAATAAAGCAAGGTTGGTTGTAAAGGTATACATACAAGAATAAGGAATTGGTTTTGACCAAACCATTGCACTAGTGGCCAGATTGGAGGCAATAAGGTTGTTTCTAGCATATGTAGCTCACACAAGATTTAAAATTTATCAAATGGATATGAAGTTTCCTTTCCTCAATGGAGACTTAAAAGAGGAAGTATATGTAGAACAATCTCCTGGTTTTGTTAATTCTTCTCACCCCAGCCATGTTTATTATTTAAGAAAAGCATTATATAGTCTCAAATAGGTACCTAGAGCATGGTATGAGATCCTGTCTAACTTTCTCATTAAAAATTAATTTTCATGAGGAAAAATAGATCAGACATTATTCCTAAGGGAAGTAAAAAACAAGATTCTGATAGTGCAAATATATGTAGATGATATCATCTTTAGATCTACAAATGATAACCTTTGCAAAAGATTTGCTAATCTTATGCAAGGAAAATTTGAAATGAGCAACATGAGAGAGCTGAAATACTTTTTAGGTCTCCAAGTAAAATAATCTGAAAATAAAACCTGAAGATAAAATCTTCATCTCTCAGACTAAGTTCACTAAAAAGCTCATCAAGAAGTTTGGAATGGAGAGTGCAACCTTAATGAGGACTCCAGTGTATCACTGGATAAGGACGAAAAAGGGAAACTTTTTAATGAAATATTATACAGATGTATCATTGGATCCCTATTATATCTTACTGCCAATAGACCAAACATCAAGTCTCAATATGTGTTTGAGCCAGGTATCAAGTGAACCCTAGAGAATATCACTACTCCTTTGTTAGGAAGATTCTAAGATACCTTAAGAGTACACTGATGACTACTTTTAGTCATCGTTTTTGGGGTAGTTTAGTATGCAAAGTTCCTAGTTTAATTATATGTTTGAAGTATTTTTATGCATGTTTTTCTTTATTTCTTCTTAAGGTATTTTTGTGTTAGGATATTAAAATTCCTAGTTTTATTATAGTTTTATTTGCTTGTTATGTTGCAATTTTATTTTGTTATGTTTTGATATAAAAATCTATAGTTTTAGTACATGTTTTATGTTTACTTGTGTTTTGTTATGAATATAATTAATTAATATTATGATATGTTATGTTTGTAATGTTTAGTTTTATTTGTATTAACTAATGTTTTATTTTGTTTTATTTGTAGTTTCAAAGCCCAAGCATGATGAAGCCTACATGTGCAACCCTCTAGTTCAAATTCAAAGTTAGTGCAGCCCTTTCACTTGATCAAGCCCTTCAACATTCAACTCAGCCCTTTGGAGCAGCCCGACCACTTTAAGGGCAGCCTCTACATGCAATCCTAGCCCTACCCGAGCCCACAAAGCCTACAAACATCCCCTCTACCCGAGCCCCTCATAAAGCCCACACTAGCAGCCCATTTTGCCTTTGCATGGCCGACCCCCTTCATTAATTACATACATGCACTTCCTTTGCATGGCCGACCACCCACATCATGCCATCTCATGCTCTCCACCTCACTTAATTCCATGCATGCACCTTCCCATGCATGCATTTTCCCCCTTACATGGTCGGCCTCCCCTCTCTCTCTTCCCACTTTATTCCACATTCATCTCCCCCTCTCCATTTTATATTCTCTATTTTATTCCCCTTTAATACAAAACATTGAACCTTCCATTTTCTCTCTCCCTCATTAAATATCATGCATGAACCCTCTCCTCTTTACATGGCCGGCCACCCCCTTGTCTCCTCCTCTTCATTTCATTCTAGATCCTTCTCCTTCTCCTATAAAAGGAAGCCCATGCCTCATGTTGAAGGAGAAAGCTTGAAGAGTTAGAAAGTTTTTGTAGTGAAGTTATTTTGTGATAAAAAGTAGAGTGCTAGTTCAAAAGTGTTACTTTCTTGTCAAGTTCCTTTTATTGTAATTTCCTTTTTGCAGTAGAATAGCATTGTCCTATTTTAATTTTTGTGTATTTCCTTTTCTTAAGCAATGCAAATGATTTCTCTTTCTTCTATTTTGTTTTCTTCCTCTATTATGCTTAGCTAATTATATTTTGTGCCCAATCGTGATGAGCTTTGCGATAAAATAAAGCATCTTTAATTTTATGTTTGCATTTGTATTTTTGTTATTTTTGATCATTCTTTGATTTTTATCACGTCGACTCCGTATTCCGGTATACGGTAGTAGACAATTGATCTCATTTTATAGAAGTCGAGAGACTCATTGATTTGAAAGATCACTCAAAGAAGGAAGGAGTTGAACGCAACCCTAGAGATAGGATGACGTAAATTCTCCGGATTTGAGTCAAATCCAATAGTGCGGGTCACTTCGGTAATGCGGCTTTAGGCCATTTTAACTTGTAAAGAGATTTCGGTCAAAACGTCTATAAGTTAGGGGATTTAATGCTCTAGCGAGATTACTTCCTAATATCGGATCCGTCACGGTATTAATAGTATTGCAAATGCTAAACTAATTTATTTCGTTATTTTATTTCAAAGTGAATCGTCGATGGAGCACTCTTTCACAATATTTTATTTCTCTTTTAATTAAGCTTAGTTCATTTTAATTTTCAAACCCATCAATCATTCGATAGGATAATAGAATCGTTGTGAGCAAAAGTACTTGCCTTCTCCGAGTTCTTATACGACCTTGATATATTTTTATCACTATACTATAAAACGATAGGTACACTTGCCTATTCGGATTGTATTCTGTGAGAACATTTTTACCCATCAAGTTTTTGGCGCCGTTGCCGGGGACTATTTTTGACAATATTACGAAAGCACCGAGTTTATTACTTCTACTAAAATTCAAAAAAAAAAATAAAAAAAAATTAAATTTTCTCTTTCTTTTTGGTAATAGTTTTTTTATGAAATCATCATCTTTTTGCGCTTTTTGCGGGTCGCTCGACAATTTTAATTTTGCATGTTTTTCGGGAACCCCTCCCTCTTTTGATTTCAATTTTTCTGGAGCAGGTCAAAGTGGCCAATTTGGCTCTTACTCCAATTTTTATCCTACTTGGTAGATGGGGAACCCGTCTTATTTTTCTTATGATTTTGCCCCGCAGAATGCCGCGCCTCTAAATTTTAATTCAATCGATAATGGGTATTTTGAATTGCAAACTTCTCTTGATAATATTAATTCACATTTCAAAACTATTATGGATTATTTTTCTCGTGAGGCCGCATCGTTTTCTTCGTCTTCTTCTCCGTCTCCTCCAATTTCATCGTGTAATGAGTCACCGGATATCCCGGCTTGTCTTTTTTCTCTCGAGGAGGATAATTATTCGGATATTCCGGATTGTTTCCTTCCTCCTTTGGATGACACCCCTATGGATATTCCGGTGTGCTTCTTACCTTTTGAGGATGACAAGACGTCGCATCATTCTCTTTCTTTTTCTGAAGACGCTTGTGATTCCATTTCGCTTCAAACTTTAACTATTCCAAATTTTTCTACTTTTAGCGAGTCTTTTTCTTCTTCTTCTTCTTTTATTTTAGATATTCTTCTTTAGTCCTCTCTATCCCTTTTTCTCCCGAAATTTCACAAGTCTCTACTTCTCCTTGTGAAATTTCCGTTGATGAAATTTCTTTTCTACTTATTTTATAACTCTTTCTATTTCTTCTTCTTCTTTTGACGACCCCTTCTTTCCCATTTTACATACGACGGAGTTCTTCTATAACTCTGTCCGTTCATTTTCGGGCGTCATTCCATTGAAGATTCCGCCGCATGTCGGTGCGATTCTTCAATTTTTCTCCTTTTGATTTACTCTCCTAAGCGCATACTTAGGGAGTTACCTCTTCACGTTACTTTTTATTATCCGTTTAGCTAACCAATAACGTTGGGCTCAGACGACGTTAAACAAAGAGCGCTCTTGGGAGGCACCCCTTGCTTATCACTTTTTGTTCTTTCTTTTTCTTTTTGTTTGCTTCTTTTGTTTTGCAGGAATATTGCCCCCGGCGATTCGTTTGGCTCCATCCTTTCCTCTCTTCCTTAGGCCTGAGCCAGTGTCCAGCTCAAGCATGGGGGAGCGACATCTGCATTCTACCTTACGAATCCGGGGAAGTCATTTTTTTAAAGTATTTACTTTATTGCATCCCCCTCCCCTTTCTTCTTCCTTTTTCTTTCATGTTTTTATTTTTCATTGAGGACAATGCAAAATTTAAGCATGAGGGAGGGTTTAGTTGTTTTCTTTCTTCTTTCTTTTCTAAAAAATGTGTTTTAAATTTCTACAAAAACAAAAAAAATTAGTATAGTTTTATTAAGCTTCTTTAGTACTACTTTTTCTTTATCTAAAGCAAAACCTAAAAAAATCAAAAATTCCCCCCCAAAAAATTAGATTTCAAAATTAAAATAATTAAAAAATCTTATAAAATTCCAAAAATATAATAAACCCCTTACTTAGTCTTTTTGTTGTTTTCAGAAATTTTGTTTGAGTTTGTTTATAAACATTTCTACTATTTTTGATTTGTTAATCTTTTATTTCATCAGATTTAGTTAAATCTATATTTAGTGATTTAGTTGTGAGAATTATCTTATGGTTTTAATTTGCTTAGAGTAATTTATTTAGCACTTTTTCTCTTTTATTTTAAATAATTTCAATTTTGTAGTAATTTTACTTAATAATTTTGGATTCTAATTATTATTATCTCATGCTTTTAGATTCTTAAGAAATCTCAATCTACTAGTAGTTGCTCTCTAGTATTTTAGTTTATTTTCTAAAATTTTGTTTAACCCCTTCCTTTTTCTTTTTATTGTTAGATCATATATCATGGGAATAAGGAGATGTTAGTTCCTTATTCTCTAGTAAACATATGTAACCTAGATGAAGAGAGGAATTAAAAGTTCATATATATCGTGGGAAGTGATAGAATGTTAGTCTATTATTTTCTGGTATTACATATATATTTTATTTAAAATTATTTGTGGGGTGTGAAAAAAAATAATGATGATCACTTCCAATCAAAGACCTCTTCATGTTGATTTCCTCCCCAAATCCCTTAGCCAATATCATTGTCTTAGATTTTAAATTAAAATATTGGGAGAGTATAAGTAGTAGGTTGCATTCTTCCTTAAGTTTCTTTTAAGTTATGGTTTTTATAATTTTAATCTAATCTTGTTTGCAATTTACTCAAATTTGAGTGTTAGTTAATTTATTAGAAATTTTTTTTGGCTAAATATTTCTCTCTTTTCACTTTAATTCCATAATTTCGGACTCAATTCGTAAATCCCTAAATTTTATTTTTGGCTTGATTTTGGTGTAAATAAATTTTTAGTTTAATTGAAAATTTTATAAATGTCTTATAAATATTTCTCATACTTTTGCTCTGAAATAACAAAAGCTCAAGCATAGGGGAATTTGATGACTACTTTTAGTCATCATTTTTGGGGTAGTTTAGTATGCAAAATTCCTAATTTAATTATATGTTTTAAGTATTTTTATGCATGTTTTGCTTTATTTCTTCTTAAAGTCTTTTTGTGTTAGGATATTATAATTCCTAGTTTTATTATAGTTTTATTTGCTTGTTATGTTGTAATTTTATTTTGTTATGTTTTGATATAAAAATCTATAGTTTTAGTACATGTTTTATGTTTTATGTTTACTTGTGTTTTGTTATGAATATAATTAATTAATAGTATGATATGTTATGTTTGTAATGTTTAGTTTTATTTGTATTAACTAATGTTTTGTTTTGTTTTATTTGTAGTTTCAAAGCCCAAGCATGATGAAGCCTACATGTGCATCCCTCTAGTTCAAATTCAAAGCTAGTGCAACCCTTTCACTTGATCAAGCCCTTCAACATTCAACTCAGCCCTTTGGAGCAGCCCAGCCACTTTAAGAGCAGCCCCTACATGCAATCCTAGCCCTACCCGAGCCCACAAAGCCTACAAACAACCCCTCTACCCGAGCCCCTCATAAAGCCCATACTAGCAGCCCATTTTGCCTTTGCATGGACGACCCCTTCATTTATTACATACATGCACTTCCTTGGCATGGCCGGCCACCCACATCATGCCACCTCATGCTCTCCACCTCACTTAATTCCATGCATGCACCTTCCCATGCATGCATTTTCCCCCTTACATGTCCGGCCTCCCCTCTCTCTCCCCACTTTATTCCTCATTCATCTCCCCCTCTCCATTTTATATTCTCTATTTTATTCCCCTTTAATACAAAACATTGAACCTTCCATTTTCTCTCTCCCTCATTAAATATCATGCATGAACCCTCTCCTCTTTACATGACCGACCACCCCCTTGTCTCCTCCTCTTCATTTTATTCTAGATCCTTCTCCTTTTCCTATAAAAGGAAGCCCATGCCTCATGTTGAAGGAGAAAGCTTGAAGAGTTAGAAAGTTTTTGTAGTGAAGTTATTTTGTGGTAAAAAGTAGAGCGCTAGTTCAAGAGTGTTACTTTCTTGTCAAGTTCCTTTTATTGTAATTTCCTTTTTGTAGTAGAATAGCATTGTCCTATTTTAATTTTTGTGTATTTCCTTTTCTTAAGCAATGCAAATGATTTCTCTTTCTTCTATTTTGTTTTCTTACTCTATTATGCTTAGCTAATTATATTTTGTGACCGATCGCGATGAGCTTTGCGATAAAATAACACATCTTTAATTTTATGTTTGCATTTGCATTTTTACTATTTTTGATCCTTCTTTGATTTTTAACGTGTCGACTCTGTATTCCGGTATACGGTAGTAGGCAAATGATCTCATTTCATAGAAGTCGAGAGACTCATTGATTTGAAAGATCACTCAAAGAAGGAAGGAGTTGAACGCAACCCTAGAGATAGGATGACGTAAATCATCCGGATTGAAGTCAAATCCAATAGTGTGGGTCACTTTGGTAATGCGGCTTTAGGCCATTTTGACTTGTAAAGAGATTTCGGTCAAAACTTTTATAAGTTAGGGGATTTAATGCTCTAGCGAGATTACTTCCTAATATCGGATCCGTCACAGTCTTAATAGTATTGCAGATGCTAAACTAATTTATTTTGTTATTTTATTTCAAAGTGAATCGTCGATCAAGCACTCTTTCGCAATATTTTATTTCTCTTTTAATTAAGCTTAGTTCATTTTAATTTTCAAACCCATCAATCGTTCGGCAGGATAATAGAATCGTTGTGAGTAATAGTACTTGCCTGCCCCGAGTTTTTATACGATCTTGATATATTTTTATCACTATACTATAAAACGATAGGTACACTTGCCTATTCAGATTGTAGTCCGTGAGACGATTTTTACCCATCATACACCAATTCTTGGCTTATGGTATCTTAGAAGTAATGATTTTGAGCTGATAACTTTTTTAGATGCAGACTTTATAGGGTGTAAGAAAGACAAGAAAAGCACCTCAGGAACATGTCAATTCTTGGGAGGAAGACTAATTTCCTGGAGTAGTAAAAACAAACCAATGTAGCCATCTCAACTGTAGAATCATAATTCATCTCTGATAGAAGTTGTTTTGCTCAACTGATACAACATCAACTACAAGATTTCAACATCCAGCTAAGTAGATCTCCTTTGTTTTGTGATTCATCAAGTGCCATCTCAATTACAAAAAATCCCATGTCATATATCAGGACTAAGCAAATTGAGATCATATATTACTTCATTATTGAGCACATTGAGAATAAGATATCTGTCTTGAGTTTGTACATACTGACAGACAAGTGACAGATATCTTTACCAAGCCTCTAGATGAAGAAATATTTAATTTCTTCAAAATTGAATTGTGCATGTTGAATTTATTGTAATTTTCATGCCTAAGCCTTTGTTACAATGTCTTCCCTTGCAAATTTAAGTTCATGTTACACAAATATAGTGTGCAATTAGATAGTAGGCTCCCGTTCGACTCAGAAGCTCTCCCTCCTCAAAATATTCGGTATCTTCAATGGCATCCAAGGCAGGTTCATTCAAAAAGATTAACACTGGAAGTGAAGTCGTAAGAGGCAGGTTTAAGAATTGCCATGTTGACATCCAGAACGTGATATTTCTTCTAAGTGTGGCTAGGATGGAGGTGATTCTTTCCGAACCCACTAGAATTGTGCCAATGACAGTCGAAGAGTTCTTTAAGAATGAAGAAATAAGTGGTTCAGGTTCAAACATCAAAACCTATGTTCTGAAGCACAAACTACAAGTCATTACTAGAAGCCTAAGTCGACTACTTGAACTTCCTACTCTCACAGAAGGAGAAGAGGAAATATCTAGGGCATACCATGAAGCAGCCCTAGAGTGGTGCAACTAATCTAGAGAGGAATATGGATCCTTGGAAAGGAGTAACATGAATTCCTCAGGAAAACTGTTAGCTGACATAATATGCAGGCTCTACTTTGCAAGCCTGGTTCACATGACAGGATTTCTAAAGAAATGTTCAACATAATGGTTGCAGTAATCCTCACTAAAAGGACTGATTGGAGCCAACTTGTTTTCAAGAAGTTAAAGGAATGCTTGAATGCCCCCAACATGGGGAGGATTGTCTCTTTATACCTCTCCAAAAGCCTAGGTGATAAACTGAATGAGACACTTGAGGTATGTTATAGTTTAGCGGTTTGGTGGTCTAGTCGGGCAGCTTGCTATTTGGGCAGAATGACAGTTTGTCCCGACAGTCTGGTTGTCTAGCGGCTTGTCTTAGTAGAAGTGGTTTGAGAGCTACTCGCAACTACGGTCTAGTGGCTAGACGTAGTAGCGGTCTGGAGGCTAGTCATATCAGCGGTCTGATGGTTAGCCACAGCAGCGGTCTGGTGGCTTGCCACAACAACGATCTGATGGTTAGTCACAACAACAGTCTGGTGGCTCGCCACAACATCAGTCTAATGGTTACATGCAATAGCGGTCTGGTGGCTATCTATAACAGCAGTGGTGAGAGTTCGCAACTGTGGTCTGGTGGCAACCCGCAGTTGCGGTCTGACAGCCTGCACCGACGGTCTGGCGGTCTATAGTGACGGTCTGGCAACTTATCTCTATTGCCGCTAGGTGATCTTCAATTGTTCTTTATACAATGTTGCGGTTTGACATCATCAAACCATAGACCACACTGATAGTATTTAGCGCCACATCTCTTGTTGTATTATCTCATCTCCCCCATTTTTTATAAATGAGGGGGCATACCTATGTATTGTTTATCTTTTTGGAGCAATAAAATTTGCCTTTATTTAGTTCTTTTTCACATGGTATCAGATCTAACCAATCCTTTATTCCAAATAGCTCGCGGTTTATTTGTCTAACCACTTCGGTCTACTTCTTCCAGACATTTTCCAGTCTTTTTTCAGTTTTCTTCCCGTCCTGCCTTCCCATGCGTGTCGTTTTCCTGCGACTTATTCCTTTGCAACTTTTTTGTTCGCACAGCTTCTCTGGTGTTCACACTTCCTTCTTTCTCCTGTGCTCCTACGGGTTGTTTCTTCTCGCACGAGTTGTTTTCTATACTCGCACGGTCTCTTCTTCTCCCTCTTCTCTTGTAAGACCCCCCTCCCGGAACACAAGATACAGCCGAGGGAAGTCTTATGCCCAGATTAGCCGCCTTGCGGTAGCGCCAACACACAAGTCGACCTATACCATAAGACTCCTATCCTACCAGCTAAACCAATATCATCATTTCCAACCCAATATAAGAATAGAAGTCAAAATCCTTATAAGTATATAGTCCAAAACAAATACATCAAATAAAAAGTAGCAACCAAGGCTTCTATAATATAAGAGTACATCATGCCGAGAAGGCTACAAAAGGAGTCTCTCAAAAACTCACATCAGTCACTGACGAAAGCGATGGTATCGTCACTTCAGGCCTTATCACCCTGACCTGGCTGCCCTCCTGCAAGAACTGCTGCTGGGTTTCCTCCTAAAAAGGAAGACGCAGCAACCATTAGTCATAAAGACTAAGTGGCTATCACATCCGCTCCCCCGACAACTCTTAGGCACCACACCGAGAAAGGAAAATGGTACAATATATATATGTAAGCAGTAGTACAAAACAAGTGGCAAAGTGCTAAACTATATCATAGTAATCATTAATATATCAGAAGTAACTATATCAATTTATACTAGCAGTTCTACTATCAATAACAGTGTACATGTATGAATAAATAACAGGAAGTAACTCAACTTATATGAATGCCCATATAGACATATAAGTTAAGGATCGACTAAAAAGTAAAGTAACTCATCATATAAGAGTGCCCATACAAACTTATATGATAAGAATCTTATGTGGTGCAATGTTATGTTATGAATGACTTATGATGAATCATCCATGCTCACACACATGTAATTGCTGTGTCAACATAAACTTGTAGTTCTCAATTTTCGAGCAGGTAGATAACCTCTCAGGCGTCATCCGTCGTGGCCAGACGGCGACAATGAAACAAACTTTCCACTACTAGGAAGGCATCCACACTATCAAGCCCAGGCCTTTGTACGCCTCAACACTAAGAACACAATAGAAAAGTTCACATGCGTACTACGGCTCAGAGGGGTCTCGGGTAGATGTGCACTAAGATCGTATCCCTACGCTGCCCTGTCATCGTGGCACGAAAGGTTCCTTTGTGAACACATCACCAAAGGACCAAGGCCAACCATCTACTAGCACGGAGGGTGCCTCGGGAAGTAAGCACTGAGGACTAAGGCCCAACCGTGCAGGTCTATTTGCCAACTCCGATCGGTGTGATGACTAGAGAGCTCGTAGACCTGCCACACTATCCTTAACCCAGGATTATGACACCACGTGTCAACTCTCACCGCTTTCAATTCCACATCTAAGGGCTCCACACTGAGTCCCTTTTTATTATTCACATCTCGTGCTCAATAGCACGCAAGGGCTCCACACCGAGTCCTTTATAACAACATCATTATAGTGGGGCAAACACAACCACACCTCCAACCCTTCCACATTTCCATACCACACAAGGTTTCATCATTACACAGGTGGCAAGCCACCTTATACAACATACCAATCCCATACTGCTACCCATAGGGAGACACAACTCTAAGCAGTGGACTATTATACACATTCCATTAATTATCGTACCACATGGCCATGAATTAACCTCATCCAATTCCTTCTTAAAGTTAAGCATTCATAATCAATTATGCTTCCCTAAGTTAATCACAACAATATCATGATGCTTCATATACACATCAAGCATGTTAACATAGCTATGGGTTATGTATTCGGTTGCTCCAAAACCCATTTCATTCTCCTGATTAAAATCATGCACATTACTATCGGATTTCACTAGAATATCATTTGTACAACCAAACATATCAATTCATTTGTTCACTAACTTACCCAAATCATTTGTTTGTCAACCTCCTTCAAACCGTTGGTATAATCATGTTCCACCAAACCATTTGTTTATCACAAATACGTATAGACTAGGTTTACCAAAACCTTAACCTTATTTATTTACTTAAGGATCTATTCCATCAGTCCTTTATTTATCAAAAACACCAATAAATTAAGTTCAAAAAATCTCAATGTTAATTTACTCTGACCTCTCAACCAAATTCAAACCCGGATCTACACTAATCCGAGAACGACATGTACTTAAGACTTGACTGTATAATAACTTCGAATTGACATTCCCGAGTCTATAGGGCTTGTATTAAAATGTGCATCCATCAGTTGGAAAGGTCTTTCCAAGGCCACGACTTTCGTGTTTAGTCGAAAGCTCAGATCTGTCCGTAACATACCCAAAAACGGCCTTGAAATTCGCTGCGCACAGAAAACAAATTTCTGCACGCATCTTAAAACAAGATGAACGACATCGGTTCCTCTTATTCCTTTAGACCTTTAATCAAAACTATATGCAGAACTTCCTCCTCTCTTATTCACCCTCAATAGACATTTTCTCTTCACGAAACCAAGTCCACTATCTTCACAAACAAGAGAGGAGAGGTTGAAGACATCAAATCTCTGGGGCACAAGCCCTAGCATGGTCTCTACTTAGGAGATCTTCATCTCACAAGTCAAACTCATTTAAGTCGACATCTCTTCTAGAAAATAATTACAGATCTAGCACCAAGGGAGAGGGTAGAAAACACACCTCATTTTCGCCCATGGATCTCGTCACTCACCTTGGCAACATGATGGCGTCGACCTTGGCTCTCGTTCTCCTCCTTCCGTTCCTTGTCTTCTAAGAAAAGCTACACCATAGTCGTTCTCTCAGAAAATTCGGAGAAAATAACTGGCGGCTAAGACTTGGATGATTATATATAGGGGGAAGCCAAATAGAATTATTGTTTTTTTGATTCGGGCGCTAACATCGGGCGACATCAATATCACCGCGCGATATCTTCAGGATAAATTCTTCAGCAAACCACCATCCAAACCGCCCACTTAGGTTCTGCCACCTGTATCGCTATTGCCGAGCGGTATCCTTCTACCGCCACATGATATCTTCCTGAGCGCTTGTAACGCCCCGAAACTCAAAAGAGGAACAGATGGAGTTTTCAGGCCAAGTGGGGTTCTGAATAGGCTGACACGGCCTGTGACACGGGCGTGTCACATGGCGCGTCATGCTTGAGATAGATGATTTTTTGGGAGTTCGACAAATTTACGATTGACGTTTTATTGGGGTTGGACACATGACCTGAGACACGGATGTGTCCCAGGCCGTGTCCCGCTCGGGCTGTTTGCCGGGTTTTTTTGAGATGGTTACACGACCTGGGACACGGGCGTGTCCCAGGGCGTGTTTGGCACACGACATGTGACACGGGAGTGTCACATGGCCGTGTCCTATTCGGGATTCGACAGTTTCAACGTCGATTGAGGCACACGATCCATGACACGGGCGTGTCCCAAACCGTGTCACAGGCCGTGTCCTGTTCTTTAATCCTAGTTTTTACGGCGAGTATGGAACACGACCTTGGACACGGGCATGTCGCAAGCCGTGTTCAGCCCAGTAATTTGACTTTAAGTGCGAATCGTGGCCGTTCGTTTCCTTCTTTTGGGATCCAAGGGCCCAGGCTGGTCCCTACTGGTATTTGGCCGGGAATAGGATTTTCAAACCCTCATTTGCACTTGGAGCTTTCTCTTTCCAAGGTTTAGAGAGAGGGGAGAGCAAGGAAGAAGGAGGAGGTCAACTCCGGCCGCTGGTGGAGCTTCGGAGCTTCGATTCTCGATCCAAGTCTGAATCTGCGAATGCGAGCCCGCTGCGGTGCTTTTCATCCAACTAAGTTTTTCCATGGCTAGGAAGAGGGGTCTTAATGTAACGACACTTCTCCTCTTGGTTTCTAGGATGCATGCATATCATCTTTTCCTTTCAAGCTTTTAGGCACCAAATCTCTCAAGTGAGAGGGGTTTGGGTCACCATGCTTTAAGAGGAACCATCGGGCCAATTGTGTCCGTCCCCGACATGATACTGCATTAGAGATCCGCTCCGTTAGTGGATTAGGCATTGTGGGTGAAGCCGTAGTTGTGACCGTTAGTTCGACTCGGTGATGTTGCATAGCGAGCCTTAAGGATTCGATAGAAATCCGTTGCGACAAGATGCCGTTTGTGATGTATGCGTTTTCCCCCTTTTCTCGAGTGAGTACTTGTTGCCGGAACCGGTCAAGGTTAGCTCCGCACTGGCAGTAGATGGTTTCCTTGGTGCGCGGGAACATTGCAGTACAAATGGAGGATTAGGGTGGGAAAGGTTATGGATTGTAATGTACTAAGGCGTTGCTTTTTCTCTATGGTCGGCTGGCTATCTCATGACATGCAAGTCATGTGGGGAGAGTGTCCTGGCGAGACTAGTCCCCTTCTGTGAGATTGACGAGAACGCCAAGCGTAGGGCAAGCCCGGGCAATGAAGCCATGCACGGGTGGGGTCCAGCAAGGGTTCTTAGAATCGGTTTGTGTGTGAGATGGAATCCTGATGCGGGAAGTCAGAGTTTGTAGGCAAGCCCGGGTTTAAGACCCATGAGCGGGTGGGGCCTTGGCAAGATTTTTGTGTAGCGGCTTTTAGGCTATTAGGGGCATTGTGGTCCCCTTTTGTTTGTGGCTTTACGCCAATGGGGAATTGGAAGTACCCAGTTATGATGATGTTGTGCTAGTTGCATACGCGTTAGGGTGCCTTGGGCGAAGCCCGTGTCTGCATACATGCTGCATAGTAGGCCCCTTTTATTCTGTGCTCAACATAGAAAATGTGTTTGCTGTTTGAGACATCCAAACCTGTTTTTAAAAGCATTACATGTTTATATATATGACATACGAAGTGCTGACTTGCAGGTTGGAGGGGTACCCCGGGGTCCGTTAGGGGCGGCCGGGAGGAGATGTGTTGGTTACACAGTAGAGGTCATCCTTTGCTGACCCACATTACTACAAATGGTACCCCGGGGTTTGTTAGGGGCGGCCAAGAGGAGATGTGTTGGTTACACAGTAGAGGTCAGCCTTTGTTGACCCACGTTACTACAAATTTTTACAAGGCAAGGAGCGCAAGCAGGAGCAAGTGCGCCGGCCGAAAAGCCCTAAGCCTCATGAAGTGTTTGCTGTGCTTACTAGCTCATTTTCTGCTTGATTGTATTGCTCCATGATTTGGTATATTCCGGCTTGCATGCCGAGGTAGCCTAGGAGTGCTGTTGCATGTTGATGTTTTGACCTTGTGGTCTTTCTGTTTTGGACTTATTTTGGTGTAAGGCCTTAAGGCCATATTGATACTCCTGTTTAGTAGTGGATAACTTCTAGTTGTTTGGTATGTTTCCGCTGTTTCTTTATTCTGAGTTTTGAGTTGGGTAGTTAATATCATCTTTTAATGCTAAAGCTGTGGCGTCCGTATGTTGTGGGGACTTGGCCGGACCCATATTATATGGTCATTATAGGGGAGGTGTTATAACGCTCAAACAATTAATTCCCCGGAGTTATCTCCCGCGGTAACACTAACGCCAAGCGGTAGCTAATCAGCCGGCTACCACCCCGCGATATTCGTTATCGCTGAGCGATTGCACTCGATGATAATTGAGTCCACTCAACGCTCTTGACGCCTCTGGTTCATTGTGCACACTTAACGCCTGATATCGCCGCGCGATATCCTCTATCGCCGCGCGATATCACTCAACTCCATTTGAGTCCACTCAACGCTCCCGACACCTCTGGTTATTCAGCATATACATTCAACTCCTGCTATCGTCGGGCGATATCTACTATCGCCGCGTGATAGTGTCCAGACACCTAATGTCGAGTCAGGACGTCCTCCCCGGCTCAAGTGCAAGTTTATCTGCCAGCGCACCCCGAGCCCAAGTAAGCTCTCCTGACTTAAAAGTGCGCACAAGGGGCCTAACGCGAATCAGGACGTTACAAATCCTATAAACAAAATAAAAGATTTCATCCCCGAAATCAGGCTAAGGCAATGAGGAGATAAAGCATGAAAATAAAATATGCTATAAGATTTTAACTTGGGAAAACAACTTTGGGTAGCGCTTTTGCATCAAGTCCACTAGCTCCCAAGTGCATTATTCTTTCTTGTGATTAGACCATATGACTTTCACCAATGGGACACTTTCCGCCGCAAGCTCCTTGTCTCAGTGTCCACTATTCGCACCAGCTTTAGTCAAACTGATCTATCAATTGCCCCTGCTCCATCTATGGTGGGGACATGTTGATAGGGCCGTAACAGTGCCTTTCGAAGCGATGACACATGGAATACGTCGTGCAAAGTTTCCAGCTCTGGTGGTAGCTCTAGCCGATAGGCCAAAGAGCCAATCCTTTCCAATATAGCATAAGGCCCCACATATCTTGGGCTGAGCTTCTTCATACCACGCACTCACGACACTCCATGCATTGGCCTAATCTTCAAGAATACCTTATCACCCTCTTGAAATTCTACCATCTGAAGCTTCACATTATAGTACTTTGCCTGCCGACTTTGAGTCTCAAGCAAGCGGTTTCGTATCAATCTAACAAGCACATCAGTGTCATCAATGTAATCTATCCCCAAAACTTTTGGATCTTCATCCTGCACCCATGAAAATGGAGTTCTACACCTTCTCCCATAAAGTGCTTTGTGGGGAGCCATCCCAATGCTAGCTTGATGGCTATTGTTGTATGAAAATTCTACAAGTGGTAAGAGCCTTTCCCACAGTTTTCCCTTTATCCAATACCCACAGTCTCAAAAGATCTTCCATTGTCATGATGGTCCTTTCAGACTGACCATCCGTCTGAGGGTGAAAATCTGTATAAAAGGTAAGGCGAGAGCCCAAATATGCTTGTACTGCCTTCCACTCCTTGGAGGTAAAATGACCATCACGATCGGAGACTATCGTCTTCGACACGCTATGGTACCGTACAAATTGCTCCACAAAGAGCGGCATTAAAACATCCACATGTGCCTCCTATATAGGGATAAATCTGGCCACCATCGTCAAGCGATTTACAATCACCCAAACTGAATCGTTCCCAGAGCGCGAGCGAGGCAACCCTTGAACAAAGTCCATGGATATATCCTCGAACTTCCACTCAGGGATGTGCAATGACTGTAATAATCCTTCAGGGCTCTTGGACTCCACCTTCACCTTCTGACAAGCCTCATAGTGTGTAACATAATACTTAACCGCACTCTTTATCCCTGGCTAGAATATGGTCTTTCTCAAGTCTCTATACATCTTGGAAATCCTGGGATGCACTGAATACCTCGAGCAATGTGCCTCTCTCAATATATCTTCCTGGATTTCCCCGCCCTTGGGAATGTAGAGTCGGCCACGGAAATGAACGAGGTCATCCTTTAGTGCATACTCTTCAGTAGTTCCATCTTCAATTGACTTAATAAAAGGGGCTAGAGCAGCATCCTTCCCTTGCTCTGCCCGAATTCGATCTTGAATGTCGCATATTATACTCATGGAAGCCAAATACTCCGTATACTGCTCCGGATGGTCCTTACATATCAATGTTGTTCCCATCTCCTCTAGTACCCGTACCAATTCCATTCTCATCATTTGAGACTCAGGGTTCGACTCAGGGTTCGACTCAGGTACTTTTCTGCTTAACACATCAGCTACAAAGTTTGCTTTTCTGGGGTGGTAGTTCAAGGTAAACTCATAATCACACAAAAATTCCAACCACCACCACTGCCTCAGATTCAACTCCTTTTGAGTATGAACATACTTTAAATTCTTATAGTCTGAGAAGATCTCGCAGTGGATGCCATATAGACAGTGCCTCCAAACCTTCAAGGCGAACACCACTGCCCCCAACTCCAAATCATGAACCGAATAATTGGTTTCATGTTTCTTCAGTTGCCTCGAAGCATACACAATCACATGCCCATGCTGCATCAGTACTGCTCCCATCCCTTGGTATGATGCATCTATGTAAACTTGAAATACTTCCTTCTCAGATGGAAGGGATAGGATGAGTGCGGTGGTAAGTCTATCTTTCAGCTCTTGGAATTCAGCTTCACACTGTGGTGTCCACTTGTATGACACCCCTTTCTTTTTCAGAGCAGTGAGAGGAAGGGCTAACTTTTAGAATCCTTTCACGAACTTGCGATAATATCCAGCAAGTCCAAGGAAACTCCGTACATCGGCCGCTGACTTCAAAGGCGACCATTCCTTTACGACACGCACTTTGGCCGGATCCACAGCTAGTCCAACACCACTGATCACATGGCCCTAGAAGGCAACCTCTCGGAGCCAAAATTCGCACTTGCTGAACTTAGCAAACAAGGTATGCTCCTTTAACTTCTTCAGCACCAAGGTCAAGTGTTCAACATGCTCTTCCTCTGTCTTTGAATAGACCAATATGTCATCGATGAAGACGATGACGAAGACATCTAGATATGGCTCAAAAACCTTATTCATCAAACTCATGAACGTAGAAGGGGCATTTGTGAGCCCAAACGACATCACGGTGAACTCGTACAAACTGTACCTTGAGCTAAAAGTTGTTTTCTGAATGTCCTCTTATCGTATCCTCAACTGATAGTACCCCGAGCATAGATCTAGTTTGGAGAACTAATACGCACCCACCAACTGATCGAATAACTCATTGATCCGGGGTATGGGATAGGTATTTCTCACTGTCAGTCAATTGAGCTCCAAATAGTCTATGCACAGACGCAAGGTTCTGTTTTGTTTCTTAACAAACAGAACAGGGGCTCCCCTGGGTGATGAATTGAGGCGAATAAACCCTGACTCCACTAATTCTTGCAATTAAACTCTAAACTCCACGAGTTCCTTCGGGGCCATTCAGTAAGGGGTCCTAGAGATAGGCTTGGCACCCGGTACTAACTTAATTTGAAACTCCACCTCTCTATGCGGGGGTAATCCTTGCAATTTCTCAGGGAATACCTCAGGAAAATCCCGCACTATTCGCACATCTTTCAAATCAACCACCATCTCTTTTAGTTCAAAATAGATTATATATACTTCATCCCCTCTCATATGGGCTTTTAAGGTCTGAATTGAAGATAACAACGTACGAGGTGCGAGTCTAATATCTTGGAAGATGACCTCAGAGTCTCCATGCCTCAACATGATTTGCTTCGCCGTGCAATCAATCCTAGCACGGTGCCAATCCAACCACGACATCCCCAGAAAAAGGTCGAACTCCGGTATTCCTAAAATCGTCGCAGGGATGTCAAAGAGTTTTCCTTCAATGTATACTTCCAAGTTGCACTTGGCGGACGACGTCATCTCGAAGCCATCTGGGAGGCGTACCCTCCAAGTAATATTGGTGAAATATTGCACTCCTTCTAGGTCTTTACCAAAATCTGCCGACATAAATGAGTGTGTGGAACCAGTATCGAATAGATTGTAAGCTGGTTTCCCACCAACCATCACGGTGCTTATGTACATTTATAAAGACTCAAGCTAGACTCATAGCATATCTTATACTATGAAGGATCAAGCGCATACCCAACTGCACAAAAAGCCCGGACTATTGGAGTGGGCACTACTTAATTTCTTAAATAAGTAGCAAAGCGCCACGGGTTAAGTGAAGGAACGCCGAACCCAACAATCCCCCCGGCGTCCAGCACAACCCGTCGACTCAGAGGTGGGGTTAACACATAGCCCACATGGCCCACATGGCTCAGAGGTGGGGTTACCACATGTCCATGGTTTACCTGACCCGCCGGAACCACACAGGTAGAAGGGAAAAATCAGAATTTAATAGCGCCCCCCCCGGTCTTGAACCCGTGACCTTCTCTGATACCAATTGAAGGATCAAGCGCATACCCAACTGCACCAAAAGCCCGGACTATTGGAGAGGGCGCTACTTAATTTCTTAAATAAGTAGCAAAGCGCCACGGGTCAAGTGAAGGAACGCCGGACCCAACATACTATTTGAAGAGAAAGCTTATAACATAGTAATTAAATCACAACATACCGGCAATAACATCCCGAGGATTCCGCTCCTGCACCATGTCTAGCGTAAACACCTAATCCTGAGCAGGTTCAGGATTTCTTCCTCGTGGTCCTCATCCTCGACCATGCATATGTCCCTATCCTCGTGGAGCTGACGGAGGAAGAGTAGGGGGAGCATTTCCACCTAGCTGTGGACAATAACGTCGGATGTGGCCCGACTGGTTGCACTGGAAGCAGACTCGCTCATATTGCTCCCTGGGTTATGGGTACATTTGTGGTGGTGGAGGTAGTGCTGGCTGCGGGGCCGGATGCTTCATCCTAAAATTCTAATGGAAGCAACCCCCGCCTTTATTGTTTCCTCTCCCTCTATTATCCTGCCTCCTCCTATTACTAGGACCGGTATCCATCACACCCTTAGCGGGTCTCTTATTACTTTCCAAGTGATCTGCCTCCAGCCTTTTCGCCATATCAATTATCTCTACTAAGCTTGAATCCGTGATAAACAAAAGTGCTTGCCTCATGGGATCCCACAAGCCTTTGTAGAATCACTTAGCATACCCCCTGCCATTCAACTCGTATGCGTCAGCAAACCTAGCGAGATGCTGAAACTCTCGCTGATATTCTGTAACTATCTTGGGTCCCTGTTTTAGCTGTAGGAATCTTTCTTCAAGTTCATCTCGAGCAGTAGAAGAGATAAAGTGTTCCAAGAAGGCTTCCAAAAACTCACTCTAACTAATCTCCATATACACTCGGCCTTGAAAGGTGGAGCCCATGAGGGACTTCCACCACCTCTTGGTTTGGGATTCCAATACTAACACGGCTAATGTCACAGCCATATTGGATGGACATCGAATTCCCGCCATTAGTTCTTGCACTGAGTTGAGCCATTCCTCCGTATGCACGACCGAATCTGTCTCATGATAGGCAGGTGGAGAGAGAGCTCGGAATGTGCATAACCAATTATAGCTCGGGGCTTGCTATTGCACCAGAGCCTGTTGAGCCCTAAACGTGTCCAAAATAGCCAAGAGCGCCTATCCTAGCTCCGACTATTGAAACTGAGTGGGTACGAAAAGGGAGGGAGTGCCCCTTACTAGATCTACATTAGCCAGGTTCTACACAAAAGGTATAAACCTATTGGTGCATGGGTACTTGGACTATCCTGCAACCACAATTTAGTTTACTTTAGGATCCCAAATGGGATTGGGTCCTTGGTTCTTGTTAATTTGAAAAGAAACTTGTCTACCTGCAACATTTTTGACAGGAAGACTCACTCTTGCCCTTGCCATACTAGGGTTGTGCCAATAGTCTATGTGTTGGAACCCCTAGTTGGATTTGGGCTAGGTTCACTGAGTTAGGATATGACCCAACTTGTATAGATCAGGGTTATAGTCGTGTCCTAGAGTCTAGATCAAGTCCTTAGAGTCAACAGTACAAAGGACCAGCCTTCAACACTGTTAAAGACTTAAGACTTAGAGAATTCAAGACTTAGAAAAAGGAGTTCTACGTTCGTCGATCTCCGGTCGACGAAAGTCGAGCTCAGCTAGACGAACTCAGGGAAAATTCTCTGAGCCCAGCTCGACGAACTCAGTCCCTAGCTCGACGAAGTAATACCTTCTAAGTTTAACACTCAGTCGACAAACCAAGAACATCAACCAGAAGAACTTTGATCTTTGATCGACTAATTCTGATTGAAGTGGTTCAACACCAGAAAATATTCTAAGTCCAGACTTCAGGACTCAGCTCGTCGATCTTGGAATCCTACTGGACTAATTCTGTTTCTCAAGGCTCAGTTCGACGATCTTGACCTGAGCTCGATGAACTCTGTTCTCAGATCAACTAACTCTTCAACTCTCAGAGCCAGAGATCACTCAATGCCAGATGTACTATTATCTCAACACTGTCAGTTTGACCAAGTTCTGAGGTCAACTAATTTCACATTCTCAGCTAGACGAACTTAGAGCACAGTATCCGTCAGTTTATGCAGTGCAGTTGTTCGCAGAACTCAGGTCGACGAAAGCTGATCCTAGGTCGACGAAAGCTGTTCTCTGATCGACGAAAACTGTAAGACATATTGTTATTTATTATTTCCTTTTCTGTCTCCTTATTGTATATCTATTATAGGCCGTTAATTCCCTAGATAATTAATGCATTTGAATAGAGCCGTTACTGGCAGCATTGATTGCAAATATCCCCCATGGAATTAATTGCTTATATCTCGGGACAGACATAGAATAGAATATATGACAGAATACTTGCCGTTTTCATTTTCCGAGATTTCGGCTAAACATTGATTGCAGGATTTTGAATTCGACCAAGAGGCAGTTATCAAGGGGATCATCTCTCTGCTAAAATACGATATACAGAAACCTTTCAGAAGACAGAATTTTTGTTTTGAAAAACAAGTGCAGTGCATACAGCTCTCTGAAGAAAAATCAACTACTCTCAAAAAAGAAGAAAGAACAACAATCACTATCAAGAGTCTTTCTTCTCCTTCTTTGTTTTCTGAGATCTCAAGTGACAAAGATATTCAAATCAGTCAAAGGATCTCAGAAAGTAGATCTTACAGCAGAAGACTTACTCACCCTTTATAAAGCTTCCACTCCTGAACCATTCAAGATCTCAGGGGGAGCTTTGACAACATCAAAAATCGACAAAGTCTTCTCATTTTGATTTGAGAAAAGAAGACTTCAATCAATCTCTCTTCCCCACCTCTGTACAGGGTTTTAATTCCCTTCAAAATTATTCTGATTGCAAGTCTCCTTCTAAAAGACTTGGGTTGGTTTTTGAGCACCTGATCAAAAGCTCATTGGTGGCAGTCACCTGATCAAAACCTGTAGTGGATTCCTACCTAGGGTGATAGAAGAGTGGATGTACCCAAGTTTGGGGAACCACTATAAAATTCTTGTGTTGTCTGTGTTGCTGTGATTTTCCCGTGTGCTTGTGCTGTGATATAATTGTCTGTGTTGTGATATATTTTGCTGTGTAGCTTAGTTACCTTTTCTCTAATTCACTTGTTGCACTTGTACACTTATACACTTATATCATAGTAACATATTTGATTAAAGACTTGTTATTTCCGCAAAAATAGAAAAGACTTTAAAAACTCTATTCACCCCCCTCAGTTGTTCAGAGCTTACCCTATCTTTCAATTGGTATTAGAGGGTGGTTAATCACATCATACAGGCTCACACCTGGATTAATCAAGATCCTCAGGATAAACTCTGAATAAGTCTTACTAGTTTCTCAGTTTAAATTTTATTTTCTGATATCATGGCACAAAACAAGGATTATGCCAGCACCAGACCTCCAGTTTGTAACTTGCAAAAGTTTGGAATCTGGAAGGCAAGAATCAAACTTTATATGAACTCCATTGATGAGGACATTTTTAATTCCATCTTGACAGGACCACCAGCTCCAGTGGCCTCTACTTCAACCCTAGTAAATCTCAGTGCAGTTCCCCCTCCAGATCAAACTGATGCACATAAGAAAGCAAAGTTTTCTGATGCCAGAGCTATGAACATACTGGCCCAAACTATGTCAGATGACATATTTCAGAAAGTTGCTGAATGCACATCTGCCAAAGCCATTTGGGATTCCCTCAACCAAATGGTAGCAGGATCTGCTGATGAGAGGAAGGATAGATGATCCAACCTCATATCCCAATATGAGAATTTCAGGAAAGATGAAGCAGAATCTGTGGAAGTAATGTACAACAGGCTGAGCTCCATCATCAGTGAGCTCAGAACACTGGACAAAGAAATTACTCTGACTGAGGTCAATGACAAGATCCTCACGTGCTTCCCTAGCACATGGGACTCTAGAATCTGGCCCATCAGAGAAGCCATAAGCATGGCTGAAATCTTAACAGAATCTCTGCTTGGAAAGCTCAAATCCTATAAGCAATTGATCAAGTCAAGAGAAGCTGCAGTGGAACCAAAGGCACCAACACCCACAAGGAAGGAACAGAGCTTAACATTCAAAGCTGCAGAAGAATCTCCTAGCTTCCCAGTCAATGAAGAACTCATGAGTCTCTTTGCTAAGAGATTCTATAAAATGGCAAGGAAGGACTTCAGGAGGAAGCCTTCAAGGAATGAAGATAAACCCAGGTATGACAAGATCCCTTCTAAAGAGGTTGTCTGTTTTGGGTGCAGGAAACCTGGACACTTCATCTCAGAATGCCCAGAAGTCCAAAAGAAAGACAGAAGGCAAGAAAAGGACTCAAGAAGACATCATCATAGCAAGACCTCCTCCAGCAAGTACAAAAAGAAGGAGAAGGGCTTTGTAGCTGAAACCTGGAGTGATACTGAAGATGAAACATCCTCCTCCAGTTCCAGTGAAGATGATGAAGAAGAAAAGAAAGCAAGGGAAGTTTGCCTTATGGTAATAGATGCAGAAAGTAGCAGATCAGATTCAGAAGAATCAGATGATGAAGAATTCCTCTCTGAAGAGGATCAGGTAATTGCTTCCTATGACTTTCAATCTAAAGAATTTCAATCTGAATTTAAACTCTCGTGTTTAGACCTAATAGGATCTGAGAAGTAAATCAAACTTATCAGGGAAAAACTTTTAGAACAAGACAAAATCATTGCTGAGAGTGAAAAATTAACTGAAGAATTAAGCTTAGCCAATCAACAAATAGTTTTTCTAAAATCTGAATTAAGTAAGGCTAAGGAACTAGAAGAATCCCTGAATGGTAGAAGGTTACAACTGTTAGATATAACTAGCACGGTTAATACAAAATCTAACAATAATATACTAGGATTAGGAGCCTCATCTAGTGAATCAATACTAATTCAGAAAAATCAATTGTCAAAACCTATTAACTTCATCTCTGAAAATGGTAAGAAAAATACTGAACAAGTAGAGAAGGTTAACAAAGTTCTTAAACAGTTAGAACTTAATAAAACCAATCAGAAAAGGGAAAACAAACAACATAACTATGTTCAGCATATTTCGTTGAACGTAGAACGACGAAATGGGTATGGTTCGTCGACCTCAGAACGACGAACCCTGAATGCAAATAATAATGTAAACTATTCTTCGAACTGGGATCGACGAAATCAGTATGGATCGTTGAGCAGAGATCGAAGTTTCTGGGGCTCTGAGAATGGATACCTCCATTCTTCGAGCAGAGATCGAAGAACTCAACCCAGATCGTCGAGCTCAGATCGACGAACATACTCAAATTTGTCAAACTCAGTTTATAACCAGAGTAACCTAAAAACTGATAAAACCTTTAATCACTTTAGTCAGTGGGTCATACCTTCTAGAAGGTATCATCCTTTAGGTTATAAGGATCAACCTGAATGTTCATTTATTTCAAGTTCTAGTTATGTTAAATAACAAGGACCCAAGGTAACCTGGGTCAAAAACTGCTAATCCTTTTGCAGGTAGAAGAGAACCCTGTCACTCAAAACAAGTGGTACTTGGACAGTGGTTGCTCTAAACATATGACATGTTCCAAGGAATGCCTTATCAACTATAAAGCAAAGATTGGACCTAAAGTAATTTTTGGGGACTCAGGCTTTGGACTGACAGAAGGCTATGGAGACTTCAACTATGGGGCTGTCACATTCAAGAAAGTGACCTATGTAAATGGTCTTAAGCATAACCTGATATCAGTAAGCCAATTATGCGATACAGGTTATCAAGTAAGCTTCACTAACTCTTTGTTTCTTATTTCTTTAAACAACACAACTGTTTTAACAGAAATTAGACAAGACAACATCTACTTAGTAAATTTTGAATCAGCTAAATCTGAAATTTGCTTATTCAATTCGGTTAGCATTCAAACTAACCTATGACACAAAAAACTAGGACATGTAAACCATAAAAATATAGCTAGGTTATCCAAAGACAATCTTGTTAGAGGTTTACCTTCTGGTCCCTACAAGAAGGAAGGCCTCTGCAGGGCTTGTCAGCTAGGAAAGCAAACTAAATCTAGTTTTAAATCCATTAATAAGAGTGATTCACCCAGAATCTTGTACTTGCTCCATATGGACCTTTTTGGCCCTATTGTAGTACAAAGTCTAGAAGGAAAGTCTTATACATTAGTTATTGTAGATGATTTCTCCAGATTCACATGGGTTTTCTTTTTGAGAACTAAGTCAGATACTTTTAAGGTTCTCACAGATTTTCTCAAGAACATACAGATTGAGTATTCTACTAAAGTTGCATTGATCAGAAGTGATCATGGTACTGAGTTTGAATCTCTTCTTATGTTAGAGTTCTGTGAGAATGAAGGTATCATACATTGTTTCTCAGCTCCAAGAACTCCTAAACAAAATGGGGTAGTTGAAAGGAAGAATAAGACACTCATTGAAGCTGCAGGTACATTGCTTGCAGATGCTTACATGTCTCTTTCCTATTGGGCAGAGGTAGTAAGCACAACAAATTATGTCCTGAATAGAAGTCTAATACATAAACTAAAGCTTAAGACTCCCTATGAACTACTCAAAGGGAAGAAACCTATAATAACATATTTAAAGTATTTGGATGTATATGCTATATTCACAATAATGACAAGAAAGATCTTAGAAAGTTTGAAGCTAAGACTGCAATGAGAATTTTTCTAGGATATTCCCAAGTCAGCAAGGCATATAGGGTGTTTAATAAATCAACATTAAAAATTGAGGAATCTATGCATGTAATATTTGATGAATCTAATATGTTTTACAAGGAGAGAGACATCTCTACCAACAATAATCTACAGGTACAAAATTTGGGGGAGAGCTTGGATGATCTAAATTTTACTTCAAAGGATGAATCACATCCCTCTCCACAAGCTATATCAAAAGTTGAAAGTGAAGAAGAGACTGTGGAAGCAGTTCAATTTCCTCCAACAATTGATACAATTCCACAAGAGGAATTAAATAAAATAACTGTTGCTGAACCAACTCTACCTAATGCTCTTGTCACACTTAGGAATCATCCTAGATCTCAAGTAATTGGAGACATATCATTAGGAGTGCAGACAAGACATCAACTCAACCCTGATGTGATGCTTGCCTACTTTCTCTCTCAAATTGAGCCTCAATCCATATCTGATGCAGAGCAAGATCCAAACTGGATCACTGCAATGCAAGAGGAACTCAACCAGTTTGAGAGGTGTAGAGTTTGAGACTTAGTTCCAAGGCCCAGGGGCTATCCAGTAATTGGGACTAAGTGGGTATTCAGAAACAAACTTGATGCCCAAGGTGTGATAGTGAGGAACAAGGCAAGACTTATTGCTCAAGGATACATGCAAGAGGAAGGAATTGATTATGATCAAACCTTTGCTCCAGTTGCCAGACTTGAAGCTATAAGGATTTTCTTAGCTTATGCAGCATTCAAAAAGTTTAAAGTCTACCAGATGGATGTGAAAAGTGCATTGCTAAATGGAGAACTCAAAGAAGAGGTGTATGTTGAACAACCACCAGGTTTTATCTCTCCATCTCATCCCTCTTATATTTTTAAATTGCATAAGGCTCTCTATGGTTTAAAGCAAGCTCCAAGAGCTTGGTATGAGACTGATGGAGACATTGATGATGCGGCCGCCATTGATCCCCATCGGAGAGAGTTTCTTGACTAGGACGATCGCTGCCACAAGCTCGAGGATGGCTTTTCTTCCACGACGCCACCGCCACCTCCGCCACATGTTTTGCTCGACGTCCGCTGCTATTTTATAAAAATATATAATTTTAAATTAAATAATTATAATTATATATTTTAATAATTTTATTATTTTAAGCAATTTTATTTCAAGCATCTTTATGTTTATTGTCTTTAATTAATTCATGTAATGATGGGTGCTTATAACCATCATAGGTTGTTTTAATTATTTAATTTCTTGTATTATGATGGGTGCTTATAACCATCATAATTTTCATTTTTAAATTTTGAATTTTGAATGTAGATTGGAGGGAGATTGAGTGGTGTAGACTATATATAGCCATGTTATGAATGATTAATTAGTGAATGAAGAAAATAATTTGAAATCCCCTAAAATCTTCCTTGAGATCTTTTCCCCCTCCTTCTTCCTCCTCTCAAATTTCGGCCCCCCTCCTATAGCCTCCTTCCTCTTGGCCGCCGGCCATCTCCCTCCCCTCTACTTCTCATTTTCCTCCTCCTCTCCTCCTCCTAGTGAGAGCTTCACCCTTCTCCTCTTTTCTCTCCCCCACATCAAACCCGAGCCCTCCCCCTTGCCCTTCAAAAGTTGACCACCACCTTTCCTCTCTCCTATTTCCATATTTGTGACTTTTCAAGGTTTCTCCCTCTCCTAGGGCTTGCAAAAGGAAAACGGCTCGCGTCTTGATCGTTCGGTGCGGATCCGAGGACTTGCGTGGAAATAAAGAATCTACCACTTTCGTGTGTGCGTCCTCCACTCATTTTTGTGGACGGATCTCTTGGGTTTGTGGTAACGATTTCTAAACTCTTCCTTGTGTGCTTCTTCTTATTATTGTGAGATTTTGGTGGAATCAGAAGGCTGATAAATTGTTCTGATTTATATTGAATATTGTGCTTAGTTAAAATCTAAATTTTCAAGCCTAAATCGTCCGAATACTTTTATGTAAATTGGAGCGGGTAAGCAACCCTCTTGTTAATTAATTTTTTGGGGATTATTTTGGACTTAGTTTTAAATCACTTATTTAGTCCGGATATTCTTGTATTGGCCTTGTGAATGTTTGCGCGTAATTTAGTTTGATTGGCTAATTGTCCGGATCGGGTGGGTCCTTTTCGCTTGAGCGAACATTGGCATATAGCCCTTGTTCAATGAAAAATAAGGGGTAGCGTCCCTTTGCATTGATCAATTGGTTAATATTGAAATTGTGCCATTAACTGCTTGGATATCCGATAGTGCTAAGTAGAACAACAGCGCGCTGGTTATTTTATTTAAATTGTCAAATCTAAGAACGCGTAGTATAATCCGTAGAAACTATGGGCCTGCATCAATTTGGTATCAGAGGAAGGTTCTCGTCAATTTCCTAATTGGCACTCCTCCCCCTCTCAAAATTTAAAATTCAAATTTCCAATTTCGAATTTCAAATTTTAAATTTCAAATTTTAAATTTCAAAATTTCAAATTTCAAATTTCAAAATTCAAAATTCAAAATTCAAAATTCAAAATTCGAATATCAAAATTCAAAATTAAAATTTCAAATTTCAAATTTCGAAATTTCAAATTTCAAATTTAAAAATTTAAAATTCAAATTTCAAATTTCAAATTTCAAATTTCCAATTTCAAATTTCCAATTTCAAATTTCAAATTCCAAATTAATAATTTTTCTCCAAATTAAAACAAAAAAAAATAATTTTGTGGTCTGCCAATAGCCGGCTAAATTTTATTTTCAGCAATAAAAAAATCAGAAAAAAATTAATTAATAATCTCCATATTTTAGCCAACAAGAATATCAAAAAAACATTTATATATTATTTTGAAATATTAGCGGGAACAAATCTATCTTTAAAAATAAATAGGACCAGACTATTTTCTTCTTTGCATGTGCACCGGTTCCGATTGAGTGTTCTCTCCGGTTCCCTCTGAAATGGCCTACGATGTTTACGTTTCCCGAATGAAACCTTTAGGTTCCGTCATGAAAGTTAGAAAGCCATTCCATTGCCCGGTAGTGGAAGAGATTAAGGGGTTGATTGGCCAACTAAAGACTAATCAAGTTACACCGCGCACCTCTAGGCATGTTAGGATTCCTGCTCCGACATATGATGGGCTGGGTGGACCGCGAGTGTTTCTATGTTGGGTGAACTACATGGAGCATTATTTTGAGCAATATCGTATTGTGGATCCCCACAGGATTCCCGTTACGAGACTGCAATTATTTGGTCAAGCCCGTACCTTCTGGCTCAATGAGGAAAGACGTTTAGGAATGCCCTCCGTCGACCCACGTATAGGTTGGCAGATTATGAAAAATTACTTAACGGATGAGTATTACCCTACCTACTGTCGTTCCCAGTTTCCTGATTGTAGGAATGACTATAAGCCTCACGCTAGATACTTGCCCCGCAAAGATCTGATTATCTCAAGCACGAGTACACCTACCTATGAGAGGAAAGAGAAACTTAAGACCTTTATCCCTAGGTTGTTAGACGTAAGTACTAGGAATGCCATGAGCCCACGGGGTGAGAGTGTTCTTATTAGCATGATTGAGTCTGAGGTTGTGGTTACGAGTGTGCCCGTCACTAAGAACGAGACTATTATCACTGACGAGTGTAGCGACGTTGAGGAGATTGGTTACCCTAGTGACCTGGATGAGGATTTCCCTTTTGAGAAATCATCTCCGCTCCCCTTCGACGACATTTCGGAACCATCCATCTTGATTGTAGTGGAGTCTTTTGATGACCCTAAGTCGATTGATAATTTGGCTGAATCAGAAGAGTTACCTTACGCTGAGAGCTTACCCCGTCGTGAGTTAGATAATGTTTGGGATGATGATAGTTTGACCTGTGAGGGTATTACTTTGCCCATTACTAGCCACACTAGCGTTGTGACTGATCACCCTAGTGTTGAGAGCCCTCTCCAAACTACAAGCCCCGTCGTGTTAGAGGCTACGATTACACCTACTGAGAATATCTCTGATTTTCTTGAGGATCTTGTAAGTGAGGATGTTCCAGTCGATTTCTCTAATCACGAATTAATTGATGCCCCAACTGATTTGGAAGACTTACTATATGATCAACATTTATTGTTGGAAGGACTTTCAGATGAGTTGGTAGAGTCCTCCTGTGAGGAGTGTTATTCGGAGAGTGAGTTGGGTGATGATGAGCTAGATGAGTTTTTCGTGAGGGAAAATCTTCTGTTTGATTTTCCGTTTGATTTTGATGGTTTGCACCCGAAGGTTTGTTCTTGGACGAGTAATCCGTGTTTTGACGTTGAGTGTGACTTAACTTCCCCTACGGAATCACCCATGTCGACTCTCCCTCAGGTTCATTTAACTCGAGTAGATGATTTGTTAGGATACGAGCTAGTCATTTCTAGCCCTTTATATTTGGAGAAGTTTATTATTACCGCCTCCCCATTAGGCTTACTTCGATGGATGTGGGTAAACGTAGTTGGTGACGAGCGTTTTCTACTGGCTATTCATTACGAAATTTTTAAATCAAAATTTAATTCCAAATTTAAAACAAAAACGTTAGGCTCCACCGAAATAATTTCTGATTTTAAAGCTCCTGTGCCACCTAACTTAACCCCTTTATCCTCCGTATTTGGGTCTAGTCATGTAGAACATGGATTCTCTCCTCAGGTGTCTTGGATGTTAGTATTTCACCTTAAGTTATGTCGTACACACTTCCACTCCTTTCTGAGACTGTCCGACGCTAGAGCTAGTGATTTGGGTGTAGTCTGGTCAGTCCCCGAGCGGATGCCGTCTGGCTCCGTTAATAAATTAATATGTAGGAACGCAGACCCATCCAAAATTATGAAGAACGTCGGATTTTATGCTTTTATTTTAGATTTTTATATAGCACAGGGTGTTTCACTTTATTTCAAGTTTCCGGACATTTTACTGTACGTCTCTGTTCCACCTGAGTGTATTTCTCCGTCGTTCCTTCCTACCACTAAATATTCTTTTGGGTTGGAGAGTGTTAGTACTGTCGTGTCTATTTTCCACGTTGACTCCTTGGTTCTTCAACTGGATGGTAAGATGTTAGTTTTATTTCTTTTGCTTGACACCCTTTCGAGTTTCCTCGGAAGTCTTGTTGTTTCTTTGCCAGACAGGTTCTCAGCGCTGATGGATGTACATGCTACTATGACACTGATAGCGGGGCCAGATTTGCCCCATTCTGCTGCTGCTTTTGACGGTTCTTACCCCATGGGCCACTCATCGATGATGAGTACTTTTGAGTGGGGGAGGATTGATGGAGACATTGATGATGCGGCCGCCATTGATCCCCATCGGAGAGAGTTTGTGGACTGGGACGATCGCTGCCGCAAGCTCGAGGATGGCTTTTCTTCCACGACGCCACCGCCACCTCCGCCACATGTTTTGCTCGACGTCCGCCGCCATTTTATAAAAATATATAATTTTAAATTAAATAATTATAATTATATATTTTTAATAATTTTATTATTTTAAGCAATTTTATTTCAAGCATCTTTATGTTTATTGCCTTTAATTAATTCATGTAATGATGGGTGCTTATAACCATCATAGGTTGTTTTAATTATTTAATTTCTGGTATTATGATGGGTGCTTATAACCATCATAATTTTCATTTTTGAATTTTGAATTTTGAATGTTGATTGGAGGGAGATTGAGTGGTGTAGGCTATATATAGCCATGTTATGAATGATTAATTAGTGAATGAAGAAAACAATTTGAAATCCCCTAAAATCTTCCTTGAGATCTTTTCCCCCTCCTTCTTCCTCCTCTCAAATTTCGGCCCCCCTCCTATAGCCTCCTTCCTCTTGGCCGCCGGCCATCTCCCTCCCCTCTACTTCTCATTCTCCTCCTCCTCTCCTCCTCCTAGTGAGAGCTTCACCCTTCTCCTCTTTTCTCTCCCCCACATCAAACCCGAGCCCTCCCCCTTGCCCTTCAAAAGTTGACCACCACCTTTCCTCTCTCCTATTTCCCTATTTGTGACTTTTCAAGGTTTCTCCCTCTCCTAGGGCTTGCAAAAGGAAAACGGCTCGCGTCTTCATCGTTCGGTGCGGATCCGAGGACTTGCGTGGAAATAGAGAATCTACCACTTTCGTGTGTGCGTCCTCCACTCATTTATGTGGACGGATCTCTTGGGTTTGTGGTAACGATTTCTAAACTCTTCCTTGTGTTCTTCTTCTTATTATTGTGAGATTTTGGTGGAATTAGAAGGCTGATAAATTATTCTGATTTATATTGAATATTGTGCTTAATTAAAATCTAAATTTTCAAGCCTAAATCGTCCGAATATTTTTATGTAAATTGGAGCGGGTAAACAACCCTCTTGTTAATTAATTTTTTGGGGATTATTTTGGACTTAGTTTTAAATCACTTATTTAGTCCGGATATTCTTGTATTGGCCTTGTGAATGTTTGCGCGTAATTTAGTTTGATTAGCTAATTGTCCAGATCGGGTGGGTCCTTTTCGCTTGAGCGAACATTGACATATAACCCTTATTCAATAAAAAATAAGGGGTAGCGTCCCTTTGCATTGATCAATTGGTTAATTTTGAAATTGTGCCATTAACTGCTTGGATATCCGATAGTGCTAAGTAGAACAACAACGCGCTGGTTATTTTATTTAAATTGTCAAATCTAAGAACGCGTAGTATAATCCGTAGAAACCATGGGCCTGCATCAGAGACGTTAGCCAGCTTTCTTTTAGAGCATGGTTTTTCTAGAGGCATGGTAGATAGAACTCTTTTTACAAAACTGCATCATGATAAAATTCTCTTAGTGCAAATATATGTAGATGACATAATTTTTTGTTCTACTGATCCCAAACGGTGCAAAAGATTTTCTAATTTAATGCACTCAAGGTTTGAGATGAGTAGCATGAGTGAGTTATCATATTTCCTTGATCTCCAAGTGAAACAAACCCCTGAAGGGATCTTCATCTCTCAGTCTAAATATGCTAAAGAGCTTATTAAAAAGTTTGGGATGAATGATGCCTCTGCCATGAAAACTCCCATGGCTGCCAATGCTGTTGTAGATGCTGATGAATCTGGAAAACTAGTTGATCAGACCATGTATAGAGCCATTGTTGGATTCCTACTGTATTTGACAGGAAGCAGACCAGATATTATGTTTGTCACATGTCTTTGTGCTAAGTTCCAGGTGAACCCTAAAGAATCTCACCTTATTTTCTTGAAAAGGATTTTAAGATATATAATAGGTTGTCCAGATCTAGGCCTCTGGTATTCAACAGAATCAACATTTGTGTTAACTGGATTCTCTGATGCTGATTATGCTGGATGCAAAGTAGACAGGAAAAGCACCTCTGGAACTTGTCAGTTCCTTGGTGACAGACTTGTATCTTGGTTCTGTAGAAAACAAACATCTGTTTCAACATTCACTGCTGAAGCTGAATATATGGCTGCAGGTAGTTGCTGTTCACAGATCTTATGGATATAAAACCAACTACTGGATTATGGTGTCAACTTAAATAATTCAACTATTCTATGTGATAATACAAGTGCTATTTCAATTGCACAAAATCCAGTATTGCATTCTACAACCAAGCATATAGACATCAGACATCACTTCATTAAAGATTGTGTTGACAAACAAAAGATTAAACTTGAATTTATCTCTACTGATTTACCAAGAGCAGATATATTCACTAAGCCATTGGACTCATCCAAGCATCTGTTCTTTGTCAATCAGCTTGGTATGATAAATGGTTAGGATTTAATCTAATGCTCTATCTATAGTCAAAGAATTATCTCTGTTCGTCGACCTAAGATCGACGAACTGATAACTGTTCTTGAGATTTTTCGTCGACCTTAGCTCGACGAAATCTCTTAGTGAAGTGATTTTCGTTGACCCGAGATCGACGAACTTACTTCAGAAACCTTTCGTCGACTAGAGATTGACGAAATGTCTTATATCCTTCAGACTGAGTTCGACGAACTGTTTAACCTTAAATTATTTCATCGACCTCAGAACGAAGATTTTTTTCTTTTTCGTGGATAATAGCTTGTCGGTTCATATTCTAGAAAACCTTATATTTAGGTTTTCTTCGACCTCCTCCCGCGCTTTCAGTTCCCTTTGCACTCGATCGTCGTTTTCATATTGCAGGTGCTTTCATGGCGATTCCCACTGGTTCTCTCACTGCCATGAAATTTGATGCTGGTTTCGACATAGACTTTGAATCATTCCAGTATTTTGATCCAGTTTTCCTGAACATTCTCCAACTACTAGAAGAACAACAACTGAAGACTCTGCTCTCAACCCGAATCAAGATATCTGCCATAGAAATTAGGGAATGGGTGTATACAGCTACTGTCGATGAGAACAAGATGACCGACACCATCGCGGGTAATGCAATTTCTCTTACCCCCGATATTATTACTGAAATTTTTGGATTGAAAAATGGCGAGGAGAATTTAGAAATTGATTCTGAAGAGTTTGATTTAATGTTGAATACAATGGGGTATTCTGGAGACACCCCAAACAAGCTCCTCAAGAAACTTCTGTCTGCCGAGTATAAATTTCTCACAGATATAGTTGGGAAAGGGTTGCTTGGGAAGCACACTGCGCATGATTATATCACCAGGCATCAGTTCCTGGTCATGTGCGCCATTGTAAATAAGAAAGCTGTGAACTGGGCAAAGATTATGTTTGATTTGATTAAAAAGAAAAACAATAAGAAAGAGATATGCTTTGGAAGGATCCAAGGGATCTTCCTAAAGGAAAAGGCTGCAGGATCCCTGGTCTCATTGACCATATCCATCAATGTTTCAAAGAGACTCACCTGTGCTCTTTTTAGCAAGTGGGAGAGGACCATCACCAAGCCAACTTAGGCTAGCTCCTCCTCCACTAAAACTTCCAAGAGTACAAGGGCTGCACCAGCCTCTCCCCACCCCACTGAAGGGCTCCCTTCTACTCCTCCATATCAACAACAAGTCCAACCAACCCCACCTTCCACTACCATCCACATCCATACCCTAACACCACCAGCCTCCCCAATTCCCTCTTCACCTACACATCTCCCATCTCCTCCTCCTTCACCTCAACCTGACACCTCCATCCCTACACCACCTCTATCCCATCTACCATCTCACCTGGTTGATATCCCCCACATAACCTCTCCTCCCTCCCCTCCTTTAACCTGCTCTCCTCTCCCCTGAACTCTCCATCCCCACAAAATGACTTCCCCTTAGAAACTCCACTTCCACCTCCACCTCCATTAACCACATCTACTCCAGCTACTGCACCACCATCTGCCTCTCTAACCCTGGATCCCACCACCACTCTCATCACTCTTCTCACCCCACTACTCAAAACCCTTATAGCAGAGGCCATTTCTCCTCTAGTTGCCTCCATCTCATCTCTTGCTACCCAAATATCTGCCCTCACCACTGCTCCCATCTTCAGTTGGGGGCCTGGCTTCAACACATGCTGAAACCAGGCAGGGGGAGATACTTGATGAAGAAGTAGCAGCAGCAGTAGTAGCAGGACCAATAGCAGTAGTAGCAGGACCAACAACAGCAGGACCAGTTGTACAGATATCATATACAACAGACATGGATACAGAAGCAGAAGAAGATTTATTAGATTTGATTCATTTTATTGAAACTGACATGGAAATTGATGAGTTAGTTATACTAAAAATAAATACTGTTGGTGATATTTTCATTAATACCACAGTAGACTTGATGAGTTTGTTAAGTTCTTTTGATACAGCTCATCACAATCTTCCTCCAGCTGAGTATACCAAGCCATCATTAGCTATTATTCAATATTCTTCCCCAATAAGCCCTGATGTTATCAAACAACTAAAGGACAGTTTTGCCATTCCTGCCACTCCATCATCTAGACAGATTGCCTCCCTAATTGTATCTTCTCCTATGGCCCCAGTCTTTGTAATGGATGATTCTCCAGTACCAGATCTGGATGCATTGATTATGGCTGACATAGAGAAAGAAAACAAGTTAGCTGCTCAGAGCACAGAAGTATACAGTTCTCCAGTTCCCTCCCCAGTTCCATCTCATGCAATAAAGAAAACAAGCTCTGATGAAGCACTAAGAGAGATTGATGCCATGTATAACAATCCTCAATCCTCTGATGATGATGATGATGATGAGGAATCTAAGAAAAGGAAAATATCTAAGAAAAGGAAGGCTCCACCTCCTCCTGCTCCCAAACCTGGAAACACCAATGATACTCCCTACTATATCCTACAAAAAATAACCCCATATAAGGGAATGCCGGCCTGGATGTGGCTCTCAAAGAATGAATAAAAGGCCAGGAAGAAAAGTAGAAGGTACTCTCCTCCCCTAGCTCATAAATGCAGGAAGGATCCCCCTCCTCCTCCTCCACCAGCTACTGGTGCTTCTGGAATTAGTTCTCAAAAGTCAGATGCACCTTCCAAGCCCTCATTCACTAGAACTTATCAGAGGCAAGAAAGGCCATCTAGACAACAATCACATGGAAGCAGTCAGCAAAGAAGTACTAGCTGTACAGAACAAATAAAAGAAATAGTGTGTCAAAAACAAGAATTCTCTCCTCCTCAACCACAGGCTGAACAAAGAAGACACTCTATATCACATAAACCAAAAATAAAATACAGTGAAGCTGCACCTTTAAAATCACTGTACGCTCAAAGTAGTGAAAGCCAGATTGCTACAAACTTCCAAGAACAGTCAACACAATTCAGGTCTGTCACCCTGCTACCCTCTCAAGAAGATCAGCCATCTGTCAGTCAAGATGATGGTCCAAATTTCAGGATGGACAGGCTCCAAGAATTGATTGTTCTGTCACAGATGAAAAAGGCCAGAGAAGAAGGATAGGATCCAACAAAATTCACTACAATGTCTACTTACATAGAAAAAGAACTTGAAAGACTTCAAGTGAGCAAGAAACTGTTTGACCCTGCTGATTATATGACTAGACATCCAGAGACAATTATTCCCAAAACTTCAACTCAGACAGTGATTGGAGCAGCAAATCTGTATATATTAAAAAGAGAAGTTGCCAATCCTAACATGGAGATTATATTTACCAAGCCTGGAGAAAAGAAGAAGGAAGAAAAATCCAAGAAGTAGAAACAGAAAATCCTGAAGAAGAATTGCTACTTTTTGTATACTTTGTTAAAATTATGTTTTTTTTTCTGTTACAAAGCTGACTATGTACATATATCTGCTGCACTTGTTATTAAATTATCTGCCATATATATATTGTGTTCCTGCTTTGTATATTTTTTTCTTGTATTGAGTGTGTTATTAGTGACCTCACCCAATTAGGGGGAGTGTTAGAACCCCTAGTTGGATTTGGGCTAAGTTCACTGAGTTAGGATATGACCCAACATGTATAGATCAGGGTCATAGTCGTGTCCTAGAGTCTAGATCAAGTCCTTAGAGTCAACAATACAAAGGACCAGCCTTCAACACTGCTAAAGACTCAAGACTTAGAAAAAGGAGTTCTACGTTCGTCGATCTCCAGTCGACAAAAGTCGAGCTCAGCTAGACGATCTCAGGGAAAATTCTCTGAGCCCAGCTCGACGAACTCAGTCCCCAGCTCGACGAAGTAATACCTTCTAAGTCTAACACTCAGTCGACGAACCAAGAACATCAGCCAGAAGAACTTTGATCTTTGATCGACTAATTCTGATTGAAGTGGTTCAACACCAGAAAATATTCTAAGTCCAGACTTCAGGACTCAGCTCATCAATCTTGGACTCCTACTTGACTAATTCTGTTTCTCAAGGCTCAGCTCGACGATCTTGACCTGAGCTCGACGAACTCTATTCTCAGATCAACTAACTCTTCAACTCTCAGAGCCTGAGATCACTCAACGCTAGATGTGCTATTATCTCAACACTGTCAGTTTGACCAAGTTCTGAGGTCGACTAATTTCACATTCTTAGCTAGACGAACTTAGAGTACAGTATCCGTCAGTTTATGCAGTGCAGTTGTTCGCAGAACTCAGGTCGACGAAAGGTTATCCCAGGTCGACGAAAGCTGTTCTCTGGTCGACGAAAACTGTAAGACATATTGTTATTTATTCTTTCCTTTTCTGCCTCCTTATTGTATATCTATTATATGCCATTAATTCCCTGGATAATCAATGCATTTGAATAGAGCCGTTACTGGCAGCATTGATTGCAAATATCCCCCATGGAATTAATTGCTTATATCTCGGGACAGACATAGAATAGAATATATGACAGCTTACTTGTCGTTTTCATTTTCTGAGATTTCGGCTAAGCATTGATTCCAGGATTTTGAATTCGACCAAGAGGCAGTTATCAAGGGGATCATCTCTCTGGTAAAATATGATATACATAAACCTTTCAGAAGACAGAATTTTGTTTTGAAAAACAACAAGTGCAGTGCATACAACCCTCTGAAGAAAAATAACTTACTCTCAAAAGAAGAAGAAAGAACAACAATCACTATTAAGAGTCTTTCTTCTCCTTCTTTGTTTTCTGGGATCTCAAGTGACAAAGATATTCAAATCAGTCAAAGGATCTCAGAAAGTAGATCTTACAGCAGAAGGCCTACTCACCCTTTGCAAAGCTTCCACTCTTGAACCATTCAAGATCTCAGGGGGAGCTTTGACAACATCACATAATCCACAAAGTCTTCTCATTTTGATTTGAGAAAAGAAGACTTCAATCAACCTCTCTTCCCCACCTCTATACAGGGTTTTAATTCCCTTCAAAATTATTCTGGTTGCAAGTCTCCTTCCAAAAGACTTGGGTTGGTTTTTTAGCACTTGATCAAAAGCTCATTAGTGACAGTCACCTGATCAAAACCTGTAGTGGATTCCTACATAGGGTAGTAGAAGAGTGGATGTACCCAAGTTTGGGGAACCACTATAAAATTCTTGTGTTGTCTGTGTGACTGTGATTTTCCTGTGTGCTTGTGCTGTGATATAATTGCCTGTGCTGTGATATATTTTGCTGTGTAGATTAGTTACCTTTTCTCTAATTCACTTGCTGTACTTGTACACTTATACACTTATATCATAGTAACATATTTTATTAAAGACTTGTTATTTCCGCAAAAATAAAAAAGACTTTAAAAACTCTATTCACCCCCCTCTAGAGTTGTTCAGAGCTTACCCTATCTTTCACTATGGCAAAGTGTCCTACCTTGCCACAACACCAACATTCATGGATGTTGTATCTCCTCTTCTTAACAGCCCTTGTATATTGCAGGTTGTCAACATCTAACTATTCAGAAGGGAGATCAGTAACCTTTTTCTTGTTTGTGTCAGCAACAATCTGACTGAAGGAGAGTCTGCCAGTAGAGGTAGTTGGTTTACTCTGAGTTACACCAATAGTGGTCTTCTTTGCAACAGACATGCTGCTATTGGACTCAGAGATAGCCAAGTCAGGATTACTGACTGACTTTCCTTTTGTCTGAATTGTTGCTGGAAGAACCTGAGAATAAGCCACTGCCTTATCCTTGAGTGTGAGGGCTGGGGCACCAGACACAAATGGTCTCTGATGGGCCATCTGGATTTCCTCATGGGGAGCCTTAAAGGAACTCAACCCCATGCCCTTCCTTCCTCCATAGTTGTGAGAATTTTTGTTCACACCAGTGGATCTTCCATTTAACCAGTGACCATATATACTCTCTTGGTCATACCTATTGGATGCCAACACTACTTTCTCAAAAGAGATAGCAGACTGAATTGGAGCTTTGCCCTTACTCCTATTCCTTCTTCCAACATTCCTCTCAATGTATCCCAGCCCCTTCTTATCAGTTTGGGAAGTGAAGGTATCAATGAGGGGCAATACTGATTTAGGTTTAGAGTATTGCTCCACTAGCTTCCTCTCTTTGAGGGGCTTCTCTTCCAACCCTTTAATTAAAGAGTTATTACTATTAATGGTTGTACCTTGGATAACGGTGATGGTTTTGAGTTGGGATATCTCTCTGCTCATCTTGCTCACCAATGAGGCTGACTCGGTGTGCAAAGAGAGATCTTTTCTTAAAGAGACAATCTCCTTGGCTTGTCTTTTGACAAGCAACTTGATCTTCTTCAGAGCTTCCAAGATTAACCCATAATTGACATCTTCCTCAGATTTCGAGTCATCTTCATCACAGGATGAAGGAGCATCAGAATTGAGACTTGTTTCATAATCTGATTCAGAGGAGGAAAGAAAATAAATTAGTACCTCATGTTGATCAGGAAGATCCTGGCTGGATTCACCATCTGTTAAGGCCATAAGTCCATAACTGTAATACCCCCATCCGTCACAGAACATATAACAGAAGGTCTAGTTGGGGCCCGACGCCATATACTACGGACAGTTAAAGGAGTTACTAATTGAAACCATAAACCATAAACACATCCTAACTCTGAGTGCATTCTAGCAGAATTTTTCATAGGTATACAGTCTAGTTTGCTTGAGTGAAGTGCTTTCTTTACTGAGTCATTTACCCTAAACCCTAAACCCTACACTCAACCCGAGTCTGAGTCTAAAAAAATGCTCGTCTTCTGCTCGAGGAGGACGCCCAACATCTCTTTTTTCTCAAATTCTCGAACTCATATAGAAATGACGGGATTTCTTCAAATCCATTTAAAGATGGCCAAATCGTCACAGCTCAAACATCGTCCTTGTCTGCACTGCTTTATCCGTTCATTAGGGTTTAGGGTTTAAGATTACAGTTAGAACCCAACCATATGAATGTCCACTCTCACAAAATAGGAATGATAAACTAAATACACAAATAGTATTGTCCTTAAGTTCTTACAATGTTCAACTTAGAATAAATTGTCTTGCATACATCGGCATGCAGGTCGGTCATACATGAATGATAAAGTAAATGAGTAATTTTCTTTGGCCTTCAAGGGCCAGCTTAGCAATCCTGGGCTCCAGCCCGCTATTTACCGCTTGGCTGGACTGAACCGTCACGAAACATTCCACCGTAATAGTGGCAAATAATAATAATGACCATCATTAGCTGACTAAATTATAACGACCACACCCCTCACTCGGGGTGGCGATGCTCCTTCCCTACAGGCATTAGCATTATCAAATATTGGCAATCAAAACGTGTAAGAAAGCACCATTCGCCACAGATGTTGGCACAACCGACCAACTCCCCGTGCTCTCAGGGCACATTAACGGTACACCGGACACCAATGGGTCGCACCTCTATTCTCTGCGACGATCAACAATGTTTGAGCATTCTAGTCTTTCAGGGCTGAAGCCAAAGACAATGCCCCTATGGCTATGACCAAGTCATGGTGATTTACACTTTGACTCACTCCAGGTCAATCAGCATAAGGTTGGGTACAATTCAACTCTTTACCGGTGCTCAAATCATCGGGTGCAACAAGCCACGATGCAGATCAGCATCCCCTTTCCCATTACCGTATGATTCATAACCCTGTTATGATCCTCAGCAACAATCACGACCGCCTCAGCTGGGCCACAAAGGCTCTCATCCCAAAAAATTGGCCCCCAGGTCTTCGAGAGAGAGGCTTAACAAACAATATCCCTCAGGTCTTCTAGATATAGGCTTCACAAATAATACAGTGCTCACTGGGAGCTACCGCCGGTGGTAGCGCTACCACCGCACGGTAAGGGATAAACTATCGATTCTTCCCCTTTTTCTGGTGTTTTCTTGGAGACCACCTCCAGTACTCTCAACACAGTCATCTGCACACCCCGTAACTCCGAAATCCACGCGATTACCATGGAGTCTTCTCCGACATACAAAACAAATAAACATCACCACTCTATACTAACCTGTCTGGATGGGCTTCACACAACATGCCTATTCCGTACTTCGATTCCGAATCTAAATGCAATACTAATGGAGATACACAAATCTACCCGTCGGGAGAACCAATTCCACATGTTCGTGGAGCGACTACCCTAAAATGCCAAAATAAAGGACTTCACATGTCCAAGGAAGAGGATCGTTACCCTAGAAGTCTGTTTCAGCATCATAGGAGAGATTTTAGCCGGATGGAAACGACCGTTATGACTTTGCCTCTGAGGATCTTAGCTCATCTCGTGAATCTGAGCTCTGAAACTCCAACGACGGTGAGATCTCTTTTGGACGAATCTCCTCCTTCCTTCTCCAGCCACTCAACCCTAAAACTCCAAAAGAATGAAGTGAAAACGACACTTTCAAGGCTTTAAACCAAGCTACGCCCCTTCATAGGCACAACCCTTCGACTCCACAAACCACACATTTATACGCGGAGTCTTCTCCGATGCGTAATATGCAACATCACCAATCCAGACCAACCTATTCAGATGAGCTTCACACAGCATGCCTATCCCGTACTACACATTTTCGGGTCTAAATGCAGACTCACTTGGGGATAACAACTATCAACCCACGAGGATCACTTACTCTTCCACCTTTTGGTGGAGGATCCCATGCTCATGCATAAAGGAGGACTTCACATGTCCAAGAAGGAAGATCGTTACTCTTGACGATCTCTTAGGAGCCATCGAATTTCTAGCTAGTTGAAAAGCACCGCAGCAGCTTTGCCTCTATAGAACTGGCCTCAGATCTCAAATCGAAACTCGGGAGCTCCACCGGTGGCTTAATCTTCTCCTCCTTCTCCTTCCTTCTCTCCCTTCTCTCTTCTCTTTTAGAAAGAGAATGACCAAGTTAAGAATGACCTATTCATTCCAATCCCTTGATTTAACCCGACAGGAAATCATCTGAGCCGTTGGATCCAGGATGAAGGAATCGAACGACCACAAATCGGACTCAAAGTCCAATATTTGGGCTAACACGGCCTGTGACACGCCCGTGTCACAGGCCGTGTACTCTAAGCGGTACACGAACCGACTTACCAAGTCCAAAACACGGGCTTAGAAACGCCCGTGTTAATCAGCTGACATGCCCGTGTCATATGGTACACATCCATATCGAGGGGCGTATCCCTCAGTTGACACAAGATCAACCAAAAACCCGAGAGGCACACAGGTACCAAATACGCCCGTGTCACATTTGACACACCCGTGTCCTACAGAACACGCCTGGGCTCCAGGCCGTGTCCTTCTCGGACACACTCTGGCCATCAACCTGAGAAGGACACGCCCGTGTCCCAGGCCGTGTCGCCTCTCAACGATCGTTGAGTGCATAGCGTCGAGTGCTTGAGATGACACACAGAGAAGGACACGCCTGTGTCCCAGGCCGTGTCGCCTCACTCAATGCCACTCGAGACCAAAATCACACTCGAGAACACTCGAGAAAATAGAGTTGGACACGCCCTGGGACACGCCCGTGTCCCAGGCCGTGTCACCCCCCCCCATTTTTGGACTTTTGGATTTTGGGGTGTTACACGCTGCACAGTAACTAGCTACTGTTGTGCAGTACCGTTAATCAATGCCTTAGTTTGTGTGCCACCGCCCAGGCCCTTCAATCACAGTCCATCACGTGGACACACCGTTACAGAATTACTACTGCCACGCAGTAGGATACTACCGCCACGCGGTAACTAGCGTCGGTTATGACACGACCACTACCACTATCACCGCACGACAGATGGTACTGCCGCGTGGTAGCAACCCTAGATTTTTGCCAATTAAATTGACCAAAATATCGCCAACGGTAGCTCTACTGTTGTGCTGTATCTTACTGAGAGTCCTTCCGCTAAATTCACGGCGCTACCACAGCGCGGTAATCCTACCGACCAACGATATCTCCCAGAAACCATTTTCTTTCTTTGGGGAAAGTTGGGGCATTACAAATCTCCCCCACTTAAAGAATTTTGTCACAAAATTAAGCCATGCAGGAAAACTATAGAAGTAACAATAACAAAATTTGTACCTCATACGAATAACTCAGGGAACTCTGCCTTCAAGGTTATCTCCCGCTCCCATGACAGTTCCTCCCGTCCATAGTTGTCCCAAATGGACATTGACCATCCTGATCGACTTATTGCGAAGTTTCTTTACTTCCACGTCCTCAATGCGAATGAGCTTGACCTTCATTGTCAACCCAACATCAACTTGTACTTGGTCCGCTACAACCACTTGCATAGGCTCTTGCACTGCCTTCCACAAGACTGATATGTGGAATACATCGTTTAGACCACTAAGTTCAGTTGAGAGCTTCAACCAATATATAGCTTCACCAACACGCTTCAGTATCTCAAATGGCCCAAGGTATCTCAGACTCAGCTTTTTCAAGCGTTGAATCCTTGACACGCCCTTGAACGATTTGATCTTCAAGTAAACCAAATCGCCTATAATAAACTCAACATTTCTGTGCTTGGCATTGTAGTATTTCTCCTTCCTGTCTTGAGCGATCAACAACTGCTCCCTGATTGTTCGAACAATCGAAGTCACATCCTCGACATCTTTTCGCTTATACAACTTTGACTCGCCCGTCTTCAACCATGACAATGACGTACACCGCTTTCTATCATAAAGGGCCTCAAAGGGTGCCATTTGAATGCTTGTTCGGTAGTTATTGTTGTAAGCAAACTCGATCATATACAAGTGATCCTCCCACCTTTTTCCAAAATCTAGGGCACACATGCGAAGCATGTCCTTCATCGTCCTGTTGACCCTCTCAATCTGACCATCCGTCTGCAGATGAAAGGCTGTACTAAATTTCAGTTTGGTCCCCAACAGTTGTTACACCAACCTCCAGTCATTAGACGTAAAGCGCCCATCTCGGTCACTCACGATGCTATGGGGCACACCGTGCAGTCGTACAATATTATCCACATACAATTTTGCCAGCTTTTCCACCGAATCGTCCTTCCTATTTAGGATGAAGTGCGACACTTTCGTCAAACAATCAACGATCACACAGATGGCATCATTTCCCTTCTATGACCTCAGCAAACCATGCACGAAGTCCATGGATATGTTGTCTAACTTCCATTCTGGTATAAGCAAAGACTTCAAAAATCCACCGGTCTTCTGGCATTTGGCCTTCCCCATAGCGCAAGTCTGACACTTCACCATATACATTGCTATGTTCTTTTTCAGTCCTTGCCACCAGAACAGCTTTTTCATATCTTTATACATTATTATGCTCCCCGGGTAAATCGAGTACTTGGTATAATGAGCCTCATACATTAATTCTTCCTGTAGTTTGCCCACCTTTGGGACGCAAAACTGGCTGTTCTTCCACAACAACCCATCATCAATGCTAAACTGGGCATTTGACCTATCCAAAGACTCAGCCATGTAGTGTTTCATGTTGTCATCCAACTACAAAGCCTGCCGAATCCGGTCGGCGAGGTCATATTGTACCTCTGTCCAGTTCAAACGTGCTTCAACACTAGATCTCCTATCCACACAAGAGATCTCCAAGGCCTCCAAATCTCAAATAAGACGCTCATTATGCATCAATATCTAGTTGGTCTGCGCAGGAACCCAGTGACTTAAAGCATCCGCAATCGCATTACCTTTGTCAGGGATATAATGTATCTTGAAGGTATAGTCCCCAAAGAACTCCATCCACCTCCGCTGGCGTATATTTAAGTCCTTCTGATCCAATAGACACTTCTGGCTCTTATGGTTAGGGTAAATATAAACCTTCACGCCATACACGTAGTGCCTCCAAAGCTTCGGAGCAAATATCATGGCCGCCAACTCCAAATCATGGAAAAGATAATTCCTCTCGTGTACCTTTAACTAGTGCGAGCCATACACTATCACATTCCTATGTTATAGCAAAATGCAGCCTAAGCCGCTTCCTGATGCGTCGTTGTAGATATCATAGCCCTCTGTTCTACATGGCGAACACAAAATATGCTTCTTAGTCAGGCGCTTCGAAAGCTTGCATGCATGTTGGCGACCATGCAAACTTATGATCCATTCTTATCATGGTCGTGAGGGGCAACACTATCTGCGAGAAGTTCTCTATGAAGTGCTTGTAATAGCCGGCAAGCTCTAGAAAACTCCGGACTTCCACTACAGAAGTCAACACAAGCCACTCCCGTATCACAACAATCTTTGTCGGATCTACCATGATTCCCTCACCACTAACAATATGACCAAGGAATGTTACTGAAGATAGCCAAAACTCATACTTAGAGAACTTGACATACAACTGACTACTCCTTATGGTCTCTAGAATAATATGCAGATGCTCCGCATGATCATACTCAAACTAGGAGTACACCAGAATATCATCAATAAAGACTATCACGAACCGATCCAAATACTCCTTGAACGTCCGATTCATTAAATCCATAAACACAGATGACAGATTTGTCAGCCCAAAAGGCATGATAGTGAATTCATAATGCCCATAACACGTAATAAACGCTGTCTTGGGAATATCACTTTCTCTGATTCTCAACTGATATTATCCAGACTTCAAGTCTAGCTTCGAATACACAGTCGACCCAATAGATGCTCGAACAGATCCTCGATCCTCAGAATCAGGTACTTGTTATTCTCTATTAGCTTATTCAATTCCGATAATCGATACACAGCCGCATACTTCAATCCTTCTTCTTCACGAAGAGGGCTGGGGCACTCCAAAGTGACGAACTTGGACGCACAAACCCCTTCTCTATCAATTCTTGAAGCTGTACCTTCAATTCTGCCATATCCCTTGGTGCTAAGCGGTAAGGAGACCGCAACACAGGTTTGGCACCTGACACCAACTCGATGGTTAAATCGATCTCTCTCTGAGGTGGGGCTCTAGGGAGATCTTCGGGGAATACATCGGCAAACTCCAAAACCACCGGAATACTGACCAAACAAGTCTTGGGCATCTTAGCCTCCAATAGGGTGAAGAACAACTCCACCCCCTCATGAACTGCTTTGACTACTTGGAGAGCAAACATCAGTATCTTGCTCGGTCCCTTCATAATAGAGAAGGTAGTTTCATGACTTGTATTCAGCCCCACTTTGACCGACTTCAGACTACAATCGATGAAAGCATGTTTCTCCAAGAGCCAATCCATGCTAAAGATCCCGTCAAACTCTACTATCGGCAGTAGTGACGCTCCCAAGTCAAAAACTTGACTTCCTGTCAGCACTTTAACGCAATAGACTTTATCCACGCGCATCGAACACCCATTAGGCAATAACACATCCAATCTATCCTTAGCCACTGAAGAAGGCACTCCGATATGTGATATGAAGTACTCAGATAAAAAAGAGTGTGAAGCTCCTATATCAAATAGTGCTCGAGCTGGACAGTCCATGATTACGACAAATCCTAAAACACAACAGTCATATATCCAAAGCATAAGGCACAAGGTATATAAAGTATTACGGCTAAAATCTAACTCATACCTATCACCACATAGCCTTGCTTGATGGCCTCCTGTTGGCCAAGGTTGTAGACTCTTGGTTGGGTTGGAGAATGATGGGATGCGGTTGACTCCATCGTCTTCCCTTTCTCAACATACGATGTTCCTGCCTTTTTCTCCGACTTGCCACTCCAAAAGTCGCGGGCTATATGACACAGTTTGCCACAGTTATACCAAAGAATTGGGCCTCCTTGCCCAGACGATGCCCCAGAGGTATCCAACGAAGAAGTCAGTTCGGAAGAATTGGCCTTCTTGTTCCACCTCTGGTACCCAGAATTCGGTGGTCTTGGTACTCTGAACTCTGTGATCTTTATTGCTAAGTCCTTCTTACTTTGGATGCTCTATAGATCCTGCTCTAGAGATCAGACGGTATTTACCAAGACCAAAAAGCCATGTATCATAGGACCTGAGAGCAACAACCTTAGATCGTCATGCAGTCCTTCATAGAACTGGTTGGTCTTGCGCTCCTCATTCGTAAAAGTAGAGCCAACATATCGCCCCAATCTTGTGAACTCTTTCAGGTAGTCGTTTACACTACTCTCACCATGAGTCAGTCTCTGAAACTAATTTTCCATAGCTATTTCTGTGCTGACGGAATGAACCATTCCAGAAATAGTCTCGAGAACTCCTCCATCGAGATATCAGTGAGTTATCTCCCAGCAAAGTGATGTAGCTCTAACTCATCCCACCATAACCTTGCTTCGCCATCCAGAAGAAATGTGGCTATCATAGCCTTCTGCCACTCCTCGGTCTCTATTGCTGACATGAATATCTTAACCCTAGAAAGCCAGTCCTTAGCTTGCGTTGGGGTTCCAATCCCCGCAAAAACTGGTGGATTAAAGCTCATCACGTGTTTTAGCTGCTTTTCAGTCGCTATCCTCTGCACTACGGGCTCTGCCGCTACTTGATTTGCCATTATAGATTCCGATGCGCTAAGCGGTATGTGACCTAATCTAGGAGAAGGAGGCTGCACTTGCCTCCCTGGTTGGGCATTGATTATAGCGAACATCGCTTCAGCTACCAATCGTATGGTTTCAATAGAAGGAGGAGTCACAGACACGTCATTGGGCGCACTACTCTTCGCAGAGTGCTGATGTTGTGACTGCTCTGAACCATTCCTAGTCACATATAATTGTAAAACACTTAATTAGGTGATAAACGATTGCCAAAAAGCAATCATATGAACACGTAGGTTCCTAAAACATGTGTATTTTAATTCCTAAGTGAACATTCATGAGTTCTTTCATGTTATAACGATAACGCACGTACATGTGCTCACCACCCCGTAAAAGAATTCACCCACAAATTCAAATAAGAAAGACTTACACTAGAGTTTGATACCAACTTGTAACACCCACATCCGTCACATAGCATATAACAGAAGGTCCGACGGGGGCCCGGCGCCATATACTATGGACAGCTAAAGAAGTTACTAATTGAAACCATAACTATAAACACATCTTTACTCAGAGTGCATTCTAGCGGAAGTAATTTAAGATTACAGTTATAACCCAACCATATGAATGTCCACTATTACAAAATAGGAATGATAAACCAAATACACAAATAGTATTAGACTTAAGGCCTTACAATGTTAAACTTAGAATAAATTGTCTTGCATACATCAGCACGCAGACCGACCACATATGAACAATAAAGTAAACAAGTAATTTGCTTTGGCCTTCAAGGGACAGCTTAGCAATCCTGGGTTCCAGCCCACTATTTCCCGCTTGGCTCGGCAGTACCTGTACGAAACATTCCACCGCAACGGTGGAAAACAATAGTAACCGTTAGCATTAGCTGACCAAATTATAACGACCCCACCCCTCACTCGGGGTGGCGGTGCTCCTTCCCTACAAGCATTAACATTATCAAATATTGGCATTCAGAACGTGCAAGCAAGCACCATTCTCCACAGACATTGGCACAACCGACCAACGCCCCGTGCTCTCAGGGCACATTCACGGTGCACTAGACCCCAACGGGTCGCACCTCTGTTCTCTACGACGATCAACAATGTTTGAGCATTTTAGTCTTTCGGGGTCGAAGCCTAAGACAATGCCCCTATGACTACGACCAAGTCATGGTGATTTACACTTTGACTCACTCTAGGTCAATCGACATCGTGTTGGGTATAGTTCAGCTCTTTCCCGGTGCTCAAATCATCGAGCGCAACAAGCCACGACGCAGGTCAGCATCCCCTTTCCAATTACCATATGATTCATGTTGAAACCAAAAATTGGCTTCTGTGGAGTTTGAACCCTTAGAGAAGGGGTGATCTCGCACTTACTTCTCCCACACAAACTCAAACAGCAAGAGACTTGGAATAAGAAACGAACCTAAGGTTCCAGCACGAAGGTCCCACCATACACCTGAAAGATCTTAGAGTGCTTCCCCTCCTTAGCCAAGTGCTGAGCTAAGGATATCTTAGAAAGCACAAGAAGACCAAGGCACAAGTATGCATGCCTTCTGAGGTACCCCCTTGGGTCTATTTATAGTTTTCTAAAAACAGTCTTCCAACAGCCAACCTCCGCTGTTCTAAACAGCTATGTGCAGCCCAAGTTGGCCTGCCAACAACGTAACTCCATTGTTTTGAAAGGCTATGTGCAGGCCAACGGGGGTGGAATAGTAAAACTACATCACAGAATGCTGGGCGAGTGGCCCTCAAAAACCTCCACTCGTCATGGGTGGCGAGTGCTCGATGGAGCTGACACTCGCCACCTCCTTATAGCCCTGGGCGAGTGCAGGCCCAACCTGCCCCACTCTCTCGCTACTTGACGAGATCCTAGGGCGAGTGCGAGCCTACATACTCCACTCGCCCCACCCATGTTCCACCCCGCCTGGGCAAGTCGGCGAGACTGCGGAGCCCTCTCCTCCCTCCCGACTCGCATGGGACTTGGACTACTCGATTTGACTGGTCTGGCTCCTGTCGATCCCACTCGCCAGATATGGGGTTGTACAATTCATAGCCCCATTATGATCCTCAGCAACACTCAAGGCCACCTCAGCTGGGCCACAAAGGCTCTCAGCGCCCAAAACATCAGCCCCCAGGTCTTTGAGAGACATGCCTCACATACAATAGCCCTCAGGTCTCCTAGAGGAAGGCTTCACAAACACTACAATGCTTACTGGGAGCTACCACCGGCGGAAGTTCTACCATCGCACGGTAGGGGACAAACTATCGTTTCTTCCCCTTTTTCGGGTGTTTTCTTGGAGACCACCTCTAGTACTCTCAACGCAGTCATCTGTACATCCCGTGACTTCGAAATTTATGTGATTACTACGGATTCTTCTCCGATATACAAAATATACAAAAATCACCCATCCAGACCAACTAGTCCAGATGGGCTTCACACATCATGCCTATTCCGTACTTCGATTCCGGATCTAAATGTAATATTAACGGGGATACACAAATCTATCCGTCGGCAGAACCACTTCCACGTGTTCATGGAGCGTCTACCCTCAAATGCCAAAATGAAGGACTACACATGTCCAAGGAAGAGGATCGTTACCCTAAAAGTCCGTTTCGGCGCCATAGGAGAGATTTTAGCTAAATGGAAACGACCGCTACGGCTTTGCCTCAGAGGATCCAAACTCGTCTCGCAAATCCGAGCTTCAAAACTCCAATGGAGGCGAGATCTCTTTCAGACGAATCTCCTCCTTCCTTCTCCAGCCACTCAACCCTAAAACTCCAAAAGAATTAAGTGAAAACGACACTTCCATGGATTTAAACCATGCTACTATCGCGCGGTAACTAGCTACCGCCGTGCGGTACCGTTAATCAACACATCAGTTTGTGTGACACCGCCCAGACCCTCCAGTCATAGGCCGATACGTGGCCAAGCTATTCCAGAACTACTATGACCACACAGTAGGATGCTACCGCCACGCGGTAACTAGCGTTGGCTAGGACACAACCGCTACCACTACTGCCGCATGGCAGCTGCTACCGCCGCACGGTAGTAACCCAAGATCTTTGCTGATTAAATTGACTAAACTACCGCCAGCGGTATCTCTACCGTTGGGCGGTATCTTCTCAAGATTCCTGCCACTAAATTCAGGTGTTACTGTGGTGTGGTAATCCTACCGCCGGACAGTATCTCCCAGAAACCATTTTCCTGCTTTGGGGAAAGTTGGGGCGTTACAATAACAATCACTAACATCTTCATCCACCTCATTGTCACTATCTGAGTGTGAAAGAGGGTCCCTGATTCCTATCCTTGCAGCTGGATAGTCCTCATCTTCTTCAGCAGCAACAACAACAAACATACCTATATATGCTTCATCTTCTCTTTTGAGTCAGAAGATGCTGAGTCAGTTTGGCTCCAGCTCTTCTCCTTCTTAGCAATGAAGGTCTTTTCCTTCTTTCCTTTATTGTGGTGATGTTTCTTCTCACCTGTCTCTTTTCTCTTAACTGGACAATTAGCTATGATATGCCCAGGCTTGCTATAATAATAACAAATAATTTTAAAAGAAATATGTTTGCTGGGTTTGGAATCATACCTATCTCCTTTGGTGAACTTCTTCTCAGATTTGTGGTGATCCCTCTTATTGTGTGAAGAGGACGAAGGTTTGTTCTTCCACTGCCTCCTCTTCATCATCTTCTGGAATTGCCTTGAAAAGGAAGCAAATTCTCTACCTGACATATTGCTATCAGATGAGCTGGACTCAGAGCTTTCTGAGTCAACTGGCCTCCTTGAGGGAGAGATGATCCTCTCCTTTCTCTTCTTAGAGCTCTCAGTCTTGAATTCCACTGTCCTCTCCTTATACTGGGACCTGATAGTGGTCTCCTCCTCCTTCCTAGCAGTTAGCTGCATCTCATATGACAGCAGCTTTCCAAACAAAGTGTGAGGAGGAGTTTTAGCAAGCTTGACCACCTCTCTAATAACACAAATCTTTGTGTCCCAAACTCTGCTTAGAGATCTTAGGAACTTATCATTCAACTCATAATTGCTGAAGACCCTCCCATAGGTCCTCAACCCATTGACCACTCTGAATTTTTTTTTCATAGCAATCAGCTATGCTGTCCTTGCTGCCTTGCCTAAAGGCTTCATATTCCCAATTAAGAAGAGATTTTCTATCATCCCTAACTTCCTCAGTGCCTTCCATATATACAATCAAGGTGTCCCACATTTCCTTAGATGTCATGCAGTGGACAAGATTTTGGAATGTAGAATTATCAATGACACTCACAATAATGTTCTGTGCCCTCTTGTCCATAATATCTAGGATGACTTCATCCTTGGTCATCTTAGTATACCTCTTTAGGGTTTGGACATTGGCATCTAGGATAGAAATCATCCCTAACTTCTAGATGCCAATGTCCAAACCCCAAATCCCAAAACTAACTCTTTCTTTCCAAATCCCAAAACTCTCTTAAACCCAAAACTCTCTGTTCAGATGATTCCATGAAAAACTGACTCTTTCTTTCCACATCCCAAAACTCTCTTTCCTATAGATTGGAAGCTTCATTGAGCTCAATTCTTTATGGTTAAGTTCTCTCCTGAACCCATAAAGATAATCTATAGCCACCCTTGGAGATCTGTTCAGACTGTTAAGTCCTTTTTGAACAACCTCCTTCTGATACCACTTGAAAGTCTTTGTTTTTAAGGGTAGATAAACACCTAGAGGGAGGGGGGTGAATAGGTTTTTGTGTCTTTTATAACTATCTTCTTACTTTGGTGTGTTGTAACTTAGTTTTATGTTAGCTTTCAAGAATACACAACAACACACACGTGTCTATAGTGGTTCCCCAATGTATGAGTACATCCACTGCCCCTCCCACCTTTCTAATAGTGTGTTAGAAAAGGCCAACTTCTCCAATCTCGGCTCATTAGCTTACACCAAAGATCTCTCATGATCTCTCAGACTCCTCCAAGTCCTACCTCAGGCCCAAGGCCCTACACTTAGAGAAATGATCTCCTACAGCTAAGTGTTCTGCACTAGAACACCTACCTCAGACTTTATCCAAAGTCCTACACTCAGGCTAGGAGGTTAGACTTATACTCAGATCCACCAATGATCCTACCTCAGAGAATGAATCTCCTACAGCTCAGGCACACATGCCCTACCTCAGATCCACAGAAGGATCCTACCTCAGATACATAGAAGGATCCTACAACTCGACCTTTATAGATTAGGCTTATAGCTCAAATCTGTTAAGATCCTACAGAAAGAGTATGTTGTTGATGATGATATAACTCCAGAGAAAATGTTCTCCGAGTCTTCTCTCTAGACTGAGATATCTCAGCCCTATCTTCTTCTCATCTCCAAGGTAGCAGATCTTCAGGATAATTTAGCTTGAGCAAGGAAGAACTCAAAAACAAAAGTTCCTGAACTTGCTGCAGAAGATCAATAAATTTTCTATTCTTTGTATATCTTCAATCAACATACTTAGTCCGAAGTTATCAGACTATCTCTTGATGAACTAGTTGCAGAGCACTTCTTCGGTTTTAGGAAGAAGATGAGTTGTTCAAGAATTTATCTCCAAAAAGTTTTTTTCTTCTTCCTCAGAACTCTGCTTTTGTATTCCACCATACAATGGCTCTTTGTGCAGTACGGACCACCGGGTTTGGTAACTGCAACACTTTCTTTCAGCTTAACAGATGTACTAAAGGCAAGCGGTGCCTTTTGTCTTCTAGCCAGCAGATCCCGTGATATTTGAATTTCTGCTAACGTCAGTATGACTCATCGCTTCTTGACTTAGCAAATTCCAGACAGACAGATTAGTCGTTGAGTGAAGCCTTGTCACTTAACGCACAATTACATAGTCAAATTCTGCATCTCAGACATTGAGTGTGTTGAGTGAGTCTTCATCACTCAATGCATATAGAATTTTATAGTCTAACGTCTTTGGCGTCGAGTGAGCCTTCATCACTCGACGCTTCTGTACTTGGTTGTATTTCTCTATACGAAGGCATTGAGTATAGCTTCTTCACTCAATGCTTTATGCCTTTGCCTGTCATCTTGATTAGGCATTGAGTGAATAGCCTTCACTCAACGCTTCTATACTTAGTTGAATTTCCATTGAGTTAGCGTTGAGTGAAATATCTTGACTCAACGCTTCTAGACTTATACATATTTTCTGTCTGCTTCTTCTGAGGCTTTGACTACATGAGCTACACTCAACGCTTTTGTTCTTCTGGAGGCGAGTGAGCTGTCCTCACTTGAAGCTTCTGGACTTAGGTGAATTTAGTGCCTATCCAATAACCAATCTTCTTGATTGAGGCGTTAGTGAACATCCTTTACTCAACGCTTCTATACTTAGACAGAATTCTGTTGAGTAAGCATTGAGTGAACTGCCTTCACTCAATGCTTCTGGACTTAGCCAGAATACAACTCAGTAATACATCGACTTTGACAGCATGTTGTTCTCTTAACATTTTTGGTCTTTTGGCGTTGAGTGAGTTGTCCTCACTCGATGCTTCTGGACTTAGCCAGATTTCTGCCTTGCTTTTCTCCTATCTTGAGCCCATATGTCATAGTGACTCAGACAACTTATCTAATCAGTGTGACAAAGAACAACCTGCACACATTGAACTTAGAGCATGCATCAAATACATTCATGTGTATACTATTGACTTGTGGGCCTTCTTTAAATCCAATACATTGTGATCAATGAAACCAACACTACTTGACCCAATACCTCTCAACAAAATGGCGTTGCTGAACGCAAGAATCACCATCTCCTGAATGTTACTCACAACCTTATCTTATAAATGAATGTTTCTTGGTCTTATTAGGGTCATGCTGTTCTCCTCTCTTGCTATCTCATAAATCGTATTCCCTCGTCAATTCTTCAGGGCAAGACTCCATTTTTAATTTTGTATCCCGAGGTAGAGCCATTTCCTCTACCTCTTAGAATTTTTGGATGCACGATGTTTGTTCACATACCTTCTCCTGGTCGTGAAAAACTTTCTCCCCGTTCTGTTAAATGCATATTACTTGGTTATTGTCTGACTCAGAAGGGATATCTCTGTTTTGATCCTCTTCTGTGCAAATAGTACGTTTTTGCTAATGTTACCTTCTTTGTGGATACACCATATTTTCTCCTACTTCTTCTCTCTTTCCCTTTGATACTTCTTCTTCCATGCCTATTATCTCGACACCTTTGCCAGAACCAGTTATTTCCAAATCTGGTCCTATTGTCCCGTTACTTTCTCTCGAAACTGATTCTTTGTCCTTGAGCCTTCTGTGCCTGTTCCCGAGCCTCTTCTCTCTTTTGACAATGGATCTGCTCCTTCGGACAAGAGTGATCTTGATCTTCCCATTGCCCTGTGCAAGGGCGTTCAATAATGCACTCAACATCCTATTGATGTTGTTGTCTCCTATGCTCATCTTTCCTCGGTTGGCAAGAATTTTTCACTTGCTATATCTTCTACTGTCATCCCAGCTATGTATCAAGAGGCTCTTGCCATTCCTTAGTGGAAAGCCACTATGGATGAAGAAATGAACACATTAACTTAGAGAGACACTTGGACACTTGTTCCCAAACCTCTAGGCACCGATGTTGTTGGTTGTCAGTGGGAATTTGTTGTTAAGTATCTTCCAGATGGTTCTGTTGACCGCTATAATGCGAGGCTTGTTGCCAAATGATTTACACAGACGTATGAGGTAAAATTCTTTGATACTTTTTCTCCCGTTGCTCGCATCAGTACTATACGTGTTCTTTTCTCTATAGTGGTTAATAGAGACTGAGAGATGTCTCAGTTAGATGTGAAGAATGCCTTCCTCTATGGTGATTTGTAAGCATTGGTTTACATGGAGCAACCTCCTGGGTATGTTGCTCATGGGGAGTTTAGGTATGCAAGCTTCAGAAGGTGATTTATGGGTTAAAGCAGAGTCCACGAGCTTGGTTTGACAAGTTTAGTGGAGTTGTTTCTCTTATTGTGTTCAATCGAAGTTCTGCTGATCATTCTCTATTTATACGCAAGACTACTAAAGGCCTTGTTGTTTTTGCTGTCTATGTTGATGATATCCTTCTTATTGGTGATGATAAAGAAAACATTGATTGAGAGAAACGACATCCTCGACAACATTTTGTTACTAAGGATATGAGAACTCCGAAGTACTTTCTGGGAATTGAGATTTCACGAAAGCGTAACTCTGTGGTTCTTTTGCAGTGAAAGTATGCGCTAGATCTCTTAAAGGAAACTGGTCTTCTTGGCACAAGACCTGCTCATTACCGGATGGTTGTTGGGGATGATAAGGGGTGGAATGAAGATTCTCCTCTTCTCCTAGATTATACTGTGTACATGCGACTTGTTGGCAAACTAATCTATCTGACTGTTACAAGACCAAATATCTGTTATGCAGTTGGGAAGGTCAATCAGTTTATGCAAACTCCTAGATAGTGTCATTTGCGTTCTGCCATGAAAATTCTGGAGTATGTGAAAGGATCTCCAAGAAAAGGCTTGTTGTTTCAGAAGCATAATCATTTGAAGATTAAAGCATATTTTGACGCTGTTATGCTGATAACAAAGAAGATATGAAGTCTACATCAGGTTTTTACACCTTTGAAGGAGGAAACCTTGTTAGCTAGAAAAGCAAGAAACGGTCGGTAGTTTCAAGGTCAAGTGCTAAAGCTGAGTATAGGAGCATGGCTTCAACAACTTACGAATTGAAATGGTTACGAGCACTTATGCTTGACTTGAGAGAAGTATATAATCATCCTCTTCCTATGTCCTGTGATAACAAAACTGCTATTTACATATCGAAGAATCTTGTCTTCCATGAGAGGACAAAGCACATTGAAATTGATTGTCATTTCATTAGGGAAGAGGTGTTGAAGAATCAAATCTGTACTCCTTTTGTCACTTCTTATAAATTACTAGCAGACTTCTTCACGAAACCTGTTTCCGCTTCAGATGTTTGTAGCAAGCTGGGTATGGTTGACATATACGCTCTAGCTTGAGGGGGGAGTGTTAGAGTTTGGCGGTTTGGTGGTCTAGTCGGACGGCTTGCTATTCGGGCGGACTGGCGGTTTGTCCAGGCGGTCTGGTTATCTGTTGGCTTTCTTAGCAGATGAAGTATGAGAGCTACCCGCAACTGCGGTCTGGTGGTTAGCCGTAGCAGCAGTCTGGAGGATAATCACTGCAGCAGTCTAATGGTTAGCCACAACAGCGGTCTGGTGGCTTGCCACATCAGTGGTTTGATGGTTAACCGCAGTAACGGTTTGGTGGCTATCCGCAGCAGCAGTGGTTAGAGTCCGCAACTGCGGTCTGGTGGCAACCTACAGTTGTGGTCTGGCGGCTTGCACCGGTTGTCTGGCGGTCTATAGTGGCGGTCTGGCGACTTATCTCTATTGTTAATGGGTGATCTTCAGTTGTTCTTTGTACAGTGTTGTGGTTTGACATCGTTAAACTGGATAGGCTGCGCGGATAGTATTTAGTCCCATATCTCTTGTTGTATTCTCTCATATTCCCCATTTTCTATAAATAAGGGGGCATACCTATGTATTGTTTATCTTTTTGGAGCAATAAAATTTGCCTTAATTTAGCTCTTTTTCACAAGGTACCTCTGCACAATCTAAAAAAATGGATTACAGAACCATTGAGAGGTGGGAAAAGCCCTTTCTTAAACTTGAAAAGGGAGGAGAAAGTTCTAATCAACCTCAGGTTGATAAGAAGGAGAAAATGCCGCCTGCCCTCAGAGAAAGAAGGTTGAAAAGAAGAGGAGACTAAAGAAGGTGAGGGTACATGCTCCAAGCCCCATTCCCTCCCTGGTCATGTTGAGGGGAGGCATATTGGAGAATCTCACCTAATACTCTCTAAACATGTAGTCCACGAGGACTTAGAAAGAACATCCCCAATGGAAGATTCCAGAGGTGTGGATCAACAAGAAATAATGGAGGTGGGAGAAGTTAAATACGAACATGTTGCCCACGGTAATGAAGTGGTAGCTCAGGGAGAAGTTCATCTGGAACTTGCTCCTCAACACACTGAGACTAAAGTACTGGAAGAAGCTCAATAGGAAGTTTCCACTCTTCATATAAAAGTTGTGGAAGGAGGTCATCAGGACCTTATTATTCTAAATATAGTAATAGTTGAGGTGTAGTTGGTCCAACAAGACTCTGCCCAAAACACTGAAGTGTTGGAAGATAGTGGGAGAGTAATAACATAAGAGATTGAGGGGGAGTTCTATCTATAAGAATCTGCCTAAAGCAATTTTGACATGGAAAGAGTGGATCAAGTGATCAGCAAACTGTCAGAAACCACACCCACAATCCCTCCAGTTCAAGAAGAGCTAGAAGAAATCATCCCTACAGGTACAAAGATAGTTCCGTGGAAAGGGAAAAGTGTGTTGGAAGAGACAAACTAAAATGATCATCTCTCTAACATCAACTCCCGACTACATGTATGCGGATTATGAGCCTCACACATGCCCTTCCCAAAGAAAAGATGAAGAAGAGCTAAAAGGCTCATCACCCCCACCAAGTGAAGAACCTTCTAGTTATTTCATAGCTTAGCTACAAGGAAGAGATGCACCATCTAAATGCTCAAACACTGCATTTCTTCATGAAAGTTGCAACAACTATTGATTTCACTGCCAAACATTATATGACTCACCAAGGCATTTCGAAAGTCATAGATAATCAACAGGCTACTATAGTAAATCTCAACCAAGCCTTTTAAGTAACTGCCAACAACATGATTGACCATAGAATGACTATGCTGGAGAGGATGGACTTCTACAATCAACTATTGGATGGTCATCAACTCCAAACCAAGAACACCGTGGTTACAGGAGTTAATATACTGGAGAAAAAGATAGATGTCTCTCAAGCAGAAATCTACCAATCTACATTTAAAGAAATCAGAAAAGGGGGAGATCAATAACTCATAATTCTGCCCAAAAAAGCTATATAGACCTCCAATACAATCAGGGAAGCACTGAACATAGAACCATTCCAGTACTCCCCATAGCCAGTTATTCCTCAATCCGATCTGACAGAGAACTATGATTACATCCCTCCAGAGAACTATGAAGAGGCCTGAGATGATTATAATAATTCCCTGCGAGCTGAACAAGGAGATGCATCTTCATCAAAAAAAGGAAAGCTGCTCAGAGCCGAGAAGAAATTATGATGGAAAGATAGAGAAGAAGAATTAAAATACAGAACATGTCAGTTTATGAAGGATGGAGTCCCATATCCAAGAACATAATCCTATATACATGGGAGAATTTTAGGAAGCATGGAATAAACATCTCAAGGTAATATAATTCAATTGAATGGGAAAAGCATGATAAGCAGGAGACAAGGAGAAGGATTCACAAAAGAAATCACCAAAATGGAGCTCCTCCTAGATATATTCCCAAGCCATTGGGTTACTTCCAGAGACAAAAGAGGAAAGTTGATGATGAAGAGTTCTGAGTGCTGCACGACCTTGGGACTGACATATACTTGTTTTGGGGTGTACACTTTGTTTAACTTAATGTTGAACCCTATTATTTATGGTTATTTATATATAATCTGGAAAGATGTATTCTTTGTGCATCTCTGTTTATGTTTTGTTTTATGTCTCTATGGTTATTGTCATATGAAGTTCCGATTTCTTCAAATAGAGGGAGATTATTGAGAATATTGTCCACAAGATTCCTGATTTGAATAAGGCCGCAAGATGACAATAAACATCTTGTATTTGATGCAAGTTTTAGTTTTGTTGTGACATGGTTAACTGAAGTGCATGGCTAATGTAGTGTTGGCTTATGGTCACCCAAACAGTGTTTTGCCCTTATAATCCCTCAAGAAGCAAAACTCATGTTGACCTATGACCTAATCTTATATTAGACATGTCACTATCATGAGGAAAGTCACTAGAGTTAAGAGAATTCAAAGGCCTGAGCTAAAATTTATTTAAGTTAAATATCAGGTGCATTGGCTAGAAGCTAAAGTTTTGTCGACTGCATCGACTAAATACTTCAAAGAAAATATCGAGTCCATTGATTGCATGGCTAAAGGAAAAGTTCGCCTGCATAAATTTCAAGCTAAGTCATGTATCGATTGCATCGTATAAAAAGTCTTATATAATTTGTCGACTCCATCAACTGCATAGTATAGAAGGTCTTATATAATTTTCCGACTGCATCGACTACATAGTATAGAAGGTCTTATATAATTTGTCGAGTGCATCGACTGCATAATATAGAAGGTGTTTTATAATTTGTCGACAGTATCATATAAAAGGTCTTATATAATTTGTCGACTGTAAGGCTACACGGTGGCAAAAAGAATTCTGCAGAGTTAAATGCCTAAGTACTGGGTATCTTCAGTTGAGTCTTTATGATGTTTTATGCCGACTATATATTTATTACTAGGGATAAATGACTTTATTGGTTGCAGTAAGTAAAGTTCACTTAAAGAAGTTTTACCGGCCTGACGCGTAGTCTAATGGTTCTTTCCTGAGATTAAGCCGCTAATTAGTTAATCAATTTGAATTATTTCAAATTGCGATCTTTGTTGCTGAAATCAAGGCGCTCCTAGAGGGAAAGATATATTCAATTCAGAATAATTTCTTTTCCAGAATTTTTCCTTAAGCAAAGTTCTCTAGAAAGTTGAGGATTCCTATTTCATAATTTTCTTTAGGAAAATTGACTAGCTGTTGGAAGTTTCCTTCTCAGGCACCAAGTCCTTTATCGATCCCATGTAATATAAAAGGGGGACTTGAAAAGGATTCAAAAACATATACAAGTAATACACAGATTTTCACACACCAATACCTCTAAGTTTTCTGTGCAAGTAATTAACAGTGCTCAAGCATCAAAATTCTCACAAGTTTTCATCCACTGCAAGCAATAAAGAGATTTTCTTCCAAGGTTAATCTCAGCAATATTCTTTCTAAAGAATTTTTCTCTCTATCAAAGTGTTCTTGATCCATCCCCATTCTTTTTAAGCTAATATACTCAATTGCTGATCAAGGAAGAAGAAAAAGCCTACTCAGTGCTTCTATTTGAAGACTCAAGCCTTGTTTGATTGAGTAAAACTCTTATATAACTCTTTCATATTTTTAGGATCATTGTGATCTGAGTTATAGGATCTGTAAATAGATCTGAGTGTAGATCTCTAGCTGTATAGATTGAGGTAGGTTTGTATCTAGCTTGAGTTATAGGATCTGAAAAAAATATTTGAGTGTAGATCTCTAGCTTTAGAGATTGAGGTAGGGTTGTGTTTAGCCTGAGCTTTAGGATCTTGTGATAGAAGATCTGAGTGATAGGACCTGTGTACAAAGGTCTGAGGTAGGTGACTACTATCCCTGAGTTATAAGATCCGTGGATCTGAGATAGCTTGGAGAAGTTCTCCCTAAGCTACCTATCTACTAGATAGGTGAAGGGGAAAAGTGGTTATACTCATAATTGAGGAACCACTATAAATCTTGGTGTCATGTGTTGTGTTGTGATTTGCTTGTGCCGTTTTATTATCCTATTATTCTCAAATCAAGAAAATCATAAGAAAGCCTAAAATAAGTAAAACACATATTCACCCACCCCTCTAGGTGAGTAACAACCCTTATCTTTCAAGGTCTTCTGATACAAGTATCCTTCCTGAAGTATAGAGTAGGCTGTCTTGTACCTGGATTGACTTTTGTCCAAGAATCCTTCCGGGAACCTTCTTGAGTTCAGAAAAGAGGTGATGGGTCCATCCACAAGGGTTGTCGATTGACCTCCATCAGCTCTACCTCCTCTATGGATGGTTGGAACAACTTTGTCACCACCTTTGCTTGGGGGCCAAACATAGACAAACGATCTGACTGAGTGCTTTACTCTACCAGTATGTGCCAAATAGAAAAGGTGTGAAACAACCCAATGAGGCCCTTAACATTTGTCAGGTATCGCTGGAGAGTCGACTCCCTCGTCTCAAACTCCCCTTTGATCTGGGACGCCACCACCATTGAGTTCGTAGAAACTTTTACATAGTGTAATCCCAACTCTCTAGACAATCAAAGTCCTGCTATCACGACCTCATACTCTGCTTAATTATTGGTGAGGGGGAAGCAAATATCGATCACTTGCTCAATCTTGGTCCCTTGAAGACTTACTAGGACCACTCATCCGAAAGAGTGCTTCCCTGATGCTCCATCTATGAGCATCTCCCTAGCTACATTTTCAGGAGGCCCAAACTCTTTTATTTTGACCACATACTCTAACAGAAAGTCGGCCACTGCCCGGGCCTTCATTGATAGCTGAGGGACAAAAGAGATCTCAAACTCGCTTAGCTTTACCAACCATTTAACAAACCTTCCTGAGTGGTCCACCCCCTCAATGATGTTGTGAAGGGTTGGTCAGTCACCATCTTAATTAAGTGTGCCTGAAAATATGTTCGGAGCTTCCTGACCGAGATGATCAGGGCAAACATCAACTTCTTGAGAATAAGGTATCTAAGCTCCGCCTTCTTCAGGACACTGCTGATATAGTAGATTGGTAGCTGCTTCTTTCCTTCTTCTTGGACCAGGACTGAGCTTATTGCTTTTGCCCCCACCTCGAGATATAGATCTAGATCTCCCCCTCCCTTTTCCCTTGGAGTAGCGGAGCCTACATGAGTTGTCTCTTCAATGTCTGGAAGGCTTCCTCACACTCGGGGGGGGGGGGGGGGGTCCACTCAAACTTCTGGTTCCACACAACACCTTAAAGAAAGACGAACACTTCTCCCCTGCCCGGGATAGGAGCCTTCTTAGCCCTGATAACTTCTGTCTGACGTTGAATCTCCTTAGTGTTCTTTTGTGACTCCACATCCAGGATTGTCTTCATCTTGTCTGGGTAGGATTCTACACCCACTGGTGTAAGGATGCGACCCAAAAACTTTTCCTTACTTGCCCGGAAGACACTCTTTAAGGGATTGAGCCTCATCTTAAACTTCCTCGGGGTGGCGAGCATCTTTGCAAAATCCTGGAGGTGAGACTCGACGGCCAGGATCTTCACCATCAGGTCATCTACATAGACCTCTAAGTTCCTCACCATCTGCTACTAAAATACTCTGTCCATCATACTTTGATAGGTTGCCCCTGCATTTTTCAACCTAAAAGGCATCATATTGTACCTATAACATCCATCGTCCATGATGAAGAAAGTGCCCTTAACATCTGACGGGTGCATTCGAATCTGGTGGTAACCTGAAAATGCATACAAAAAACTCATAATGGGAAAACCGACGACTGAATCTACCAGCGCGTCGATCCGAGGTAAGGGATAACAATCCTTAGGGCATGCTTTATTTAAAAGAGAAAAGTCCACACATAGTCTCCATATCCCATCACTCTTTGTTACCATTACTACATTGGAGACCCAACATGGGTATTGGATCTCTGATACAAACCCTGCCTCCAAAATCATCTCCACCTCCTCTAGGATGAGCCCTGCTAGCTTGGTCGCCACGACCTCTTCTTCTGGCAGATCGAGCAGACACTCACATCGAGGTTAAGGTGGTAGTAAGACACATCTACATCAATCCTTGACATATCCGTTGCATTCCGTGAAAAGACCTCCACATTCTCCAGGATGCACCTAGATCACCTTGTCTGCCGCAATCTGTTCCTTGACCTTGTGTACAAGGTCAGCGTAGATTGACACAATCTACCTCAACAGTGCGGAATAGAATCCACTAAAGCAAAGCCATTCGATAAAAACTCCACAGAGAAGCTCGGGGTCAACTCTCTGAATTATCGTGGTTCATTGGTAATATGGCGGAAGAAGTCCTTGAGTGTCTCCCCCTCACTTTGGAGGATCTCAGATAGGTAAGAGGGATCTCTAACAATACGACAATTCTCTATGAACTTGTTAGTGAAGAGCTATGTTAGCTATGCAAAGTTCTTAATATCCCCTTCCTTCAGAGAGTCATACTAGGTGTACGTTTGTCCCTATAAAGTTTTCAGGAACACTAGACACAAGAGCTGATTGGAGGCATTATAGAAGCACATAATATTTGCGAAGTGGTTGACATGCTCAAGTGGATCGCTCGTCCCATCAAAAGTCTTGAAGTTTGGCAACTTAAAGATGTTCAAGACTAGGTGTGGCAGAACAAGCAGTTCTAATGGGGATCTGCGGTGGAAAGGGCATCTCGTGTTCGCGATACATCACCTGCCATGCTTGTATTCCTCCTGGTTCATATTACTCACTTCTTAACAAGTGAGTCCTTCTGGAGTCGCTACATGCCTCCTCTCTTCCTACCTTTGAGTCTTTTCCTGCCTCCTCAGCTCCTCTCTCCTTCTCGGCTCTTCTATCCTCTCTACCTTCCTCCCTTGATCTCCTTTGGGTCTTTTCTCAGATGTTCCTCCTTCTTCCCCATCTCCTTGGTTCACCTTCTCCAACTTAGCCAAAAAATCGGCATTTGTCTCCTCCCCCTGCACAAACTTATTTGCCCTCTCGATCAAGTCTTCATAGGACACTGAGGGATTCGAACCAACCTCCATACAGAAGGGATCTTACTTCAGGCTGAACGTCAAGGCTAGCTACAAGGTGAAGCCATCCACCTCTTGGATGCCAAGGACTTCCTCCTTGAACCAGTCGATGTAACGACCAAGCCTCTCATCCTTCCATTGTTTTATATGAAAGAGAGTGGTTGCCTCTCATCCTTCCCTTGATTTATATGAAAGAAAGCGGTTGCCTCCTTCTTCCACTTCTTTGACATCAAAAACCACATTTCTTCTTTCAGGAGAGAATCTGCTCCCCTGACCTTAGTTCTGGGGTCTTCCTGCCGGCCTCTACGGGGGCTGGTTCACGGGATACTGGAATCTCTGGGCCTCCTCTCTCCTTTCCGGAGCCGCTCCTCCTCTCTTCCAGCCTTTGAGGCCTTTCCTACCTCCTCAGCTCCTCTCTCCTTCTCGGCTCTTCTCTCCTTCTCTCTTCCTTCCTCCCTTGATCTCCTCTGGGCCTTTTCTCAAATGTTCCTCCTCCTTCCACATCTCTCTAGGTCACCTTCTTCGGGCCATGCTTAGCGCTCTCTAGGTCCAAAAGAATCGAACCACCTTAGCTCTAGAGTGATTCAAGCTCACAAAAAGCTAAAATAGAACCAACAAAAGATACAACTAGACTTTTTACGTGGAAAAACTTGGAAAGGGTTTTAACCCCGGGGTCAGTTCTTTGTCGACCAAATCCATAAATTTGCTTTGGTTTAAATGTATGAGAATCTTTGGGAGTGTTACAGGCCACTCCTCCTCTTAAAAGTATTTGAAGGTGAAAAATAAGCAAAGTCTTCCTTTACTCTCATAAGAGTGGCTTTTAGAGTAGGAACTAGAGGACGAATTAGAGAAGGAGCAGGACTAGGCACTATGGAAAGCTAAGTCCATGCTTAATCAAGAGAGAGACAGAGCGTGTGGAGTGAACACTTGAAAAAAATGAGCACTCGAGCCGTAAAGCAATAAAGTTCCAAGTCTTCGCTGAAAAACCTTCAGAGCTTTCTCCTCTCTTCTTGGTTATTTGTCTTAAAATGAAGGTCTATGGGGTTTTTATGAGGGATCCCTTTTTGCGCCGTCTTAGAGTTTGAATTGGCAATTAAGGTTGCATGATCTTGGCCACCTGATCACTAATTAATATAAAATGAGTGGCAAGGCCCCCCCGGGGGGGGGGGGGAATCAGGAAACCAATAACGACTGTTGTTGGGGATGGGCAATGTTGATACATGATGGCTGCGGAAGGCTGCAACACACATGGAGAGCGTGAGTGGGGGGCACACGTTGCGCTGGAGTAGACACGACATGTGCGCGTATGCACAACATGGGAGTGGGTGTAACATTAGAGCGCGAGCGTAATTAGTGGACACACGCTCGTTCATGTAGGGGTGCGCGCTCGCGCTGGTAGGGGTGTGCGCTCGCACATATAGGGGTGCATGCTACGCAGGATGTGCGCACTCGGGGGTGGGGGGCACACATGCGGGGTGGGTCATATAAGACCCCCCTCCCGAAACACAAGACATGGCCGAGGGGAGTCTTATGCCCAGAACAGCCGCCTTACGGTGACGCCGACGCACAGGTCGACTGATACTACAAGACGCCTATCTTGCCGGCTAAGATCAATATCATCTATGCCAATCTGTTGGATACCTAGTTTTGATTTGGGCTAGGTTCACTACTTAGGATGTTTGACCCACCTTGTATAGCCAGGGTCAAGTCTGTTAGTCCTAGAGGTTAGGCTAGTCATTATAATCAATCTTCATGGACCAGCCTACAGTGGACTTAAAGAGACTCAAGACTTAGAAGAATTCAGAGGTCAAATTATTAGTTTGAAGTTCTTCGAACTCAGCTCGACGATCGTCGATCTCAGATCGACGAACTCAGAGTTTTTTTCTATGAGTTGAGCTCGACGATATTCGAGCTCAGGTCGACGATTTCTTCCTCTAGGCAGATTTTATGATCAACAATCTTGGAGCGCAGATTTATCAAGATATTTCTAGATTGAGGTTCGCTAAGCTCAGGTCGACGAGCAGGATTTCTCAGCTCGATTAACTTGGAACTCCGGTCGACGAAATCTGCCCAGAGGTCAATGAACTCTATCCCGATTCAGAATGATATGTTTTCCCTCTTCTGTCCCTAATTCATTCTATTATTTGGCAGTAATTCTCTGAGTAATTAATGCTCATATTCTCAAGAATATAGCCGTTCTTGGCAGCATTAATTATGGATTTCATCAGAGTTAATTACTTGCTTATTTTATTGGGACAGTTGAGGAAACTCATTTAAGAGTATATTTCCAGCCGTTTCATTCTCCAGAATCCAATCAGCAATTAATGCTTAGAATTCAAAAATCAAAAGCAAAATTAGAGAGTAGGATACAAAAGAGATTTTTTTTAGACGGCTCTCAACAAGACACACACATATAAAGAGAAGAAAATACAGATACACAAAACAATATACAGAAGAATATCTGACTTTTCTCTGTATAGAAAAACAATATGTTTTTCCCTTGATCTTACAGAAGACTGAAGAAGAACACCAATCAGATATCATTTGTCTTCTTCAACTTCTACTCCAAGAATCATCAAAGACAACAACTCTAGATCTGTCTACAAGTTCCTGGAATTCAACAAGTCAAGGCTGAAGACCTATACCTTGAGCAAAGTTCCAGGCTTTCTGAACATTTCCATATTTTAGAAGGAGCTTTGATACCAACAATCCACTCAAGTCTTCTCTGTTCTTTAGATAAAGAGAAGACAACATCACCTTCCTTCCTAACTGTAAAAAGGGTTTATTAACTCCCTTCAAAAGTTCTTGTGTTGGCTTTTGGGAACCTGATCAAAAGCCTAAAGGATTGTGAGATCTCCCTGCAAATAGATCTTGTGGTGACAGGGCACCTGAGCGAAAACCTGTGGTGGCAGTCACCTTATTAAAAACCTGATAGTGGATTTCTACCAGGGTGGTAGAAGAGTGGAGTACCTAGTTTGGGGAACCACTATAAAATTTCTTGTGTTATTTGTGTGTTCATTTCTCCTTGCTCTGTTGTGCTATGATTGTGTAGTTTAGCCTAGTTTTTATTTCATTTCATATAACTACTACTATCACCTATTTTACTGGTATAGATTCTAAAAACAGCAAAAGTTTTAAATCACTCTATTCACCCCCTCTAGAGTAAATTAGATCTATCCCCTAACTTTCAATTGGTATCTAAGGATTATAATTTCCTAAGTTGTCTTTTAATTAGTATCAGAGGGTAGTTTATTTGGTTGTACAAGATAACACTTGAACCAACAGATCCTTCTAGGATCTAAATTTCTCTAGCACACTACTTATACCATGACACAGAACAAGGACTATGGAAGCACCAGACCTCCAGTTTGTAACTTGAACAAGTTTGCTCTCTGGAAGGCAAGAATTAAATTATATATGAACTCCATTGATGAAGATATTTTTAATTCTATCTTGACAGGTCCACCAGCTCCAGTGGCTTCATCTACTGCAACTTCCAGCACTCATGCTGTTCCACCACCTGAGTGGACAGATGCACAGAAGAAGACCAAGATAGCTGATGCCAAGGCCATGAACATTCTGGCTCAGACAATGTATGATGACATTTTCCAAAAGGTGGCTGAATGCACCTCTGCTAAAGCCATTTGGGACTCTCTCAATCAGATGGTTACTGGATCTGTAGATGAGAGAAAGGACAGGAGATCAAATCTCATCTCCCAATATGAAAACTTCAAGAAGAAGAGTTAGAGTCGGTGAGTGATATGTACAATAGACTCAGCTCAATTGTCAATGAGCTGAAAACTCTGGACAACGACATAACCCTCACTAAGGTCAATGATAAGATTCTCATATGCTTCCCCAGCTCATGAGATTCCAGAATCTGGCCAATCAAAGAGGCCATAAGTCTGAATGAGATTTCCACTGAATCTCTACTAGGAAAGCTCAAATCTTATGAGCAGTTAATAAAGACCAGAGAAGCTGCTGAGCAGAAAACATCCTCGTCATCTAGAAAGGAGCAAAACATAGCATTCAAAGCATCTGAAGAAATAGAAGCTCCATTAGCTAATGAAGAACTTCTGAGTCTCCTAGCCAAAAGATTCTACAAAATGGGCAAGAATGATTTCAGAAGGAAGTCATCTAGACAAGATGACAAACCAAGGTATGACAAAATACCTACTAAAGAGATTGTGTGTTTTGGATGCAGGAAACCTGGACATATCATTTCAGAGTGCCCAGAGAATAAGAATAAGGAGAAAAAAAGAGAAAAGGAATCTAGAAGGCATTACAGCAAGCCCTCCTCCAGCAAGTACAAAAGAAAGGACAAGGGTTTTATTGTAACACCCCAAAAATCTTAACAGGTCGATTTGAGTTGCAGGCTGTTTGACATGGCCTGGGACACGGGCGTGTCCCAGGGCGTGTGGGAGTATACGGCCTGGGACACGGGCGTGTCCCAGGGCGTGTCACTCAAGAAATGGGCGATCTGAGTTAGAAGATTACACGGCCCAGAACCAAGCCTTGAACACGGCCGTGTCAGATTTGACACGGGCGTGTCGATGCCCGTGTTCTGGTAAAGTTCAGTCGGTATGAGTACCGCGTGTGCCGCTTAAGGGTACACGGCCTGTGACACGGGCGTGTCACAGGCCGTGTCAGCCAAAAAAGTGTAATTTTGGGAAAATCGTGGCCATTCCTTTTCTCTATTTGGATCCAAGGGCTCAGGTGATTCCTGGCTGGAATAAGTCACCAGAGGCTTGATTCATTCTTCACTTGGTTAAGTGAAGAGAGAAAGAGAGAGGAGGAAGAAGAAGGAGGAGGAGATCAAGCTACCGGCGGAGCTCCCGTGGTCCGATTCGAGATCCGAGGCCAGCGCTGTGAAGGCAAAGCTGCTGCGGTTCTTTCTCACCGGCTAGTTTTTGATGGCTCCCAAGAGATCGTCAAGGGTAACGATCTCCCTTCTTGGACATGTGAAGTCCTTCTTTTCTGCATTGCATAGGGAAAACCCTTCCCCACGAGTGTGCAGTGGGTTGTGGTGTCCCTTGGGGTAGATATGTGAAGTCCCCCTTGTTAGAGTTCGGAATTGGAGTACGGATCTAGGCATGCTGTGTGAAGCCCATCTGGACATGCTGGTCTGAATTGGTGATGCTTGTTTGCATATCGGAGAAGACTCCGTGGTTATGGCTTGTTTGCCTTGTGCCTACCTGTTGCTTGGTGCAGCAGGAAGTACTGGATGAAGTCCAGGAAATGAAGAGGGTTGGATGCAACTCTTGTGGCCGTGCGTTGCCACTTTTTGTGTGGTTGAGCCGTTGGGCTGCAACTCAATGAAAAGGCAGATTGCCGAACAGGAAAGGTGAAACCGACCCGCGCCTATAAATTGCCATGGATACTTCCGTATTCGAGGTGGCACGGCGACTTGAGCAACGGGGGGTGGCTGATCCGTACCTGCGTTATGTCCGTCCGACTTGGAAGCCTGGTTATAGGTTTAGTTGGAGCGCATAATGAGAGTCTTAGGCCCGCGCGCCAAAAAGACTAGAATGCTCAATACCGTGTAAACGGTGGTGTTGACCCTGGTTTTCCGGTGCACCAAGAATGTGCCCTGAGTGCACGGACTGTCGGGCCGTGTGGCCGACGGTTGTGATGGCTTGAATGTGCCTGCGCGCACATAGTTGCTATTGTTGATACCATACTGTGCAGGGAAAGAATGCTACTGCCCCGAGAAAGGGGTAGGATTGTTATAATTGGGTCAGCTGAATGCTGACCGTTGCCGTGTTTGCCACCGTTTGGGTGGATTGTCCCTATGCAGGTGATGGAGAGCCAAGTGGTAAATGAAGGGCTGAAGCCCTACTGTTGTTGTTGCTGCTGCTAGCCCTTGAAGGCTGCGCGAATGGTTTTGTTTGTTTTGCTTTCACTCATGTATGGCCGGCCTGCGCACCGATGTTTGTAATCCATGATGTGTGGAAAGAGGAACTGTAAGGCCTTAAGGCCAACCTTTCACCTTTGTTGTACATTCCGTGGCTGTATATATAACTGTGGTTTATATATTGGACATTCCTGGTTAGAGTTCAATTTACAACTTAAAGCTTCCGCTAGCATGCTTTGAGTTAGGATACGTGTATGGTTTGGTATTATCCTGTGACCTCACCGTCTGTTTGTGGCATATAGTGTGGGGCCCCGGCCGGACCTTCTACTATACGTCATGTAACGGATGGGGTCGTTACATTTTGGTATCAGATTCGTTCGGTCTTCCTCTTTCGAATTCGTGGTCGAATTCTTTTATGGGGTGGCGAGCGCGTGTTTGTGCGCCCTGCTGTAACGCTAATGAACTCTGGAATGTCCACTAAAGAATGTACATAATCTTGTTTGAGGAATCTCCGCGTTCCTTTTCTGTTGTTTTGCTTGCATACGATCGCTAATGTGTGTCTTGTCCACCTATAGGTGATGCGTAGTGGTGCTGGGCAGTCTGAGCCCCAGCGCTCTGATGAGAGTGCGGCACCAGCTGAGGTGCCAACACCTCCTCCATCTGCGGAAACTGTTCGCTTAGTTGCTGAGGCTCTATTTGCCATGATTCAGCCGACCGGGCAAGCGCAGCCGGCAGTAGTGCCAGTTCGTGTTGATGTAAGACCCGAGCCGGTTGAGGCTGTCGATCCACGAGCAGCTGACCGACAGTTGAAGCAATTCATGAGCTTCAGTCCGCCTACGTTTACGGGACTGGGATCCCCAACGCAGGCAGAGGATTGGTTATCGTGTGTCAAGCGGATAATGACAACGATCAGGGCGGAGGAAACTCTAAAGGTCACCTTGGCCACCTTCATGCTCGAAGGAGAGGCGCGGTTGTGGTGGGACAAGGTTGAGGTACACCATTTGGCGGGCAGGCAATTAACGCAAGTATCGATTGAGGAGTTCTCTCGAATATTTTTGGCAAAGCATGTCCCAGCGGCGCAACGCATTGCCATGGAAAATGAGTTCCAACGGTTAAAGCAAGGAGAAGATAGCGTGGATACCTACCTGCATGAGTTTACCAGGTTGGGGCGGTATGCGGGAACAATCTTCGCGGATGACCAAAGGAAAACGAATAGGTTCTATGAAGGATTGCGGGATGAGTTGAGGTTCCAGCTTTCGAGTTCAGTGAACCAAGGGTTTCAGGCGTTGGTTGATACTGCATGTGCGTTGGAGAAGGACATGCGACGGGTGCAAGGGAATAAGGGCTTGGTTGTGTCAAATCCAGATGTTCAAGCACCTCGCCCTAGCAAATCATTCTACCAGAAGAAAGGGGGCAAGAGGTCCAAGCCGTCTGGGCAAGTGGCTACGACCGTTGTGTCGGGGGCGACGTCAAGGCTGGAGTCTCGTACATGCTTTACTTGTGGCCGGGTGGGGCATCTGGCCCGTGATTGTCGGGTTGTTCAGCCCAAAGGGGAAAAGAAGACGGGTGCATCGTATGCTGAGAAGGGCAAAGCGGTGGTTGAGTCCTCTGCGTCCCAGGCATAGTCCCGAATCTATCACCTTGGCCAGCAGGAGGCGATTAAGCAAAGTGACGTCGTCACAGGTACGAGTGAATATAGATTATTTGCTTAAGTGCTATTGCATTTGGTTAGCTTGTGCATGATGTGTGTATGCTGCAGGCTTTGTCCTGATTCGGAATAATCTGGCGAGAGCCCTGTTTGATACGGGTGCTTCGCATTCTTTTCTGTCTGAGGACTTCGTATCTCGAATTGGGGTGCCGAGTCATGTGACGGTTGATAGTACAAGGGTGCTATTGCCAAATGGCTGTGTGATGCTTGCGGTTAGGGCTTGCGATGTGGATGTTCAAATAGGAAGTTGGGATTTCGGTTTGAGTGCAGCTGTGCTACCGTTATCGGAGTTTGATGTGATCTTTGGTATGGACTGGCTCTCGGAGCAGCGTGCCTTTATTGATTGCAACTCCAAGGAGATCACACTGGGCCAGAATACCAGACTTGTGACGAAGTTCGCTGGTATGCGAGGAGTTGGCGGGATTTTGTTGTCTGCGCTCCAAGTCGTCAATGCTGTTCGGAAGGGCGCAAAGTTATTCTTCACGCTAATTCAGGCTGTTGAGCCAAAGGCCAGTGTCGGTGAAGTTCTGGTTGTGTCAGAGTTTGCCGATGTGTTTCCTAAAGATCTTCCTGGGTTACCACCCCAGCGGGAGATTGACTTCTCTATTGAGTTGGTGCCAGGTGCTAAACCTGTGGCCCGCTCACCATATCGCGTCGCGCCAAAAGAGATGGCTGAATTAAAAGTCCAATTGCAAGAGTTGTTGGAGCAGGGATACATACGCCCAAGTATGTCACCTTGGAGCGCGCCTGTTCTATTTGTGAAAAAGAAAGACGGTAGTTTGCGGTTATGCATTGACTACCGCGAATTGAATAAGCTGACGGAGAAAAACAAATATCCGATTCCACGGATTGATGACCTATTTGATCAGCTGGCAGGATCAACGGTCTATTCCAAGTTGGATTTGAAATCGGGATATTATCAGTTGAGGATTCGGGAAGGTGACATTCCCAAGACGGCGTTTGGAAAACGCTACAGTCATTATGAGTTCACGGTAATGCCGTTTGGCTTATGTAATGCACCATCGGTATTTATGGACCTAATGCATCGAACGTTCCGAGAGTACTTGGATTTGTTCGTAATTGTGTTTATCGATGACATCTTAGTATACTCTCAGTCAGAAGAGGATCATGCAAACTATTTGCGGTTGGTCTTGCATACCCTGCGGAGGAATAAGCTTTATGCCAAGTTCTCAAAGTATGAGTTCTGGCTCTCTTCAGTAGCCTTTTTAGGCCATGTGGTAAGTGGCGAAGGTATCGCGGTGGATCCGTTGAAGATAAGTGCCATTCGAGATTGGCCAGTGATGTCTTCGGTGGCCGAGGTCAGGAGCTTCCTTGGGCTTGCGGGCTACTATAGACGGTTTGTGGAAAACTTCTCACGGATTGCTTTACCTCTGACCACGCTGACGAGAAAAGATCAAAGGTTCATTAGGACGCCGGAGTGCGCGCGAGCTTTTGAAGACCTGAAGAGTCGTTTGACCACGGCGCTTGTGTTGACATCGCCATGTGGTACAGATGGCTATGAGGTCTATAGTGATGCTTCCGGGAGCGGCTTGGGCTGCGTTCTTCTGCAGTTTGGTAAAGTGATTGCTTATGCCTCGCGCCAGTTGAAAGTGCATGAGCGGAATTACCCCGTCCATGATTTGGAGTTAGCGGCGGTAATCTTTGCGCTCAAGTTGTGGCGGCACTATCTTTATGGCGTTAAAGTGGACATTTATACAGATCACAAAAGCCTAAAGTACTTGTTGGATCAAAAGGTTCTGAATATGCGACAAGGAAGATGGATGGAGTTCCTTGGGGACTACACCTTCGAGATTCACTATACACCCGGGAAGGGAAATGTGGTCACTGATGCTTTGAGTCGGTCGACTCCGGTACGGACAAGCTGGTTGCAGTGGCATGATCAGCGTTTAATCCAGGAATTGGAAGCATTGGAGATATCTTGTGTTGACAAGGGTTCGTCGACCGATGCATGCTTGAACTGGACGGAGGTTCAATATGACCTTACGGACAGAGTTCGGCGAGCAACGGAGTTTGATGAAAGTCTCCAACGCTATGCTAAAGATGGGCCGGATGACCAATTCTCTTGGGATAACGGTTTGTTACGAAGGAATGGTCGAGTGTGCGTCCCGAGTGTGGGTAAATTGAGGGAAGAGTTGATGTACGAAGCTCATTTTGCAAAGTACTCAGTTCACCCAGGAAGCACAAAGATATACAGAGATATGCAAAAGTTGTTTTGGTGGCCCGGACTAAAGAAAGATGTAGCACGTTATGTGGCGGAATGCCATACCTGTGCGTTGGTGAAAGCAGAATGCCAGAAGCCTGGCGGTTTCCTGAAGTCGTTACCCATTCCGGAGTGGAAGTTCGATGACATTTCGATGGATTTCGTGCACGGGTTGCCAAGATCGCAACGCGGCCATGATTCAATCTGGGTGATTGTGGACCGGTTGACAAAGGTGGCGCACTTCCTTCCAAACAAAAGAGACGATTCAGTGGAAACCTTGGCCAAGCTCTATGTGGAGCAGATTGTTTGCCTGCACGGTGTTCCTCGGAGCATCGTCAGTGACCGTGATGGGCGATTCACATCGAATGATTGGCAGCTAGTTCATCAAATGTTGGGTACAAAATTAGCGTTTAGTACGGCCTTTCATCCCCAAACGGATGGCCAGACTGAACGAACCAACAGGACGATGGAGGACATGCTCCGCATGTGCGCCCTCGATTTTGGTAAGAGGTGGGAAGATTATATTTTTCTTGTAGAATTTGCCTATAATAATAGCTACCAAGCGAGCATCGGTATGGCACCATTTGAGGCTTTGTATGGTCGTAAATGTCGTACACCGTTAGCTTGGGCAGAAGCAGGCGAATCTAAGCTGAGTGGGAAAAAGGAAGTCGAAGAAGCTACCTCGCTTATACGCTCTATTCGGGAGAGGCTATTGATAGCCCAAGATCGTCAAGCAAAGTACTACAATGCCAAACACCGGAACGTGGAGTTCGCGGTGGGTGATTGGGTATATTTGAAGATCAAACCCTTCAAAGGCGTGTCCAGGATTCGCCGTTTGAAAAAGCTAAGTCCGAGGTATCTTGGTCCATTTGAGGTGGTGGAGCGAGTTGGGGAAGCTACTTATCGACTAGCACTTTTAGCAGACTTGGGTGGATTACATGATGTATTTCACATCTCAGTACTTCGTAAGGCTGTTAAGGATCCAGCTCAAGTAGTAGAGAATGATCGGGTACCGGTCGAGTATGGGCTAACGACGAGGGTTCGACCCATTCGGTCGAGGATCGAGCCGAGAAAGAGTTGCGGAACAAAGTGATCGGGATGGTCAAAGTCCGGTGGGACAATTGTGGCCGTGAAGAGCTAACATGGGAGCGAGAGCAGACCATGCGAGCTGAATTTCCCGAGCTGTTTGTATAAACTGTAGACCGTGTACCTTTTGTTATAACAGAGTTATCAAGTTATAGCATTGTATTTGCTTGTTTCCTTACCGTGTCAAATTTCGGGACGAAATTTTGTTAAGGGGGGGAGGATTGTAACACCCCAAAAATCTTAACAGGTCGATTTGAGTTGCAGGCTATTTGACACGGCCTGGGACACGGGCGTGTCCCAGGGCGTGTGGGAGTACACGGCCTGGGACACGGGCGTGTCCCAGGGCGTGTCACTCAAGAAATGGGCGATCTGAGTCAGAAGATTACACGGCCCGGAACCAAGCCTTGAACACGGCCGTGTCAGATTTGACACGGGCGTGTCGATGCCCGTGTTCTGGTAAAGTTCAGTCGGTACGAGTACCGCGTGTGCCGCTTAAGGGTACACGGCCTGTGACACGGGCGTGTCACAGGCCGTGTCAGCCAAAAAAGTGTAATTTTGGGAAAATCGTGGCCGTTCCTTTTCTCTATTTGGATCCAAGGGCTCAGGTGATTCCTGGCTGGAATAAGTCACCAGAGGCTTGATTCATTCTTCACTTGGTTAAGTGAAGAGAGAAAGAGAGAGGAGGAAGAAGAAGGAGGAGGAGATCAAGCCACCGGCGGAGCTCCCGTGGTCCGATTCGAGATCCGAGGCCAGCGCTGTGAAGGCAAAGCTGCTGCGGTTCTTTCTCACCGGCTAGTTTTCGATGGCTCTCAAGAGATCGTCAAGGGTAACGATCTCCCTTCTTGGACATGTGAAGTCCTTCTTTTCTGCATTGCATAGGGAAAACCCTTCCCCGCGAGTGTGCGGTGGGTTGTGGTGTCCCTTGGGTTAGATATGTGAAGTCCCCCTTGTTAGAGTCTGGAATTGGAGTACGGATCTAGGCATGCTGTGTGAAGCCCATCTGGACATGCTGGTCTGGATTGGTGATGCTTGTTTGCACATCGGAGAAGACTCCGTGGTTATGGCTTGTTTGCCTTGTGCCTACCTGTTGCTTGGTGCAGCAGGAAGTACTGGATGAAGTCCAGGAAATGAAGAGGGTTGGATGCAACTCTTGTGGCCGTGCGTTGCCACTTTGTGTATGGTTGAGCCGTTGGACTGCAACTCGATGAAAAGGCAGATTGCCGAACAGGAAAGGTGAAACCGACCCGCGTCTATAAATTGCCATGGATACTTCCGTATTCGAGGTGGCACGGCGACTTGAGCAACGGGGGGTGGCTGATCCGTACCTGCGTTATGTCCGTCCGACTTGGAAGCCTGGTTATAGGTTTATTTGGAGCGCATAATGAGAGTCTTAGGCCCGCGCGCCAAAAAGACTAGAATGCTCAATACCGTGTAAACGGTGGTGTTGACCCTGGTTTTCCGGTGCACCAAGAATGTGCCCTGAGTGCACGGACTGTCGGGCCGTGTGGCCGACGGTTGTGATGGTTTGAATGTGCCTGCGCGCACATAGTTGCTATTGTTGATACCATGCTGTGCAAGGAAAGAATGCTACTGCCCCGAGAAAGGGGTAGGATTGTTATAATTGGGTCAGCTGAATGCTGACTGTTGCCGTGTTTGCCACCGTTTGGGTGGATTGTCCCTATGCAGGTGCTGGAGAGCCAAGTGGTAAATGAAGGGCTGAAGCCCTACTGCTGTTGCTGCTGCTAGCCCTTGAAGGCTGCGCTAATGGTTTTGTTTGTTTTGCTTTCACTCATGTATGGCCGGCCTGCGTACCGATGTTTGTAATCCATGATGTATGGAAAGAGGAACTGTAAGGCCTTAAGGCCAACCTTTCACCTTTGTTGTACATTCCGTGGCTGTATATATAACTATGGTTTATATATTGGACATTCCTGGTTAGAGTTCAATTTACAACTTAAAGCTTCCGCTAGCATGCTCTGAGTTAGGATATGTGTATGGTTTGGTATTATCCTGTGACCTCACCGTCTGTTTGTGGCATATAGTGTGGGGCCCCGGCCGGACCTTCTACTATACGTCATGTAACGGATGGGGTCGTTACATTTATTGCTGAAACCTGGAGTGATACTGAATAAGAATCCTCATCTTCCAGCTCCAGTGAAGATGAAGAGGAAGCAAGAGAAAAAGAGGTTTGCTTGATGGCTATTGATGCATCAGGTAGCCATTCATAAGCTGAGTAGTCGGGCAGTGAAGAACCTCAATCTGAAGAAGATCAGGTACTGTCCTCATTTGATTTCAATTCAGATGATTTTAAAACTGAATTTAAAATATTATGTATTGATTTAATAAAATCTGTGAAGAACATCAAACTCCTTACAGAAAAACTAACTAAACAAGATAATCTCTTTTCTGAAAATATTAAATTGAAAGATGAATTAACCTTAGCTAATGAATTAATCATCTCTTTAAAAACTAAATTTGCTGAGGCAAGGCAACTTGAATAATCCCTAAATGGGAGGAGCATCAAGTTGATAGACATCACAAGCATAGTTATTGCCAGACTAAATGACAAGTTGGGCTTAGGTGCTTCATCAAGCTAACCTCATCTCCTTCAGAAAACATTCTATCAACCCCTATAAAATTCATAACAGAAAAGGGTAGAGAAAAGTTAAATGAAGATAATCAACCAACTGAAGTCATTTAGAAAATCAAGAAAAAGAGAAAGAAAAATAAGAAATCTAACTATAACAATGTTCAGCAGATTTCGTCGACCTCAAATCGACGAAATGTGTAAAGTTCGTCGAACTCAAGTCGACGAACTCTGAACGGAGATTTTTATTATGATTATTCTCTGAACTGCGATCGAAGAAACCAGTATGGTTCTTCGAGACGAGATCGACGATACTAGGGCACAGAGAATGAATACTTACATTCTCTGAGCGGAGCTCGATGAACTCATCCCCGTTCGTGTACCTCAGATTGACGAACTCACCAGAATTTGTCGACCCCAGTTCAAGATAACAGAAACTTTAATTCTTTCAGAACCTTTAATCAACCTAGGGAATATTTCAATCCATTCATCAAGTGGATAATACCTCCAAGAAGATATCACCCACTAGGGTATAAAAATCAACCTGAATGTTCTTTTATTTCCAGTTTTAAATATGAAAAGCAACAAGGACCCAAGGTAATCTGGGTCAAGAACATCTAATCTGTTCTTATGTAGGTGAACTCCTATCCTACCATAGAGGAACAGTGGTACTTGGATAGTGGCTGCTCAAGGCACATGACTGGCAGCAAAAAAAATCTAACCAACTATAAGTCCAAGCTAGGTCCAAAAGTAATCTTTGGTGACTCGAACTATGGCTAGATTAAAGGCTATGAGAAAGTAAATATTTGAGCTGTCACTTTCAAAAAGGTGGCTTATGTAAGTGGACTGAAGCACAACCTAATCTCCATAAGTCAGTTATATGATGAAGGGTTTCAGGTATCATTTAATAACTCTTCTTGCTTTATCACTTCAGCTGAAAATAAAGTAGTCTTAACTGGAACTAGCTAGAATAGGAAATATTTACATAATAAATTTTAAGACTGCTAGGTCTGAGATATGTTTATTCAACCAAGTTAGTAATAATAGTGAACTATGGCATAAGAGACTATGACATGTTAACTTAAAGAACATTGCTAAATTATCAAGGGACAACCTTATAAGAGGATTGCCTTCTTACCCCTATAAGAAGGAAAGCCTGTGTAGGGCTTGTCAATTAGGCAAACAAGCTAAAAATAGTTTTAAAGCCATTAATAAGAGTGATTCACCTAGGATTCTGTATTTGCTCCACATGGATCTTTTTGGATCCATTGTTTTACAAAGCTGATGTGTGTAAATATGGCAAGCGCACCGATTGCATAAGTAATAAAGTTTTGGGAATGAATCCCCGAGTGTCGGTCTCTTGAGGAATGCAATTAGCGTAGAACAACGAACGATCCGAAATTATTGTTATGAGAGTTAAATAAACAAAGGAAAAATAAGAGGCTTTGAAAGTGGTTTTGCAAACAAAGAAACTAAAGCGAACTATGCGGGTCACAATCACCGCTTCACAAGGCGAGATGGATGTAACGGCCGCGATGCCATACTTCGGTAAGGCGAATGGACGGTGAGCCAGTGAATGAGGTGTTTAGTGCGGAGTGCAATCGAATGGAATGACAGAACGAAGTGAAGTGAGATGGAGCGAGGCGCATCAAATCACAATTCTCACAAGCAAAATTAAACAACAGAAATCTAATTAAAACAACTAGAGATTGAAGTTCATTGCAAGCTTAAGTAATTTCATACAACAAGAGAGATGGAGAAAGATTAAACCAAGAAAGTGAAGATCCACCGCGGTTGTTGGCCGGAGGTGCGGGTTGTCAATCCGCTTCCACGCGCAGTCCGAGGAGGCTTCCGGTACCGACGAGCTGTCACCTCGAGGGCCTTTACGTCCGTTCTCTAGGTTGTCTTCATCATCTTCCTCGGTAGAAAGCTCGGAGAAGAGGTCTTTAATGGCCGGGAGGATCACCGGAGGATGCGGCACACTTTAGAATCGCCGGAAAATGATCTCCCGATGGTAGGGATGAAGGTGGAGGTCGATGGAGCTCCTGGGATGCGGAACAGCGAAGTGGAGGCAAGGTCGGTCTAGTCCGTCATGCCCTAATTCGCGGATCAGGACAATTTATAGAAGCAGAGTTAAATAGCGCGCACGACCACAGGCGCACGACCAGTGGTCGTGCGCGAACAAAGTCAGCGCCCGTGCGGAAACAACCTGTAGAACCTGCACTAGGAAATCAAAGCTTGCGCACTATCAGCAGCGCACGATCAGTGATCGTGCGCGGTATAGCAGGTGGCCGTGCGATATGGCGGCAGAACTTGCACAAAAGAGGTCATGACTGCGCACGATCGGCAACGCACGAGCAGTGATCGTGCGCGGTATAACTGGTGATCGTGCGATATGGCAGGGCAGAACTTTCACAGGAGAAGTCATACTACGCACGATCGGTGATCGTGCGCCAAAGAGGTCGATGGTCGTGCGTGGGTAAAAACGCACGACCACTGACTCCTTTGCCAAAAATGGTGAAAGCCCTATCCCGGACGCCCACACGATCCCCGAACCTGCAGGAAAACTGAATGGGTTATCGATCATGGCAGTCACAGATATCAATAAAATGCACAGCAAGAGGGAAATACACACACGCACAGAAATAGGCTAATAAAGTGCACAAGACGTGGAATGTCACAGCGAACCAAAAGGAGTGCTAATGGCGCTAAATGGTAGTGCAAAGTCATGAAAGAAGCCAAGATGAGTCCAGAATTCGGTATGAAATGGGGACTCATCACACCCCCAGACTTAACCATTTGCATGTCCCGGGCAAATAATCATCTCGTGAACTCTAAAATAGCTAGCTGATGAAGTAACTTCAATTTAAAGTAGAATGAGAAATCGAAGACTCAAGTGTATAGAAAATATAATAGAAGAAATTTTTAATTATACTATGAAATTTATAATTTTTGACAAACGTAAAAATATATTGTCACTACTCAAAAGTTGAATGCCGGAGAATCGCTCGGTCATGTGTAGGAAGAAAGTAGGCAAGTCGCTCGGCTAAGCATTGCCAAAGATCGGGGCTCGTGATCACCTCCAAAGGAATCCACCAATGTCGGGGACCATATGCTTGCCCGTTCGCACTCTCTCCACGACACTAGTTTGACTCTAGCGCGAGTCCGTAGGACTTCGGGTAATAATGGGGCTTGGGTTACGGTGAGAAAAACAAGGATAAACAAGAGGGGTAATGCACCAAACCCAATTGAGCTAACGAACAAAAAATAGTAATCGCTAACCACCAAATAAATGCAGGTGCACCACACCCCCAGACTTACTTTTACAAATGGGTGTGTGCACCGCCTACTCCAAGCAACAATCATCTCAAATAATATTTTCAATAAACTTTTTCTTTTCACTTTTCTTTTTCACATATTTTTTTTTCTTTTCTTTTCTTTTTTATAGATTTTTCTGCTAAGCTTTCACATTCTTATTTTACAAAATCAGCACATTTTTCTTTTTAGGCACATCCACATATAACACAAACGAATCACCACATCACATCCCAACATAAAATGTAAACTACTAATGCTCGAATTGGGCGTGTGACTAGGATCGGCTATGAGGCTTTGGCGAAAATAGTGGAGCGAAATCAAAAGGACGGGTAGGCACAAAAGGGGCTAGCGAGGGCGACGTTAGGAAAGGGTACAAAGCTCAAAAGGGCCAACATGATGGCCTACATCACGCTCATGCTAGACTAACCATGCACCAATGCTTCGAAAGTAGCGTGGGGCAAGTTCTTAGCCACCGAGAGAAATGATCCGTCCTCCCAACTCGAGCAATACAAAGCTAGAGACGCCTACACACATTCCTACGCTACCGATTGATTGCTCCGGATTCATAATTTTGAGTAGGACAAACATGATTTACGAGTACAGAAAAATATAAATTTACAAGTATAAAGACAAATTAAACCTATACAATTTCTACACCACGTGAGTACTCGATTAGGAGCACTGCACGAGTTTCAAACTACTCCGAATAAAAATCCAAAGTCAGCACCGCCATTTTAAAATTGACAAAAAATGACAACATTGACTCGAGCCGCGCACGTGGTTAAGTGCGCGCTCGTGTGGGTGTCAAGATGTGTGCAGCAGGATTCTACAATAATGAGGCATAAAATAAAACTACTGGCATGCTATTAATGTGCTCGTGGAGTGCATAAGCGGCTCTTCCCCCCAAACTTGAATGAAAACACAGGCAGAAATGATAATAGACATCTAAAATAAAAAGAAGGCTGAGGAGAGAGGGTACCCATGCTCCAAAGAATGAGCATACCAGAAGGCGGAGGTTGTTGCATCACACAAAAGTATGCTGGACCTGCGAATTAGGTTGAACCGAAGAAAAGACAAATAACAGAAAATATAATATAAGAGCAAAATAAAAAACACAGGAAGAAGGGACCAAAAAGGTCCAAGCTTGGGTTGTCTCCCGAATAGCCCTTTTGTTTACCGTCCTTAAGGTGGACCAAATACCTGTATTAGCAGTTTAAATATTGTTCTTGCAGTTTATGAGATAAATAAAGCAAAACAACAAAAAGTTCCCAACAAAAATAGAAAGCAAAAAGCATAGGGAATTACGGAGAAGGGGAGAGCAATCAGCTAAATGCGGACTTGTGATAGATCTCTCCGGTGGGGCGCGAGGGAACATCAGAGTATCATTTTATATTGGGAGAAAGGGCTTTCCCTTTACTCCGAATGTGCAATTCCTCGCGCCGTAGGGCAGCATAATGCTCATCGCGTACACGTTTGGCCTTCCTCAGCTTCTCCACCGTGGGAGATTTCCAAATGTTACAGTCCGTGGTAGGTCCTATTTTTGCGGTTGGCGGCTTCATTTCCAGTACCAAAATGGCAACCGGATCAGCCCAAGTTACTAATCGCTGGACAAGGTTTGAAACAATATTACACAATTCATTGTCTAGGGATTTCTCCCGAATAGAACTAGTTTCGCCATGCTCAAAAATTGACGCGGCGGGAAACGAGAAGGTAACCATTGCATCAGTGCACTCGGTATCTTCTTTGAACTCTTTCTCATTATTCTCGATAATCTCCCTAGAAGGTCCTTCCTTAATCACCTCTTCCGTATGAGCATCCCTCACCAAGGAGAGTTCTAAACCAATCTTGACATCTGCAGCACTTTGGAAATTGTTGTTATGGAGAAGAGGGTCATGTACAGAAGTGAAATCCAAGGTTGAAGCAGCAACCGGCCAAGTTACGCATCCTTTGGCAAAATCAAGAGATGCGCCGCTAGCCGTCAGGAATGGGACCCCCAATATAGGAATAGAATTGTTTTCCTTGGGTCCCAAGACCTGGAAATCAGTGGTTAAGCACTTCCCATTAACCTCAACTTCAACTTCTCGTACACCTCTAAGAGTACTAAGTTGTTAGCCTAAATCACCTAGAGGGGGGTGAATAGGTGAAATGCGTGTCAAATGCGGAATTAAAAAATAACACAGCACATATCAAGCAATCACAGACGACAAGAGATTTATAGTGGTTCCCCAATCTTGGGTACGTCCACTTTACTCACCGATCTAGCAAATCACTAGACTCGGCTACTCCACTATCTCGGATTGAAAACAATCCTACACCTCGGAATCACGTTCCTACAAAACTCGATCCAAACCGGATCTACAAAACTCTGAAGATAAAGCCTTCCTACAAATCTCGGAGAAAAACTCCTACAATGAAATTTGGTTTGAAAATAAAATACAAAAGTACTATTCTCAGATCTGGATCTTGATAGTCTTCTTCCTTAAGAACTTTGACTTAATCAGAGTATGTTGAAGACGACTTGAGAGAGATCCACAAATCTGAAAAACGGAATCACCTCGATCGAGAAAATAGATCTGAAATCTTTGAGGCTCGGCAAGATCGAGTGATTAACTTTCGTCTGGATCGCTGGAGAATCAGAGTTGAAAACAGCGATCGAAGATCGTCGATCCAGAGCTTCTTCCGTGAACGTCAATGGCGGCGGCGTGAGAAATTAGGGTTCACGGAACTTTTTCTCTTTCTTAAAATAAAATCTCTGTTCACTTGTTATTAGTCAAATCTGAGAGGACCTATTTATAGGTGGACTCCAACGGTCAGAAAATTAATTAGGGATGACACGTGGACCAATCAGAAATGATTAATTTGAAATACACAGCGAAATTGACTTAGAGAATTTCAGGAAAATTTAAACAGATATACTCGAGTCATAGAAGAAACATACTCGAGTATCAGATGGTATATACTCGAGTGGATAGAAGGAGTATACTCGAGTATAAGAAGAGAAGCTACTCGAGTGATTCAAAGATCAGCACTCTAGTGAATTTAGAACTACTCGAGTATGAGAGTATATACTCGAGTAAAAACACTTAGAGAAAATTTCTCAGATAAGATAGGAAAAACTACTCGAGTGAAAGGGTTGGAGATACTCGAGTGAGGGGAAAAAGAACTACTCGAGTATGTTGAGAAAACTACTCGGGTAATCACTAACCTACTCGAGTATGAATAACAACTACTCGAGTACAGAGTCACTTACTCGAGTATATAGGGAACTACTCGAGTATGTAGACTTAGAATTTTTCTGAGATGAGAAGCACAGATCTACTCGAGTATGAACAGAACATTTACTCGAGTAACTAACCAACTACTCGAGTGCAAGTTATCATCTACTCGAGTATAATACAGTCTACTCGAGTATGTAACCCAACTTACTCGAGTGCAGACTCACTTACTCGAGTATAAAAGGAGGTACTCGAGTATGCGGACTTAGAGAAAATTTCGGATCTAAGAACAGAAGGATCTACTCGAGTATAATATATGACTTACTCGAGTGACTAACTATCTACTCGAGTATAAACTTATCTACACGAGTATACAGAGTCTACACGAGTATGTCTGAGGATCTACTCGAGTACTAAGTCACTTACTCGAGTATATGAAGAAGGCTACTCGAGTATGTGGACTTAGAAAAATTTCTTCTGAGAAAATAAACTTCAATACTTCAGTCCACCAATCCAAGTGCTTATATAGGAAGTGTATCCCAATAGAGAGGCTATACATGGGCCAACACTTTGGATCACACAATGAGGGATTATATTGTATGGTCCTGTGTTTGGTGACCCATTATAGACTGACATTGGTCTACACTTGGCAATAAAAACCTGCACACATACAACTTACACACAATATCAAATACACCTTAATTCATCTTAGTTCAAGGTCTGACCTCCTACAAATCTGAGGTATTGTGGAGACAAATCCCAACAATCTCCCCCTATTTGAAGATGTCAGCACCCTCTACACTAAGGTGAATTACTTAAAGTAAAAAGAACAACACACATATACCAAAAGAAAATAATGTAAGCTAAAGCAGGGTAAATAAAAAGATAGCCATAACCAGAATCAAATATATATATAGAAATGTTTTTAACAGATTAAAATATCCATGTCCACATTCTCATTGACTCAAGAAGGGGCTCCTTTGTGCATTCTTTCTCTCTTCAGCTCTTGCCTCTCTAGGTAACTGAAAGGTTTAGGAAAATATATTCTGGGCCTAGGAGGAGCAGCTGGGTTGTTGTATCCCCAATTCCTGTCATGAAGTCTGATCTTGATCTGAGATGCTTCATAAGCCTTCCATTCTGAATAACTGTAATACTGATCTCTGTGCTCACCAAGATCTATTACTAGCTTCAGGGTATCAAGGATCAGAGACTTGGAGGTTGGACTCCAAACTTTAGAATGAACAATTTCTGATCTACCTTCAGAAGCTGGGGCAGGCTCTTTTCTAGGTGCAGAACGGCTGGCAGAAGAGCCGTCACCATATTTCCTTTTCTTCCTTGGAGCACCTTGAGAACTAGGAGGAAGTTCATCTTGCCAAATATCTGTATAAGAGAGAGGAGGCTCAGTCACATCACCATCAGGTCTGGGTGAGAAGACTGGCATATCTCCTGGAATGTTTGCCTGAGCTGGAGCATCTGCTGGAGGATGTTCTTCAAGAGGGTCTAAGAACTTGGGAATGATGGTAGGGTTGAGTTGAGAATTTGGGAAGTTCTGATTATTTACCCATACAGCTGTATCATAAATGTAGAATTTGACAGATTGGAGCTGGGCTAGGATGTCTGCTTTCATATCTTTTACAAGACCATCCACAGTTGTTTGGGCTTGTTCAGACAGCTTTTCAACTACTTTTTCAACTTGTTCTTTGACAACTTTCTCCCCCTTGCTGATATCTATAGCTAGCTTGGCAATTGCTTCATCTCTGAAGGTGCCAACTTCTTCACATACTTTCATCACATTTGCTTCAGCATTCTTGTCCAATATTATCTGATTATGTGCAACAGTTTCTTGTTGATTTCTTATTTCACCTATGCTTGTGATAGTGTGATCTAGTGCTTTTCCACCTAGCTGAAACAATCTCTTGAGCTCATCAGTATTGGCTTGAATTTCAGCAAAGCCTCTACTCATCTCCTTTTCAAGAGTAGTGACCTTGTTATTTACTGAGGCTTGAGATTCATCAAAGTACTTTCTCTGTTCAATGAGCAACTATGCAATCTTACTCACCAGATCTGAAGAAGAAGGAGCTGAGGTTGGTGCAGGGACTGAAGGAGCAGGAGCATTCCATGGAGGGATTTCAGTAATTTCCACTGAACTGATAGCTCTTTTGAAGGGTTCTACCAAATTTGAATCTTCAGTGTTGATGAAGGAAGGAAGGGTGAAGTCCAGTGTCCTCAGAGGAGCATCCACTGGTTCTGGAGATACTTCCTCATCATCAGACAACAGAATCTGTTCAGGCTGGCTGGACTCTGTAGCTAGAGACTGAGCAGGAGATTGTACAGGAGTCTGAGCAGGAGACTGAACTGGAGTCTGAACTGGATCCTGAGCAGGAGACTTTATAGCTGATTCATTCTGAAACAGGGGAACATCTGAGCTGAGCTCATCAATGAATTTATTTATATCTTCTGCTGTAGACAGTAAGGTTGCTGGATCTGGAATCTCTGATTCAGGATTTGCTGGAGGAGGAGAAACTCTGACTTCTGCTAGTTCTGAAGGTTCTGAGGAAGCTGGGTACTTAGGATGAGAAGAGGCAGGCTCCCCCTCAACTATTGCACCAGAGGTAGCAGCAGTTTGATGTAGAGGAGGAGATGGAATCCTGTCTTCAGATACACTGGTTTCTTGGGACATTTCTGAAGGAACAGCATCTTTGGATGCCTGGGAAGAATTCAGAATTTTAATATCATATCTCTGGATGGAGGATATGGAAACTTTCTTTATGTGATGGAGGGGAGTTCCTTTGGATAGGTTAAAGACTGATGGGTTAATCTCATGAAGCAGGAGGGAGATAATTCTGCCAAAGCTGGGATGCTTAACGCTGTCTCTGAATTTATCTAGGATCAACAGTCCAAACTGGAACTGTTTGCGGCAGATAATAGCTTGCATTATGTCAAACATTTCCATAGAAATGTATCGAATGGAATACGTCTTGCACAACAGTACCTTTGCTATAACATCCACTAGGAACTTTCCTTCTGAGTTGAAGTCGGCCCTGCTAAAGGAATGGGCTTGAGGGTTAGCTCCACAGAATAAGCTAGTTCATACTGAATCGTCTGCAGTCATTTCGGCATCTTCATCGACCACTGGAAGCTTTAACAGAGTTGCAAGAGAAACTTTATCCAGTCGAATTTTTATCCCTCTGACTTTGGTTTTCAGGAGCTTTCCATTACGCTTTACCTTCAGATTCTGATAGAACTCCTCAACTGCTGGGAAAATGACTCGGCACGGCGACAAGAGAACGAACGACAATCCGGCGGTTTCGAACAAAATCAGAAGATTGCGGAAATCATCTGAAAGATCGGCTATACCCGCGGGGGTGAGTTCAGAGTCGATTCCGATTTTAGAGGAGGGGGCCATCTGCGATTCTAGAGGATGAGAGAAGCGCAGAAGACGAAGATCTGTGATTTTCGGAAGATGAGGAGTCAGCGGCTACTCGAGTGAATGAGAAGTGGAAAGGGTTTCCCGATTTTTCTCTATATATATATATAATCCTAATTAGGTTTTAGGAAAAGTAAATATAATTTCATACCTGAATGAAGCGGCAAATAGCTCGGTGCGAATAGAAAAATTAGAAATCCAAAATAGAAGTCCGTATACTCGAGTAGATAGCATCATACACGAGTATTAGGCGGAGCATACTCGAGTAGGTAACACCATATACGAGTAGTAGACAAAACATACTTGAGTAGGTAGAGTTCATACACGAGTATCTTGTCAAATACTCGAGTAGGTCAGACTTTTTACTCGAGTATTTTCCGTTTACTCGTGTAAGTCTTGATATACTCGAGTATCTAATACTTGAAAGACAATTTTCCTTGGGAGATGTCTATTGCCACTGAAAACTTTATCTCTGATCAGCCAACACCACTGATATCTTCTTGATTTGTGAGTCCATCACTAGTCTTCTTTGTTGAGCAGTCCGAGTTCCGTTTTGAAGAACGAGAACTTGGACTCGTCCAGCGGCTTAGTGAATATATCTGCAACTTGCCTGTCTGTGGAGACATATTGTAGATCTATGTCTCCATTTTCCACATGCTCCCGGATGAAATGATAACGAAGCTCTATGTGCTTGGTCCGGCTGTGGGAGACTGGGTTGTTGGCTATTGCTATAGTGCTGGATGAGTCGCAAAACAAAGGAATGTTCTGGAACTTCACGTTGTAGTCTTCAAACTGGTTCTTGATCCATAAAAGCTGTGCACAACAGCTGCCTGCAGAGATGTTCTCTGATTCAGCCGTTGAGATGGCTACACAGTTCTGCTTCTTACTGCTCCAGGAAATAAGTCTCTTTCCGAGGAATTGGCAAGTCCCGGAGGTGCTTTTCCTGTCGTCTTTGCTACCTGCAAAATCTGCATCTGAAAATCCAATTAGTTCACTATCATTACTTCTTGGGTACCATAAGCCAAGATTTGGTGTACCTTTGAGGTATCTCAGGATTCGCTTTGCAGCGATGTAGTGAGATTCCTTAGAGTTCACCTGAAATCTAGCACATACACATGTTGAGAACATTATATCTGGTCTACTTGCAGTCAGGTAGAGCAAGGACCCAATTATGCTTCTGTACTTGGTTTCATCAAAAGGTTTCCCTTTCTCATCCTTGTCCAGAGACATAGCTGAGGCCATTGGAGTCCTCATAGAGGTTGCATTCTCCATTCCGAATTTCTTAAGTAGCTATTTAGTGAACTTGGTCTGTGAGATGAAAATTCCATCCTCAGATTGCTTCACTTGAATCCCTAAGAAATACTTCAGCTCTCCCATACTGCTCATTTCAAACTTCTCTTGCATAAGTTTAGAAAACTTCTTGTAGAGGTTGTTATCTGTAGAGCCAAAAATGATGCCGTCGACATAGATTTGCACTAGCAAAATCTTGCCTTTTATTTCCCTAAGAAATAATGTTTTGTCTATCTTTCCTCTTGTGAACTTGTTCTCAAGAAGAAAGGTGGACAACGTCTCATACCAAGCTCGAGGAGCTTGTTTAAGACCATATAGTGCTTTTTGCAGTAAATAAACATAATTAGGAAAGGTTGAATCAACAAAACCTGGCGGTTGCTCTACATACACCTCTTCCTTTATGTCACCATTTAGGAAGGCGGACTTGACGTCCATATGATAGACGGTAAAGCCCTTAAGTGCAGCGTAGGCAAGAAATAACCTGATCGCCTCCAGTCTTGCTACTGGAGCATAAGTCTGGTCGAAGTCGATTCCTTCTTCTTGACGATAGCCCTTGGCGACAAGTCTGGCTTTATTCTTTATAATTGTTCCATCTTCGTCCATCTTGTTCCGGTAGACCCATTTTGTCCCAATGACGTTCTTACTCTTGGGTCTAGGAACAAGTGTCCAAACTTTGCATCGTTTGAACTGATTCAGTTCTTCTTCCATGGCTAGGATCCAGGATGCGTCGGAGTTGGCTTCCTCAAATTTCTTTGGTTCAACCTGTGAAGGAAAACTTAAGTATAAATTCTCGTTAGTTGTACCTCGACGAGTTCTGATGCCATCCCGAGGATCTCCTATAATTTGGTCAACAGGATGATCTTTCAAGTGTCTGAACTCTAAAGTCCTTGCATCTGAGATGTCTTCAGCCACTGGAATTGCATCTTCAGCTGGGATGTGTTCTTCATTTTGATCATCTACCTCTTCAATGGGGGTTGTAGAGGTGATCTTGATGAACGTCTCATCCTTATCTTTAGTAGTTTCATCCAAGCTAAGTTCTTTCAACTTTGTACCTGCATCTACAATAGGCACACTAGACGAGTTGCTGGGCAGCAGACTCGTCTCATCAAATACAAGATGTATCGACTCTTCTACTACCAGAGTTTTTCTATTGAATACTCTATAGGCCTTACTATGGCTACTATAACCTACAAAAATACCTTCAAAGCTTTTCTCGCCAAACTTGGTAGTGTGATACTTACCGTTGTTAAGTACGAAGCACTTACAGCCAAAGATTCTAAAATACGAAATGGTTGGTTTCCTGCCTTTTAAAAGTTCGTAAGGAGTCTTATCATAGTTCTTGTTGATGAGAGCTCGATTTTGCACGTGACAAGCGGTGTTGACGGCCTCAGCCCAGAAGTACTCTGGAAGTGAAGCATCACTCAATATGGTCCGGCAAGCCTCTATGAGTGTTCTGTTCCTTCTCTCAGCTACTCCATTTTGCTGTGGAGTGCGAGGAGAGGAAAACTCATGAAAGATACCTTGACTTTCGCAGAATTCTTTCATGGCTCCAGACTTGAATTCCGTTCCATTGTCACTTCTGATTTTGACTACGGAACAGTTGCATTCATTCCTGATTTGCCTAACAAAATTAGTGAAAATACTGAAGGTATCTGACTTGTGTTTCAGAAAGAACACCCACGCAAAGCGCGAGTAATCATCCACAATAACCAACGTATATTCCTTACCTCCCAAACTTCTAACTTGCAGTGGACCAAACAAGTCCATATGGAGAAGCTGTAAGCTTCTATTGGAATCCTTGCCTATTATGCTTTTAAATGAACTCCTTGTTTGCTTGCCTTTGATACAGGCATGACAAGGACTGTCCGTAACGCACTTGACATTGGGGGCATTACGTACTAAGTTTTGAGAGAATAATATATTAATAGTTTTGAAATTAATATGTGCTAGTCTCTTGTGCCATTGGTCAGCAAGAGATGCACTACTTTTTGCTAAAAGACATACTGGTGTAGAAGTGTCAATACAAATGAAATTTAAACAGAAAATATTTCTGCTTCGAGTGCCTGATAAAATAGTTTCCATGTTGTTAACCGATTTTATCAAACACTTGTCAGCATGAAATTCAACTACGTATCCTTTATCGCATAGTTGGCTTATGCTGATGAGATTGTGTTCCAATCCTTCAACATAGGCTACATCCGAAAAGGAAACGCTACCGTTAGAAATCGTACCATAGCCTTTAGTTATCCCTCGATCTGAACCTCCAAAGATGACCTTTGGTCCGTTGCCGACTGAGGTGTAATTCTGGAGTAGGCTTCTTGTCCCGGTCATATGCCGAGAACATCCACTGTCCAAATACCAGATTGGCATTTTGGTGGCCTTTGGACATACCTGCAATTACAATCATTTAGCCTTAGGAACCCAAACAAGTTTGGGTCCTTGGTCTTGAGTTAGAATACTCCCCCTACGATTATTAGCCTCATGAGTGGTCACTCTCACATTGCTAACTTTAGGGGTTGCAACATTTTTAGGATTGAACCAACAATCATTGGCAAAATGACCAATTCTGCCACAACACCAACAGTCGAACCTGTTGTATCTTTGCCTTGTGTAGTCCTGCTTGACTTTTTGGAATGAAGGTCTAGCAGGAGCTTTACTCTTGGAGGAAGAGGCTTCATGATGATGGCAATTACATGAAGTCTTCTCCTTAATAGGCTTTTCTACAATGGGTTTTACTTTTGGTGTCTTTTTGATATTGTGACCATGAGCATAAGCTCCATAGCTTTGAAGCTGAATCTCTTCATAAGGTGCCTTGAAGACACTCTCGCCAAAGTTACGAGGACGAGTCCATCCTTGGTATCTTGACTTAGGCTTCTCAGGGATCGGCCTAGAAAGGTGTCCATAGGTGGACTCATAGTCGAGTTCCTTTGTAGGAAAGATCACTTTCTTGAACAACACAGGTTCCAAGGAAGCTTTCCCTTTTTCTTCAGCTAGAGCCATCCGGGCAGCCTTATTCTTTCTCTTGGCCTTGTTTCTCCTAGAGGATTTACTAGAAGAGCCAATGTGGCCTAAACCAGCACCCTTGGCCTTAGCAGAGAACTCATCAACGATTGGAAGAACTGTCTTAGGCTTTGAGAAACTCTCAACAAGTTTCTTCTCAGCCTCAAGTCGTTGTTCCAATTCTTTGATGATTTCCTCTTTAAGGTCGAGGTGCTTGAGAGCTTGATTGTATTCATCCATAGCACTATTAAAGTTCTCTTGAAGAGAGTTAGTCTTAGCGACTTCTTCTCTCAAGCTGCTCTCACTAGCCTGTAGAGATTTTATCTCTTTGGCTTGAGTTTTCACTACTCTATGACATTTCTCGTAGGTCATGAGCAACTCTTTGTACTGGGCCATGAGTTTAGATTCATCTTCAGAGGAATAGCCCTCTTGCTCATTATCATCATCAGACTCAGAGAGAGGAGTGTGAGATTTTACCTCCCCAGTCAACTGGGGGACTTGTTCATTATCTGAGTGAGCCATGAGCCCAAAGTAAGCTTCCTCTTCTTCACTCGACTCAGATGAGTCGGAGTCGCTGAGAGTTTTGCTCTTCTTGGCTACTAGACTCTTCTCTGTCCTCTTCTTATGGTGTGAGGATTTCTTTTCCTCTCTTCTTCCACCTTCTTTCTTTTTGTGAGGGCAGTCGGCGATGACGTGACCTGGCTTATTGCAACAATAACAAACGATGTCAGTCGAAATCTGTTTGTTCTGTTTAGAGTTATACCTGTCATGGCTACTTGAGCCTTTCTTTCTCTGATCACCATCACGTCGTGATCTTCTGAATGAGGTATTTTTGCCTCTCCATTGCTTCTTCTTATTTAAGAATTTCTTGAATTGTCGGGAGAGCAATGAGAACTCTCTTTCAGATAGTTCTGAGCCTGAGGTGCTTGGCTCGGAGCCTTCTTCTTCACTTATTTCTTGAGGAGGGGCTGGTGAGGCAGCTTTGCCCTTCCTTGAACTGTCGGCCTTTAAAGCAACTGACTTTTCTTTTGAGGAGAAGCGACTGTTCTCTTCTTCAGCTTTTCTGGAGTTGATTTGCAGTTCATATGACATCAGCTTGCCAAATAGGTTCTGTGGATCTGTCTCTGCTAGTCTGCCAAACTCTCGGATGGCATAAACTTTGTTATCCCATTCTTTGGTGAGAGATCTCAGAAACTTATCATTCAGCTCTCCATTTGTGAAGACTCGGCCATACACTCTTAGACCATTGACTATCTTGAAGAAGTTTTCAAATGTGTCAGCTATAGCCTCCTTTGGCCCTTGCCTGAAGGCTTCATACTTCTGGTTCAGTAGGGATCTTCGATCATCCCTTACTTCTTCAGTACCTTCCATTAGAGTCACTAGGGATTGCCACATCTCCTTGGCAGATTGGCAATGAATCAGATTCTGCAGCATTGAGTCATCGACTGCACTTGCTATAATATTTTTTGCTTTCTTGTCCAGAGAGACAAGTGAAATCTCATCCTTATCTAGATCCATCAATTTCTTGGGAACTTGCTTGGTGGAATCTATGGTGGAAGTAGTCATAGGAATGTGGGGACCTTCTTCAACAATCATGAAGATCCAGGGATCTACTGCTTCCATGAAGAACTTTACTCTTTCCTTCCACATAGGAAAATTGTTCTTGGTGCAGATAGGGAGTTTAGCAAAATCCTTGGTCTTACTCATGCTTGATACTATTCAAGAAACAACTTAGAAGGATAAGATCAAGGTGTTAACCTTTTAACGATCAACCTCCCTCTGATACCAATTGAGAGTACTAAGTTGTTAGCCTAAATCACCTAGAGGGGGGTGAATAGGTGAAATGCGTGTCAAATGCGGAATTAAAAAATAACACAGCACACATCAAGCAATCACAGACGACAAGAGATTTATAGTGGTTCCCCAATCTTGGGTACGTCCACTTTACTCACTGATCTAGCAAATCACTAGACTCGGCTACTCCACTATCTCGGATTGAAAACAATCCTACACCTCGGAACCACGTTCCTACAAAACTCGATCCAAACCGGATCTACAAAACTCGGAAGATAAAGCCTTCCTACAAATCTCGGAGAAAAACTCCTACAATGAAATTTGGTTTGAAAATAAAATACAAACAGTACTATTCTCAGATCTGGATCTTGATAGTCTTCTTCCTTAAGAACTTTGGCTTAATCAGAGTATGTTGAAGACGACTTGAGAGAGATCCACAAATCTGAAAAACGGAATCACCTCGATCGAGAAAATAGATCTGAAATCTTTGAGGCTCAACGAGATCGAGTGATTAACTTTCGTCTGGATCGCTGGAGAATCAGAGTTGAAAACAGCGATCGAAGATCGTCGATCCAGAGCTTCTTCCGTGAACGTCAATGACGGCGGCGTGAGAAATTAGGGTTCACAGAACTTTTTCTCTTTCTTAAAATAAAATCTCTGTTCACTTGTTATTAGTCAAATCTGAGAGGACCTATTTATAGGTGGACTCCAACGGTCAGAAAATTAATTAGGGATGACACGTGGACCAATCAGAAATGATTAATTTGAAATACACAGCGAAATTGACTTAAAGAATTTCAGGAAAATTTAAACAGATATACTCGAGTCATAGAAGAAACATACTCGAGTATCAGATGGTATATACTCGAGTGGATAGAAGGAGTATACTCGAGTATAAGAAGAGAAGCTACTCGAGTGATTCAAAGATCAGCACTCGAGTGAATTTAGAACTACTCGAGTATGAGAGTATATACTCGAGTAAAAACACTTAGAGAAAATTTCTCAAATAAGATAGGAAAAACTACTCGAGTGAAAGGGTTGGAGATACTCGAGTGAGGGGAAAAAGAACTACTCGAGTATGTTGAGAAAACTACTCGGGTAATCACTAACCTACTCGAGTATGAATAACAACTACTCGAGTACAGAGTCACTTACTCGAGTATATAGGGAACTACTCGAGTATGTAGACTTAGAATTTTTCTGAGATGAGAAGCACAGATCTACTCGAGTATGAACAGAACATTTACTCGAGTAACTAACCAACTACTCGAGTGCAAGTTATCATCTACTCGAGTATAATACAGTCTACTCGAGTATGTAACCCAACTTACTCGAGTGCAGACTCACTTACTCGAGTATAAAAGGAGGTACTCGAGTATGTGGACTTAGAGAAAATTTCGGATCTAAGAACAGAAGGATCTACTCGAGTATAATATATGACTTACTCGAGTGACTAACTATCTACTCGAGTATAAACTTATCTACACGAGTATACCGAGTCTACACGAGTATGTCTGAGGATCTACTCGAGTACTAAGTCACTTACTCGAGTATATGAAGAAGGCTACTCGAGTATGTGGACTTAGAAAAATTTCTTCTGAGAAAATAAACTTCAATACTTCTGTCCACCAATCCAAGTGCTTGTATAGGAAGTGTATCCCAATAGAGAGGCTATACATGGGCCAACACTTTGGATCACACAATGAGGGATTACATTGTATGGTCCTGTGTTTGGTGACCCATTATAGACTGACATTGGTCTACACTTGGCAATAAAAACCTGCACACATACAACTTACACACAATATCAAATACACCTTAATTCATCTTAGTTCAAGGTCTGACCTCCTACAAATCTGAGGTATTGTGGAGACAAATCCCAACAACCTCCCTCAGTGTCAACCAAGATACCATTCGTCAAAATTAGCAACTTCAGGTTTGTTGGATCAACATGCAGGTTCATCTTCGCAACATCCTTCATGGTGAGGATGTTGCTAGACGCTCCAGAATCGCACAATGCAGTAGTTTCAATATTATTAATTTTACAAGCTACAACAAGCTCGTGAGTTTTTTTCATATTTTCGTCCCCAAGGCTTTTTCCTTGCTCATAGGGGTTTTTCTCAGTGTTGCTCGGTAAAGTGCCTTGGGTCCGCTCAGAGACCATTTGGGCCAGTTGGCCCAATTGTGCCTCTAGCTTACACATTGAGGCCGCTTGGTTCGTCATGTTAGTCTGGGAGACCTCAACAAACTTTTCAAACATTTCAGCTAAAGAATTTGTTTTTATAGCAGGGGGCCCTTGGGGGTAATTCGGTTGAGGCGGCCGCGGTTGGCTTCCAGAGGCATACGCATCATGTTGATGCTGCCCCGGATGCCATCGTTGGCCTGGTGCGTTTTTGTTCCACGAAAAATTTGGATGATTTCTCACCCCCGGATTGTACGTGTTCCCATAAGGCGCTCCCCTATTTTGATTTGCAATAAAGTTAATTGATTCATTAAGGAAAGTAGTTTCATCACGTACCTCACTTGCTTGGCATTCAAAGCTGTGGTGGTCGGAACCTCCACAGCCCTGGCATGAGATTGCCATAACTGGAGCAGCAGCAGCGGCTGGCTTGGATGCTTCCAGAGCAAAAACTCCACTAGTACCTCGTGGAAAATTCCTTCCTGCAGTCCAATATGCGCTGTGGATGGCGGTATCCTGCAAAATTCTCAATGCATCATCAGGCGCAAGATTCATTATCGTTCCACCAGAGGCGGCATCAATCATAGCTCAGTGCTGTGGTTCAATAGAGAAATAGAAGCTTTCAACGAGATTCCAAGTTTGGAATCCGTGGTTTGGACACTTCCTCAGCAACTCGTTGAAGCGTTCCCACACCTCAGCTAGGCTTTCTTGATCATTTTGCCGAAAGTTGGCAATCGCACGCCGCATACTCACAATCCGGTCCACCGGATGGAACTTGGCTAAGAATTTCGTTGTCAATGCCTCCCAGGTGGTGGCTGCTCCAGGCGGAAGAGAGTGGAGCCATGTCTTGGCTTTGTCCCTGAGGGAAAAGGGAAAAAGACGGAGCTTGACTGTATCATCGGAGATCCCAGCATAGCGAAACGTGGCACAGATCTCGGAAAATTAAGCCAAGTGAAGATGGGCGTCTTCAGTGGCCATTCTGGAGAACTGTGCGTTGTTCCGGATTATGTTCAGAATGGCTGGTTTGATCTCAAATTGCTGGTTGGTGATAGTCGGTCCGAAGCCGGGGTAAATACTCCCAACGGTCGGTGTGGTGTAGTCCCTCATGGTGCGGACCTGGGGCGGGTTTACTTCATTCTCATCCCCGATTCGGTCACCATGAAGGATCCCGCCAACACGGTTTCCGGCATCAATGTTCAGCTGGTCCCCCATTGGGGCTGGATTGATGGCAGCAGCACGTCTTTGTGCACAAAGGGTTCGTTCGATCTCGGGGTCGTAAGGTACAAGATCTCTTGCAGTGCGTCCTTGCATTCACTGCGGCAACTACACAAAGAAATAGCGGTCAAAAAATACTAACTCTTACAACAACATTTTCGTACGTCATGGTCGTTCTACAGTTGCATTCCCCGGCAACGGCGCCAAAAACTTGATGAGTGTAAATACGGCAAGCGCACCGGTCGCATAAGTAATAAAGTTTTGTGAATGAATCCCCGAGTGTCGGTCTCTTGAGGAATGCAATTAGCATAGAACAACGAACGATCCGAAATTATTGTTATGAGAGTTAAATAAACAAAGGAAAAATAAGAGGCTTTGAAAGTGGTTTTGCAAACAAAGAAACTAAAGCGAACTATGCGGGTCGCAATCACCGCTTCACAAGGCGAGATGGATGTAACGGCCGCGATGCCGTACTTCGGTAATGCGAATGGACGGTGAGCCAGTGAATGAGGTGTTTAGTGCGGAGTGCAATCGAATGGAACGACAGAACGGAGTGAAGTGAGATGGAGCGAGGCGCATCAAATCACAATTCTCACAAGCAAAATTAAACAACAGAAATCTAATTAAAACAACTAGAGATTGAAGTTCATTGCAAGCTTAAGTAACTTCATACAACAAGAGAGATGGAGAAAGATTAGACCAAGAAAGTGAAGATCCATCGCGGTTGTTGGCTGGAGGTGCGGGTTGTCAATCCGCTTCCACACGCAGTCCGAGGAGGCTTCCGGTACCGACGAGCTGTCACCTCGAGGGCCTTTACGTCCGTTCTCTAGGTTGTCTTCATCATCTTCCTTGGTAGAAAGCTCGGAGAAGAGGTCTTTAATGGCCGAGAGGATCACCGGAGGATGCGGCACACTTTAGAATCGCCGGAAAATGATCTCCCGATGGTAGGGATGAAGGTGGAGGTCGATGGAGCTCCTGGGATGCGGAACGGCGAAGTGGCGGCAAGGTCGGTCCAGTCCGTCATGCCCTAATTCGCGGATCAGGCCAATTTATAGAAGCAGAGTTAAATAGCGCGCACGACCACAGGCGCACGACCAGTGGTCGTGCGCGAACAAAGTCAGCGCCCGTGAGGAAACAAACTGTAGAACCTGCACCAGGAAATCAAAGCTTGCGCACGATCAGTGATCGTGCGCGGTATAGCAGGTGGCCGTGCGATATGGCGGCAGAACTTGCACAAAAGAGGTCATGACTGCGCACGATCGGCAACGCACGAGCAGTGATCGTGCGCGGTATAGCTGGTGATCGTGCGATATGGCAGGGCAGAACTTTCACAGGAGAAGTCATACTGTGCACGATCGGTGATCGTGCGCCAAAGAGGTCGATGGTCGTGCGTGGGTAAAAATGCACGACTACTGACTCCTTTGCCAAAAATGGTGAAATCCCTATCCCGGATGCCCGCACGATCCCCGAACCTGCAGGAAAACTGAACGGGTTATCGATCATGGCAGTCACAGATATCAATAAAATGCACAGCAAGAGGGAAATACACACACGCACAGAAATAGGCTAATAAAGTGCACAATACATAGAATGTCGCAGCGAACGAAAAGGAGTGCTAATGGCGCTAAATGGTAGTGCAAAGTCATGAAAGAAGCCAAGATGAGTCCAGAATTCGGTATGAAATGGGGACTCATCAAAAGCCTAGGAGGGAAATCTTATACCTTAGTGATTGTAGATGACTTCTCAAGGTTCACTTGGGTGTTCTTCTTGAGGAACAAGTCTGATAACTTTAAAGTTCTTACAGACTTTTTTAAGAGCATAAGGATTGAGTATTCTACTCCAGTTGTATTAATCAGAAGTGATCATGATATTATGTTTGAGTCTCTTCCCATGCAATAATTCTGTGTGAAGGAAGGTATCATGCATTTCTTCTCTGCTCTTAGAACTCCTCAACAAAATTGTGTAGCTGAAAGGAAAAACAGGACCCTAATTGAAGCTACAGGCATATTACTTGCAGATGCTTACTTGCCACTCTCCTTTTGGGCAGAGGCTGTAAGCACATCAAATTATGTACTGAATATGAGTCTGTTATATAAGCTTAAGGGCAAGACTCCCTATGAATTACTTAAAGGGAAGCAACCTAAGGTAGATTACTTTAGAATTTTTTGTTGTTTATGCTACATTCATAACAATGACAAGAGATATCTTAGAAAGTTTGAAGCCAAGGCTGCAATGAGAATTTTTCTAGGATATTCCCAAGTCAGTAAGGCATATAGGTTATATAATAAATCTACTATGAAAATGGAAGAGACTATACATATATCATTTGATGAGACTAACATGTCTTATAAGGAGAAGAATCCTTCTACCAGTGAAACCTTGCAGGTACCACACTTGTGTGAGAAGTTGGATGAGTTGACCCTCACAAATGAGGTTGTTGCACATCCCTCTCCACATGCCGTTAAAGACAGTGAAGATGATCTCACTGAGTTTAGTGTTAAGCCAATAATAACTACCCTAATTCCACATAAGGAATTAATTCCCCAAGCTGTTACTGAACCAACTCCTCCTACTGAATTAGTCACACTTAGAGATCATCCTGTATCTTAAGTGATTGGAGACATGTCAGTAGGTGTGCAGACCAGGCATCAACTCAACCAAGACTTTATGCATGCCTGCTTTATATCTCAAATTGAGCCCCAATCCATTAAATATGTTGAGAAAGATCCACACTGGATTATTGCAATGCAAGAGAAGCTCAACCAGTTTGAGAGATATAGAGTTTGGGATTTAGTTTAAAGACCCAAAGACTACCCAGTCATTGGAACTAAATGAGTATTCAGAAATAAACAAGATGCCTAAGGTATTATCATCAGAAATAAGGCAAGGCTAGTTGCTCAAGGCTATATACAAGAGAAAGGCATTGATTATGATCAGACATTTGCACCTGTTGCAAGACTGGAAGAAATCGGAATCTTCCATGCTTATGCTGCCTACAAGAAGTTCAAAGTATATCAAATGGATGTTAAAAGTGCATTCTTAAATGGTGAACTTAAAGAAGAGGTTTATGTGGAGCAACCACCAGGTTTTATATATCCTACTCATACCTCTTATGTTTTTAAATTGCATAAGGCTCTCTATGGTCTAAAGCAAGCTCCAAGAGCTTGGTATGAAACCTTAGCTAGCTTTCTTCTAGAGCACAAATTCTCTAGGTGCATAATAGATAGGAAATTATTGACTAGACATCATAAGGATCAAAACTTATTAGTACAAATTTATGTAGATGACATTATTTTTGGCTCTACTGATTCCAAATTATGCAAGAGGTTCTCTGACCTAATGCATTCCAAGTTTGAAATGAGTAGCATGAATGAGCTCTCTTACTTCCTTGGCCTCCAAGTGAAGCATCTGCCTGATGACATCTTTATATCCCAGTCCAAGTATTCTAAGGAGCTAATACAAACAGTTTGGGATGTCAGATGCCTCAACAAAGAAAACACCCATGGCTTCTAATGCTGTGATTGACTCTGATGAACATGGCAAGCCTGTTGATCAGAAACTATATAGGGGCATTGTTGGGTCCCTGTTATATCTCACAACAAGTAGGCCAGATATAGTGTTTGCTACATGCCTTTATGCTAGGTTCCAAGTGAACCCTAAAGAATCCCACCTTATTTTTCTAAAAAGGATCTTAAGATATATAAAGGGTTGTCCTAGTCTAGGACTCTGGTATCCAACTGAGTCAGAATTTGAGTTGACTGGATACTCAGATGCTGACTTTGCTGGATGTAGAGTGGACAGAAAAAGCACCTCAAGGACATGCTAGTTCCTTGGTGCTAGACCAGTGTCCTGGGTTTTCAAGAAGCAGACATCTGTGTCTACTTTAACTGTAGAAGATGAATACATAGCAGCTGTCAGTTGTTGTTCTCAGATACTGTGGATTCAAAACCAACTCCTAGATTATGGTTTCAACTTAAATAATTCAACCATACTAGGTTATAACACAAGTGAAATTTCCACTGCACAAAATCCAGTGCATCATAGTAGGACTAAGCATATAGAAATAATGCATCATTTCATTAGGGATTGTGTGGACAAAAATAAAATTAATCTTGTCTACATCAATACTGATTTGCAAAGAGCAGACATATTCACCAAACCCTTGGATGAAAGGAACCATCTATTCTTTCTGAATCAGCTAGGTATGATAAATGAAGAAGATTTAATTTAATTTCTGTCTGTGGTCGAAGAATCTGTTACAGTTCGTCGAACGGAGATCGACGATCTGAGAGATCTTCTTGAGATTTTTCGTCGACCTGAGATCGATGATATCTCTGTGTGAAGTCATTTTCGTCGACCTGAGATCGACGATCTTGCTTCAGAAAACTATTCACCGACCTGAGCACGACGAAAAGGTTTCCCCTCTTCAGACTGAGATCGACAATATCATTTCTTCATGAAATTTTTCGTCGACCTGAGATCGAAGACTTTTTATTTTTCGCAGGACAGAGCTCGTCACTTCATATCCCAAAAACCTTATAATAGGGTTTTTCTTCGAGCTCCATCCCGCGCTTTCAGATCTCTCTTGCACTTGATATTTGTTTTCGTTTTGCAGGACGACAATGGAGATTCTAGCAAGCTCTCTCGCTATCATGAAATTCGACACCGGGTTTGATATTGATTTTTGAATCTTTCTAACACTCCGATCAGATATTCTTGGATATACAACAATTGTTCGAGAATCAATAGTTGAAGAAGTTTATGACCACCCGGATCAAGATAGCAGTGAATGAGATAAGGGAATGGGTGTATACATCTTCTACTCCGGATGCAGATTCAATGACTGGCATTATCTCTAGATATCAGGTTACTCTAACCCCCACCATCTTAACAGAAATTTTTGGTTTAGTAAATGTCGATGAAGATATTGAGATAAAAAGTTCTGATTTTGATAATATGGTAATTAAAATGGGTCATACTGGTGAGAACCCTAATAAGCTCCTCAAAAAGAACTTGTCCACTGAATACAAGTTTCTTGCTGATGTTGTGGGAAAAGTCTTGCTGGGCAAGTATACTTCTCATGACTACATTACCAGGCACCAATTTTTGGTAATGTGTGCTATGGTGAATAAGAAATCAGTGAATTGGGCAAGGATACTGTTTGATTTAATCAAAAAGAAAAATAGTAAGAAGGAATTTTGCTTTGGGAGGATCTTAGGGATTTTCCTTCAGGAAAAAGCATCTGAATCACTGGTCTCTCAGACCATATTCATCAATGCTTCCAAAAGGCTGACTTGTGCCTTGTTTGGAAGATGGGAGAGGACCATATCTAAGCCATCCAAGGCTTCATACTCTTCGAGAACTACTGAGGACACCAGGGCAGTGATAGCCTCTCCTCCACCTCTAGAAGATATCCCCTCCATCCAGATATCTCCCTCTCAACAACAACCTCTTCCTCCACAGGATTCAATTCCTTCATCAACTACCCTCCAACAACCATCCATTGCTTCACCATCACCACTTCAATATTCAACATCACCTGTCTATCCAGTGCATGAACCAACTCCCATTGCATCTCCAAAACATATCACACCACCTCCATCCCCATTACCCCATCATCTTGATAGTATACCACTTCATAATCTTATATCCATTCCATCTTTTAACCTTCTAGCATCATTTCCAATCTACACACCATCATCCCCAGATGAACCAATGACTTACACCACACCTTTCCCCTCATCCTCCATCATCCATCCTTCTATATCCACTCAGACACCTTCTGAGTTTATACAATGGGATTCCCCTTCCATTTCCTCTATCCTAGAGCTCATCACTCCAATCTTCAAGAATCTCATAGCAGAGGCAATTCAACCTCTTGCTGATTCCATCTCCTCTCTCTGCTCTCTTTGTTGCTGCCCCCTCTGTCCCTTCTTCTGGGGGCCTGGCTTCAGGACCCTCGGAAACCAGGCAGGGGGAGATGTCCAATGAAGAAGTTCTAGTGCTCTCTCCTCCAGCAGTTGCAGCAACAGTAACATCAGATGTAAATATGGATATAATAGTTATAGAAAGTGTAAATATAGATACAAAGTTATTAGATTTTCTTGAGGCAGATCTTTCAGAATTTGATATTGAGCTCACTGATATGTAGATTGCAGAACCATTCTTTTACCTAGTCCCCTCTATGGACTTGGCTGATTTATTAAGAGATTTTGATACTCTTTATCATTCTCTTCCTCTTCCTGAACAAGTTTTCTCCAAAGCAATTGTATGTTATTATGCTCCAGTAAGTCCAGCAGTTATGGACCAAATAAGAGCAAGTTTTATGGCCCAGTCCTTTCAGATATTTCAGTTGCTGAGAATGTTTTTGTACCAACTTCTGTTCCTAAGCAAAAGGCTATACCTCCTCCAACTTACAAAATGGATGAAAGTCCTATACCATCCTTGGATGATATTATTCTTACAGATATAGCAGAAGAAGAACAAGGAAATCAGAGTGCTGCTGTAAAGCAAATCTCCAAGGAAGCATTGAAAGAGATTGATGCTTTATATGATCAACCTGCTGAATCATCATCATCATCATGATGATGATTCAAATGATTCCAGTTCTAAGAAGAACAAGTCTAAGAAGAGAAAGGCTCATCCTAAAGCTGCTCCCAAGCCTAATTCAACAGCTGACATTCCCTATTACATTCTGAATAATATAACTCCCTATAAAGGGATGCCTAACTGGACGTGGCTGTCCAAAAATCAACAGAAAGAAAGGAAGAAGAGCAGAAGGTACTCTCCTCCTCCTCAAAGGTTTAGGAAAGGTCCTCCTCCTCCTCCTCCTCTTGCAGCAGGTGCTTCAGGAAATGTTTCCCAATCTTAGATATCCAGTTCTACTCGGTCACAGAGGCCATCATCCTCTTCTACTCATTTCCAGAGGCCTGTATCCTCTCATAGACCTGCTGGAAAATACAGTAGATGTGGTCCTCCCAAGTCATATTCTCAAGACAAGCAAAAATCAAATCAGATAAACTTTCTACAACAATCTATTATTTTCAGAAATACTCAAAAGTCTGCTCAGGATGCTTCTAAAACTGATCCAGAGAGACCTCTCTCTCCAGCGTATGAAACTGAGTTAGATCCCAATTTCAAAATGGCTAGGTTTCATGAATTAATTGGTTTATCCCAGATCAACAAAGCCAGAAAAGAAGGACAAGATATTTCTCAATTCACAACCATGTCTTCTTAAAGAGAGAAAGAGCTTGATAGTATCCAAGTAAGTAAAAAGGTTTTCAATCCTACTGACTACATGAACTTGCATCTAGAAGCAGTAGTTCCTCGGGCAATGTCTCAAAAAATTCTTGGTGATCAAGACCTGAAGATGTCCAAAAGTGAAGCAGAAGATCCCACCAGAAAGATAGTGTTTTCCAAACCATCTTTTGTTCCTCCTTTCTCTGATTCTTAACATTTCTTACTGTTTTATATCTGAAGTATTTGTATTAACATAACTCTATCATATCTGCAAGAAAAATTTCACTTATGTCAGATATTTATATAACTTTGTTTTCTTTTGATTTCTTATATTTTGTTTATTAGTGACCTCACCCAAATAGGGGGAGATTGTTGGATCCCTAGTTTGGATTTGGGCTAAGTTCACTACTTAGGATGTTTGACCCAACTTGTATAGCCAGGGTCAAGTCTGTTAGTCCTAGAGGTTAGGCTAGTCATTAGAATCAATCTTCATGAACTAGTCTGCAGTGAACTTCAAGAGACTCAAGACTTAGAAGAATTCAGAGTTCAGATTATTAGTTCGAAGTTCTTCAAACTCAGCTCGACGATCGTCGATCTCAGCTCGACGAACTCAGAGTTCTTTCTCTGAGTTGAGCTCGACGATATTCGAGCTCAGGTCGACAATTTATTCCTCTAGATAGATTCTCTGATCGACGATCTTGGAGCGCAGATTTATCAAGATATTTCCAGTTTGTGGTTCGCTGAGCTCAGGTCAACGAACGGGATTTTTAAGCTCAATGAACATGGAACTCCGGTCGATGAACTCTATCCCGAGTCATAATGATAAGTTTTCCCTCTTCTGTCCCTAATTCATTCTATTATTTGGCAGTAATTCTCTGAGTAATTAATGCTCATATTCTCAAGAATATAGCCGTTCTTGGAAGCATTTATTATGGATTTCATCAGAGTTAATTACTTGCTTATTTTATTGGGACAGTTGGGGAAACTCATTTAAGAGTATATTTCTAGCCGTTTCATTCTCCAGAATCCAATCAACAATTAATGCTTAGAATTCAAAATTCAAAAGCAAAATTAGAGAGCATTATACAAAAGTGATTTTTTTAGACGACTCTCAACAAGACACACACATATACAGAGAAGAAAATACAGATACATAAAATAATATACAGAAGAATATCTGCTTTTTCTCTGTGTAGAAAAACAATCTGTTTTCCCCTTGATCTTACAGAAGACTGAAGAAGAACACCAATCAGATATCATTTGTCTTCTTCAACTTTTACTCCAGGAATCATCAAAGATAACAACTCTAGATATGTCTACAAGTTCCTGGATTTCAACAAGTCAAGGCTGAAGACCTACACCCTTTGCAAAGCTCCATGCTTTCTGAACATTTCAACATCTTAGAAGGAGCTTTGACACCAGCAATCCACTTAAGTCTTCTCTGTTGTTTAGAGAAAGAGAAGACAAATGCACCTTCATTCCTCACTGTAAAAAGGGTTTATTAACTCCCTTGAAAAGTTCTTGTGTTTTTTTTAGCACCTGATCAAAAGCCTAAAGGGTTGTGAGATCTCCCTGTAAATAGATCTTGTGGTGACAGGGCACCTGAGCAAAAACTTGTGGTGGCAGTCACTTGATCAAAAACTTGATAGTGGATTCCTACCAGGGTGGTAGAAGAGTGGATGTACCTAGTTTGGGGAACCACTATAAAATTTCTTGTATTGTCTGTGTGTTCATTTCTCCTTGCTCTGTTGTGCTGTAATTGTGTAGTTTAACCTAGTTTCTATTTCATTTCATATAACTACTACTATCACCTATTTTACTGGTATAGATTCTAAAAAAAGCAAAAGTTTTAAATCACTCTATTCACCCCCCTCTAGAGTAAATCAGATCTATCCCCTAACTTTCAATTGGTATCTAAGGATTATCAATTGCCTAAGTAGTCTTTCACAATCCAACATAAATAATATAAACAGAAGTCATAACCCACACACGCATATAAGTCCAACTAGTACATCAATAAAAAGAAGCAACAACAAGGCTTTTATAATATCATAGTACAAATTTGCCCAAAGGGATACAATAAGAGTCTCTTAAAAACTCACATCTGTAAAAGATGACAGCGATGGTAACGTCACATTAGGCCCCGTCACCCTGGCCTGGCTGCCCTCATACAAAACTTGTTGCTGCCCTATCTGCTGGGTTTCCTCCTAAAAAGGAAGACATAACAACGTTAGTCACAATGACTAAGTGGCTATCTCTTGGTCTCACCCCGACGACTCTTAGGCACCGAGCAGGAGAAATATGATGGTATAATATAATTATAAGCTGTAGTACAAACAGGTGGTATATTGCTAAACAATATCAAAGTAATCAACATTATACAACAAGTAACTAAATCAATTTATACTAACAGTTCTACTATAAATAGTAGTATATAAGTATGATCCTACAACAGGAAAGTAACTCAACTTATATGAATGCCCATACAGACAAATAAGTTAAGGATCAGCTTAACGGTAAAGTAACTTATCATATAAGAGTGCCCATACAAACTTATATGATAAGGATCTTATGCGGTGCAATGAAATGATATGAATGCAATATGATGATTCACCCATGCTCACACACACACACTACTACGTCGACACAGACTTGTAGTTCTCACTTTTCGAACAAGTAGCTAACCTCTCAGGCATCATCCGTTGTGGCTAGACAGTGACAGTGAAACGGGCTTTACACCGCTAGGCGGGCATCCACACTACCAAGCCTAGGCCCCCGTACACCTCAATGCTAAGAACACAACAACGGAGCTCCCTACATACTACGGATCAGAAGGAGCCTTGGGTAGGTGTGCATCGAGGACTAAGCCCAACTATCCTATGTCATGGCATGGAAGGAGCCTATGGGAATGTATCACCACAGGACCAAGCCCAACAGTCCATTTGGCATGAAAGGAGCCCCAGGAATAAGCACGGAGGACCAAGCACAACTGCCCAAGGTCTATCTATCAGCTCTCGTCGGTGTGATGACTGGCGGGTCCGTAGACCTGCCACACTATCTTTAACCCAGGATTATGACACAACGTGTCAACTCACAGCGCATGCAATTTTCATATCTAAGGGCTCCACATTGAGTCCCATTTTATTATTCACATCCCATGCCCAAAACATGCAAGGGCTCCACACCAAGTCCCTTATCAATACATCATTCCAGTACAGTAAACACACACGCACTTCCAACCCTTCTACATTTCCATACCACACAAGGGTTCATCATTTACACAGGTGGCAAGCCACCTCATATAATATACCCATCCTATACTGCTACCCATAGGGAGACACAACTCCAAGTAGTGGACTACTATACACATTCCATAATCATCATATCACATGGTCATGCATTAAACTCATCCCATTCCTTTCCACATGATCAAGCATTCACAACAAGTATAACTCCATATGATAACCACAATAATATAATGATACTTCACGTATCCATCAAACATGATTACATAACTATAGGTTATACACGTAATTATCAGGCATCACACCTCTTCCAAAATCTGTTTCATTCTCCTGATTATAATCATACACATTCTTACTGTATTTCACAAGAATATCATTTGTACACCCAAATCGTATCAAGTCTTCTGTTCACAAAATTTTCCCAAACCATTTAGTTATTAAACTACTTCAAATCATTTGTACAAACATGTTTCACCAAACTATTTGTTGGATCCCTAGTTGATTTGGGCTAGGTTCACTAAATTAGGTTGAGTCTGACCCACCTTGTATAACCAGGGTCAAGTCTAGTAGTCCTAGAGTTAAGGCTAAGTCATTAGGTTCAACCTCCTTAGACCAGCCAGCAGAGGACCTCACAAGACTCAGACTTAGAAGATTCAGAGAACAGATTGTTCAGTTCGAAGTTCTTCGAACTCAGCTCGACGATCGTCGATCTTAGATCGACTAACTCAAAGTTATTTCTCTGAGCTGAGCTCGATGATATTCGAGCTTAGGTCGACGATCAGTTTTCTTCAGACAGATTCTCAGCTCGACGAACTCAGAGTACAGATTTGGCAATTCATTCTCACTACGCAGTTCACAGAGCCCAGGTCAATGAACTGGAATTCTCAGGTCGACGATCTTAGAACTCAGGTCGACGAATTCCATTCAGAGGTCGACGATTTCTGTCTCGCCTAGAATGAGAAGTTTTCTTCCTTTTGTCCCCTACTTTCTTTATTAATTAGCAGTAATATTCCTGAGTAATTAATGTGTATATTCCTTTGAATATAACTGTTATTGGCAGCATTAATTATGATATTCATCAGGATAATTACTTGCTTATTTTATAAGGGATAGTTGGGGAAACTCATTTATGGCAGACATTTCAGCCATTTGTATTCTCCAGATTAGTCAGCAATTAATGCTAGAATTCAAAAAGAGATTCTCCTTCTTCAGTCAATAAGGACATACAGAGAATAACAGAGAACAATATACACACAGCATCACAGAGAAGAAAATCCAGAGAGCCCCAAAAATAGATTCTGATTATTCAGAACTTTCTTCTGTGTGCTGAAAATATTTCTGTTCTTTTCCTTGTCAATCCTGAAATCTGAAGAAGAACATTCATCACAAATCAAGAGTCCTCTTCAGAGCCTGGAATCTTCAGAGACAACTATTCAATATCAGTCTACTAGATTCCTGGACATTGACAAAACAAGGCTGAAGACCTACACCCTGAAGAAAAGCTCAAGTCTTCCTGAACCTTTCAATATCTCAGGGGGAGCTTTGTCAACATCAAAGATCCATAAGTCTTCTCTGTTGATTAGAGAAATAGAAGACACCATCACCTCATCTCATCTCCTGTAAAAGGGTTTTAACTCCCTTCAAAAGTTAACCACTTGGTTATCAAGTCACCTGATCAAAAGACTTGGTTGGTTTTTGGGCACCTGATCAAAAGCCTAAAGGGTTGCAATATCTCCCTGTAAATAGATATTGTGGTGGCAGTCACTTGATCAAAACCTATTAGTGAATTCCTACCAGGGTGGTAGAAGAGTGGATGTACCCAGTTGGGGAATCACTATAAAATTCTTATGTTGTCTAGTTGTGCTCATTTTCTGTTTTGTTCTTGCTGTGGATGTGATAGATAAAATAACTTAGGTGATTTTAATTTCCTTATATATTATTGGTATAACATATTTTCACTCTGATATAAAAGTTTAAAACGGCCAAAATTTTTAATACTCTATTCACCCCTCCTCTAGAGTAAATCAGATCTATCCCCTCCTTTCAATTAGTATCAGAGGGCTGTTCTCTTGGTTGAATAAGGTAACACTTGAACCAACAGATCCTTCTTAGATCTAGATTTCTCTAGCTTATTTCTTATAGCATGACACAAAATAAGGATTATGCAAGCACCAGACCTCCAGTGTGCAACTTAAATAAGTTTGATATCTGGAAGGAAAGAATCAAACTTTATATGAACTCTATTGATGAGGATATTTTTAATTCTATTTTGACAGGACCTCCAATTCAAGTGACTACATCCATCTCAACATCAAGTACACGTGCTGTTCCACCACCTGAGTGGAAAGATGCTCAGAAAAAGGCCAAGATTGCTGATGCAAAGGCCATGAATATTCTGACTCAGAGTATATCTAATGACATCTTCCAGAAGGTGGCTGAATGCACATCGGCCAAGGCTATTTGGGATTCTCTTAACCAGATGGTAGCTGGTTTTGCTGATGAGAGAAAGGATAGGAGATTCAACCTCATCTCTCAGTATGAGAACTTCAAGAAGGATGAGGCAGAGACTGTTGGTTATATGTATAACAGATTAATCTCAAAAATCAATGAGCTGAAGACATTGGATGAGGACATCACTGTTACAGAAGTGAATGACAAAATCCTCATGTGCTTCCCTAGCTCATGGGATTCAAGAATTTGGCCTATCAAGGAAGCCATAAGTCTTAATGAGATTTCCATATAATCTCTATTGGGAAAGCTCAAGTCTTATGAGCAACTGATAAAATCTAGAGAGGCTGCAGAACATAAGACTCCTTCATCTAGGAGAAAGGAGCAAAGCATAACATTCAAAGCTACTGAAGAATCAGAAGCCCCAACAGTCAATGAAGAATTTCTGAGTCTCTTATCCAAGAGATTCTATAAGATGGGGAAGAACGATTTCAGAAGAAAGTCATCAAGACAAGATGACAAGCCCATGTATGACAAAACACCTACTAAGGAAATTGTGTGTTTTGGGTGCAGGAAACCTGCACATATCATATCTGAGTGTCCAGAGATTCAGAAGAAGGATAGAAGAAGAGAAAAGGTAACCAGGAAGCAGCATTACAACAAGCCTTCCTCCAACAAACACAAAAGGAAGGAGAAAGGTTTCATTGCTGAAACCTGGAGTGACACTAAAGAAGAATCTTCATCTTCCATCTCCAGTGAAGATGAAGAGGAAGCAAAGGCCAAGGAGATGTGCTTGATGGCAATTAATGCATCAAGCACCCATTCTGAAGCTGACCAATCAGACACTGTAGAACCTCTATCTAAAGAGGATCAGGTATTATCTTCTTTTGATTTTGATTCAGAAGGATTCAAAATTGAATTTAAGTCTTTATGTCTTGATTTAATTAACTCTAAAAAAGTAATTAAACAACTTAGATAGAAAGTAAATGAACAAGAAAACTTGCTGTCAGAAAATAACAAATTAAAGGATGAAATCACCTTAGCTAATGAACAAATCATTAAATTAAAAACTGAATTATTTGAGGCTAGGCAACTTGAAGAATCCCTGAATGGGAGAAGTATCAAGTTGATGAACATCACAATAATAGTAATTGCAAGGCTTAATGGAAATCTGGACTTAAGTGCTTCATCAAGCCAACCCTCACTTATTCAGAAAAACATATTAACCATCCCAATAAAATTTTTTTCTGAAAAGGGTAAGGAGAAATTAGAAGAAAATAATCTTAATCAAACAGAACTTACACATAAAAATAAGAAAAAGAAAAGGAGTAAGAAAAATAATAACCGGGACAGTGTTCAGCAGATTTCGTCGAACTCAGATCGATGAAATGTTTACAATTCATCGATCTTAAGTCGACGAACTCCGAATGCAAACTTCTACTATAACTATTCTCTAAACTGCGATCGACGAAACCAGTATGGTTCGTCGACCAGAGATCGACGAAATTGGGGCCATGAAAATGAATACCTTCATTCTCTAAGTGGAGTTTGACGAACTCATCCCTATTCGTCGACCTCAGATCGACGAATGTACTAGAATTCGTCGACCCCAGCTTACAATAACAGAAATTTTAATTCCAACAGGATGTTTAATCAACCTAGACAGAACATTAATCCTTTTAATAAATGGATAATTTCACCAAGAACATACCATCCTTTAGGTTACAAAAGTCAACCTGAGTATTCATATATTTCTAGCTTTAGTTATGTAAATCAACAAAGACCCAAGGTAACCTGGGTCAAGAATATCTAATCTGTTTTTGTGGAGGTGAAAGACTATCCTACCACAGAGGAACAATGGTATTTGGATAGTGGTTGTTCAAAACATATGACTGCCAGCAAGGAAAATCTATCCAACTATAAGTCCAAGCTATGTCCTGAAGTTGTTTTTGGTGACTCCAACTGTGGCCAGACTAAAGACTATGGAGATGTAAAGATTGGAGTTGTCATATTCAAGAAGGTAGCTTATGTAAGTGGATTAAAACACAACCTGATTTCCATTAGTCAACTCTGTAATGAGGGGTTTCAAGTATCTTTTGATAAATCCTCTTGCATTATTTCTTCTGTTGATAACAAGACTGTCTTAACTGGATCTAGAGTAGGAAATATTTACATAATAAATTTTAAGTCTGCTAGGTCTGAAATATGTTTGTTCAACCAAATTAATAATAACAATGAACTTTGGCATAAAAGATTAGGTCATGTTAATCTGAAAAACATTGTTAGGTTATTTAAAGACAACCTTGTTAGAGGATTGCCTTCTGGTACCTACAAGAAGTAAGGCCTCTACAGGGCTTATCAATTAAGAGAGCAAACTAAAAATAATTTCAAAGCCATTAATAAAAGTGATTCACCTATGATTTTGTATTTGCTCCACATGGATCTTTTTGGACCCATTGCTGTACAAATCCTAGGAGGGAAATATTATACCTTAGTAATTGTAGATGACTTCTCAAGGTTCACTTGGGTGTTCTTCTCAAGGTTCTTATAGATTTTCTTAAGAGTATAAGGATTGAGTATTCTACTCTAGTTGCATTGATCAGAAGTGATCATGGTACTGAGTTTGAGTCTCTTCCCAGGCAAAGATTTTATGAGGAGGAAGGTATCGGACATTGTTTCTCTGCTCCTTGAACTCCTCAACAAAATGGGGTAGCTGAAAGGAAAAACGGAACACTAATTGAAGCTGCAGGTACATTGCTTGCAGATTCTTACTTGCCACTATCCTTTTGGGCAGAGGCTATAAGCAAAACAAACTATGTCCATAACAGGAGTTTTATACATAAGCTTAAGGGCAAGACTCCCTATAAATTACTTAAAGGGAAGAAACCTAAAGTAGATTTCTTTAAGAGTTTTGGTTGTATGTGTTACATTCACAATAATGACAAGAAATATATTAGAGAGTTTAAAGCCAAGGCTGCAATAGGAATTTTTCTAGGATATTCCCAAGTCAGCAAGGCATATAGGATTTATAATCAATCTACAATGAAAATAGAAGAGTCTGTACACATTTCTTTTGATGAGACTAACATGTTTTACAAGGAGAAGAAATCTTCTACCAGTGAATCTCTGCAGGTATCATATTTGTGTGAGCAGTTGAATGAGTTGAACCTCACCGATGAGGCTAATGCCTATAGCTCTCCACAAAAATCCGAAGACAGTGAAGATGATTGCAGTGAAATAGTTATTAAACCAACAACAACCCACATAATTCCACAAGAGGAATTAACTCCCCAGGCTATTGTTGAACCAACTCTACCAACTGATCTTGGTATACTTAGAGATTATCCTGTATCTCAAGTAATAGGAGACATATCAGTAGGTGTGCAAATAAGACATCAACTCAACAAGGACTTGATGCATGCCTGCTTCATATCTCAAATTGAGCCACAATCAATAAAAGATGCAGAGCAAGATCCACTCTGGATTATGGCAATGCAAGAGGAGCTCAACCAATTTGAGAGATGTAGAGTTTGGGACTTAGTTCCAAGACCCAAGGACTACCCAGTCATTGGAACTAAGATGGTATTCAGAAATAAACTTGATGCCCAGGACACTATCATAAGGAACAAGGCAAGGCTAGTAGCTCAAGGATATAGGCAAGAGGAAGGCATTGACTATGATTAGACATTTTCCCCTGTTGTAAGGCTTGAGGCTATAAGAATCTTCCTTGCATATGCTGCCTACAAAAAGTTCAAGGTCTATCAAATGGATGTCAAGAGTGTATTTCTGAATGGAGAACTCAAAGAGAAAGTATATGTGGAGCAACCAACAGATTTTATCTCTCCAACTAATCTCTCTTATGTCTTTAGATTGCATAAAACTCTCCATGGTTTAAAGCAAGCTCTAAGAGCTTGGTATGAGACCTTAGCTAGCTTCTGTTAGAGCATAACTTTTCTAGAGATATTGTAGATAAGACTCTTTTTATTAAGCATCATAAAAATAAAATCTTGTTAGTACAAATTTATGTAGATGATATTATATTTTGCTCAACTGATCCCAAACTGTGCAAAAGGTTTTCTGACCTTATGCATTTAAAGTTTGAGATGAGTAGCATGAGTGAACTCTCTTACTTCCTTGGCCTCCAAGGGAAGCAATTGCCTGATGACATCTTCATATCCCAATCTAAGTATGCTAAGGAGCTAATCAAAAAGTTTGGGATGTCAGATGCCTCAGCAAAGAAAATACCCATGGTTACCAATGCTGTGGTTGACTCTGATGAACATGGAAAGCCTGTTGATCAGAAATTATATAGGGGCATTGTTGGGTCCCTGTTGTATCTCACAGCAAGTAGGTCAAACATAATGTTTGCTACATGTCTTTGTGCTAGGTTCCAAGTGAACCCTAAAGAATCTCATCTCATTTTCCTTAAAAGAATTTTAAGATATATAAAGGGTTGCTCGAATCTAGGACTCTGGTATCCAACTGAGCCAGAATTTGAGTTGACTAGATACTCAGATGCTGACTTTATTCGATGTAGAGTGGACAGGAAGAGAACATCAGGAACATGCCAGTTCCTTGGTTCTAGACCTGTCTCCTAGTTTTGCAAAAAGTAAACATCTGTGTCTACATCAACAGCAGAAGCTGAGTACCAGATCTTCTTGGAAATTCTGAAGTTATTTGAAGACCAGCAGTTAAAGAATCTGATGACTACCAGAATGAAGATAGCTGCAACAAAAGTACGGGAATGGGTTTTCACTTCTTCCTCTCCAAATGATGATACTATGATGGGAACCATATCAGGTAATGCAGTATCTCTTACCCCCGCCGTCTTAACTGAAATTTTCGGATTAGTTAATGGAGAAGAAGAGTTAGAGATTGATAGTTCGTAATTTGATGAGATGTCAATTAAGATGGGTTATTCTGGAGACACACCCAATAAACTGCTGAAGAAACACTTTTCTGCCGACTACAAGTTTCTAGCAGATGTTGTAGGCAAGGTACTGCTGGGCAAGCACACAACCCATGATTACATCACTAGGCAGAAATTCCTTATGATGTGTGCTGTTGTGAACAAGAAGCCCGTGAATTGGGCTAGAATCATGTTTGAGATGATCAGGAAGAAAACACCAAGAAAGAAGTGTGTTTTGGAAGAATTCTGGGAATCTTCCTTCAGGACAAGGCTGCTGAATCACTGGTCTCCCTGACCATATTCATTAATGCCTCCAAGAGGCTTACTTGCGCCCTATTTGGCAGGTGGGAGAGGAATATCACCAAGCCATCCAAGGCTTTTTCCTCTTCCTCCAGACCATATGAGAGAACCAGGGCTGCTCCAGCCACTCCCCATCCTACTAAAGAGGTTTCCATTCTACCTCCACCTCCTCTTATTCAAACTCCCTCAACAATCCTCCAGCATCCTTCCATATCTCAAGAACATAAAACAACACCTCCCGCTTCCCCAATCCATATTCATTCACCAGTTCATTCTCCAGTACATCAACCTTCACCATTTCAACCCCTCAACATCAACATTCACCTATTCAATCTCCAGTACATGCTAATACACCAGAGCATGTTACTCCTTCCCTATCCCCTCCTCCTTCACATCTCACTGATATCCCCCCTCACAACATATCTTCCTTACCATCATTTGAACTGCTGTCATCCCCCTTCCATACTCCATCACCTGAAGATGAGCCAATGTTAGATTCTTCACCCTCGCATCCATCATCATCATCCCTCAATCCATCTGTATCCACTCAAACCCCTCCTGAATTCATGGACTTAGATTCCCTCTCCATTTCATCTATTTTGCAATCCATCACACCTCTTTTAAAATAACTCATAATAGAGGCTATTTCACCTATTGCTGCTTCCATTTCTTCTATAGCTGCCCAAATTTCTGCCTCCTCTGTCCCTCCTTCTTCAGTTAGGGGCCTGGTTCCAGTACTTACTGAAATCAGGCAGGGGGAGATACTCAATGAAGATGCAGCTCCAGCAGCAGCAGTAGAAACAGTTTTGTAAATAGCTGTGTTAACAGATGTAGATATGGATCCAGAGGCTGATATAGTAAATGCAGATATGCTGGTTGTAGAGATTGTGACTGATGGTGATTGTTGTATCAATCCCTCAGTAAACATTTTAGATTTGTTAAATTCTTTCAATACAATTCATAAATGTTCTTTTCTTCCAGCTGTTAGGCCATCTTTGGCAATAATATGCTATACTCCTTCTATAAGTCCTGAAGTTGTTAGTCAACTGAAGGCATGGTTTGCTACTAACATGGTTGTGGAACCTGTAGGCCCAACCTATATAATGGATAATAGTCCTATACCTAGCTTAGATGATTTAATTACTCTAGATGTTGCTCAAGAAACTGCAGAGATGCAGAATGATTCCGAGCTGAATGAGTTTCTACTGACTGATAAAGATTTAGAAGATTCTCAGATGATCACAGAAAATGTTGCTCTATCTGCAGTTTCTCTACCTCAAGCTCTTCCTCAGCCTGAAAGACAGATTTCAAAAGAAACTATAAAAGAGATAGATGCTTTATATGATAATCCTCAAAGCTCTTCTAAAGATAATACAGATGATGATTCTGATGATTCCGCTGATCCCAAATCTAAAAAGAAAGTTGCAAAGTAAAGAAAGATTGTTCCAAAGGCTACTCCTAAGACTAATCCTACAAATAACACTACTTACTATATTCGTCCAAAGATAGATCCATACCCAGGAATGCCTCAATGGATGTGGCTATCTAAGAATGAGCAAAAATAAAGGAAGAAGAGGAGAAGGTACATGTCTCCTCCTAGGCACTTTAGGAAAGACCCTCCTCCTCCTCCTCCATCTTCAGGTGCCTCTGGCAATGTCTCTCAAAAATCTTCTCCAGTGACCAAGACCTATCAAAGACATTCCAGGCATGACAGTCAGCAGCAATCTTCTCAAAGCCATCCTCCTCCTGCTTCATTCAAGAGAACTCCTACAGAATCTGTTGCTGAATCAAAGCAGGACTCAAAGACAATAAGGCCAGAGTCTCCTCCTATTCCCTTTGTAGATCTAGAACAGGAGACTTCAGCTAAAATGGCAAGATTTCATGAGCTGGTAGGACTCTCTCAGATTAACAAAGCCAAAGCTGAAGGAAAGGATCCTTCTCAATTTTTAACCATGTCATCTTTCAAAAAAGAAGAACTTCTATGGTATGCAAAGACAAATAATTTTTTTCAATGTTGATGATTATATGAAACTGCATTCAGAAGCTGTAGTGCCCAAAGCAACCTCTCTCACCATCATTGGTGTATCTGATCTGACAATGTCTAAGAAAGAAGCTGCTAATCCAAACAGAGAAATCATCTTCAGATAGTCTGCTGAGAAATTAGAGAAAGCAAATCCTAAGCAGAAACAAACATTTTGTTATTGTGTTGTTCTTATTTTTGAACTCTATTCTGTTTAATCATGAGGCACATCTTGTAAATATCTGCTGAATATTTTATTTCTATTAGATATATGTTTTCTTGCTTTATGATTGTTTCTTTTATTTGTGTTAGTGAACTCACCCAAATAGGGAGAGATTGTTGGATCCCTAGTTGATTTGGTCTAGGTTCACTAAATTAGGTTGAGTCTGACCCCACCTTGTATAGCTAGGGTCAAGTCTAGTAGTCCTAGAGTTAAGGATAAGTCATAAGGTTTAGCCTCCTTGGACCAGGCAGCAGAGGACCTCAGAAGACTCAGACTTAGAAGATTCAGAGAACAGATTGTTCAGTTTGAAGTTCTTCAAACTCAGCTTGACCATCGTCGATCTCAGATCGACTAACTCAGAGTTATTTCTCTGAGCTGAGTTTGATGATATTCGAGCTCAGGTCGACGATCAATTTTCTTCAGACAGATTCTCAGCTTGACGAACTCAGAGTACAGATTTGGCAAGTCATTCTTAGTACGCAGTTCGCAGAGCTTAGGTCGACGAACTGGAATTCTCAGGTCGACGATCTTAGAACTCAGGTCAACGAATTCCGTTCAGAGGTCGACGATTTCTGTCCCATCTTAGAATGAGAAGTTTTCTTCCTTTTGTCCCCTACTTTCTTTATTAATTAGCAGTAATATTCCTGAGTAATTAATACTCATATTCCTTTGAATATAGCCGTTATTGGCAACATTAATTATGGTATTCATCAAGATAATTACTTGCTTTTTTTATAAGGGACAGTTGGGTAAACTCATTTATGACAGACATTTCAGCCGTTTGTATTCTCCAGATTAGTCAGCAATTAATGCCAGAATTCAAAAAGAGATTCTCCTTCTTCAGTCGACAAGGACATATAGAGAATAACAAAGAACAATATACACACAGAGCATCACAGGGAAGAAAATCCAGAGAGCACCAAAAACAGATCCTGATTATTCAGGACTTTCTTCTGTGTGCTGAAAACATTTCTGTTCTTTTCCTTTTCAATCCTGAAATCTGAAGAAGAACATTCATCATAAATCAAGAGTCCTCTTCAGAGCTTTGAATCTTCAGAGATAACTATTCAATATCAGTCTACTGGATTCCTGGACATTGACAGAACAAGGCTGAAGACCTACACCCTGAAGCAAAGCTCCAGTCTTCCTGAACCTTTCAATATCTCAAGGGGAGCTTTGTCAACATCAAAGATCACAAGTTTTCTCTGTTGATTAGAGAAAGAGAAGACACCATCACCTCATCTCATCTCCTGTAAAAGGGTTTTAACTCCCTTCAAAAGTTAACCACTTGGTTATCAAGTCACCTGATCAAGACACTTGGTTGTTTTTTGGGCACTTGATCAAAAGCCTAAAGGGTTGCAATATCTCCCTGAAATAGATATTTTGGTGGCAGTCACCTGATCAAAACCCATTAGTGGATTCCTACCAGGGTGGTAGAAGAGTGGATGTACCCAGTTGGGGAACCACTATAAAATTCTTATTTTGTCTGGTTGTGCTCATTTTCTGTTTTGTTCTTGTTATGGCTGTAATAGATAGAATAAATTAGGTGCTTTTCATTTCCTTATATATTATTTGTATCACATATTTTCACTCTGATATAAAAGCTTAAAACATGCAAAAGTTTTAATACTCTATTCACCCCCACTAGAGTAAATCAGATCTAACCCCTCCTTTCACCATTTGTTTACTTAAGGATCTAACAACCGAATCCTATCAATCATTTTTTTATCACAATCACAAATAGAATAAGTTCACCAAAACCTCAACATCTTTCTGTTACAACCTTCAACCGAGTCCAGATCCGATTATACACTAACCAAAAAATAATGTTATGGCTGTATAAAAATTTATAACCATCCGTTGGAAAGGTATTTGCAAGGATTACGACTTTCATGTTTAGTCAAAAACCCAGATCTGGTCGTATCACACTCGAAAATGGCCTCGAAGTTCGATGCATACAGAAAACAGATTTCTGCACGCATCTTAAAGCAAGATGAACGACATCAGTTCATCTTCTTCTTCTAGCTATTTGTTCAAGACTATATTCAGACTTTCCTCCTCCCTTATTCACCCTCAATAGACCATTCCTCTTGACGAAACCAAGTCCATCACCTTCACGTCGAAGAGAGGAGTGGTTGAAGATATCAAATCTCTAGGACAAGGTCCTAGCATGGTCTTTTCCTAGGAGATCTTCATCTCTCACAAGTCCAACTCTTTTGAGTCGACATCTCTCCTATGTTATAACTAAATATCTAGTACCAAGGGAGAGGGTAGGAAGCACACCTCGTTTCCAGCCATAGATCTCATTATCCTTCTCGACATCTTCCTCCTCGTTGGTATTGTTCTTCCCAGAAAGGTAGATCGACTCTTCTTCAAGAAAATTGACTACGACAACTTCTTCACTTCTGACGGTTTCAGCACAGGTAACAACTCGACAAGGGGATGAAGTGACGGCTAGGGTTTCTACTCCCTTCCTTTTTATAAGAATAATTAGGGTTAAACCGCTTTGCCACCTGTCACCCTAATATTGGACCGCCCATTATTATTTAAATTAATTCTTGTCAAAAAGACTACATCCAAATAAGTCATATGGCGCGTTTCCCGAAAACCCGGTTCAGCCCGTGTATAGGAATCAGAAAGCAGTCTGGGCCGAAAAATACCCTAAGTCAAAATTGTCAAGTATACATACACTCCCTCGACGAATCGTCGAGATTCGTCGTGACCACTCGACGCTTATAAAGTCCAGAACAATTTTCTAAGTCAATTGTCATTCATCAAGTATTACTTGACAATTCGTCGAATGGCGTCGAGTTTACTCAACACACTCGACGTTTCGTCGGGTGGCATTGAGACCACTCAACGCCTGTAAAGTCTAGAATACTTTCAAGTTAAAATTGTCGAGTATACTTGACAATTCGTTGAATGGCGTAGAGTTTTCTAAATGCACTCAACGCTTCGTTGAGTGGCGTTTAGGCCACTCAACGCCTGCAAAGTCCAGAATACTTTCAAGTTAAAATTGTCGAGTATACATACACTCACTCGACAAATCGTCGAGATTCGTCGTGATTACTCAACGCCTATTGAATCCAGAATAATTTTCTAAGTCAGAATTCATCGAGTGGCGTTGAGACCACTCAACGCACTCGTTGCTTTATCGAGTCCAGAATTATTCTAAGTCAGAATTTGTCGAGTGGCGTTGAGTCCACTCAACACACTCGATGCTTCGTCGAATGGCATCGAGTTCACTCAATGCCTATAGAATCCAGAATAATTATAAGTCAAAATTCATTGAGTGGCGTTGAGACCACTCAACTCACTCGATAATTTGTCGAGTGGAATCGAGTTCACTCAACGCCTATAACATCCAGAATAATTTTAAGTAAAAATTCGTCGAGTGATATTAAGACCAAAAAACTCACTCGACGCTTTGTCGAGTCTAGAATTTTTCTAAATCATATTTGCCCTATTTGTCGAGTATCACTCGATGCCTGTTACCAGTGCACCTTGAGCCTGAGTCAACTCTCCTAACTCAAACACATGCGAGGGGTCTTGTCCAAATCGGGACGTTACAAATCCTATAAACAAAATAAACGATTTCGTCCTTGAAATCAGGCTAAGGCTATGGAGAGAGTAAAGCATGAAAATACCAAATATGCTTCTAAGTTACCTTGGGGAAATAGTTCCGGGTAGTGCTTCTGTATCAAGTCCATCGGATCCCAGGTATATTCCTCCTTCCCATGATTATACCACAAGACCTTCACCAAAGGAACACTCTTCCGCCATAAGTTCCTTATCTCGGTGTCCAGTATACGCACCGGCTCTAGTCGAACTAATCTATTAGTTTCCACTGCTCCATCTGTGGTGGGTACATGTTGATCGGGCCGTAACAGTGCCTTTCGAAGCGACGACACATGGAAGACATCGTGAAAATTTTCCAGCTCTGGTGGTAGCTCCAGCCGATAGGCCAAAGGGCCAATCCTTTCCAATATCACATAAGGCCCCACATATCTCGGGCTGAGCTTCTTTTTACCGCACACTCGTGACACTCCATGTATCGACGTGATCTTCAAGAACACTTTGTCACCCACTTGAAACTCCACCATCTGGTGCTTCACATTGTAGTACTTTGCCTGCTGACTTTGAGCCTCCAACATGCGCTCTCATTTCAGTCTAACCATTGCATCGATGTCATTAATATACTCTATCCCCAAAGTCTTTGGATCTTCATCTTTCACCCATGATAAAGGTGTCCTATACCTTCTTACATAAAGCGCCTCATGGGGTGCCATCCCTATGCTAGCTTGATGACTGTTGTATGAAAATTCAACTAGTGCAAGAGCTTTTCCCATGGCTCTCCCCTATCCAATACACATAATCTCAATAGGTCTTTCATATTTTTGATGGTCCTCTCTAACTAGTCGTTTGTCTGAGGATGAAAGGTCATGCTAAAGGTAAGGTGAGAACCCAAGTATACTTGAACTGCCTTCCATTCCTTGGAGATAAAGAGACCATCACGATCGGAGACTATCATCTTAGACACTCCATGGTACCGCACAAACTGCTCCACAAAGAGACTCACCAAAACATCAACATGCGACTCCTTCCTCATTGAAATGAACCTGACAACCTTTGTCAAGCAATCCACAATCACCCAAACTGAGTCATTTCCTGATCGTGATCAGGGAAGGCCGTAAACAAAATCCATTGAGATATCTTCAAACTTCCATTCATGAATAGACAATGATTGAAATAATCCTCCAGGGCTCTTGCACTCCACCTTCACCTCCTGGCAAGCCTCACAGTGTGTAAAATAATACCTAACAACACTCTTCATTCCTGGCCAGAACATGGTCTTTCATAAGTCACTATACATCTTGGAAATCCCGGGATGCACCGAATACTTGGAGCAATGTGCTTCTCTCAAGATATCTTCGCGGATTTCACCTCCCTTCGGAATGTAGAGCCTGCCACGAAAATGAATGAGGCCGTCCTTCAGAGTATACTCTTTGGTAGATCTATCCCCAATTGTCTTAATCACAAGGGCCAGAGCAGCATCCTTCCCCTACTCTACCCAAATTCGATCTCAAATATCACAAATTATACTCATAACAGTTAAGTACTCGGTATACTTCTCCAAATGATCCGTTCACACTAACGTGATCTCCATCTCCATGAGCACCCGAGCCAATTCCATACTCATCATTTGAGACTCAGGGCTCAACTCTGGTACTTTTTTTCTCAATGCATCAGATACAGAGTTTCTTTCTCAGGGTGGTAGTTTAAGGTAAACTCATAATCACACAAGAATTCTAACCATCGCCGCTGCCTCAAATTCAACTCTTTTTGAGTATGAACATACTTCAAATTCTTATGATCCAAAAAGATCTCGCAGTGGACTCCATATAAATAATGCCTCCAAACCTTTAAGGCGAACACCACTGTTCCCAACTCCAAATCATGTACCGGATAATTAACTTCATGCTTCTTCAATTGTCTTGAAGCATAAGCAATCACATGCCCATGCTGCATCAACACTGCTCCCATCCCTTGATAGGATGCATCGGTGTAAACTTAAAATCCTTCTTTCCCTGATAGATGAGATAAGATGAGTACGGTGGTAAGTCTATCTTTCAGCTCTTGAAATGCAGCTTCACACTGGGTTGTCCACTCATATGGTACACCTTTCTTTGTAAAAGCTGTGAGAGGAAGGGATATCTTCGAGAACCCTTTCATGAACTTGCGATAGTATCCAGCAAGTCCAAGGAAACTCCATACATTGGCCGCCGACTTCAAAGGCAACCATTCCTTCACGACACACACTTTGGTCGAGTCCACTGCTAGTCCAGCTCCACTAATCACATGACCCAAGAAGGCAACTTCTCGGAGCCAAAATTTGCACTTGCTGAACTTAGCAAACAGGGCATGCTCTTTTAGCTTCTTCAAAACCAAGGCCAAGTGCTCTGCATGCTTTTCCTCTGACTTCGAACAGACCAAAATACCATCGATGAAGATGATGACGAAGAAATCTAAGTACAGCTCAAATACCCGGTTTATTAAACTCATGAATGCTGAAGGGGCATTAGTGAGTCCGAACGACATTACCGTGAACTCGTACAAACCGTATCTCAAGCTAAATACGGTCTTTTGAATATCTTCCTCTTATTTTCTCAATTGATAATACCCTGAGCTCAGATCCAATTTGGAAAACCAATGCACTCCCACCAACTTATCAAATAACTCGTCGATACGGGGTAACAGGTAGGTGTTCCACACTGTCAGTCCGTTGAGCTCCCGATAGTCTATGCACAATCTTAATGTTCCGTCCTTCTTCTTAACAAATAAAACAGGGGCTCCCCAAGGTGATGAACTGAGGCGAACGAAACCTGACTCTACTAACTCTTGCAACTGAACTCTAAACTCGGTGAGTTCCTTTGGGGCCATTCTGTAAGGGGCCCGAGAGATGGGTTTCGCACCCGGTACTGCTTAATTTGAAAGTCCACTTCTCTATGTGGGGGGTATTCCTGGCAGCTTTTCAGGAAATACCTCGGGGAAATCACGCACTACCCACACATCTTTCATGTTTGTCGCCATCTCTTTTAGTTCAAAGCATATCATATATACTTCATCCCCTTTCATATGAGCCATAAGGGTCTGAATTGAAGATAACAACATTCAGGGTGAGAATCTAATACCTTGGAAGATGACCTCAGAGTAACTATGCCTCAAAATGATTTGCTTCGCCGCATAATCAATCCTAGCGCGATGCCAATCCAACCACGTCATGCCTAGAAGAATATGGTCGAACTCTGGCATTCCTAACACCGTCACAGGGGTTTCAAAAAGTTTTCCTTCAATGTATACTTCCAAGTCGTACTTTGCGGACGAAGTCATCTCAGAGCCATCCGAGAGGCATACTCTTCGAGTGACACCGGTGAAGTGTTGCACTCCTTCTAGGTCTTTAACAAAGTCTGTCGAAACAAATGAGTGAGTGGCTCCGGTATCAAATAGTGTATTGGCTGGTTTTCCACTAACCATTACGGTGCCTAAGAATCAATTATACAATTTCAACTTACATTTGCACAACTTTAGGCAAGCCAAGGATGAATGCTCATAATTATATTAATCACCTTATGATATACCTGCAATCACATCTTGAGGATTCCGCTCCTGATTCATGTCCAGCGCAAACATCTGCTCCCGAGCGGGTCCAGGATTTATTCCTCGTGGTCCTCGTCCTCGACCACGACCTTTTCCTCGTCCTCGCAGGGCTGCTAGAAGAAGAGCAGGGGGAGCATTTCCACCTAGTTGTGGGAAATAATGTCGGATGTGGCCCGACTGATTGCACTTGAAGCAAACTTGCTCGTACTGCTCCCTAGGCTGCATGTACATTTGTTGCGGTGGAGGTAATGCTGGCTGCGGGGCCGGACGTTCCAATATAAAATTCTGGTGGAAACGGCCGCCACCTCTTTGTTTTCCTCTTCTACCCCTACTATTATGTCTCTTCTTATAGTTGGGGCCTGCTTCAATCATGCCCTTGGTAGGACTCTTATCACTTCCCAAGTAATCTGCCTCCAACCTTTTTGCCATATCGATTATCTTCGCTAAGCTCGCATCTACTATAAATAAAAGGGCTTGCCTTAGTGGACCTCACATGCCTTTGTAAAACCTCTTTGCATACCCACAGTCGTCCAACTCATAGGAGTCAGCAAATCTAGCGAGGTGCAGAAACTCCCTCTGGTATTATGTCATGGACTTGGATCCTTGCTTCAACTACAGGAATATCTCCTCAAGATCATCTCGAGCGGTAGAGGGTGTTGGAACACCCTATTACTAATTTGGGTAAGGATCACTATGTTTGTCTTAGGAAACCAGGTTGACCTAGTTGTATAGTTGTAAAGGTCAACATTAGAATGAGTGTAGGGCTTAGAACTTAGGTTTGAAGCTGCCCCCAGGACCATTCCAAGATCAAGGATATAGAGCCAAGTCTAAGGCAATTTTCGTCGAGCTCCGGTCGACGAAACGTCGAACTCGGTTCGACGCTCTCTGAGCTCAACTTCGATAAATCGTCGAACTCCGTTCGACGTTCTTCGAGCTCAGGTCGACGATCACTCTTCAGCTATTCTTCAGGTCGCTGAGCTCAGTTCGACGATCTTCGAGCTCAGTTCGACGTTTTCTGTCTGTTTGATCTGTTTCTATCTCTGAGCTCAGTTCGACGATCGTAGAGCTCAGATCGACGATCTTTCTGAGAGATCAACGATTCTAAGGATTCAAATGCTGCCAGTCTTTGGAATGTTTTTGAATTCTCTCAGCATTTATGTCAAGGAGATCTGCCAGCCGTTTGTCTTTATTCTGGAGCAAGTTTCAAGGAATTATTCAGGGAATGTTTTATTGGACCTTCCTCTAGAAGACAAGACTTTTTATGGAAGACATTTATGACTGCCAACGGCTATCTTTGACAAGGAATTTTTCAGAGAATAAGATCTTCCTTTTTGTCTTCAGTCAGATAGAATATACAAGAGAATACACAGAGAGCACAAAAAAACAAGATTTAAGCTGTGACAGATAACAAGTGATCATTTTCTGAAGAATCAGAATAACAATCTTTTTGCTTACAGAAAAGTGATCACATCTTCATCTCAAGAACTCCAGACACCTCATTTTTCAGTCTTCTTTTACTGAAACAATCTTTTGCTGGAGATCTAAACTTCTGAAGACCTATCACCATAGAGCAAAGCTTCCATTCCTGAACCTATCTACATCTCAGGGGGAGCTTTGACAACAAAAGATCCACTAGTCTTCTCTCATTTGATTTGAGAACAGAGAAGACAACTTCACCTCTTTATCTTTTCTTTTTCTACTGTAAAAGGGTTCTTGAACTCCCTTCAAAAGTTCTGTCTGGTTCTGAGAGCCTTGTCAAAATTCAGTGGTGGCAAGACACCTTATCAAAAAATCCAGTTTTGGTTTTTGAGCACCTTATCAAAAGCTCATTGGTATCAGGACACCTGATCAACTCATCCTGAGTGGATTCCTACCAAGGGTGGTAGAAGAGTGGATGTACCCAGGTTTTTGGGGAACCACTATATTTCCTTGTGTCTTCTGGCTTGTTTGTGTGATTGATTTGCTGTGTGCTGTGCTCTTTACTTCTTTGTTTTCAACTCTTTACTAGCACTCTACACTATACTATAAATTGAATTTTATATATGCTGATTATTTCAAAACTGTGAAATTAATTTAAATAAACTCTATTCACCCCCCCCCCCTCTAGAGTTGAGATAGATCTTACTCTCACTTTCAATTGGTATCAGAGGGAGGTTGGTTGCTCATACAGGCTAACACCTGAACCAAAAGATCCTTGATAAGATCAATCTCTTAAGAGGGTTATTTTCACTATATCTATCTAGTTAAATAGACATGACACAGAACAAAGATTATGCAAGCACCAGACCTCCAGTGTGCAACCTTTCCAAGTTTGCACTCTGGAAGGCAAGGATTAAACTTTATATGAATTCTATTGATGAGGATATATTTAATTCTGTTTTGACAGTGTGCCCAACTCCTCCAGAGACCACAAGCACAAGTACTGTTCCACCTCCCTCAGGAACAGATGCAGACATAAAAAAATGGAAAACTGCAGATGCAAAGGCCATGAACATCTTAGCTCAGACAATGTCTGATGGGATATTTTAGAAGGTAGCTGACTGCAACTCAGCCAAAGGAATTTGGGACAAGCTCTCTGAAATTGTCTCAGGTCTGCTGATGAAAGGAAAGACAGGAGATCCCATCTGATAAGCCAATATGAGAACTTCAAAAAGGGAGAAGCTGAATCAATGACTGACATGTATAATAGACTAAGTCTGATTGTCAATGAGTTAAAGACTTTGGATAAAGAAATCTCATTGACTGAGCTGAATGACAAAATCTTGATGTGCTTCCCCAACACTTGGGATTCAAGAATCTGGCCAATCAAAGATGCCAGAAGTCTAAATGAGATTACCACTGAAGCTCTCCTGGGCAAGCTCAAATCCTATGAGCTGCTCATTAAAAATAGAGAAGAAGAACAAAAGGCTACTTCTCCAGTCACAAGGAAAGAAAAGACCAAAGCCTTCAAAGCTGCAGAAGAGGAGCCTGAAGATAAAGCTACAGAAAATGATGAGCTCCTAAGTCTACTGGCCAAAAGATTCGACAAGATGGCCAGAAAAGACTTCAGAAAGAGATCATACAAGGGTCATGATAAACCAAGGTATGATAAATCAAATAACAATAAAGAAATCATATGTTTTGGTTGCAGGAAACCAGACCATATTGTGCCTGACTGTCCAGAAAATAAGAACAAGGACAAGAAAGACAGAAGAGAAAGAAGAAAAGAAAAAGACTTCAGAAAGAACAGCTCAGATAAACCCTCCTTCAGCAAGAACAAACATACAAGGAAGGGATTTGTTGCTGAGACATAGAGTGAAACTGAAGAGGACTCTGAAGCCTCATCCAGCTCCACTGATGATGAGGATGATGCTGATGAAAAGGAATTCTGCATGATGGCTATCAATGCCTCTCAAACAGACTCAGAAGAAGAAGAGTCAGAATCAGATTCAGAAGCTCAACTAGAAGAAGATCAGGTAATCAATTCATTTGATTTCAGTTCTGAGGATTTTAAACATGAGTTTAAGGTACTATGCCTAGATCTGTTGGAGTCTGAGAAGGAAATCACTTCCCTCAGAAAATAACTATCTGAGTATAACACTATAAAATCAGAGAACCTCAAACTCTCTGAGAAGTTGGAATGCTATAGGGAAGAGATAGCTTCACTGAAAAGTGAACTATCAAAAGCCAAAAAGTTTGAAGAATCCCTAAATGGGAGAAGTATCAGACTAATGGACATTACAAGCACAGTGAACTCTAGACTTAATAGTACACTGGGCTTGGGTGCTTCATCCAGCCAACCTATAATATTAACAACTCCAATCAAATTTATCTCTGACAAAGGAAAGGGAGTAGTAGAGGTAGCTAGGAAGAATGCAGATCTGCCAGAGAAAATTTCAGTTCAACAGATTGCGTCGAGCAGAGCTCGACGATCGTCGAACAGAGCTCGACGATCTAACCCAAGATCGTCGACCTCAGCTCGACGATATCCAAACTCTGAACTCCAGAATAATCGATCTTCGAACAGAGATCGACGATCTGACCCAAGATCGTCGACCTCAGCTCGACGATCGTCGAACAGAGATCAGGTCTGTGAACATTCCTTCAATGGCACATCTAGATTCAATCCCAGAAGTCCCACATCCCAAGGCTTTAACCCCTATACTGAATGGATAGTACCTCCTAGGAGATATCATCCTGAAGGTTATAAGAGTCAACCTGGGATGTCTTTCATTTCTGAATTCAAAGGATATCAACCTAGGCCCAAGGTTAACTGGGTCAAAAACATATAAGCTAATTTTGTGCAGGTGAAGACCTATCCAACATCTAACCAACAATGGTATCTGGATAGTGGGTGCTCAAAGCACATGACAGGGAACAGGGAGAACCTATCATCCTTCATAACCAAACTTGGACCCAAAGTGATTTTTGGTGATTCAAATTTTGGCCAAACCAAAGGATATGGAGCTGCTCAGATAGGCTCAGTCACTTTCAAGAAGGTGGCATATGTAGAAGGACTGAAGCACAATCTGATAAGTATCAGTCAGCTATGTGATGAAGGATACAAGGTGACTTTCAACAAATCCCTGTGCAAGATCAAGTCAGAGGATAACACAACTGTGTTAATAGGTAAAAGGACAGGTAACATTTACTTAGTAGATTTTCTTTCATCTAAAGTAGATATCTGTTTATTCAATTCCATATTTAAGACAAATGTTTTATGGCATAAAAGATTAGAAAATTTAAACCTTAGAACCATTGCTAGGCTCTCCAAGGACAACCTTTTAGAGGACTACCTTCTGGCCCCTACAAGAAGGAAGGACTCTGCAGAGCTTGTCAATTAGGCAAGCAAACTAAAAATAGCTTTAAGTCACTTAATAAGAGTGATTCACCTAGGATTCTGTATTTGTTGCACATGGATCTTTTTGGACCCATTACAGTACAAAGTTTAGGAGGGAAATCTTATGCTTTAGTGATTGTAGATGACTTCTCTAGATTCACATGGGTATTCTTTCTGAGGAAGAAGTCTGATAACTTTAAGTGTTTGACAGAGTTTCTCAAATGTATATAGATTGAGTTCAATACTCACATTGCCCTGATCAGAAGTGATCATGGGACAGAGTTTGATTCTCTTCTTATGCAAGAGTTCTGTCAAAGTGAAGGGATCAAGCACACTTTCTCAGCTCCTAGAACTCCTCAATAAAATGGGGTAGCTGAAAGGAAAAATAGAACCCTAATTGAATCTGCTACTACATTGTTGACAGATGCTCACCTACCTCTATCCTTTTGGGCTGAGGCAGTGAACACCTCCAACTATGTGCTAAATAAAAGCCTGATACATAAACTAAAGGGCAAGACTCCCTATGAATTGCTCAAAGGGAAGAAACCTAAAATAGATTATTTTAAAATTTTTGGGTGTACTTGTTATATTCATAATAATGACAAGAAGTATCTAGCAAAATTCCAAGATAAAGCTGATGAAGGAGTGTTTCTGGGATACTCCATGATCAGCAAGGCCTATAGGGTATATAATAAATCTTCCTTTAAAATTGAAGAATCTGTTCATGTTACTTTTGATGAGACTAATATGTGTTATAAGGAGAAGTCTACTTCTACCATAGAACCTTTGCAGGTACACTCTATTTCAGAAAGTATTAACAGATTACAGGTTAAAGAAGAGGATACAACCACTCAACCTATTCTGCAAAAGAATGAGAGCAGTGATGAAGAAGAAGAAGTTCAACCTCTTGAAGAAAATCATCCTGAAGAGCCAGTTGTTATTCCACAAGAGGAAACAACAACACAGGTTGGTGAACAATCAACATCCCCTGTTGATCTAGTAATAACAAGAGATCATCCAATCACCCAAGTAATTGGAGACATCTCAGCTGGTGTGCAAACCAGAAATCAGGTCAACCAAAACCTGATGCACACCTACTTCCTATCTCAAGTTGAGCCTCAATCCATTCAAGATGCAGAGCAAGATCCACACTGGATCATTGCAATGCAAGAGGAGTTGCATCAATTTGAAAGGAATAAAGTTTGGGAACTAGTGCCTAAGCCAAAGGATCACTCTATTGTTGGAACAAAGTGGGTGTTCAGAAACAAGCTGGATGATCAAGGAGTTATTGTCAGAAACAAGGCAAGGCTAGTTGCTCAAGGCTATTCTCAACAAGAAGGAATAGACTATGACTAGACCTTTGCACCAGTTGCAAGGTTAGAGGCCATTAGAATATTACTAGCTTATGCTGCTCACAAGGGATTCAAGGTCTACCAGATGGATGTGAAGAGTGCATTTCTCAATAGGGACATCAAAGAGGAAGTCTATGTTAGACAACCTCCAGGTTTTATCTCTCTAACTCACCCTGATTATGTTTTCAAATTGCATAAAGCATTATATGGTCTCAAGCAAGCTCCTAGAGCATGGTATGAGACCCTAGCATGCTTTCTTCTGGAAAATGATTTTGTTAGGGGGAGAGTAGACCAAACTCTTTTTATTAGAACCCATAATTCCCATACCCTACTAGTACAAATTTATGTAGATGATATCATATTTGGATCTACTGATTCAAACTTGTGCAAAAGGTTTTCCAACCTGATGCATTCCAAATTTGAAATGAGTAGCATGAGTGAGCTCTCCTTCTTCTTAGGATTGTAAGTAAAACAGCATGCTGAGGGTATATTTATTTCCCAAACCAAGTATGCTAAAGAATTGGTTAAGAGATTTGGTATGTCTGAGGCATCTTGTATGAAAACACCCATGCCTACCAATGCTGTATTGGATGCTGATGAACATGGGAAACCAGTTGATCAGACAACATATAGAGCAATGATTGGCTCTCTATTGTACCTTACAGCTAGTAGACCAGATATAATGTTTGCTGCATGCATATGTGCTAGATTCTAAGTAAGCCCTAGAGAGTCACACCTAACTCTAGTTAAAAGGATTCTTAGATATGTAAAAAGTTGTCCAAATCTAGGACACTGGTATCCAAAAGACTCAGGATTTGATCTAACTGGATTTTCAGATGCTGATTATGCTGGATGCAGAGTAGACAGGAAAAGCACCAGTGGAACTTGTCAGTTCCTTGGTGACAGACTTGTCTCCTGGTTTCGTAAGAAGCAAACATCTGTGTCAACCTCAACTGCTGAAGCTGAATATATGGCTGCTGGCAGTTGCTGTTCACAAATATTGTGGATACAAAATCAGCTCATAGACTATGGCTACAACATAGAGAAGTCTAAAATTTTTTGTGATAATACTAGTGCTATCTCTATAGCATAAAATCCAGTCCTCCATAGTAGGACAAAACACATAGAGATTAGGCATCATTTTCTAAGGGATAATGTAGAGAAAAATAAAATTGAACTTCAATATATCCCTACTGATTTGCAAAGGGGAGATATTTTCACCAAGCCTTTGGATGAAAAGTAACACAGTTTCTTCCTAAATCAGTTAGGCATGTTAGATGGAGGAAGCCTAAACTAATTTACAAGATTTTTGAAAAGTTAAAACACACCAAGACTAGGCTAAAAAATCAGTTCTTTTTATGTCTGTAGAATAGGCTTTGTCTCTGAACTGCGCTCGACGCTTTCCCTGAAATCGTCGAACGTAGATCGACGTTTTTCTAAAAAACGTCGACCAGAGATCGACGTTTCCGAAATCGTCGATCTGAGTTCAGCGCCTCCGTTAGTTCCAGGTTTCCTCTTCTTCTGTTCAGAGGTCGTCGAGCGAAACTCGACGCTTTTGAACATCGTCGAACGGAGATCGACGATATTGAAATCTCTTCAGATTCCTTCTGTAGCCCAAATCGTCAAGCTGAGATCGACGTTTTGTCGAACCGAGCTCCACGATTTTCCATTTCGCCGTCGAACCCTAATATAAAATCATTTCCTCGGCCGTCGTTCATCTTTGCGCTTTCATACTCTCTGCAACTTTCTTATTTTTCCCTCCAAATCTTCTACGCTTGGTCGTGTTTGGTTCTTTGTTGCAGGTACAAATGGCTGGCTCCAGTGCTGCAATTTCTAAAATTAAATTCGACACCGGGTTTGATATCGACATGAACTCATTTGATGGAAGCGATCAGCGCTTCAAAGACATTCTCAATCTATTTAGAGAATAGCAGCTATCCCAAATAATGACTACCAGAATGAAGATTGCATCAGAAGAAATAAAAGAATGGTGTTATACAGCGACAGATGAGAATGAGAACTCTGTCGTCGGCTTCATAAAAGGGACTCAGGTACAATTGTCCCCGGCTTTTTTAACTGAAGTTTTTCATCTTAGTTCTAGAGAAGATTCCATAGAGTTATCTGGAGAGGAATATGACTCCATGCTTGATAGAATGGGTCACAATGCTGTAAACCCTAACAAACTGCTGAAGAAAAATCTGTCGATAGAATTTCAATTTTTGGCTGATGTAGTTGGGAAAGTGCTTCTGGCCAAGCACTCAGCCCATGATACCATATCAAGATATCAATTTTGTCTAATGGGAGCTCTGCTTGATAAGAAACATCTAGACTGTGGATCAATTTTCTTCAACCTGATTAAGAAGAAGCTGAATAAGACTGCTGTCAGTTTTGGGAGAATTCTAGGGGTCTATCTGCATTCCAGATGCCCTGAGCTGCTAACCTCTTCTGGGATGTTCATTAATGCATCCAAGAGGCTCTCCTGTGCCCTTTTCAGCAAATGGGACAGGCAGATTGTAAACCCTACCAGAGCTGTTGCACCACTGACTTCAGGCACCAGGACTACCCAAGTCACTCCCTCTCAGGTTTCTGCCCCAGCAGAAGACTTGTCTGTTCCTTCCTCTCCTCCTCTAGCTGTCTCTACCCCAGCCATTTCATCCTCACCTCCAATCACCACCATAGCCATATCTTCCCCCATTCCCATTTCTTCACCAGTTTCACCCCCTCCAGCATCTACCTCAGAGGAATTCCATCCTCTTTTCTCTTATCCAATCTTCACCTCACCATCATTTTCCCTTGAAGATGATTCCTTTATGGATGATTCTCCTTCCTCTCCCCCTGAGCCTCCCTCTACCTCCTCATTCCAACAAATGCTGCATGAAATTCTTTCTCAACCATCCTTCACCCCATCTCTTGCCTCATCTAGCTCCATCTCAACAACCTCTATCTTCACTATTCCACTCTCAGAGCCATCCATTCCCACACCTCCTATCTCCACATTCTCCATGCCACCAGCTCCAGCCAACATCCTTCCAACAACCTTCTCTCCTACCTCTGCTCAAGCCCCTCTTGAGCATGTAGATCTATCAGCCCTGGCAGACAGGTTATATGAGCTGCTAGCTCCTAAGCTAACCTCATTACTGGAGACCACTCTGGCTCCACTCCCGACCCATGTCAAGGAGCTGTCTTCCAAGCTCTCCTCCTTCATTCCCTCTCAGGCAATTACCTCTTCTGGGTGCCTTGATTCAGTTCTCCCTGAATCCAGGCAGGGGGAGATGCCTTCTGAAGTAGTGGATGTGCCTGAGTCTGCTCCAGCTCTTGCTCCTGCTCCTGCTTTTGCAATGGACTTCCAGAGCCTGCTCTTTGAGTTTGATACAGTTTACTTCAGATCTTTGCCAGTTCCACATACTGAAGACTTGTCTAAGGCCATTTTGCCTATTTCTGTCTGTGATCCCAGCCAAATTAAAGCATATATAAATTCCTGGAAGGCTGTGGATGTTTATGTTTCCATCTCTGATGCTACTACTAAGGCCATTGTGCCTCTTGTTGATGAAGCTGCTGCTGCTGTTACTAAAGATACTGAAATGGTTCTTGTAATTGAAGATACATCTGCTGCTGAAGAACTTGCTTCTTACCTGAAAGAACCTGCACCTGCTGTTGTTTCTGCTCCTATTGTTGTTTCTGCTCCATCTCCTGATGTTGTTTCTGCTTCAAAAGTTCATTCTGCTCAAACTGCTGCTGCTCCTGCCCTGACTCCTGATCAGTTGAAGTTACAAGAGAAATACATAAAAAGCATTGATGATTTGTATGACAGACCTCAAAGTTAAGAGAGTGATCAGTTTCAAACTGAATCTGATGATTCTTCAAATACTATTGCCCATAAAAGGAAGGCCAGAAGTAAGGCCATGATGAAAGTACCCCCAGCTCAAGCTAAGGATTCTAATGACATCCCTTATTATATTCTGCATGACTGCCCCATATCTGAGCCTTGGATGCAGTATTCCAAGAACCAATCAAAGGCTATGAAGAAGAGAAGGAAGCTGGATAAGTATGAAAAAGGATCTTCTCAGTATCAGCCTCCTCCTCCTCCTCCAGATTCTGGTTCAGGCTCAGCCTCTCAAGCTCCAGCTTCCAGACAAAGCTCCTCCCAGTCTTATCAGAGATACTATCAAAGGGGGCAACATCAAAGGGGATATCAATCTAGAAGGGGTCAATATAGAGGAAGCCAGAGAGGGCACAGATTTCAACAAAGGGAAGGACAAGGCCATACTGATTCTGCTTCAGGTCCTTTCCCTTATAAGCTAAAAGATTCAGTTGTCTCCAGAACTCCTCCTACTGATTCTGAATCCATCAACAGGTATGAACCTCCTGCTCTATTTGAGGATCCTGAGAACAACCCCTTGTCCTGGACAGCTAGAATGAAAGAGTTGGCTGCTCTTGATCAAATGAAAAAGGCCAGAGAGCAAGGCAAGGACACTTCCAACATAACAACTCTATCAGATCAGAGAAAGAAAGAACTGGAGAGATATGCATCAAGAAAATTCTTTAATCCAGAAGATTATATGAAGCTGCACCCTGAGGCTGTAGTTCCAAGGCCTAGATCTCAAACTTCCTTAAGTGCAGAAGATGATAGAAGATCCAAGAAAGAAGCCCTCAATCCCAACAGAGAAATTATGTTTAAAAAGGGAACTGAGAAGAAGTGAATTGTGTAAGCTGAACAATCATCCTCCTCTGGATATTTGCTAACTTTTTATCTGTGATCTGCATTGCTGCTATATCTTTTCTACTACATTGTTGATTTAGCTTCTGTTTTGAATGTATGCTTATTTATTTCCTAATTCTGTCTGTAAATAGTAATCCTAACCCAAATAGGGGGAGATTGTTGGAACACCCTATTACTAATTTGGGTAAGGATCACTATGTTTGTCTTAGGAAATCAGGTTGACCTAGTTGTATAGTTGTAAAGGTCAACATTAGAATGAGTCTAGGGCTTAGAACTTAGGTTTGAAGCTGCCCCCAGGACCATTCCAAGATCAAGGATATAGAGCCAAGTCTAAGGCAATTTTCGTCGAGCTCCGGTCGATGAAATGTCAAACTCGGTTCGACGCTCTCTGAGCTCAACTTCGATAAATCGTCGAACTCCGGTCGACGTTCTTCGAGCTCAGGTCGACGATCACTCTTCAGCTATTCTTCAGGTCGCTGAGCTCAGTTCGACGATCTTCGAGCTCAGTTCGACGTTTTCTGTCTGTTTGATCTGTTTCTATCTCTGAGCTCAGTTCGACGATCGTAGAGCTCAAATTGACGATCTTTCTGAGAGATCAACGATTCTAAGGATTCAAATGCTGCCAGTCTTTGGAATGTTTTTGAATTCTCTCAGCATTTATGTCAAGGAGATCTGCCAGCCGTTTGTCTTTATTCTGGAGAAAGTTTCAAGGAATTATTCAGGGAATGTTTTATTGGACCTTCCTCTAGAAGACAAGACTTTTTATGGAAGACATTTATGACTGCCAACGGCTATCTTTGACAAGGAATTTTTCAGAGAATAAGATCTTCCTTTTTGTCTTCAGTCAGATAGAATATACAAGAGAATACACAGAGAGCACAAAAAAAACAAGATTTAAGCTGTGACAGATAACAAGTGATCATTTTCTGAAGAATCAGAATAACAATCTTTTTGCTTACAGAAAAGTGATCACATCTTCATCTCAAGAACTCCAGACACCTCATTTTTCAGCCTCCTTTTGCTGAAACAATCTTTTGCTGGAGATCTAAACTTCTGAAGACCTATCACCCTAGAGCAAAGCTTCCATTCCTGAACCTGTCTACATCTCAGGGGGAGCTTTGACAACAAAAGATCCACTAGTCTTCTCTCATTTGATTTGAGAACAGAGAAGACAACTTCACCTCTTTATCTTTTCTTTTTCTGCTATAAAAGGGTTCTTAAACTCCCTTCAAAAGTTATGTCTGGTTCTGAGATCCTTGTCAAAACTCAGTGGTGGCAAGACACCTTATCAAAAAATCCAGTTTTGGTTTTTGAGCACCTTATCAAAAGCTCATTGGTGTCAGGACACCTGATCAACTCATCCTGAGTGGATTCCTACCAAGGGTGGTAGAAGAGTGGATGTACCCAGGTTTTTGGGGAACCACTATATTTCCTTGTGTCTTCTGGCTTATTTGTGTGATTGATTTGCTGTGTGCTGTGCTCTTTACTTCTTTGTTTTCAACTCTTTACTAGCACTCTACACTATACTATAAATTGAATTTTATATGTGCTGATTATTTCAAAACTGTGAAATTAATTTAAATAAACTCTATTCACCCCCCCTAGAGTTGAGATAGATCTTACTCTCACTTTCAGAGGGAATGAAGTGTTCCAAGAAGGCTTTATAAAATTCATTCCAACTGATCTCAGTGTATAACCATCCTTGAAAAGTGGAACCCATAAGGGACTTCCACCACCTCTTTGCGTGCGATTCCAATACTGACACAGCTAAGGTTACCGCCATACTGGCTGGACATCTGATTCTAACCATTAACTCTTGCACAGTATCCAACACTTCTTTAGTACGGACAATCGATTCCGTCTCATGGTAAATAGGCGGGGAGAGGGCTCGGAAGGTACTCAACCACTTAGAGCCCGGAGCTTGCTGCTGCACTGGGGCCTGTTGAGACCTGAAGGAATCTAAGATTACTGTAAGCGTCTGTCCCAGCTCTGACTACTGAAACTGGGTAGGGACGGAAGGGAGGGAGTGCCCACTACTGGCTCTACACGTGGCGGGATCTACACATAAACGTACAAACCTAAGGTCAGGTTGGCTAATCGTAGGTTTACGACTGGACATACTTAGTGTGAATTACATATGGGCACACCACTACTTCCGCTATATCAATTTGTCCGCAAACTAACCAATCGAATAGGGGTGGCACCATTGTTCAATGACTTCTTTAGTTGAGGATCGTTGCAAGCTAATACCATTTGTAAGACACCCCTCCTGAAACACAAGACACGACCGAGGGGAGTCTTATGCCCAGAACAGCCGCCTTGCGGTAACTCCAATAAATGGGTCAACCAATACTATAAGACGCCTATCCTGCTGGCTAAGATCAATATCATTTATGCCAACCCAACATAAAGAATATAAACAGAAGTCATAACCCACACAAGCATATAAGTCCAACTAGTACATCAATAAAAAGAAGCAACAACAAGGCTTCTATAATATCAGAGTACAAATTTGCCAAAAGGGATACAATAAGAGTCTCTCAAAAACTCAGATTCGTAACAGACAGCAACGATGGTAACGTCACATAAGGTCCCGTCACCCTGGCCTTGCTGCCCTCCTGCAAAACCTGCCACTGTCCTATCTGCTGGGTTTCCTCCTAAAAAGGAAGACGTAACAACCGTTAGTCACAAAGACTAAGTGGATATCTCATCCTCTCACCCCGACGACTCTTAGGCACCGAGCGAGAGAAAGATGGTGGTACAATATAATTATAAGCTGTAGTACAAACAGGTGGTATAATGCTAAACAGTATCAGAGTAATCAACAGTGTACAACAAGTAACTAAATCAATATATATTAACAGTTCTACTATCAACAACAGTATACAAGTATGATCCTATAACAGGAAAGTAACTCAACTTATATGAATGCTTATACAGACATATAAGTTAAGGATCGACTTAACAGTAAAGTAACTCATCATATAAGAGTGCCCATACAAACTTATATGATAAGGATCTTATGTGGTGCAATGCAATGAAATGAATGCAATATGATGACTCACCCATGCTCACACACACACACTGTTATGTCGACACAGACTTGTAGTTCCCACTTTTCAAGCAAGTAGCTAACCTCTCATGCATCATCCGTCGTGGCCAGACGGTGATAGTGAAACGAGCTTTCCACTACTAGGCGGGCATCCACACTACCAAGCCTAGGCCCCCGTACGACTCAACGCTAAGAACACAATAACGTAGCTCCATGCATACTATGGATTAGAATGAGCCTCGGGTAGGTGTGCACCAAGGACTAAGCTCAACTGGCCTATGTCGTGGTATGAAAGGAGCCTATGGGAATGTATCACCACAAGACCAAGCCCAAACGTCCACTTGGAACGGAAGGTGCCCCGAGAATGAGCACTAAGACCAAGCCCAACTGCCCAAGGTTTATCTGTCAACTCCCGTCAGTATGATGAATGACGAGCCTGTAGACCTGCCATGCTATACTTAACCCAGGATTATGACACTGCGTGTAAACTCACATCACATGAAATTTTTATATCTAAGGGCACCACACTGAGTCCCGTTTTATTATTCAAATCCCGTGCTCAACAACAAGCAAGGTCTCCACACCGAGTCCCTTATCAATACATCATTCCACTGCTGTAAACACACACGCACTTCCAACCCTTCCACATTTCCATGCCACACAAGGGTTCATCAATTACATAGGTGGCAAGCCACCTCAAACAACATACCCATCCCACACTACTACCCGTTGGGAGACACAACTCTAAGCAGTTGACTACTATACACATTTCATTAATCATCATATCACATGGTCATGCATTAACCTCATCCAATTCCTTTCCACATGATCAAGCATTCTCAATAGGTATAACTCCATATGATAACCACAATAATATAATGATACTTCACGTATCCATCAAACATGATAACATAGCTATAGGTTACACATGCAATTATCGGGCATCACACCCTTTTCCAAAACCTGTTTCATTCTCCTGATTATAATCATCCACATCCTTACCGGATTTCACAAGAATATCATTTGTACACCCAAATCGTATCAAGTCTTTTGTTTACCAAATTTTCCCAAACCATTTGTTTATTAAACTACTTCAAACCGTTTGTACAAATATGTTTCACCAAATCATTTGTTTATTTAAGGATCTAACAATCGAATCCTATCAACCATTTGTTTATCACAATCACAAATAAACTAAGTTCACCAAAACCTCAACATCTTCCTGTTACAACTTTCTACCGAGTCCAGATCCGATTATACACTAACCTGGAAACAATGTGCACTTAAGTGATACTGTGCATCAACTTAGACTGGACTTTTCCGATGCTACAGGACTTGTATGAAAACGTGTAACCATCCGTTGGAAAGGTCTTTCTAAGGACTACGACTTTCATGTTTAGTCAAAAACCCAGATCTGGCCGTATCACACTCGAAAACAGCCTCAAAGTTTTATGCATACAAAAAATAGATTTTTGCACGCATCTTAAAGCAAGATGAACGACATAGGTTCATCTTCTTCTTCTAGCTGTTTGTTGAAGACTATATTCAGGCTTTCCTCCTCCCTTATTCACCCTCAATAGAACATTCCTCTTGACGAAACCAAGTCCATCACCTTCACGTCAAAGAGAGGAGAGGTTGAAGACATCAAATCTCTAGGACAAGGTCCTAGCATGATCTTTTCCTAGGAGATCTTCATCTCTCACAAGTCAAACTCTTTTGAGTCGACATCTCTCCTATGTTATAACTAGCGATCTAGCACCAAGGGAGTGGGTAGGGAGCTCACCTCGTTTCCTGCCATGGATCTCGTTATCCTTCTCTGCATCTTCCTCCTTGTTGGTATTGTTCTTTCCGGAAAGGTAGATCAGCTCTTCTTCCAGAAAATCGACTCCGACAACTTCTTCACTTCCGATAGTTTTGACACAGGTAACGACTCAGTAAGGGGATGAAGTGACGGCTAGGGTTTCTCATCCCTTCCTTTTTATAAGAAGAATTAGGGTTAAACCGCTTTGCCACGTGTCACTCTAATATTGGACTGCCCATTATTATTTAAATTAAGTCTTGTTGAAAAGACCGGGTCTAAATAAGTCATATGGCGTGTTTCTCGAAAACCCGGTTTAGCCCGTGTATAGGAATCAAAAAGCAGTATGGGCCGAAAAATACCCTAAGTCAAAATTGTCGAGTATACATACACTCACTCGATGAATCATCGAGATTCGTCGTGACCACTCGACGCCTATAAAGTCCAGAACAATTTTCTAAGTCAATTGTCATTTGTCGAGTTTTTCTTGACTTTTCGTCGAATGACTTCTAGTTTACTCAACGTAATCGACGCTTCGTCAAGTGGCGTTGAGACCACTGAATGCTTGCAAAGTCCAGAATACTTTCAAGTTAAAATCGTCGAGTATACTTGACAATTCATCGAATGGCGTCGAGTTTACTCAACGCACTCGACGCTTCATTGAGTGGCATTGAGACCACTCAATGCCTGAAAAGTCCAGAATACCTTCAAGTTAAAATCGCCGAGTATACGTACACTCACTCGACGAAAATCATCGAGATTCTTCGTGATCACTCGATGCCTATAGAATCCCAAATAATTTTCCAAGTCAGAATTCATTGAGTTGCATTGAGACCACTCAACTCATTCGACGCTTTGTCGAGTCCAGAATTATTCTAAGTAAGAATACGTCGAGTGGCGTTGAGACCACTCAACGCACTCGACGCTTCGTCGAATGGCGTCGAGTTCACTCAACGCATATAGAATCCAGAATAATTCTAAGTCAAAATTCGTCGAGTGGCGTTGAGACCACTCAACTTACCCAACACTTTGTCGAGTGGCGTTGAGTTCACTCAATGCCTATAACATCCAGAATAATTCTAAGTTAAAATTCATCTAGTGGCATTGAGACCACTCAACTCACTCGACGCTTTATCGTGTCCAGAATTATTCTATTTCATATGTGCCCTTTTTGTCGAGTATCACTCAATGCCTGTTACCAGTGAACCCCGAGCTTGAGTCAACTCTCCTGACTCAAACACTGCGAGGGGTCTAGCATAAATTGGGATGTTACAGGGGGGTGCCTCCATGCTTTTGTCATGCGCCCTATGTGGATTCTTGCTTGTCTCTTGTCCGACTCAGGGCCGTTCTCACCTGTGGTTAACTCGGTTTTCCCCGATGATTCGGTCGATTTCTTGGATTTGGGTAAGCCTTCTTGACTTGGAATAAATTTGGGGGAACCCCATCAAATGCTCACAAATTTCCACAGGTTGAATCGGGAATCGAAGGCCCGTGTGTGACACAAATTATTCTTATGTGTTGGGTACATTATCCAATGTCCGTGATTTGAAGAAGCAACTCATGTCAATAATATACATAAGTATGTATTTGATTTATATCTTTATTTATTGTGTAGGAGTATAGCTGAAAGCTATTTTTCAGTCATGAGAAATGTTTATATTGAAAGTTTATTTGTCTAAGTACAAATGCGTCGAGACAGCACACTTCAGTCGACGTATGTGGAAAAATGCGCTGAGACACTTCAATTCACTAAACTCATTTTGTCTAGAACTCAAACATTTTGCTAAGTCAAATGCACTGAGTAAACTTAGATCACCCGATGCATTTATTAGGCCTCAGAAATTCAATCAAGTAAAAGGTGCTGAGTAAACTTACCTCACTCAACGCATTTCTCAAGAATCAGATTTACTACAAAAGAAAATGCGCTAACTTCAACTCACTCGATGCATTTTACTGAAATAAGATTTTTGCTAAGTCTCAGCACTGAGTTAGACAATCTTTACTTGACACTTGTTCAGCTACTCAATGCAAGGTTTTTATATCAAAGCAGGCGCATTAACGCGCTGTTGTCATCAAAATTCAAATGATATGCCATGCCAACAAACATAGACGGAAACTGACTGAATTTCTAGAAACACGTTCTTAACATAACTGCCACCGCTTTCCAAAATAGAATATAGTCGTTGGGAACTTGCTATATATATATGGAGACGAATTAATTCAGAGATTGGACACACAAAAATTTTGAGATAAAAAGAGGAGAAGTTTTCAGAATTCATATTGATTGATCAAGTGCCTAAGCAATTATCTTAAGAACAAAATGTAACACCCCCATCCATCACATAAGATATAACAGAAGGTCCGGCCCTGACCCGATGCCATATTATACGGACAGTTAGTGGAGTTAATTATTGAGACCATAATCCAATTTCACGCATCCTAACCCAGAGTGCATTCTAGCGGATGTAAATTAAGTTTGTACAAAGAACCCAACCATGAGAATGTCCACTAAACCAAAACAGGAATGATGACACAATACACAAATGTTATGACCTTAAGGCCTTGCAAAGTTTACTCAAATATTAATGTCTTACATACTTCAGCACGCGGGCCGATCACACATGAAATGATTAATAATGATGGGCAACTTCGCTTTTGCCTTCAAGGGCCGGCTTAGCAACTAAGGGCTCCAGCCCGCTATTTCCCGCTTAGATCGACTGTACCTATAGGAAACATTCCACCGCAATGGTGTAAAACATAGAAACGGTCAGAATTAGCTGACCAAATTATAACGACCCCACCCCTCACTCAGGGTGGCTCTCAGCTCAACACATTGGCCCCCAGGTCTTCAAGAGACATGCCTCACCAAATGGACCCCAGGTCTTTATGAGACATATTGCACAAAACATTAGCCACAAGATATCTACGAGACAGGCCTTACAAACAATGGCCCTCAGGTCTTCACGAGACAGGCCTCACAATCAATCAGAGCTCACTGGGAGTTACTGCCGGCTGTAACGCTACCGCTGCGTGGTAGGGGACAGACTATCGATTCTTCCCCTTAAACAAGTGTTTTCTTGGAGACCATTTCCAGTACTCTCACTATAGCCATCTGCACACCCCATGACTCCGAAATCTACGCAATTACCACGGAGTCTTCTCCGACATACATAAAAATATCACCAATCCAGACCAACTTGTCCGGATGGGCTTTACACAACATGCTTATTCCGTACTTCGATTCTGGATCTAAATACAACACTGACAGGGATACATAGATCTAACCATCGGGAGAACCACTTCTACGTGCTCGTGGAGCGTCTACCCTCACATGCCAAAACAAAGGACTTCACATGTCAAAGGAAGAGGATCGTTACCATAAAAGTTCGTTTCGGCACCATGGGAGAGATTCTAGCTAGATGGAAAGGACCGCTATGACTTTGCCTCCGTAGATCATAACTTGTCTCGCGAATCCGAGCTCCAAAAACCCAATGGCGGCGAGATCTCCTTCATCTTACTCTCCTCCTTCCTACTCCAGTCGCTTAGAATAAAGCCTCCAAAGAAATTAAGTGAAAACGCCACTTCCTAGGCTTTAAACGGAGCAACCGCCACGCGGTAACTAGCTACCACTGTGTGGTACCTCAATCTATGGCTCGATTCATGCGCCAACCGCCCGAGACATCCAATCACAGGCCGACACGTGGCCATACCGTTATAGCCCTGCTATCACCGCATTGTAACCCACTATCGCCATGTGATACCTACTGCGCTGGTTGCACAACTAGCCACTACCGCCACGCTATACCTACTATCACCACGCGATAACTTCCTGAGAGCTTTGCCAAATAAATTGGCCTTACTACCACCAGCGGTATTACTACCGCTGGGTGGTAGCTTCCCAAAAGCTCTTCCACCCAACACACAATGCTACCGCCGACGATAACCCTACCGCAGACCAGTATCTCATAGAAACTATTTTCTGCTTCAGGAAACTTGGAGAGTTACACAAAAACTCGCTCAGATCGTCTCCAACAGATATTATCCAAGAGATTATCAAGAAAATCTTCCTTCATCTTCAAGTTCTAAATCTTAGTTATCCACTATTTGAAGAAGGGAAAATTATGTCTCTATTGATCTACATCAACAACACATGCCCAAAGCCTTATTGAAGAATTATCTATTATCTATGTTGTTGCTGAGTTTCAGACACCTGAAGAAGACTCAAATTGTTTTATTTCTTGAGTCTATAAGTTATAATAGAAACCATACAACCATTTCTTATAGGATCTTTTTAGATTTGAGAGTAAGGCTGTTTTGGCCTGAGGTAGGATTTGTGTATATCTGAGTTTGTAAGCCTAAGTTATAAAAGCTAAGAGGTAGGGCTGGGTTATAGCCTGAGTTTAGGGTTCTTGTGTGAACCTAAGGTAAGAGATTTGTCCTTATCTTTGAGGTAGGACTGTGTTGTAGTCTTAGTGTAGGATCTAAGTGGGATCTGAGTTGTAAGATCAGTTTTGATCTTAATTTTTAGAGGAGGTAGTCAAAGCTAGTTCTCTGCTAGATAGGTAAAGGGAGAAAGTGGATGTACCCAAGATTGGGAAACTACTATAAAATTCTCGTATGTTATGCATGTGATCTTTACTAGTCTATAAATCTGTGCTAACATCAAGAAATCTGTTATAAACCTAAAAGAATTTAAAAAATACTATTCACCCCTGGGTGTTTCTACCCTATATTAGTCTTTCAAGTGGTATCAGAGGGGTATTTGTTCACAAGGACTTAACAGTCTGAACAACTCTACAAGAGGGTAGCTATTCTAAACACAATGTCTGTTGGAGATAAGCACAAAGAGCTTGGTTCCATGAAACTGCCCATTTACATTAAAGAAAATTTTGGTATATGGAAACAAAGGGTTAGGCTGTTCATGGAGGCCTCAAATCCTAGAATATATGTTATTATTGAACATGGTACATTTATCCCAATGAACATCTCTGCTATATATGTTAATGATCAATCTCCTAAGAAATATTCAGAGATGACCAATACAGAAATTACTTAGAATGCAATGGACAAGAGAGCACAAATAACATTGTTAGTGTTATAGAAGATTCTACCATTCAAAAGCTTGTCCACTACAAAACAACACAAGAAATGTGGAACTCCTTAATAGTATACATGGAAGGAACTGAGGAGGTTAGAGATGACAAAAAATCTATTCTCAATCAATATTATGAGGCCTTCAGGAAAGGGAAGAAAAATTCCATAGCTGACTACTATGAGAAATTCTTTAAAATTGTAAATAGTCTGAAAACCTATGGAAGATAGTTTACCAATTATGAACTGAATGATAAATTCCTTAGATCACTCAACAAGGAATGAGACATCAAAATATGTGTCATAAGAGAGACAAGGAACCTGGGTGACATTCTACCCCAAAACCTCTTTGGCAAACTGCTGTCTTATAAGCTTCAACTGAATACAAGAAAGTCTGAAGAAGAATCTGCCAAGACTCAATCAAGAGAAAAGTCCCTAGCTATAATGGAAGAATCTTCCAGGAAGATCAAAGAAAGATCTACTTCACCAACAATAAGAGAGACTGATTCTGACTACTTAGAGCCGAGCACATCTGAATGTGACTTGACTGATGGGGAACTATCACTGTTCTCTAAACAGTTCAAGAAAATGCTATACAAAAGGAGATAGTGGAAGATCAAGAACTCCACTAGTTCAAGTTTAAAGAGAAGCCACAACCATTTTGACAAATCCAGAAAGGAAAACTCTGGAGACAGTTATGCCTCTAAGCACAACAAACATATTAAAACAGATATTGTTTGCTATTGTTGCAACAGGTCAGGACATGTCATTGCTGATTGTCCTGTAAAAAGAAAGGAAAATAAGAAATCTAGAGAGAAGAAGCACTATAAGGATAAGTAGGCTGAAAGAAGCTTTGTTGCTAAGAAACATACCACACTATCTGATAGTGACAATGATTCTTACACCTTAGAATCAGAGGAGGAAAAAGCCTTTTAGGGATATTCTCCAGGGAAGAGAATGTGAACCTTCCTACTGCAACATTGGGCATCAGAGCTCTACTATCATCCACAGATAATGACTCTGAAGAAGAGGAAGCCTATAGTTTGATGGCTATTAATGATGGTAGTGATGAAGAAGATTCTCATCAGGTTAAGGTACACCCTATTACTCAAATGACTCTTCCAGATTCAGAGGAAGACTCAAAAGAGGACTTTGAGTCAAGCTCATCTGATTTTGATGAGTGTGAACCTGAAAATGAAATAAATAACTTAATTGAAAAATATGGGATGCTGCTCAAAGATCTAAAAAGCAGTAAACAGCTTGTAAAAGATCAAGTTGAAGAAATTAAAAAATTAAAGCTTCAGCCTGAAATATCTACCAAGATTTAGATCTTCAAAAACTGAAACTTATTAAGCTGAATGGAAAGATAGATGGTCAAGCTGATTTGCTGGAGCAAAATCATAATACCATCAAGGAGTTGAGGGCACAGCTCTCAAATGAGAAGATGAGGATGGAGAAGTTATCCAGGCCTAAGACTGTGCTGTCAATCATTGACAGCTTTTATGCACCATTTAGAGGTGGTGTGGGCTTTAAGAAGGAAGTTGGTTCCAATAAGAATGATCTTATTACACAGAAGGATCCTAAGGGATAAGCACCAATGATCTCTGTTCAATCTAAGAAAAATCATATTGTCCTCTAACAGCTATGATCAAGGCAATGTCTATGGACATAGGGTGCCAAGGGGCTCTACCAGTGTGGGAAAAAATGCCCCTCATTGGAAAGGAAGAGAAATCAACAACATAAGCACCTTAAAAGTACCATAAGCACAGAACCATACTTATATTAAGGATGGATCTGGTGCACCAACAACCAAACTGAAGGGAAAGGGTCATCTCACAGGACTTGCCCCTAAGAGAAACCTTATGGCTAAGCAATTCAATGCACTTCATACTCATAACCATAGGCAAGCTCCAAGGCTTATAAATGCCTATCTATTGGAACACAAGCATCCTTTGACAGCTGTGTCACCAAAAAAAAGGTACAACATGTTTAACTGTTGGTGTTGTGGAAAAATAGGGCACTTTGCTATTGACAGTTGGTATAACTCTACATCACTTCCTGCCAAGAAGTTTATCCCAATCAAGTTTGTTCCTATTGTAGGAAAAACTACAATTGCTAACAGGAACCAAGGACCAAAAATAGTTTAGGTTCCTAAGGTAAAATGATTTTAGATTGAGGGTATGTCCAAGGAACAATCAGATGCCAATCTGGTACTTGGACAGTGGGTGTTCCAGACATATGACTGGAATAAGAAGCCTTTTGAAAGATTTTACTCCAGTAAAAGATGGATCCAAAGTTATTTTTGGTAGTTCTGATAGAGGAGTAACCAAAGGTTATGGTAAGATTTCCAATGACATAGTCACAATCTCAAAAGTCGCCTATGTGTTAGGATTGCAACACAATCTGATCAACATAAGCCAACTTTGTGATCTAGGCTATATCATTGATTTCCATAAGGACAAGTGCAAAATCAAAAGGTCAAGTGACCAAGTGGTCATCTTGATAGGCAGCAGGAGTGGAAACATTTATTGTTTAAATTTTATCTATTTAAGTAATGTTTCTTTAGTCTGTCTGGTAACAAATATGAAGGATTCCCTCTATATGCAATGACACAAGAGGCTTGCTCATATAAACTATAAGACTATCAACAAGATATTCTTAGAAGATTTGGTCAGGAATGGTCCCAAGTTTAAATGCACCAAAGTAGGTGTTTGTTCTGCCTACCAGAAGGGTAAGCAAACAAAGGCCTCCTTTAAAAGCATTACATCCAAAGACTCGAAAAGGTGTCTCTACCTATTGCACATGGACTTGTTTGATCATATGCTACTTCACAGTCTAGGTAGGAAAGCCTACACTTTTGTGATAGTTGATGACTACTCCAGGTTTGCCTGAGTATTCTTTCTGAAGAAAAAGTCTGAGACCTTTGACAACTTTGTGTCATTTGTTAAGCAAAATCAGAATGAAAAAGGATGCACTATGGTCAAAATCAGAAGTGACCATGGTACATAATTTCAGTCTGAAGGAAAGATATATTTCTGCAAAGAACAAGGGATTTTTCAGGAATACTCTTTACCTAGAACATCTCAGCAAAATGGAATAGCTTAGAGGAAGAATAAAACTCTAATAGAGGCTGGAAGGACTATGTTGAGTGACACTTCACTCCCAGAATACTTTTGGGCTGAAGTTGTCAACACAACATGTCATGTCCAGAACAGGGCTTCCATCAACAAATATCACGACAAAGACTCCCTATGAAATCATAAAAGGTAGAAAATCAAACCTAGCCACTTTAGGATCTTTGGAAGCAAATGCTATGTGCTTAATAATGTCAAATCACACTTGACTAAATTTGCTAAGAAATCCTATGAGGGGATTCTTGTTGGTTATAGTAACCATAGCAAGGCCTATAGGATTTACAACTTGAAAAGTCAAGTTGTTGAGGAAACTATTAATGTTGTATTTGATGAAACAACCATGATTTATAATTGGTTGCAAGGCTTTTCTAGTTCAGCAGGCATAAAAACTAAGCTTAAGGAGCTGACTCTTGAAGACTCCACTCCTCTAGAGGTAGATCAAGAAGGTGATATGTCAACTCAAGAAGAAGATCATGATAAAGGGTTTGAAGAAGAGTTTCCTCAGCCTAATTTGGCTCAACCTCAAGAAGCTGATCATGTACTCCCAGTTACAATTAGACACCTAAGAGATCATCCCAATGAATTGATAATTGGGGATGCAAGTCAAGGTGTGACCACAAGAAGCAAGCTTCAGAATGTGGCCATGTACTCCAACTTCATTTCACTAGTAGAACCCAAGAACTTTGAAGATGCCATTATAGATCCATTTTAGATAGTGGCTATGCAAGAGGAACTTAACCAATTCAAAAGATGCAATGTCTGGAATTTGGTTCACAGAACAAAAAGACATAACATCATTGGAAAAAATTGATTTTCAGAAACAAATTAAATTAAAATGGTGTTATAATCAAGAACAAAGCTAGATTGGTTGCTAAAGGATACAAGCAAAAAGAAGGTATTGATTTTGATCAAACCTTTGCACTAGTAACTAGGCTAGAAGCCATAAGGTTATTCCTTGCATATGCTACACACAAAGGATTCAAGGTCTACCAAATAGATGTGAAGTCAACCTTCCTAAATGGTGATCTTAAAGAAGAGGTCTATGTTGAGCAACCCTCGAGTTTTATCAATCTAACTTTTCCTGATTATGTTTATTCTTTAAGAAAAGCTTTGTATGGGTAAAAATAGGCTCCTAGAGCTTGGTATGAAATCCTGTCAAGCTTTCTCATTGAAAACAAGTTCTCAAGGGGAAAGATAGATAAGACATTATATTGGGTCCATTGCCCACAATGTCCTATATTTAAAGAAGTCAATCATGTCAATGATATACATAAAGTTGTATTTGATGTGTACCTAAGTTCATGCATGCATGTTAGTCCTTGCAACATTGATAGGATAAGTTTTCCAAGTATTGTGACAGGTGATCAAAAAGTGAAGATGATGGATAGGCTGAAAATCACCTAAGTCCACAGGCGTTGAGTGTAGTCTACTCACTCAATGCCAGGTGAGTAAAATCATTGAGTATAGCTTGGACAGTCAAAGCCAAACAATTTGCAGGCTAAAAATGTGGTTAAGTCCACAAGCATTGAGTGAAGTCTACTCACTCAATGCCATACAACAAAACGTTGTGAGATAGGCTAAGACAGTCTAAGCCTAACTATTGGCTAGACAGAAATGTGGCTAAGTCCACAAGCATTAAGTGAAGTCAACTCACTTAACGCCATACAACAAAAAGCTGTAAGACTGGCTCAACCTGTCAAAGTCTGAGAAGGAACAGGCAGAAATGTGGCTAAGTACACAGCCATTGAATGAATTCCATTCAATCAACTCCATAGCCTCATAATCGTTGAGAATTGCTCAGTTAGTCAAATCCACAAAAAATTTGTGTAATTATTTGACTAAGTCCACATGCATTGAGTGAAGCTTACTCACTCAACGCCATGTGATAAAAACATTGACCGAACCTTTGTCAGTTAGAGATTGTGATTTCATAGAAATTTGGCTAAGTCCAAATGCGTTGAGTGTAGCTTACTCACTCAATGCCAGATAATAGAAGAATATCTGTTAAGTAGTTTGGCGTTGAGTGAAGCTTACTCACTCAACGCCAAGTGACAAATTCTATCCAAGTATTATGGCATTGAGTGATGGAGGCTCATTCAATGCCTAGTAATAGAAAGTTTGGCTAATACAAAAAGCGTTGAGTGATGAAGACACACTCAATGCTCTCAATGCTAGAGAAGCAGGAATATTTCCTAAGGTAAAAATCATTGGGTGGACTCAATGCTCTCAACGCCTAGAGACAAAAAGATTTTCTAAGTGTTTTAGCGTTGAGTGTTGCATACTCACTCAACGCATAATGGTAGAAAAATATTTCTAAGTGTTTTGACGTTGAGTAAAGGTTACTCACTCAACGCCTAGTGACAGAATGATTGGCTAAGGCCAAAAGCGTTGAGTGAAGCTTGCTCACTCAACGCTTGTGATAAACATAAATCTGTCTAAGTGTTTTGGCGTTGAGTGATGCATACTCACTCAATGCCTATACTACTAATGTTTGATTTTTGCTAAGTCCATAGATGCTGACATCAACAAAAGTCAACAAAGTCAACATGATTCAAATTACTCGCAGGAAAGCTATAGAAAGCTATTGAATACGATAACTAGCGCCGGAGAGCTATTGTACATCTTCTTCCGTTAAAACAAGATGCAGAAGTCAACTTCAGGTTGTCCCCACTGCTTCTTGAATCCATTGATCAGCGAAAGATAAAAGGGACAGCTTGAGAAGGATGAACTTTAACTTTAGGTTTTTATCTAACACAAAAAGAAAAGCGGTTGGAATTCATCTCCCTCTCCATTGTTGCTGAGAAAAAGCTTGAAGCCTTCTAGCAGAACAAAAAGTACAGTTAGCTATAACATTCTTATTCTGCTACATCAAGATTAGAAAGACTCCTGAGAAAGAAAGAAAGGAGAGCCTCCAGTCTTCTGCTGGTTCAGTTAGCTGATTGAAGAACTCAAGACCTAACTATTCTTCCGTCTTCTTCAGCAAGTTTAGAATCTACATTCTGAGATTCTTCTAGCAGAGGCAGAAATTTCTTCCTACTGTTGTGAAGAAAGATAGAGTTGAGATAACCCAGCTCTAGGTGTTGATATACAGAAATTTCTCTTTGTCAAATTAATTAAAACACGATTTTCCTATAGGATCCTTTTGGATCTGAGCTGTAGGGTCTTTGGCCTGAGGTAGGGCAAATTTTCCTGAGTTGTAGGAGAGTGTTACTCTCTGAGTGTAGGATCCAGCTTAGATTTGAGGTAGGTGATATTTTGATCACTGAGTTATAGGCCTTTGGCCTGAGGTAGGGCTTGACAGCCTGAGGTAGGTGAATCATTCTCACTGAGTTGCAGGGCACTTGTGCCTGAGCTGTAGGATCCTTTGGATCTGAGGTAGGGCTTAACAGCCTGAGGTAGGAGAGTCATTCTCTCTGAGGTAGGATCCTTTGTGGATCTGAGATAGGGTTGTCCTCCCAACCTGAGTTGTGGGGCTTAACATCCTAAGGTAGGTGATCTGCTGATCACTGAGTTATATGGCACTTGTGTCTGAGCTGTAGGTCTTGGAGGAGGCCGAGTGGTCCTGCGGGATCGTGGTGTAAGCTCTTTGAGCTGAGTTTTGGAGAAGTGTTTTGTCTAACTGAAAATTAGAATGGTGGGAGGAGAGTGGATGTGCCCATAATCTGGGGAACCACTATAATATCTATGTGTATTTTATGTGTTGTTTCCTTTATACAAGTTCTTGAAAGCTAATAACTTCCAAAACACAAAGTAACTAAAGAAGAAACTAAAGGAAGTCACAAGACATCAATAAACCTATTCACCCCCCTCTAGGTTGCAAGCTACCTTGAAAACAAAGACTGTCAAAAGGTATCCGAGGGAGGTTGCTCAAAAAGGATTTAACAATCTGAGTGATATCCAAAGGTAGCTACAGATCCGAACTTATGGGTTCTGGAGAGAACCATAAGGATCTAGGTTCCATGAAACTCCCCTTCTATAGCAAGGAGTATTTTGGAATCTGGAAAGAGAGGGTTAGGCTATTTATAGAAGCCTCTGACCCTAGAATCTTTATGACTGTCAAAGAGGGATCCTTCATCCCCATGAAGGTCTCAGTTCTGGATGCCAATGTCCAGACCCCCAAGACTTATTCAGAAATGACCAAGGATGAGGTCATATTGGCTGCATTGGACAAGAGAGCCCGGAACATCATAGTCAATGTTATTGATGATTTTACCTTTTAGAACTTGGTCCACTGGCAAACCTCTAAAGAGATGTGGGACACCCTAGTAATCTACATGGAGGGTACTGAAGAGGTAAGAAATGATAGAAAGTCCATGCTCAACCAAGAGTATGAGGCTTTCAGGCAAAACCTGAAGGAGAACATAGCTACCTGCTATGAAAGATTCTTCAAGATCATAAATGAACTGGGGACCTATGGGAGGGTCTTTAGTCATTATGAAATAAATGACAAGTTCCTCAGATCTCTCACTAGAGACTGGGATACTAAGATTTGTATCATAAGATAAGTGGCCAAGTTTGCTGAGACTCCTCCCCAAACCTTGTTTAGCTGCTCTCCTATGAGATGTATCTAGCTTCCAGGAAAGAAGAGAAGACCACCAACAGATCCCTAGCCAAGGAGAAGTCCTTGGCATTCAAGGTAGATAGCATCAGAAAGAGCAAGGAGAGGATTCCCTCTCCTCCAAGAAGATCAGCTGATATAGATAGCTCAGATTCAAATGCATCAGAAAGAAGCATGTTAGATGAGGTATTTGTTGCCTTCTCTAGGAACCTTCAAAAGTTGATACAGAAGAAACATTGGAAGAGAAGACCTTCCACCTCTTCTCATCACAGGAGGAATCATTCCAAGGCTGACAAGTATGATTCTAAATCTAGTAAATATAATTCTTCTAAAGTTGTCTGCTACTACTGCAGCAAACCAGGGCATGCAATAGTTGACTGCCCAGTAAAGAGGAAGGAAGCTGCTGAGAATAAATTGCGTCAGAATAAGGGGAAGAAGGATAAGTCCTTTATGGCCAAGAAGGAGAAGATCAAGACAGACTCATCTTCATCAGAGTCTGAAGAGGAAGAAACCTATATGGGCTAGTTGCTGCTACTGCTGAACAGATTGTTGTAGAAGCAGATGAAGACTATCCTGCTGCTTGGATAGGTATTAGTGCCCCTCTATCACATTCAGACAATGATTTAGAGGTGGATGAGGAAGATGAGGAAGATGCCTATAGCTGCTGTGGGCTGATGACAGTGACTGATGAGGAAACCAGCCAGGATCAGCCTGGTTAAAGCAAGGTAAAATCTCTATCATGCTCTTATTCTGAGTCTTGATATAAGACTTGTCCCTGTACAGAAGCTTCTTCATCCAGTGGTGAAGATGATTTTGAATTATAAGGTGATGTCAATCAATTGATTGACAGGTATGGAGAACTTTTGGATGTATTCAAGAAGTGCAAGAAGTTGACTAAGAAGCAAGCAGTGGAGATTGCCTTTCTATAGCTAGCTGTTTCCCAGCTGACTGAGACATCAACTTTGTTGGATTAGAAGGACAGGGAGCTTAGCTAACTTAAGGCCATGAATCTCATCCAGATTGGCTCCATCAAGTACAAGAATAATCTCATCAGGGACCTTGAGGAGAGGCTAGAGAGGGAGAAATGAATAATGGCTAGCTATTTTAAGCCCAGTATAGTGCTTCCCTTGATTGACTCCTTCTCCTCTCAGAAGGGTAAGAAGGGGTTGGGATGCAAGGGAAGCACAAGAGTTGCTTCTTCCAAAGGGAAGGACAAAGCTCCAGCTCCAGCTTAACCTCTTGCTTCCAAGACTCCCATTCCTTTTAGGAGTGTTTTGTTACCTTCTAACAGGTATGACCAAGATAGCATCTATGGTCATTGGAAGAATGGTTATTCCATAGGTGTGAACAAATTTGTTCACAACCATGGCAGAAGATATAACAGGGTGAGTGCCATTAAGGCTTCCCATGAAGAAATTCAAATGGCCCATCTTGGACCATTTATCAGGAGCATGCTTTTTGAAAAGAAACTTGCTGCTATTGGCACTCAGAGTAGGCCAAAACAACCAGCTAGAAGACTTACCTTCAGTCAGATCATTGTTGAAAGGAATCTGAAGAAGGGTGTTGTTCCTCTTCCTACTATTAAGTCAGCAGCTAACCTAACTACAAGGACTACATAGAAAAGAAGATACAATATTCATGAATGTTAGTGCTGTGGCAAAGCAGGCCACTTTGCTATAGACTATTGGCATAATCCAAGTGTGCCAAGAGCAGCTGTTAGTCCATAAGTCAGAAATACTACAAGTAGAAAAGTTGAGTTTCAGACAAACATGCACCTAGGACCCAATAAAAATTGGGGTCCTAAGGTAAAGTAAATTGTATAATGTAGGTTAGTTCAAGTGGCCATACCCCTATATGGTACTTGGATAGTAGTTGTTCCAAGCACATGGCTCGGACAAGGAGAAACTTAAAGGAGTATACTCTATTGAAAGATGGACCCAAGGTTATCTTTGGTGTTTCAGATTGAGGGGTAACTAGAGGCTATGATAAGATTACCAATGGCATAGTAACCATCACAAAAGTGGCTTATGTTGAAGGGTTGTAACACAACCACATAAGCATAAGCCAACTCTCTGATCTTAGCTCTGTTATTTGAAAGGAGGGTGTTAGGTCAGATTACTCTAGAGGGGGGGGGGGGGTGAATAGAGTATTGAAACTTTTGGCTCTTTTTAGATTATATCAGAGTAAATATAGTGATACCATATATTAGTTAAGGAATAAGAAAAACTAAGCTAAACAATTCAGCAATCCCAAGCACAGCAAAAACAAATGAAAAGGAGCAACTAGACGACACAAGAAGTTTATAGTGGTTCCCCTAAACCTGGGTACATCCACTCTTATACCACCCTTGGTAGGAATCCACTAGCAGGTTTTGATCAGGTGACTGCCACCATAAGATCTGATTCAGGTAGATCAGGAAACTCTTCAGGCTTTTGATCAGGTGCCTAAAAACCAACTTCAAGTCTTTTGGAGGGAGACTTGTCAACCAAACTAACTTTTGAAGAGAGCTATAATCCTGTACAATGGGATGGAAAATGTTGATTGAAGTCTTCTCTTTTCTCAAGTACAACTGAGAAGACTGTGTTGATTCTTGTGATGTCAAAGCTCCTTTTGAGAGGTAGACTGTTTCTAAAAGAAGAGAGCTTTGCTAAAGGGTGAGTAGGTCTTCAGCTTGATCTGCCAAGATCCAGGAAATCCAGTAAGAGATGGTGATTAGAGTGTCTCTGAGGATTTTTGGAACAGAGGTTGAAGAAGACTCTTGATCTTGATGTTGTGTTCTTCTTCAATCTACAGTGATGGCAGAGAATGAGAAAGCGTTGAGAGCCTCGAGTTCTTGTTCAGAATTTCCTGTTCAGTGCTTCTCAATTTCTCTTCCTGTTTCTGTAACTGTCTTTCTTGTCTGTTTTTCTCGAAGAAGAAGAGAATTGCTTTTATTCCACTGCTGAAAAATTCTCTTTGAATTTTTGAAATCTTCCCATAAATGCTGGCTGCTAGAGGGAATAGAAAAGGGCTGGAATAATAGCATTGATGAGTTTCCCCAACTGTTCTAGATAGAATAAGAAATTATTTATTCTGAAGAATACCACATTTAATGCAACCAAATAACGACTATATTCAGAAGAATATTTGCATCAAATGCTCAGATAATGTTTCCAATAAGGAACAGAAGAGGGAAGTACTCATTCTGAAATAATACGGAAAACTCCGAACGCAAAACAGAATTCGTCGACTTGAGATCAAAGATCGTCGATCAGGGAATTCAAGTTCGTTGACCTGTGCTCTGCGATCTGTTAACTGGGAATAACTTACCAAATCCGCACTCTGAGTTCGTCGAGCTGAGAAACTGACAGAAGAAAACTAAGCATCGACCTGAGCTCTGAGAACGTCGAGCTCAGCTCAGAGAATTAACTCTGAGTTTGTCGATCTGATATCGACGATCGTCGAGTTTAGTTCGAAGAATTTCGAACTGATTACTGTCTTCTGAAAACTGCTAAAACTGGAGTCCACTTCTGGCTTGTCCAAGGAGGTAGCACTAATCAAGACTTTGCCTAAACTCTAGGACTACTACTCATGACCCTAGCTATACAATGTTGGGTCACACTCAGCCTAAGTTAGTGAACCTACCCCAAATCCAACTAGGGATCCAACAATCTCCCCCTATTTGGGTGAGGTCACTAACACAGAAACAAAATAATCATAAAGCAGAAGAAAATATATCTGACAGAAAGAAAATATTCAGCAGATATTTACAGAATTGTGCTTCATGATAAACTAAGAGAATAGAGTTCAAAAGACAACTAGAAAAAAAAGGAAACTCATTTCTTCTTCTGGGTTTTGTCTTTGTCTGAATCTTCAGAAGGTTTTCTGAATTTGATTTGTTAGGGTTGGCAGCTTCTTTCTTTGACATATACATGTCATATGCTCCAATTATAGTTTGAGAAGAGGTTCTGGGAACAACAACTTCTGGGTGCAGCTTCATATAATTATCAACATTGAAAAATTTATTAGCTCTAGCATACCTGAGCAATTCTTCTTTTCTGTAGGAAAACATAGTTGAGAATTGAGAGATATCTTTGCCTTCAGCTTTTGCTTTGTTAATCTGAGAAAGTCCTATAAGCTCATGGAATCTGGCCATCCTGGCAGAAGTCTCCTGTTTTGGATCAATAAAAGGAATTGGAGGAGATTCTGGCCTTTTTGGACTAGAATCCTGCATTGGTTCTGCAGTAGGAACTTTCTTGGAAGAATATGAAGGTCTATTTCTTGAAGAGGACTGTTGAAAGTTTTGTCTGGGTTGTCTCTAGTAAGTCTTAGTCATGGAAGCAGACTTCTGAGATGAATTTCCTGAGGAACCTGAAGAGGGAGGAGGAGGAGGACCTCTCCTGAACTTTTGAGGAGGAGGAGGAGAGTACCTTCTTCTCTTCTTTCTAGCCTTTTGCTCATTCTTAGACAACCACATCCACTAGGGCATACCAGGGTAGGGGTAATCTTTTGCAAAATATAGTAAGGAGTATCATTACTTGGATTTGGTTTTGGAATAGCCTTGGAAGGGCTTTCCTTTTCTTAGACATTTTCTTTCTACTATCATCAGAATCTGAGTCATCAGATTGATCATCATCAAAAGATCCTTGAGGATTGTCATATAAAGCATCAATCTCAATAATGACTTGATTTGGAACTAGCTTTCCAGCTGAAGGAGGGACAACTGGAGGAGGAACTGCTGGAGGTGGAATGATTTCAGCAGGGTCTTCTACATTTTCCAGATCCATGTCCATAGCAAAAATCTCATCCATGTCAGGCAATGGAGAGGTAGAGAAGACAAAGGTGGGAGGAGAAAAGGCCTTGGGCATAGAAGATTCATCCTCAGCCACCTGAAAAAGCTCAGCCTCTAGAACTAAGAAGAGTTCAGGCTCAGGAGCTTCAAAACTTTTCTGTATCTGCTGCAAATTTTCTGAACTGATGGAAGCTGGGTAGCAAACAATATCTGTACATCCATGAAGGGATACAAAAGGAAGACAATTGTTGTATAAAAGATCAAAGGATTTTAGAACAGAATCTAGGTCAAAATCTGGAGCAATGAGACAATCTCCATAAAGAATTTCCAAAGAATTGCTCTCTAATTCAGTATCTAAAAACTTAATAAGATCTGTATCAGTAAATTCAATATCAATAAGGTCAGCTTCTGCTACAAATTCTGTAATTGCTTCTGCTACTGCTACTGCTGCTGTATCTGCTACTTCTGTTGTTGCTGTAGCTACTACTGCTGCTGGAGCAACCTCTTCACTGAGTATCTCCCCCTGCCTGGTTTCAATCGCTACTGGAGCCAGGCTCCTGACAGAAGAGGATGTGACAGAGAAGGTAGAAAGCTGAGCAGTAAGGGTAGAGATAGACATAGCAAGAGGTGAAATAGCCTCTGCTATCAGCTATTTGAGAAGGGGTATGAGGGATACTAAGATGAGAGAGATGGAGAGAGAAGATGAATCTGAGAATTCTGGAGGGGTTTGAGTAGAGATAGATGGATTGATGATGGAAGATGATGAGGGATGACAATCTAATATTGGTTCATCTGAGGAATTGCTTGGAGATGAAAGAAGGTTAAAAGAGGGTAGAGAAGTGAGATTTTGAAGATGAGATGGAAGGGGGGATAGAGGTGGAGTTATAGAATTTGGATATTGAGATTGATCTAGAAGTTGTTGTTGTTGATGCACTGAGGATGAAATGATTGGGGACTGAGGAGGTGTAGGTTAATGAATTGGAGAAGTAGGGTGAGTGGGTGGAAACAGGAGGTATAGGTAGAGATGCTGAAACTGAGGAAGTTTGTTAGAGGGATGATGAAAGGGTTTGGTCATGAGGGGGAATGGAACTTTCTTCTGCAGGGTGGGGAGTGGCTGGTACTACCCTAGTACTCTCAGAGGTTTTAGAGAAGGAAGCCCTGAACGGCTTTGAGAAAGACCTCTACCACCTGCTAAACAAGGCGCAGGTCAGCCTCTTGGAGGCGTTGATGAATATGTCGGGGTGATCGGGATTCAGCGGCCTTGGCATTAAGAAAGATTACAAGAATCCTTCCAAAGCAAACTTCTTTCTTATTGTTCTTCTTTTTAACCAGATTGAACAAAATTTTGGCCCAATTAGCAGCCTTCTTATTCACCACATCACTCATCACTAAGAACTGCTTCCTGGTAATGTGATCATGGGCTGTATGCTTGCCCAGCAACACCTTACCGACTACATCTGCAAGGAATTTATATTCAGCAGATAGATGCTTCTTCAGTAATTTATTTGGAGTGTCTCCACAGTAACCCATCAAAGTCAACATTTCCTCATATTCAGAAGATTCAAGTTCAATATCTTCTTCACCGTTAACTAGTCCAAATATTTCAAAAAGGGTATCTGGTGTTAAGAAAACAACGTTACCCGATATAGATCCAACCATCGTGTCAATATCTGGGGTAGATGAAGTATAAACCCACTCTCTTATTTCAGAACCAGCAATCTTCATTCTGGTAGACATTAGGGTCTTCAAACTGAGTTCCTCGAATAACTGCAGAATATCTTTGAAGATCTGGTCTGAATGCTAAAAAGAATCAAAATCGATGTCGAAACCCATATCGAACTTCATGCCGGAAAGAGCTCCTGCTGGAATTGACATTAGTGCCCTGCAGCACGAAAGCAAATAGATCAAGTGCCAGGGAATAGAAAGCGCGGGATGGAGGTCGAAGAAAACCTAGTTATAAGGTTTTTCAGAATATGAACTGACAAACTCCGTCCTGCGAAATAAGAGAAATCTTCGATCTGAGGTCGACGAAATGTTTTGTAGTCAAAAGAGTTCGTCGATCTCAGTCAGAAGAGGGGAAAACTTTTCATCAAACTCAGGTCAATGAAAACTTTTCTGAAGCCAGATCGTTGATCTCAGGTCGACGACAAATAACTTCCACAGAGAGTTCGTCGATCTCAGGTCGACGAAAAATCTCAAGAGCTTCCCTTAGTTCGTCTATCTCAGGTCGACGAATTTTGGCAAGCTCTTCGACCACAGACACAGAATTAAATTAAGGTATCACCATTCATCATGCCTAGCTGATTCATAAAGGATAGATGTTTTTTCTCATCCAAGGATTTGGTGAAGATGTCTGCCCTTTGCAAATCAGTGGGAAATGAAAGTAATATTAATTTTCTTCTTGTCCACACATTCTCTAATGAAATTATGTCTAACATCTATATGCTTAGTCCTAGAATGATGCACTGGATTCTATGCTATAGATATAGCACTGGTACTGTCACAAAATAGGGTTGAATTATTTAAGTTGTAACCATAATCCAGGAGTTGATTTTATATCCATAGCATCTGTGAGCAGCAAATGCCAGCTGCTATATATTTAGCTTCTGCAGTTCATATAGACACTGATGTCTGCTTTTTACAAAACCAGGAGACAAGTCTAGCACTAAGAAACTGGCATGCGCCTGAAGTGCTTTTCCTATCCACTCTACATCCAGCAAAGTCAGCATCTGAGTATCCAGTTAACTAAAATTCTGATTCAGTTGGATACCAGAGTCCTAGATCTGGGCAACTCTTTATATATCTTAAAATCCTTTTTAATAAAATTAGGTGAGATTCTTTAGGGTTCACCTGGAACCTAGCACAAAGACATATAACAAACATTATATCAGGTCTACTTGCTGTGAGATATAGAAAGGACCCAACAATGACCCTATACAATTTTTGATCAACAGATTTCCCTTGTTCATCAGAATCAACCACAACATTTGTAGCCATAGGTGTTTTCTTAGCTGAGGCATCAGCCATCCCAAACCTTTTAATCAACTCTTTAGTATATTTGGATTGAGATAATAAAATGCCATCAGGAGTCTGCTTCACTTGGAGGCCAAGGAAGTAGGAGAGCTCACCCATGCTACTCATCTCAAACTTGGAATGCATAAGGTTAGAAAACCTTGTACATAGTTTGAGATCTGTAGAGCCAAATATTATATCATCCACATATATTTGTACCAAAAGTATTTTATCATTATGATGCTTGAAAAACAAAGTCCTATCTACCATGCCTCTAGAAAACTTATGCTCTAAAAGAAAGCTAGCTAAGGTTTCATACCAAGCTCTTGGAGCTTGCTTTAGACAATAGAGAGCTTTATGCAATCTAAAAACATAAGAGAGATGAGATGAAGAGATAAAACTTGGAGGTTGTTCAACATAAACCTCTTCTTTTAATTCTCCATTCAGAAATGCACTTTTTACATCCATCTGGTAGAATTTGAATTTCTTGAATGCAGCATAAGCAATGAAAATCCTTATTGCCTCTAGCCTGGCAAAAGGTGCAAAAGTTTGATCATAATCAATCCCTTCCTCTTGCCTATAACCTTGAGCATAAAGCCTAGCCTTGTTCCTTACAATCACACCTTGTGCATCAAGCTTATTCCTGAAAATCCACTTGGTCCCAATTACCTGATAGCCTTTAGGCCTTGGAACCAAGTCCCAAACTCTACATCTCTCAAACTGATTGAGCTCCTCTTGTATTGCAATAATCCAGTGGAGATCTTGCTCTGCATCAGTTATGGATTGAGGCTCAACTTGAGAGAGAAAACAGGCATGCATCACATCATGGTTTAGTTGATGCATTGTTTGTACACCTACTGACATGTCTCCAATCACTTGAGATCTAGGGTGATCCCTTAGTGTGACAAGATCAGATGGTGGAGTTGGTTCAGCAACAACATTTGGAATGAATTCCTCTTATGGAATTACACTTGCTGTTGGAAGAAGTTCAACTGCTTCCACAATTTCTTCTTCACTTTCTTCATCACATTGTAGAGGAGGATGTGATATAACCTTTGGTGTAAGGTTTAGTTCATCCATTTTCTCACACAAGTGTGGTACTTGTAATAACTCATTGGTAGAAATTGCTTTCTCCTTGCAATACATATTAGTTTCATCAAAAGTTACATGCACAGATTCCTCAATTTTTAAAAATGATTTATTGAACACCCTATAAGCTTTGCTGACTTGGGAATATCCTAAGAAAATTCCCATTGCAGCCTTTGCTTCAAATTTTCTAATATATTTCTTGTCATTATTGTGAATATAGCATATACAACCCAAATACTTTAAAATAGGTGACTTTAGATTTCTTCCCTTTCAGTAACTCATAAGGAGTCTTATTCTTAAGTTTGTGTATAAGACTTCTATTCAACACATAATTTGTTGTGCTTACAGCCTCTGCCCAAAAGGATAGGGGCAAATAAGCATCTGCAAGTAATGTGCCTAAAAATTCAATTAGTGTTCTATTCTTCCTTTCAGCAATCCCATTTTGTTGAGGTGTTCTAGGAGCTGAGAAGCAATGTCTGATACCTTCTTTCCTACAGAACTCTTGCATAATAAGAGACTCAAACTCAGTACCATGATCACTTCTGATCAATACAACTGGAGTAGAGTACTCAATCTGTATGCTCTTGAGAAAATCTGTAAGAACCTTGAAAATATCTGACTTAGATCTCAGAAAGAATACCCAAGTGAATCTAGAAAAGTCATCTACAATCACTAAAGTATAGGATTTCTCTCCCAGGCTTTGTACAACTATAGGGACAAAAAGGTCCATATGTAGTAAGTACAATATCCTAGGCGAGTCACTTTTGTTTAATGATTTAAAACTAGATTTAATTTGCTTTCCTAACTGACAAGCCTTGCAGAGACTTTCCTTCTTATAGGGGTAAGAAGAAAATCCTCTAATAAGGTTGTCATTAGAAAGACTAGCTATATTTCTCAAATTTACATGACCTAATCTTTTATGCCACAAATCATTTTGATTGCTAACAAGATTAAATAGACAGATTTCTGAACTAGTAGATTTAAAGTTTACTAAGTATATGTTACCTGTCTAATTTCAGTTAAAATAGTTTGATTTTTTGCAGAAATAATACATCGAGATTCAGAAAAGCAAACCTGATAACCTGAATCACATAACTGACTTATGGATATGAGGTTATGCTTGAGACCATTAACATATGCCACCCTTTTGAAAGTGACATCTCCACTTTTGAAGTCTCTATAGCCTTCAGTCTGTCCAAAACTTGAATCTCCAAAGATAACTCTTGGACTAAGTTTAGCCTTAAAGTTGAAGAGGCTGTCCTTGCATCCAATCATGTGCTTAGAGCACCCACTATCCAGATACCACTTATTTTGAATGATAAGATAGGTCTTTACATGCAATGAAACAAATTAAAAGTTCTTGACCCAGGTAATCTTGGGTCCTTGTTTCTTCTCAAATGAAAAACTGGAAATGAAAGAACATTCAGGTTGGTTCTTATAACCTAAGGGGTGAAATCTTCTAGGAGGAATTATCCATTGGGTGAATGGGTTGATATTCTCCCTATGTTGGTTAGATTTAATGTTACAGTTTCTGTTAAAATTTAAGTTCCTGTAATTATGATCTTGGATCGACGAATTTTGGTGAGTTCGTCGATCTGAGCTCGACGAATTGGAATAAGATCTACGATCTCTGCTCGAAGAAGGAAAGTATTCATTCTCAGGGCACCAATATCATCGATCTCTGGTCGACAAACCATACTGGTTTCGTCGATCGTAGATTGAAGAATTTTTATTATTATGGTTTGTGTTCAGAGTTCGTCGTTCTGAGGTCGACAAACTGTTCACGTTTCGTCGATCTGAGTTCGATGAAAACCGCTGAACATTGTTATATCTATTGTTTTTCTTGTTCTTGGATTTTTGTTTTAATTCCATTTGTTTTAGAACTTCATTAACCTTGTTAACCTGTTCAGTGTTCTTCTTGTCTTTATCAGAAATGAAATTTACAGGTTTTGATAGATTGTTCTTCTGAATTAGAGGTGGTTTACTAGATGAGGCACCTAGTCTTAATTTGTAGTTATTAGTCCTAGCATTTAAGGTATTGGTTATATCTAGTAATTTCATGCTTCTGCCATTAAGAGATTCCTCTAGTTTCTTGGCGTTACTTAGTTCAATTTTTAGAAAAACTATTTGTTCATTAGCTGAATCTAGTTCAAGTGATAATTTTGTATTTTCAGCAATATATTTATCTTGTTCAGTTAATTTCTCTATAAGAAGTTTGATTTCTTTCTCAGAGCTTATTAAGTCTAAGCAAAGATTTTTAAATTCAGATTTAAATTCTTCTGATTCAAAATCATAGGAAGCAATTACCTGATCTTCAACATACATTGATTCTTCATTATCTGAATCTTCAACATCTAATTTGCTGCTGCAGGCATCAATTTCCATTAGGAAGACTTCCTTTGCCTTTTACTCTTCTTCATCATCGCTGGAGCTGAAAGAAGATGACTCTTCTTCTGTATCACTCTAGGTCTCAGTAACAAAACCCTTTTCCTTCCTCTTGTGCTTGCTTGAGGAGGGTTTGCTATGATGAGTTCTTCTTGACTCTTTTTCTCTTCTCCTATCTTTCTTCTGAGCTTCTGGACACTCAGAGATGTAGTGTCCTGGCTTCCTGCAACCAAAACATACAACTTCTTTAGAAGGTATTTTGTCATACCTTGGTTTGTCATCTTGTCTAGATGACTTCCTTCTGAAGTCCTTCTTTGCCAATTTGAAAAATATTTTGGCAAATAGACTCATCAGTTCTTCATTGACTTGAGTTCCTTCAGAGTCCTCAGCAGCCTTGAAAGCAATGTTATGCTCCTTCCTGGTAGGTATAGAAGTCTTTATTTCAGCTGCTGCTTCTCTGGTCTTCATCGGTTGCTCATATGATTTGAGCTTTCCAAGGAGAGACTCGTTGATATCTTAGTCATGATTCTGGCTTCTTTGATAGGCCAGATCCTTGAATCCCATGTTGCTGGGGAAGCACATAAGGATCTTGTCATTCACTTCAGTCAGGGTAATTTCCATGTCTAAGGTCCTTTGAGCTTAGCCTATTATACATGTCACTGACTGACTCAACTTCTTCCTTCTTTAAGTTTTCATACTGGGAGATGAGATTGGATCTTCTGTCCTTTCTCTCATTAGCAGATCCAGCCACCATCTGGTTTAGGGAATCCCAGATGGCTTTGGCTGAAGTGCACTCAGCCACTTTCTGAAAAATGTCATCAGACATAGTCTGAGCTAAGATGTTCATGGCTCTTGCATCTGCAATCTTGGCTTTTTTTCTGGGCATCTGTCCACTCTGGTGGTGGAACAACATGAGTGCTTGGTCCTATCATGATAGAGTTAAATATATCCTTATCAATAGAATTCATGTACAACTTAATTCTTGCCTTCCAGATGACAAACTTATTCAGGTTGCATACTGGAGGTCTGGTGCTTGCATAATCCTTGGTTTGTGCCATTGTGATAGAGAATAGTTGGGAAGAGGAAAATCTGATCTAACTGGATCTTGGTTCAAGTGTTAACGTGTATAACCAAACAAACACACCCTCTGATACCAAATGAAAGGAGGGTGTTAGGTCAGATTACTCTAGGGGGTGAATAGAGTATTAAAACTTTTGGCTCTTTTTAGATTATATCAGAGTAAATATAGTGATACCATATATTAGTTAAGGAATAAGAAAAACTAAGCTATACAATTCAGCAATCACAAGCACAGCAAAAACAAATGAAAAGGAGCAACCGGGCAACACAAGAAGTTTATAGTGATTCCCCTAAACCTGGGTACATCCACTCTTCTACCACCCTTGGTAGGAATCCACTAGCAGGTTTTGATTAGGTGACTGCCACCACAAGATCTGGTTCAAGTAGATCAGGAAACCCTTCAGGATTTTGATCAGGTGCCTAAAAACCAACTTCAAGTCTTTTGGAGGGATACTTGTCAACCAAACTAACTTTTGAAGGGATCTATAACCCTGTACAATGAGATGGAAAATGTTGATGGAAGTCTTTTCTTTTCCCAAGTACAACTGAGAAGATTGTGTGGATTCTTGTGGATTCAAAGCTCCTTCTGAGAGGTAGACTATTTCTTAAAGAACAGAGCTTTGTTAAAGGGTGAGTAGGTCTTTAGATTGATCTGCCAAGATCCAGGAAATCCAGTAACAGATGGTGATTAGAGTGTCTCTGAGGATTTGTGGAACAGAGGTTGAAGAAGACTCTTGATCTTGATGTTGTGTTCTTCTTCAATCTACAGTGATGGCAGTGAATGAGAAAGCGTTGAGAGCGTCGAGTGCTTGTTCAGAATTTCCTGTTCAGTGCTTCTCGATTTCTCTTCCTGTTTCTGTAACTGTCTTTCTTGTCTATTTTTTTCAAAGAAGAAGAGAATTGCTTTTATTTCACTGCTAAAAAATTCTCTTTGAATTTTTGAAATCTTCCCATAAATGCTGGCTACTAGAGGGAATAGAAAAAGGCTGGAATAATAACATTGATGAGTTTCCCCAACTATTCTTGATAGAATAAGCAATTATTTATTCTGAAGAATACCACATTTAATACAGCCAAATAACGGCTATATTCAGAAGAATATTTGCATTAAATGCTCAGAATAATGTTGCCAATAAGGAACAGAAGAGGGAAGGACTCATTCTGAAATAACACAGAAAACTCCGAACACAAAATAGAATTCGTTGACCTGAGATCAAAGATCGTCGACAAGGGAATTCAAGTTTGTTGACCTGTTCTCTGCGATCTGTTAAGTGAGAATAACTTACCAAATCTGCACTCTGAGTTCGTCGAGCTAAGAAACTGACAGAAGAAAACTAAGCGTCGACCTGATCTCTGAGAACGTCCAGCTCAGCTCATAGAATTAACTCCGAGTTCGTCGATCTGAGATCGACGATCGTCGAGCTGAGTTCGAAGAATTTCAAACTGATTACTGTCTTCTAAAAACTGCTAAAACTGATTCTCTGAAGTTCACTTCTGGCTTGTCCAAGGAGGTAGCACTAATCAAGACTTAGCCTAAACTCTAGGACTACTAATCATGACCCTAGTTATACAATATTGGGTCACACTCAGCCTAAGTTAGTGAACCTATCTCAAATCCAACTAGGGATCCAACATTATTGTCTTCCACAAGGATGAGTGCCTGATTAAGAGGTCAAGTGACCAAGAGATCATCTTGACAAACACTAGGAGTGGAAATGTTTACTATTTAAACTTTGTCTAGATACAGACTCTCCTATTTGTCTAGTGGTAAATGAGAAAGTCTCATATTGTGTCCAATGACACAAGAGGCTAGCAAATTTGAATTTCAAGACTATTGGCAAGCTCTTTATTCAAGATCTAGTTAGGAATGATCCTAAAGTGAAGTGCACCAAGGAGGGCATTTGCTCTACATGCCAAAAGGGAAAGCAGACCAAAGCCTCCTTCAAGGGAATTGGGACAAAAGACTCTGTGAGGTGTTTATACCTCTTGCATATGGACTTGTTTGGTCCTATGCCAGTTCACAGTCTTGGTAGGAAAGTCTACACCCTTGTGGTGGTTGATGACTATTACAGGTTTTCTTGGGTGTTCTTTTTCAAGAAAAAGAATGAAACCCTTGATATTTTCATCAAGTTTATCAAGCAAATTCAGAATGAATTTAATAGTTCAGTAGTCAAAATCAGAAGTGACCATGAAACTAAATTCCAGCCTGAAAGCATGACAAAGTTTTGTGAAGAGCAAGAGATTCCTCAAGAATTCTCTTCTCCAAGAACTCCCCAGCAAACAGGTATTGTTGAGAGGAAAAATAGGACGCTCATAGAGGCTGGAAGAACATTTTTTAGTGATACATCTCTCCTAGAATATTTCTTGGCAGAGGTAGTAAATACTGCATGTCATGTCCTGAATATGGCCTCTATAACCAAGTGCCACAAGAAGACTCCCTATGAGATCTTGAAAGACAGAAAATCAAACCTGAGCTATCTGAGAATTTTTGGTAGTAAGTGTTATGTGCTTCACAATGGGAAATCCTATGTGACTAAGTTTGTTGCCAAGTCCTTTGATGAGATCTTTGTTGGGTACAACAATCATAGCAAGGCCTATAGGATCTACAACTTGAAAAGCTAAGTTATAGAAGAATCTATACATGTAATCTTTGATGAGTCTACTATGATTAACAGTGAGATGCTGAGCTCCTCTTCTAGTACTGTAGGTACAGAAGTGATGATGTATCAGCTGAACATCAAGGAAGCAGCTCCAGTTATCCAAGATAAAGTGGACATTCATGTAGATGGACTACAAGACACAAATGAGGTGGATGAAGATCAATAAGAAGGTGCCCCTAGAGCTGAAGCTAGATAGCCTCCAGTAATTAGGCATCTAAGGGATCATCCAAGACAACAGCTCATTGGTGATGCAAGCCAAGGAGTAGTGACCAGGAGTAGATGTATCAACACAACACTATAATCAATCTTCCTGTCACAGGTTGAGCCAAAGAAATTTGAAGAGGCCAACATAGATTAATTCTGGATTATTACTATTCAAGAGGAATTGAACCAGTTTAAGAGATGCAAGGTCTGGAAGCTGGTTCCCATACCACAAGGACATAATATCGTTGGAGTCAAGTTGATTTACAGGAATAAATTTGATGAAAATGGAATTATAATAAAGAATAAGGCAATGCTAGTAGCTAAGGGATACAGGCAAGAAGAAGGTATTGATTTTGATCAAACCTTTGCCCCTCTAGCAAGATTGGAGGCCATCAGACTATTCCTTACATATGCTATACGCAAGAGATTCAAGGTCTACCAGATGGATGTAAAGTCAGCCTTCCTGAATGGTTACTTAAAGAAGAAGTCTATGTTTAGCAGCCTCCAGGTTTTCTTGTTCCTAACTTATCCGATTCTGTTTATAGACTTCGGAAAGCTCTATATGGCCTAAAGAAGGCCCCTAGAGCATGGTATGATACTATGTCTAGCTTCCTCATTGAGAATAAATTCTCAAGGGGGAAGATAGATAAAACCCTATTCCTAAGGAAATCTAAGTGTAAGATCATCCAAGTCTAGATATATGTAGATGACATTATCTTTGGATATACTGTTGAAAACCTTTACAGAAAGTTTGCCAAACTTATGCAAGGAAAGTTTGAGATGAGCAATATGGGTGAACTTAAGTTCTTATTGGGTTTCCAAGTTAGAAAGAATGATGATGGCTTGTCCATATCCCAGTCTAAGTTCACCATGGAGTTAATCAAGAAGTTTGGTATGGAGAATTCCTCCACCATAAAAATTCCCATGGGGTAAGTATGCCTATAAGCAAAGATGAGGCAGAGAAACCTGTTGATGAAACTATGTATAGAGGGATAATTGGCTCCCTTCTATATCTAACTATAAGTAGGCCAGACATCATGTATGCTACATGTGTTTGTGCTAGGTATCAGGCTTGCCTTAAAGAATCTTACTACTCTGCTGTAAAGAGGCTTTTGAGGTATTTTAAGGGCACACCAGATATTGGCCTCTGGTACCCTAGGAATGGGGAGTTTGAACTAACAGGCTATTCAGATGCAGATTTTACAGGCTGCAAAGAGGACATGAAGAGCACTTCTGGCACTAGTCAATTCTTGGGAGGAAGACTAGTATCTTAGAGCAGCAAGAAATAAACAATTGTTACAATCTTTACTGTAGAGTCAGAGTATATTTCAGCCGGCAGTTGCTGTGCTCAGTTGCTTTGGATTGAGCATTAGCTCCAGGATTATAACCTCCAGATAAGTAGAAGTCCATTATATTGTGATTCTACTAGTGCCATCTAAATTGCTAGGAATCCTATATCACACAGCAAGACTAAGCATATTGAGATTAATCATTAGGGAGCATGTGGAATTTGAAGATATCAACCTTGAGTTTGTCCCAATAGATAAGCAAGTGGCTAACATCTTCATTAAGCCACTTGATGAAGAAATGTTCAATACCTTCATATTTGAATTGGGTATGTTGAACCTAGTATAGCTTCATTTATTCCCCATTGTGTTGTAAGTTATATTATTTCTTGTAGGTGGACAAGTACTTCAGGAAATTGAAGATTTGTCAAGTTGTATATCTTGAGTGGTATCATGTTGGTTGAAGCACTATCTAGATATTATAGACTAAAGTGTCTATCAAGAAGCATGATAGATGATTCTTCAATTGAGGGGGATCAAGTCCAGCACTGCTCCAACACTCTCAAGTGGTTCATCCGCGTCTTATTTGTACTCAAAAAGGGGAGCAGAAAATTAGAGCCTCCCTATTTATAGAAGTCAAAAAGGGGAAGGAGAAGCAAGTGATCTGGTATCAGAACTATGATATCAGAGCAATGAGAAGGATACAAGTGGTATCAGATTGATCAAGTCTAGGTAGCAGCAATTAAGGGGAGCAGGTGTGATGATGATCACCCTACAGGCAAGGAAGTGCGATAACTATAGCTTCTTCTCTTATGTTATATGTTTTCCAAGATTAATGTTTTATTGCTGCATATTGTTGTGTATGTAATTGACTCATTTGATTGAGGGTTTTGACTTCTTCAAATAGGGGGAGATTGTTGAGTCCATTACCCACAATGCCCTAGATTTGAAGAAGTCAATCATGTCAATGATATACATAAAATTGTATTTGATGTGTGTCTAAGTTCATGCATGCAGGTTATTCCTTGCAACATTGATAGGACAGGTATTCCAAGTGTTGTGACAGGTGGTCACAAAGTAAAGATGCTAGATAGGCTGAAAATTACCTAAGTCCACAGGCATTGAGTGTAGTCTACTCACTCAACGCCAGGTGAGTAAAATCATTGAGTATAGCTTGGACAGTCAACGCCAAACAATTGGCAGGATAAAAATATGGTTAAGTTCACATGCATTGAGTGAAGTCTACTCACTCAACGCCATACAACAAAAAGCTGTGAGACAAATAAGACAGTTTAAACCTAACTATTGGATAGACAGAAATGTGGCTTAAGTACACAAGCACTGAGTGAAGTTAACTCACTCAACGCCATACAACAAAAAGCTGTGAGACTAGCTCAACCTATCAAATGAACAGACAAAAATGTGGCTAAGTCCACAGGTGTTGAGTGAAGTCCATTCACTCAATGCCATAGCTTCATAGTTATTGAGAATTACTCAGTCAGTCAAAGCCACATAAAATCTGTGTAATTATTTTACTAAGTCCACAGGCATTGAGTGAAGCTTACTCACTCAACGCCATGTGATAAAAAGCGTCGACTGAACCTTTATCAGTCAGAGACTATGATTTCACAGAAATTTGACTAAGTCCAAATGCATTGCCTCCAACAATTAGGCATCTAAGGGATCATTCAAGACAACAGATCATTGGTAATGCAAGCCAAGGAGTAGTGTCCAGGAGTAGAAGTATCAACACAACACTATAATCAAGCTTCTTGTCATGGGTTGAGCCAAAGAAATTTGAAGAGGCCAATATAGATCAATTCTGGATTATTGCTATGCAAGAGGAATTGAACCAGTTTAAGAGATGCAAGGTCTGGAAGCTGGTTCCTAGACCACAAGGACATAATGTCATTGGAGTCAAGTTGATTTATAGGAATAAACTTGATGAAAATGGAATTATAATAAAGAATAAGGCAAGGCTAGTAGCTAAGGGATACGGGCAAGAAGAAGGTATTGATTTTGATCAAACCTTTGCCCCTCTAGCAAGATTAGAGGCCATCAGACTGTTCCTTGCATATGCTATACACAAGGGATTCAAGGTCTACCAGATGGATGTGAAGTCAGTCTTCCTGAATGGTGACTTAAAAGAAGAAGTCTATGTTTAGCAGCCTCCAGGTTTTCTTGTTCCTAACTTACCCGATTCTGTTTATAGACTTCAGAAAGCTCTATATGGCCTAAATCAGGCCCTAATGCAACACCTTCATCAAACGATTAACGATCACCCAGATGGCGTCATTCCCCTTCTGTGATCTCAACAAACTATGCACGAAATCCATTGATATATTATCAAACTTCCATTCCAATATAGGTAAAGACTTCATAAATCCACTAGGCTTCTAACATTCGGCCTTCACCAAAGTACAAGTCTAACACTTCGCCCATATAACGTTATGTCCTTTTTCATTCCTGGCCACCAGAACAGCTTTTTCATGTCTTTAAACATTTTTGTGCTCCTCTGGTGAATCGAGTACTTGTTATAATGAGCCTCATACATCAAATCTTTCCGTAATTTGCCTACCTTTGGGACGCACAATCGACTGTTCTTCCACAACAGCCCATCATCTACGGTAAACTGGCATTTGACCTATCCAAAGACTCCACCATGTAGCATCTCATTTTGTCGTCCAACTCCAGCCCCTGATGAATCCGATCAGATAGGTCATACTGTACCTCTATCCAACTCAAACGTGCTTCAGAACTAGACCTCCTATCAACACAAGAGACCTCCAAGGCCTCCAAATCTCGAATAAGATGCTCGCCATGCATCTGTAACCAATTGGCCTGTGTGGGAACACTGCGACTTAACGCATCAGCAACCGCATTACCCTTTTCAGGGAAATAATGTATCTTGAAGGTGTAGTCCCCAAGGAACTCCATCCACCTCCGCAGATGCATATTCAAGTCCTTCTGATCCAACAGACACTTCAGGCTCTTATGGACTGTATAAATATCGATCTTCATGCCAAAAAAATAGTTCCTCCAGAGCTTTAGAGCGAATATCACGACCGCTAACTCCAAATCGTGGATCGGATAGTTCCTCTCGTGCACTTTTAACTAGTGCGAGCCATATGCTATCACCTTCCTATATTGTAGCAAAACTCAGCCTAAGTCTCTCCCTGAGGTGTAACACCTCCCCTGTAATGACCATATAATATGGGTTCGGTCAGGGCCCCATAACATTTAGATGTCACAGCTTTAGCATTATAATGTGATATAAAAAAACAACGCATCTCAAAACTCAGAACACAACAACGAAAACCCACAACCATTAGAAGTTATCCACTACCATAAGAGTACGAAATGGCATTAAGGCCTTACAACATCAAGTGTCAAAAAACTGAAATAACAATAAACAGAGCAATGTGCTTTAGCACTCCTAAGATACCTCAGCATGCAAGCTAGATTACAGTTCACGGAGAAAAGCATTCAACAAATCATAAACAAATAAAAGAGAGTCCACTTCATGAGGCTTTAGCCTTTTTGGCCAGCGAGCTTGCTCCTGCTTGCGATCTTTGCCCTGTAAAAATTTGTTGTAACATGGGTCAGCAAAGGCTGACCTCAACTGTGTAACCAACACATCTCCTCTCGGCCATCCCTAACGGACCCCGGGGCACTCCAGCACCCTGCAAGTCAGCAGTTCGTATGCAAATTTATATATATATATATAGATAGATAGAGTAAATAAACAAGTTAGGATGTCACAAACATCAAACACGTTTCTAGGTTGAGCATTTAACAAAAAGGGGCCTACAATGCAGCAAATATGCAAACCTGGGTTTCACCCAAGACACCTTATAGCGCATGAATCTAACACATCATCACGCATCATCACATTACATGGGTACTTCCATTTTCCCATAATGGCATTCAAGTAGTCACATAGAACTCTTGCTTAGGCCCCACCTACTCGTGGGTCTCAAAACTTGGGCTTGCCTGCAAGCTCTGACTTCTCACGTAAGGATTCCGTCACACAAACAAACTGATGCTAAGAACCCTTGCTTAACCCCACCCACTCATGGGCTTCATCGCCCGTGCTTGTCAAAAGCTTGGCGTTCTTGTCAGTTTCTCAAAAGGGGACTTGTCTCGCCGGGACACTCTTCACACATGACTTGCACGTCACGGGCTAGCCAGCCGACCACAGAGACAAAGCCACGCCTTCACACATCAATCCACAAACATAGCCTTTCCCACCCTAATCTACCATCCGTTCTTGCACGAAATAAGGGGGGACAAATATCACAAACGACATCTTACCGCAAATGGATTTTTAGAAAAATCCTTAAGGCTCGTTATTCAACATCACCGAGTCGGATTAATGGTCGCGACTATGGCTTAACCCACAATGCCTAATCAATTAGCAGAGCAAATTTCTAATACAACATCATGTTGGGGACAAACACAATCGACCCGGTGGCTCCTCTTGAATCATGGCAACCCAAACCCCTCACATTTGTGAGATCCGTTGCCTAAATGCTTGAAAGTAAGCGAGAATAAAATGGATGCCATGCACGCATACTGAAGACCGAGAGGAGAAATATTGTTACCATACGAATCCTCTTCCTACATATGGAGATATTGCATTGTATGGATGAAAGTGTGCGCATTCAAGTCCTCTCCACGGATCTGGCCTCAGTTTGACGAGCGGAGGCTAGTAGCTTCGCTAATGGCGGAGAATGTCCTTCTTCCTCCTCCAAAAACTCTCTCCCAAACCCTAACTCCCATTCAAAATGAGAAGAAAATGAGGGAAAACAACCTCTCAACCCTACTTAAGCCTCTTGGACGGAGCGTCCTGGGCCATATGATTACATCCCGAGAAGGATCGGACGGCCAAAACTCAGCCGTTACGAAACTACTCATGTATGCTACTGTCGGGCGATAGATACCTACCGCATCGCGATAACTTCCCAATCCATCGTTCATAAATAATGCAGCATTACCGCCAGTGGTAGCAATACCGATGCGTAGTAGCTCACTCAACGCTTCTGTCTCGACGCATTCGACTTGACGAATTGGGCTACCTCCGAGCGGTAATTAGCTAACGCCGAGCGCTACAACTCGACGCTACCACTCGACGCCTACCACTCTACTCCTTCCACTCAATGCAAGAAGGCTACTGTCGGGTGATAGCGACCTACCCCCGCACGGTAATGCCCAGAACCTCAAGTCCAGAAAACTGGGGTATTACAACTCTTCCCCCCTAAAAAAATTTTGTCTTCGAAATTTAGCATGTATACAAACAACAAAGCATACCTGATGCAAAGGGATCCGGAAAGTCTTGCCGCATTGCTTGCTCACACTCCCAGGAGAATTCGTCTTGCCCGCAGTTATCCCAGCGCACTTTTACAAGCTTAACCACTTTATTGCACAACTATCAAACTTCTGAATCCTCTATGCCAATCGGACAAACTTTCATCCTCAAGTCCTCTTCTACCGACACTATAGTTGACTCAACCACAACACTTGTCTCCACTAAGGCTTTCCTTAAAAATGAAACACGGAAGACATCATGTATTCCACTCAAATCTGGAGACAATGCTAACTGATATGCCGCTCTCCGATGCGTTCCACAACTTCAAATGTCCTTAAAAACCTCTGACTCAACTACTTGAGTCGGCGAATCCGCGAAACACCTTTGAACGGTTTAATCTTTAAATACACCCAGTCGCCTACTGCGAACTACACGTTCCTATGACGCGCATTGAAATACTTCGCTTGCCGATCCTGAGCAACCTTCATCCGCTCCTGAATTGTTCACAAAAACTCACAAGCATCAGCCACTACCTATTTTCCCAAAATTTTGGTGTCGCCACCTCTATCAATGACATTGGTGTTCGACATTATTGTTGGTTCCATTGATCCCAATGTCCTAGATTCGAAGAAAGCCTTGTATACAATGGTATACACATGATGTGATCTAACTAGTGTCACAAGTTCTTTGTATGCAAGACAGTTCTGCACATTGATTGGAAAGATAGTCTAGGATTGGACAGATAGCCTAAGTGGCTAGGACAGGTGATGCCTAAGCAAGCTAGTGGAAAGACAAAAAACTGTCTAAGTCCACATGCGTTAAGTGAAGTCTATTCACTCAATGCCAGATGACTAATAGCGCTGAGTTCAGCTTGCATAGTCAAAGCCAAAAAATTAGCAAGTTGAAATGTGCCTAAGTCCACTAGCGTTGAGTGAACTCTACTCACTCAATGTCATACAACATAAAGCTATGAGACAGGCTAAGGTAGTAAAAGCCTAAGAAGAAACCGGCATAAATGTGGCTAAGTTCACAGGCATTGAGTGAAGTCCATTCACTCAACGCCATAACCTCATATTCGTTGAGTAAGACTCAATCTGTCAAAGCCATAGAAAATCTGTGTAGATATTTGACTAAGTCCACAAGCGTTGAGTGTAGCTTACTCACTCAATGCTTTGTGATAAAAGCGTTGACTGAACCTTAATCAGTTAGAGCCATTGTGTTTCCAATACTAAATTTTTCTAAGGATAAAAGCATTGAGTGAAGGCTATTCACTCAACGCCTACTCAACTGAGAAACTGTCTTAAGGACAGAGGCGTTGAGTGAAGCCTACTCAATCAATGTCACGTCAATATAATTGACAGATGCTGAAAGCATTGAGTGAAGAAGCAACACTCAACGCTTTCCAAGCAGGAAAAATGGCTAAGTTCAAATGCGTTGAGTGTAAGTTGCTCACACAACGCCAAGTGACATAAACTTGTCTAAGGACTTTGGCATTGAGTGAAGGTTGCTCACTCAACGCCTAATAATAGAAAGACTATCTAAGTGATTTGGCGTTAAGTGAAGCTTACTCACTCAATGTCTAGTGATAAATTGACTGTCTAAGTGGTTTGGCGTTGAGTGAAGCTTACTCACTCAATGCCTAGTGACAGAAAGACTGTCTAAGTGGTTTGGCATTGAGTGAAGCTTACTCACTCAATGCCTAGGGACAGGAAATCTATCTAAGTGTTTTGGAATTGAGTGAATCTTACTCACTCAACGCCTATACTAAAGATGTTTGATTTTGGCTAAGTCCACATATGTTAACGTCAGCAAAGTCAACAGAATATGAATTTATTGCTGGAAAGCTATAGTACGCGACAAATGGCGTTGCAGGCCTACCGCATGACTTTTGCAGTTAATGCAAGGGTGCAACAGGCAACTCCTTGTGTGGGCCCCACAACACAAATAGTCGTTGAGTGGCAGAATAGAAAAGGGACAGATCGGACTAAGCAAAAATAACTTTTTGGGAAGAAGTTTTGAACTTCATCTTCTTCCTTTAGCCATTGTTGCAGAGCCAGAAGAAGAAGTTTAATCTTTTGATCTGAGAGTTCAACCAGATAGCTGTTGTAATCATAAACTTTAACAGCAAGTTCAGAAACATTCTCCGAGGAACAAGAAGCAGCCAAGGCCTAAGCTAAGCTGCAGCTGATCTGAAAACCATAAAAAGATAGCTATTGTAATAAACATCTTCAATAGCAGGATCAGAGAAAATCTCTGAATACAAAGGAGAAGCAGGTTGTTACCCTAACTGCAGCAACAGGAAGATAATCAAGTTAGTTATTATCATCTCCATCATCAACAACAGTTTAGAATAAATCTCTGAGAGAGAAGGTGCATCAAAGGGATAACCTTGCTGCAGCCACTTTACAGTTCCAGCTACACATTTCAGAAGAACATTCTCTGGAAGCTGAGAAGAAGAAGTTAGGACTAGACTTTTGGTTCAGTCTAGTAGAAAAGAAGGAGCAGAGCAAAGTTCTGCAGGCTATATCCAGCAGAGGCAGTCATGTAATGAAGACCTTATTCTTACTGCTGGGAAGATAGTTAGAGTTGAGATAACTCAGCTCTAGTAGCTGACATAGAAAAATTTCTTTGAGTCAAATTAACTCAAATCATTTCATTTCTATAAGATCCTTTTGGATCTGAGTTGTAAGGCCTTTTGTGCCTAAGGTAGGGCAGTTTTTCTTGAGCTATAGGAGAGTAATACTCTCTGAGTGTAGGATCCAGTTTGGATCTGAGGTAGTGATCATTTGATCACTGAGCTATAGGGCTTTTGAGCCTGAGGTAGGAGAGTCATTCTCTCTGAGTTGTAGGGCACTTGTGCCTGAGTTATAGGATCCTTTGGATCTGAGGTAGGGACTTTGTTCCTAAGCTATAAGAGAGTCATTCTCTCTAAGGTAGGATCATTATTAGATCTGAGGTAGGGTTGTCCTCCCAGCCTGAGTGGTAGGTCCTTTGGGGCTGAGGTAGGTGATTTTTGGAGCACTGAGTTGTAGGGTCTTATGCCTGAGCTGTAAGTCTTGGAGGAGACTGAGAAATCCTAAGGGATCTGCGGTGTAGGCTCTTTGGAGTCGAGATTTGAGAAGTGTCTTATCTAACTAGAAGATAGAAAGGTGAGAGGGAAAGTGGATGTACCCATAATTTGGGGAACCACTATAAATTTGATGTGTTGTCTATGTGATTGCCTTGAAAGCACAACTAACCTAATCACATCACTCACATAAGTAACTAAGTTGAAAATATAGTAAAAGAGACCAATAACCTATTCACCCCCCTCTAGGTAATTTTGCTATCCTTGAAAATAAAGACTTTCAAGTGGTATTAGAGGGAGGTTGCTCAAAAAGGACTTAACATTCTGAGCAGATCTCAAAGGATAGCTAAAAGGTTAGTGTTTATGGGTTCAAAAGTAAACCATAAGGAGTGGAGCTCAATGAAGCTTCAAGTCTGTAGAGTGGAAAAGACCTACAATGGGCTGTTGACAGTTGTTGTAGATGATGAAGGCTATCCTGCTATCAGGATAAGAATCAGATCCCCAAAATCCTTAGTGTTCAGAGACTGTGGTAAAGTTGATGTCTATCCAGATGCAAGGTTAAAGATCAGGGCCCCTCTGTCACATATAGACAGTGATTCAGAGGAGGATGATGATAAGGGAGATGACCACAGAAGTTATGGGCCAATAGGCATGACAGAAGAAGAATCATGCTAGGATCAGCCTGGTCCAGATCAGGTACATTCCCTATCTTACTCATCCTTAGAATATGATTGTGAGACCAGTCCAAACTCTGATGCTTCCACATCAAGTGCTAATGATGGATCAGAAATAGAGGATGATATCAATTAATTGATTGACAAGTATGGTGTACTTCTAGATGCCTTCAAGAGAAGCAGGAAGTTGGCCAAAAATCAAGCTGAGAAGATTGTCTCTCTTTAGCTAGCTGCTGCTCAGCGGGCTGAGACAGCAACCCTGCTGGATCAGAAAGCAAGGAAGTTAGCCAACTGAAGAATATTATTGTCATTCAGATTAGCATCATCAAGGACAAGAACAGTCTCATTATGGATCTTGAAGAGAGGCTCTAGAGGAAAAAAGGATAGTGGCTAGCTATTTTAAGCCAAGTACTGTGTTTCCCTTAATAGATTCTTTCTCCTCTCAAAAGGGTAAGAAAGGGTTGGGATTCAAGGGAAGCACAAGAGTTGCCCAGTCTAAAGGGAAAGACAAAGCTCCTGTTCTGCCACTAGCTTCCAAGCATCCCATTCCTTTTAGGAAAGTTCAGTTACCTTCAAACAGGTATGACCAAGAGAGCATCTATGGTCACTGTATGAATGATAGATCCACTTGTGTGAACAAAGATGTTCACAATAATGGTGGAAGGTATAGTAGGGGAATGAGTGCCTTTAGGGCTCCCCATGAAGAAATTCAAAAGGCCCATCATGGACCATTTGTCTTTGGTATCCCATCCCCTACTCTCAACAACAAGGCAGTAGCCTTCACTCAAGACCTTCCAGCAAAGAATCTAACCAAGGGTAAGTACATCAGTAGGCCAGATCTAGCTATCTCTGATATTATAAACAACATGTCATCTGCAAAGAAGGCTGCTGTAAATAGTTGTCAGAGCCAGCTTAGAAAGACTACTAAAAAACTCACCTTCAGTCAGATCCTTGCTGAAAGGAAATTGAAGAAGGCTGTTGCACCTCTTTCTTCTGTTCAATCAACAGTTAACCAAACTGCAGGACCAACATAAAAAAGAAGATACAACCCTCATGAGTGTTGGTGTTGTGGGAAAGTGGAGCATTTTGCCTTAGATTACTGGCATAATCCTACTCTACCAAGAGCTAGAGTTAGACTTCATGTTAGAAAATCTGCATGAAGACAAGTTCAGTTTTAAACTAATAAGAACCTAGGACCCAATTCATTTTGGGGTCCTAAGGTAAAGTAATCTGTTTTGCAAGATAGTCCAAGTGCCCATACTCCCATGGGTTACTTGGACAGTTGTTGCTCTAGGAATTAGACTAGATCAAGGAGAGTCCCAAAGGAATAATGCAAAGGTTGAGGGGGAGATTCCTGCTGAACTCCCTGCTCAAGAAGAGGAAAATGTCATAACCTCCCTGATAAGCCCAACAGGGAAGTAGATAATAATCAAGAAGAGAATGCCATGGAGATTGGAAAAGCAAGGAGGAAAGTTGTCATTTCCAAAGAATTCTATAAAAGTGGACTAATTTTGAGAGCATCGGTTGTATTAGGAGTTTGCTCAACGGATGTGGCAAAAATTATCTGTTTGCGGCGAAGTAACAAGAGTCAATCCAAGCCGTTGATCATATCGTGATCCCAAACAGGTAAGTGCCTTCTCGCCTTCTCACTTAGAAATAACTATAAATAGAAGGACTTGTGCGTAAAACAAAATACACTGTTCCTTTCCTTCCACTGCCCGAGTTCGCCGAGAAGACAAAATAGTTCTTTCTCGTTCTCAGAAATTCGCGACAGAGATGGCTCCGAAAGGTCAGGATTTTCTATTCGAAGGTAGTGTTGGGTATTGTATCCACAATTACCTGGATTTGAGGAAGCCACCTGTCAACCTAAGATGAATTCACAATGTATTTGATGAACTATTTTTTTAGTTGTGCTTGCAGTTATTCCATGCTAAGTACACACCAATGTCAGGGTGCAGTGGGTCAATATACACGGGTCTGTGCAACGTAATCTCTCGTTGAGCAGATCAGTGTGTTGGCCTACGTGTACTCTCTCTATTGGGGTGTACTTAATTTCAAGTACAGGGTTATAATAAAGCAAGAGCAGACAAGGAGCAAGGATGGGCCAAAGACCAGCTCACGGGACGAAAGAAGAAAATCGTCCAAGTGTAATTCGTCGAGAATCACTAGTTGATTCTCGCCGGGTTGGGCCGGCTGTCTTGATACAGACAGGAAAATTATCCAAGGCAGAATCGTCGAGAATCATTATGATTCTCGCCGATTCGTCGAGAATGACCTTGCATTCTCGACGATTCGGTGAGAATCAAAAGTGATACCCACCGATTCTCCCCGGCCTCTACAACCTGTGTTGCCAGAATTCACCAAGTAGAATTCGGCGAGAATCGTAGGTGATTCTCGCCGATCCGTCGAGAATCACCTACGATTCTGGCCGATTTTGACTTGGCAATTTTTCCAAATTCCTGGACCGGTCCCTGATACTTCCTGCGGCATTTTGAACCGGTCCTAGGTCTTTGCTTGGGTGGGGCCCACAACGGTTATCTCTTGATCTACGGTATAAATACACTTGTATGAATGAACAGTGGTGAAGTGAACATAGGCGATACAAAAACAGCGGCCGACAAACCCTAAAATCGCGGATCGTCTCCGCCTCCGCCGCCGCCGTCGATCATCGAAGCCGATCTCGATCTCCTCCAGATCCTCGGTGATAGAAGCTTAGGCTAGCATAGCGTCTCACGCGTCTAACCAGAGATCCCTTGTCTCTTGATTCGTTGATCGGGAAAATCCTTCCCCTTCCGAATCGATCGAGACGACCGATCCTAGTTTGACTGTTGGAAGACCTTGCTTCCTTTGCTACGAAGTTTGAATCAAGATAGCACTGCAGCAGCTCTCCGTCGCCGCCGCTTATTCCGAGAACCTTGCCGCCGCTCCAAGCCGCCGCCAGTTTCGGGAAGATTCAATCCAAGTGAGATCTAGGGTTGTGGACTCTTCGTTGACTTCAAGAACACGTCGTCGAACGAAGAGGGACACCTTAGTCTCCAAACGTCGTTTGTATTTCTTACAAGCTATTTTCAATTTCTTTGTAACGGACCGATTTGTCTCTAGTTGTAAGGGTTGGGTGCAACCCGGGTTGTGGGAGTGTTGACTCCTACGTGTGGAAGGGTTCCTTCTGTTAGTGCAAGGATTGGATTTCAATCCTGTTGGTGAAGTGACCGAGTCGTCCCTGGTTGGGAGATAGGTCGAAGGGGGAAAGTGGACGTACCCAAATTGGGGAACCACTATAAATTGCCTGTGTATTTTCTGTGCTTGGTTGTTCTATTTTCTTGTGCAGGTAAAATCTTAATTCCGCAAATACGCTGCAAAGACACCTATTCCCCCCCCCCCATAGGTGAAGATAGTTGACACTAGGTGGACTTTCAAGTGGTATCAGAGGGAGGTTGCTCAACAAAAAGGTTCACACCTTGAGTAGAATCCTGCCACCAGTGTCAAAAGCATGGAGCTGGATTATGGGATCTCTCCGCTAAGACTTCCCGTGTGCACAAAGGACTATTATCCCATCTGGAAGATGCGGGTATCCTTTTATTTGGAGGCCATCGACCCTCGCGCATCAATCATCTTGGAAGAGGGTCCATTCATTCCCATGAAGGCCTCCTGCTCTGGAAAGGATATGCAGATCCCCAAGGAGACTACTGAAATGTCTGAGATTGAATTCTCTCTATTCAACTTGGATAAAATGATTCATAAAATCATCCTGGATGTCTGGACTGGACCTTCCCGGTCAAAACTTGAAAAGTGTAGGACGGCCAAGTCCTTGTGGCAAACTGTATCAGACCTCATGGAGGGATCAGACAGAACAGGGACAAGTAGCCAGCAAGAGGATGAGGCATATATGGGGGTCAGCATTTTCTGAAGAAGAAAGTGATGACCAATTTCACAGTATCAGCGCACCTGTGTCTTTATCAGAGACTGAGGAGGAAGTTGAGGAAGACTGCTCAGTTGAAGATGACTCAGCTGCCCCAGTCAGTTCTACCATTATCCCTGATCAGCTAAGTCAGGACCAGGTAACTTCGTCACCTTGCCCCTCTCTTCCTCAAGTTCCAGAAGACAGGAATAGTTTGGATGACCGCCCTTCAGAAAATCCTGATTCCTTGAAGAGAGCCCTTCAGCAAAGCAACCTACTTGTTGAGGAGCAAGCTAAGGAGATTGCTTGGCTGAAGATCTTGTTGGTTCTCCAATTGGCATCCAACAAGGTTAAGGACTCCAAAATCTCAGATCTAGAGAGTAGTCTAGAGAATGAGAAGAGGATAGTATCCAACTTTTCCAAGGTTGATGCTATCAAGAGAAAGGAAGAAAATGGATGGATCTCCCAAATTATCAATTCATGGAGAAATGGGGAAACGGTATTCAGACCCCCCACACCAGGAAGGAAGGGTACTCATCATGCCTACAGGTATGATCACAGGAACAACCGTGGTCACTGCAAGGGTGATCTGCCCTCATGTGGAGGCACCCAAAATGCAAGGGCTGTCATGGCCACCCAGAAGAGAATACCTCCGGCTTCCACCAAGCCCTTTGTATTCTCGGCCACAGCCCCTACTCGTCATGAATCTGCCAGCATCAGCTCACAATGCGCCTCTCACCTCCCTAGGAATCTGGAAAGGGGGGATAGAAATCATGTTGTTAGGACTCATGAGGTCCTTGGAAGGGGGCTGACTGAAAAGAAGGCACCACCTCCCAGGCCTCATGACGCCTGCCATATGCATTCTTTCCACCCTTCCAATAGTCACGGTAGAAGAGACAATTCTGTGAGCATATCTGGCTCTATTTTGTTTAGACCTAGAACTATGACTACCTCTGTCATCCGTTTAGGTCACAAACGGCGATACAACATTCATGAGTGTTGGTGTTGTGGCAAAGTGGGTCATTTTGCCATAGATTGTTGGCACAACTATTTTGTATCAATGGCAAGGGGACTTCCACATCCTCGAGGCAATGTTAGTCTTCCCACCAGGATTCCTGAGGGAAGGCAGTCCAATTATTATGCTGACAGGAACCTAGGACCCAATACATATTGGGCTCCTAAGGTAAGGTAATATTCTTTGGTGCAGGGTAGTCTAGACTTCCGTGTCATGATGGGAGCTAGACAGAAGATGTTCCAAGATTGGTCTGGAACAAGTATCTGGAACGAAAGAAGTACTATCAACAATGGGATACTCCAATTGAACACCTGGTATGCTCTAATCAGAAGGGCTGAATGATGAATCTTACAATTCCAGGTATCATTGATCAGCCTAAATATTTGAGTCATATTATGTCGACATTTATATATATATATATATATATATATATATATATACACACACACGCATATACACATCTATGTGTGTTATTCTAAGGACAGATCAAAACTGTAAAAATAACCCTTAGATACATTATTAAAGGTGTGTCAGTAAATTCTCTGATAGATTCGAGAAGGCACATCAAAAGGCATACATTACAAGCTGAAAATTAAAGCTGACACGTCATTAGGAGTCACTGAGATTGACAACTAACATCAAGAATATTGCGTTTATCAATCTCGACATTATCTATGAAATCTGCTAGCCAATGTTACTGAGTTAGGAATCACAGAGTTGATGTGCCTCCTAAGCTGTGTTGTATGTTAAACCACACTTGGATTAAGAAATGATCTTTTCGAATTCTTTCCAACCCGTGACAAATACATGAAATTGATTTCTGCAATCCTCATCGAACCAAAGCTCTTATATAAACCCGGTTATAACGTACAATATAAATCCCGCCGACCCTGGTATCCCGCCGACCCTGATATAAATCCCGCCGACTTTTCATCTTCCAATTTACGCGTTCCTTCCGCCAATCCCGTCGACTTTTCACATTCCCGTTTCTCGCCGAGACACTGTCCAAGCTACGAAGGAATCCCTTCGATCCTCTCAGCAGACTCCTCCGTCGACCTCGTAGTGACCTAACGACCCTCCCAAAGACTCCCTCTCGCCGCCGGGGACACGCCCACGCTCAGCTTCGGATCGGCTCGCCGCAACTCTGATAAAGCATCGTAGTGCCGGAACACTCACTACATCTCCTCACAAGGTAATCCCCTTCTTATCCCTAACCGTGACTTAAGCTTAGTATAGATTGTATCCTCAACCTCATAGTTTCGGAGATCCTTAGACTTGGCAATTGATATTCCCCTTCTTCCTAGTTTGCTATGGCCCCACGGACTACTGCAGGCCTGGTCACTGGATGCGAGCTAGTGAGAACCGATTTCTCCCAGGCCTCAGACGAGTTCCGCAACATAATCATCATGCTCGAGGAAGCAGGACTGACATTCGTGCTGGAGCACCCATACAAGATCTTGGATAAGGAGGTACTGGAGTTCTTTGCCACTGCCAAGCTCCGTCATGAAGACACCTCCATCAAAAGCAAGGTTGCTGGGAAGAAGATCAAACTATCCGCCAGGAAACTGATCCAATACCTGCGGCTATCCAGTTGTGGGGAAGAAGACTACCTGGAGGAAGAGGATAGAGCAAGGACACTTTCCTTCTGTGGACTGGCCCGGGGGATCCGGTCAATCAAAAGGAAAGATATGAACGAGGAGGGAAAGCTGCTGTCCGACATCGTTGGGAAGGTTCTAATCTGCAAACCTGGATCCCACGACCATATCTCAGGAGAAATGTTCAAGATTCAGGTGGCGATCGTCTGCCGGAAGCGGTTCAATTGGGGAGCCATGCTCTTTGAGAAAATTAAAGACCCACTCCGAACCCCCAGCTTTGGCCGAATCATCAGTCTCTATCTGAATCAGCTGGACGGCGATACATTCGACATGAGCAAAGGAGTTCCTCTGCACTATTTGAAAAGGATGGACGCAAGCATATTCGACCGGTGGGAGCGTCGAATAGGGCAAGTCGCCAGGGAAATAGACCACGAGGATGCATCTCCTGCCGAGGACACCAGTGCTCCTGCACAGTCTATGGCTGCTCCCAGTGAAGTTCCTGATGCACTGATTACAGGAACTGAGGGAGAGTTTGTACTCTCTTCTGCAAACACCATATCAGATATTTCTCAGATAGCAAAAGATGCTGTGGAATCTGTGTAAGCAGACAGTGAGGAGGAAGTGGCAGATATGGAAGAGGAAGAAGACGGTGAGGAAGATATAAATTACCTGGGCGATGAGGAGGCTGATGAAGAGGAGGTGGATGCAGTAGAAGAAGACATGCATAATTCTGCAGATCAGGCTGAGCACATGGAGACTGAGGTGGAGGAAGAAGTAATTGAGCGGGAGAAAGTGGTGGACCCTCAGGAGGATGCTGCTGGTTCATCAGAGGAACAAGCTCCTGAGAGTTCGGATGCAGGAATACAGGGGGAGCCCTCTCAGCAACCCGCTGTCCCCCCTGTAGACTCTATTCTAGTGTCCAGCTCTCCCAGTACTTCTGCTGGGGAGCCCGACCAGGATCTGCCTGCAGCTCCTTCCCTCCAAGCAAACCTGGCAAATCTCACTGTTAATGTTGTCCAAGGGATACTGGATGAGCTCAAGAGTACGTTTAAGAAATCCCACAAAACGGTGCTAAAGAGACTCAAGGAATCTGAGGATCTCATGCTCAAGAACATAGTTCAGATCAACCATAAACTAGATGTGATGGAGAAGAAATTTGATGAAAAGTATACAGAGGCAGGCACAGCTGTATCTCTTCTCATGAAAGGACTGAAGAAGAATACTGACGACCTGGGCGTGGTCAATAATAATGCACATGTTGTGGCAAATAGCGTACAGAAATTCGATGCCAACATGGTGCTCCTCAATAAAAATCAACAAGACCTGCTCGCTGAGTTCTCTAAATCTCTGAAGCACATAGATGAGTCCCTGCACTCCTATGCAAACTCCATTGCAATCGAAGCCAAAAAGGGGGAGAAAGAATATACTGCCAAAATGGAAGGGCTTCAGCACATCATCATTGAAAACTTCGATCAGTCTAATGTATATGTATATGACAGTTGCCAGTGGTTGCTCAACCAAGCATTAGGCAATGATATACCTAATAATCCTGAGGTTAATCCTGATCATGAGACTACTGAGCACAATACTGTGGATGACGAAGGAGCAAGTGTAGAGGTTGTTCCGTTAAGCGAAGCTGAGTCGAAGAAAGCTGCTGAAAGGGCTGAACGAAGAACCTGGTTTGATCAAGATGCCTTAGCCAAAGCCAAAGGCAAAAGGCAAATCAAAGAAGGAACTTCAAAGGAAACACCAGCTGAAAAGAGGATCAGATTGACGGAGGAGGATGTGAGAAATGAAAAATGGAGTCCTGTATCAAAGAGTATCATCTTGGACACATTTTTGTTACAGCAGAAGGGGCACATAAATCGAAGTGAGGTATATAGCCAATACGAATAGGAGCGGCACAAAGAATTTGAAGCCAAACGCAATATATTCTTCAGAAATAACACAGTGGCAGATAAAGCCCCTCCTCCCAGATATCATCCTAAGCCTAAGGAATATTTCGAAAGACAGAGCAAGAAATTCCTGGCTCAGAAGCTTAAGGATGTTCTTGCTAAAGAAAAATAGGCTTAGGACCTTTTTGCCCCTCATTGCACATCTATGTTTTCATATTATCTTACGAACAAGTATTGTGGTTTTATATATATATATATGTGATGTCATGTTTTGACTCAAGTATTGTTATGTTTATTCTTATTTTCTTAAAGTTTTAATCATTCTCTGGATGGTGGTATTCATCTTAGCTAGTAGGATTTTGGCTTCGTCAAATAGGGGGAGATTGTTGGGAATTGTATCCATAATTACCTGGATTTGAGGAAGCCACCTGTCAAGCTAAGATGAATTCACAATGTATTTGATGAACTATTTTTTTAGTTGTGCTTGCAGTTATTCCATGCTAAGTACACACCAATGTCAGGGTGCAGTGGGTCAATATACACGGGTCTGTGCAACGTAATCCCTCGTTGAGCAGATCAGTGTGTTGGCCTACGTGTACTCTCTCTATTGGGGTGTACTTAATTTCAAGTACAGGGTTATAATAAAGCAAGAGCAGACAAGGAGCAAGGATGGGCCAAAGACCAGCTCACGGGACGAAAGACAAAAATCGTCCAAGTGTAATTCGTCGAGAATCACTTGGTGATTCTCGCCGACTCGTCGAAACGAGTCGTCGAGAATCACTAGTTGATTCTCGCCGGGTTGGGCCGGCTGTCTTGATACAGACAAGAAAATTATCCAAGGCAGAATCGTCGAGAATCATTATGATTCTCGCCGATTCGTCGAGAATGACCTTGCATTCTCGACGATTCGGTGAGAATCAAAAGTGATTCCCACTGATTCTCCCCGGCCTCTACAACCTGTATTGCCAGAATTCACCAAGTAGAATTCGGCGATAATCGTAGGTGATTCTCGCCGATCCGTCGAGAATCACCTACGATTCTCGCCGATTTTGACTTGGTAATTTTTCCAAATTTCTGGACCGGTCCCTGATACTTCCTGCGGCATTTTGAACCGGTCCTAGGTCTTTGCTTGGGTGGGGCCCACAACGGTTATCTCTTGATCTACGGTATAAATACACTTGTATGAATGAACAGTGGTGAAGTGAACATAGGCGATACAAAAATAGCGGCCGACAAACCCTAAAATCGCGGATCGTCTCCGCCTCCGCCGCCGCCGTCGATCATCGAAGCCGATCTCGATCTCCTCCAGATCCTCGGTGATAGAAGCTTAGGCTAGCATAGCGTCTCACGCGTCTAACCAGAGATCCCTTGTCTCTTGATTCGTTGATCGGGAAAATCCTTCCCCTTCCGAATCGATCGAGACGACCGATCCTAGTGTGACCGTTGGAAGACCTTGCTTCCTTTGCTACGAAGTTTGAATCAAGATAGCACTGCAGCAGCTCTCCGTCGCCGCCGCTTATTCCGAGAACCTTGCCGCCGCTCCAAGCCGCCGCCGGTTTCGGGAAGATTCAATCCAAGTGAGATCTAGGGTTGTGGACTCTTCGTTGACTTCAAGAACACGTCGTCGAACGAAGAGGGACACCTTAGTCTCCAAACGTCGTTTGTATTTCTTACAAGCTATTTTCAATTTCTTTGTAACGGACCGATTGGTCTCTAGTTGTAAGGGTTGGGTGCAACCCGGGTTGTGGGAGTGTTGACTCCTACGTGTGGAAGGGTTCCTTCCGTTAGTGCAAGGATTGGATTTCAATCCTGTTGGTGAAGTGACCGAGTCGTCCCTGGTTGGGAGATAGGTCGAAGGGGGAAGTGGACGTACCCAAATTGGGGAACCACTATAAATTGCCTGTGTATTTTCTGTGCTTGGTTCTGTTTTCTTGTGCAGGTAAAATCTTTATTCCGCAAATACGCTACAAAGACACCTATTCCCCCCCCCCCCCATAGGTGAAGATAGTTGACACTAGGTGGACTTTCAGGTAGCAAACTTTGTTCGGAATGGATTCAAAGATGCTCCCAAGGAGGTGCAATACATTCTCCATCTCCTTCAAGCTTCTGACCTAGATTTTGTCTTGACGGAACCCTGTTTGTCGTGGAAATAAGAGGTCCTAGAATTATTTTCCAATGCCAAGGCAGATGTGTCTGCGGGAAAAATCAAGACTATGGTAAGTGGAACGAAGATCAAAATCACCCCAAGGAGGCTTAGCAAGGCACTCCAGTTGCCAAAGTTAGTAGAGGCTGGTGACGAGGAGACCTAGTTACATCTGACGTCAAAGCTGCAATGAAGTGGGTTGGTCTATATAAACACACCAGTGGTTCAATATTACGAAAGGAACAGAACCTAAGGGGCAAGTTTTTGGCAGACATCATTGGGAAGGCCTTGCTGTGCAAAATTGGCTCCCACGATAAAATCTCAAAGAAGATGTTTGAGTTGATGGACAGGATCATCCTGTCAAAGAAAACCAACTGGGGAAAGGTTCTATTTGACATGATTGTGGACTGCATTGCTGAACCCAATATGGGAAGGATATTGTCCCTATTCCTTCTACAGACTATTCTAGGGATCCTCAACACGAGGCTAGGAATAAAGATCCATCATCTGAGGAGGATGGACATCAGAATTCTGAAAAGGTGGGTTAGAGTTCTTCAGCCTCATGCCCTATATGCTACCAAGAAGAAAGGGAAGCAAATCCCAGTTCCAGAAGACAGCACCACAAGCAGCTCATTTGACCATCATGTGGAAGAGACTTACGACCCCAATCTGACTGAGTCTGAGGATGAGTATAGGAGAAACACAGTTGCCCAAGTATCAATATCTTCTGATCTTGCTACTAGAAATCAGTTGAGCAGGGCTCAATCTGAAAATGCTCCAAACCTTGATATTGACTTGACATTAGATGAGTATGATGGGCAAGTAGCTGAAGTCATTATCAACAGAATCTCTGCTAGGATGGAGGGGGAGATTTCCAGGCATGATGCTGCTGCTGACAATATTCATGTACCAAATCCTACTGATGGAACCAGCCCTTGGAGTGATGGGTAGCTACTCCTGGAAGAAGTAATGTAGATGCATTTACTGAGGGGGAGCAGTTCCAGATTCCTCAAAAAGAAATTGAGACTGCTGACACTGAAGTTGTTATTACTACTGGTGATGCTGCTGATGAGGCTGTGTTGCATGCCAATGAGGACATGACAAAGGATGAGGGGGAGATTCAATCTGAACTCCCTGCTCAGGTTGAAGTGCATGACATAGACTCTTCTATGTCAGAAAATGAACAAGATGCTCATGTGGATCCACCAAGAACTCATTTCTCTATATATACTGTGGCTAACTCTGAGGGAAGGGCAGATGTCAGACCAGAACAAGAAGTCGTCTGTGATGAAGGTACATCTGCCAGGACAGATCAATTGCCACCAATCTTTCTAGCTCAACTGAGAGGCATGTTAGATGAACAAAGGAGAACTCTGGAGACCTTTGTGGATGATGTACTCAAGAACATCAGAAATGAGCTATCTACAGAGATCAAGTCTATCAGATTTGAGGTCAACCTACTGAAATCTCAAACTATTAAAGTCTTCACAAGGGCAGCCCCATTGGTGGATTATACAATGGACAAGCTTGATGTAGTGCGCACAAATGTAACAACTGTCATAGAAAATCAAAACATTCAGGCACAAAATATGGTAGCTGTCCACAATGCTGGTAAAGTACTATTTGAGCAACAAAAGGCTGCTATATTCACCAAGATGGATGGTTGCACCCAACTCTTGGATGATTATTTGCTTCAGGTAAAGAACCAGGTCATAGCTGGTGTAAACAACCTTGAATCTAAAAGAAGCAAGGCCAGCCTCTCTCAAACCAAAGAATTGATTGAAGAAGTCAAAAAGGGGGAGAGAGACAATCAAATCCAATACTGAGAATGTTGTGTGGGCCACAAATGTTATAAGGCGGTCATTCAGAATAGAACTAGTTTAGTATGATAACATCCCCTTGTTTCCCACACATGTTCAAGAAGTCCTGAATGCAGGACAGTTAGCTCAGTATGTTGAAGAAGGTGCTCTGTGGGATGAACTAGTTGCTGATATACCATCATTCATCCCCACTACTGACCAGATTCTGAAGGCAAAAGTGAAATCTACAACCACTAAAGAGGAAGAAGCTATCAGGGCCAGCAAGAAAAGATACAGAGGGAAAATTGAAGTTATGCCGGATTTTGAGCAGTGGAGCCCAGAGTCAAGGACCATCATCTTAACTGCTTGGGAGCATATAAAGGCCAGGAAGACTGAGAGAGGAAAACTCTATAGCTCTTTCGAATGGAATAAAGGGAAAATAAAAGGAGAAAATTCAGAAGGTACAGGAATGCAGGAACTCTACCTGCAGATGCTATTGAGCCTACAAAATACATTCCCAAGCCTTAAAGTTATTTTGAAAGGCTGAAAAACAAGAGAGCTGAAGTAGACAAGGCAGACAATAAAGGGAAGGAGAAAGCTACTGCTGAAGATAAAGCTGTCAAGAAACCTAAGGGCAGTGACATTGTGATAAGGGAACCTGAAACTTAAAAAGTATCTTGTTCTACTTATAGGGTTAAGGAATGTGTCATGTTTTGTTATATGCACAAAAACCCTTTGTTCCTTCCAAGTTAAATGAAAATCATTTTTGATTATGTTCACTATATTATCTAAGTCATGCAATGTGTCTTTTACTGTATATGTTGCATATTTGTGTAAGTGTATAACATTATCTTAGGTTTGGAATTCTTCAAATAGAGGGAGATTGTTGGGTCCATATATCCCAATGTACTGGATTTGAAGAAGACCTTGTAGATAATGCTATACACATGATGTGATCTAATTAGTATCACAAGTTCTTTGTGTGCAGGACATTTCTGCACATTGATTGGACAGATAGCGTAGCATTGGATAGATAACCTAAGTGGCTAGGACAGGTTGTGACTAGGCAAGCTAGTGGAAAGACAGAAAACTATCTAAGTCCACAAGCATTGAGTGAAGTCTATTCACTCAATGCTAGATGACTAATACCGCTGAGTTCAGCTTGCATAGTCAAAGCCAAAAAATTAGCAAGCTGAAAATGTGGCTAAGTCCACTAGCGTTGAGTGAACTCTACTTACTCAATGCCAAAAACATAAAGCTGTGAGACAGGCTAAGAAAGTAATAGCCTAAGAAGAAACATGTAGAAATGTGGCTAAGTCTACAAGCATTGAGTGAAGTCCATTCACTCAACTCCATAACCTCATATTCATTGAGTAAGACTCAATCTGTCAAAGCCATAGATAATCTGTGTAGATATTTGACTAAGTCTACAAGCATTGAGTGTAGCTTACCCACTCAACGCCCTGTGATAAAAGCATTGACTGAACCTTAGTCAGTCAGAGCCACTGTGTCTCCAACACTGAATTTTGTCTAAGGACAAAAGCGTTGAGTGAAGACTATTCACTCAACGTCTAATCAACTGAGAAACTGTCTTAAGGACAGAGGCGTTGAGTGAAACCTACTCACTCAATGCCACGTCAATATAATTGACATCTGTTAAAAGCGTTGAGTGAAGAAGCAATACTCAACGCTTCCCAAGCAGGAAAAATGGCTAAGTCCAAATGCGTTGAGTAAAGGTTGCTCACTCAACGCCAAGTGACAGAAACTTGTCTAAGGACTTTGGCATTGAGTGAAGGTTACTCACTCAATGCCTAACAACAGAAAGACTGTCTAAGTGGTTTGGCGTTAAGTGAAGCTTACTAACTCAATGCCTAGTGATAGAAAGAATGTCTAAGTGGTTTGGCGTTTAGTGAAGCTTACTCACTCAATGCCAAGTGACAGAAAGATTGTCTAAGTGATTTGGCATTGAGTGAAGCTTACTTACTCAACGCCTAGTGACAGGAAATCTGTCTAAGTGTTTTGGCGTTGAGTGAAGCTTACTCACTCAACGTCTATACTAAAGATGTTTGATTTTGGCTAAGTCCACAGATGGCGACGTCAACAAAGTCAACAAGTTCACAAAATTTTAATTTGTTGTGGGAAAGCTACAGTACGCAACAAACAGCGTTGCAGGCCTACCACACAACTTTTGCAGTTAATGCAAGGATGCAACAGGCAACTCCTTGTGTGGGGCCCATAGCTCAAAGAGCCATTGAGCAACAGAATAGAAAAGGGACAGATCAGACTAAACAAAAATAACTTTATGGAAAGAAAGTTTTGAATTTCATCTTCTTCCTCTAGCCATTATTGTAGAGCCGGAAGGAGAAGTTCAATCTTCTGATCTGAGAGTTCAACCAGATAGTTGTTGTAATCACAATCTTCAACAACAAGTTCAGAGACATTCTCTGAGGAACAAGAAGCAGCCAAGGCCTAAGCTAAGCTTTATCTGATCTGAAAACCATAGAAAGATAGCTATTTTAATAAACATCTTCAATAACAAGATCAGAGAAAATCTCTGAGTACAAAGGAGCAGCAGGTTGTTACCCTAGCTGCAGCAACAGGAAGATAATCAAATTAAATGTTGTCATCTCCATCATAAACAACAGTTCAGAGTAAATCTCTAAGAGAGAAGGTTCATCAAGGGATAACCTTGCTACATCCACTTCACAATTCTAGCTACACATTTTAGAAGAACATTCTCTAGAAGATGAGAAGAAGAAGTTAGGACTGGACTTCTGGTTTAGTCCAGTAGAAAAGGAGCAGAGCAAATGCAGGTTAGTTCCAATAGAGGCAGTCATTTACTGAAGACCTTATTCTTGTTGCTGGGAAGATAGTTAGAGCTGAGATAACTCAGCTCTAGTAGCTAACATAGAGAAATTTCTCTGCGCCAAATTAACTCAAATCATTTCATTTCTGTAGGATCCTTTTGGATCTGAGTTGTAAGGCCTTTTGTGCCTGAGGTAGGACAGTTTTTCCTGAGCTGTAGGAGAGTTATACTCTCTAAGTGTAGGATCCAGTTTAGATCTGAGGTAGGTGATCATTTGATCACTGAGCTGTAGGGATTTTGAGCCTGAGGTAGGAGAGTCATTTTCTCTGAGTTGTAGGGCACTTGTGCCTGAGTTATAGGATCCTTTGGATCTGAGGTAGGGCCTTTGTGCCTGAGTTGTAGGAGAGTCATTCTCTCTGAGATAGGATCCTTGTTATATCTGAGGTAGGGCTGTCCTCCCAGCCTGAGTGGTAGGGCTTTTGGGCCTGAGGTAGGTGATCTTTGGATCACTGAGTTGTAGGGCCTTGTGTCTGATCTATAAGTCTTGGAGGAGACTAAGAGATCTTGAGGGATCTATGGTGTGGACTCTTTGGAGCTGAGATTGAAGAAGTGCCTTGCCTAACTGGAAGTTAGAAAGGTGGGAGGGAAAGTGGATGTACCTATTATTTCGGGAACTTCTATAAATTTGTTGTGTTGTCTGTGTGATTGCCTTGAAAGCACAACTAACCTAATCACATCACTCACATAAGTAACTAAGTTGAAAATATAGTAAAAAATACCAATAACCTATTCACCCCCCTCAAAGATAATTTAGCTATCCTTGAAAATAAAGACTTTCAACAACCTTCCATACAAAGCCTCATATGACGCCATCTTGATACTCGCGTGGAAACTATTATTGTAGGCAAACCCCACCATGAAAAGGTGATCTTCCCACATCTTACCAAAATCAAGGGTACACATTCTCAGCATATCCTCCATTTTATGATTCGTCCATTCCGTTTGACCATCAGTTTGAGGATGGAATGTTGTATTAAACTTGAGCTTTGTGCCCAAACTCTTTTGTACTAGTCTCCAGTCTTCTGACATGAACCATCCAACCCGATCACTAATAATACTCTTTGGAATTTCTTGCAACCACACAATATTGCAAACGTACAATTATACCAGCTTCTCCACAATGTCTTCCTTCCAATTCGGGATGAAGTGAGCCACTTTGGTTAAGCAATCCATGATCACCCAAATCACATTATTACCCTGCTACGTCCGAGGCAAAGCATGCACAAAATTCATGGAGATGTCATCAAATTTCCACTCAGGGATAGGAAGGGGATTTAGGAACTCGCCCGGCTTCTAACACTCAGCCTTCATTAAGGCACAAGTTTGGCACAGACTCACATACAAAGCTATATCCCGCTTCAATCCAGGCCACGAGAAGGATTTCTTCATATCCAAGTACATTTTTGTACTGCCTAGGTGAATGAAGTACTTCGTGAAATGGACCTCAAACATCAACTCCTCACGAAGTTTGCCGAACTGCGGTATACATACCCTTCCATCCTTCTTTAAGATCCCACCAACCATCTCTCAGGTATTACCCTCGCCTTTTTGAGCTTCCACCACAAATGGCTGGAACTCTACATCCACACTGGTCGCTTCCCGGATATGATCGGATAAGTTGTCCTACAACTCTATCCAGTTCAATTGAGCCATGCTAGACTGGCCTCTTGCTACACAATCGATGTCAAGGGACTCAAAGTCCTGCACCAATCGCTCATCATGAGCTTCAATCTAATTCCCTTGTCTAGAATATTTCCTACTCAAGGCATCGACCACCACGTTAGCCTTGCCCAGTGTATACTGAATCGCCACGTCGTAGTCCCCAAGGAACTCGACACACCTGCATTGTCGCATGTTCAAGTATTTTTGATCTAGAAGATACTTCAGGCTTTTGTGGTCCGTAATATCTCCACCTTCGCACCGTATACATAATGTCACCATAACTTTAACGCAAAAATTACCACTGCAAGCTCAAATTCATGGATGGGATAATTCCTCTCATGAGATTTCAACTGTCTATACCCAAAGGCTATCACATTGCCATGTTGCACTAGTATGCATCCCAAACCCCAGCCTGAGGCGTCGCTGAAAATCTGAAATCCTTCAGTCCCTTTAGGAAGACTTAGGATTAGAGTCAGCATCAACCTTTCCTTCAAGGTATCAAACACTTGATTGCACTCCTGAGTCCATACAAACTTATGATTCTTACAAGTCAGAGTAGGGAGGGGAAGATCTATCCATAAATATTTTTCCAAAAATCTTCTATAGTACCCGGCTAGTCCAAAAAAACTCCTGACTTCCGCTACGGTGCTCAGAACCAGCCAATCCCTGATAGCCTCAACTTTTGCTGGATCCACCGCCACCCCATCACCGCTAATCATATGGCCTTAAAATGCCACCTTCTCTAACAAGAACTCGCACTTTGAGAATTTTGCATAAAGCTGGTTCTTTCTTAAAGTCTGCAAGACTACTCTCCAAAGAGCCTCATGCTCCGCCTCCGATTTGGAGTATACCAAAATATCGTCGATGAAGACCACTAATGGAGAAAATCCTGGAGGTGTTTTATGAAAGAGAGAAGATGAAGATGAAGATGATGTTCTCCGAATCTATATTTGATAAAGGCAAGTGTACCTTATCGCTTATAGCAAGGATATAATATCAAGGTCATATTAGAACCAAGGCGCATCGATTACTTCTACTTCAAAGAGATTTCTGTTATTTTATCAATTAGATACTTTGATTTGGTTTGCAAATAAGAGAACAGTAATACAATAAAAAAGGATGATTAAGCAATAATTTAAAAGGTTAGTACTTGATCTTGAATCACCTTGGAATGAAATTGACCAAAAATAGATAAATCCCTAATTCTCTTTAACGAAGGTGCTTGGACCATGAAGGTTTCCAGAATATGAACGCACCTCTTTCAAGGCTACACCCAACTGAGTTTAGGTTGATCAACCGAACTTTCGTTCTATAATTGAAACCCCTAAAACTCGCTTTATGTGGTGAACCCCTCTATTGGATTTGACTCCAATCCGGGAAATTTACGTCGTCCTCTTTCAAGGATTGCATTCAACTCCCTTTACCCGTGAGTGATCAATTCATACGCATGATCCTTTCGGCTACTAGAGTATGGAAACAGAAGAGAAAATCATATATCGATGATATGACCTCTCTATAAATTAATCAAGGGAAAATCCTAAACATTTGTTCAATGAGAAATAGAAGATATTGATTAAGAAAAAGAGATCATTTCATTCCTCGGATCATTTCGATCAAGTACTAAACAAAGTTTAGTTACTCATAATATAGGAAATGAAAATCATGGTAAGAATATGCATAAAAAGAAAGAGAAAGAGAGAAAGGGAATAACAAACAAATTTATTTCTTATTGAAAAGAAGTTACAAAAAATTCAAAAAAAGACATTATAAGGAGAGTTTGCAAGAAGATTACAAGTACGATAAAGGAAATTGCAAGAACATTAAAGCATGAAAATATTAAACTAAAACATTCTACAAATAAACTCCAAAGGCTCTCTACAATGCTCAAAATGAAGTAGGAAGGATGATACTTTCCTCCTTCCTTCATGCCTATTTATAGGGCCAAAACCAAGGGGGTAGAGTTGGAATTTGGCATGAGGATGAAGTTTCCATGAAGCATCCCTTGGTCAAAAATCACATGTTGGTTTAAAATTCAAAGGTGGCTTGCCTCTTTCACACTTATCATGAAAAGCATGATAAAAGTTGGCTAGCTTTCTCTCTTTCCAAGAAGCATCTTTTAAGAACACATGTTTAATTCTTTGTCAAAGGTTGCTAGCCTCTTTCGTACTTAGGAAAAAATATCTCATCGGACCATTGGGGCTTCATTTCCTTCTTGAATATAGTTTACAACATGGTGGCATGACTGCACTCGATATTTAGTTTGGCACAACATAACTGATGACATTTTCTCTTAGAATTTATAATGCAATTTGTCACAGGATCCTCGGTTCTTGCTCAAACCCGAGAATCATACATGCAGGAAATCTGCTGGACAGCAACTTCGACTGGCAATTCCCGAATCTACGTGAATCCTATGAAGGCGTGTAACCATCCGTTGGAAAAGTCTTTTCGAGGGCTACAACTTTCGTGTTCAGCTCAAGATTTGAATCTGACTGTAACATTCTCGAATGCGGCTCCGAAGTTCGATGCAGGAAATCTGCTGGACAGCAACTTCGACCGGGGATTCCTGAATCTACGTGAATTCGATGAAGGCGTGTAACCATCCGTTGGAAAGGTATTTCTAAGGGCTACAACTTTCGTGTTCAGCCCAAGATATGAATCTGGCAGTAACATACCCTAAAGTGGCCCCGAAGTTCGATGCGCGCAGAAAACATAGTAAAATAGGCATGGTTAGGATAGAATTATAAAAAATACGATTTAGCGGATAAAATTAACAATATAAATATATTTATATTAGATTATTTAGATTTTTATATTAATAACTTAGGTCAAATTATGAATCATCAAATTCCCCCAAACTTATTATTTTGCTTGTCCTCAAACAAAGACATACGAGTTAGGAGAAATAAAATAAACCAACCAAATAAATTGGCCATGCCAAACATGAGTATGATGCGAAATTAAGGTAGAGGAATTATGAAAAGAAAACAAAATATTTTTACTTAGTCTTGACACAAAATTTTACAATTTTCACTAGCATAAAAAATAAATCATCCCATGTTTTTAAGCAAAACTAAAAATTAAGTAATGTGATAAATGAAAAGAATATTGAGTTGCTACTAAAATCTAAGAGACATTTTATAGTCATATCAATCTAATTCAAAGATCAATACTACTACCTAGAACTTACTCAATTTACTTTCTCGCTACCGTACTAAAGGTAAACCTTGGAAGCATGAATCAAAAGGACTTTCGTTAGGTGTAACTTTTTGGCTTAGGTTTTATTGGTGTGGAGTTCAAAAGATAAACGTGAAGGGTAAAGCACACTTAAAACAAAAAGAAGAGCTTTGCAAAGAACTTGTTACTAGAAAATAAAATTTTGACACCCTAAGTAATTTTGCAATAAAAAGTTGGGGTTAAAATGTCATTCATAAATTTTTTTTTTGCATATATATAAATATATATATATCATATCTTCTTTATTCTTTTGAATCAAGTGAGTTTTACCCCTTTTTTTCTTTTGCAGCAATTGAGATATAATACAAATCTTCACCATTTTCACAAAATATAGTACACACAAGTGACATAAAGCTCAAAAAGTTTTAAGTGTGCAACATGGGTAAGCTATATGGCTCTGGCGAAAAATAAGTGGGGCTTGTAAAAAGAAAATGGAAAAAGGCACAACGTGGATAACAATGGTTAGGAATTTAAGGTTCGGGGTGCAAAAGCTCAAACTAATCAAAAAATTGTTTAGATCATCTTCATGCTCTTAAGTTCACTTAAAGCAAGGTATTAAAAAATTCAAGAGACGTAAATTCTAGATAGAAAATAAAGATAATTGACTTTTCATGAAAAATGAAGATAATAAGCGTCTTTGATTAGTTCGCATCTACTATACTTAACACTAATCAATCATTTCAAAGATTTTTAAAAGAGAAAACAAGGGATGGTAGATTTTATAAAGGTGAAAAACATAAAAAAATGGCTATGAAAAGTGCAAATATTTAAGAATGTTTTTCAAAAATAACATGTTACCTTAATTAGGAATAATACATGAGTCAACATATTACTCATGAAATATAGACAAAATGAAATTTAATTTACTTTATTTCAACTAAATAAGTACATAAATGATTAAAAACAAGAAAATGCAAAGTCATGGGGTAGTAAATGATTTAGCAAAGATTAACTCAAATTATTAATTATACTAAAATTATTTTATATAAGACAAAGGAAAGAAATATATATATATTTAATTTTTTTGGAATTTATATATATATTTAAATTTTTTATTAATTAAGAAATTATACCCCCATACTTAAAGTTAAACATTGTCCCCAATATTTAAAACTAAGTATGAAGCAATAAAAATGCAATAAAAGAAGAAGTGAGGAAAGAGGACATCCCTGATGGTGAAATTGAGGAGGCTAGATGGAAACCTGCAAAAACATGTTAAAACAAAGAAAACAGTAATAAGAAGATAAAGTTTGGGGTGCCTCCCAAAAGCGCTTTGTTTACCGTCACGTAGCTTGACTAATTTGCATGGAAGATTATATGGAAAGGGTCTCAATATTGGTGACTAAAGTATCATTAGAAAAATAAAATTTTAGCCGGTGGCCATTTACTTTAAAGGAGCCGAGTTCCGGGTGGGAAATAAGAACGGTCCCATATGGCCAAACTGAAAAGATAGGGTAAGCTCTGAAAACTCTAGAGGGGGGGGGGGTGAATAGAGTTATTGAAACCTTTTTAAATTTTTGATGTATTAAAGAATCTTTAATAAAATAGGTTACTATACTATAAGTGTATGAGTGTACAGGTGCAGCAGATAAACAAGAGATATATATCTAATCTACACAACACATAAGTATCACAGCACAAGCACAAAGAAAAATCACAGCGAACACAAACAACACAAGAATTTTATAGTGGTTCCCCAAACTTGGGTACATCCACTCGTCTACCACCTAGGTAGGAATCCACTACAGGTTTTGATCAGGTGATTGCCACCAATGAGCTTTTTGACCAGGTGCTTAAAAACCAACTCTCAAGACTTTTGGAAGGAGACTTGCAACCAGAATAATTTTGAAGGGAATTAAAACCCTGTACAGAGGTGGGGATGAGAGTTTGATGAAAGCCTTCTTTTTTCAAAACAAAATGAGAAGACTATGTGGATTTGTTGTTGTTGATGACAAAGCTCCCCCTGAGATCTTGAATGGTTTAGGAGTGGAAGCTTTGTAGAAGGGTGAGTAGGCCTTGACTGATTTGAATGTTGATGTCACTTGAGATCCCTGAAAGCAAAGAAGGAGAGGAAGAAAGACTCTTGATGGTGATGGTTGTTCTTTCTTCTTCTCTTTAGGGCAGTCAAAAATGCTGAGAGATCTTTTTACTGTACTTTTGTATGTTTTCTTTTCTGTAACTCAGTTGATGATGGATTGCCGTTCTTTTTGTGTATATGTTCTCTCACTGGTTGTTTTCTTGTCAGGAAGATGTATATCATATATCTGCAACTTGGTCGAATTTCAAAAACAAACTCTGTAATAAATGTGCAGCCAAAATCTTGGGAACGAAAAACGACAAGAATGCTGTCAATTATTCTATTCTATGTCTGTCTTGAGATATAAGCAATTAATTCCATGAAGGATATTAGAAATCAATGCTGCCAGTAACGGCTCTATTCAGAGAATATAAGTGCATTGATTTATAAGAGAATTAATAGCCTATAATAGATAAAAATTAATGAGACAGAAAGAGAAAGAATAAATAATAAAATGTCTTACAGTTTTCATCGACCTGAGATCAGCTTTCGTTGACCTTTGATTAGCTTTCGTCGACCTGTAATTTCGCCGACCTGTGATTTCATCGACCTGAGCTCTGCAAACAACTGCACTGCATAAACTGAATGATTCTGTGCTCTGAGTTCGTTGACCTGAGATCAACTTTGGCTTTGAGTGAATTATGTCGCTGAGTCCATTATGGCGCTGAGTGATTATGGCACTGAGAGATGAAGTATTAGTCGACCTGAGAGCAGAGATCGTCGAACTCAGTTCAGAGAATTTTATCTCTGAGTTAGTTGAGCTGAGTACGACTATCTTCGACCTGAGATCGACGAACGTAGATCTCTTTTTCTAATTCTTGATTTCTCTAAGTCTTGAGTCTTTGGAAGTGATGGAGGTGGTCCTTTGTACTGTTGACTCTAAGGACATGACCTAAACTCTAGAAATACACAAAATTTGACCCTTCTATACAACATGGGTCACAACCTAAGAAGAGAACCTAGCCCAAATCACCTAGGGGTTCCAACAATCTCCCCCTATTTGGGTGAGGTTACTTCAAAATAAAAAAAACATAAAGATCACAAGACAAAATGAAGTGAACATAGCATGAAAACTGAGATAACTGATAGAATAAATAAGCTATCAGTACCTTTATAAAGCTATGTACCCAAATTGTTCACAGAAAATACAGAAAATAAACAATTTAAATGTTCTTGTGAGAATTAGAAGACTTAGCAAATATGATTGTCCTGTTTTGATCTTGAGCTTGCTTCATAGTCATGGTCATATCAGCATCCCCAAGAGTCTTTTGAGAGGTGGTTCTTGGAACCACAGCTTCAGGATGCAGACTCATGTATTCATCAGCATTGAACAACTTCCCTACTTGATATCTTTCAAACTCTTTCTTTCTGTAGCTTGACATGGTAGAGAACTGAGAAGGATCTTGGCCTTTTTCTCTAGCTTGCCTGATTTGAGAAAGAGCCACAGATTCCTTGAATCTAGCCATTCTTGTAGTTGGACTAGCTTCAGGATCATAAGTTGGAATTGGGGGTTCTTCAGGGTTATTAACCTTGCCAGGAGATGGAGGAGGGGAAAATGTTGGCTGGGGAGTAGACTGCTGAGCACTGTAAGAACTTATAGAGGACATCTGATGGCTATGTTTATGTTGACTACCTCTATAATATTGAATTGGTCTTCATTGCCTTTGATATGTTTTAGTAAGAGTAGGCTTGGAGTATGCTTCTGAATTTTGAGATAAGGTTTCTGAGGCTCCTGCAACTGGAGGAGAAGGAGGAGGAGGAGGGTCCCTTTTTAATTTCTGAGATGGAGGAGTGTATCTTCTGCTTTTCTTTCTGCACTTTTGTTCATTCTTTGATAGCCACATCCAAACTGGCATACCCTTATAAGGAGTTATGTTTTGCAGAATATAATATGGAGTATCATTTGTAGACTTAAGTTTTAGAGCAGGAGGAGGAGGTGCTTTCCTTTTCTTGGAGATTTGCTTACTCTTTGGAGCATCATCAGAATCATCATCATCATAATTCTCATCATCAGAAGACAAAGGATTGTCATACATAGCATCAATCTGACTTAATACATCTTGGGAAATCTCTTTACTAGCTGGAGTGGGAACAAATTCAGCTACTTTAGCTTCCATAGCCATATCCTGTTTTATCAGATCATCCAGATTAGGAATGGGGTTGTCATCCATGATATAAGTTGGTACAGGAGGGCTAGATCTTTGTTCATATAATACTACTGGAGGAGCTATCAGACTTTTCTTTATAATATCTAATACTTCTGAACTTGTAGGGGAGGTGTAGCACACAATTGCTCTTGATGATTGTGTGGGAAAGGAGAGGCAAAAATGAATATAAGATCCAAAAATTTACAGCATAGTATATAGATTTACTTTTGATTTAATAAAGTAGACCCTTCCAGGCAGAACTTCTGGCAAGCTGGTCTCTTGAGCAATGGATACTACAATATCTGTACATTGATTATCTACATCTGCTACTGAGTCAGTTATCTCTATATCATCTGATTCCATATCAGTATCAAGAAAATTTTGAAAATATGTTTCCATATCAACATTTGTTCCTGCTGCTGCTGGTTCTGCTGCTGCTGTTGGTTCTGCTATTGCTGCTTCATCATTAAGTATCTCCCCCTGCCTGGTTTCAGTAGGGACTGAAGTCAGGCCCCCAGATGAAGAGAGGGTAGAGGTGAGGGTAGAGATTTGAGCAGAGAGAGATGAGATGGATATAGCTAGAGGGGAAATAGCCTCTGCAATGATGGTTTGAAGGATAGGCTTGAGGAGCTCAAGAAGTGGCTGGATGATGGAGGGATTCAAAGATGTAGAGGCAGATGTTTGGGCAGGAGGTGGTTGAGAAGGGATAGAGGTAGTGATGATAATTGTTGGAGGAGATGGTTGATTGAAAGTGTCTAGAAGGGGGTCTTGTTGAGGAGATTGTTCAGGAGAAGGAGTGTTCAGAGGAGATGAAAGTAAATTGAAGGATGAGATTGAAGAGAGAGTGGAGAGGGGGATATCAACAAGATGAGATGGAAAAGGAGATTGGGGAGGAGTAGGGATGGATGTATCAGGCCTAAGAGAGGGAGGATTGGATGGAATATGTGTAGGGGAAGAAGGAATTGGAGATGCTGGTGGTGTGGGGGTATGTATTAGAATAGAAGTGGAAGCTGGGGTTTGTTGAACTTGAGGCTGAGATGGAACTTGAGAATCAGGAGGAGGTGGAGAGGTGGATGGAAGCTCTTCAGAGGGATGAGGAGTGGCTAATGCCGCCCTTGTACTTTCAGAAGATTTAGAGGAAGAGGACTTGCCCTTTGATGGCTTTATAATAGTCCTCTCCCATCTGCCAAAGAGGGCAGATGTGAGCTTCTTAGATGCATTAATGCATGTTGTCTGAGATAGCAGTAGTTCATTGGCCTTGGGTTTCAGAAACAAGCCCAGGATTATTCCATAGCAAACCTCCTTTTTTCTATTTTTTACTGATTAGATCAAAGAAGATCTGCGGCCAGTTCACATTCTTCTTACTAACCAATGCTGCCATAACCAGGAATTGTTGCCTAGAAATATAGTCATGTGTTGTATGCTTAGCAAACAACACCTTCCCAACGACATCCGCAAGAAATTTTTATGTTGGGGAGAAATTTTTCTTAAACAGTTTGTTAGGGTTTTCGCCGAAGTGACCCATAACAGTCAGCATATCCTCATATTCATTATCGTCCATTTCTAGATCATCTTCTCCAGTTTTCAAGTTGAAAAGTTCAGAGAGAACGGAGGGAGAAAGAATACCCTGATTACCACTGACAGTCCCAGTCATTTCAGTCTCTGTTGAAGAAGAAGGGCCAACCCATTCCTTGATTTCCGTCATAGGAATCCTGATTCTTTCATACATAAACTGCTTCAGATTTTGTTTCTCAAATAGCTGTAGAATATCTATGAAAATTTGATCTGACTGTTGGAAAAAGTCAAAATCAATATCAAAACCATAATCGAACTTCATGCTGGTAGATCCAGTAGCGGCCATTTGCGGTGTTAAGATCAAATGAGGGAGAGAAAGAGCACACCTGCAAGAGAAAACACAAGATCAAGTGCATGAGGGGAATTCTGAAAGCGCGGGATTGAGGTCGAAGAAGAAAGCCTTAATAAAGGTTTTCGGAATATGAATCGTCAATCTCAATCCGACAAAAACACAAGATTCTTTGATCTCAAGTCGATGAAAAATTTCATTCAGGAGAAATTCGTCGATCTAAGAATGAAGAGAGGGAAAGTTTTTGTCGTTCGTAGAAAACTTTCAGAGACAGAATTCGTCGTCCTCTGGTCGACGAATGCGCTCAACTAAGAGATTTCGTCGATCTAAGGTCGACGAAAAGTCTTCAAGAACATTTATCAGTTCGTCGATCTTAGGTCGACGAACAGAAGCAATTCTTTGACCACAGACAGAGCATTAGATTAAGCCTTGACCATTTATCATACCAAGCTGATTGACAAAGAACAGATGCTTGGATGAGTCCAATGGCTTAGTGAATATATCTGCTCTTTGCAAGTCAGTAGAGATAAATTCAAGTTTAATCTTATGTTTGTCAACACAATCTCTAATGAAATGATGTCTGATGTCTATATGCTTGGTTCTAGAATGCAATACTGGATTTTGTGCAATTGAGATAACACTTGTATTATCACAAAGAATAGTTGAATTATTTAAGTTGACACCATAATCCAGTAGTTGGTTTTGTATCCACAAGATCTGTGAACAGCAACTGCCTGCAGCCATATACTCAGCTTCAGTAGTGGAGGTTGAAACAGATGTTTGCTTTCTACAGAACCAAGATACAAGTCTGTCACCAAGGAACTGACAAGTTCCTGAAATGCTTTTCCTGTCTACTCTGCATCCAGCATAATCAACATCAGAAAATCCAGTTAACACAAATGCTGATTCTGTTGAATACCATAGGCCTAGATCTGGACAACCTTTTATATATCTTAAAATCCTTTTTAAGAAAATAAGGTGAGATTCTTTAGGGTTCACCTGGAACCTAGCACAAAGACATGTGGCAAACATAATGTCTGGCATGCTTGCTATTAGATACAGTAGGGATCCAACAATGGCCCTATACTTGGTCTGATCAACTGGTCTTCCAGATTCATCAGCATCTATAATAGCATTGGCAGCCATGGGAGTTTTCATGAAGGAGGCATCATTCATCCCAAACTTCTTAATAAGCTCTTTAGCATATTTAGACTGAGAGATGAAGATTCCTTTAGGGGTTTGTTTCACTTGAAGACCAAGGAAATATGATAACTCACCCATGCTACTCATCTCAAACCTTGAGTGCATTAAATCAGAAAATCTTTTGCACAGATTTGGATCAGTAGATCCAAATATTATGTCATCTACATATATTTGTACTAATAGAATTATATCATGATGCAATTTTGTAAAAAGAGTTCTATCAACCATGCCTCTTGAAAAACCATGCTCTAAAAGAAAGCTGGCTAAGGTCTCATACCAAGCTCTTGGGGCTTGCTTTAAACCATAGAGAGCCTTATGCAATTTAAAAACATAAGAGGGGTGAGTTGAAGAGATAAAACCTGGTGGCTGTTCCGCATATACTTCTTCTTTTAGTTTCCCATTGAGAAAGGCACTTTTGACATCCATTTGATATACCTTGAATTTCTTGTGAGCAACATAGGCCAAGAAGATTCTGATGGCTTCAAGCCTTGCAATAGGTGCAAAGGTTTGATCATAATCAATCCCTTCCTCGTGTCTGTATCCTTGAGCAACAAGTCTTGCCTTATTCCTCACAATCACACCTTGGGCATCAAGTTTGTTTTTGAATACCCACTTGGTTCCAATTACTGGATAGCCTTTAGGCCTTGGAACTAAGTCCCAAACTTTACACCTCTCAAACTGGTTGAGTTCCTCTTGCATTGCAATGATCCAGTTTGGATCTTGCTCTGCATCAGATATGGATTGAGGCTCAATTTGAGAGAGAAAGCAGGCAAGCATCACATCAGGGTTGAGTTGATGCCTTGTCTGCACTCCTGCTGATATGTCTCCAATTACTTGAGATCTAGGGTGATCCCTAAGCGTGACAAAATCATTAAGAAAAGTTGGTTCAACAACAGTTATTTGATTTAATTCCTCTTGTGGAATTGTATCAACTATTGAAGGAATTTGGACTGCTTCCACAGTTTCTTCTTCACTTTCAACTTCTGATAGAGCTTGTGGAGAGGGATGTGATTCAACCTTTGAGGTAAGGTTTATATCACCCAAGCTCTCACAAAAATTCTGTACCTGCAAATGACAGTTGGTAGAGATATCTCTCTCCTTGTAAAACATGTTAGATTCATCAAATGTCACATGCATGGATTCTTCAATTTTTAGTGTTGATTTATTAAACACCCTATATGCCTTGCTGACTTGGGAATATCCTAGAAAAATTCCCATTGCAGCCTTAGCTTCAAACTTTCTAAGATGTTTCTTGTCATTATTGTGAATATAGCATATACATCCAAATACTATAAAATAGGTGATTATAGGTTTCTTTCCTTTGAGTAGTTCATAGGGAGTCTTGAGCTTTAGTTTGTGTATAAGGCTTCTATTCAGGACATAGTTTGCTGTGTTTACAGCTTCTGCCCAATAGGATGGAGGCATGTAAGCATCTGAAAGCAATGTACCTGCAGCTTCACTGAGTGTTCTATTCTTCCTTTCAACTACCCCATTTTGTTGAGGAGTTCTGGGAACTGAGAAGTAGTGTCTTATACCTTCTTTCCTACAGAACTCTAGTATAAGAAGAGACTCAAACTCAGTGCCATGATCACTTCTGATCAATGCAACTTGAGTAGAATACTCAATCTGTATGTTCTTGAGAAAATCTGTAAGAACTTGAAAGGTATCTGACTTTGCTCTCAAAAAAAAAACCCATGTGAATCTGGAGAAGTCATCTACAATAACTAATGTATAAGACTTTCCTCCTAGACTTTGTACAGCAATAGGACCAAAAAGGTCCATATGGAGCTAATACAAAATTCTAGGTGAATCACTCTTATTAATGGATTTGAAACTAGATTTAGTTTGCTTGCCTAGTTGACAAGCCCTGCAGAGGCCTTCCTTCTTGTAGGGACCAGAAGGTAAACCTCTAACAAGATTGTCCTTAGATAACCTAACTATATTCTTAAGGTTTACATGACCTAGTCTTTTGTGCCATAAGCTAGTTTGAATGCTAACAGAGTTGAATAGTCAAATTTCAGAATTAGCAGAGTCAAAATTTACTAAGTAAATGTTGCCTTATCTAATTCCTGTTAAAACAGTTGTGTTGTTTAGATAAATAATGCATAAGGAGTTAGTAAAGCTTACTTGATAACCTGTATCACATAGTTGGCTTACTGATATCAGGTTATGCTTTAGACCATTTACATAAGTCACCTTTTTGAATGTGATAGCTCCACAGTTGAAGTCACCATAGACTTCTATCAATCCAAAGCCTTAATCCCCAAAGATTACTTTAGGTCCAGTCTTGGCTTTATAATTGATTAGGCATTCTTTGCAACTTGTCATATGTTTAGAGCAACCACTGTCCAGGTACCCTTTGTTTTGAGTGATAGGGTTCTCTTCTACCTGAAAAGAGGATTAGCAGTTTTTGACCCAGGTTACCTTGGGTCCTTATTGTTTAACATAGCTGAAGCTTGAAATAAATGAGCATTCAGGTTGATCCTTATAACCTAAGGGATGATACCTTCTAGGAGGTATAACCCACTGACTAAAGGGATTAAGTGATTTATTAGCTTTTAGGTTACTCTAGTTATGAACTGGATCTGACAAATTTGAGTATGTTCGTCGACCTGAGATCGACGATCTGGGTTGAGTTCTTCGATCTTTGCTCGAAGAATGGAGATATCCATTCTCAGAGCCCCAGAAACGTCGATCACTGGTCGACGAGCCATACTGGTTTCGTCGATCCCAGTTTGAAGAATAGATTACATAATTGTTTGCGTTCAGAGTTCGTCGTTCTGAGGTCGATGAACTATACCCATTTCGTCGTTCTGAGTTCGACGAAATTTGTTGAACATAGTTATGTTGTTTGTTTTTCTTTTTCTGATTTGTTTTCTTAATTTCTAATTGTTTAAGAACTTCATTAACTTTGTCTACCTGTTCAGTATTCTTCTTACCACTTTCAGAAATAAAATTAATAGGTTTTTATAGTTGATTTTTTTGAATGAGGATTGGTTCACTAGATGAGGCTCCTAATCCTAGTTTGTTATTATTAGATCTTGTATTAACTGTACTAGTTATGTCTATCAATTGTAAACTTCTACCATTTAAGGTTTCTTCTAGTTTCTTAGTTTTACTTAATTCAAATTTTAAGAACACTATTTGCTGATTAGCTAGGTTTAGTTTTTCAGTTAATTTTTTATTATCAGCAATGAATTTTTCTTGTTCTAATAGTTTTTCTCTGAGAAGTTTGATTTCCTTCTCAGATCCTATTAGGTCTAAACACAATAGTTTGAATTTAGATTGAAATTCTTTAGATTGAAAATCATATGATGCAATTACCTGATCCTCTTCAGAGAGGGATTCTTCATCTTCTGATCCTTCAGAATCTGATATGTTGCTTCCAGCATCTATTACCATAAGGCAAAATTCTCTTGCCTTCTTTTCCTCTATATCATCCTCACTGGAGCTGGAGGAGGATGTTTCATCTTTAGTATCACTCCAGGTTTCAGCCACAAAGCCCTTCTCCTTATTTTTGTATTTGCTGGAGGAGGTCTTGTTGTGCTGATGTCTTCTTGATTCCTTTTCTTGCCTTTTGTCTTTCTTTTGAGCTTCTGGGCATTGTGAGATAAAGTGTCCAGGTTTCCTGCATCCAAAACAGACAACTTCTTTAGAAGGAGTCTTATCATACCTGGGTTTATCTTCATTTCTTGAAGGCTTCCTCCTGAAGTCCTTCCTTGCCATCTTATAGAATCTCTTAGCAAAGAGACTCATAAGTTCTTCATTAGTTGATGAGTTGGGAGATTCTTCTGCAGCTTTGAGTGCTAAACTTTGTTCCTTCCTGGTAGGTGTTGAAGCTTTTGGTTCAACTGCAGCTTCTCTTGACTTGATCAGTTGCTCATAGGATTTGAGCTTTCCAAGAAGAGATTCTGTTGATATTTCAGCCATGCTTCTAGCTTCTCTGATGGGCCAGATTCTGGAGTCCCATGTGCTAGGAAAGCACACGAGGATCTTGTCATTGACCTCAGTCAGAGTGATTTCTTTATCCAATGTTCTGAGCTCACTTATGATGGAGCTCAGCCTGTTGTACATTGCTTCTACAGATTCTACTTCATCTTTCCTGAAGTTCTCATATTAGGAGATGAGATTTGATCTTTTGTCCTTCCTCTCATCAGCAGAGCCTGCTACCATTTGGTTGAGGGAATCCCAAATGGCTTTGGCAGATGTGTAATCAGCAACCTTTTGAAATATGTCATTTGACATAGTTTGAGCCAGTATATTCATAGCTCTAGAATCAGCAATCTTTTCCTTCTTATGTGCATACGCTTGATTTGGAGGAGGCACTACACTGAGATTTACTGAAGTTGAGGTAGAGGCCACTGGAGCTGGTGGTCCTGTCAAGATAGAATTGAAAATATCCTCATCAATAGAGTTCATGTACAGCTTGATTCTTGCCTTCCAGATTCCAAACTCTTGCAAGTTGTAAACTGGAGGTCTGGTGCTGGCATAATCCTTGTTTTGTGCCATGATAATAGAAAATAAAGAATAATCAGAGAGACTACTAAAGCTTATTCAGAGTTTATTCTGAGGATCTTGGTTAAACCAGGTGTGAGCCTATATGATATGATTAACCTTCCTCTGATACCAATTGAAAGATAGGGTAAGCTCTTAAAACTCTAGAGGGGGGGTGAATAGAGTTATTGAAACCTTTTTAAATTTTTGAGGTATTAAAGAATCTTTAATAAAATAGGTTACTATACTATAAGTGTATGAGTGTACAGGTGCAGCAGATAAATAAGAGATATATATCTAATCTACACACACATAAGTATCACAGCACAAGCACAAAGAAAAATCACAGCAAACACAGACAACACAAGAATTTTATAGTGGTTCCCCAAACTTGGGTACATCCACTCTTCTACCACCCTAGGTAGGAATCCACTACATATTTTGATCAGGTGACTGCCACCAATGAGCCTTTGACCAGGTGCTCAAAAACCAACTCTCAAGTCTTTTGGAAGGAGACTTGCAACCAGAATAATTTTGAAGGGAATTAAAACCCTGTACAGAGGTGGGGATGAGAGTTTGATGAAAGTCTTCTTTTCTCAAAACAAAATAAGAAGACTATGTGGATTTGTTATTGTTGATGACAAAGCTCCCCCTGAGATTTTGAATGGTTTAGGAGTGGAAGTTTTGTAGAAGGGTGAGTAGGCCTTGACTGATTTGAATGTTGATGTCACTTAAGATCCCTGAAAGCAAAGAAGGAGAAGAAGAAAGACTATTGATGGTGATGGTTGTTCTTTCTTCTTCTCTTGAGGGCAGTCAAAAATGCTGAGAGATCTTTTTACTGCACTTTTGTATGTTTTCTTTTTTGTAACTCAGTTGATGATGGATTGCCGTTCTTTTTGTGTATATGTTCTCTCACTGGTTGTTTTCTTGTCAAGAAGATGTATATCAGATACCTGCAACTTGGTCGAATTTCAAAAACAAACTCTGCAATAAATGTGCAGCCAAAATATTGGGAACGAAAAACGGCAAGAATGCTATCAATTATTCTATTCTATGTCTGTCCCGAGATATAAGCAATTAATTCCATGGAGGATATTAGAAATCAATGCTGCCAGTAACGGCTATATTCAGAGAATATAAGTGCATTGATTTACAAGGGAATTAATAGCCTATAATAGATAAAAAGTAATGAGACAGAAAGAGAAAGAATAAATAACAAAATGTCTTACAGTTTTCGTCGACCTGAGATCAGCTTTCGTCAACCTTTGATTAGCTTTCGTCGACCTGTAATTTCGTCGACCTGTGATTTTGTCGACCTGAGCTCTGCAAACAACTGCACTGCATAAACTGAATGATTCTGTGCTCTGAGTTCGTTGACCTGAGATCAGCTTTGGCTTTGAGTGAATTATGTCGCTGAGTCCATTATGGGCTGAGTGATTATGGCGCTGAGAGATGAAGTATTAGTCGACCTGAGAGCAGAGATCGTCGAACTCAGTTCAGAGAATTTTATCTCTGAGTTAGTTGAGCTGAGTACGACTATCTTCGACCTAAGATCGACGAACGTAGATCTCTTTTTCTAATTCTTGATTTCTCTAAGTCTTGAGTCTCTAGCAGTGATGGAGGCTAGTCCTTTGTACTATTGACTCTAAGGACATGACCTAAACTCTAGAAATACACAAAATTTGACCCTTCTATACAACATGGGTCATAACCTAAGAAGAGAACCTAGCCCAAATCACCTAGGGGTTCCAACACAAACCTCTTTGACTACAAAGGGGTCGGACCATCGTGATTTTAATTTACCAGGAAAAAGGCGAAGACGTGAGTTGTAAAGAAGGACTAGATCCCCCGGTGAAAAAATTTTAGGAATTTTAATATTTTTATAATGGTAGAACTTTGAGCGCTCCTTATAAAACTTATTATTTTCATAGGCGTTAGCACGTCATTCATCTAGTTCATTCAGTCTGAATTTTCTTTGCTCGGAGGACAAAGTATAATCAAGATTGAGAAATTTCAGCGCCCAATAGGCGCGGTGCTCTAACTCAACTGAAAGGTGGCACGCTTTATCGTAGACTAATCTGTATGGCGTACAACCGATGGCGGTCTTATATGCCGTCCGATAAGCCCATAGAGCATCGTCGAGTTTCAATGACCAGTCCTTCCTATTAAAAGAGATAGTTTTCTCCAAAATCCGCTTGAGCTCGCGGTTCACCACCTCCACTTGGCCACTAGTTTGTGGGTGATAGGCGGTGGAGAGTTTGTGTGTAACGTCATATTTTGCTAAAATTTTAGCAAACTAACTATTGCAGAAGTGTGTGCCCCTATCACTAACTATAGCGCGAGGTGTGCCAAAACGAGAGAATAATTTCTTTAAAAATTTGACGACGACTCTTGCATCATTGGTCGGGAGAGCTTGTGCTTCTGCCCACCTCGACACATAGTCGACCGCAACAAGAATATATTTATTATTAAATGAGGGAGGGAGAGGACCTACGAAATCGATACCCCATAGATCGAAAATTTCACATTCCAAAAAGGAGTTTTGGGGCATTTCGTGTCGGCGAGATATGTTACCTGACCTTTGGCAGCTGTCGCATCCACTTACAAAAGAGTGAGCATCCTTAAAGATCGAGGTCCAGTAGAAACCGACCTCCAGCACTTTCCTTGCGGTCCGGCTTGCTTGATAATATCCGTCGGTTGGTCCTTCATGGCAGTGCCGTAATATTTGCAAGCCTTCCTCGCTCGATACACATCTTCTTACCACTTGATCTGCGCAGATACGAAATAAGAAGGGGTCCTCCCAAAAGTAGTTCTTCGCGTTGGAAAAGAATTTCTTCTTTTGTTGACTTGAAAAACCTTTTGGCAGGACCCGAGCCACTAGATAGGTGGCCAAATCCACAAACCAAGGGGTAGAAGAATTCGTTAATTTTTCGATGGCGAGGAGGCGCTCTTCAGGGAATTTATCATCAATGTCGGCTTCCGCCAGCGTATTCGCAGCAGGGTTTTCTAAGCGGGAGAGATGATCGGCCGCCAAGTTCTCCCCTCCTTTCTTGTCCCGGATCTCCAAGTCAAATTCTTGTAGTAGGAGGATCCATCTTAATAATCGGGGCTTGGCATCTGCCTTGTTTAGTAGGTACCTAAGGGCAGAATGATCAGTAAACACAATGACTTTAGAGAGAGTAATATAAGACCTAAACTTATCAAACACAAAAACAATTGCGAGAAGTTTTTTCTCTGTAGTGGTGTAATTGGCCTGTGCGGATGTGAGTGTCTTGCTTGCATAATAAATTGGGTGAAAATACTTGTTCACCCGTTGGCCTGACACTACACCTACATCAATGTCACTTGCATCGCACATGATCTCGAATGGAAAGGACCAATCCGGTGCTACTAGAATTGGCGAGTTGATAAGCTTATCTTTGATAATATTAAAAGTTGTTAAACATTAGTTATCAAAAATGAAAGAAGATTCTTTTTCTAACAAGTGCGTTAACGGCTTTGTAATTTTTGAAAAATTTTGTATAAATCGCCGATAAAAACCTGCATGACCAAGGAAACTTCTAATAAATTTTATATTTGTGGGAGGGGGAAGTTTCTCAATCACCTCGATCTTGGCCTTATCAACCTCGATACCTTTACCCGATATTTTATGACCGAGGACCAATCCCTCTCAGACCATGAAATGACATTTTTCCCAATTTAGGGCTAGATTCGTATCTTCGCAACGTTGAAGAACACGATCCAGATTAGTTAAGCATGATTTAAAAGAATTTCCGAATACGAAAAAGTCATCCATGAAGACTTCCATCACGTCCTCAACCAATTCATCAAAGATGGCCAACATACATCTTTGGAATGTAGCTGGTGCATTGGAAAGGCCAAAAGACATCCTTCTATAAGCGAAGGTGCCGAAGGGACAAGTAAATGTTGTTTTCTCTTGGTCCTCGGGTGAGATTGGGATTTGGAAATATCCCGATAAACCATCAAGAAAGCAATAGTAGGAGTGACCGGAAAGACGTTCTAAAATTTGAATAATGAATGGTAAGGGAAAGTGATCTTTTCGGATTGCATCATTTAATTTTCTATAGTTGATGCACATCCGCCAACCCGTAACAGTACGAGTTGGAATTAGTTCATTGTTCTCATTAACCACTACTGTCATGCCGCCTTTCTTTGGTACTACTTGCATGGGGCTAATCCATGGGCTATCCGAAATCGGGTAGATAATTCTCACATCTAACAATTTAATTATTTCAGCCTTAACGACGTCTTTCATGTTGGGATTAAGTCGTCGCTAAGGCTGTACACTATCGCGAGAATTATCTTAGAGTAATATTTTGAGTGTGCAGAAGGAGGGGCTTATCCCTTTAATATCAGATAATTGCCAAGCTATGGCTCGGCGATGCCTATTTAATATTTGAGTTAATTCAGAAATTTCCGAATCACACAAATTAGAAGAAATGATGACCGGCAATTTAGAGTCTTTTTCTAAAAAGACATATCTTAGGTGCTCTGGAAGTTGCTTAAGCTCAAGAGTGGGTGGTACTTCGTAAGAGGTCGTAATTTTAATACTCTCTAAGCCAATTGGCTCAGGAGGCGAATAACGAGATAATTCCTTAAAACAAAATAATTCAGATTGTTCTGCATCATCAAAAAATGAAGAAAAATCTTCTTCAAATGATGCATCTAGATGGTAACAAGAATCATCATTTGAAAGAGAATTGCGCATTGAGGGATTGATATTGAAAGTAACTTTATCATCTCCAACACGAAGGAGGAGCTTTCCGTTACTCACATCTATTATTGTGCGGGAGGTGGCAAGGAAGGGGCGACCGAGTATGAGTGGTACTTCAACATCCTCTTTGATGTCAAGAATGACAAAGTCCACCGGAAAGATGAACTTATCAACCTTGACTAGCACGTCTTCCATAACCCCTACTGGATACTTAACAGAACGATCTGCTAGTTGTATACTTATTTTTGTTGGGATTGGATCTCCTAATCCCAATTTCTTAAACAAAGAATAAGACATTAGATTTATGCTAGCACCTAGGTCGGCGAGGGCATGCTTTACTAATAAATTGTCAAAGAGGCACGGGATAGAAAATCGTCCTGGATCATTCAATTTTTGAGAAAATTTATTTAATAAAGCTGCTGAGCATTCTGCATTGAGGGAAACACGTGAGATATCTTCAAGTTTCTTTTTATTGGAGAGTAACTCCTTTAGATATTTCGTGTATTTGGGCATTTGAGAGATTGCCTCGCAGAAGGGAACATTTATATGAATTTGTTTTAAAATTTCTAAAAAAAATTTGTATTGCTCCTCTACTCGCTCATTTTTAATTTTAGATGGATAAGGGGGTGCATAAGTAGAAATAAGAGGAGATTTTGAAGCATTCGGAGAATTAGAAAATAAAACTGGAGGGGGTAAAATAGAAACAGTTACCTCGGGTTCAATCCTACTTGGAGAGGTTACCTCCTTTCCACTGCGAAGGTTGATGGCATTTGCATTCTCCCTTGGATTCGTCTCAGTATTGCCCGACAAAGCTCCATGCGGGCGCTCGACAATCATTTTGCCAAGCTGGCCAATTTGATTCTCTAAGTTCTTTACAGATCCAGTGAGATTCCGGATATTGGATTCGTTCGAGGCAACATATTTAGAAAATACCTCTTCAAGCGAAGAGGACTTTTGTGGTGGTGGAAGAAAACCAGGTGGGTTCATATTAGGTGGGCGTTGGGCATTACCTTGGTTGCTCCATGAGAAATTCAGGTGGTTCCTATAACCCGGATTGTAAGCATTGTTATACGGAGTGTTGTTCGGGTTAAAGGAAGGCCGAGTAAGATTCCCCATGAAATCAACCTATTCTTCAATAAAAGTATTACTATTATTATTAGCCCAAGAAGGAGTGGAAGAGGAAACAGACATCTTTGCCACTTGCTTGCTTAAACGTTCAAGTTGTAAAGCTAAATTAGCTGTCACATCAACTTCATAATGTCCTGCCGGCTTACTAGGGCGCGCTCGGGGCACATTCCACTGATAGGCATTCATGGACATTTCCTCAAAAAGCTCTTGAGCGGCCTCTGGGGTTTTATTATTGAGAGTACCCCCAGCGGCTGCATCAATCATCTGCCTTGTTTGGAAATTTATGCTATTATAAAAAATTTGTACTTATTGCCAAGGAAGTGCATGGTGAGGACATCTACGCAAAAGCTCCTTGAAGCGCTCCCATTTATCGTAGAGAGTCTTCGAGTTGATTTGCATAAATGAAGAGATATCAGTACGTAATTTAGTGGTCTTTGCAAGAGGAAAATATTTAATTATTAATTTTTCCGCCATTTCGACCCATGTAGTGATAGATCCTCTAGGAAGAGAGCCTAACCACTGCTTGTCCTTTGACTGTAAAGAAAAGGAAAATAGTCGTAATCGAATGGCGTCATCAGTAACGTCATTGATTTTGAAAGTATCACAGATTTCAAGAAAATTTGAAAGATGTTGATTTGGATCTTCATCTGGTAAACCATCAAAAGTAACCGATTGTTGCCCCATTTGGATGATGCTAAACTTGATCTCAAAATTATTATTAGCTATATTAGGGCGAACAATACTAGATTGTGTCCCTTCCAAGTTCGGCCGTGCATAATAGGACATGGTCCGTTGCTGGGCTTCATTAGGATTGGGGTCACCCATAGTTGCTATATTAGTATCTCCGATAGATTCTTCGAAAATAATTTGTAAATCCTGTCCACGAGATTTAAGGCGTCGCCTAAAGGTGCGCTCAATTTCTGGATCAAAATGGGATTCAGGATTATTTGAAAAACTTGCTCGGGTCATATACTAGAAGAAAAAAAAGACAAATGATTAAAGATGAGTTTAATAATTAATAATGGTTTTTTTTTTCTTTTTGTTCTTTTTAGGAGGTTTTAGGTATATTATTAAGATATATATATATTTTAGAAAAAAAGTAAAAATGATAAAATTAACAGTTATCTTTTTTTTTTGAAATATCGACGCAAGTCCCCGACAACGGCGCCAAAAACTTGATGGAGAAAATCCCGGAGGTGTTTTATGAAAGAGAGAAGATGAAGATGAAGATGATGTTCTCTGAATCTATATTCGATAAAGGCAAGTGTACCTTATCACTTATAACATAAGATATAATATCAAGGTCGTATTAGAACCAAGGCGCATCGATTACTTCTACTTCCAAGTGATTTCTGTTATTTTATCAATTAGATACTTTGATTTGGTTTGCAAAAAAGAAAATGGTTATACAATAAAAGAGGATGATTAAGCAATAATTTAAAAGGTTAGTACTTGATCTTGAATCACCTTGGAATGAAAATGACAAAAAATAAATAAATCCCTAATTCTCTTTAACGAAGGTGCTTGGACCATGGAGGTTCCCAGAATATGAACGCACCTCTTTCAAGGCTACGCCCAACTGAGTTTAGGTTGATCAACCGAACTTTCGTTATATAATTGAAACTCCTAAAACTCGCTTTATGTGGTGAACCCCTCTATTGGATTTGACTCCAATCCGGGATATTTACGTCGTCCTCTTTCAAGGATTGCATTCAACTCCCTTTACCCGTGAGTGATCAATCCATACGCATTATCCTTTCGGCTACTAGAGTATGGAAACAGAAGAGAAAATCATATATCGATGATATGACCTCTCTATAAATTAATCAAGGGTAAGTCCTAAACATTTGTTCAATGAGAAAGAGAAGATATTAATTAAGAAAAAGAGATCATTTCATTCCTCGGATCATTTCGATCAAGTACTAAACAAAGTTTAGTTACTCATAATATAGGAAATGAAAATCATGGTAAGAATATGCATAAAAAGAAAGAGAAAGAGGGAAAGGGAATAACAAACTAATTTATTTCTTATTGAAAAAAAGTTACAAAAGATTCAAAAAAAGACATTATAAGGAGAGTTTGCAAGAAGATTACAAGTACGATAAATGAAATTGCAAGAACATTAAAGCATGAAAATATTAAACTAAAATATTCTACAAACAAACTCCAAAGGCTCTCTACAATGCTCAAAATGAAGTAGGAAGGATGATACTTTCCCCCCCCCCCTTCCTTCATGCCTATTTATAGGGCCAAAACCAAGGGGGTAGAGTTGGAATTTGGCATGAGGATGAAGTTTCCATGAAGCATCCCTTGGTCAAAAAGCACATGTTGGTTTAAAATTCAAAGGTGGCTAGCCTCTTTCACACTTGTCATGAAAAACATGATAAAAGTTGGCTAGCTTTCTCTCTTTCCAAGAAGCATCTTTTAAGAACACATGTTTAATTCATTGTCAAAGTTCATACTTAGGAGAAAATATCTCATCGGACCATTGGGGCTTCATTCCCTTTTTGAATATAGTTCACAACATGGTGGCATGACTGCACTCGATATTTAGTTTGGCACAACATAACTGATGGCATGTTCTCTTAGAATTTATAATGCAATTTGTCCCGGGATCCTCGGTTCTTGCTCAAACCCGAGAATCATACATGCAGGAAATCTGCTGGACAGCAACTTCGACTGGCAATTCCCGAATCTACGTGAATCCTATGAAGGCGTGTAACCATCCGTTGGAAAGGTCATTTCGAGGGCTTCAACTTTCGTGTTCAGCCCAAGATTTGAATCTGTCTGTAACATGCCCGAATGCGGCCCTGAAGTTCGATGCAGGAAATCTGCTGGACAGCAACTTCGACCGGGGATTCCAGAATCTACGTGAATCCGATGAAGGCGTGTAACCATCCGTTGGAAAGGTATTTCCGAGGGCTACAACTTTCGTGTTCAGCCCAAGATATGAATCTGGCGGTAACATGCCCGAATGTTGCTCCGAAGTTCGCTGCGTACAGAAAACATAGTAAAATAAACATAGTTAGGATAGAATTATAAAAAATACGATTTAGCGGATAAAATTAACAATATAAATATATTTATATTAGATTATTTAGATTTTTATATTAATAACTTAGGTCAAATTATGCATCATCAACCACTACAAACGAGTCTAAGTACTCCCGAAATACTCGGTTCATCAAATCTATTAATATCGATGGCGCGTTCGTAAACCCGTACGACATCACCGAGAACTTGAAGTGGTCGTACCTCATACCAAAAGCTGTCTTGGGTATATCCTCATCTTGAATCTGCAACTGATAGTATCCTGACTTCAAGTCCAACTTAGAGTACACCACGGACCCCACCAACTGGTCGAATATGTCATCTATCCATGGAATCGAATACTTATTCTTGACGGTCAGTTTATTCAGTTCACGGTAGTCTATGCACAACTGCATGCTACCATTTTTCTTCTTTACAAACAACACTGACGCGCTCCATGGAGATGAGCTGGGTCTGATATACCCCTGCTCCAATAGTTCCTGCAACTATACTTTGAGCTCGGCCAACTCCTTCTGTGCCATCCTAAAAGGAGGATGTAACACCGACCTAGCTTCTGGCACTAATTCAATCTAGAAATCAATATCCCGCCGAGGAGGTGCTCCAGAAAGCTCCTCAGGAAACACATCCTTGAAATCTAACACTACTGACACTTCTCCAATTGATAGCTTGGAAATTTGAACTTCCAACAACACTACGAAAGCTACTCCTCCCTGGTTAACTATTCGCGCCAATTACATGGCCAAAATCAGGGAGCAGGCCACTCCACTCAGGCCCTCAAACTTGACTTCTTCATTTCCTTTGCTTCTCAGGGTCACCACCTTTGATTGACAGTCAATACTAGCCCGCTGCTCTGCAAGCTATTCCATCCCCAAGATCATATCAAACTCGGACAATGGTAGGAACGCTGCTACCAACACAAAGTTAACTCTGTCTAAAATCCATCCAATGGGCCCTTTCGTCCCGGTGGTCATGAAAGACACATTGGGCATACGCACCCTAAGCTCTGCATTCGCTGAAAAGGGCTCAACTTCAATTCTCCAGATAAATCTTTCCACATGAAAAGAGTGTGACGCTCCCGTATCGAACAATACCCTAGCGGGGTAACCGGAAACTAGCACGAAGCCTAATATACAGGCAACACATATAAAAGTCTCGAAAGTCTAAAGCCAATAAACAAACTTAAACTTTCTCATACCTATCACCACATCGGGTTATCGAATCGCTTCCTATTGCCTATGGTTGCAATACCTTGGCTGCATGGCTTGGAAACGTGAAGCGCTCGACTCTATAATTTTCCTTTCTCCACGATGCTGGGACCGGAACGCACTGACTGCTCCTGCCTTAGCTCTTGTTCAGCGCTACCCTCGGTACAAAATCGAGCTATGTGGCCTGACTTACCGCACTTGAAGCACGATGGTGATCCCTTGAAGCGAGATCCCCCCGACGTTGTACTTCTCTTCTCCCCTGACCTGAAGGGATGGGGCTTCTTCTTCTACTTACTCCCTTCAGACTTCCCTTGTGATTGAGACGGTGTTCCCTCTCCCTGCCTGATCGCGAGTCCCTTACGACATTGGGTTCACTCCATATCACTTTCCAACATCCTGGCAGCCTCAATCAACTCATTGAAACCCGCATTCTTCATAGCTATAAGGGGTTGTCTCAAATTTTCTCTCAACCCATGGTAGAAGAGGTTGTCCCTATCCTCATCATCGACCATGGTCGTTCCCGCATAACGACCCAAATGAGTAAATTCCTGTACATACTCATCCATAGTCCTATCACGCTGCACCAAGTGCAGAAACTGCCTCTGAAGGGCTAACCTTGTCGACAAAGGGATATGCTTCTTTAAGAAGGCATTCTAGAACTCTTCCAAGGACGGGGTGTATCCTGGAAACTGGCTGCTGTTATGGCTCACCCACCACAACTTGGCATCACCCTCTAATATGAAGGTCGCGAACTATGACTGCTTTTTCTCTAGCGTCCCTACCACCCTCAGAAGTTCCTGAATCCTTGCTAATGAGTCCTCCACATCAGTTGGTGTACCAACTCGCTTGAACTTTGGAGGATGGAAACATAAAAAGTACTTCAAATGTCGGTCTCCCTGCCCAATAAACACTCTCTCAGTCAACGGCTTTGCCTACCCGGCTCCTCCACGCGGTATGACCGGTGCCGCATCCAGGGGTAACGGGAGTCGTTACCTGTACAACAGGGATCACAACTTGTGTTGCCACTACAGCTTGGGCTGCAACCATTGCCTTTGCAAGCATGCGGTCGGGGTTACACCCATGCCCATAGGACCCAGAGCAGTAGCACTGCTCGCCAAAGGCTCCTCTTGCGGCCTCGACGTCCCGCCTCGTCGCTTGCACCCTTAGCAAAAGTAAGGTAAAACAAGAATCAGCTTCTATTCGCGAAACTTAGACACTAGGACACTCACAGTCCCGCGATACTCCTATGTGGATAACTTCTTTACACGATCCGATTATGCCAAATCAACCACTAAACCTTACCCTGACACTAACCTGGCTCTGATACCAAATTGTAACACCTTTCCTGTAATGACTGTTGGGTATTGTATCCACAAGAACCCAGATTTGGTGAAGTCACCCTTGAACTAAGATGAATTAAGTTGTATTTGATGTCTTGCTTGAGTTATGTGTCTGCAGGACTATATTGCCAAGTGTAGACTAATGTCAGTCTACAATGGGTCACCAAACACAGGACCATACAATGTAATCCCTCATTGTGTGATCCATGGTGTTGACTCATGTGTGGCCTCTTTATTGGGATACACTTCATGTTTCAAGCACTAGGATTGATTTGAGAAAGAAATGTTGTTGAGATTATTGAAGAACAGAAAATTCTATTGAAGAAATATTTTCTAAGTCTTTCACCCGAGTAGTATGTTATATACTCGAGTTGAATACTTAGTTTATACTCGAGTAAGTCTATCTGTACTCGAGTAAGGGAACTTAGCTCTCGTGTAGCCAAGTCAATCACTCGAGTAGATCATCTCTTTCTCTCGAGTTAACAGAATTTCCTCTCTGAAAATTATCTAAGTCATTTACTCGAGTAATCATATTAGTACTCGAGTAGATTATTCCTCTGTCTCGAGTTACAGAAGACAGGATCTCGTGTTGTTTTACTTCACTCGGGTAGTCAAGATCATGTACTCGAGTAATCTATCTACTACTCGAGTAGTCCATGTTTAATACTCGAGTGATAAGTTTTTCATCCCTCAGAATTATTTTTTTCTAAGCCCATTACTCGAGTAGTGATATCCATATACTCGAGTAGTTTATCTCCTCTCGAGTAGTCCAATTCCAGTTCTCGAGTAACCCATTTTCTTCTCTCAGAAATTATTCCAAGTCTTTGACTCGAGTACTCCTTCTACCTCTCGAGGAGTTAATTTCTATTCTCTCGAGTAATACTTCTTGTACTCGAGTACATCTCCACGTCTCGAGTAACTATATTAGCCCTCGAGTAAATCTTTATGTACTCGAGTAGTTACTCATTTTTTCTGGATTTTTTTTCTAGGTCATCTACTCGAGTAGTCTTATTCTACTCTCTCGAGTAATATTATTAAGTACTCGAGTAGGTAATTGTTTACTCGAGTAATCCAGTCAGTCTTTTCAAAAAAATTGCTAAGTCCAGATTTGACAGGAATTTCAAAGGCCTTGACGTGATTGGTCCACGTGTACGTCATTAAGGCTAATTATGATCGTTAGGGAGATCTTATATAAGGTCTTGTCATTTCAATTAACCCTAACAACAACAAGTGTTGTCGTGAATTATTCTAAGTATTTTCTGAACCTTATTCTCTCTGTCCAAAAACAGAAGCTGCCGCCGCCGATCTTCTTCGTGCAATCGCTAGGGCTTTCGATCCAAGAGATTCAGATCACGATTTACTTTCAGATCGAGATTTTTTTTCACTCCTCATCATCTCTCGGATCTTGCGAAGTCAAAGAAATTTTCAAATCCAGTTCTTACCGAGATTCTTCTTCGACTTTTCTGATAGATCCGCAAAGATCAAAGAAGAAGACCTAGGCCAACAGATTCAAGATCTGAGAATTACTGTTTGTATTTTCATATACTCTCAATATTTTTGTAGGATATTTCTCTCCGAGTGTAGGAGCTTTTTGTCTCCGAGTTGTAGGAAGTTTTATCTTCCGAGTGTAGATCCGTGTTGTGGATCGAGATTGTAGGAACTTTGTTCCGAGGCATAGGATTGGTTTTCAATCCGAGATAGTGGAGTAGCCAAGTCTAGTGCTTTTCTAGATCGGTGAGGGAAAGTGGATGTACCCAAGGTTGGTGAACCACTATAAATCTTTTGTCGTCTGTGATTGCTTGGTTAATAATTGTATGCATAGATCTCTAAAATTTTATTCCGCAAAAAGACGCACAACTCACCTATTCACCCCCTCCCCCCTCTAGGTGATTTAGGTAGACAACTGAATACTTTCAATGACCATATAATATGGGTCCGGCCAGGGCCCCACAACATATAGACGTAATAGCTTTAGCATTATAAAGTGATATAAAAGAACAACGCATCTCAAAACTCAGAACACAAAACAGCTGAAACCCACAACCACTAGAAGTTATCCACTACCGTAAGAGTATGAAACAGCCTTAAGTCCTTACAATATCAAGTGTCTAAAAACTGAAATAACAATAAATAGAGCAATGTGCTTTAACACTCCTAGGCTATCTCGACATGCAAGCCGGATTACAGTTCACGGGGCAAAGCATTCAACAAATCATAAGCAAATAAAAGAGATTCCACTTAATGAGGCTTATGACTTTTTGGATGGCGAACTTGCTCCCGCTTGCGATCCTTGCCCTATAAAATTTTTTTGTAACATGGGTAAGCAAAGGCTGACCTCAACTGTGTAACCAACACATCTCCTCTCGGCCGTCCCTAGCGGATCCTGGGGCACTTCATCACCCTGCAGGTCAGCACTTTGTATGCAAATGTATATATATACAAATAGAGTAAAGAAATAGGTTAGGATGTCACAAACATCAAACACGTTTCTAGGTTGAGCATTTAATAAAAAGGGGCCTACAATGCAGCATGTATGCAAACCTGGGTTTCACCGAAGGCACCCTATATTGCATGAATCTAACACATCATCATGCATCATCACATCACATCATACGGGTACTTCCATTTTCCCCTAACGACATTCAATCCGCCACATGGAACTCTTGTCTAGGCCCCACCCACTCGTGGGTCTCCAAACTAGGGCTTTCCTGCAAGCTCAAACTTCTCACGTCAGGATTCTATCACACAAAAAAACCGATGCTAAGAATCATTGTTTGACCCCACCCGCTCATGGGTTTCATCGCCTGGGCTTGTCAAAATCTTGGCGTTCTTGTCAGTTTCTCAAAAGGGGACTTGTCTTGCCGGGACACTTTCCACACATGACTTGCACGTCACGGGCTAGCCAGCTGACCACAGAGACAAAGTCGTGCCTTCACACATCAATCCACAAACATAGCATTTCCCACCCTAATCCACCATTTGTTCTCACATGAAATAAGGGGGGACAAACATCACAAACGACATCTTATCGCAAATGGATTTCTAGCAAAATTCTTAAGGCTCGTTATGCAACATCACTGTGTCAGACTAACGGTCGCGACAACGGCTTCACCCACAATGCCTAATCCACTAGCAAAGTGGATTTCTGATGCAACATCATGCCGGGGATTGACACAATTGATCTGGTGACTCCTCTTGAACCATGGAAACCCGAACCCCTCTAATTTGAGAGATTCGGTGCCTAAATGCTTGAAAGTAAGTGATAATAAAACAGATGCCATGCATGTATCCTAAAGGTCGAGAGGAGAAATTTCGTTACCTTACGAATCCTCTTCTTAGTCATGGAGATCTTGCTTTGTATGGATGAAAGTGTGCGCCTTCAAGCCCTCTCCACGGATCTGGCCTCAGTTCGACGAACGGAGGCTCGGAGCTTTGCTAATGGCGGAGAAAGTCCTTCTTCTTCCTCCTCCAAAACCTCTCTCCCAAACCCTAACTCCCACTCAAAATGAGAATAAAATGAGGGAAAAAACCTTTCAACCCTATTTAAGCCTCTTGGATGGAGCGTCCTGGGCCATAAGATTACATCACAAGAGGGATCAGACAGCCTAAACTCAGCCGTTACGAAACTGCTCCCACATGCTACCGTCGGGCGGTAGCTACCTACCGCATCGCGTTAACTTCCCGAGCCATCGTTCATAAATAATGCAGCACTACCGCTGACGGTAGCAATAACGCTGCAACGTAGCTCACTCAACGCTTCCGTCTCGGCGCATTCAACTCGACAAATTGGGCTACCTCCGAGCAGTAATTAGCTAACGTCATGCGCTACCACTCGACGCTACCACTCTATGCCTACCACTCGACGCCTTCCACTCGACACCTTCGACTCGACTCAAGAAGTCTATAGTCGGGCGATAGTGACCTACCACCACGCGGTAATGCCCAAAATCTCAAGTCCAGAAAACTAGGGTGTTACATGAGGCGTCACTGTAAATTTCATTGCCCTCCAAACCATATGGCGAGCACAGAATAGGTGTCGTAGTCAGGCAACTTTTCAACTCTTCAAAATCTTGCGCGCACGCTAACGACCAAACAAACTTCTGATCCTTACTTGTCAAGGTCGTGAGGGGTAATGTTATCTGCGAGAAATTCTCCACGAAGCTCTTGTAGTAGCTAGTAAGCTAAAGAAAACTCCAGACTTCCGCCATAGATGACAATACAAGTCACTCCTGTATCGCAACAATCTTCGCCTGATCTACCGTGATTACCTCTCCACTAACAATATGACCACGGAATGCTATCAAAGACATCCAAAGCTAACACTTAGAGAACTTAGCGTATAACTGACTACTCCTCAGGGTCTATAGAACAATATGTAAATGCTTCGCATGATAATCCTCGGACTGGGTGTACACCAGGATATCATCAATAAAGACTATCACGAACCGGTCCAAATACTCCCTGAACGGCCGGTTCTTTAAGTTTATAAACATGGATAACACATTCGTCAGCCCAAAAGGCATGACAGTGAACTCATAATGCTCATAACGTGTACTGAATGCCATCTTGGGAATATCACTTTCCCTGATTCTCAACTGATAATAACCAGACTTCAGATCTAGCTTCGAGTACACAGTCAACCCAACTAGTTGGCCGAACAAATCATCAATACTCGAAATCGGGTACTTGTTCTTCTCTGTCAGCTTATTCAATTCCTGATAATCGGTACACATCCACAAACATCTGTCCTTCCACTTTACGAAGAGGACCGGGACGCTCTAAGGTGACGAAATTAGACACACATACCCCTGCTCTATCAATTCTTGAAGTTGCGCCTTCAATTCCGTCCTTTCCGTCGGTGCTAGACGGTAAAGAGAGCGTGACATATGCTTGGCACCTGGCACTAGTTCAATGGTGAAACCTATCATTATCTAAGGTGAAATCTCAAGGAGATCCTAAGGAAGTACTTACTAACTTAGTCTCACGTTTGGTGATCTATCCTAGTGTGATTCCTTCGAGTTGTAATCAACATATGGATGTTGCTCCAAGATTCAATCCATACCTATGGTCAAACTTCTGATGATTTTTAAACAACTATGCATCTGTTTGGTTTATATATGCATAATCGATACAACGGAAGGCACTACGCCGAACCACATGAAGACCTTAGATACTAAGGAGCGAGCAGCCCATGCAACATACAATGCTCTCTACAACCAAGAGTAGAACAAAGCCTACTTTAAACAAGTCATATACCAGCAACGAATCATGTCACAAGTATAAAAGCTATAATCTAAATCGTACCTGTCATCTCATCCCTTTGCTTATGGCCTCCTACCTTTTCCCTTGTCTTCGGAGGCCCACTCCAACAATTGCTGGCTATATGTACCGGCTTACCACAAGTATAACATATAATTGGGCCTCGCCCAAAGGTTTCTCCAAATCCTACCACCTTTTCCACTAGGGTACCACTCCAGCATTCTCTGGCAGTATGTCCTTTCTTGCCACACATATAGCAAGTAAGTGAAACTCGCCCTGCAACTGCTCCTGATTTAGCTTTCTTTGTCCTCGGGGCATCACTACAACAATCTCTGGCAAGGTGTCCTAACTTGCCACAAGTATAGCAAGCACATGGAGCTTGACTAGTAGATGTTCTAGATCTCTGCTTCCTCCTCTTGTGATATTTAAACTTTGCAGGCCTTGTAGAGTTCGGTACTCTGAACTCTGATGTCTGGTGGACTTTTGTCAAATTTATTTCCAACGATCTCGCTAACTCCACCAATGCTTGGAATCCAAGTAACTTAGGACCCAACAACAAAATTCGGAGATCATTGCGCAGACCATTATAAAATCTATTGATCTTGGTCTCCTCATCTTCCAGCACAAACCCTACCTGGTGCCTCAGTATGACAAACGCATGTAGGTACTCATCAATTGTATGTGCTCCCTACACAAAACGCATGCTCAACTGCTGACCCGAGGTTCTTCTTATAGCAGTTTGCTCAAGAGTGTCAATCAGCATCGAAGCCCTCCCAGGAACAGAGGGTTGCACATGCCCTCCTCGTTGAGCTTTGAACATTGAGACGACCACATCAGCAATCATTCGAACCGTTTCAGTCGAAAGAGGGGGTGTAGGCATCTCCACCGGTGCACTACTGCCCGTCAAGCGATGGGGTGGAGGCTACCATGCACCGCTTTTAGTCACCTATGATCGTAAAACACTCCATTAGGCGACCAAACATATTGCCAAAACGCAATTATAAGAACACGCAGGTTCCTCAAACATGTGTATTTTCATTCCTAATTGGACATTCATGTGTTCTTTCATGTTATAACGGTAACGCACATACATGTGCTCACCACCCCTTAAAATAATTTGACCACGAATTCGAATAAGAAAGACCGACACTAGAGTCTGATACCAAATTATAACACCCCCATCTATCATATAGAATATAATAGAAGGTCCGGTCGGGGCCCGACGCAATATTCTACGGACAATTAGTGGAGTTACTTATTGAGACCATAATCTAATTTCACGCATCCTAACTCAGAGTGCATTCTAGCGGAAGATAACTTAAGGTTGTACAAAGAACCCAACCTTATGAATGTCCACTAATATCAAAACAGGAATGATAACACAATACACAAATGTTACTGCCTTAAAGCCTTACAAAGTTTTCTCAAACATTAATGTCTTACATACTTCGGAATGCAGGTCGGCCACACATGAAACGATTAATAAAGACGGGAAAAATTTCACTTTGGCCTTCAAGGGACGTCTTAGCAACCGTGGGCTCCAACATGCTATTTCTCGCTTGGCTCAGCTGCACCTGTACGAAATATTCCACCGTAATGGTGGCAAACATAGCAATGACCAACATTAGCTGACCAAATTATAATGACCCTACCCTTCACTCGGGGTGGTGGATCTCCTTCCCTGCAGGCATTAACATATACATATATTGGCAATCTGAACGTGCAACTTAAGCACCATTTGCCACAGACGTTGGCACAGACATCCAACGTCCCGTGCACTCAGGGCACATTCTCGGTGCACCAGACCTCAAAGGGTCACACCTCCATTCTCTGCGACGGTCAGCAATGCTTGAGCTTTTTAGTCTTTCAGCGTTGAAGACAAAGACAATGCCCCTATGCTAGGACAAAGTCATGATGATCCAACAGATACACACTTTGACTCACTCCAAGTTGATCAACATAGGGTTGGGTGCAGTTCAGCTATTTCCTGTGCTCAAATCGTCCGACTCGCAAGCCACGACGCGGTTCAGCATCCCCTTGCCCATCCATACGATACATAACCCTGTTATGATCCTAGGCTAGCACTCATGACCGCCAAAGCTGGGCCACACAGGCTCTCAACTCAACACATTGGCCCCCAGGTCTTCAAGAGACAAGCCTCACCAAATGGCCCCAGGTCTCCACGAGACAGGACTCACAAAACATTGGCCACCAGGTCTCTACAAGACATGCCTTACAAATAATGTCCCTCAGGTCTTCATGGGATAGGCCTCACAATCAACTAGTGCTCACTGGGAGCTACCGTTGGTGGTAGTGCTACCGCCATGCGGTAGGGGGACAGACTATCGATTCTTCCCCTTAAACATGTGTCTTCCTGGAGACCATCTCTAGTACTCTCTCTACAGTCATCTACACACCCCGTGACTCCGAAATTAACGTGATTACAACGGAGTCTTCTCCAATATACATACAAACATCACCAATCCAGAACAACCTATCCGAATGGGCTTCACACAACATGCCTATTTCGTACTTTGATTTCAGATTCTAAATGCAACACTAACGGGGATATAGAGATCTACCCGTCGGGAGAACCACTTCCACATGCTCTTGGAGCGTCTACCCTTATATTCCCAAAACGAAGAACTTCATATGTCCAAAGAAAAGGATCATTACCCTAGAAGTTTGTTTCAGTGCCATGGGATAGATTCTAACCGGATGGAAATGACCGATACGGCTTTGCCTCCATAGATCCAAACTAGTCTCGCGAATCCGAGCTCTGAAACTCCTATAGTGGCGAGATCTCCTTCTTCCAACTCTCCACCTTCATTCTCCAGCCTCTCGAAACAAGGCCTCCAAAGAAAATGAAGTGAAAATGCCACTCCCTAGGCTTTAAACGGAGCTACTGCCACGCGGTAACTATCTACCGCTGCGCGATACCTCAATCGAAGGCTCGATTCGCTCGCCAACCGCCTAAGACATCCAATCACAGGTCGACACGTGGCCACATTGTTACAGCCCTGCTACCACTACGTGGTAACTCACTACCGCCACACTGTACCTACTGCGTCAATTACGTAACCAGCCTCTACCACCACGTGATACCTACTATCGCCACACGGTTACTTCTTGAGAGCTCTGCCAAATAAATTGGCCATGCTACCGCCAGCGGTATTATTACCACTGGGCAGTAGCTTCCTGAAAGCTCTGCCACCAAACTCACAGTGCTACCGCCAGTGATAACCCTACTGTCGGGCGGTATCTCACAGAAATCATTTCCTGCTTCAGGAAACTTGGGGCATTACACTATATGCAAATGCAGAGGTGGACTCCATAGAGACTAAGGTAACATCAACTGTGTGTGTCAAGGAAATTAACTTGATAGCTAGGAGAATTCACAAAGCTCTGCGATTACCCAAAATTAAATCCTTTGAGAAAGAGGATGTGGTTCTTCTGGAAGATGCAATTTCAGCCACAAAGTGGTGTGGTTTATCTTCCAAAACCACAGACACTCTACTGAGAAAAGAGTTGAATCAGCAAGGGAAGTTCCTTGCTGATGTCATGGGAAAGACATTAATCTATAAGCCAGGCTCACATGACAAAATATATAGGAAAATGTTCAAGTTAATGGCCAGGATAATTCTAAAGAAGAAGACTGATTGGGGGAAGGACTCTACTTGAAAGAATCATAGACTGCATTCTAGAACCTAATCTAGGCAGAATTTTGTCTTTATTTCTGAAAAACTCAACTCCAGATCTTTTCACCAGAAAAATTAGATCTAAGATCCATCATATGAAAAGAATGGACATCAAGATGCTGGAAAGACGGGAAAGGGTTTTGACTAAGTCATCCCAGAGGACTGAGAGTAGATCAAAGAAAAGGCATGACAAATCAGCTGAGTGCTCTAGGAATCCTGAGACTTCTAATAGAAACTCAGAAGATGACAGTGACTCTGGATCCAGTCTAGAAGATACAAGGGTAGGATCTAGCTAAGTTGCTGGAGAAATTCAAATATTTGAACATCAAGTCTCACCAAGACTCTCTCATGAAGAACAAGTTAAAAACCTTGTGCCTGATGGGCAAACAAGGGAAAATATCTCTTCCTAGGGGGATCTTCCAGATCAGCCTCTATTGTCAGAAAAGGATATTCACATAAACCTTGACAATATCTTGATAAATCTCCAAGACAGTCTGAATGTTGACAAGACCAACTGTGAATCAGCTAAGACAGTGCACAAAGAAATTCCAGATACTTCTGCTGCAAATATTACACTTTAGAGTGGAATGGTAGCTCCACTTGAGCGGGAGTCTCACCAGGAGATCCCAACTAAGGATATGGAAACAGTGGATGAAGATGTTGTGTTAATGAGGGGGAGATTCACTCTGAACTCCAAAATCGTGAACCTAAAGTTGTGAAGGACCTCAATCTTCAAAGTCTAGATAGAGATGCTTCTATGACAGTTTTTCAAGAAGATAGTGGTGAAAATATTCCTGATGACTTCTTTGATGTGTCTTTTGAAGTAAACAAGCATGTTGTCAGTGCACAAGGACACTCTACTGAGCATGAGGTGACAGATACTCAAGAAAGAGAACTCTAAGGAAACAAGATGAAGTGGTATAGTCACCACCTTTAGTTCAGTTGAATGTTGAAATGACAGGAACTTTCCTAGCCCATCTCAGCAGTCTGCATGATGCACAAAGGAAGAAGTTGGAGGAGTATGCGGACAACTCCAACAAAGAGTTGAGAAAGGAAATTTCTTTTGAGAACACGTATATCAGGTTTGAAATGAATATGCTCAGAGACAACATGGTATCTTTATTCATGAGAGCACCGGTTGTGGACTCTACAACACAATAGCTGCAGGATATTCAAGGTTCCTAGTCAAACATCCTCACCAATTAGTACAATACATCTGAGAATATGAAAGTGATGTTAGATACCTTAGAAGGGAGATTGATAGACATTCAGGACTCCTAATCAATTGTTCTGACAAATCAGGTCAGCAAAGGAAAGAACATGGTAGATATCTTTGAGAAAACCAAAGTAAGGATGGATGCCTGTACTCAATTCTTAGATGATCACATGTTGCAACTGAAAGGACATGTCACTAAAGGAGTAAACTATTTGGACAACCAAGTTCACCAATGCAGAGATACTGTCTACAACCTCCTATGTGAAGAAGTCATAAAGGGGAAGAAGTCAATGATTAAGGCCACTGGAGATATTGTTGTATGGACTTCAAACTCAATTAGAATGGCTCTGGGATGTGAACCAATCAATTATAATGAGGAAACAAATGTTGCAGTTCAAGACAATGCTCCAGAAGATGATACTGTTATTCAAGAATATCTGTCTACTGATATAGAATTCATCCCTTATCTACCAGATGTTTCTAAGGGAAAACAAGTTGCTGATGAGGAAGAAGCAAGGCTCAAAAATAAAAAAATACAAAGAGATGGAATCAAGACCAAATTTTGAGCCTTGGACTCCAAAGTCCAGGCACATAATTCTTACTACTCGGGAACAAGTCAAAGATAACAAGACTGATCGATATAAGTTGTATGGCACAGTGGAATGGTCCAAATATGAGAAACAAGAAGAATCTAAAAAGAAGTTCTGGAGGGAGCAAAAGTATGGTAAAGCTGACAAGGATGTTGTATGCCCTCTCAGATACTATCCTAAACCTTTTGGGTACTTTGAATGGCAAATACAGAAGGAGGAAGGTGCAAAGAGAGCAAGGGGCATTGTCATCCAGGAACCAGAATCATGGTTTCTTTTGAAATTTTGTACATCCTAGGTTACTAGGGCTATTACATGTGAACTATTATAGATGTTATTAGCTCTTCTCTTTTGATAATATCATGCCTTGAGATTTTCACTACTTTGATTTGAATTTTCTGCAATGCTAGAACTATATTGTTTATTTAGAAGTATGTATATCATTGACACAATTTCTTACTTTTTCAAATAGGGAAAGATTGTTGGGTACATTATCCATTGTCCCTGATTCGAAGAAGCAACTCATGTCAATAATATACATAAATATGTATTTGATTATATCTTTATTTACTGTGCAGGATTATAGCTAAAAGCTATTTTTCAGTCATGAGAAATGTTTATATTGAAAGTTTATTTATCTAAGTATAAATGCGTCGAGACAACACACTTCACTCGATGCATGTGGAAAATGCGCCGAGACACTTCAATTCACTAAACTCATTTTGTCTAGAACTTAAAAATTCTTGTTGGGTACATTGGAAAATGTGTACCTGATTTGAAGAAGCCCAACCTAGCTCAATGATATACATCAAGGTGTATTTGATGTTGTTTTTTGAGTTGACATGTGCAGGTGAAGAATTGATAAAGTATGCAGAAAAATTCTAAGTCCAAGTGTCGACACAGAGAAGGATGTGTCGACACATAGAAGAAATTAGTCGACACAACACTGGGAAGCAGTGTCGACACAGAGGAAGTGTGTCGACACATAGCAGTTAGTCTACAACTACACTGGGAAAAAGTGTCGACACAGAAGAAGTAAGTCGACACAACACTGGGAAAATGTGTCGACACAGAAGAAGTAAGTCGACACTACACTGGGAAAATGTGTCGACACAGAAGAATATAGTCGACCTCAAGTTTGTCTACACCAGCAGAATGTGTCGACACATTGTGATTAAGTCGACACATTACAGCAGAGTTAAAAGAAGACTGTGTCGACACCTGAAGGCTAAGTCGACATTTACTAAGTTATGATTCTACAAACAACTGTGTCGACACACAGGACTTGTGTCGACACACTGAAGAGTCAAGACCAAGTTATTTTCAGAAGAAGCTGTGTCGACTCAAAGGCAACTTAGTCGACATCACTGAAGACTGTGTCGACACCAAAGTCAATTGTGTCGACACAGATAGACAGATGGTCTCGACACTTTCTGACAGACTGTCTCGACAACTTGTGGTTCAAGACTAAGGCATAGGACTTGTTTGAAGACTTGACAGCTGTGGGTTGCCACCGGTTAACTGAAGCTGTCAGACTTGTCAGAAAACGGTTAGAAACCGGATCAGCCGGTTACCATGAAGAAAGTCTATAAATAGACAGATTCAGAAGGAGAAAACAACCTTTTTGAAATACATTGTTGAGAATCAAAAAGTTGAGAAGGATTACAATCCAATTCATTTCAAGAAAGTGCTAGGAACTTAAGAAGATCTTCTCCGGAAGATCTAAGAAGACTATCCAAGGATAGATCAAAGAAGAATTCTAATCAGAATTCAGAAGAATCATTCAAAGTGCTGGATAGAGAGAGATCAAGCCAGAATTTGAAGAAGAAGAAAGAAACCACCAGTGGATTCTCAAGAAGCTGTTTGGAAATCAACTCAGCTAAGTTCTTATTCAAGAAGCTTTGAAGAAAGCTCAGATACAGTTGATTTCATCAGCTGATCAAGAATTGTCTTGGCCTTTCTCTCTCAATTTAGGCAAGACAGTTAGATAAACTTTTCTATATTTCTATAGGATCTGTTTACACAGATCTGAGTTGTAAGCCTATGTTATAAAGGCTGAGTGTAGGAGTGTTGTACTCTGAGTGGTAGGGCTGTGTGCCTGAGTGTAGGAGAAGGATCTTTTCTGAGTTGTAGGCCTTGGGGCAAGGCTGAGGTAGGGCTGTTGTGCCTGAGTTGTAGGAACCAGTTGGGTTCTGAGTTGTAGGATCTATTGATCTGAGATTAGTGGAAGTTTGGCCGAATCTAGCATAGTGCTAGATAGGTGAAGGGGGGAAAGTGGATGTACCCAGACCTTGGGGAACCACTATAAAACATTGTGCAATCTGTGATGTTTTATTTTCTGTGATTGCTGTGATTATTGTGTTAGCCATTAAGTTGAATTCTGCCTAAAAGTTTTTATAAACAAGTAGAACCTATTCACCCCCCCCCCCTCTAGGTGTTTAGGTTGTCTTGAAAGTTAAACTATCAAGTGGTATCAGAGGGAGGTTCCTCTAAAAGGACTTAACAGTCTGAGGTAGATCTGAAAGGCAGATTCAAGATTCAAGAAGATGGGTTCTGGAGAGAATCATAAGGAGCTAGGGTCTATGAAATTACCCATATGCAGGAAGGAAATCTTTGGTATCTGGAAAGAAAGAGTCAGATTGTTTATGGAAGCATCTGACCCAAAAATTTACATCACAGTACAGGAAGGCCCCTTCATTCCAATGAAGGTATCAGTTCTTGATGCAAATATCCAAACTCCAAAGAGTTATTCAGAAATGACCAAGGATGAAATCATCTTGGCAACCATGGACAAAAGGGCACAGAACATCATTGTTAGTGTCATAGATGATTCAACATTTCAGAATCTGATTCACTGCAAGTCCTCCAAGGAGATGTGGGACACATTGATTGTCTACATGGAGGGATCTGAAGAAGTAAGGCTGGACAGGAAGTCTATGCTAAATCAGGAGTATGAAAGCTTTAGACAAGGAAAATCTGATAGCATAACTGAGTGCTATAAGAAATTCTATAGGATTGTGAATGAGCTAATATCCTATGGAAGAGTCTTCAGTACCTATGAACTGAATGACAAATTCTTAAGATCCTTATCAAAGGATTGGGATACAAAGATCTGTGCCATAAGAGAAGTGGCTAAATTGGCAGAGATATCTCCTCCAACCCTGTTTGGAAAGTTGCTATCCTATGAAATGCAACTAATGGTGAGGAAGGAGGAGGAAAGAAACTCAAGAGGAGAGCTTAGAGAAAAGACTGTGACATTCAATGCTGAAGCCACTAGAAAGAATAGGAGGATATCACCATCTCCTCCTAAGGAAGTTACAGAAGATAGTTCTAAAAGTTCAAACAAGGATTCTGAAAGCTGTGATTCAGATGCAGATTTTGCTGCATTCACAAGACAATTCCAGAGGTTCTTGAAGAAGAAGCAGTGGAAGTCTAGGCCTTCCCCATCACAGCAAGTTGATGACTATTATAAGAAGAAAAGGTCATCAAGGAATGAGAAGAGCAGATCAAAGCCCAGTGGAGCCACTACTTCAAAGATTGTCTGTTATTGTTGCAATAAGCCTGGACATGTAGTGGCTGATTGTCCTGACAAGAGAAAGGAATCTTCAGAAAAGAAGAAGACTTATCACAAAGGCAAGAAGGAGAAATCCTTTGTAGCAAAGAAAGATAAGAGTCTGTCAGACCAGTCAACTTCAGAATCAGGATCTGAAGCTGAAGCATATATTGGACTATATGCTGCATCTGAGGAAGAGGAGTTTATGCAGTTGATAGACTCCATCAATGAACATCAATGCATGGGGTTGATGACAAGATCAGAAGAGGACATATGCCAGAATCAGTCTGGTCCTAATGAGGTAAAATGTCCTTCCAGTACATCTGTTTGTAGTACAAGTGATGAATCAGCTACATCTGCATCAAGTGATGAAGATGCATCTGAATCTGAAGGAGATGTCTATCAATTGATAGACAAGTATGGGGACTTGTTGCAGGCCCTTAAGAAAAGCAAGAACCTGGTTAAAACTCAGGCTCAGGAAATTGTTGAACTAAGGGTTGCAACAACTGAGTTAGAAAAAGTCCTTGATCAAAAATTAAATGAAATTGCCAAGCTGAAGAATATAACTATTATTCAGATGGGCACAATTAATTATACTAATGATCAAGTGAAGAGTCTGGAGGCCAGACTTAAAATTGAAAGGGATTTAGTGGCTAGTTACTCTAAGACAAAATCTGTCTTACCCTTGATAGATGAATTTGTCACTCAAAAGGGTAAGGCTGGATTAGGATTTAAAGGTAACTCCAGGGCTGGCAGATTCAAGAGGAAAGACAAAGCTCCCGTTCAGCCACTTAACCTTTCAGTCCCCATAAAGTTTAGTAAGGTGAAAGTGCCTTCTAACAATTATGATCATGAAGACATTCAAGGTCATATTAAGACTAATGTTCTGAAGAACAAGGGTGTTAATGCAAGCAGGCCTACCTATGGTCATAAACCCAATGGTTTTAAGAAATCAGTAGGTGAAGTTGCAACAGCACCAGCAATGAACAGATATTCTTCTGACAAGGATGTATCTAGATCTAGATACAATAAGTTTGAATGTTGGTGCTGTGGCAAGAGAGGCCATTTTGCATTAGACTGCTGGTATAACACAAGTGTTATAAAGAATAAGAGTCTACCTGTTAGAAGAGGTTATGATAACTTTATTAATGCTAACCTGAACCAAGGACCCAAGACTTACTTGGGTTCTAAGGGTAAGTAATTCTGTATTGCAGGTGAATCCAAGTAACCATGCCCCTATATGGTACTTGGATAGTGGGTGTTCCAGGCACATGACTGGAACAAAGGGGCTGCTGAAGGAGTATTCATCTGTCAAAGATGGACATAAAGTGATCTTTGGTGGATCTGAAAAAGGAGTCATCAAAGGGTTTGGTAACATTTCTTCTAACCTAATTACTATCACTCAAGTGGCTTATGTAAAGGGTTTGAAACATAATCTAATAAGCATAAGTCAGCTAAGTGATTTAGGATATGACATTTCATTTGTTAAAGATGGATGTCATATCAAGAGGTCAAGTGATCAAAAGATCATATTGACTGGGTATAGGAAGAGAAATATATATTGTCTTAATTTTGAATGTGAGAATAAGGCTTCTCCCATCTGTCTTGTAGCTGATGACAATGCTTCTCATTGTGTTAAGTGGCACAAGAGATTGGCTCATCTAAACTGCAAGACAATTGGCCAACTCTTTAGCAAAGAGCTAGTGAGGAATGGACCTCAAATTAAGTGTATAAAGGAAGGGATATGCTCAGCTTGTCAAAAGGGCAAGCAGACAAAATCCTCATTTCAAAGCCTTGAAAACAAGGATTCTGTGAGGTGCTTATACCTCTTGCATATAGATCTTTTTGGTCCTATGCCAGTTCATAGTCTAGGTAGGAAGGTCTACACTTTTGTGGTTGTAGATGACTATTCTAGATTTACTTGGGTGTTCTTTCTGAGAGAAAAATCTGAAACCCCAAGTGTATTACTTAATTTTGTAAAGCAAATTCAGAATGAACTGAATAGTACAGTGGTCAAAATCAGAAGTGACCATGGTACTGAGTTTCAATCTGAAAGCATAACAAACTTGTGTAAAGACTTTGGGATTTTCCAAGAGTTCTCCTCACCTAGAACACCTCAGCAAAATGGAATTGCTGAAAGAAAGAATAGAACATTAATTGAAGCTGGTAGAACTCTATTGAGTGACACCTCTCTCCCAAAATATTTTTGGGCTGAGGCAGTTAACACTGCTTGTCATGTCATCAATAGGGCTTCTATCACCAAAAGCCACAAAAAGACTCCCTATGAGATTGTGAAAGGCAGAAAACCAAATCTATCCTACTTTAGGATCTTTGGTTGCAAGTGCTATATACTTAACAATGGCAAGTCATATTTGACTAAGTTTGCTGCCAAATCCCAGGATGGGATATTTGTTGGGTACAGCACAAATAGTAAGGCCTATAGAGTCTTCAACTTAACTACTCAAGTTGTTGAAGAGTCTGTGCATGTTGTATTTGATGAAACAAGATTAATCAATTGTGAGTTGTCTTGTAGATCAAATGACTCAACAGGTATAAGCAAGAGGATGGACAAGCTCTCCATTGCTGAAGCTTCAAAGGAAGATGGAGCATTGGAAAATGAAGGCTGCTGTCCAGGGGGAGTACAAGAGATAATGGAAGCTGATGAAAACCAAGAGGTTTAGCAGAATGAAGAAGCTGGAGATGCTCAACCTGAAGGGAATCTTCCTCCAGCTATAAGATATCTAAGAGATCATCCTGCTGATCAGATAATTGGTGATCCAAGACAAGGAGTGCAAACTAGAAGCAGAAATCAAAGCACAGTTTTGCATTCAAGTTTCTTGTCTCAAATAGAACCTAAGAAGTTTGAAGAAGCCATCCAAGACCAGCACTGGATTGGTGCTATGCAAGAGGAGCTAAATCAATTCAGAAGGTGCAAAGTCTGGGAGCTTGTTCCTAAACCAAGAGACCACAACATAATTGGCACCAAGTGGATCTATAGGAACAAGCTAGATGAAAGTGGGATAATAGTGAAGAATAAAGCAAGGTTAGTTGCAAAAGGATACAAGCAGGAAGAAGGGATTGACTTTGATCAAACCTTTGCTCCAGTAGCAAGGCTGGAGGCTATCAGAATGTTCCTTGCCTATGCAGCCTACCAAGACTTCAAAGTATACCAGATGGATGTGAAGTCAGCATTTCTGAATGGTGACCTTAAAGAAGAAGTATATGTAGAGCAGCCATCAGGTTTTGTAGATCCTCTTAAACCTGATTCTGTGTATAAGCTTAGGAAAGCTTTGTATGGGTTAAAACAAGCTCCAAGGGCTTGGTATGAAACCCTTGATAGTTTAACTTTCAAGACAACCTAAACACCTAGAGGGGGGGGGGGGGGTGAATAGATTCTACTTGTTTATAAAAACTTTTAGGCAGAATTCAACTTAATGGCTAACACAATAATCACAGCAATCACAGAAAATAAAAACATCACAGATTGCACAATGTTTTATAGTGGTTCCCTAAGGTCTGGGTACATCCACTTTCCCCCTTCACCTATCTAGCAGTATGCTAGATTCGGCCAAACTTTCACTAATCTCAGATCAACAGATCCTACAACTCAGAACCCAACTGGTTCCTACAACTCAGGCACAACAGCCCTACCTCAGCCTTGCCCCAAGGCCTACAACTCAGAGAAGACCCTTCTCCTACACTCAGGCACACAGCCCTACCACTCAGAGTACAACACTCCTACACTCAGCCTTTATAACATAGGCTTACAACTCAGATCTGTGTAAACAGATCCTACAGAAATATAGAAAAGTTTATCTAACTGTCTTGCCTAAATTGAGAGAGAAAAGGCCAAGACAATTCTTGATCAGCTGATGAAATCAACTGTATCTGAGCTTTCTTCAAAGCTTCTTGAATAAGAACTTAGCTGAGTTGATTTCCAAACAGCTTCTTGAGAACCCACTGGTGGTTTCTTTCTTCTTCTTCAAATTCTGGCTTGATCTCTCTCTATCCAGCACTTTGAATGATTCTTCTGAATTCTGATTAGAACTCTTCTTTGATCTATCCTTAGATAGTCTTCTTAGATCTTCCGGAGAAGATCTTCTTAAGTGCCTAGCACTTTCTTGAAATGAATTGGATCGTAATCCTTCTCAACTTTTTGATTCTCAACAATGTATTTCCAAAGGTTTTTTTTCTCCTTCTGAATCTGTCTATTTATAGACTTTCTTCATGGTAACCGGCTGATCCGGTTTCTAACCGTTTTCTGACAAGTCTGACAGCTTCAGTTAACCGGTGGCAACCCACAGCTGTCAAGTCTTCAAACAAGTCCTGTGCCTTAGTCTTGAACCACAAGTTGTCGAGACAGTCTGTCAGAAAGTGTCGAGACCATCTGTCTATCTGTGTCGACACAATTGACTTTGGTGTCGACACAGTCTTCAGTGATGTCGACTAAGTTGTCTTTGAGTCGACACAGCTTCTTCTGAAAATAACTTGGTCTTGACTCTTCAGTGTGTCGACACAAGTCCTGTGTGTCGACACAGTTGTTTGTAGAATCATAACTTAGTAAATGTCGACTTAGCCTTCAGGTGTCGACACAGTCTTCTTTTAACTCTGCTGTAATGTGTCGACTTAATCACAATGTGTCGACACATTCTGCTGGTGTAGACAAACTTGAGGTCGACTATATTCTTCTGAGTCGACACATCCTGCTGGTGTCGACAAACCTGAGGTCGACTATATTCTTCTGAGTCGACACATCCTGCTGGTGTCGACAAACCTGAGGTCGACTATATTCTTCTGAGTCGACACATCCTGCTGGTGTCGACAAACCTGAGGTCGACTATATTCTTCTGAGTCGACACATCCTGCTGGTGTCGACAAACCTGAGGTCGACTATATTCTTCTGTGTCGACACATTTTCCCAATGTTGAGGTCGACGCTTTTCTTCTGTGTCGATACATTTTCCCAGTGTTGTGTCGACTTACTTCTTCTGTGTCGACACTTTTTCCCAGTGTAGTTGTAGACTAACTGCTATGTGTCGACACACTTCCTCTGTGTCGACACTGCTTCCCAGTGTTGTGTCGACCAATTTCTTCTATGTGTCGACACATCCTTCTCTGTGTCGACACTTGGACTTAGAATTTTTCTGCATACTTTATCAATTCTTCACCTGCACATGTCAACTCAAAAACAACATCAAATACACCTTGATGTATATCATTGAGCTAGGTTGGGCTTCTTCAAATCAGGTACACATTTTCCAATATACCCAACAATCTCCCCCTATTTGGAGAAGTCATAACCCTTATAGCCAATGATATACACCATTTATAAACAGTACTAAATTGATGATATGTGACATAACAGGAATACTTCATATAAACAAAACATAAAAAATAATCCATCACAGAATGAACATTATAACATGCCAATCAACATTTCACAGAATGAACATTATAATATGCCAATCAACATTTTGTTTATAACTGGGTAATGTTTGATTACATTGTTTTACATTTAATGATCACATCACAACATTACAAAAACATTATGAAGGAACTAAAAACATAATCAGGATTGATCAGGCTCTCTTATGATAATCCCTTTGCCAGATTGAATTGTAGCTGTCACAGGAGCTTCTGATTCTTCAGCTATCTTCTTTCCTTTTTGATCAGCTTTCTTCTGAGCTTCTTCCTTGATCCTTTGCCTTTCAAAATAGTGAAAAGGCTTTGGAAAGTATTTGCTTGGCTCCTTAGCATCTGGTGTCAGCCTCCCCAGCTTAGCTTTCCTTCTGAATTGTACTATGGCTTCCTGTCTTGCCTCATACTTTTGCCATTCTATCTCATTGTACCACTTCCCTCTCTCATGAACTTTGTCTTGTACAGCTTTCCATGCAGTGAGTATTATGTTCCTTGAAGTAGGACTCCACTGCTCATAATCTGGCTTGAGTGCAGCCTGCTCTCTGAATTTCTTCTTTGCTAATAGAGCATCTTGCTGTTCTTTCAGAGTAGCCTCTGGCTTATCAACCTTCCCAATGACAATATTAGTAACCTCCTTTGGAGGACTATACATGCCTTGAACCTGCTGATCAATCATGTCAAAATCTGGAGGGGGGTAAATGACTTGGGCAATCTCAGGTTGATTGCCTTCAAGTAGATTTGTTTGTATTCCTGACTCAGCCACCATAGCATCATCACACAATGGGGGATATCCCAATGTGGCTCGGATACTATTGGTCACCCATTTGGAGTGCTCTGAGCCTGCATGAATTAGCATCCTCTCCCCCTTTATGGCTTCTCTAGATACATGATCTCTTAGATCTTCCTTTTGAAATCTTATTTGGCCATCCAAATAATTCACACCCTCTTTAAAAAATGGTTTTAACTTTTGAAGCTTTTCAGATATTTCTTTTTGAGAGGTTGTGATGGCAGTCTTAACAGAAGCAATGGCAACTTGAAAATTCTTATCAAATTCTTCCCTTTCTTTGGTTCTATCTGCAGGCAGACCTGGAACAATCTTCTTTACCTCCTCAATGATCTTATTATGAGATTCAGTTAAATTATCATTCATTCTTAGCTGGTTTTCCAAAACATAGCTTTGCTTCAAAGCAATGTCATCCACCTTTGTAGTAATAGCCTCCTGTTTTTGAGCTAGATAAACCACAACATTGCCACCCTTGTGGAAGCAATCTGTCATTTCCTTTTTATGCATGTTGACTTGAAACTGGATGGACTTTATATCCTGAGCTAAGTCAAACTGAAGTGACTTGCTATTTTCATCAACATACTTTTCCAGTGCCATCCTTTGTTCATCCAATTTGACCTGTAGATCCACCATAAATTTGTTATAATCAAAGGCTGGAGATACTTGTGGAGGTGTTGTTTGTAAAGCCTGCTTATAATTCTTGCTTCTTCTCTTAAAGACAACAAGTTTTCTTTTCTTTGCCATCCTGGCTCCTTCAGTGTCAGTTTCAGATGAAGTATCTAAATGAATTCTTTCTTGAGGAGGATGAATTGTATCTGTCCCAGGGACCTGTTGCTCAGCTTCAACAGCCACTGGCTCCCCCTCAACTTGTGCCTCAACTGCAGCTTCCTGATCAATTTCCATACCTATTGACTTCTCAATTTCTTGTCCACCTTCTACTTTATCAGTAGTATTATCATCATCAGGGAATAACTCCTCCAGAGTAAATTCCAGTTGAGCTGTGACTTCTGCAGCAGTTAAATCTTGAGATAAGTTTAACTGTGCTTCCTCTTGCACTTGTACTTCAGTATTTGTAGTATCTAGAGGAGGAGTGGACACTAGCTCCCCCTGAACCTGTGCATTAATAAGAATATGAGCAAAGTCTTTTATAGTAAAATACATTAGCTCCCCCTACACATGTACCTGATCAGGTGCAGATACATTTTGAGCAGGAGTGGAAACTGGCTCCCCCTACATCTGTGCAGGTGTTGACACTTGCTGGACTATAGTTGAGTCAAGCTGTTCTTCAACCTGTGTCCTCAGTGGGTCTTCTTGTAGTTGTTCATTTTCTTGATTTTGAGTAGGGGATTTCACAGGGGTGTCTGGCCTTCTCTCTTCAGGCACATCCTTGGATAGCACCCTATCCCACCTAGAGAATAGTCTCATATCCATCCTTCTCATATGATTGATCTTCGTCCCTGGTAGTTGCTGCATCACTTCAGGGATCACTCCAATGAGATATAAGCTCATGATTCTAGCCATGTTGGGCTTCTTGATTCCTTCTTTGATCTTGTCAAAGAGTACTCCTGACCAATCAGTAGGAATTGTAAAAACAATCCTGGTCATAAGACTGAACATATAGGCAAAAATCCTATCATGTCCACCTGTCTTGCAGAGGATTACTTTCCCAACAACTTCAGATAAGAACTTCCCTTGCTGATTCATACCCTTCCTGTTGAATGCAGCTCCAATCTTCATACTCATGTCCAGTCCACACCATTGAAGGGCTTCCCTTGTCTTAGAACTAGGAACTTCCTCTTCATTCTCAACTTCTTGTAATTGAAAGATTTTTCTCAAAGTTCTTGGAGTAATCTTCACCTTAGTCCCTTGAACATTGGACTTAATCTTGAGGCCTGTTGAGTGGACTGATGCAGAGATAAAGAACTCGTGCACCTCCTTCTTCCAGATTTTAGTTGGCTCTGAGATTAGAAATTCTAACCCTGACTCGGAGAGGAGGGTGATAACTCCTTGAACATCTGGCGGCGCATCTGCAAAGGCCTGACGCACCAACTCATACCCCTCATTGACGTTGTCTTCCATCCTTGGCGCCATCGATTTGTCGAGAAAGCTTGAGAGAAGAGAGAAAGATAGACTGTCGACACAGGGTTTTAGTCTCGAAAACCTTGGAAGCGTGTCGACAGAAAGCGTTTTTCACCTATTTATACCTTCTGTTGAAAGAAGTTCAAAAGGCGCCAAACACAGACGGAATGTGTCGACACAGACGGAATGTGTCGACACAAACTTCTATTGTCTCGACATTACTTCAGCCTACTATGTGTCGACACCAATTTGTGGTTATGTCGACACCTTAGATAGACAGAAATTCTGTGTCGACTCTAAGGATAAGTGTCGACACATTCTGTAAGTGTCGACACCATTATCCTGGTTGAGTCGACATTTCATTTCTGGTTAAGTCGACAATATAACTCTTAAGTGTCGACACATATTCTCTGTGTCGACACAATATTTCTGACTTGTCGACATTATTTCTCTGAGTCGACACATAATTACTGAATGTGTCGACACATTCTTACTTAGCCAATTTCTGTTGGTTCAACACCACTTGTAAGTGTTATTTCAATGTGTCCTTTTTAACACTTGATTATGTTGTTATTACTTTTACTTACTTACATACCACTTCAATTGCATTGTTAATGATTTTGTTAATACATTAATCAATGGTTAACATACCTAATTCAATTTTGAATTTATTGAATTTGGTTTCATCTAAAGGCTTAGTAAATACATCTGCTATTTGATAATCTGTTTTTACAAATTCCAATGAGATGTCTCCTTTTTCTACATGTTCTCTAAGAAAATGGTATTTGATTTCTATATGCTTAGTTCTACTATGAGAAACTGGATTATTAGTAATAGAAATTGCACTCTTAGAATCACATAAAAGAGGTGTTCTACTTACCTGAATACCATAATCCTTAAGCTGATGCTGCATCCATAATAGCTGTGCACAGCAGCTTCCAGCAGCAACATACTCTGACTCAGCTGTGGAAATTGCCACACTGGTCTGCTTCTTACTACTCCATGATATTAGTCTTCCTCCCAGGAATTGACAAGTACCTGTAGTACTTTTCCTGTCCTCTCTACATCCTGCAAAATCTGCATCTGAATAGCCTGTTAGTAGAAAATCTCTATTTCTAGGGTACCAAAGGCCTAGATTAGGAGTGCCCTTTAGATATCTCAGAATCCTTTTGACTGCAGTATAATGAGATTCTTTAGGGCAGGCTTGGTACCTAGCACAGACACATGTTGCATACATAATGTCTGGTCTATTAGCAGTAAGATATAGTAGAGACCCAACTATTCCTCTATACAATGACTCATCAACAGGTTTTCCTGCCTCATCTTTGCATATAGGAATACTTGTTCCCATAGGAGTTCTCATGGTGGAGGATGACTCCATACCATATTTCTTAATTAATTTTTTGGTGAACTTAGACTGGGATATGGATAATCCATCATCAGTCTTTCTTACTTGGAGTCCCAAGAAGAACTTAAGTTCTCCCATACTGCTCATCTCAAACTTCCCTTGCATAAGTTTGGCAAACTTTTTACAAAGGTTGTTTTCAGTAGATCCAAATATTATGTCATCAACATAAATCTGAACTAAGATGATCTTACCTTTTGATTCCCTAAGGAATAGAGTTTTGTCTATCTTTCCTCTAGAGAATTTATTCTCAATGAGGAAGGTAGACAGGTTTTCATACCAAGCCCTTGGAGCTTGTTTTAACCCATACAAAGCTTTCCTAAGCTTATACACAGAATCAGGTTTAAGAGAATCTACAAAACCTGATGGCTGCTCTACATATACTTCTTCTTTAAGATCACCATTCAGAAATGCTGACTTCACATCCATCTGGTATACTTTGAAGTCTTGGTAGGCTGCATAGGCAAGGAACAATCTGATTGCCTCCAGCCTTGCTACTGGAGCAAAGGTTTGATCAAAGTCAATCCCTTCTTCCTGCCTGTATCCTTTTGCAACTAACCTTGCTTTATTTTTCACTATTATCCCACTCTCATCTAGCTTGTTCCTATAGATCCACTTAGTGCCAATTATATTGTGGCCTCTTGGTTTAGGAACAAGCTCCCAGACTTTGCACCTTCTGAATTGATTCAGCTCCTCTTGCATAGCATCAATCCAGTGCTGGTCTTGGATAGCTTCTTCAAACTTCTTAGGTTCTATCTGAGACAAGAAACTTGAATGCAAAACTGTGCTTTGATTTCTGCTTCTAGTTTGCACTCCTTGTCTTGGATCACCTATTATCTGATCAGCAGGATGATCTCTTAGATATCTTATAGCTGGAGGAAGATTCCCTTCAGGTTGAGCATCTCCAGCTTCTTCATTCTGCTGAACCTCTTGGTTTTCATCAGCTTCCATTATCTCTTGTACTCCCCCTAGACAGCAGCCTTCATTTTCCAATGCTCCATCTTCCTTTGAAGCTTCAGCAATGGAGAGCTTGTCCATCCTCTTGCTTATACCTGTTGAGTCATTTGATCTACAAGACAACTCACAATTGATTAATCTTGTTTCATCAAATACAACATGCACAGATTCTTCAACAACTTGAGTAGTTAAGTTGAAGACTCTATAGGCCTTACTATTTGTGCTGTACCCAACAAATATCCCATCCTGGGATTTGGCAGCAAACTTAGTCAAATATGACTTGCCATTGTTAAGTATATAGCACTTGCAACCAAAGATCCTAAAATAGGATAGATTTGGTTTTCTGCCTTTCACAATCTCATAGGGAGTCTTTCTGTGGCTTTTGGTGATAGAAGGCCCTATTGATGACATGACAAGCAGTGTTAACTGCCTCAGCCCAAAAATATTCTGGGAGAGAGGTGTCACTCAATAGAGTTCTACCAGCTTCAATTAATGTTCTATTCTTTCTTTCAGCAATTCCATTTTGCTGAGGTGTTCTTGGTGAGGAGAACTCTTGGAAAATCCCAAAGTCTTTACACAAGTTTGTTATGCTTTCAGATTGAAACTCAGTACCATGGTCACTTCTGATTTTGACCACTGTACTATTCAGTTCATTCTGAATTTGCTTTACAAAATTAAGTAATACACTTGGGGTTTCAGATTTTTGTCTCAGAAAGAACACCCATGTAAATCTAGAATAGTCATCTACAACCACAAAAGTGTAGACCTTCCTACCTAGACTATGAATTGGCATAGGACCAAAAAGATCCATATGCAAGAGGTATAAGCACCTCATAGAATCCTTGTTTTCAAGGCTTTGAAAGGAGGATTTTGTCTGCTTTCCTTTTTGACAAGCTGAGCATATCCCTTCCTTTATACACTTAATTTGAGGTTCATTCCTCACTAGCTCTTTGCTAAAGAGTTGGCCAATTGTCTTGTAGTTTAGATGAGCTAATCTCTTGTGCCACTTAACACAATGAGAAGTATTGTCATCAGCTACAAGACAGATGGGAGAAGCCTTATTCTCACATTCAAAATTAAGACAATATACATTTCTCTTCCTATACCCAGTCAATATGATCTTTTGATCACTTGACCTTTTGATATGACATCCATCCTTACCAAATGAAATGTCATATCCTAGATCACTCAGCTGGCTTATGCTTATTAGATTATGTTTCAAACCTTTTACATAGGCCACTTGGGTGATAGTAATTAGGTTAGAAGAAATGTTACCAAACCCTTTGATGACTCCCTTCTCAGATCCACCAAAGATCACTTTAGGTCCATCTTTGACAGATGAATACTCCTTCAGCAACCCCTTTGTTCCAGTCATGTGCCTGGAACAACCACTATCCAAGTACCATATAGGGGCATGGTTACTTGGATTCACCTGCAATACAGAATTACTTACCCTTAGAACCCAAGTAAGTCTTGGGTCCTTGGTTCAGGTTAGCATTAATAAAGTTATCATAACCTCTTCTAACAGGTAGACTCTTATTCTTTATAACACTTGTGTTATACCAGCAGTCTAATGCAAAATGGCCTCTCTTGCCACAGCACCAACATTCAAACTTATTGTATCTAGATCTAGATACATCCTTGTCAGAAGAATATCTGTTCATTGCTGGTGCTGTTGCAACTTCACCTACTGATTTCTTAAAACCATTGGGTTTATGACCATAGGTAGGCCTGCTTGCATTAACACCCTTGTTCTTCAGAACATTAGTCTTAATATGACCTTGAATGTCTTCATGATCATATATGTTAGAAGGCACTTTCTCCTTACTAAACTTTATGGGGACTGAAAGGTTTAGTGGCTGAATAGGGGCTTTGCCTTTCCTCTTGAATCTGCCAGCCCTGGAGTTACCTTTAAATCCTAATCCAGCCTTACCCTTCTGAGTGACAAATTCATCTATCAAGGGCAAGACAGATTTTGGCTTAGAGTAACTAGCCACTAAATCCCTTTCAATTCTAAGTCTGGCCTCCAGACTCTTCACTTGATCATTGGTATAATTAATTGTGCCCATCTGAATAATAGTTATATTCTTCAGCTTGGCAATTTCATTTAATTTTTGATCAAGGACTTTTTCTAACTCAGTTGTTGCAACCCTTAGATCAGCAATTTCCTGAGCCTGAGTTTTAACCAGGTTCTTGCTTTTCTTAAGGGCCTGCAACAAGTCCCCATACTTGTCTATCAATTGATAGACATCTCCTTCAGATTCAGATGCATCTTCATCACTTGATGCAGATGTAGCTGATTTTTTACTTGTACTACAAACAGATGTACTGGAAGGACATTTTACCTCAATAGGACCAGACTGATTCTGGTATATGTCCTCTTCTGATCTTGTCATCAACCCCATGCATTGATGTTCATTGATGGAGTCTAGCAACTGCATAAACTCCTCTTCCTCAGATGCAGCATATAGTCCAATATATGCTTCAGCTTCAGATCCTGATTCTGAAGTTGACTAGTCTGACAGACTCTTATCTTTCTTTGCTACAAAGGATTTCTCCTTCTTGCCTTTGTGATAAGTCTTCTTCTTTTCTGAAGATTCCTTTCTCTTGTCAGGACAATCAGCCACTACATGTCCAGGCTTATTGCAACAATAACAGACAATCTTTGAAGTAGTGGCTCTACTGGGCTTTGATCTGCTCTTCTCATTCCTTGATGACCTTTTCTTCTTATAATAGTCATCAACTTGATGTGATGTGGAAGGCCTAGACTTCCACTGCTTCTTCTTCAAGAACCTCTGGAATTGTCTTGTGAATGCAGCAAAATCTGCATCTGAATCACAGCTTTCAGAATCCTTGTTTGAACTTTCAGAACTATCTTCTGTAACTTCCTTAGGAGGAGATGGTGATATCCTCCTATTCTTTCTAGTGGCTTCAGCATTGAATGCCACAGTCTTTTCTCTAAGCTCTCCTCTTGAGTTTCTTTCCTCCTCCTTCCTCACCATTAGTTGCATTTCATAGGATAGCAACTTTCCAAACAGGGTTGGAGGAGATATCTCTGCCAATTTAGCCACTTCTCTTATGGCACAGATCTTTGTATCCCAATCCTTTGATAAGGATCTTAAGAATTTGTCATTCAGTTCATATGTACTGAAGACTCTTCCATAAGATATTAGCTCATTCACAATCCTATAGAATTTCTTATAGCACTCAGTTATGCTATCAGATTTTCCTTGTCTAAAGCTTTCATACTCCTGATTCAGCATAGACTTCCTGTCCAGCCTTACTTCTTCAGATCCCTCCATGTAGACAATCAATGTGTCCCACATCTCCTTGGAGGTCTTGCAGTGAATCAGATTCTGAAATGTTGAATCATCTATGGCACTAACAATGATGTTCTGTGCCCTTTTATCCATGGTTGCCAAGATGATTTCATCCTTGGTCATTTCTGAATAAGTCTTTGGAGTTTGGATATTTGCATCAAGAACTGATACCTTCATTGGAATGAAGGGGCCTTCCTGTACTGTGATGTAAATTCTTGGGTCAGATGCTTCCATAAACAATCTGACTCTTTCTTTCCAGATCCCAAAGATTTTCTTCCTGCATATGGGTAATTTCATAGACCCTAGCTCCTTATGATTCTCTCCAGAACCCATCTTCTTGAATCTTGAATCTGCCTTTCAGATCTACCTCAGACTGTTAAGTCCTTTTTGAGGAACCTCCCTCTGATACCACTTGATAGTTTAACTTTCAAGACAACCTAAACACCTAGAGGGGGGGGTGAATAGGTTCTACTTGTTTATAAAAACTTTTAGGCAGAATTCAACTTAATGGCTAACACAATAATCACAGCAATCACAGAAAATAAAAACATCACAGATTGCACAATGTTTTATAGTGGTTCCCCAAGGTCTGGGTACATCCACTTTCCCCCTTCACCTATCTAGCAGTATGCTAGATTCGGCCAAACTTCCACTAATCTCAGATCAACAAATCCTACAACTCAGAACCCAACTGGTTCCTACAACTCAGGCACAACAGCCCTACCTCAGCCTTGCCCCAAGGCCTACAACTCAGAGAAGACCCTTCTCCTACACTCAGGCACACAGCCCTACCACTCAGAGTACAACACTCCTACACTCAGCCTTTATAACATAGGCTTACAACTCAGATCTGTGTAAACAGATCCTACAGAAATATAGAAAAGTTTATCTAACTGTCTTGCCTAAATTGAGAGAGAAAAGGCCAAGACAATTCTTGATCAGCTGATGAAATCAACTGTATCTGAGCTTTCTTCAAAGCTTCTTGAATAAGAACTTAGCTGAGTTGATTTCCAAACAGCTTCTTGAGAACCCACTGGTGGTTTCTTTCTTCTTCTTCAAATTCTGGCTTGATCTCTCTCTATCCAGCACTTTGAATGATTCTTCTGAATTCTGATTAGAACTCTTCTTTGATCTATCCTTAGATAGTCTTCTTAGATCTTCCGGAGAAGATCTTCTTAAGTGCCTAGCACTTTCTTGAAATGAATTGGATCGTAATCCTTCTCAACTTTTTGATTCTCAACAATGTATTTCCAAAGGTTTTTTTTTTCTCCTTCTGAATTTGTCTATTTATAGACTTTCTTCATGGTAACCGGCTGATCCGGTTTCTAACCGTTTTCTGACAAGTCTGACAGCTTCAGTTAACCGGTGGCAACCCACAGCTGTCAAGTCTTCAAACAAGTACTGTGCCTTAGTCTTGAACCACAAGTTGTCGAGACAGTCTGTCAGAAAGTGTCGAGACCATCTGTCTATCTGTGTCGACACAATTGACTTTGGTGTCGACACAGTCTTCAGTGATGTCGACTAAGTTGTCTTTGAGTCGACACAGCTTCTTCTGAAAATAACTTGGTCTTGACTCTTCAGTGTGTCGACACAAGTCCTGTGTGTCGACACAGTTGTTTGTAGAATCATAACTTAGTAAATGTCGACTTAGCCTTCAGGTGTCGACACAGTCTTCTTTTAACTCTGCTGTAATGTGTCGACTTAATCACAATGTGTCGACACATTCTGCTGGTGTAGACAAACTTGAGGTCGACTATATTCTTCTGAGTCGACACATCCTGCTGGTGTCGACAAACCTGAGGTCAACTATATTCTTCTGAGTCGACACATCCTGCTGGTGTCGACAAACCTGAGGTCGACTATATTCTTCTGAGTCGACACATCCTGCTGGTGTCGACAAACCTGAGGTCGACTATATTCTTCTGAGTCGACACATCCTGCTGGTGTCGACAAACCTGAGGTCGACTATATTCTTCTGTGTCGACACATTTTCCCAATGTTGAGGTCGACGCTTTTCTTCTGTGTCGACACATTTTCCCAGTGTTGTGTCGACTTACTTCTTCTGTGTCGACACATTTTTCCAGTGTAGTTGTAGACTAACTGCTATGTGTCGACACACTTCCTCTGTGTCGACACTGCTTCCCAGTGTTGTGTCGACCAATTTCTTCTATGTGTCGACACATCCTTCTCTGTGTCGACACTTGGACTTAGAATTTTTCTGCATACTTTATCAATTCTTCACCTGCACATGTCAACTCAAAAACAACATCAAATACACCTTGATGTATATCATTGAGCTAGGTTGGGCTTCTTCAAATCAGGTACACATTTTCCAATGTACCCAACAACCCTGTCTACCTTCCTCATTGAGAATAAATTCTCAAGAGGAAAGATAGACAAAACTCTATTCCTTAGGGAATCAAAAGGTAAGGTCATCTTAGTTCAGATTTATGTTGATGACATAATCTTTGGATCTACTGAAAACAACCTTTGTAAAAAGTTTGCCAAACTTATGCAAGGGAAGTTTGAGATGAGCAGTATGGGAGAACTTAAGTTCTTCTTGGGACTCCAAGTAAGACAGACTGATGATGGATTATCCATATCCCAGTCTAAGTTCACCAAAGAATTAATTAAGAAATATGGTATGGAGTCATCCTCCACCATGAGAACTTCTATGGGAACAAGTATTCCTATATGCAAAGATGAGGCAGGAAAACCTGTTGATGAGTCATTGTATAGAGGAATAGTTGGGTCTCTACTATATCTTACTGCTAGTAGACCAGACATTATGTATGCAACATGTGTCTGTGCTAGGTACCAAGCCTGCCCTAAAGAATCTCATTATACTGCAGTCAAAAGGATTCTGAGATATCTAAAGGGCACTCCTAATCTAGGCCTTTGGTACCCTAGGAATAGAGATTTTCTACTAACAGGCTATTCAGATGCAGATTTTGCAGGATGTAGAGAGGACAGGAAAAGTACTACAGGTACTTGTCAATTCCTGGGAGGAAGACTAATATCATGGAGTAGTAAGAAGCAGACCAGTGTGGCAATTTCCACAGCTGAGTCAGAGTATGTTGCTGCTGGAAGCTGCTGTGCACAGCTATTATGGATGCAGCATCAGCTTAAGGATTATGGTATTCAGGTAAGTAGAACACCTCTTTTATGTGATTCTAAGAGTGCAATTTCTATTGCTAATAATCCAGTTTCTCATAGTAGAACTAAGCATATAGAAATCAAATACCATTTTCTTAGAGAACATGTAGAAAAAGGAGACATCTCATTGGAATTTGTAAAAACAGATTATCAAATAGCAGATGTATTTACTAAGCCTTTAGATGAAACCAAATTCAATAAATTCAAAATTGAATTAGGTATGTTAACCATTGATTAATGTATTAACAAAAACATTAACAATGCAATTGAAGTGGTATGTAAGTAAGTAAAAGTAATAACAACATAAACAAGTGTTAAAAAGGACACATTGAAGTAACACTTACAAGTGGTGTTGAACCAACAGAAATTGGCTAAGTAAGAATGTGTCGACACATTCAGTAATTATGTGTCGACTCAGAGAAATAATGTCGACAAGTCAGAAATATTGTGTCGACACAGAGAATATGTGTCGACACTTAAGGGTTATATTGTCGACTTAACCAGAAATATAATGTCGACTCAACCAGGATAATGGTGTCGACACTTACAGAATATGTGTCGACACTTATCCTTAGAGTCGACACAGAATTTCTGTCTATCTATTATATATCCAAGGTGTCGACATAACCACAAATTGGTGTCGACACATAGTAAGCTGAAGTAATGTCGAGACAATAGAAGTTTGTGTCGACACATTCCGTCTGTGTCGACACATTCCGTCTGTGTCGACACATTTAGTTTGTTTTTGGCGCCTTTTGAACTTCTTTCAACAGAAGGTATAAATAGGTCAAAAACTCTATCTGTCGACACGCTTCCAAGGTTTTCGAGACTAAAACCCTGTGTCGACAGTCTATCTTTCTCTCTTCTCTCAAGCTTTCTCGACAAATCGATGGCGCCAAGGATGGAAGACAACGTCAATGAGGGGTATGAGTTGGTGCGTCAGGCCTTTGCAGATGCGCCGCCAGATGTTCAAGGGGTTATCACCCTCCTCTCCGAGTCAGGGTTAGAATTTCTAATCTCAAAGCCAACTAAAATCTGGAAGAAGGAGGTGCACGAGTTCTTTATCTCTGCATCAGTCCACTCAGATGGCTTCAAGATTAAGTCCAATGTTCAAGGGACTAAGGTGAAGATTACTCCAAGAACTTTGAGAAAATTCTTTCAATTACAAGAAGTTGAGAATGAAGAGGAAGTTCCTAGTTCTAAGACAAGGGAAGCACTTCAATGGTGTGGACTGGACTCGAGTATGAAGATTGGAGCTGCATTCAACAGGAAGGGTATGAATCAGCAAGGGAAATTCTTGTCTGAAGTTGTTGGGAAAGTAATCCTCTGCAAGACAGGTGGACATGATAGGATTTCTGCCTATATGTTCAGCCTTATGACCAGGATTGTTTTTACAATTCCTACTGATTGGTCAGGAGTACTCTTTGACAAGATCAAAGAAGGAATCAAGAAGCCCAACATGGCTAGAATCATGAGCTTATATCTCATTGGAGTGATCCCTGAAGTGATGCAGCAACTGCCAGGGACTAAGATCAATCATATGAGAAGGATGGATATGAGACTGTTCTCTAGGTGGGATAGGGTGCTGTCCAAGGATGTGCCTGAAGAGAGAAGGCCAGACACCCCTGTGAAATCCCCTACTCAAAATCAAGAAACTGAACAACTACAAGAAGACCCACTGAGGACACAAGTTGAAGAACAGCTTGACTCAACTATAGTCCAGCAAGTGTCAACACCTGCATAGATGCAGGGGGAGCCAGTTTCCACTCCTGCTCAAAATGTATCTGCACCTGATCAGGTACATGTGTAGGGGGAGCTAATGTATTTTACTATAAAAGACTTTGCTCATATTCTTATTAATACACAGGTTCAGGGGGAGCTAGTGTCCACTCCTCCTCTAGATACTACAAATACTGAAGTACAAGTGCAAGAGGAAGCACAGTTAAACTTATCTCAAGATTTAACTGCTGCAGAAGTTACAGCTCAACTGGAATTTACTCTGGAGGAGTTATTCCCTGATGATGATAATACTACTGATAAAGTAGAAGGTGGACAAGAATTGAGAAGTCCATAGGTATGGACATTGATCAGGAAGCTGAAGTTGAGGCACAAGTTGAGGGGGAGCCAGTGACTGTTGAAGCTGAGCAATAGGTCACTGGGACAGATACAATTCATCCTCATCAAGAAAGAATTCATTTAGATACTTCATCTGAAACTGACACTGAAGGAGCCAGGATGGCAAAGAAAAGAAAACTTGTTGTCTTTAAGAGAAGAAGCAAGAATTATAAGCAGGCTTTACAAACAACACCTCCACAAGTATCTCCAGCCTTTGATTATAACAAATTTATGGTGGATCTACAGGTAAAATTGAATGAACAAAGGATGGCACTGGAAAAGTATGTTGATGAAAATAGCAAGTCACTTCAGTTTGACTTAGCTCAGGATATAAAGTCCATCCAGTTTCAAGTCAACATGCATAAAAAGGAAATGACAGATTGCTTCCACAAGGGTGGCAATGTTGTGGTTTATCTAGCTCAACAATAGGAGGCTATTACTACAAAGGTGGATGACATTGCTTTGAAGCAAAGCTATGTTTTGGAAAACCAGCTAAGAATGAATGATAATTTAACTGAATCTCATAATGAGATCATTGAGGAGGTAAAGAAGATTATTCCAGGTCTGCCTGCAGATAGAGCCAAAGAAAGGGAAGAATTTGATAAGAATTTTCAAACTGACATTGCTTCTGTTAAGACTGCCATCACAACCTCTCAAAAAGAAATATCTGAAAAGCTTCAAAAGTTAAAACCATTTTTTAAAGAGGGTGTGAATTATTTGGATGGCCAAATAAGATTTCAAAAGGAAGATCTAAGAGATCATGTATCTCGAGAAGCCATAAAGGGGGAGAGGATGCTAATTCATGCAGGCTCAGAGCACTCCAAATGGGTGACCAATAGTATCCGAGCCACATTGGGATATCCCCCATTGTGTGATGATGCTATGGTGGCTGAGTCAGGAATACAAACAAATCTACTTGAAGGCAATCAACCTGAGATTGCCCAAGTCATTTACCCCCCTCCAGATTTTGACATGATTGATCAGCAGGTTCAAGGCATGTATAGTCCTCCAAAGGAGGTTACTAATATTGTCATTGGGAAGGTTGATAAGCCAGAGGCTACTCTGAAAGAACAGCAAGATGCTCTATTAGCAAAGAAGAGATTCAGAGAGCAGGCTGCACTCAAGCCAGATTATGAGCAGTGGAGTCCTACTTCAAGGAACATAATACTCACTGCATGGAAAGCTGTACAAGACAAAGTTCATGAGAGAGGGAAGTGGTACAATGAGATAGAATGGCAAAAGTATGAGGCAAGACAGGAAGCTATAGTACAATTCAGAAGGAAAGCTAAGCTGGGGAGGCTGACACCAGATGCTAAGGAGCCAAGCAAATACTTTCCAAAGCCTTTTCACTATTTTGAAAGGCAAAGGATCAAGGAAGAAGCTCAGAAGAAAGCTGATCAAAAAGGAAAGAAGATAGCTAAAGAATCAGAAGCTCCTGTGACAGCTACAATTCAATCTGGCAAAGGGATTATCATAAGAGAGCCTGATCAATCCTGATTATGTTTTTAGTTCCTTCATAATGTTTTTGTAATATTGTGATGTGATCATTAAATGTAGAACAATGTAATCAAACATTACCCAGTTATAAACAAAATGTTGATCGACATATTTTAATGTTCATTCTGTGATGGATTGTTTTTTTTTATGTTTTGTTTATATTAAGTATTCCTGTTATGTCACATATCATCAATTTAGTACTGTTTATAAATGGTGTATATCATTGGCTATAAGGGTTATGACTTCTCCAAATAGGGGGAGATTGTTGGGTACATTGGAAAATGTGTACCTGATTTGAAGAAGCCCAACCTAGCTCAATGATATACATCAAGGTGTATTTGATGTTGTTTTTTGAGTTGACATGTGCAGGTGAAGAATTGATAAAGTATGCAGAAAAATTCTAAGTCCAAGTGTCGACACAGAGAAGGATGTGTCGACACATAGAAGAAATTAGTCGACACAACACTGGGAAGCAGTGTCGACACAGAGGAAGTGTGTCGACACATAGCAGTTAGTCTACAACTACACTGGGAAAAAGTGTCGACACAGACGAAGTAAGTCGACATAACACTGGGAAAATGTGTCGACACAGAAGAAGTAAGTCGACACAACACTGGGAAAATGTGTCGACACAGAAGAATATAGTTGACCTCAAGTTTGTCTACACCAGCAGAATGTGTCGACACATTGTGATTAAGTCGACACATTACAGCAGAGTTAAAAGAAGACTGTGTCGACACCTGAAGGCTAAGTCGACATTTACTAAGTTATGATTCTACAAACAACTGTGTCGACACACAGGACTTGTGTCGACACACTGAAGAGTCAAGACCAAGTTATTTTCAGAAGAAGCTGTGTCGACTCAAAGGCAACTTAGTCGACATCACTGAAGACTGTGTCGACACCAAAGTCAATTGTGTCGACACAGATAGACAGATGGTCTCGACACTTTCTGACAGACTGTCTCGACAACTTGTGGTTCAAGACTAAGGCATAGGACTTGTTTGAAGACTTGACAGCTGTGGGTTGCCACCGGTTAACTGAAGCTGTCAGACTTGTCAGAAAACGGTTAGAAACCGGATCAGCCGGTTACCATGAAGAAAGTCTATAAATAGACAGATTCAGAAGGAGAAAACAACCTTTTTGAAATACATTGTTGAGAATCAAAAAGTTGAGAAGGATTACAATCCAATTCATTTCAAGAAAGTGATAGGCACTTAAGAAGATCTTCTCCGGAAGATCTAAGAAGACTATCCAAGGATAGATCAAAGAAGAATTCTAATCAGAATTCAGAAGAATCATTCAAAGTGCTGGATAGAGAGAGATCAAGCCAGAATTTGAAGAAGAAGAAAGAAACCACCAGTGGATTCTCAAGAAGCTGTTTGGAAATCAACTCAGCTAAGTTCTTATTCAAGAAGCTTTGAAGAAAGCTCAGATACAGTTGATTTTATCAGCTGATCAAGAATTGTCTTGGTCTTTCTCTCTCAATTTAGGCAAGACAGTTAGATAAACTTTTCTATATTTCTGTAGGATCTGTTTACACAGATCTGAGTTGTAAGCCTATGTTATAAAGGCTGAGTGTAGGAGTGTTGTACTCTGAGTGGTAGGGCTGTGTGCCTGAGTGTAGGAGAAGGATCTTCTCTGAGTTGTAGGCCTTGGGGCAAGGCTGAGGTAGGGCTGTTGTGCCTGAGTTGTAGGAACCAGTTGGGTTCTGAGTTGTAGGATCTATTGATCTGAGATTAGTGGAAGTTTGGCCGAATCTAGCATACTGCTAGATAGGTGAAGGGGGGAAAGTGGATCTACCCAAACCTTGGGGAACCACTATAAAACATTGTGCAATCTGTGATGTTTTATTTTCTGTGATTGCTGTGATTATTGTGTTAGCCATTAAGTTGAATTCTGCCTAAAAGTTTTTATAAACAAGTAGAACCTATTCACCCCCCCCCCCCCTCTAGGTGTTTAGGTTGTCTTGAAAGTTAAACTATCAATTCTGCCAAGTCAAATGCGCTGAGTAAACTTAGATCACTCGACGCATTTATCAGGAGTCAGAAATTTAGCCAAGTAAAATGCGCCGAGTAAACTTACCTCTCTCAATTCATTTCTCAGGACTCAAATTTTCTACTAAAGAAAATGCGCTAAGTAACTTCAACTCACTTGACGCATTTTACTGAAACAATATTTTTGCTAAGTCCCAAACACTGAGTTAGCCAATCTTTACTTGACACGTGTTCAGCTACTCAGTACAAGGTTTCTATATCAAAGCAAGACGCATGAATGCGATGACGTCATTAGAATTCAAATGATATGCCACATCAGCAAACAAAGACCGGAATTGGCGGAATTTCTAAAAACGCATTCTTAACATAACTACCGCTACTTTCCAAAACAGAATATAGTCGTTGGGAACTAGCTATATATAGATGGAGACAAATCAATTTAGAGATTGAATACACAAAAATTCAGGGATAAAAAGTGGAGAAGTTTTCAGAATTCATATCGATTGATCAAGTGCCTGAGCAATTATCTCAAGAACAAAAACTCGCTTAGATTGTCTCCGGCAGATATTCTCCAAAAGATTATCAAGAAAATCTTCCTTCATCTTCAAGTTCTAAATCTGAGTTATCCGCTATTTAAAGAAGGGAAAATTATGTCTCCATTGATCTACATCAACAACACAGGCCCAAAGCCTTATTGAAGAATTGTCTCTTATTTGTGTTGTTGCTGAGTTTGAAACACCTGAAAAAGACTCAAATTGTTTTATTTCTTGAGTCTATAAGTTGTAACAAAACCACACAACCATTTTTTGTAGGATATTTTTAGATCTGAGAGTAAGACTGATTTGGCCTAAGGTAGGATCTGTGTAGATCTGAGTTTGTAAGCCTAAGTTATAAAGGCTGAGAGGTAGGGTTTGTTTATAGCCTGAGTGTAGGGTTCTTATGTGAACCTGAGGTAAGAGATTTGTCTTCATCTCTGAGGTAGGACTATGTTGCAGTCTGAGTGTAAGATCCAGGTGGGATCTGAGTTGTAAGATCATTTTTGATCTAAGTTTCTGGAGGAGATAGTCGAAGCTAGTTCTCTGCTAGATAGGCGAAGAGAGAAAATGGATGTACCCAAGATTGTGGAACCACTATAAATTCTTGTGTTTTGTGCCTGTGCTCTTTACTGTTCTATCAATATGTGCTAACATCAAAAAATCTGTTCTAAACCTAAAAGAATTTAAAAGATCCTATTCACACTCTCCCTAGGTGTTTCTACCCTATATTAGTCTTTCATTATGGAAATATCTCTTGCCAAAATTCAGTGATTTCTTGCATAGATATTGAAATATTCATTGTCATTTCTACGAGATCTTTATTATAATTAAGGTCAAATAATCTGACATTTCGGGCGGGAGGGGGGGGGGATGTTCCTTTGCCGGCCATTGGTAAGGAATTATAAAATCTGAGGGGCGACCACTCTTCATCTCATTGTTTTCTAGAGGTTTGTTGAATCAGGATTCTAAGACCCGTGTGCAACATAAATTAATGTTATGGAAATATTTCTTGCCAAAATTTAGTGATTTGTTTCATAGATGTTGAAATACTCAATGTCATTTCTACAAGATCTTTATTTTAATTAAGGTCAAATAATCTTACATTTGGGGCAGGGGGCAGAAATGTTCCTTTGTCGGCCATTGGTAAGGCATTCTAAATTCTGAGGGGCCTCTTCATCTCATTGTTTTCGGTCTCTTCATCTCATTGTTTAATAGAGGTTTGTTGAATCAGGATTCTAAGGCCCGTGCACGACATAAATTATAAATTATTCTTATGGAAATATCTCTTACCAAAATTTAGTGATTTGTTGAATAATTGTTGAAATATCCATTGTCATTTCTACAATATCTTTATTTATTTTAATTAAGGTCAAATAATCTGACATTTTGGGTCGGGGGGGGGGGGGGGGGGGGGGGGGGGGGGGGCAGAAATGTTGCTTTGCCGGCCATTGGTAAGACATTATAAATTCTAAGGGCCGACAACTCTTCATCTCATTATTTTCTAGAGGTTTTGAGAGAGCGTGATCGACGTGCAAAGAGGGGTTCCCACATCATGTCTCCAACGAGCAAGGTAAAATTTTGAGTTACTTCGCCATAAGGGAGGAGAAGGGAGAAAAAGACCAGGAATAAATCCAAACAAACTTGGGGAGTTGTCGTGCGTTGGACGATGACTCCTGTGCTTGTGTGTGTGTGTGTGTTTGTGTGCATTTGTCATGTGCGTGTGTGCTACCCATTTGGATTCTGGCTTGTCTCTTATCCGGCTCGGGGGCGCTCTCACCTAGTTGACTTGGTTAGCCCTGTTTATCTGGTCGAAGCCTTGGTTTTAGCTAAGTCGTCTAGACTTGGAACAGATCTTAGGGAACCCCATCACATATATCTATTTCTCATTTAATGTGTTGTATATTACAGGTTTGATTCAAGAACTAATTAGTTTTTTTTTATCAAGAAGAGATTTACAAGGTTGATGTGGTACACTTTCAGGTGATGTAGAATCAATGAACCATAATGTTAGCATTCTAAAGATTACTCCAAACTCATCTCCCAGTCAATCCAATGCTCTGACTTCCAGTTTTAAAATTTTAGAAAGCGCATCCTACTGGAGTGTAGCACACAAAAAACTCAATCTAAGGTCTTGAGGTCTCTAAGACGGGACTCCAATGGATTATGAGGCTATTTGGGTGGCCTTTGAGGGATTTTGGCCAAGTTATGAGGGGTTTATGTTCCACACAGCTTATGGCACAAGTGTGTCAAAAGCCATGTCCAGGGTTTTCCAACCCATTTGGATACAGAGAGGGTCACGACTTGTTGACACGAGTTGGTTGGTAGTTGCGTCTGCCAACACGACTTTGACAATAGTCATGTGTCAAGTTGTGTCCATCTCCAGGTGTTCTAGTGAAGTGACAATGCCAGATGCGCAGCCGTGTATAGGGGCCCTGATAATTTTCAAGCTCATTTTCTGAGCTATTCGATCCGATCTTTGAAGTTCCGACGATGGGTATTCATCATGAAGGGCTTTAGGTTGGTGGGGTTGGGATTGAGCTCATTTGTTGATGGAAACGGCAACCCCCAACATGCTGAAGATGATGACGCATGCTTATGGAAGATCCTTCTCCATCTCCAACCAAAGACCTGCGACGCTGTGGTGACCTTGTGGAGCGACGCTACAACCTCCGCCCTCGACGCAAGACAGCCAATTAATATTTATTTGAATCCCTTCATTATTTTATATACAATTTTATTTTATTTTCATGATGTTTAATTTTATGTTCGGTTGTTGTATTTTTATTTTAAATTGGGCTGCATGTAACCGAACTTGATTGTAAGCGTATAAAAGGCCATGATATTGAAGGATTTTGTAGTTTTTAATGAATTGAATCTAAATGGGAAATCCCTCCTAATTTCCCTCTCTCCCTCTCTTCTTCCTCTAGCCGCTGGCCTCCCTCATCTCCCCCTTAGGGTTCGGCCAACCTCCAAGCCACCACCCTCCTCTCCCCTTCAACACTCTCAGCCACCCTCCTACACCACCCTCTAGCCTTCTCCTCCCTCCAACCCGAGTAGCTTTTCCCCTTCAAAGCAAAATCTGACCAGCCCTCTTTCCCATGATGGATCCCGGCCAAAGCGCATCTCAACGTGGTTCCGTGGAATCAAATCCGGTGTGAAGCAAGGAAGGCAGACGAGTTTCTCTCCGTCCGACGCGACTTCGGTGGATCCGATGATGAGCAATCCAATTTTTGGGGAAAATAAATCTCCGAGCGGGGTAACAAAAAATTCTACTTTTTTTCTCTGTGTGATTTTCCCTCTTGATAAATCTTGTGGTGGAATTACTTTAGCGTGATCTCTTGATAGTTTGGATTTATCGTGATTTTTCTTCGATTGGCTTGTGTTCATCTTAATTTTATTTAAGTTCGAGAGGATTGTTGAATCTCGTTTTCTTTTTGTTGGGAGAGATCTACCTTTTTCCGAATCGTAAATTTTGGTGGATCTTTTTTGTTACAACATTCGCTCGAACGGGCCGGGTGGATCCTTTTAGCCTGGAAGAATATTGGCTTATAGCCTATATTCGATCTCAAACAGTATGGATACCCGTACGTTAGTGTTTGATTGATAAAACTGAATAACGTATGTGCTGCGCTGAAAGTTTTGTGCGAACGTAGAGAGAAATTCGTGTTTGTCCGGTAATTTTTCGGTGTCAAAGTGTGAGCCTGCATCAATTTGGTATCAGAGCCAGGTTTGTGCCGATTTATTAATTGGCATCATCCTAAAATGTTCTTAGAACGCCGACACGTGCTTGCATGATTCGTTGTCCAAAGAAATAAGATAAAATTCTAATTTTTGGTCTGCAAATAGCTGCATAATATTATTTATTTTTCTGCAAAAAAATCAATTTTTTTTTAATAATCTCCTTATTATTTTCATCAAAAAAATCAAAAAAATATTTTAACTACCCTAGTTATTAAGCGGGAACAAATCCATCTGTTAAAATTTTATTGGGTCAGAATCACTGTTATTTGCATGAGCACAAGATTAGGCACGGAGTATTTCCCGTTTTCCTCCCATATGACAGACAAGCGGGATGCGAGTCACATTCCTGCAACGATTGATGAACTCTACCAGGAGTTCACTGATCAGTTGACGGATATTAGGGAGATGCTTCACGAATTGAGATTAAATTAAGCGGCTCCCTGTAACCATGCTGCCAACCAACGTGAGGAAGAGAATAATAATAATAATAATCACGATCATGTCCAGAGTGTACCGGTCCAAAATAAGCAGGCACCATTTGAGTTTGATATTACTAGGGCGGTCTGAGTCAAACCCCCATCGTACGATTGATTGGGAGATCCCCAAGTCTTCCTAGACTGGGTTATGGAGATGGAGTGCTACTTTGAGTGGCACAAGCTGACTGACGTTGATACGGAGCAAGTGGCGAGAATGAAACTGTTAGGTAGAGCCAAGATTTTCTGTTTGAATGAGTAACGTCGTCTTGGTGTCGTGAAAGGCTTACCACCCATTGCTTGGGCAGGCATGAAGGCCATGCTGATAGACTAGTACGTCCTTGTGTATCATCAGACGCAGATGTTTGATGATTTAGCTACCCTTAAATAAGAGAATAGGTTGGTCGCTGAGTACATGAGCCTTCTCAAGGACATGATGGTCAGGTGTGATGTTAGGGAGATGCCAGAGATCACCCTCTCTAGGTTTCGTAAGGGGTTAAACCCCGACATTCAGGGTAAACTTCTACGTTATGGCCACACCGACCTAAACACCACTTTTAACGCCGTCTTGGATATTGAGAAGCATAATGTTCACAAGTCTAAGACTCGATCATTTCAGAAGGGAAAGTCCATCTTAGGACCACCCCCCACAACCATCTAAAAGGATAACGGTAAGTTCTGGTCCACTGACTCAAACTTTGTTGTCATTACAGCTAGGAATATGAAAAACCCTACGGGTGAGAGAGTGTCCGTGGGTAGGATCAGTAAAACAAATGCTACATGTTTTGCTTGCGGTATTCCGGGTCATTATGCTAGTGAATGTCCTACCAATCCCAAGCTCCTAGCCCTTTAAGATACATCGTCTGAGTCCGCCGAGCACGTGTATGAGGCCGGTGAAGAGTCTAAATCGGAAGGAGTGCCTAGCGATATCAAGGATGATATTAATATGATTGTGATGAGATGTATTTTGGCTACTCCACGTGCGTTGGATGATTGGAATAGGACAAATATATTTTTCTTTAAATTTTAAGAGTAGAGAGAAGTGGTGTAAGTTGATCATTGATAGTGGAAGCTGTATGAATGTGATTTCTGAAAATGCGGTGTCCAAAATGTTATTAACCACTGAGTCGCACCCTCACCCCTATAAGGTTGCTTGGGTAAATAAGATATCCCTCCCGGTTTCGAAGCGTTGTTTGGTTCCCCTTACCATCAAGGCTTACTCTGAAAAGGTTTGGTGTGACGTCATCCCAATGGATGTCTGTCATGTCTTACTAGGACGCTCATGGCTTTATGACCATGATGTTACTCATTTAGGGTGAGCCAACACGTATGAGTTCAAATTTAATGGCAAGACAATTATCTTTAAACCCACCCCGTTTAAAGATCCGTCGGTCTCTTCTAAAGACACGATTGTGCCTGTAGAGAAGAAAACATTACGCTTGATTGGTAAGGAGTTTGAGCGCAATACCTTTATGGGCGGTGTCATATATGCGTTAGTATGTTTACAAGTCAAGGAAGATAGTTCCCCCTTTGAGAACTTACCACTAACACTGAAGAAACTCTTAGAAGAGTTTAAGGATGTCTACTAGGATGATTTACCGTCCGAGTTACCCTCCATGAGAGAAATTCAACACGAGATTGATTTCATTCCGGGTTCCTCTTTGTCCAACCTTCCCCATTATCGACTTAACCCCTCCGCACACCTTGAATTGCAAAAATTAATTTCGGATTTGCTAAGGGGTTCATCCGTCATAAAAAGAGTCCTTTTGTCGTACCTGTCTTATTGGTCCCTAAGAAAGTTGGTTCTTGGAGAATGTGTGTGAATTATAGGGCGATTAATAAAATAACTGTCAAATACAAGTTTCTCATCCCTCACTTGGACGACTTATTGGACATGTTAGCAGGGGCCACGACTTTTTCTAAATTGGATCTTAAGAGTGGCTACCATCAAATAAGGATTAGGGAGGGAGACGAGTGGAAGACGGCTTTCAAGTCAAAAGACGGACTTTATGAGTGGTTGGTGCTCGGGGAAGGCCTCACTAATGACCTGAGTAAATTTTCGAGGTTGATGACTCTAGTGTTCAAGCCTTTCCTAGGAAAATTTATAGTTATATATTTTGATGATATATTAGTCTTTAGCGCCTCTCCGAACGATTATGAGTCGCACATGAGAATAGTACTTACCACATTGTGAAAGGAACAATTATTTGTTAATCTTAAAAAATGCTCATTCAATGTTCCATCTGTGGAATTCCTTGGATATATTGTGAGTTCGGAGGGCATACATGTTGATCCTAATAAGGTCTAAGTCATTAAGGATTGGCCAGAACCCACCAACATACGGGATGTTCGTATTTTTCACGGCCTGGCTACTTTTTACCGCTGATTTATTCGAGATTTTAGTAGTATCATGACACCGATCACGGAGTGCATGAAGAAGGGTGATTTCACATGAACCAAATCGGCCACTAGAGCGTTTGAAACAATTAAATCACAAATGTCGGAAGCCCCTCTCTTGCGATTGCCAGATTTTAACAAGGTTTTTGAATTGTCCTGTGATGCGTCTGGAGTTGGTATTGGCGGTGTATTAAGTCAGGAGGGTCATCCTATTGGGTACTTTAGTGAGAATCTCGCGGGGTCGAAACTGAATTATTCTAATTATGATAGGGAGTTTTATGCGGTTATTCGGTGTCTCCAACATTGGCGACATTATTTACTCCCTAAAGAGTTTTTTATCCTATCCGATCACAAGACATTGAGATTTAGCAATTCACAAAATAAGGTTAGCCCCAGGCATGCCAAATGGGTCTCCTATCTTCAGGAGTACACCTTCATAATAAAAAATCTTAAGGGAACTCTAAATCGTGTGGCAGACGCTCTTAGTCGTGTCTCGTTATTATTGCCTACGTTAGAAGTGAAAGTGATCGAGTTCGATAGGATTAAGGATGAGTACAATCATTGCCCAGATTTCAAGGAAATCTATTTATCCACGCAAAACAACTCTCCCACTACAATTTCGTCCTATTATATTCGGGACGGTTATTTATTTAAGCATTCGAAGCTATGTATTTCTCGTTCTTCCCTACACCATTTTATCGTTTGGGAATTGTATATCGGAGTTTTATGTGGTCATTTTGGTCGTGACAAGACTATTGAGTTAGTGGAAGACAAGTCTCATTGGTCAGGCCTTAAGTCAACGGTTAATAAAATTGTGAGAAGTTGTCGCGCGTGCCAATTAGCTAAGGGTAATAAAATGAATGCGGGACTTTATACCCCTCTTCCGATCCCTTCCATTTCATGGGAAGATGTTAATATGGATTTTATACTGGGCCTACCCGTCATGTTTAGACGTCATGATTCCATCTTGGTGTTAGTAGATCGGTTTTCTAAAATGGCTTATTTTATCGCTTGCAATAAGTCCGACGATGCGTCACATATTGCGAAATTATATTTTTAGGAAGTCGTTGCACATCGGGGCGTTCCCAATACGATAGTAACTGATAGGGACGTGAAGTATACTAGTTATTTTTGGAAAACCTTTTGGAAGATTATGGGCACCAAACTCTTGTTTTCTTCGGCCTATCATTCACAGACGGATGGACAAATAGAAGTGGTAAAAATAAGTTTAGGTAGTTTACTTCATTTTCTTATGGGTGACCACAAGGGTACGTGAGACCTAATCCTTTCCCATGCTCAGTTAGCGTACAATAATTTGAAAAATAGGTCCACAGGTCTATCACCGAATGAAATCGTGCACGGATATAAAGCACCAGTGCCACTTGACTTGATTCTATTACCTCCATCATATAAGTCAAGTCAATTTGTACAAGAATTTGCCTCTCATGTTCACAATTTATATAAGTACATTAATGAAGCGCTAACCACATAATATACATCTTATCAATCTCATGCTAACTTATATAAGAGAGTGTCTCACTTTAAGGTTGATGATTTAGACTTAGTGTGTCTCGTCCCTGAACGGATGCCTTCAGACACCATAAAAAAGATGGCGAATCGGCGAGCATAGCCTTTTCGAAATTTTAAAAAATAGGAGAAAACACATATCTTTTGGAGTTACCCACTGATTGGGGATTTTCCCTTATTTTCAATGTTTCGGATTTAACGCCATATGTTTCTCCAGTACTTGAGTTATTTACCTGCCCATTTGGTTCCACTGACTTTTCTAATGGGTTGGGTGGTGAGCTTGTGTCTGGATCGCTCTCTCCATCGGTCTCCACTGGAGGTACGTTGAATGTTGATGTAGAATCTTTTTCTCCTTCTTTGACTAATGTTTTTCCAAGGTTCCCCATGACCATCTTTTTGCCAGACAGGATCCTCAAAGATGAAGTACTCTCCTCTCCAAGTGGTGATATTCACCGCTACTTGATATGATGGCGTGATCGTAGTACTCTCCTCTCCAAGTGGTGATATTCGCCGCTACTTGATATGATGGCGTGATCGTCCGGCCTCCGATGACTCTGGGATTCCTGAATTGGAGATGGCTCTTTTGGATGATGCTCTTCTGCACGGGTACATTCAGGCCAGGTGATGAGTACTTTTGAGGGGGGAGGATTGATGTAGACGGCGACCCCCAACATGGTTAAGATGATGACAACATGCTTATGGAAGATCCTTCTCTGTCTCCAACCAAAGACCTGCGGTGGTGACCTTGTGGAGTGACGCTGCAACCTCCGCCCTCGGCGCAAGACAGCCAATTAATATTTATTTGAATCCCTTCGTTATTTTATTTACAATTTTATTTTATTTTCATGATGTTTAATTTTATGTCTGGTTGTTGTATTTTTATTTTAAATTGGGCTGCATGTAGCCAAACTTGATTGTAAGCCTATAAAAGACCATGATATTGAAGGATTTTGTAGTGTTGAATGAATTGAATCTAAATTGGAAATCCCTCCTAATTGCCCTCTCTCCCTCTCTTCTTCCTCTAGCCGCTGGCCTCCCTCATCTCCCCCTTAGGGTTCAGCAAACCTCCAAGCTGCCACCCTCCTCTCCCCTTCAACACTCTCGGCCACCCTCCTACACCACCCTTTAGCCTTCTCCTCCCTCCAACCCGAGCAGCCTTTCCCCTTCAAAGCAAAATCCGACCAGCCCTCTCTCCCTTGGTGGATCCCGGCCAAGGCGCATCTCAACGTGGTTCTGTGGAATCAAATCCGGTGTGAAGCAAGGAAGGAAGACGAGTTTCTCTCCGTCCGGCGTGACTCCGGTGGATTCGGTGACGAGCAATCCAATTTTTGGAGAAAATAAATCTTCGAGCGAGGTAACGAAAAATTCTAATTTTTTTTCTCTTTGTGATTTTCCCTCTAGATAAATCTTGTGGTGGAATTACTTAGCGTGATCTCTTGATAGCGTTGGATTTATCGTGATTTTTCTCCGATTGACTTGTGTTCATCTTAATTTTATTTAAGTTTGAGAGGATTGACGAACCTCGTTTTCTTTTTGTTGGGAGAGATCTAACTTTTTCCGAATTATAAATTTTGGTGGATCTCTTTTGGTACAACATTTGCTCGATCGGACTGGGTGGGTCCTTTTAGCCTGGGAGAATATTGGCCTATAGTCTATATTCGATCTCAAACGGTGTGGCTACCCGTACGTTAGCGTTTGATTGATAAAACTGAATAACGTGTGTGCTGCGCTGAAAGTTTTGTGCGAACGTAGAATTGGGACATAGAGAAAAATTCGTGTTTGTCCGATAATTTTTTAGTGTCAACGTGTGAGCCTGCATCATTTGTTCTCTCACTTTCTCTCATGTATGTTGGAGGAGTTGAAGAGGAAGAGTTTTCCCCCGCAATTGGAGGAGATTTCCCTCACCATTGGAGGAGCTTTGAAGCTCTGTTCGACGATCTGAGGCTACAAATGCGGAGAGGATGCGAAGGAATTCATTTTCATCCATGCACTTCAAACTTTCTATGGCGAGGAAGAAATCTCATATGGTAACGATATTTCTCCTCCCAGTTTAGAATGTGTGTTTGCATTCATTATTTTTCTATGCTTTGATTTCTTTTTTATTGTACCGGATTCCTCTAATTAGAGGGGTTGAGGTAGCCTTGGTTCATTAAGAACCACCGGGTCGATTGAGTCCATCCCCAACATGATTGTATTAGAAGTTTGTGCTCGTTTAACGGATTAGGCATTGTGGGTAAAGCCGAACTCGTGGTCGGTGACCCGATTCAATGATGATTGTTTGACGTGCTTTGAGGGTTTTTGCTAGGCGTGCGATTGCGGTGAAGTGGTTGTTGTAATGCTCAAATTCCGTGAGATTAGTGGATGTGGAGGTTACGGCGAGGAGCGCATGCGAAAAATATTAGGGTTTGGAATGCGATGCTCACTTGTGAATGTTATGAAATTGCATGCTCAAGGCGTGGCTTCATCCTGGTGATCGGTTGACTAGCCCCGTGATGGGATCATTCACGTGTGGTAGGTTTCCCAATGAGACAAGTACCCTAATGCGGAAATTCCAGGCATAGTTCTCAAGTCTCTATGGCGTGATCGTTCATGTGCGGATAGGACCCGTGGAGTGTGCGAAATTGATGAGAACCATTCTAGTTGACAAGACCCATGGAGAGATTGCTCATGTGCGGGGAAAGGTCCTAGATGGGGTTCTTAGTATCGGTTGTTATGGTTTTGGTGAAACTGACAAGAACAACTATGTTGGTGGGCGAATCCTCATGGAGTGAAGGTCCATGTGTGGGTAGAGGTCCCAGATGGGGTTCTTAGAATAAATTGGTGTGCCATAGGGGTGTGAGTACCCCATGATCGTTGTGATGTGTTTGTGTGATGATGATGTGCTAGTCTCATACATGCAATAGGGAGCCTTAGGTGAAACCCAAGTTGCATACATATTGCATTGTTAGACCCCTTTACTTCTTGCTCAACATAGAAAACATGGTTGATGCTGGTGACATATAGACTATAGCTTGACGTACATGCTTATATGATTTTGTTCATATTGCATACGAAGTGATGACTTGCAGGGTGATAAAGTTCCCCAGGGTCCGCTTGGGTGACCGAAAGGAGGGGTCTTATTATGTATTTGTGGTCAGCCCTGACTGACCCTCGTGTGTTGCTTCTTTTGTGTTGGTTGCAGGACAAGAATCTTAAGCTATAGCTAGATTGTCGACTGAAAAGGCCAAAGCCTCTTAAAGTGTCTCTCCTCTGTATTCATTGCTTTCATTAGCTTTTGTTCTGGCTTGCATGACGATATAGCCTGGGAGTTTTGCTATGCCTAATATCCTTTGATGAATGTTGATTGGACACATGTTTTGTAAGGCCACAAGACTGAAACTCTCCTTTTAGATGTGGACAATCTCAGTTAGTTGAATATAGTGTTTCTACTGTGTTTTCATCATATATTTCTTGAATTGTTTCTTATACGACATTATAATGCTTAATCTGTGGTGATTCTATGTTGTGGAGTCTCGACCAAACTCATATTATATAGTTGTTGCAAGGGAGCTGTAATATATAGTTTATAAACTGTGGTATGCAGTTTGCCACCACCACCATGCCGAACGGAACCTGACGCTCAGCCACCACCGAGTTTATGACCACCACCACCATGCGGAACGGAACCTAAACTTGTTCCTGACCTAGACCCCCCCCCCCCCCCCCCAAAAAAATTTACACACATCTATTCGGGATCGATGGAATTTAATTAATTTTCATCTACTCCTTTTATTTATAAGAAACTAAATCAGCAAAGCTGATGTAGGGGTAGACTAGTGGTGCTCGGAAGCTAGGACTCTACGTGCACGTGTGAGGGGATATGCGAATGCAATGCTACATGCAATGAAATAGTAGGATAGCAACGACAATTAATTTAAGCAATGAGAATTAATAACACCACGCAGTTAATCAAAATAAAGAAGCAATTAAATAATTTTAGCAATTTGGCAGCGGCTTCCTCCGCGCGGAGGGCCTAAGCAAGCGGCGGCGATTAATTCCACAAGCAAATATTAGCGTAAAAGTACAACAACTACCAAACTATGATCACAATACAAATATAGGTAAACAATCAAGTGCAAATGTCAAATACAAAACACAATACCACGAGATACTCACGATGCAGTGGGCTGATCCGAGGTGGTGGAGAATTTGAGGGACCGAATGCAAAACGGGCGATCGGAGGCAAACACGGTGGCTGCCCACGGTGGAAAAGAGGGGATGTGGGCCGGAAACGGCGAGATCCGACCACTAGAGAATGAATTGGAATGTCGGTGGGTAGATCCGCTAATTTTAGGGAGGATCCGGGCTACGGGAGTGGGAATACGTTAGTGGACGGTAGATCGGAGGACGGTAGTGCTAGATCAATTAGATCAAGAGTTTTCGGAGCGTTGGGGGGGGTGAATCCACAAAGGGCAAGGGGAAGGAGTGGCAGGCTAGGGCTAAGGAAGCCTTTGAGGTGGCCGGTTTTGAGGTGGAGTAGGGCGGCGGGGTTGGGTGGCTGACAGCAGGTCGGTGGCCTAATCTGGGCAGGAAGGAGGCGGCGTACAGGGGGTGTGAAGGGGATCGGCCTGCTGTAATGCAGTCGGCGGTTCTAGGTGAACAAGGGAGGGGAAAAAAACTATAGCGTGAACAGTAAATTTAATAAATGAATAGTGCTATAAGGAGGAGTTTTCTGGACACGCATGCGGCTGATTTTGGAGAGGTTGTAGGGTTGATTCCGGCGGCTGGAGGCGGGGAATAGGAGGGGGAAAACAACGGTGGGGGTAGGGGTTATCTTGGGGAGAAGTTTGGCGGCTTAGGAGTCGTCACCTAGAGTTCCACGGCGTCGGCACCGGGGAGGGATCGCTGGAATCCGGGAATGCTCTTCTCCAAATTCAACAATGGTCTCAAATCAGCCCCCTAGCATCCTATTTATAAGAAAACACAAACTAGGACATCCCCATCAACGGCTATGATTGGCCGGTGGGTTAGCCCTTAAAATACATCAAAATAAACTCAAAAAATATAAAGTAATATAGCGTTTTGACTCGCGGCGACGTCCAGGACGCAACTGCGGAGTCCGATCGGCGATCCGATCAAGTCTACCTGCGCGAATACATGTATGTGGGCCCCGCCTTGCGGCGAGCTCCTCCAAGTGCATCCGATGGCTCCCCATCAAAAGCAAATTCCCTTAATCAAGGAAAATTGCATTTGTGGAACCAAATGCTTACCATGGAATTATAAAGGAAATTGCATTAATATTCATCTACTTCCCTTCAAACCAAAACAGTGAGTATAATCAATTCCTGCTAAGCTTACAAAACACACAGGTTGAATCCATAGAGGAACCAACTTTCAATGAGCACCCAAAAAAACTAGGAATTGTTGTATGGATTACCTCCCATCTAAACACCACCACATTGGCTGTATTGTTTGCATCCTTCAGCAATTCTATAAAGCTGAAAGAGCTGGAATCAAACAGATAACTCCAACTTTGAAATAAGAATTCCATCAGTATCTGCATAAAGCCATTCTCCATCATGGATTATTGTACCCCCAACATTGACAGGAACATGCCTCTCACCGAGGCCCTTCTTGCTCGATTTCTGGGGGTGCGAACCCAAGGAACGAACACCAATATAGCAGGAATTAATTTCGTCGACATCTCTTACGCAGCCACTCACCAGAATGCCGGCCCAGCCCATGTTGTTCGCCAGCTGGCCGAGGTTGCCTCCTACTAAAGCACACCTCATGCTCGCTCCGCCGTCGATGACGAGAACTCTGCCATCCCCAGGGCTCTCAAGCATGTCCCGTACCAAGACATTGTCCTCGAATACTTTGAGTGTTACGATGGGGCCTGAGAAAGCACTGCACTGGCCGTATATTCGGAAGATTGGCTGAAGAACTCGAACATCACCTTTTGTTAGAAGGTTATGGTTTGCATCACATATGTCAGCTGTTGGTGAACACGCCATTTGCAATGCACTAAGGCACACGCACAGTCAAATAATGGAGTAAAAATTGAGTTTTTATGACTATTTGTAAATAGCCAAGTGGATATATCTTGGAAGGTTAATGCAGTAGTTCAGTTAACATTTTTTTTTCATTTCGATATCAATATTTAAAAGCAAATAAATGTTAAATATTATGGTGATTATAGAACAAGTAAAACTATGAGCCATACAATAAACCCATGTAAGAGGATAATGGAAAAAAAAATTGGAGCATTGTGTCAATTTGTCAATATCAAATAACGAATTCAGTTTTATGAAAGGATTATTCATAATAGAAGGGAATTTTGTGTTGAGATAATTTAGAAAAGTATGGAAAGCAGAGAAAGGATTTTTGTATGGCTTTATTATTGAAAAATAGTATCACGGAGTTTGATTTGGTGAGCATTAAACAAGACATTTGTGCGTATATTTAAGTTATTAAGAATATTATGATGAAGTGACAATTATAAGAAGTAATTAAGCAATGACAAAATAGCTTCAAATTACAGCATGTTTTTTAATATTTAGGCCATAAATTTTTATACTGCTTTTGAAGATGCTTAGATTTATTATACCTATAATTGTGAAACTCCTAAAAGATGTGACCTAAAATTAGTAGAACAAACACAAAGTATATGATATCTACTTTCAAAAGTGCAATTTTAACGATTATCAACCAATATTATTAATACATAAAAAGTGATACCCGTGTGCAACAAAAAAGTACCTTTGATCTATTATACATAATAAAGAAATTTAGAAAAAGATAGAATTTATAGTATTAATACTTGGTGGCTTAAATTGTGAAAATGAACCTAGTAATAATATGCTACAGGAGAAAATCACATAAAGCAAAGGTAAATTTTATGAAAATGAAATTTGGACAGAAATGTTATAAAAATTTGAGTCTTAAAACCAACAAGTCATTGATAAGTTCACTGTGGAGAATAAGAAGGTTAAGATGGATGTGAGGCACAACTAAGAAAAATAAAGAGATTGTTTGAGTTACATCCAATAAATATATGATAATTGAAGTTTATGTGGGTTGGACATGTATAATGAATGATTACAAAACACACAAATTAGACAACTAAGCCTCTGTTTGGCACGGCGATTGCGGTAGTGAGCACGGTGATTATGAACCATCATTCGTGACCGTCGGCCCTCACCTTAGGAATTCCATTCACTTTTATGTTCAAAGAGAGTTTTCTTTTCTTGATTGAGGTCATAACCACTGTCATGACAAACATACATTCTGTGACGGTGGCGTTTTTGTCCAAACTCGCCGGACAAAAGATACCGCGCCAAACGGAGCCTAAATAAACTTAAGAGTCATTGAATTAGGAAAAGAAATGGGTAGACCTAAGTTAACATGAATAGAAATTGTTTAAATGAATGTTGAAGAATAGGTTGAAGGATGTTGTGAAAGGTTCAGAAGTTTGCACCTTCGTGCGCCTTTGGATCATAAATGGTGCACCTGGGAGATTTCTAATGTAAACTTTAAAAAAAAAAAAGTGTAAGTGTTGGGTCCATTGCACACAATGTCCTAGATTTGAGGAAGTCAATCTTGTCAATGATATACATAAAGTTATATTTGATGAGTGTCTGAGTTCATGCATGCAGGGATGTCCTAGCAACAATGATGGGACAGGTTGCCTAAGTGGCTAGGTCAGGTAAACACTAACCTAAGATGTGGATAGACAGAAATCTATCTAAGTCCACAAGCGTTGAGTGAGGGTTACTCACTCAATGTCAGATGACTTATAGTCCTGAGTGGAGCCTATACAGTCAAAGCCAAATTAGTGACAAACTGAGAAAATGGCTAAGTCCACAGGCGTTGAGTGAAGTAAATTCACTTAACACCATACAGCAAAAGGCTGTGAGACAGGCTAATGCAGTAACATCCTAAGAAGAAATGAGCAGAAAAGTGACTAAGTCCACAGACGTTGAGTGAGTATCACTCACTCAACGCCATACTCTATTATCCGTTGAGTATTGACTTATAAGTCAAAGCAATAGAATATCTGTGCTAATATTTGACTAAGCCCACAGGCGTTGAGTGAGACAAACTCACTCAACGCCATATGATAAAGCGTTGACTAACCATCATTCAGTCAGAACCTGTGTTTTCAGACACAGAAATTTGGCTAAGTCGAAATGCGTTGAGTGAAGTTTACTCACTCAACGCCAAGGAGCAGAAAAATCTGGCTAAGGCAGAAAACGTTGAGTGAGATATGCTCACTCAATGCTCTCAACACCATGATTCAGAAAATCTGGCTAAAGCAAAAGGTGTTGAGTGAGGCGTGCTCACTGAACCCTCTCAACGCTTAAGATGCTGAAGAAGCAGGAAATTGATTAAGGCAGAAAGCGTTGAGTGAGGCTTGCCCATTGAACGCTCTAAACGCCTAAAATACAGAAAGCAGAGCTAAGACACAGGGCGTTGAGTGAGGCATGCTCACTCAACGCTCTCAACGCAGAGCATGCAGAAAAGGCTGAAGAATAAGCTAAGGAAAAAAGCGTTTAGTGAGGCTTGCTCACTCAACGCTGTCAATGCCTAGATAGACAAAATTTTGTCTAAGTGTTTTGGCATTGAGTGAAGCTCATTCACTCAACGCCTATTCTACTGGTGCTCGATTTTGGCTAAGTCAACAGGTGCTGACGTCAGAAAAGTCAGCAAAATCGACAGAGTCAACTAATTTCAAATCAATCACGGAGAAGCTATAGAACACGACAAACTCCGCGGAGGAGCTACTGTACGTCTTCTTCCGTTAAAGCAAGGTGCAGCTGGAAGCTACAAGTAGGCCCCACTGATTCTTAGAGTCGTTGATTGGCGAACTACAAAAGGAAGAGATTGGGCAAGACGCAAACAACTTTAAGGGCTTTATTGATTTCAAAAGTTGCGGTTGGACTTCATCTTGCTCGTCATTGCTGTCGAGAAAACGCTTGAAGTCTTCTTGCAAGAACCAAAAGTTCAGTGAGCTGTTTTATCTTCATCTGTGTTGGGTACATTAGAAAATGTGTACCTGATTTGGAGAAGCCTCACTTAGCTCAATGATATACATCAAGGTGTATTTGATGTTATTTTGAGTTTATATGTGCAGGTTAAGTATTGGCTAATATGCAGAAAAAAATTTCTAAGTTCATGTGTCGACACTTAAGCAAGCCTGTGTCGATGCTTGGAAAAGCTGTGTCGACACCTGAAGCAACTGTGTCGACACACAGAAGATTATAGTCGACATCAAATGTGTCGACACTGGGAGACAGTGTCGACACACAGAAGCAGAGTCGACATCAACTGTGTCGACACCTGGAGGCAGTGTCGACACACAAATTTTGAGACTATATCAACTGTGTCGACACACAGGACTTGTGTCGACACACAGCAGAATTTCAACATAGTTGATTGCTCTAGAGTGAAGAAGTGGTTGTGTCGACACAAATAATCAGTGTCGACACATTCTCTAGATGCAGTGTCAAGAAGCTGTGTCGACATCAAGACAGCTATGTCGACATCACCGAAGTCTGTATCGACACTTAAGTCACATTTGTCGACACATATTGGCAGACTGTCTCGACACTTTATGACAGACAATCTCGACGCTTTGCTGACAGAGACAAAGGCTCAAGAACAGTTTGAAGACTTGACAACTGTGAGTTACAACAGGTTCACTGAAGCTGTCAGACTTGTCAGAAGTTAGTTAGAAACCAGATCAGCCGGTTACCATGGATGAAGTCTATATATAGACGGATTCAGAAGAAGAAGAAGAAGAAGAGGAATTGACACACAACTAACACAACTATTGTGAGATTGATCTCTGATCAAGAAAGTACAAGTCACAAAGAAGAAGATCTTCGTGAGAAGATCTAAGAAGACGTTCTGAAGTAGTTATCTATTCAGATTCTGTCTAAGTTGAATTCAATCAAGAATTCAGAAATATCTTCAAGAGGTTTGGAGAGAGAGAGATCCAGCTATTTGAAGTCAAGAAGGAGACAATCACAGGTCTCTCAAGAAGCAGATACTGAACTAATCTGTCAAGAAGATTCAGATCTATTTCTGGAATCTAAGGAGGAAGCTGCCAGTCAGTTATATTCAAAGAAAATCAACCCAACTAAGTTCAGATTCAAGAAGCTTTGAAGAAGGCTATGATCAAGTTGATTTCAGTCATCAGCCTCTTCAAGAAGCTGATCAAGAAAGTTTGTATCCCTTCTCTCTCAACAGCGGTAAGAGATTATAAAATTCCTTATCAAATTCTGTAGGATCTATTCATAGATCTGAGTTGTAAGCCTGTTTTATAAAAGTTGAGTGTAGGAGATTTGTTCTCTGAGTGATAGGGCTGTTTGTGCCTGAGTTGTAGGAGAAGGTATTCACTGAGTTGTAGGCCTTGTGGCAAGGCTGAGGTAGGGCTTGTTAGCCTGAGTTGTAGGAATGTGAAAACATTCTGAGTTGTAGGAATCCTTCTGGATTCTGAGCTGTAGGATCTGAGGATCTGAGATAAAGGAAGAAGTTAGGCCGAATCTAGCATACTGCTTGATAGGTGAAGGGGGAAAGTGGATGTACCCAGACCTTGGGGAACCACTATAAATACTGTGTGCAATCTGTGAATTGTGTAGCTGTAGAATCTGTGATTGTGTGTGCTGAGTTTGCTACAGAATTTTCTGTTTTATATTACAGCGTTGAAGTGATATTCTGTCTTAATTTTAAAACAAGAATTAGAACCTATTCACACCCCCCTCTAGGTGTTTAGGTAGTCTTGAAAGTAAAACTATCAAGTGGTATCAGAGGGAGGTTACTCAAAGAAGGACTTAATAGTCTGAGTTAGATCCCTAAGATAGAATCAAGAATCAAGAAAATGGGTTCTGGAGAGAATCACAAGGAACTAGGGTCAATGAAATTACCCATCTGCAGGAAAGAGATTTTTGGAATCTGGAAAGAAAGGGTTAGGTTGTTTATGGATGCCTCTGACCCAAGGATATATATCACAGTAAAAGAAAGTCCATATATTCCAATGAATGTGTCTGTTCTAGATGCAAATCAAAGAACTTCTAAAGATTTTTCTGAAATTACTAAGGATGAGATTATACTGGCAACTATAGATAAAAGAGCTCAGAATATCATAGTGAGTGCCATAAATGATTCTACTTTCCAAAATTTGATTCACTGCAAAACCTCCAAGGAAATGTGGGACACTTTGATTATCTACATGGAGGGTTCTGAAGAAGTTAGACAAGACTGAAAGTCTATACTCAATCAAGAATATGAGAGTTTCAGACAAGGGAAGTCTGATAGCATATCTGTATGCTACAAGAAATTCTACAGGATAGTGAATGAACTGATATCCTATGGAAGGGTCTTCAGTACATATGAGCTGAATGACAAATTCCTAAGATCCTTGACAAAAGATTGAGATACCAAGATTTGTGTCATTAGAGAAGTGGCCAAACTAGCAGACATTTCTCCTCCAACCTTATTTGGAAAGTTGCTATCATATGAAATGCAACTAATGGCTAGGAAGGAGGAAGAAAGAAATACAAAAGGAGAGCATAGAGAAAGGTCTGTGGCCTTCAAGGTTGAAGCCACTAGAAAGAATAGAAGGATATCTCCATCACCTCCTAAGGAAGTTGCTGAAGTTATCTCAGAGAATTCAGACAATCAGAACTCAGATAGCAGTAATTCAGATGCAGATTTTGCTGCCTTTACAAGGCAGTTTCGAGGTTCTTGAAGAAGAAGCAGTGGAAGTCAAGACCCTTCACATCACAGCCAGTTGATGACTACTATCAGAAGAGAAAATCATCAAGAAATGAAAGGAGCAGGTCTAAGCCCAGCAAAGCTACAACATCAAAAATTATTTGTTATTGCTGCAATAGGCCTGGACATGTGGTGGCTGAGTGTCCAGAAAAGAGGAAGGAGTCAGCAGACAGAAAGAAGACTCAACAAAAGGGCAAGAAGGAGAAATCATTTGTTGCTAAGAAGGAGAAGAGTCTTACAGATCAATCCTCCTCAGAGTCAGAATCTGAAGCTGAAGCATACATTGGACCGTATGCAGCTAGTGAAGAAGATGAGTTTATGCAATTGCTGAACTCCATCTATGAACAAGAAGACCATCAGTGCATGGGACTGATGGCTGAATCAGAAGACAACAAGTGTCAGGATCAGCCTGGTCCCAGTAAGGTACAAAGTAATTCTAGAATTTCTGATTACAGTACTGGTTCAGAGTCAGAATCATCTACATCAAGTGATGAGGATGGATCTGAATCTGAAGGAGATATTCATCAGTTGATAGATGAATATGGGGACTTATTGCAGGCACTTAAGAAAAGCAAAAACCTAGCCAAAACTCAGGCCTTGAGTCCAACACATCCTTCTCTCGAGCTCGCTCATCAACTGGCGAGGAACCTCAAGGCGTCGGACGAACGGTTCGACGTGCAGGGCGACCGGATCAACATGCTCCTACGTACGCAGGGCGAGTCCCGAGCAAGGATCGAGGAGCTTGAGAGGTCGCTTCGGGAATCCGAGGCCAAAGTCCCTAAATGGAAGGCCTTCGAGGTGATCTTGGTCAGACAAAGAACTTGTCGTTATGCGTTCCGTGAGCATGTTGGCGCTCCGACTAATAGTGAGCTTTTTCTTTTTTGCAGGAGGCTGAGCTGGTCGTTGCTCAGCGGATCTCGGAGTAGGAGCAGCGGCCAGCGTTGGAGGCGTCCTAGATCCGAGTTGTCGAGCTGGAGACGCGGGAAGCGGCGAGAAGTCAACCTCCCTTCAAAAGTGAACCTTGGTGGCAGGGCACCTGATCAAAAACCTGTGTTGGATTTTGAGCTCCTGATCAAAAGCTCAAAGGGTCTACTTGATCTACCTGAAGCAGATCAATTGGTGGCAGGGCACCTGAACAAAAACCTGTAGTGGATTCCTATCAGGGTGGTAGAAGAGTTGACGTACCTATTTAGAGGGAACCACTATAATCCTCTTGTGTCGTCTGTGTTGCTTCATTTAATTATTGCACTGTGACTGTGAGTAGAAATAACTAGGATTACTAGTTGCTGTGATAGGACCAAAGCTCAACTGTAATTACAGTTAGCTTTCTCTTGTGCACTTCACTTTGTGTTAGGCTCTAGGGTTTCAAATATCTATAAACTCATTCCGCAAATTAACTCTAAGGGAGTTGAGTAGGGTGTCATAATTTTTGAATACTCTATTCACCCCCCTCTAGAGTTGTATCTATCCTCACTTTCAATTGGTATCAGAGGGAGGTTGACTGACTGTACAGGCTAACACCTGAGTCACAAGATCCTGATAGATACCAAGCTTATAGACATTCACTTCATGGCCCAGTACAAGGATTATTCCAGCACCAGACCTCCAGTATGCAACTTAGCTAAGTTCAGCATCTGGAAGGCAAGAATCAAGTTATATATGAATTCTATTGATGAAGATATTTTTTCTTCTATTTTGACAGGACCTCCAACACCACCTGCTGCAGCCACTGCTACATCTACAAATCTCAGCGCAGTGCCACCTCCAGACTACAATGATGCTTACAAGAAAGCAAAAGTAGCTGATGTTAAAGCAATGAATATTCTGGCTCAGACTATGTCTGATGAAACCTTTCAGAAAGTGGCTGATTGCACTTCTGTAAAAGCCATGTGAGACTCACTGAACCAGATTGTAGCTGGTTCAGCTGATGAGAGGAAGGACAGAAGGTCCAACCTTATATCTCAATATGAAAACTTCAAGAAGACTGAAGCTAAATCAGTTGAAGGAATGTACACCAGGCTCAGCTCAATCATCAATGAGCTGAGAACCCTTGATAAGGAGATAACATTGACAGAGGTCAATGATAAGATACTGATGTGCTTCCCCAGCACATGGGATCTTAGGATCTGACCCATCAAGGAGGCCAGAAGTACTACTGAGATCTCAACTGAAGCTCTCATTGGCAAGCTCAAATCTTTTGAGCAAGTTCTAAAGTCCAGGGAAGCTGAAGCTGAAGCTAAGACTCACACTCCAACAAGGAAAGAGCAAACTCTTGCTCTCAAAGCTGCTGATGCTTCTGAAGGAAGCCAATCAAATGAGGAGCTGATGACACTCTTTGCCAAAAGGTTTCTCAAGATGGGCAGAAAGGACTTCAGAAAGAAGTCTTCAAGATATGAAGACAAACCAAGGTATGACAGATCTCCTGCTAAAGAAATTATCTGTTATGCTTGCAGGAAACCCGGACACATTCTACCAGAGTATCAAGAGGAAAAGAACAAGGATAATAGGAAAGAAAAAGAACATCAGAAGAAGCACTCCAAGTCCTCCTATAAAAATAAGAAGAAGGAGAAAGGATTTGTTGCTGAAACCTGGAGTGATTCAGATGAGGAATCTTCCTCCTCAAGCTCCAGTGAAGATGAGGAAGAGAAGAAGGCAAAGGAAATTTGCCTAATGGCAATTGATGCCTGCAGCAATCACTCAGCTGCAGAGAGTTCTGATGATGATGAAGAAATGCCTACAGAAGATCAGGTATTATCTTCTTATGATTTTTCTTCTGCTGAATTTAAATCTGAATTTAAATTCCTTTGTTTAGATTTAATTAGTTCAGAAAAAGAAATTAAGGAACTTAGAAATAGGATAGCAGAATCAGAAATCCTCTCCATTGAAAATGTTAGGTTAGAAGCAGAACTCACTAAGTCTAGTGAAGAAATAAAATTTCTTAAAAATGAACTAGCTAAGTCAAAAAGATTAGAAGAATCTCTAAATGGTAGAAGCCTTAAGCTGCTAGAGATCACTAGCATGACAAACACTAGGTCAGGCAATAATAATCTAGGCTTAGGAGCCTCATCAAGTGAACCTCCATTGGTTCTTAAAAATCATCTTTCAACTCCAGTAAACTTTATTTCAGCTGATGGAATAAAGAATACTGAGCAAGTAAATCTAGTTAACAAAGCCTTAAATAAAGCAAAGAGAGAAAAGAGGAAGCAAAAATTTAAGGAACTACAAAAGTCGTCGAACGCTGCTCGACGATCGAAGGCTCAATGGTCGAACGATGTTCGACGATCTGAGCATCGATCGTCGAACGATGATCGACGATCTCAATATGATTTTCAAAATAACAACCTGAACCCTAGAAATCCTAATGTAAATAGAAACCCTAGGTTTATTGACTCATCAACTACATGGAGCATTCCACCTAGGAGATCTTATCCCTTAGGATATAAACCCCAACCTGCTTATTCTTTTATTTCAAGTTTTCATTATGTGAAGAATAATGGACCCAAGGTTGTCTGGATCCACAATGTCTAACTGTTTAATTTGCAGGTGAAGACCTATCCAATTACTAAAGATAAATGGTATTTGGATAGTTGCTGTTCCAAACACATGACAGGAAACAAAGAAAATCTGTGAAGATACAAGGCCAAGCTTGGACCAAAGGTGATCTTTGGGGATTTCAGCTGTGGTCAAACAGAAAGATATAGTAGGATTACCATTGGAGCAGTAACATTCAAAAGGGTTACATATGTAACTGGACTGAAGCACAACCTAATCTCAGTAAGCTAGTTATGTGATGCAGGATATCAGGTATCTTTCACTAACACTCTCTGTAATATTACTTTAAATAGTAATGTAGTGTTAGTAGGCATTAGACAGGGTAATATTTATTTAGTAGATTTTAATTCAACTCAATCTGTAATCTGCCTGTTTAATGAAGTAACAAATAATAACACCTTATGGCATAGGAGGCTTAGCCATGTTAACCTCAAGAACATATCTAGGTTATCTAAATACAACCTTGTTAGAGGTTTACCTTCTTGCCCCTACAAGAAGGAAAGCCTATGCAAGGCTTGTCAATTAGGCAAGCAAACAAAAAACTCCTTTAAATCTGTAAATAAAAGTGATTCACCTAGAATCCTGTATTTATTACATTTGGACCTTTTTGGCCCAATAAATGTACAGAGTCTAGGAGGGAAGTATTACATTTTAGTGATTGTAGATGACTTCTCTAGGTTCACTTGGGTGTTCTTCTTGAGAACTAAGGCTGATAACTTCAAAGTTCTTACAGACTTTCTGCTATGTGTGCAGACTGAGTATTCTACTCATGTGTCCTTGATCAGAAGTGATCATGGTACTGAGTTTGAGTCTCTTCTCATGCAAGAATTCTGTGAGAAAGAAGGTATCAAATATAGCTTCTCTGCTCCTAGAACTCTCCAACAAAATGGGGTAGTGGAAAGGAAGAATAGAACTCTGATTGAAGCTGCTGGAACATTATTGGCAGATGCTAACATGTCTCTCTCTTATTGGGCAGAAGCTGTTAGCACAGCTAATTATGTCTTGAACAGATGTCTTATACACAAGCTTAAGAGTAAAACTCCTTATGAGTTGCTTAAAGGAAAGAAACCTAAAATTAATTATTTTAGAGTATTTGGTTGTGTAATGTATATTCACAATGACAACAAAGAATACCTTAGAAAGTTTGAAGCAAAAGCTTCAATGAGAATTTTTCTTGGATATTCCAAAGTAAGCAAAAGCTTATAGGGTATTTAATAAATTATCATCTAAAATAGAGGAGTCTGTGCATGTTTCTTTTGATGAGTCAAAGATGTTTTACAAGGAGAAGAAAATTTCTCCTTCCTCAAGCTCATTGCAGGTACCTGAGTCATGCAAAGATGTCACTCAAGAGATTCTCCATCTATCAACTCTTCATATCACTGACTCAGACAGTGATGGAGACACTGTGGAAGCAGTTGCTGTACCACCAGCAGTTGATCCAATTCCCCAGGAGGAATTAATCCCAACTGTTGCTGAAGATCACATCCCACCTGCTGATCTTGTCACACTTAGAGATCATCCTACATCTCAAGTGATTTGTGACATATCAGCTGGTGTGCAAACAAGACATCAATTAAGACAGGATGTGATGCATGCTTGTTTCCTTTCACAGATTGAGCCCCTCACCATAAAAGATGCTGAGTTAGATCCCCACTAGATCATTGCTATGCAAGAGGAGCTTAATCAATTTGAAAGATGTAAAGTATGGACTTTTGTTCTAAGACCTAAAGGTCAACTGATCATAGGCACCAAGTGGGTGTTTAGAAATAAGTTGGACGCAAATTGAATTATTGTAAGGAACAAAGCTAGGCTTGTAGCTCAGGGCTACAGACAGGAGGAAGGTATAGACTATGACCAAACCTTTGCCCCTGTTGCAAGGCTAGAGGCAATAAGGATCTTTCTAGCCTATGCAGCCTATATGAAGTTTAAGGTTTTTCAGATGGATGTCAAGAGTGCATTCCTAAATGGTGAGCTAAAGGAAGAGGTGTTTGTTGAACAACCTCCTGGGTTTGTCTCTTCAACTCAACCCTCATTTGTTTACAAGTTGAAAAAGCTCTTTATGGACTTAAACAAGCACCCAGAGCCTGGTATGAGACTCTAGCTAGTTTCCTTTTAGAGCACAACTTTGTTAGGGGAGTAATTGATAGAACCCTTTTCGTTAAGCACCACAAGGACACCATCCTGTTAGTTCAAGTTCATGTGGATGATATTATTTTTGGCTCCACTGATCCCAAACTGTGCAAAAAGTTCTCAGACCTGATGCATTCTAAGTTTGAGATGAGTAGTATGGGTGAGCTGTCTTACTTTCTTGGTCTCCAAGTAAAGCAAGATGCTGATGGCATCTTCATCTCCCAATCCAAATATGCCAAGGAATTGGTAAAGAAGTTTGGGATGGCTGATGTTTCAGCAATGCATACACCCATGGCTACTAATGCAGTTATAGATTCTGATGATCAGGGTAAGCCAGTTGATCAGAAAAACTATAGGGCCATTGTTGGTTCCCTATTGTATTTAACTGCAAGTAGACCAGATATAATGTTTGTCACATGCCTATGTGCTAGATTCCAGGTCAACCCCAAGGAATCTAATTTTGATTTTTCTCAAGAGAATTTTGAGGTACCTGAAGGGATGTCCAAATTTAGGACTGTGGTACCCAGCAGAATCAGAATTTGAGTTAATTGGATACTCTGATTCTGACTATGCTGGTTATAGAGTTGACAGAAAAAGTACCTCAGGAACTTGTCAGTTCCTGGGAGAGAGATTGGTCTCTTGGTTCTGTAAGAAACAGGCTTCTGTCTCAACTTCAACTGCAGAGGTTGAATATATAGCAGCTGCTAGTTGTTGTTCACAGATCCTGTGGATTCAAAACCAGCTTTTGGATTATGGGTACACACACAAGAACACAAAAATCATGTGTGACAGTACCAGTGCTATCTCCATTGCACAAAATCCTGTGCACCACTCTAGGACCAAGCACATTGAGATTAGACACCATTTCCTGAGAGATTGTGTGGAAAAGAACAAGATCAGCCTTGAGTTCATATCCACTGACCTTCAGAGAGGTGATATTTTCACCAAGCCCTTAGATGAACAAAAGCATCTGTTCTTTTTGGTTCAACTAGGCATGATAAATGGAAAAGACTAAGTGTGACTTCTGCCTTTGTTGAAATCTGTTTGAAGATCGTCGAACGACGTTCGACGATAGTCGAACAGATCGAGCCTATCGTCGACCTATGGGTGACGACGGCTTGTTTGTTTGTGAAGACAGAAATAGTCGAATGATTGATCGGCTTGTTTGTTTGTGAAGACAGAAATAGTCGAATGATTGATCGACTACTCGTCTCCAGTATCTGTTAAAACAGGTCGACGATTGTCGTTTTAATATAAAACTGATGGTCGACCTAGGTTAAGAGATCGTCTTTTTAGTAGTCGACAGAGCTCGTCTTTTCGTATTCCGTCTTTCTGCTTGAGCTCTGCCCCGCGCCTTCTGCCGTTTCGTCTTTGTCGTCCTCTCCAACCAAATCAATGGCGGTTGCTCCAGCTCTCCTGACAGCGATGAAGTTTGACGCCGGTTTCAGCGTGGATTTCGACTCTTTCAGCGCCTGCGATGCGGAGATTATAGAGATGCTACAGCTCTGCAAGGATCAAGGATTGGAAAAACTGATGTCAACAAGGATCAAGATCAACATCCCAGAGATCAAAGAATGGGTTTACTCTTCGTCTTCCAGCGACGAATCCATGACCGGGACAATAGGCGGCGAAGAGGTAATCCTGACTCATGCTGTTCTGACTGAAATTTTCGGATTATTGAATGGACAAGATGAGTATGACCAAGATACTAAAGAGTATGGAAGAATGCTCGTAGAGCTAGGGCATGCTGAGGGCATTCCTACAAAGTTGCTGAAAGTTAACTTCCCGTTGAGGATTAAGTTCTTAGCTGAACTTGTTGGAAAAGTGCTGTTAGGTAAGCACTCAGCTCATGACAATATAACCAGGCAGCAGTTTGCCTTGATGAGTGTGATTATCAATAAGAAAGAGATAAATTAGGCAGGGATAATATTTGATTTGATCAGAAAGAAGAACAGCAAGAAAGAAGTAACCCTTGGAAGGGTAATAGGAATATTTCTAAAAGAGAAATATCCTCAACTGTTGGGTACCGTTGCAACTTCCATCAATGCCAGTAAGAAAATGGATCTCACCTTATTTGTTAAGTGGAAAATGAGCATTCAGAAGCCTTCACCAGCTGGGGTAGCTCATGTTTTATCTGAGAGCACCAGGACTGTATCAGTCACTCCCCACCTACATGAAGAAGGCTCCTCCTTTCCCCCCATTACTTCTACTTCTGCATTACCATCTTCATCCACTGTCTCTCTTCTACTTGATTCCTCCACTATTCTCCATGCATCACCACCAGCATCTCCACTCCCTTCACATCTTGCTAGGATTTCTCATCCTAGTTTTGATCTGTTGGTTTCTGAGAATCTACCCACTCCACCTCAGTCATCAATTCCTCATTCAGATCATATTGATCTTCCTGCATCCACCCATCAATCTCCAGTTCACAACATATCTCATCAGGAGACCACCATCCCTGATGATCTTCAATCTACTGAGCTTCCCCCATCCACATCATTTGAAATAACTCCAGCTTTCATTGTAAATATTGTGGAGTTAATTACTCCTTCAATCAAAACTATGATTGAAGAAGCAATTGGCCCTCTTGCTTCTACCATCTCTTCCATGTCATCCTCCATCATAGCTCTCTCTAAGTCTGCTGAGCCCTCTTCAGTTAGGGGCCTGACTTCAGTATCTACTGAAATCAGGCAGGGGGAGATGTTCGAGGAAGATGCCTCAGGACTGCCCCTTGTTACTCTTCCAGCAGATCCCCAAGCTGAAATTCAAAAAGAAACAGCAGTTTCAGTTGACATTACAACATCATCTGCAGAACCAGCACCAGTTCAGAGGCCATCTGATATCATAATGGAAGCAGAATTTGCCTTCAAAGTGTGCCTTGAAGAAGACTCCACTCCCTTAGTTGCTCTATTTCTAGGAGTCATTACCTCCTATCTAGAAGACTTGTGGGAGTTCGAAAATTCAGAAGAAAATCCTGAAGGTAATTCATTTACTCAATTCTTTGACATGTTAACTGACATGCTAGCCTGTGAATACCTGGAAGGGATGTTTCGATACCATTTAGAACACCTTTGTGTCCCTTTGGTTTCAGATCTAGTTCAAAAAGTTCAAGCTGCTCAAGAACCTGCTCAACAACCAGCTCCAGAACCAGCTCAAGAACCTGCTGTTCAAGATCCTGTATCCACCCCTCCAGCTCAGATAGTTGTGCAAGATGATCAAGAAAAAGTTTCAGATGATCAAAAAGAGAAATCTACAGTTTGGGATGACACCCCAAGACTAGACCTGGATACTCTTCTGGCACAGGATGGCTTAGAAGAAGAAAGAGAGAAAGCTGCATTAAAAGCCAAAGAACAAGCTGAGCAAGAAGCTTTTGATCCCTATGATCAACCTCCATCATCTCATTCTGATGATGAGGATGATTCTGATGAGTCAGAAGGTTCTAAGAAGAAGAAAGCAGCAAAAAGGAAAAGGAAAGCTGCTGCTCCTCCTCCTCCTAATCCTGATCATGATGTTCCCTATTATATATTGAAAGAGATAGATCCCAAATCTAAAGAATATCAACATTGGATGGGACTATCCAAAAACCAACAAAAGCAGAAAAAGAAAAGCAAAAGATATGACAGTCCAGCTCCAAAGTGGAATCCCAGAGGCCCTCCTCCTCCACCTCCTAGTGAAGGAGCATCTGGAAATGTGTCTGCCAATCCATCAGCCCCTTCTGCTAGATTCACTCCGTCTCAAGCACATCAAAGAGGAAGTAATCCAGGATATCAAGGCAGATCTCAATCAGGACATCAAAGACTAGATGCTGATACAAAAGAGCAAGTGAAGGAGGTAGTATATCAGAAGCCAACTTTTTCTCCTCCTCCTTCACCCAAGAGAAAAGCATCACCTCCAAAAGAAAGCAAAAGCATACCATCCAAAAGGCCAGCTCAAACAAAGAAAACAGATTTAAAAGGAAAAAGGATTATTTACTCTGAAAAATCAAGTAAAAAATATGCAGAGTTTGCTCCTCCACCTTCTCTAGTTATTCAAGAAAATAAAGAGCCAGCTGCAAGTATACTAGAACTCTCTACAAAATTCAAAACTGTAAAACCTTTAGATTCAACTGATGAAAATGAATATGAAAGCCAAGAGCTTAATCCTGATTTCAGGATGGCCAGATTTCTCGAACTAGTTGGATCAGCCCAAATCAGACAGGCCAGAGCTGAAGGAAAAGATATTACAGGCTTAACTACTATGTCTAAATTCAGAAAGAAGGAGCTAGATAAATTCCAGGTTAGACCTGAGGTTTTTGATCCTTCTAAATATATGGAAAAGCACCCAGAAGCAGTAGTGTCAAGAGCAGGAGAATCTAAAATCATTGGAGAACAAGATTTAAAGATATCAAAGAAGGAAGCTCTTGATCCCTTCAGAAAAATTTCGTTTCTTCCTGGTTCTTCTGTATCTAAACCAGATTCTGATGCTGCTTAAGTTTTATTTATTGACAGTATGTTTATTTGACTGTTTGATTGATGCAATTTGTTGCTTAGGTGTTTCTTTTCCTTAGTTATATTTATTTCCAGTAGGTTTTGCTTTGAGAGACTTAACCCAAATAGGGGGAGATTGTTGGTACCCTAGTTTGGATTTGAGTTTAGTCTTCTCAATTAGTTTCTTGACCCAAGATTTATCTATGGTCAAAGGTTAGTTGTTTGGTTAGATTGCTTTAGTTGTAGAGTTGTCACTTTTCCAGATGAAGATTTGGTTAAGTTGTTTTTGGTTCGACTATGGTCGAACGCCGCTCGACTATCGTCTATCAACTGTTCGACGATCGTCTATCAGTTGGTCGACTATCGTCAGTCAGCAGATCGTCTATCTCTGAGTTAGTTCAACTCTTGTTAGCTCGACAATCTGTGGTATCTGCCTCGTCGATCGTCGAACCCCGCTCGACTTCTTTTGACCAGACAGATTTCTTGATAGTTCAACTATCTGCTTGGATAGTTCAACTATCTAATAGCTCGACTATCTGTTTGATAATTCGACTATCTGTTTTGCTTTATAGTTCGACTATCTGCCTTGATAGTTCAACTATCTGATAGCTCGACTATCTGTTTGATAGTTCGACTATCTGTTCTGTTTTGGTAGTTCGACTATCTGCTCTGATAGTTCGACTATCTGCTCTGATAGTTCGACTATCTGCTCTGTGTTGATAGTTCGACCATCTGTTTGATGGACCGACTATCTTTTTGATAGCTCGACTATCTGCTTTGATAGTTCGACTATCTGTGTCGTTCGACTATCTGTTCTGATAGGTCGACGATCTTTGTAGTTCGGTCGACGATCTCCGAGGGTCGTTCGACGTTCTTCTGTCTGCCTTTAGTAATTTTGTACTCCTTCTGTTCTATGATTTATTTCCTATTTATTTGGCATATTTTATTAAAGATTATTTCATTGATTTTATGCATACATCTCAAGGCAATCTTTGCCTCATCCTTTGTGCATAAGTCAAGCTTTATCTGACAAAGTTTTTTGTCTTATTAGTTGAAATATCTTTTTGCTTTATCTGTCATGCTGTCCTTTATAGCCGTTAGACACAAAAGTCTTCTCTGACCGTAAAGAGTTTAGTCTGATGTGACTTTCTCTAGTACTCCTTTTATCAGATTGGATTTGCAGCTTCTTAGAAAGCGTTATCCCTTTATAGCATGTCTGTCTGCAGGATATGTTTTTGTTTTGTGCTATTTACAGCCCAGATCGCAGATCTCAGAAGAAGACAAAGTTCAAACAAAGTTTAGAGCCGTTACAAAGGCCAATATATAAAGTGCTTTCAAAAGACAGAGACATAGAGAAGAGATATACAACAACAAGATAGAGAAGAGAGATACACACAGATATTCATATACAGATTCACAACAAGAAGAGATACAGCTCTCAGATATTGTTACATTCAACTGAGAAGATCGACCTTCTTCAACTCTCTCTTCTTCAATCCTGAGTTCATCCTGCTGCCAGGAACATTCACTCAGAGTCTCAAGAAGAAGAAGAAGAAGGAAGAAAAGCTGTTGAAGAAGAACATTCATTAAAAATCAAGAGTCTTCTTCAAACTGCTCCTTCAAGAACTTCAAGACAGCTCTCTGTCACAAGTTCAGAAGAGTTCCTGCACCCTGAAGCAAGACTTCTCCCTGGATATCACTAAGCCAGGGGGAGCCTTGATTCTTTAGAGCTTTCTAGCTCTGTGCAATCTACTTGCTTCTCTAATATTGTTTTAACAATAGAGAAGACCCTCTAACTCTCTCTCAACCTCCTGTATAAAGGGTTATTACTCCCTTCAAAAGTGAATCTTGGTGGCAGGGCACCTGATCAAAAACCTGTGTTGGATTTTGAGCTCCTGATCAAAAGCTCAAAGGGTCTACTTGATCTACCTGAAGCAGATCAGTTGGTGGCAGCGCACCTGAACAAAAACCTGTAGTGGATTCCTATCAGGGTGGTAGAAGAGTGGACGTACCTATTTAGAGGGAACCACTATAATCCTCTTGTGTCGTCTGTGTTGCTTCATTTAATTATTGCACTGTGGCTGTGAGTAAAAATAACTAGGATTGCTAGTTGCTGTGATAGGACCAAAGCTCAACTGTAATTACAGTTAGCTTTCTCTTGTGCACTTCACTTTGTGTTAGGCTTTAGGGTTTCAAATATCTATAAACTCATTCCGCAAATTAACTCTAAGGGAGTTGAGTAGGGTGTCATAATTTTTGAATACTCTATTCACCCCCCCCCCCCCCCTCTAGAGTTGTATCTATCCTCACTTATATCCCCCCAAATGAAGTTATTCACGATCTGGGACATAGTCTTGACGAGAGCTTTGACCTCAATCCATTTCGAGAAGTAGTCGATCATTACCAGAATGAACTTCTGATTCCCGCTGGCTTGAGGGAAAGGGTCAACTAAATCCATTCCCCAGATGACAAATGACCAAGGGGCTGTGATTGAATGGAGTTGCTGGGCCAGCTGCAACTGGAGAGGGGCGAAAAGCTGACACTTTGAACACTTTTTGGAGAAGACCTCAGCATCCTTTCTGATCGTCGACCAAAAATAGTCGTGACGCAGGATCCTTTGCTCAAGAGTGCAAGTCCCCGAGTAACTCCCACATTCTCTGAATGAATCTCTTCCAAAACCCGAGGTACTTTGAGCTCTAATACGCACCTGGATAAAGGGCCCGAGAGAGTCTTCCGATACAGCTCTCTCTCGTGCATTAAGTAGTAGGCCGCCTTATAACGAAACTTCCTCTCGTCTCCTTCGCCTGTCGGGAGTTGGCTGGTTGTTAGGAAAGTGATGAATGGATCCTTCTAGGAAGCCTGCTGCTCGATCTCCATGACTTACCCTTCGTCGATAGATGACCAGAACAATTTTGTGACGGTTCCACCGGCTCTTGGACCGTATTTGGCCAACCGATCCGCCACCGAGTTCTCCTCACGAGGTACATGCTCTATAAAGAATTACTGTAACAATCCCATCAAGCTCTTCACCTCTACAAATACCTCTGCATAATGGGGTCGCATACTTCGAACTCTCCCCTGATTTGCGACGCGACTACCATCGAGTCAGTGAAAGCCTTGACATCTTGAATTCTCAATCCTTGGCTAGACGTAAGCCGGTCACTATTGCCTCATACTCCGCTTGATTATTTGTAACTGGGAAGAGAATTTCTACTGCCTGCTCAATCCTTGTCCCTTGAGGGCTTACGAGAACGATGCCCACTCTCAAGGAATTTTTGCCCGAAGCTCTGTCTATATACATTTCCTAGGGGATGGCTCCAAGGATCCCTAGGCCTTCACTTGCCTCTGCAGAGAAGTCTGCTGGAAAATCCGTCACCGATTGGGCCTTGATTGGGTCCCTAGGGTGGAAGGAAATGTCAAACTCACTAAATTCTATCGACCACATTGCCAGCCGTCCAGAATGCTCCACACCGCTCAAAATACTCCGAAGGGGATGATCCGTCACCACGCGGATGGAGTGTGCTTGGAAATAGGGTCTTAGTTTTCGTGTCGAGATCACCAACGCCAAGGCTAGCTTCTCTAGAAAGGGGTATTTAAACTCCGCCTTCCGAAACACCCTGCTTAAATAGTAGATGGGGAGCTAGCGCTTCCCTTCTTCCCTAACTAGCACCGAGCTTACGACCTCTGCACCCACCCCTAGATAGAGCAGTAGGTCTTCCCCTTCCTTCGAGCTCTGGAGTAGGGGTGTCTGGGTTAACTGCCCTTTGAGTTGCTCGAAAGCCTTCTCACACTCCCCTATCCACTCAATCTACTGACGCCCTCGAAGATTTTTGAAGAATGGGGAGTACTTCTCTCCAGCTTTGATTAAGAAATAACTGAGGCTTGCCAACCTTCCGGTCAGTCTTTGGACTTCTTTGACTCTTCTTGGGGATGTCATTTCCACGATGGTCTTGATTTTGTCCGAATTTGGCCCGACCCCCTCAAGGGTGAAAAGGTGTCCCAAGAATTTTCTTCGTCCTACCCCGAACACGCACTTGGCCGGGTTGAGCCTTATCTTGTACTCATGTAGCTTTGCGAAGGTTTCCACCAGGTCTTGAATAGGCTCTGGGATGCTTTTACTTTTCACTAGGAGGTCGTCAACGTAGACCTCCAAATTACGCCCCTTTTGACCCTTAAAGAACAGGTCCATCATCCGTTGGTAGGTAGCTCCTGTGTTCTTCAGTCTGAACGATATCATTTTATAACTATTGAAAAAGCCCATTTAAAGAGACCCATGTTGGAGCCCATTTATTAGTTTTCTTCTTTTCTCATCTTTAATCCCACATCATGAATAGGGATCTCTTCTCTCTTTCTCCCTCCTATAAATGTGTATTCATACCTTGTATTTCATTATTGAGAAATTTTATACAAGTTTGAGATTTTCTCCACATGGTATCAGAGGGAAACCGGTCATCTGTGAGATTAAGTTCTTTTCTAACTGCGGCTTCCCGTGCGGTTAACTCCCTTTCTAACTGCGGCTTCCCGCGCGGTTAAGTTCTTTCTAACCGCTCCTCCTGCTTTCTCTCTCTCTCTCTCGTGGCTTCCACCTCTTCTTCTTCTCTTGGCCCCCTTTTATAACTCTCTCTCTCTCTGTCAGGTGGGGTCTTCTCCTTTTTCCCTCTACTGGCGTGGTTTCTTCCCGTCTACCCGCTTCCTGTCTACTCGCTGCGGTCTCTTTGTCTACCCGCCGAGTTCTCGCGTTCTCGTCTTCTCGCCACGTGTTTCTTCTACCTTCCTTCTTGCTGCTCTCCTCTCTTCTCTCCGCGACTTATCCTAGTCATTGCGGCTTCCCCAACCACGTGCTTCTTCTACCCGCATTCTTGTTGTTCCCCTCTCTTCTCTCCGCGACTTCCCTTAGTCGTTGCGGCTTCCCTAACCGCTGCGAGTTTCGCATCTAGGTCGCGGCATCTATCCTTACTGCTGGTGTGCTTATCGTGACGTGCGGACTTTTCGTGCGGTTTCTTCTCTGCTTACTCGCTGCAGCATCCCTAACCGCTGCGAGCTCTGCATCTAGGTCGCGACATCTTTCCTTCCAGCTGGTGTGCTCACCGTGACCATGCGGACTTCTCGCGCGGTTTCCTCTCTGCTTAGTCGTTGCAGATTCTCTACCCGCCGCGGGCTTCGCATCTTGGTCGCGGCCTCTTGCCACTGGTGTGTTGTCACAAAGACCGTGCGGTCTTCTCGTGCAGTTTACCGTGCGACCTCTTTCTTCTCGCCCGATCTACTCGCGCGGTCTCCTCTCTATCCGCTAATCTTCTTGCCGCTGATCTAGCCTCCTGACCGCTTGGACATGGAGTCTTCTCTTGATTCTACCGTACAGGAGGCTTCCTCTTCTGCAAACCGCCCGACCCTTGCCCCTGAACTCCGGGATGAATTGCGGATCACTACTATTTCTTTTGCCGGGAAGAAGAACTTTGTGGAGTGGGTGCACTCTGTTCGCCGCGTTCTTCAGTCCAAAAGCTTTCTACATCACTTGACCCAAGTTGTTCCCGCTGCTCCTACTGAAGACTGGTTGCGCAACGATGGTCAAGTTCTGACGTGGCTCATCAACTCCCTTGATGGCGAACCTTATTGCATGACCATGTATCACGAAACGGCCAAGGCGATGTGGGATGAGCTCCATTCTCTCTATTCCGACAAAGATAGTCTCCAGCATCTGTATGACATCATAACAGTTCTTCAGACTCTTGATGTTGGCGGGGCCGCCGACCTCACCACCTATGTTGCTTGGGCCAAGACTCTGGTTGAAGCCTGGATTCAACATCAACCTCCTACAATGGATCTTGCTGCACAACGTGCTCAAAAAGAAGTCATCGGTGTTGCTATGATGATGGCTCGTGTACCACCTCATCTTCAGAGCGTTCGGCCTCAGATCCTCTCCTCTGTTGCTACTCCGTCAATATCAGATGTGTGTTCCATGTTGCTCAAGGTCTCACAACCTCCTGACAGTTCTGGACCTCCGTCACCGGCTCTCCTTTAGCAGACTTCTGCGCCCTTACTGCCTCTCCCTCCTCCTGCTCGTGGGGGGCGTTCAGGTTCTCGGGGTCGAGGTCTGGGAGGCCTACCACGACCAAAGTGTTCCTTCTGCGGTAAAGACGGCCACCTTGAGGCCATTTGTTATCGCAAGCATGGGCTTCCTCCTTGTCCACAGGCCGCTGTTGCTACCAACGACTCATCTGTCACTCGTACTGACCTTGAAGAGGTCCGACTTCAGCTCCATCAACTTCATGGTCTGCTCAATCGCCCACCTGCCTCTGTTGCCTCCGTTGCCCCCATCTCACATGAAGGTATTACTTGTCTCTCCACTAGTCGGCGCTGGATAGTGGATTCAGGTGCCACTTATCACATCACCTCCCTGCGGCCACATCAGTACCTGGATTCTCCTCATCCTAAGTGTATTACATTGGCCAATGGGGACACTGTTCCGGTCTCCGGCTCTGCTGATATCTGTCTCACTTCTTCTCTATCTCTATGCTCAGCTCTTCATGTTTCGGGCTCCCCGTTTAATTTAATTTTTGTTGGTCGCCTCACTGCTGATTTAAATTGTTCTGTAACTTTTACATCTTCTTCTTTTCTTATACAAGATCGTCAGACGCGGAATATCATTGGTAAGGGACGACTGCAGAATGGGCTCTACATTCTTGATGACTCTCCTACTATCCTCTCTTCCGTCTCCTCCGTCGATTGGCATCGGCGTCTTGGGCATGCCCCTTTACCAGTCCTCCAAAAGGCTCTACCAGATGTATCTCTTCCTTTTTTTCAGTGCGAATCTTGTATTTTTGGCAAGCAGCCTCGTTCATCTTTTCCATCTCATTGTACTCAGAGCTCTGCTCCTTTTATTTTAGTACACTCCGATATTTGGGGACCGTATAAAATCACTAGCATTTCTGGATATCGCTATTTTTTAACTTTATTGATGATTATTCTCGGATGACGTGACTATATTTACTTCGTGATCGTTCTGAGCTTCCCCGTGTCTTTCGGGCATTCTTCCTTGAGACCCGCACGCAATTCTCCACGAACATCAAAACTATTCGCACCGATAATGCTCGCGAATACACTAGCCACGAATTTGCGAATCTTTGTTCTGAATTTGGGGTCATTCACCAAACATCATGTGCTTATACCCCCCCCCCCCCCCCAACAAAACGGAGTCGCCGAACGTAAGAATCGACATCTACTTGATGTTGCTCGCTCTCTCATGCTTCACACGCAGGTTCCCAAAGTTTATTGGAACTTTGCGCTTTCGACGGCTTGCTATCTGATTAACCGTCTCCCTTCCCCCATACACTACAATGTCACTTCGTTCAGACTCATGTTTCCCTCTACTCTGGCATTCTTTCTCATACCCCGCATCTTTGGGTGTACTTGCAACATTCACATTCTTGGTCCATCCACGGACAAGTTGGATCCCCGGGCGGCCAAACACATCTTTGTTGGTTATGCACGAACTAAAAAAGGCTACGTACGCTACTCTCCTGCTATCCACAAGGTGACTATTTCTGCTGATGTTATCTTTCGGGAGGATCTTTCTTTCTTCTCTGCTCCAAATCCAACACCTCTACCACCACCCATCCTATGACCTGTCATTCCCGTTACCACTCCACCACCAAAACTTCCTGACCAGGCTCCCACTATTTCTAAGCAACCTCTTATACGTGTTTACACTCGTCGTCATCCTGGCTCCATGGCCCCAATGCAGTTGGCTTCGACCTCTGACGCTCCACGTCCTGCTGATCCGTCACCAGAATCCACTGTTAATCCCATGACGAATTATGTATCCTTATATTGTCAATCCCCACGACTTCAAACTTTTGTCACTTCATTATCCTCAATTTCTGTACCTAACTCTGTGCATGAGGCTCTCCAACATCTTAGCTGGCAGACGGTCATGGAATAAGAAATGATTGCTCTCTAGGCTAACCAGATCTGGAACTTAGTACCTCTACCTACCGGTCAGACACCTGTTGGGTGTAAATGGGTCTTTGTCAACAAACATGCTTCTAATAGGACAATTGACCGTCTGAAGGCCCGACTAGTGGCTCGTGACTTCACCCAATAGTAAGGTCTCGATTATGAGGAAACATTCTCTCCAATAGCCAAGCTCAACATCGTTCATGTTCTCCTCTCCGTGGCTATGCATCGTCAATAGCTTTTACATCAACTGGATATCAAGAATGCATTTCTGAACGGCGACATCCAGGAAACAATCTACACGCAGCAACCTCCCGGGTTTGAGACCACGGGGGAGTCCCGAGTTTGTCATCTTAATAAGTCCATCTATGGTCTCAAATAATCCCATCGGGCATGGTTCAACAAGTTCATTAAGGCAGTTCGGGAAGTCGGCTTTACTCGGAGCTCAGCAGACTTCTCTTTGTTCACTCGTCATCGGGTAACAGGAACAGTTCTTCTGTTAGTATATGTTGATGATATCTTAATCACTGGAGATAATTCAAAGGGAATCCAAGCGGTCAAACAACACCTTAGCTCCGTCTTTCAAACAAAAGATTTGAGGCATCTTTGATACTTCCTTGGTCTTGAGATCGCGAGACGCCCGGATGGACTTGTCCTCTCCCAACGGAAGTACTATCTGGATCTCCTTCAAGATGCTGGCTACTCTGGATGCAAGCTCACTACTACTCCAATGGATCCAAATCATAAGCTGTGTGAACATGCTTCCGATACAGATCTTCCTCCAAAATTCGGAATACTATCGACGACTAGTTGGGAAATTGATTTACCTAACGGTCACAAGACCAGATATATCCTTTGTTGTTGGGGTGGTCAGCCGGTTTATGCATGCCCCTCGAATATCTCACCTTCAAGTCGTTGAGCGCATCCTAAGATACCATAAAACAGCTCCGGGTCAAAGGCTGGTATACAAAACCTCATCCTCTACTCCAACGTCGGTTGCGTATTCTGATGCAAATTATGTTGGTTCCTTGGATGATTGGCGGTCAACCAGTGGTTTTTGTACCTATTTTGGAGGTCATCTTGTTACCTGGCGGAGTAAGAAACAAGTTGTGGTTGCTCGATCCTCAGCTGAAGCAGAATACTGATCGATGACATTTGTTGTCTCTAAGCTTACATGGCTTGAAAGTCTCCTCGCCGATCTAGGAATAAAACTTCCCTCACCTGTCATCCTGTTATGTGACAGCCAAGCGGTTATACACATAGCAAAGAATCCGGTCTTCCATGAAAAAACGAAACATATTGAAGTGGATTGTCACTTTATCCGGGAGAAAGTTCAAATGAAGAAGATAGAATTGAAGCATGTTCCGGGTACAGAACAATTTGTTGATATCCTCACAAACGCCCTACCAAGTACCATATTTTATCAGTTCCTGTCCAAGTTGGGTTCCAACAGCTTGTACGCTCTAGCTTGCGGGGGAGTGTTGGAAAAGCCCATGTTAGAGCTCATTTATTTAGTTTTCTTCTTTTCTCCTCTTTAGTCCTACATCATGTATAAGAATCTCTTCTCTCTTTCTCCCTCTTATAAATGTGTATTCATACCTTGTATTTCATTATTGCGAAAGTTTATACAAGTTTGAGGTTTTCTCAACAGTAACTATAGCAGCCGCCACGGGTGATGAAGGAGACGTCTCGGCAGTCCGAGAGATGATCCGGATCTGGTGATAACCTGAAAAGACATCAAGAAAACTCATCATAGCAAAACCGGCGGCTCAATCAACCAGCGCGTCGATCTGAGGCAAGTGATAATAATCCTTCGGGTATGCTTTACCCAATAGGGAAAAGTCCACACATCCTCCAGCCTCCCGAGGTTTTTTCCACCATCACTACATTTGAGAACCAACCTGGGTACTAGATCTCCGATACAATACCTGCCTCCAGTAGTTTTTCCACCTCTCTGATGGACTCGGCCAGCCTAGTGTCCACCGACCTCTATTTCTGTCTAATGGGCCTGGCCTCCGGTTCGAGGTGGAGGCGATGACAGCCAACCTCTGCAACTATCTCGGGCATGTCGGCGGCGCTCCATGCGAAAATGTCCATGTTTTCTTGCAAATACGCCACTAGCTCCACCTTACTCTCGGCCTTCAGCGCTCCTCCTACTTCAACCTTCCGGGCCTCCTTCCCTCAGTCATCACTTCCACCTCTTCCACCTCCTCCGCTGCTTCCAGCCTTGCCCTTCCTTCCAGGACCTTCTCCAACTCCTATTTTTCCTCCATCCAGCTGATAGTGCTCATTGCGTTAAGATAGCACTCCCAGGCAGCTCTTGGATCGCTCTTGATCCTCACCTGGACCTCTCCCTGGCAATACTTCAAACATTGATATTAGGAGGACGAGACCGCTTTGAACAAGTTTATCAGTGGTCCGAAGATGGTACTGTAACAGCTCGGCGCATCTACGATGACGAATCAACACTTGATTGTCGTCCCTCCTAGATTTACCAGCAGCCTCCACTCCTCCTTCAACCCCCTTCCTCTCCCCGGAGAAGCCGAAAAGAGGACCATCCGAGGCTATCACCCTCCCCTCCTATACTTCCAATCCGTCAAATGACTTCTTGAACACGACATTCACAGAGCTCCCGTTGTCCACGAGGATTCGCTAGACGGTGAAGTCCTCGATGGTGGCCGGGATGACAAGGGCGTCATGGAAAGAGTTCTCATTCCCCAGTAGATCCTCCACTGAGAACATGATCTCCTCCAGCTGCTGAGATGCCTGAGAGGTCGAGGCGACACTTCTTCTGTAGATGGTGTGAAGGGTCCCCTTGTGGGAGGCCTCCACGTCAGCCCCTCCATAGATCGCTCTGACCCCTCTGCCTTCTCCATGGCTGACCCCTCCACAAACCCCGTGGTCCACTCGATCCTCGTTCCTCCTCCTTGCAGGGCCCTGCAACCTCCCTAGGTCCTCCTGACCCCTCTGCCCTGGATTATCTCTCCTCCTCCTTCTCCATCTATTTCTCTTCTCCCTGCCCTCCTCCTAGTCTCTAGGAAGTCTGGACACATCATGGTTTCTGTTGGGTACATTGGAAAATGTGTACCTGATTTGAAGAAGCCCAACTTAGCTCAATGATATACATCAAGGTGTATTTGATGTTGTTTTGAGTTGACATGTGCAGGTGAAGAATTAATAAAGTATGCAGAAAAATTCTAAGTCCAAGTGTCGACACAGAGAAGGATGTGTCGACACATAGAAGAAATTAGTCGACACAACACTGGGAAGCAGTGTCGACACATAGCAGTTAGTCTACAACAATACTGGGAAAGTGTGTCGACACAGAAGAAGTAAGTCGACACAACACTGGGAAGCAGTGTCGACACAACACTGGGAAGCAGTGTCGACACAGAAGAAGTAAGTCGACACAACACTGGGAATTTGTGTCGACACAGAAGAAAAGCGTCGACCTCAACATTGGGAAAATGTGTCGACACAGAAGAATATAGTCGACCTCAAGTTTGTCTACACCAGCAGAATGTGTCGACACATTGTGATTGAGTCGACACATTATAGCAGAGTTAAAAGAAGACTGTGTCGACACCTGAAGGCTAAGTCGACACTTACTAAGTTATGATTCTACAACAACTGTGTCGACACACAGGACTTGTGTCGACACACTGAAGAGTCAAGACCAAGTTATTTTCAGAAGAAGCTGTGTCGACTCAAAGGCAACTTAGTCGACATCACTGAAGACTGTGTCGACACCAAAGTCAATTGTGTCGACACAGATAGACAGATGGTCTCGACACTTTCTGACAGACTGTCTCGACAACTTGTGGTTCAAGACTAAGGCACAGGACTTGTTTGAAGACTTGACAGCTGTGGGTTGCCACCGGTTAACTGAAGCTGTCAGACTTGTCAGAAAACGGTTAGAAACCGGATCAGCCGGTTACCATGAAGAAAGTCTATAAATAGACAGATTCAGAAGGAGAAAGTGACTTTTGAAAACATTGATGAGAATCAAAAAGTTGAGAAGGATTACAATCCAATTCATTTCAAGAAAGTGCTAGGCACTTAAGAAGATCTTCTCTAGAAGATCTAAGAAGACTATCTAAGGATAGATCAAAGAAGAGTTCTAATCAGAATTCAGAAGAATCATTCAGAGTGCTGGATAGAGAGAGATCAAGCCAGAATTTGAAGAAGAAGAAAGAAACCACCAGTGGATTCTCAAGAAGCTGTTTGGAAATCAACTCAGCTAAGTTCATATTCAAGAAGCTTTGAAGAAAACTCAGATACAGTTGATTTCATCAGCTGATCAAGAATTGTCTTGGCCTTTTCTCTCTCAATTTAGGCAAGACAGTTAAATAATCTTTTCTAAATTTCTGTAGGATCTGTTTACACAGATCTGAGTTGTAAGCCTGTGTTATAAAGGCTGAGTGTAGGAGAGGAGATCTCTGAGTTGTAGGGCTATTTGCCTGAGTGTAGGAGAAAGTTCTTCTCTGAGTTGTAGGCCTTGGGGCAAGGCTGAGGTAGGGCTGTTGTTCCTGAGTTGTAGGAACCAGTTGGGTTCTGAGTTGTAGGATCTGTTGATCTGAGATTAGTGGAAGTTTGGCCGAATCTAGCATACTGCTAGATAGGTGAAGGGGGAAAGTGGATGTACCCAGACCTTGGGGAACCACTATAAAACATTGTGCAATCTGTGATGTTTTATTTTCTGTGATTGCTGTGATTATTGTGTTAGCCATTAAATTGAATTCTGCCTAGAAGTTTTTATAAATAAGTAGAACCTATTCACCCCCCCCCCCTCTAGGTGTTTAGGATGTCTTGAAAGTTAAACTATCAAGTGGTATCAGAGGGAGGTTCCTCTAAAAGGACTTAACAGTCTGAGGTAGATCTAAAAGGCAGATTCAAGATTCAAGAAGATGGGTTCTGGAGAGAATCATAAGGAGCTAGGGTCTATGAAATTACCCATATGCAGGAAGGAAATCTTTGGGATCTGGAAAGAAAGAGTCAGATTGTTTATGGAGGCATCTGACCCAAGGATTTATATCACAGTTCAGGAAGGGCCCTTTATCCCAAAGAAGATTTCAGCTGTGGATGCAAATATCTAAATACCAAAGACTTATTCAGAAATGACCAAGGATGAAATCATCTTGGCAACCATGGACAAAAGGGCACAGAACATCATTGTTAGTGCCATAGATGATTCAACATTTCAGAATCTGATTCACTGCAAGACCTCCAAGGAGATGTGGGACACATTGATTGTCTACATGGAGGGATCTGAAGAAGTAAGGCTGGACAGGAAGTCTATGCTAAATCAGGAGTATGAAAGCTTTAGACAAGGAAAATCTGATAGCATAACTGAGTGCTATAAGAAATTCTATAGAATTGTGAATGAGCTAATATCCTATGGAAGAGTCTTCAGTACCTATGAACTGAATGACAAATTCTTAAGATCCTTATCAAAGGATTGGGATACAAAGATCTGTGTCATAAGAGAAGTGGCTAAATTGGCAGAGATATCTCCTCCAACCCTGTTTGGAAAGTTGCTATCCTATGAAATGCAACTTATGGTGAGGAAGGAGGAGGAAAGAAACTCAAGAGGAGAGCATAGAGAAAAGGCTGTGGCATTCAATGCAGAAGCCACTAGAAAGAATAGGAGGATATCACCATCTCCTCCTAAGGAAGTTACAGAAGATAGTTCTGAAAGTTCAAACAAGGATTCTGAAAGCTGTGATTCAGATGCAGATTTTGCTGCATTCACAAGACAATTCCAGAGGTTCTTGAAGAAGAAGCAGTGGAAGTCTAGGCCTTCCCCATCACAGCAAGTTGATGACTATTATAAGAAGAAAAGGTCATCAAGGAAAGAGAAGAGCAGATCAAAGCCCAGCAAAGCCACTACTTCAAAGATTGTCTGTTATTGTTGCAATAGGCCTGGACATGTAGTGGCTGATTGTCCTGACAAGAGAAAGGAATCTTCAGAAAAGAAGAAGACTTATCAGAAAGGCAAGAAGGAGAAATCCTTTGTAGCAAAGAAAGATAAGAGTCTATCAGACCAGTCAACTTCAGAGTTAGAATCTGAAGCTGAAGCATATATTGGACTATATGCTGCATCTGAAGAAGAGGAGTTTCTGCAGTTGCTAGACTCCATCAATGAACAAAAGGATCAGCAGTGTATGGGGCTGATGGCAGGATCAGAAGAGGACATATGCCAGAATCAGTCTGGTCATAATAAGGTACAATGTCCTTCTATTACATCTGTTTGTTGTACAAGTGAAGAATCAGCTACATCTGCATCAACAGATGTAGATGCATCTGAATCTGAAGGAGATGTCTATCAATTGATAGACAAGTATGGGGACCTGTTGCAGGCCCTTAAGAAAAGCAAGAACCTGGTTAAATCTCAGGCTCAGGAAATTGCTGAACTAAGGTTTGCTACAACTGAGTTAGAAAAAGTTATTGATCAAAAATTAAATGAAATTGCCAAGCTGAAGAATATAACTATTATTCAGATGGGCACAATTAATTATACTAATGATCAAGTGAAGAGTCTGGAGGCCAGACTTAGAATTGAAAGGGATTTAGTGGCTAGTTACTCTAAGCCAAAATCTGTCTTACCCTTGATAGATGAATTTGTCACTCAAAAGGGTAAGGCTGGATTAGGATTTAAAGGTAACTCCAGGGCTGGCAGATTCAAGAGGAAAGGCAAAGCTCCTGTTCAGCCAATAAACCTTTCAGTCCCCATAAAGTTTAGTAAGGTGAAAGTGCCTTCTAACAAATATGATCATGAAGACATTCAAGGTCATATTAAGACTAATGTTCTGAAGAACAAGGGTGTAAATGCAAGCAGGCCTACCTATGGTCATAAACCCAATGGTTTTAAGAAATCAGTAGGTGAAGTTGCAACAGCACCAGCAATGAACAGAAATTCTTCTGACAAGGATGTATCTAGATCTAGATACAATAAGTTTGAATGTTGGTGTTGTGGCAAGAGAGGCCATTTTGCATTAGACTGCTGGTATAACACAAGTGTTATAAAGAATAAGAGTCTAGCTGTTAGAAGAGGTTATGATAGCTTTATTAATGCTAACCTGAACCAAAGACCCAAGACTTACTTGGGTTCTAAGGGTAAGTAATTCTGTATTGCAGGTGAATCCAAGTAACCATGCCCCTATATGGTACTTAGATAGTGGTTGTTCCAGGCACATGACTGGAACAAAGGGGCTGCTGAAGGAGTATTTATCTGTCAAAGATGGACCTAAAGTGATCTTTGGTGGATCTGAAAAAGGAGTTATCAAAGGGTTTGGTAACATTTCTTCTAACCTAATTACTATCACTCAAGTGGCTTATGTAAAAGGTTTGAAACATAATCTAATAAGCATAAGCCAGCTAAGTGATTTAGGATATGACATTTCATTTGTTAAAGATGGATGTCATATCAAGAGGTCAAGTGATCAAAAGATCATATTGACTGGGTATAGGAAGAGAAATGTATATTGTCTTAATTTTGAATGTGAGAATAAGGCTTCTCCCATCTGTCTTGTAGCTGATGACAATGCTTCTCATTGTGTTAAGTGGCACAAGAGATTGGCTCATCTAAATTACAAGACAATTGGCCAACTCTTTAGCAAAGAGCTAGTGAGGAATGGACCTCAAATTAAGTGTATAAAGGAAGGGATATGCTCAGCTTGTCAAAAGGGAAAGCAGACAAAATCCTCCTTTCAAAGCCTTGAAAACAAGGATTATGTGAGGTGCTTATACCTCTTGCATATGGATCTTTTTGGTCCTATGCCAGTTCATAGTCTAGTTAGGAAGGTCTACACTTTTGTGGTTGTAGATGACTATTCTAGATTTACATGGGTATTCTTTCTGAGACAAAAATCTGAAACCCCAAGTGTATTACTTAATTTTGTAAAGCAAATTCAGAATGAACTGAATAGTACAGTGGTCAAAATCAGAAGTGACCATGGTACTGAGTTTCAATCTGAAAGCATAACAAACTTGTGTAAAGACTTTGGGATTTTCCAAGAGTTCTCCTCACCTAAAACACCTCAGCAAAATGAAATTGCTGAAAGAAAGAATAGAACATTAATTGAAGCTGGTAGAACTCTATTGAGTGACACCTCTCTCCCAGAATATTTTTGGGCTGAGGCAGTTAACACTGCTTGTCATGTCATCAATAGGGCTTCTATCACCAAAAGCCACAGAAAGACTCCCTATGAGATTGTGAAAGGCAGAAAACCAAATCTATCCTATTTTAGGATCTTTGGTTGCAAGTGCTATATACTTAACAATGGCAAGTCATATTTGACTAAGTTTGCTGCCAAATCTCAGGATGGGATATTTGTTGGGTACAGCACAAATAGTAAGGCCTATAGAGTCTTCAACTTAACTACTCAAGTTGTTGAAGAATCTGTGCATGTTGTATTTGATGAAACAAGATTAATCAATTGTGAGTTGTCTTGTAGATCAAATGACTCAACAGGTATAAGCAAGAGGATGGTCAAGCTCTCCATTGCTGAAGCTTCAAAGGAAAATGGAGCATTGGAAAATGAAGGCTGCTGTCCAGGGGGAGTACAAGAGATAATGGAAGCTGATGAAAACCAAGAGGTTCAACAGCATGAAGAAGCTGGAGATGCTCAACCTGAAGGGAATCTTCCTCCAGCTATAAGATATCTAAGAGATCATCCTGCTGATCAGATAATTGGTGATCCAAGACAAGGAGTGCAAACTAGAAGCAGAAATCAAAGCACAGTTTTGCATTCAAGTTTCTTGTCTCAAATGGAACCTAAGAAGTTTGAAGAAGCTATCAAAGACCAGCACTGGATTGATGCTATGCAAGAGGAGCTGAATCAATTCAGAAGGTGCAAAGTCTGGGAGCTTGTTCCTAAACCAAGAGGCCACAACATAATTGGCACTAAGTGGATCTATAGGAACAAGCTAGATGAAAGTGGGATAATAGTGAAGAATAAAGCAAGGTTAGTTGCAAAAGGATACAGGCAGGAAGAAGGGATCGACTTTGATCAAACCTTTGCTCCAGTAGCAAGGCTGGAGGCAATCAGAATGTTCCTTGCCTATGCAGCCTACCAAGACTTCAAAGTATACCAGATGGATGTGAAGTCAGCATTTCTGAATGGTGATCTTAAAGAAGAAGTATATGTAGAGCAGCCATCAGGTTTTGTAGATCCTCTTAAACCTGATTCTGTGTATAAGCTTAGGAAAGCTTTGTATGGGTTAAAACAAGCTCCAAGGGCTTGGTATGAAACCCTGTCTACCTTCCTCATTGAGAATAAATTCTCAAGAGGAAAGATAGACAAAACTCTATTCCTTAGGGAATCCAAAGGTAAGATCATCTTAGTTCAGATCTATGTTGATGACATAATCTTTGGATCTACTGAAAACAACCTTTGTAAAAAGTTTGCCAAACTTATGCAAGAGAAGTTTGAGATGAGCAGTATGGGAGAACTTAAGTTCTTCTTGAGACTCCAAGTAAGACAGACTGATGATGGATTGTCCATATCCCAGTCTAAGTTCACCAAAGAATTAATTAAGAAATATGGTATGGAGTCATCCTCCACCATGAGAACTCCTATGGGAACAAGTATGTCTATATGCAAAGATGAGGCAGGTAAACCTGTTGATGAGTCATTGCATAGAGGAATAGTTGGGTCTCTACTATATCTTACTGCTAGTAGACCAGACATTATGTATGCAACATGTGTCTGTGCTAGGTACCAAGCCTGCCCTAAAGAATCTCATTATACTGCAGTCAAAAGGATTCTGAGATATCTAAAGGGCACTCCTAATCTAGGCCTTTGGTACCCTAAGAATAGAGATTTTCTACTAACAGGCTATTCAGATGCAGATTTTGCAGGATGTAGAGAGGACAGGAAAAGTACTACAGGTACTTGTCAATTCCTGGGAGGAAGACTAATATCATGGAGTAGTAAGAAGCAGACCAGTGTGGCAATTTCCACAGCTGAGTCAGAGTATGTTGCTGCTGGAAGCTGCTGTGCACAGCTATTGTGGATGCAGCATCAGCTTAAGGATTATGGTATTCAGGTAAGTAGAACACCCCTTTTATGTGATTCTAAGAGTGCTATTTCTATTGCTAATAATCCAGTTTCTCATAGTAGAACTAAGCATATAGAAATCAAATACCATTTTCTTAGAGAACATGTAGAAAAAGGAGACATCTCATTGGAATTTGTAAAAACAGATTATCAAATAGCAGATGTGTTTACTAAGCCTTTAGATGAAACCAAATTCAATAAATTCAAAATTGAATTAGGTATGTTAACCATTGATTAATGTATTAACAAAATCATTAACAATGCAATTGAAGTGGTATGTAAGTAAGTTAAAGTAATAACAACATAATTAAGTGTTAAAAAAGGACACATTGAAGTAACACTTACAAGTGGTGTTGAACCAATAGAAATTGGCTAAGTAAGAATGTGTCGACACATTCAGTAATAATGTGTCGACTCAGAGAAATAATGTCGACAAGTCAGAAATATTGTGTCGACACAGAGAATATGTGTCGACACTTAAGAGTTATATTGTCGACTTAACCAGAAATGTAATGTCGACTCAACCAGGATAATGGTGTCGACACTTACAGAATATGTGTCGACACTTATCCTTAGAGTCAACACAGAATTTCTGTCTATCTACTATGTATCCAAGGTGTCGACATAACCACAAATTGGTGTCGACACATAGTAGGCTGAAGTAATGTCAAGACAATAGAAGTTTGTGTCGACACATTCCGTCTGTATCGACACATTTAGTCTGTTTTTGGCGCCTTTTGAACTTCTTTCAACAGAAGGTATAAATAGGTCAAAAACTCTTTCTGTCGACACGCTTCCAAGGTTTTCGAGACTAAAACCCTGTGTCGACAGTCTATCTTTCTCTCTTCTCTCAAGCTTTCTCGACGAATCGATGGCGCCAAGGATTGAAGACAACGTCAATGAAGGGTATGAGTTGGTACGTCAGGCCTTTGCAGATGCGCCGCCAGATGTTCAAGGGGTTATCACCCTCCTCTCCGAGTCAGGGTTAGAATTTCTAATCTCAGAACCGACTAAAATCTGGAAGAAGGAGGTGCACGAGTTCTTTATCTCTGCATCAGTCCACTCAAATGGCCTCAAGATTAAGTCCAATGTTCAAGGGACTAAGGTGAAGATTACTCCAAGAAGTTTAAGAAAGATCTTTCAATTACAAGTAGTTGAGAATGAAGAGGAAGTTCCTAGTTCTAAGACAAGGGAAGCCCTTCAATGGTGTGGACTGGACTCGAGCATGAAGATTGGAGCTGCATTCAACAGGAAGGGTATGAATCAGCAAGGGAAGTTCTTGTCTGAAATTGTTGGGAAAGTGATCCTCTGCAAGACAGGTGGACATGATAGGATTTCTGCCTATATGTTCAGCTTTATGACCAGGATTGTTTTTACAATTCCTACTGATTGGTCAGGAGTACTCTTTGACAAGATCAAAGAAGGAATCAAGAAGCCCAACATGGCTAGAATCATGAGCTTATATCTCACTGGAGTGATTCCTGAAGTGATGCAGCAACTGCCAGGGACTAAGATCAATCATATGAGAAGGATGGATATGAGACTATTCTCTAGGTGGGATAGGGTGTTGTCCAAGGATGTGCCTGAAGAGAGCAGGCCAGACACCCCTGTGAAATCCCCTTCTCAAACTCAAGAAACTGAACAACAACAAGAAGACCCACTCAGGACACAGATTGAAGAACAGCCTGACTCAACTATAGTCCAGCAAGTGTCAACACCTGCACAGATGCAGGGGGAGCCAGTTCACTCTCCTGCTCAAAATGTATCTACTTTTGATCAGGTACAAGTGTAGGGGGAGCTAATGTATTTTACTATAAAAGACATTGTTCATATTCTCATTACTGCACAGGTTCAGGGGGAGCTAGTGTCCACTCCTACTCTAGATACTACAATTACTGAACGAGTACAGGAGAAGCTGTTGTCAGTACAAGTGCAAGAGGAAGCACAGTTAGACTTATCTCAAGATTTAACTGCTGTAGAAGAAACAGCTCAACTGGAATTTACTCTGGCGGAGTTATTCCGTGATGCTGATACTACTACTGATAAAGTAGGAGGAGGACCAGAAATTGAGAAGTCCATAGGTATGGAAATTGATCAGGAAGCTGAAGTTGAGCCACAAGTTGAGGGGGAGCCAGTGGATGTTGAGACTGAGCAACAGGTCACTGGGACAGATACACTTCATCCTCCTCAAGAAAGAGTTCACCTAGATACTTCGTCTTATACTGAAACTGAAGAAGCCAGGATGGCCAAGAAAAGAAAACTTGTTGTATTTAAGAGAAGAAGCAAGAATTATAAGCAGGCTTTACAGACAACACCTCAACAAGTATCTCCTGCCTTTGATCATAACAAGTTTATGGTAGATCTACAGGTGAAATTGGATGAACAAAGAATGGCTCTGGAAAAGTATGTTGATGAAAATAGCAAGTCTATGCAGTTTGACTTAGCTCAAGATATAAAATCAATTAGGTTTGAGGTCAACATGCATAAGAAGGAAATGACAGATTGCTTCCATAAGGGTGGTAATGCTGTGGTATATCTGGCAAAACAACAACAGACTATCATCCCTAAGGTGGATGACATTGCTTTAAAGCAAAGCTATGTCTTGGAAAATCAGTTAAGAATGAATGATAATTTAACTGAATCTCATCATGAGATAATAGAGGAATTGAAAAAGATTGTTCCAGGCCTGCCTGCAGATAAAACAAAAGAAATGGAAGAATTTGATAAGAACTTTCAAGCTGCTATTGCTTCTGTTAAGACTGCAATCACTACCTCTCAAAAAGAAATATCTGAAAAGCTTCAAAAGTTAAAACCATTTTTTAAAGAGGGTGTCAATTATCTGGATGGCCAAATCAGATTTCAAAAGGAAGATCTCAGAGATCATGTTTCTAGAGAAGCCATAAAGGGGGAGAGGATGCTAGTTCATGCAGGCTCAGAGCACTCCAAATGGGTGACCAATAGTATTCGAGCCACATTAGGATATCCCCCATTGTGTGATGATGCTATGATGGCTGAGTCAGGAATACAAACAAGTCTACTTGAAGGCAATCAACCTGAGGTTGCCCAAGTCATTTACCCCCCTCCAGATTTTGATATGATTGATCAGCAGGTTCAAGGGATGTATAGTCCTCCAAAGGAGGTTACTAATATTGTTATTGGGAAGGTTGATAAGCCTGAGGCTACTTTGAAAGACCAGCAAGATGCTCTTCTATCTAAGAAAAGGTTTAGAGAGCAGGCTGAACTTAAGCCAGACTTTGAGCAGTGGAGTCCTACTTCCAGAAATATAATACTCACTGCATGGAAGGCTGTCAAAGACCAAGTGCAGGAAAGAGGCAAGTGGTACAATGAGATGGAATGGCAGAAGTATGAAGCCAGGCAAGAGGCCATTGTACAGTTTAGAAGAAAAGCCAAGCTGGGTAGGCTGCCTACAGATGCTCAGGAGCCAAGCAAATATTTTCCAAAGCCCTTTCATTATTTTGAAAGGCAAAGGCTCAAGGAAGAAGCAAAGAAGAAGGCTGATCTAAAAGGCAAGAAGCCAGCTGAAGATTCTGAAGCTCCTGTGAAGGCTCAAGTTCTATCTGGCAATTCTCTGTATTCAAACATTATCAGGTTATAAACAAAATGTTGTTTGGCATCATATAATGTTCATTCTGTGATGGATTGTTTTTAGGTTTTGTTTATATTAAGTATTCCTGTTATGTCATTTATCATCAGTTTATACTTTGTATAAATGGTGTATATCATTGGCTATAGGGTTATGACTTCTCCAAATAGGGGGAGATTGTTGGGTACATTGGAAAATGTGTACCTGATTTGAAGAAGCCCAACTTAGCTCAATGATATACATCAAGGTGTATTTGATGTTGTTTTGAGTTGACATGTGCAGGTGAAGAATTAATAAAGTATGCAGAAAAATTCTAAGTCCAAGTGTCGACACAGAGAAGGATGTGTCGACACATAGAAGAAATTAGTCGACACAACACTGGGAAGCAGTGTCGACACATAGCAGTTAGTCTACAACAATACTGGGAAAGTGTGTCGACACAGAAGAAGTAAGTCGACACAACACTGGGAAGCAGTGTCGACACAGAAGAAGTAAGTCGACACAACACTGGGAATTTGTGTCGACACAGAAGAAAAGCGTCGACCTCAACATTGGGAAAATGTGTCGACACAGAAGAATATAGTCGACCTCAAGTTTGTCTACACCAGCAGAATGTGTCGACACATTGTGATTGATTCGACACATTATAGCAGAGTTAAAAGAAGACTGTGTCGACACCTGAAGGCTAAGTCGACACTTACTAAGTTATGATTCTACAACAACTGTGTCGACACACAGGACTTGTGTCGACACACTGAAGAGTCAAGACTAAGTTATTTTCAGAAGAAGTTGTGTCGACTCGAAGGCAACTTAGTCGACATCACTGAAGACTGTGTCGACACCAAAGTCAATTGTGTCGACACAGATAGACAGATGGTCTCGACACTTTCTGACAGACTGTCTCGACAACTTGTGGTTCAAGACTAAGGCACAGGACTTGTTTGAAGACTTGACAGCTGTGGGTTGCCACCGGTTAACTGAAGCTGTCAGACTTGTCAGAAAACGGTTAGAAACCGGATCAGCCGGTTACCATGAAGAAAGTCTATAAATAGACAGATTCAGAAGGAGAAAGTGACTTTTGAAAACATTGATGAGAATCAAAAAGTTGAGAAGGATTACAATCCAATTCATTTCAAGAAAGTGCTAGGCACTTAAGAAGATCTTCTCCAGAAGATCTAAGAAGACTATCTAAGGATAGATCAAAGAAGAGTTCTAATCAGAATTCAGAAGAATCATTCAAAGTGCTGGATAGAGAGAGATCAAGCCAGAATTTGAAGAAGAAGAAAGAAACCACCAGTGGATTCTCAAGAAGCTGTTTGGAAATCAACTCAGCTAAGTTCATATTCAAGAAGCTTTGAAGAAAGCTCAGATACAGTTGATTTCATCAGCTGATCAAGAATTGTCTTGGCCTTTTCTCTCTCAATTTAGGCAAGACAGTTAAATAATCTTTTCTAAATTTCTGTAGGATCTGTTTACACAGATCTGAGTTGTAAGCCTGTGTTATAAAGGCTAAGTGTAGGAGAGGTGATCTCTGAGTGGTAGGGCTATTTGCCTGAGTGTAGGAGAAAGTTCTTCTCTGAGTTGTAGGCCTTGGGGCAAGACTGAGGTAGGACTGTTGTGCCTGAGTTGTAGGAACCAGTTGGGTTCTGAGTTGTAGGATCTGTTGATCTGAGATTAGTGGAAGTTTGGCCGAATCTAGCATACTGCTAGATAGGTGAAGGGGGAAAGTGGATGTACCCAGACCTTGGGGAACCACTATAAAACATTGTGCAATCTGTGATGTTTTATTTTTTGTGATTGCTGTGATTATTGTGTTAGCCATTAAATTGAATTCTGCCTAGAAGTTTTTATAAATAAGTAGAACCTATTCACCCCCCCCTCTAGGTGTTTAGGCTGTCTTGAAAGTTAAACTATCAGTTTCGTTCCCCTCGACCCAATGGAGATCCCAATAGAGGGGGACCTCCACAGGCATGTTCCTTATCCTCTGATTCCTCCTCTAAAAACGGTTGCCCTGCCTGTAAACTGTCATTGCTTCTTTCTAGTTTCCTCCTCCTTGACGCCCTCCTAGATGATATCTGTCCCACCTTCCCGGGGAATACCTTCTCCCAGCTAGCCTCTACGGAGGCCGATTTACTGGGTATTGGAACCTTCGTCCCTCTGCTCGGTTATCAGGAGCCACGAAGGGCCTCCTCTCTTCCTGTCTCCACTGCTCCTCTCTCCTCTTTGGTTCCTCCCTTCTCCCCTCTTGTTTTTTCACCTCTCCCTTCTTCGCCACTCCATGGGCCTCCTCTTCGGCGTCTTCTCTTCCTCCTCATCGTCCTCCTTATCCCTGGTTGCCCGATCCAGCCTGGACAGGAAGCTGGGGTTGGTCGATTCTCCTTGAATAAACTTGTTGGCTCTTTCGATGAGATCCTCATAAGACTCTGGAGGCTCCGTATTGATATCGAGGCTGAAGAGCCCCTGATTCAGCCCGAAAGTCAGGACCAGCATCAGGGTGTTACTATCCATCTCCTGGATACCCAAGATCTCTTCCTGGAAGCGGTCGATATAATGACCCAACAGCTCCTGCTTGCCCTATGTTAGATGAAAAAGGAAACCACCTCCTTCCTCTTCTTCGAAGTAGCAAATATCGCCACCAGCCCGCGACGCAAGTCCTCGAAGCAGTTGATAAAATTTCCGGGCAACTGGTGGAACCAGTCCCTGTCCTTCCCATCGAAGGTGATTGCAAAGACCCTGCATTTAAAGGCGTCTGTCATGCTACGGATCGATACCACATCCTCGAACCACTGCAGATATTTTACCGGGTCATCTCTTCTGGAGTAATAGTTTAGTGTCGGGTCCCTAAAATTTTTGGAGACTGGAGCTGACAACACCCCCTTGCTAAACGGGCTCCTCCCTTTCTGGTGGCGACTAGCGAGTTGGCGAGAAGCACCAAACTCATCTGTGTGAGTATCCCGAGCCCTCTCCTGATACTCGCCCTCCTGAATCCTGAACCCATGGCTGCTCGGCAGGTAGTACATTGAATGTGTTGGTCGCTCGTGTTCCCATGCCACGTGCTCCTTGTCGGGCCTTCTGGGCGGCGCGACATCCTCCGGCGGTGTCTTGCGAAGAGGCGACATCGTTGTGGCCTCCGTGCGAGGAGTCAATAGCGAGCGCAAGGTATCCTCGATGCACAGCGTGAGCCCGCCAAGCTCCGAGCTAAACTCGACCCGTGTAACATACTCGCTTGGACCCTGGGAGTTTCCCACCACTCCTTCTTGCTCACCTCCATTCATCATGCTGCCTCCTTGCCGGACTTTCCTCCTCCGACTACAATTCACGCCCATCGCACCAAAGTGTTGAAGCTGGAAAAATACCTACTCCAAAATATTCAGATGTAAATGCATCTCAAGATAACTTGACCCAGCGATTCGGCACACCCGACCTTGAAGATAAGAAAAGAGAGTGAAAACAACTAAAAGACCACAGACGTTGCAACAGGGAGGTTCTACCACGTACCCAGAATCTTAGAATAGTTTTCCCTCCACAACCAAAGATGACTGAGCTAGGTATAAGGAAGGCACCGTACAAAGAATAGTTAGTCTTGGGGGATGAAATGGGGGGAAATGACGGGATTTTTCAAGTGTCATTCCTAGTACCCCTGGTGTCCTGTTTATAGACAAAACCTGGGAGGGAGGTCTTCAGACGAGAAGACCCATCCCTACGAGCTTGTCTCCTGAACCTGATGACTTCATAAATTGCTGATTGGCGACCATCTTCGGGCGACTATCTGTGGTCCTCGGTCGAGTTTAGCGAGGTAGTACTAGAAGTCGCCTACTGAGCAGGTTGATCGCGCGTCTGAGCGAGTATGATACTCGCTCGAAATAAATGATCACCCTCTTGGTCTTTTGTTGACTGTTGACCTGGTCTCCAATATTGACGTTGACTCCTGCCTTCGTGGCACAACTGGATCCTCCTTGACGAATAGGGGTTGTAAAATAATCATCCACAGAACTTATTTGTAGCAGTGTGGTTGATGCGCCGAGAGGATTGCTTTAGAGGGGGGGGGACCAAATGACATGTTGTGGAAGTGTTAAAATTCTTCCCAAGCCATCCCTGATTTGTCAATTTTCACACAGGGAGAACAATAGTTGAGACAAACCTAGGTGGAAGGATGTCTGGCTAATCCATTATGCTATCAATGCCTGCTAATGGCAAAACAATTACTCACAGCCGGTGAGTCATCCCAATGGATCGGTCTTTCCATCATAGGTTGGGAATTCCGGGTTGGTGTAGAGAAGAAAGATGTTAGCTTCGCGTCGTACATAGGGCGGGGACTCAGTGTGTATAAGGAGTAGAGGATGTCCCTGGCTACTACCAGCTTGTTCATGAATTGAACTGCTTGTGTGAGATAGCTATCTTGCTAGAGAGTACATGAATGGCTTCCTAATGTTGTGCATCAACTTCTTGGTATCGTATGTCAGCGAAAGTATGATCAAGTACATAAGTTGACTCATTTGATCTGTGGAATCCCCCATGTTGTTAGTAACTGTAGGAAACACGGTGGTTGGAGCACAAGAGGATGAAAATGGATATACATCCCATAAGTGCATGTTGATGATGCACTGGTATTGTCAACTTGTCATGTGATCTGCGACGCTTCACAATGTTGACACCCAATAAGATAAAACACCATATCACTCTGGTTGTTTCACCCGAAAATTTTTCTAACTATACATTTAGTCAACTGTTTTCGCTACTTTTAATTTGTCATATCTTCTCACTACCATTTGGCACCATATTTCTAATATCATAAGTAGTTTCTATGGGTCATGTGCCGTAATGTTTACAATTCTACAATCGTCAACTAACAGTTTTTAATCTATAATTTCTAATTGCATTCTCTTACCTTTTGATCTGCTAGTGTCATTCTCACCATTATATTCATTATATATAGGTTGACATAGTTGTCCTATCTTATTTTCTACTATTGTTTCAAATGTGCAAGTATTACTACCTTGTGATGTTTCACCATTTGTCAACTCTATCTATATTTCTAGTTTGGGGCCTCTCTGGATTTTTGTTTGTTCTTCTGCAAGCTCAGTGACATATTCATGCAGAAGATAATCTCTATCCATGACAAGATGTCCATCCTCATTGAGTTCTAAACTGTGGTATTCATACAATAGTCCTAAATCTGCCAATTTGTTTTTCAGTCTAACTTGTTCATCGAAAGTGCCTTTATAATATTAAATTATATTATCTTCGGTTCTATTCATTTCTCAGTGATTCGAGATCAGAATCAACGTCATCTTGGTCGATAGTAGGCCTACTATTCGATATATCTTTTAACATCTTATTTTTATCTTCTAATGAGTGGATGTTTAGTTTGTAAATGTTCATATATTTAGTCGTTCTGAAATTTAAAGTTTTACTGAAACTGATAATGATATCCATACGACTATTTAAATGACTGTTGTTCCCATGATGCAAGTGAGTGTAGGTGCGATTGCAGTAACATATATATTTAAATTCGTTATTAACCTGAATTACGTTAAAATTTCCAGAAAAATTCCTAAATAAAAGTGATCGATTTTTGGTAGATTCATGTCCTTGGTAACCTCGCTTTGATACCAATTCAATGAGGGGTGTGTATTTGTCCTCTTAATCTATTACACTAGCAGCCCAACAGGTTCCTAGGTAGAAGCCTAGGATCTTTTTATCCTCATTTTTACGTGTTCTTTTTTTTTTGAAGTTCTCTCCTCTTAGAGAATAATTAGACCTGTTTCACCTTCCAACTCCAAGGGATGATTTGTATGACGGTCATTCCGAACTTAAGATAGTTTCATGCCTTCATACTAAGCCCCATTAAATCCCAGTGGTCTAGGTCATGCATCTGCATAACTTAATAATTACACATAATCTCGCATCCAGCTGCAGTACTTTTTCCCTACAGCCTCCTAGCTAACGGTACTTGTTCCCAAGGTGCTCATGCGTAATTATCAATTATGTTTTGCTTAACTAGTCATTCTTACATCCTTGTGGTTTAGCCTATGCAACCCATGGACAAAACTTAAGTACAATAATCAAATAGTCAAGAAAGATATTAACAGAGCTAAGCATGCAATAACACTCGTACCTTTTGATGAGTAAAATTTGTACATACTTTTAGTATTTAATTTAGATTAATATTATATTAATTATTAGTATCTCATATATTTTATGTAATAAAATCCTTTCTTTTTTATTTTATGTACTAATAAGGTGTTATTTCTGTTTTGCAGGAATTTGAGATAATTTGGCAATTTTTCCATGCACACGCCCCCAGGTCATGGGCGTGACCTGGGACGTGTAACCCGATCCCGATGCAGCCAAGCTCCTGAGCTCAAATCCCGAGAAATTGCAAGTACACGCCCAGAAGTCAGGGACATGACCCCCTGGACACGGGCGTGCACCGTGGGCGTGGCCTTCCGAATCCGCTCCCGGAAATTCCAGCGTGATAAACATCGACGTCGTCGTCTTTCGTGCATGTCACGCACCCCAGTCACTGGCGTGATAGGGGGCGTGTCCCTCTGAATTCGCTCCCCAGTGATCCCAGCGCGATCATAGCCGAGCACGCCGTCTTCCGTCCAGTACACACCCCCAGGTCACGGGCATGATCCTAGGCGTGTTCCTGCAGCAACGAGCCCGACACCATCCCGTCAAATTTCTGTCCCGCCACGTCATTTAAGATTACACACCCCCTAGTCACGGGCGTGACAGGGGGGCGTGTACCCCAAATTTTTCCCTATAAAAAGAGCCCGACCCCCCGAGTGTTCTCACCTCCCAGGTCAGCTCCCCTTGGGCACTCCTTGTACAGTTTTTTCTGCAATTCTAGTTTAGGTTTTGTATTTTTTTTCTTAATTATTGTTCTTACAATTTCACTCTTACTAGCTTAGAATTTAGTTTCTCACAATGTCATTTTATTTCAAGTACCCCTTTAATTATGATAATGAAAATTTTTCCTTTTATCTTATGAAATTTCTCTCTCCTTTCCTTTCATGTTCTCCTTTTTTTAATTTCATGCAAATTAACTTAGACTTTATTTTCATCAACTTCTCAATGTTTCTCTTTCTTCTTCTCTTATTTCCTTTCATGCAATTTTGTTTAATGTCATTAAGTTTTTTTTAGTTCTTGATTTTTACAAGTTTTGAACTCGATTCATCATTCTCTTTATAATTTTCTCTCTTCCAGCTTAAATTTATTGCCGATTTATAACGATTCGAGTTCATATATCGGTTATGAATTTCGATAGTTGTTTTCGTACTCTAGTTAGCCGAGAGACTCGTGTGTATGAATCGATCGCTTGGGAATACAAAGAGTTGCAAGCAACCCTTAAGAGAAGATGACGTAAAATTTTTGGATAGGAGTCAAATCCTATAGCGCGATTCATATCATTAAAGCGAATTTTAGATTATTAATTATAGAATGAGAATTCAGATAATATTCCTAAGCTCAGGTGGGCCTAGTCCTTGAGAGAGGTAGGTTCATAATTCGGAAATCTCCACGGTCAAGGCTCAGATTAGAAGTTTATAAATTATATATAACTTTCATTTCAAAACGCGTTTCAGTCAAGTTTAGTTCTCTTTCTTGCTTTCATTTCAAGACGCGAGTTCATATGTTTATGTATGATTATTCAAGCTTAGTTTTCTTTATTTTCACACTTAGTCTTTATCTTAGCTTCTCCTTCCATTTTTATTCCGATAAAATAATAGTTAGTTTTCCCGAAGTAGATGTACTCGACAGACCAGTGGATTTATACGATCTTGATGTCTTTTCATGTCCTATGCTATACACGATAAGTACGCTTGCCTTCATCGTTTATAGTCTTGGAGAAAAATATCAACTTTAATTCTTCTTATCAAGTTTTTGGCGTCGTTGTCGGAGATTATTTTTGTCGAAATTTAGAAAGAGAAAACACTATTACTTTTATCTTATCTATTTTTCCCGCTAGAAAAAAAATTGTGTTATAATTAAATTATTGGAAAGGGAGATTTGGGGTGTCATCACATCGCATCTCCTAGTACCTTGCGAGTCCTTCGTCGGGTAGACCTTGAGAAGTTCAAGACTAATTAAAGCATAAAAATGTAACTTTCTTTACTTTTATAAATTTAAAAATTTCAAAATCGAAAAAAAGTTAAAATATAAAAATCAAATATTTTTTTATAAACCATATAAAAATTCTACAAAAAAATTCTCCTTTGATTTTGTGTTTTATTTTGTTTTTTTATATTTTGTTATTTTATTCTAACATGTTTTGTCGGTGTTTGTACTGCCCCCTCGTCCCAAAAACTAGGAACGCGCCCATTCCCCATTTCTTTATTTTCATTTCTGTATATTTTTTACTTTTTGTTGCACTGTAATTTTTCATTTCTTTTATTGCTCATACTTAGGGTTCAACTTTGGGGACAATGTTGAGTTTTAAGAATGAGGGTGTTTTTCTCATTTGTTTAAAAATATTTCAAAAATAAAAAAAAACTTAGAAAATTAAAAAAAATTATAAAATCCCAAACTCTTAAAAAAATATTTTGCTTTTAATTTTCTTTTCTTTTAGCACTTAGAAAATTTTAAAATTACAGAAAAGAGCACAAACACTTGGGAAAAACTATGAAAACTTTGTATATACTTCTTGTGTATGTAAATACAAGTATGAGTACATATATATAGGGAGAGAAGAGAGAGGAGAGTCCCGTTTTCAAGATGTGAGACTATTAGACAGGGGAAGAAGGCCTATGATGGGTCATTATATGGGCTTTTACATGTTCTTTTTCTAACACTCCCCCGCGAGCTGGAGCGTACAAGTCGCAGGCACCCAGCTTGAATAAGAACTGATAAAATAGAGCAATTGGTAGGGCCTTAGTGAGAAGATCAGTAACTTGGTCAGCAGCCGGAACATGTTTCAATTCCAGCTTCTTCATTTAAACCTTTTTCCCGAATGAAGTGACGGTCAATTTCAATGTGTTTCGTTCTTTCATGGAAGACGGGATTCTTAGCAATGTGTATAACAGCTTGACTGTCACAGAGTAAGTTAGAGGGTGAGGAAAGTTTTACTCCCATATCACCTTGGAGACTCTCAAGCCATGTGAGTTCAGATACAACAGAAGTCATCGAACAGTACTCATCTTTGGTTGAAGATCGAGCAACCACGGACTGTTTCTTATTACACCAGGTAACAAGGTGACCTCCGAAGTAAATACAAAATCCACTGGTGAAACGTCGATCATCCAGGAAACCAGCATAATCAGCATCTGAATACACAACCAATGTTAGAGTATACGAGAAAGATGTTTTAAATACCAGCCCTTCACCAGGAGCGTTTTTCAGGTATCGTAGAATACGTTAGACAGCCTGTAGATGAGACACCCGAGGAGAATGCATAAATCGGCTGACAACCCCAACAGGAAATGATATGTCTGGTCTTGTGACTGTTAGATAAATCAGTTTTCCAACCAGACGTCAATAGTATTCTGGATTTGGAAGAAGAGGAACTGCATCAGAGGCATGCGCACACAGCTTGTGATTGACATTCATAGGAGTATTAACCGGCTTGCATCCAGAATATCCAGCATCCTAAAGAAGGTCGATACAGTACTTTCGTTGAGACGTATTGCAATCTCAAGGCCATCAAGACGTCTTGCAATCTCAAGGTCAAGGAAGTATCGAAGGTTCCCCAGATCTTTTGTTTGAAAAATAGAACTGAGGTGTTATTTGACCACTTGTATTCCTTTTGAATCATCTCATATGATTAAGACGTCATCGACATACACCAAAAGAAAAACCGTTCATGTTGTTCTATGTCAAGTGAACAGAGAGAAATCTGTCGAGCTTCGAGTAAAGCCAACCTCACAAACAGCCCTATTGAACTTATCGAACCATGTTCGAGGAGATTGTTTGAGACCATAAATCGACTTCTTAAGGTGACAAACTCGGGACTCCCCCGTGGTCTCAAACCCTGAAGGTTGTTGCATGTAGACAGTTTCTTAGAGATCTTCATTGAGTAATACATTTTTTATATCCAATTAATGTAGGGGTCATTGACGATGCACGAGTACAGAGAGGAGGACACAAACCGTGTTTAGCTTGGCCACTGGAGAATGTTTCCTCATAATCGAGATCCTGTTGTTAAGCAAATCCACGAGCCACCAAACGAGCTTTAAGACGATCAATCGTTCTATCAGGGGTATGCTTGATGACAAAGACCCATTTACATCCAACAATAATCTGTCCCAGAGGAAGAGAAGCCAGATCCTATTTCTGAGTTCTGATTAGCCCAAAGGCCAAAGGGCCGTCATTTCTTCATCCATGGCCGCCCGCCAGCCCGGATGTTGGAGAGCCTCCTGCACAGAGTTAGAGACAGAAATAGAGGATAATAAGGTAGCAAAGATTTGAAGCGTCAATGTCAGGCGATGTAAGGATACATAATTTGTCATAGAATGAGATGTGGAGGTAGAGGTCGGGTCGACGGGTCGAAGAGTGCCGGAGGTTGAAGCTAACTGCGGCGGGGCGACGGAGCTGGGAGGTCGACGAGTATACACACAAAAAAGGGAGGGTTTTTGGAGAACCGGAGCTGGGGAGGAGAGGAGTGGAGGTGGTGGAGGAGACGTAACTGGGATGATAGGTCTTGGTAATGATGATGGTGGTTAAGAGGACGTTGGAGTGGAGAAAAACACTTGATCTTCCAGAAAGGTAACATCCGCCGAAACAGTCATCTTGTGGGTAGTGAGAGAATAACAAACATACCTTTTTTGAGTGCGAGAATAACTAACGAACATATGTTTGGTCGCCCAAGGATCGAACTTGTCGGTGGAGGGACCTAGTAAATGAATATAGCAGGTACAACCAAATATTTGAGGTATGAGAGGGAATGGAGGTGTGGAAGGGAAGAGGCTGAACAGGGTGGCGCTGTTAAGGACGGGGGAGGGTAGACGATTAATGAGATAGCACGACATCGAAACCGCAAAGTGCCAATAAGCCTTGGAAACGTGCATTTGAATCATGCGGGAGCGAGCAATATCAAGAACATGTCTATTTTTGCGCTCAGCCACACCGTTTTGTTGAAAAGTATATGCACATGAAATTTGATGAATAATCTCAAACTCAGAGCAGAGGTTATCGAACTCATTACTAGTGTATTCTTGAGCATTATCCGCCCGTAGTGTTTTGATTTTGACAGAGAATTGTGTACGAGTCTCAAGAACAAAAGTCCAAAATACACGAGAAAGCTCAGAGCGATCATGAAGTAAGTACAACCACGTCATTCAAGAATAATCATCAATGAAGGTGATAAAATAACGATAACTATATACACTTGTTATTTTGTAGGGACCCCAAACATCAGAATGTACTAACATAAAATGAACAGAGCTCCGGGTACAATGAGGAAGAAAAGAGAAACAATATTGTTTCCCCAAAATACAAGAATCACATGTAAAAACAGGAAGATGAACATCAGGAAGAGCCTTTTTGAGAACCGGAAGACGGGCATGCCCAAGATACCGATACCAGTCAACAGAGGAGACAGAGGAGAGAACAGTAGGGGAGACATCAAGAAGGTAGAGCCCGTTATCCAGTCGTCCTTTACCAATGATACTCTGTTTCCGTCGGTCCTGCATCAGAAACGAAGAAGAGGTGAATGTGATAGAGCAATCCAAATCGGTAGTAAGGCGACTAACAGAAAGTAAATTAAATGGAGAGCCCGAGAGATGAAGAGTAGAGCGAAGAGAAATAGATGGATTGAGAGGTATATCAGCAGAGCCAGAGACAAGAGCAGTGTTGTCATTGACTACGGTGATAAAATTTGGATGCGGAGAATCCAAGTATTGAGATAGCTTCAAGGAGGTGATATGGTGAGTAACACCCGAATCCACTATCCAGCACGGTCTCGTGAAGAGACAACCGATACCTTCATGAGAGACGGAGGCAACAGAGGCAGGTGAGTTGTAGAGCAACCCCTGAAGTTATTGGAGCAGGAGGCGGACTTCATCAAGATTAGCACGAGTGACAGAAGGGCTGAGGGCAACATAGAAGCATTAGGACGAGGAGGGAGACCGTGTTTGCGATAGAAGGTCGCCTTAAGGTATTTATCCTTACCATAGAAAGAACACTTAGGCCGGACACCTCGACCCCTCCCCCAAGATCCTGTACGTCCCCCATGGGTAGAGGGGGAGAAAGAGTAATGGTGCAGAAGATTGCTGGAGAAGAGCCGGTGAAGGAGGGCCGATAGCATCAGGAGGTGGTGAAACCTTTAACAGCATGGAACACACATTAGAGAATGAGGGAATAGTAGTAGAGGAGAAGATCTGAGCCCGAACACTATGAAGATGAGGCGGAACACAAGTCATCGTCATGGCAATATCAACAGCTTCCTTTTGAGCGTGCTAGCCAGCTAGATTCGTAGTCGGGGGCTAATGTTGAATCCATGCCTCAACCAGTGTCTTGGACCGAGCAACAAAGCAGGTTAAGTTAGCAACACTGTCTAAGTCAAGAGACTGAAGATCGGTGATGATGTCGTACATGTGTTGGAGACTATCCTTGCCAGAGTACAGGGAATGGAGCTTATCCTACATCGCCTTGGCCGTCTCATGATACATGGCCATGCAGTAAGGTTTGTCATCAAGGGAGTTCAGAAGCCAAGCCTGAACACGACCATCATCACGCAACCAGTCAACAGTAGGTGCAGAAGGAGTATCTTTAGTTATATGATGCAGAAGTCCCTTTGAGTGAAGTACCCGGCGGACCGAATGCACCCACTCAACAAAGTTCTTCTTCCCAGTAAGAGAGATGGTGGTGATTCTCAACTCGTCCTGAAGTTCAGGAGCAGGGACCAAGCGGGCTTGAGGAGAAGAATCAGTAGAGGAATCTATGACTACATGACCAGACGGCTAGGCGAAGCGGTTAATAGACAAGGCGGGTAAGCGGCTAAGTAAGCACAGCGGACAGACTACCGCGAACAGGGAGAGAGGCAACAATAGTTAATCTGGCGGACTGGTAATACACAGGCGACAAGAGCAACAACAACTAGGCAAGACCGCAGCGAGCAAGAGATAAGACCGCAGCGAGCAAATAACACGACGACGCGGTTTGAAGCAGGCTAACCGGTAAAATCGCGGCGGTCTGAGCAGCGGTCTGAGAAGAAACCGCGGCGGACTGAGAGAAAACAAGAGTTCGGCTGATGCAGTTAGCACGAAGTGCAGTCAGAACGGCAAGCGCTGAGTGCGGACTGAGAAGAGGCCGCGAACAAGAACAGAGGGTTGAGGTTAAGACGTAGAAGGCGAAAGCTAAGTTATTAAGGCGTGCGCCTAGGCGCGCCTGAGGCGCCGGGAGCACAGAATAGCGCCTGATCTTGGGCGAGGCGGGCAAATTGGCCCGGGCGCGCCCCAGGCCCCCAGGAGCGCGCCTTGCGGGCCTTTCAGGCGCTGGTTAGGCGCACCTAGAAGATTTTCGGTCTAGGCCCGGTTTAGTTTAATAGGGTTTTGTCTCTATAAAGAGTTTTGGCCTCATTTTCCCGATTCACGCCGAATCGGGTTTAGGGTTGAAAGCTCACCATCACCGCTCCAGTCGCCGCTCCGCTCGTGTCGCCGCTCCGCTCGTGTCGCCGCTCCTCTTCCGTTCACCGCTCCTCTTCCGCTCGCCGGCCACCGCCTCTTTTGGTAACTTCTTCTTCTCACTGCATTCCTTCTTCTTCTTGTATAATGGCTGTCGTTTGAAGATTTTTCCGGCTGTGTTTTTCTGGCTGCCATTTTTTTTGGCTGCTCTCTTTTGTTCTAGCATAGACGCATAGTGAAAGCCCAATTCACGTAATTTTTTTGGCTGCTCTCTTCTGTTCTACCCTTCTAGGCTTCTAGTATAGTAATAGTGGAAGCCCAGTTCCCTGTAACAGTGAACTGGGCTGCCCAGTTCAATGTAAAACAGTGAACTGAACACTACAGTTTTCACTAATTATCCTGTTCTATGTAATATTTTTTTTGTAAAATATTTTAATAGCTGGAAATGGATGCGAGTGGATCTGGTTCATCCAGTGTCCAATCTAGGATTGATCCAGGTTGGAAGTATGTGCGGCAGACATCTGTCACTAATAAAAATGATTTAATTTGCATTTTCTGTGAGAAAGTCAGAAAGGGTGGAATTTATCGTGTGAAACAACATCTAGTGGAGGGATTTAGAAATATCAAAGTCTGTCTCAAATGCCCACAGCATGTAAGGACAGAAATTCAAGACTATATGCAAAAGAAAATGGTTATACGCAATACAGAAAAACAAACATTCCCGGACTTTGCAGATGTAGATACCTTTGGAAGCGATGAGGATATGGATGACGTCGGTGCGAAGATTCATGGATGCGGTCCAAGCGCTGTGCCTAAAAATTTTAGGACTAAAGGACCGATGAATGTTTTTTTTGCATCTAATATTGAGAAGAAAATGAAACAAAAAGGCCAACATCAGTAAATGAAGAAAACTTCAATCAACGAAACATGTAAGAAGGAAATTAGAGGAAGGGCTTGCAAGCATATAGCTCAATGGATGTATGATGCAACTATTCCTTTTAATGCGGTTACCTACCCTAGTTTTGCAGTGATGATAAAATTCATTGGCCAGTTTGGGGTTGGATTGAAACTACCCAGTTATCATGAAGTTTGCGTGCCTTTGTTGAATAATGAAGTAATTGAAGTCCAGAAGATGATGAATAACTATGAGGATGAGTGGAAGTTGTTTGGATGTTCTATCATGGCAGACGGATGGACAGATAAGAAACAGAGAACACTTATAAATTTTTTGGTAAATTCACCGAAAGGTACATTCTTCCTGGAATCTGTTAATGCATCTGATTACGCAAAGACTGGAGAGAGGATGTTTGAATTGCTTGATATAGTAGTGGAACGTGTTGAAGAGGTCAATGTTGTTCAAGTTGTTACTGATAGTGCAAGCAATAATGTACTAGCAGGTAAATATATCGTTAATCATCCTCTTTTAATATTTATTTAATTTTAATGTCATATATTGAAATTAAATAAATGTGTTTATTATGAAATAGGAAAATTATTGGAAGCAAAACGGCCACATTTATATTGGACACCATGTGCTGCCTATTGCATCGACTTAACGCTAGAGAATATTGGAAATATGTCAAACATTAGTAGAACAATTAAAAGAGCAATGAGCGTCAACAGTTATATTTATGTTCGGTCTGTACTAGTCAACATGCTAAGGAGCTTCACAGGACAAGTGGAGCTTGTTAGACCTGTTGTTACTAGGTTTGCGACTTCATTCCTTGCTCTTCAGCGCATTCATAAGCAGATGACAAATCTAAGGAAGATGTTCACTTCACCTGAGTGGGCATCAAGCAAGTGGGCAAAAGAAACAGGAAGTAAGCAAGTACAGAGCATTATATACATGGTCTCTTTCTGGAGTACTATTGTGTACATTTTGAAGATTTGCGGACCTTTAGTTTGGATACTAAGATTGGTAGATGGGGAGAAAAAACCGGCTATGGGTTATGTCTATGAGGCTATGGATAGAGAAAAAGAGACAATCATGAACTCTTTCAATGGGAAAGAGGAAAAATATAAAGAAGTCTTTGCGATTGTCGACAGGAGATGGGAAAATCAGCTTCATCGACCATTGCATGCGGCGGCTTATTATTTAAATTCAGAATTCTTTTATTCAAACCCTAAAATGGTATTAGATGGAGAATTCATGAGGAGTTAATATCTAACAATGCAAAAGGTCATTCTAAGTCCTGAAATTCAAGATATAATTATGGACCAACTAAGTTTATATAGAAATGTTGAAGGTTTATTTGGAATGCAATTAGCAGTTCGTCATAGAAAAACAAAGTTCCCAGGTTAGTTAATTAAATATTATTTCAAGTTTAAAACAAACAATTTATGTAATAAGAATGATTCATTAATTTCTTGATATTTATTTTTTGGGGCAGCTGAATGGTGGCAATCATATGGAGCTGATACTCCTGATTTGACTAAATTTACAGTAAAGGTTTTAAGTCTCACTTGCAGTTCATCCGGATGTGAGCGCAACTGGAGTTTTTTTGAGCATGTATGAATTTTTTTGAACAAGTATGTAAATATTAATTTATATTATTATATGATTAATTATTTATTTGTTATGTTGCAGATCCATAGCAAAAAAAGAAATCGACTAGCACAGCATCGCCTAAATGATTTAGTATTTGTAAAATACAATCATGTCTTGCGTCGGTAATATGATTCACGTGATTGTATTGATCCGATCTCGCTGAAAGATATTGACGATAGTAATGAATGGCAGATGGGAAGAAAGGAGGAAGATGAGGAGGTTGAGCAGGATGATGAAATAGTTTTTGATGACAAATTATTGACCTGGGGTGCAGTAGCAAGGGCCAGCGGAGATGGTAGTTGACAAGGGGAGCACATCTAAGAAGAAGGAACCTACTCCAACAATGCATACAGATGATGTCGAGGATGAAGAAGAAGCTGAGTTCAATGAAGAAGAAGAAAATTTTAGTGAAGAAAATTTTAGTGAAGAAAATGAAATTTTTATTGATTCAGACGATGAGTGATAGCGTGATCGTCGTGATGTTATGTTATTTTCTTGCACATTAGTTTAGAATTTATGATTGCTGACTTGGTAGCTTAGGTTTGTTTTTGGGTGCTGTTAATTACACCCCAAAAATGAATATTTGTAACCCAACGATATTTGTACCCAGATAAGCTATTTGTACCAATTTAGGATATTTGTACCCACAGTACATAACCGAAACCATCTATTAATAGCCTCACATATCTTTACCTTGGCGCATGTACTAACAAACAAAATAATTTAGGACAAAATGATAATATAGTTAGTGTTAGTGTTTTTTTACATCAAACATTTGATCAAAATGTCAAAATGTCAAAATGTCTCCCATATCCTCTCATATGAAAATGTCAAAATGTCTCTCATATCAAAATGTCAAAATGTTATATCCTTCTTTGCCTCCCATATCATTCACCTACAAGAAATAACGGTTCAAATTAAATGTGCAAATGCAAGTCAACAAATTAATAAGTCATTTTTTTACCTTGTTTGGAACAAAATGTAGCGAACTACTTCAAGTAGTGACAAGACAATTTACACTCTACAAAATACCAAACAATATGTTGGATTAGTTCTCTAAACATTAGTACAAAGGCAAATCGAATAATTTAAATTGAAATACCTGGCTAACTAAATCAGACGTGTAATATATGGAATGTCCCACTCTTCGGCTACTTGTTGATGATACCTTCTCCATACCGGAAATACAGAAGGTGGTGGACATTCTTCCTTCATCTTCAATAGAACAAAGTGGTTATCGTTTATAAATCCCATATGAATTGTGATTCGAACCGCCGGTGGAGCCGAATGAAGAGGTAGAAACGTGAATGATTGGTCCCTATATAAATGCACAAGCTGTATATTGTACCTTGACGCGACAATTAGACCCATGTCGGGCAATGTCATCCACCTATCAAGCGGGGCTGGCACCACCCAACAATCAAGAGAATGCAGTAATTCTAATCTCCTCGATTCTCCGAAAATTTCTATGTATAACAATTTGTTTTCATGCAGTTCTCCCGTCAAATCATGTCTCACTTGCATCCAATTTTCTCCCATATGTAGAGCGATGCTAATGACTCTATATCCGCAGTGCCCATCGCCATGTACATCAACAACATCAAGGGAATGTGGTTGCGCCATCAGTGGTAGTTGGTTGCGTACATTTTCTACCAAAGCGCCCCTTGTTCTACTTATTTTCCTCGGCAATTTCACTTTCTTAATCTTCAAGACCGCATGTTCTTCCTTAAGAACATGCTCGAAATGTGACGGTATATAGCACATTACTGTTGGAAACAACAAGGTATCAGACTTATAAAGGCAACACCTTCTATTTTATGGTCAATAGCAATCAGATTTATAAAAAACAAAATTAAGTTCAGATATAGCACATTACTGTTGGAAACAACAAGGTATCAGACTTTCAGGTTTGTCAAACCTAATGGAAGACCATTGGCAGCTAAAGTTACAAAAGAAATTGTTCACCAAACCAATATAATTTCCTTTAAGAAAATTACAACGATAGATTGAGGGATGATTATATGAGGGGGAAGTGGGAAAGCATCTATTTAAAGGTAATACAAAAGCCGGACTTGATTTCAGAATGCACTAAAAAAAATCGATGAATAATGTACTGCATGATGGATTCGGGGGGAAATTGGTAGACCAAAGTTAATACAAGTGCAATGCAAAAAAGTCAGATTTTTGAACTGAAAATTTCAGTCCAGAAATCTGGAGATTTCTGGACTGAAATCAGTCCAGAAATCTGCAGCAGTCCAGAAATCTCAAGAAGAAGAAGAAGAAATCTGCAATCTGCAGCAGTCCAGAAATCTCCAGAAGAAGAAGAAGAAGAAGAAGAAGAAGACGAAGAAGAAGAAGAAGAAGATACCAAGCGGGAGCAGCTCGGGCACGGGAGCAGTGATGGCAAGGGCACGGGAGCAGCGACTGGGGCGCGGGAGCACCTGGACGACGCACCGCCTGGACGAACTGGACGACGCCTGGACGAGCACCTGGACGACGCCTGGACGAGCACCTGGACGACGCCTGGACGACGAGCGGCGCTCCGGCTGCGAAGAGCGGCGCGGAGAGGGGGAGATGGGGCGCGAGAGCTGCGGGCGAGGGTTTATGTCGGGTACAAATATCGGGTCTGAAGAGGAGGGGTTTGGCTATATTATTGAACTTTTTATGGGTTCAAATATCCCCTTTTGGGGTGTAATTAACAGCACCCTTGTTTTTTGGTGCAAAAAATTGTAATGTTGATTTGGTAGATTATGATTGCTGATTTGATTGATTTATTTATGTTATTATTTTTATTATGTTGCTTTCAAAAAATGATCTCATTTTATTATGCTTGAATGTTTGATTCTAATACGTCCTTTGTGTTTTATGGAGGAATTTGGTCATTCATTAGCTGAGTGAAAGTCATGCTATATTATTAATTCAAGAGGGGTTGATCATGGGTGTTCAAAAGGTACAAAGATTTTTACCCTAAATTTGTTTATCTCCGTCTAATGCTTTATATTATATGTTGTAGTTTTTTATTTGATTTCTAGTTGCACTTTGTATGCATTAATTATGACTATCATGTATTTATATGACTTCTCACGTGTTTAGATAGAATATTGGAAAATATGAGCTCTTATACTAACTTGATAGCAGAGAACTAACCAAATTCCAAAATGGCTCTTATACTAACTTGATAGAAGAGAACTAACCCAATTCCAGCGAATTGGACGCCCAATTCGCTCAATTTCAGCGAATTGTGCGCCCAATTCGCTCAATTTCAGCAAATTGGGCGCCCAATTCGCTCAATTTCAGCAAATTGGGCGCCCAATTCGCTCAATTTCCTTTTCCTCAAATTTTTGCGTCTCACGTGTCTTAGGCGCGCGCCTGCGCCTTGCGCCTAGGCTCCAGGGGCCCTTTGTGCCTTGGTGCGCCTTGTGTCTTTGATAACTTAGGGCGAAAGGCAAAGCAAAGAGGGAACTGCGGGCGAACAGAGAGAGCAGACCGCAGGTCCCGGCGAACACAATCCAGCGGCAAGACACGGTGAAGAACCGCGGTTAGTAGCAGCACGGACAAAACTACACGACAAGGGAAGACCGCGGAGAATGGAGACTAGACCAGACCACGGTAGTTAAAGAGACAGACCGCGCGATCAAGGAAGAGCAACAGGTAAGATGAGGCCAAACCGGGCAGACCGTGGCGGACAGAGACTAGACCAGACCGTAGCGATTAAAGAGACAGACCACGCGATCAAGGAAGAGCAGTAGGTGAGATGAGACCGAACCGGGCAGACCGTGACGGACATAGAGCAGACCACAGGATGACAGCATGATGGGACCCAGCAGTGAAGTCTATAAAACCAAGAGGAGATCCGAAACCACATGGTGGGAGCAGCACACTGAATACCCTGCGGACATAAACGGTCTATCCGCCAGAGTTTGGAGAAAGAGACCGTAGGAGGGGTGCAGTTATACAGAACCGCTAACCGTCGAAAGAGATGAGAACGCAGAGGGCGTTGTGGTTTGAAAATCAGAGACCGCTCAGAGGGATCGATAGCTCTGATAACATGTAAAAAAGAGCACAAACACTTGGGAAAAACTGTGAAAATATTGTATATACTTCTTGTGTATATAAATACAAGTATGAGTACATATATATAGGGAGAGAAGAGTCTCTTGTTCAAGATGTGGGACTATTACACAAAGAGGAAGAAGACCTATGATGGGTCATTACATGTTCTTTTTCTAACAAAAATCACAAAAACAATTTATTTCAAAAATATGATTATTACTTTATTTTTATTTCCTAGTATTAATAAAAGAAAGAAAAGTCCCCAAAAAAGATTATAACCCCCAAATTCCAAAAAAATGAAAAACTTAGAAAGCTCAACAAATATAATAAGCCCCTACTTAGCTTTTTGTTATTTCAACTTTTGTTTTTGAGTTCATTTATAAGCATTCTTTTTTTTGCTAATTGTTTTTATCATAATTAATTAAATCTAATTTTTAGGTGTTTTAGTTTTAAGGAACACTTTATTATTTTAATTTGATTAAAGTAATTTAGTTAGCATTTTTTCACTTTTATTTTAATTAGCGTCATTCTGTAGTTTTTAAACACAATTAGATTTCAATTATTTCTACGTCTTATTTTTTTATTCTTAGAAAATTTCAATTTACTATAGTTACTCTCGAAATATTTTATTTTAATTTAGAATATTGTTTATCCTTTTAACCCCTTAGCCTCCAAATCCTTTTTTATTTATTGTTAGATCATATGTTACGGGAATAAGATGATAAAATTCATTATTCTTTGATAAACATATACAACCAAAAAAGAGAAAAAAAGATGGAGTAAAAGGATAAAATTTTTTACTACTAATCATTTTGTTTTGTTACGAAGAGAAAATATTTATTTATGTCATGAAAATGAGAATAAAATTAATCATCTTTTTGGTAAACATATACAAATATAAAAGAAAAAAAAGTGTGAAGTGAGAGGATAAAATTCATCATTTTTAATCAAATTACTTTTCATATTTTCCCAAACCCTTTAGCCAATATTATTGTTTCTAGACTTGAATTTAAATATTTAGATAGCATATATAATAGTTTGTATTTTTCTTTAAGTTTCTTCAAGTTAGTTTTTTCTATAATTTTAATCTAACTTTTGTTTATAATTTACTCAAGTTTGATGACTAGTTAAGTAATTCGAGAATTCTTAGCTAAGTATTTTTCTCTTATCATTTTATTTTCATAATTTAGGACTTAATTTGATAATCCTTAAATTTTATCTTTAGCTTGTTTTTTATTTAATAAATTTTTAGTTTAATTTAAAAATTTTATTAATGTCTTATAAATATTTCTCACACTTTTGCTCTGAAATAACAAAAGTTTAAGTATGCGGCTATTTGATAAGTAGAATTTGTACATACTTTTAGTATTTAAACTAAGTTAATATTATATTAATTATTAGTATTCTAATATATTTTATGTAATAAAATCCTTTCTTTTGTATTTTATGTTTTAATAAGGTGTTACTTCTGTTTTGCAACAATTTGGGACAATTTTTCCTAGTACACGTCCAAGTCACGGGTGTGACCTGGAGCGTGTAACCTGATTCCGATGCAGCCAAGCTCCTGAGCTCAAATTCTGATAAATTGCAAGTACACGCCCAGAAGTCACGGGCGTGTACCATGGGAGTGACCCTCCAAATCCGCTCTCGGCAATTCCAGCGCGATCAACGCCAACGCCGTTGTCTTTCGTGCATGTCACGCTCCCCAGTCACCAGTGTGCTAGGGGGCATGTCCCTCCGAATCTGCTCCCCAGCGATCCCAGCGATCCCAGCGTGATAATGGCCGAGCACGCCATCTTCCGTTCAGTACACGCCCCCAGGTCACGGGCGTGACCCTGGGGCATGTTCCTTCAACATCGAGCTCGACGCCTTCCCACCGAATTTCTATCCCACCACGTCATTTAAGATTACATGCCCCCTAGTCACGGGAGTGACAGGGGGCATATACCCCGAATATTTCCCTATAAATAAACCCCGACCCCCTGAGTGTTCTCTCCTCCTGGGTCAGCCCACCTTGGGCACTTCTTGTAGAGTTTTTCTACAATTCTAGTTTATGTTTTGTATTTTTTTTTTCTTAATTATAGTTCTTACAATTTCACTCTTACTAGCTTAGAATTTCATTTCTTGCAAAGTCATTTTATTTCATGACCCATTTAATTATGATAATGAAAATTTCTTCCTTTTGTCTTATGAAAGTTCTCTCTCCTTTGTTTTCATGTTACTTTTTTTTAATTCATGCAAATTAACTTAGACGTTAACTTAGACGTTATTTTAATCAACTTATCAATGTTTCACTTTCTCATTCTCATATTTCCTTTCATGTCATTTAGTTTTTTTTAGTTCTTGATTTTTACAATTTTTGAACTGGATTCATCATTCTCTTTATAATCTTCTTTCTTCCACCTTAGATTTATTCCGGATTTATAATGATTCGAGTTCATACATCAGTTATGAATTTCAATAGTTGTTTTCGTACTCTAGTTAGCCGAGAGGCTCATGTGTATGAATTGATCGTTTGGGAATAAAAAGAGTTGCACGCAACTCTCGAGAGAGAATGACGTAAATCTTCTAGATATGAGTCGAATCCAATAGCAGAATTCACCTCGTTAAAGCGAGTTTTAGGTTATTAACTATATAATGATAATTCGGTTAATATTCCTAAGCTCAGGTGGGTGTAGTCCTCGAGAGAGGTACGTTCATAATTTGGGAATCTCCACGATCAAGGCTCAGATTAGAAGTTTATAAATTATCTTTAACTTTCATTTCAAGGTGAGTTTTAGTCAAGCTTAGTTCTCTTTCTTGCTTTCATTTCAAGACGTGATTTCATATGTATATGTATGATTATTCAAGTCTTAGTTTTCTTTTATTTTCGCACTTAGTCTTCAGCTTAGCTTCTCCTTCCATTTTTATTCCGATAAAATAATTGTTAATTTTCTCGAAGTAGAAGTGTTTGTCAAACCCGTGGATTTATACGACCTTGATATGTCTTTTCATATCCTATGTTATACACGATAGGTACGCTTGTCTTCATCGTTTATAGTTTTGGAGAAAAATATCTACTTTAATTCTTCTTATCACCTTTATCCCACCATAGTGAGGTCGGCTATAAGGATCCTTTGTTGTCATTGCGCCTTATCTTTAGTCATAATCTCACTAATGCCTAAGTGCATTATGTCTTTCCTTTTTAGTTTCATTCCAAGTCTCTTTCGATCTACCCCTTCCTCGTTTAACATGCCAAGTGGCTCAACTATCCCAATGCCTAACACGTACCTCTAATGGTCTCTTTTGTATAAGTCTGAACCATCATAATCGAGCTTCTTGCATTTTCTCTACAATTGATGTCACTCATGTCCTATCTCTGATAAATTCATTCCTAATTTTATCCGATCGCGTATGTCCACACATCCACCTAAGCATTCTCATCTCCTCAACTCCCATTTTGTGTTTATGTTCATAATTCACTGTCCAACACTCAGAACCATAGAGCATCGCTGGTCTAATTGCAGTACCGTGAAACTTGCCTTTAAGTTCTAACTGTAATTGGTAATACTTACAGAGCTAAGCATAAAATAAAAAAATTGAACTAAAGGTGCTTACAGGTAGTGAAACTCAGGACTTAAGACCACACTTGAATTCTAAACTACCTATGTTCCTTAGGCTGCAGCCACGCCTCCTTATATAGAAGAGTGAGGCTGCTTACAAATGAAAGGATACTTATGTGATAAAGCAAAGATAAAACTAACTCATCTTTAAAAAAGCAAAAGGCACTATCCAGTCACTAAATCACTTTATCAATAGCAAACTTTTCAAAAGCTAAGCGCAATTACTAGATTCATGTTAGACACGTCCCACAGTATTTCCAGGGAAGCACCCTCGTCGTGACTAAAGAAGAGGCCAAGCAATAATCTAGGTATAAAAATAGAAAAACAGGTTGAGGCCATACAAGAAGAAAAGGTACAACAAGTTTGAATGTTGGTGATGTGACAAAATTGGCTACTTTGCCATACACTGCTGGTTCAACCTAACAGTTCCTAGGGCAACAAATATGAAGCTAACAAACAACTTTGATAAGGTCTATCAAGTACATCAAAATAATCATAAATTAAATCAGGTTGTTAATGCTAACAAGAATTTAGGGCCCAACAAGTTTTGAGTGTCTAAGGTAAAGTGATTTATTTTTACAGGTATGTATAAAGACCAACCACACTCATCTGGTATTTGGACAGCAGATGTTCCAAGCACATGATTGAAACAAAAAGCCTATTAAAGAAATACTCCTCAGTGAAAGATGGTTCAAAAGTGATTTTTGAAGGATCTGACGGAGGAAAAACTAAAAGTTATGGTAAGATCTCCAATGACATAGTCATTATCACAATGGTAGTTTATGTAGAAGGATTGCAGTACAATCTGATAAGCATAAGTTAACTATATGATTTTGGCTATGTGATTGAATTCTATAAGGATGAGTGTCTGATTAAGAAATATGAAGATTCAGAGATTATACTGACTGATACTAGGAGTGAGAATATTTATTGTCTAAACTTTTTATGCTTAAATTCTAATTCTCCTATATGTCTTACAACAAAGAATAGAGCATCTCTTTGTGTGCAATGACACAAGAGATTAGCTCATATTAATAGTAAATCTATTAATAAGTTTTTGTCAGAAAATATAATTAGGACAGGTCCCAAGTGGAATTGTCCCAAGATAACTCTATTATGCATGTCAAATGGGCAATCAAACAAATGCTTCTTTTAAATCAGTTGGTGTCAAAAATTCCACTAGATGTTTATACTTGTTGCGCATAGACTTGTTTGGCCCTATGTCAATTCATGGCTTAAGAGGGAAAGCTTATACTCTTGTAATTGTCGATGATTTCTCTAGGTTCATATGAATGGTCTTTTTTAAACAAAAGTTAGATACTTTGTCCACTTACATTAACATTGTCAAGCAAATCCAGAATGAAATGTACTGCTCTATGGTCAAAATCAGAAGTGATCATGGAATTGAATTTCAGTTGGGTGTCATGACTAAGTTCTGTGAAAGCCCAGCCAAGAACTCTCCAAGAACTCCACAACAAAATGGAGTTGCGGAGAGAAAGAATAGAACCTTAATTGAAGCTAGTAGAACTATACTGAGTGACTCCTCAATACCAGAATACTTCTGGGCTAAGGCTGTCATTACAGTCTACCATGTGCAAAATAAGGCTTTAATCAACAAAAATTATAATAAGACTCCTCATAAGCTTCTGAAAGACAGAAAACCAACCTTAGTCTACTTTAAAATCTTTAGAATTAAGTGATATGTGTTAAACAATGGGAAACATTATCTGACTAAGTTTGCTGAAAAATCCTATGAAGACATTTTTGTTGGATACAACCATCATAGCAGAGCTTATAGAATTTATAATATAAAGTCTAGAATAATTGAAAAATCCATAAATACTGTCTTTGATGAATCAAACATGTTACTTGAAGATTCTTCTAGATGCTCAATGATAGGGACAAGCTCCAAGATCAAGACCTTAAAGATAGCAGACACTAAAGAGGCAAAGGAAACTTTTTCCTCTAATCCAGTCAGCGTTGAAGAAGAAGCTGAAGATCAAGAGACAAACCATGAAGTTGAAGCTATTCAGCCTACAGAAGAAGTTGTACCCCTGAGGAACAGAAACTTGACAACTGCCTCTAAGTTTCTGAAAGATTACCCACAAGATCAAATCATTGGGGATATATATCAAGGAATCCAAACAAGGAGAAGCACAATGAATGAAGTTCTCCACTAGAGTTTCCTCTCTCAAGTGAAGCCAAAGAAGCTTGAAGAAGTCCATTCAGACCAATCCTAGATCATGGCTATGCAAGAAGAATTAAGTCAATTCAAGAGACGTAAAGTTTAGAAGCTAGTCCTCGAACTCCAAGATCACAATATCATTGTAACAAAGTGGGTGTTCAGAAATAAATTGAATGAACAAAGAATAATTGTCAAGAATAAAGCAAGGCTAATTGCAAATGGCAACAGACAAGAAGGCATAGAGTTTGATCAAACATTTCCACCATTAGCAAAATTGAAGGTCATTAGGTTGTTTCTAGCATATGCAGCTCATGACAACAGAAAAGAAGGCATAGAGTTTGACCAAACCTTTGTACCAATAGCAAAATTGGAGGTCATCAGGTTGTTTCTAGCATATACAGCTCACAAAAACTTCAAGGTATATCAAATAGATGTGAACTCTGTCTTCCTTAATGGAAACTTGAAAAAGAAAGTATATGTAGAACAACCAGCAGGTTTTGTAAATTCAACTTATCTGAATCATGTTTACTATCTTAAGAAAGTTTTATATGGTCTTAAGCAAGTATCTAGAGCTTAGTATGACACATATCTAACTTTCTCATTGAAAATAAATTTTCAAGGGAAAAGATAAATTAGACATTATTCCTAAGGGAAGTAAAAGGCAAGACTTTGTTGGTCCAGATATATGTGGATGATATAATTTTTGAATCTGCAAATGATCACCTTTGTAAAAAATTTGTAAATTTTATGCAAGGGAAGTTTGGAATGAGCAGCATGAGAGAGTTGAAATACTTCTTAGGTCTCTAAGAAAAGCAATCTGAGGATGAAATATTTATCTCTCAGACCAAGTTTACAAAAGAGCTCATAAAGAAGTTTGGAATGGAGAGTGCAACCTCAATGAGAACTCCAATGAGCTCCAATGTGTCTTTGGGCAATGATGACAAGGGGAAAACTTTTGATAAGACCATGTATAGATGTTGTTGAAGCCGGGAAAATCCCAACCACAAAATTTGGATCAAGGCAGTCTGGGGCTACCGATTCAGCAGTCGAGCTCGACGGCTAACAGCCTAGGACGAAGAAAAAGACGGGCAACAAAAAGGACCTCAGGTGCTGCGGCAGGGAGGTCCCACCACGTAGCCGGATGTTTAGAAGAAGCTTCCCATTCACAACCAAAAAATGACTGAGCAGGGTACGAGGTAGACTAGCTGAAAACTAAGTCGCGACGACAAAGATGGATAGTCGCTAGCTCGCGACCTGTCTCTCTGAAGAAAGGATTCAAAGGCTCAGCTCGAAATTTAGGAAACAAGATGCGGTCGAGATCTTTTACGAGATTTCGAACCCTATCTCCTCGTACCCTTGGGGTACTATTTATAGGCAAATCCAAGAGGAGGGGGGTCTTATTTATAGCCCCACCCCCTGACGACTAGGAGACTTCTTGGGGGAGTTCGCTCGGTTGGGCGAGTAACATGCCTAATCGCCTACCCGGAGAGTATGCGAGGGGAGGTCATCATAATCGCTCAGGCCTTCTGCTGTCTTGCGCGTTGACTCTGACTTCTGTCTTGACTTGCTGACTTTGACTCTTGCTGACCTGGCTCTGGAGGGGTTCACCCTCGGCGAATATGGGTTATACAGATGCATCATTAGATCTCTGCTCTACCTAATTTCTAGTAGACCAGACATTATGTTTGATACATGTGTTTGTGTCAGATATCAAGTGAACCCCAAAGAATTTCACTATACCTCTGCGAAGAGATTTTCAGATATCTCAAGGGTACACCTAATCTTGGTTTATGGTACCCTAGGAGTAATGATTTTAAGATGCAGACTTTGTAGAATACTGAGGAGATAGGAAAAGCACATCAGGGTCATGCCAATTGCTTGGGAGAAAATTAATTTTTTGGAGCAGCAAGAAACAGACAAGTGTTGTTATCTCTACAGCTGAATCAGAATATATTTCAGCAAGAAGTTATTATGCTCAACTTCTATGGATCTCACATCAACTACAAGATTACAACATCGAGCTAAGTAAAACTCACATATTTTGTGATTTATTTAGTGCAATTTCAATTGCTAAGAATCTTATGTCATACAGCATGACTAAATACATTGAGATTAGATATCACTTCATTAAAGAGTATGTTGAGAAAGAAGACATCTAACTTGAGTAGGGCTGAGCATAATATTCGAAACTCGAAAGTCACTCGAAAATCGCTAGAATATTAAGCCGAATCGGAATCGATTAAAATTGATCTGACTCAACTTGAGTCGATTCAATTTAACTCGAATCTGATTTCGAGTCAATTTCGAGTCAATCCTGAATCGCTCGAAATATGATTTGAATTAACTCGAATTACTTAAAAATATTTTGTATTTATTAATATATTCTTATTTTAAAATTACAAATAATAAAATTTAAACCTAAATAAAAAAATGAATACTTTAAGTGCTTCATTTGCTAAATTTATAGGTTGCCCAATTTAATTTTGAGCCAACTAGGAATAAAAAGAAAAATTACTCAATTTCGAGCCGACTCAATTCGATTTTGAGCGACTCGAAATCGAGCCATTTTGAGTCCAACAGATACGACCCGAAATAGATTTTGATTTCAAGTTGATTTCGAGTCAAAAATTTTGATTTCGAGCCGAGCCAAAATCGCTAGAACTCGACTCGATATCATCTCTAGGCTTGAGTTAGTCCCCACTGACAAACAAGTAGCAGATATCTTCACCAAGCCTCTAAATGAAGAGAAATTTAACTTCTTCAAAATTGAACTAGACATGTTAAACCTAGAATAGATTTCATGCAAGACAAGTTTTTATCAGTTAATTCTGAATAAAATTACAAAGTGCAGCGAACATTACATCACAAATACTTATTTTATGCCAATAAGTAGATGTTTGGTCTCTAACAAAGCATGCAGGTTGCAACTTAAAAAGTAGCAAGTGACACACAAGATGTGTTTATGCCGTTTTATCCATTAAGAATAGTCAAAGATGATACTGTTTTGTTCACTAAATGATATCGTCGTATAAACACAACGACAATTTTCTGACTGGCTGTAAATGTAAAAGGCTATTACCACATCTTGATTGGATCTATGTTCAAATATTGCTTCGGAATTTTTGCCAAAACAGGTGCGCGCCTCTTTGCATTCCTTTTTATATACAGATATTAAAATCATCGTAGATATCCAAGCTCTCTGAGTCAGAATTTTAGCGCTCTTTCCTGTAAAACCCAAGAGTCGTCTACAAAATTTTAGCGCTCTTTCCTGTTCGTCGAGGAAGGATTTCTCTGCTTCAAGATCTCTAAATCGCAAATGGCTTTCAAGACAAGTTATTCCAACAAAATAAATAATGACAGTGAACTGGTACAAGGCAGATTCAAAAATTCTCCAGAAGAAATCCAGAACGTCATCTTTCTTCTAAGTGAACCAGGGATGGAAGTCATCTTATCAGAATCAACATCCATAGTGCTGCAAGCCATTCAAGAATTCTTCCCGAATGCAGAAACAAGCTCTACAGGAAAGTACATACAAACATCTAACGCCGAAAATATTATGAGAGTAACAGCCTGTAGTCTCAGTCAACTTTTTTACCTACCATCGCTCTTAGAGGGAGAAGAGGACGATGAGATCACCCAGGAAGACCATGAATCAGCCTTGTAATGGTGTGAATATTCTGGTGAAGAGTAAGGATCTTTACACATAGTAAAAATGAACTCTTCACAAAAATTGATATCTAATATCGTGGGGAAAGTCTTGTTGTGCAAGCCAGGGTCTCATGATAGAATATCAAAGGAGATGTTCAATATCATGACTACAATAATTCGAACCAAGAAAACTGACTGGAGTCAGCTGATATTCAAGAAATTGAAAGGCTGACAGAATGCCCCCAACATGGGAAGAATCATCTCTGTGTCTCTCAAAGTTTTTGGGTGACAAGCTTAATGAGTCACTTGGGGAACCTTTGCACTACCTTAAGAAGATTGACTCTAAGTCCGTAGAAATGTGGGAGAAATCTTTCCCCAAAACTGGGAAGAGTCAAAGAGAAAGTTCCAAGAATAAAAAGGAAGAGACGAAGAAAGGAGAAAAGGAGAAGAAAGTTGTATCCAGTTCGGCTAACTCCCCCAGTCATGTTGAGGGGGTGCAACCTGAAGAAACTGAGCAAGCAAGGTCTGGGATTGTGGTTCTAGAAGACCTGCATAGCACAACACCTGTGGAAATATCCAGGGTGGTTGTTGGAAGTGAAAAGGTAGATGAAGTTGAGGGTGAAGTTCACCCAGAATTCTCTATCGAAGACACCGAGGTTGTTGTGTGGGAGTCATTCATGGAGAACTCTGCCCAAGGAACTGGAAAACTTGAAGATGAGGGGACAACAATTGAAATCATTGAGGGGGGGTCTCAACTGGTAGACTTTACACAGAATATTGGTGACCTTGATGTTGTTGATCAGGTCATAAAGAAAATCATTGAGCCCATTCCTGAAGATGAGCCAGAACCTGAACCTGCACATGTTGAGACAGCAAAAATAGCATTCTCTGGCAAAGAGATTGTTTTGTGGAAAGGTAAGAGAGTTATGAAAGAGATTGATATTCAAAAGATCACTCCCAAAGCTAACAAACCTGACTACTTGTATGAAAACTATGAATCTGAGACAGATCCATCCTTTAGAGCAACTGCTGAAGAGAATAGCACCACCATTCCCACAAACAGTAAAGCACTTTCTGGTTCTTTCCTAGCTCAGATGAAAGCATTGCTTGATGATCAAAGAAAACAACTTGAATGTTATTTGGATAGAACAGTTTAAAGTTTAAGACATGAAATGTCTGAGAAAATAACAGGACTTCAAGCAAAGATGAATCAGTTGAATGACCAGACTCTCCACTTCTTCATGAAAGCTGCCCATATAGTTGATCACACAACCCAACAACAAGAGTTCACTCGCCAAGGACTTCATGACATCATAGCAAATCAGGTTGCTACCACACGAAATCTACAGCAAGCCTTCTAAGCAACATCAAACAACATGGCTGAGCACATGATGAATGTTCTAGAGAGAGTAGATTACTGCAATCAACTACTGGATGGACACCTTCTAAAAACAAAGAATCATCTCATTGGAGGGGTGAATATGCTAAGGCAAAAACTATCTGACATTCAAGGAAATATCTGTCAGCATGAATCTGAAGATTTCAGAAAGGGAGAGGAAGTGGTCATGCATCATACTGCTGATCAGGCCATCTGGATTTCAAATGCAACAAGGCATGCTTTGAATCTACCCCAACTGAACCACATCCCAGAGCCTAAATACCATGATTCCCCATCTGATTATGCAGAGCCCTCTTGATGTAGGGGTAGGCTCCTGGTGTACAAAACCTACAACGTTAGGTGAGAGTGCAAGGGTGACACACTAATCCAAACCTATATGCAATGCAATGATCGGTATTTTGACAAATAAATTTAAGCAATGAAAAATTCAGCACCACACAGATATTAAAATAGAAAAACAAATATTTATTTTGGTAATATTATATTGGCTTTTCTCGGCTCAGAGGGTCAAAGCGAAGCGCGCGGCGAATGTCTCCTCCTGCAAGTTATTAGGGCACCAAAACAAAATTCTACAAACAGGAATCGCAGCAAACTATAATAAATCACCAAATGAAAATGTTGAATCAAATAGTACAATACTACAAACGCTCACAAAGTAGAGGACTGAATCGAGACACTGAAGAATTAGGATCTGGATGTGTAGATCGGCGATCGAAGGTGGAACCGGCAGCGTGAAAACGATGGCGGTGGCTGTCCTTGGCGGTAAATGGTGAGATCAGACGTGAAATGGGTAGATCCAGTCACGTACAAGTAGATCCGGGCCGGGGAAGGGTGGATCCACTATATAGGGTCGGGTCCGGGTGGAGGGGTGACGAACGAAAGGTGGAAATAACGGATCGGGGATGAAATTCCTAGATCTGAATCGATCTAAGAAATTAGGGCTAACGGAGGGTGGATCCACAGGAGGGAAGAAGTGGAGGGTCGGCATGAACAGTAGTTCGGTGGGTATTATGCCGGTGAACAGTAATTGGTGAACAGTAGTAAGTGAGCAGTGGTTGGCTGAACAGTAATCGGGCGGACATTGATTCCGGTGAACAGTGATTTCGTTGAACAGTTCTGTGAACAGTGTTCAGCGTCAGGGGTTGGGATTAGGGGGCTGTAGGGGTTGCGGATGAGGGTTTCGGAGGGGGAAGAAGAAGGCGATGGATGGGTAGTACCTTGGGGGGAGTTTGAGCGTCTAGGAGTCGTCACCTAGGGTTCCACGGAGTCGGCACCGTGGAGGGATCGTCGGATTTCGGGATTTCTCTTCTCCAAAATCTGCAATGACTGAATTCAGCCCCCGACTACTCTTATTTATAATAAAAGAAGCACTAGGGCATCCCATTCGACGGCTATGATTGGCCAGCGGGAAATGCCTCAAAATACATGAAATAAAAGTACAAAAAAATAAAGTAATATAAGATTTTGACTCGAGGCGACGCTCCAGACGCAATCGCGGAGTCCGATCGTCGATCCGGGCACGTCATATATGTAAAGTTGTCAAATCAGCCCTGAACGGGCCCAAAGCGTGTTCTCGTCTCTGCTTCGCATCACTTCTCATAAAAGAAAAGTTGTTTCATCTAAAGAAGAGATGCTAGCTAGACAGAGAAGAAGGGAGGAAATTCAAAATCAACCTGGATATGAAGAATGGAGCCCAAAGTCCAAGCATATAATCTAGACTACATGGGATAACTTTGGAAGAAATAATACACATACATCAAGATTCTATAACTTTGTGGAATGGAACAAATATGAGAAACAAGAGTAAAAAAGGACCCACGGGAGAAACCACCACAATGGACCACCTCCTCCTCCAAAGTATATTCCAAAGCCTCTAAGTTACTTTGAGAGACAGAAAATGAAAGCAGCAGGTAACAGTAACTGAGTGAAAAAGAGCATGTAATGGATTAGACACTTTTGGGGATTATAATTATATTTTCATAATGTAGCCATTATTTTGATTTCAATATATAGAATGGAATGATTACACCTTACCTTGCGTTTATTCTGATTTTAATTATATTTATGTATTCATTGTCATATGAGGTTCTGACTTATTCAAATAGGGGGAGATTGTTTGGAATATTGATCACAAGATTCCTGATTTGAAGAAGCCATCAAGATGATAATAAATACATCATGTATTTGATGTATATGTTAGCTGTTGATGTGATATGAATAACTAAAATGTATGGCTAATGTAGATTTAGTGTTATAGTCACCCAAACAGGGTTTTACCCTTGTAATCCCTCAAGGTGCAAAACTCATGTTCATATATGTCTTAATCCTATATTAGACTAGTCATTATCAAAGAAAAACTCAACTGGAGTCAAAAGGAATTGGAGACAAAGACAAAGCTCTGTTAAGTAAAAATATCGACTGCATCAGATGAATAATAGAAGTAAAATATCGACTGTATCGACTGGATGCTAAGAAAAAAATGTCGATTGCATCGTCTGGATGTTAAGTAAAGATGTCAACTGCATTGACTGGATGTTAAGTAAAAATGTCGACTGCATCGACTGGATGATAGAAGAGGATTACATCAGCTAGAAGATATTGACTAAAGACTTGAAGGACCGTGTCGATCACATCGGTTAGAAAGACACTAGAAGTCCCATGTCAACTATATCGTCCAGAAGATTTGTATATCGGTCGGACGCTGGAAGAAAGTTGCAAATTGCACGCCTATTTAAAATTCATTTTGAATCCCGTTGTTTGTTGCACAAATAAGGGGCGTCATGTAGAAAGTTTTAAACAAGGTTTTGAGAACCGGACCAGAGATTGAACCGGATAAAGGAGAAGTTCAAGGTCGAATCGGTCGAACAGGTCCGACCGGGGTTGAACCGTAATAACTGAATATTATAAAAATATTCTAATTTTATTATTGTTTTATCATTTGTCTTATAAAATAAATACACTAATGTTATTTACATTTATATAATATGTTAATTATATTTATATAATATAAGCTCAGGCTGGTCAACAAAGATCATCGAAGCAGGTGGCTGATCCCATCAAATTTATAGCAAAGGTCGGCAGTTTGAAACTCCCTGCTGACATTAAAATTAAATTTTTGATCCTTGTGCGGTTCATTGAAACCGGACCGGTCCCCGGTTCAACAGCCCGCCCGCCCGGTTCCCCTATTTTCACCCGGTCTGTGGCGAGAGCGGTTCTTTGTGCTGGACCGGACCGCCTGAGTTCCCGGTCGGCTGGTTCAAACAGTTGAACCAGCCGGTCCGGTCCGGTTTTCAAAACCTGGGTTTTAAATACTGTTAAAATAGCTCATGTAAAGGGCCCATTATTGGGCCATCTTTTATTGTTTTATCTTCTCTCCTCCTTTAGTCGCACACCTTGTATAGGATTATCTTCTTTCTTCTTCCTCCTATATATTTGTATTCTCTCCTTGTATTTACACACACAAGCAATACATACAAGTTTTTGAGCTCTCTCAACATGGTATCAGAGGCAGCGGTCTCTCCTCTGCGGTCTCATTTCTCTTAACCGCCCAGCCCGCCCCCCCCCCCCTTCTCTGCATGGCTTATCCGCTCCGGTCTCCTATTCGCTCCGGTCGCCTATCCGCGGGCTCTGCGGTTTGCAACTCTGCATACCGCTTCTCCTCTCCCTCTCCGTGGTTCCACCCTCTTCAGGCTTCTTATAGCCACCATTCTCTCTACCTCGTGGGGTCCACCTCTTTTCTATCCGCTGCGGATTCGTCTTTTGTCCGCTGCAAGCTCCACTCCTCTATTGCTTGCTTCCTCTGCCCTCCTCGTCCTCTCTTCTTTCCGCTCGAGCATCCCTGCTTCGCGCAGCATCTACCTCTCTTTGCTTGTCGCGCGCTCTCTGTCAAACCGCTGCGGATTCTCTCTGTCCAACCGTGCGGACTGCTCGTATCCGCGCGGTCTCTCTCTCACGCCGCGGTTTTTCTATCCGCGCAGACTGCTTCTCTCTCGCTGCGGATTCTTGCGGATTGCTCGTATCCGCGCGGACTACTTGTATCCGCTCTCTGACTGTTGCTGGCTTCACCTATACCTGGCGGTTTCTCTGTTGTGTTTCCGCCCTCTGGTCGCGAACTGACTACTCGCTGGTGTCCGGCTTGACCGTGCGGACTGCTGCCTATCCGCATTTTGGTCGCGGTCTTCCTCAGTCAATCTCGCGGCTTGACCGTGCGGCCTGTTGCCTCTCCGCATTTTTTTTATTTCCGCCTGTTTGGTCAGCGGTCTCCATGTCTTCTCGCCAGGGGATTATCTCCTTCTCGTCGCGGCCTTGCTGCCCTACTCGCGGCGACCTCGGCGGTCTGCCTCTGCGGTCTGCCCTTATGGGTTCGTCTGGTAACTCCTCTGGCTCAGCGGCCATCCCGCCTGCTCACCGCCCGGCTTCTCCGTCTGACCGCTCGGTTTACCCTCCAGAAGTTCGTGACGAACTGCGCATCACTACCATTTCTCTTTCAGGAAAGAAGAACTTCGTTCCTTGGGTACATTCGGTTCGACGGGTTCTTCAGGCCAAGGGCCTTCTCCATCACCTGACTCAGGCTCCTCCCACCCCTGCTACCGATGACTGGCTCCGCAATGATGGCCGAGTTCAGACCTGGATTTTGAATTCTTTAGATGGTGAGCCATATCAAATGGCTATGTATCATGAGACTGCCAAAGATATGTGGATTGAACTACACTCCTTATATTCTGGATGGGACAGCCTCCAGCATCTCTACGACATCCTCACTGACCTCTTTGCTCTTGACACTGGAGGGGCTTCGGATATGACCTCATTTGTTGCTCGTGCGAAGACACCATCTGAAGCATGGATCCAGCATCAGCCATTCACCAATGACGTTGCTGCTCAGCGCGCCCAGAAGGAAGCCGCCTGTATTTCCATCATCATGGCTTGTCTTCCCCCTCACCTTCAGAGCATTCGTGCTCAGGTCCTGGCTTCCTCTACCACACCATCTTTTTCTGATGTGTGCTCCATGATTCTCCGTGTTTCACCTCCTCCAGATACAACGGCTCCTTCTCCTCCGACCCTTCTTCAGCAGGCACCTCCACATCTACCATTCCCTCCCTCTCCTCGGAGGGGTCGTTCGGGAACTCGCGGCCGTGGTCGTGGTGGTCGGGGTCGGCCGAAGTGTTCCTTCTGCGGGAAAGATGGTCATCTTGAGGCTACATGTTACAAGAAAATTGGCTATCCTCCTCGCCCGACGGCTACTGTTGCTACCGACGCAGGTCCTCCTGATCTTGAAACTGTCCATCTTCAGCTCCAGCATCTCCAGGGTTTGTTCAACCCACCATCTGCCTCCATTGCCTCCGTCTCGAACACAGGTATTGCTTGTCTCTCCACCGGCTTGGGCTAGATTGTGGACTCTGGCGCCACTCATCGCATTACTCCACGTCGGCCTGCCCAGTATCTGAATTCCCCTTATCCACTGCCTATTACTGTGGCCAATGGAGCCACCATTCCTGTCTCCGGCTCGGCAGATCTTCCTCTCACCTCATCCATCTCCCTTCGCTCGGCTCTGCATGTCCCGAGTTCCCCGTTCAATTTACTTTCTGTGGGACGGCTTACTAATGATTTGGATTGTTCTGTTATATTCACGTCCTCTTCTTTTGTTATACAGGATCGGCGGCGGACGCAGACTACCATTGGTAAAGGCCGACTGCGGGATAGGCTCTACCTTCTCGACGACTCTCCCACCATCCTCTCTTCCGTCTCTTCAACTGATTGGCATCGTCGACTTGGGCATGCTCCTCTGCCGGTCCTCCAGCGGGCTCTCCCGGATGTTTCTTTTACCCCCCTTTCAGTGTGACTCATGTATCCTCGGCAAGCAAACTAGTTCCTCTTTTTCTTCACATTGTACTCGAAGCGCTGCTCCTTTTGATTTAGTGCATTCGGATATTTGGGGACCATTTAAAATTACTAGTATTTCCGGTTTCCGGTATTTTATAACGTTTATTGATGATCACTCTCGCACTACCTGGCTATACTTACTTCGTGATCGCTCCGAGCTTTCCCGTGTATTTCGGGCATTTGTCCTCGAAACTCGTACGCAATTCCACACGACCATCAAAATACTACGAACTGACAATGCTCGTGAGTACACTAGTCTCGAATTTACTGCTTTATGTTCTGAGTTCGGGATTCTACATCAAACTTCCTGCATTTACACGCCGTAACAAAACGGTGTTGCCGAACGCAAGAATCGACACTTACTCGATGTTGCCCGTTCCCTCATGCTTCAAATGCATGTCCCTAAACCATATTGGAATTTTACGGTCTCGACCGCCTGTTTTCTCATTAACCGTCTCCCTTCCTCCATTCTCAACTATACTACTCCGTTTAGCATACTCTTTCCCTCCACTCCGGCCTTTCCTCTCCCACCTCGTGTATTTGGCAGCCTCTGCTACGTCCACCGTTTGGGGCCTTCCTCGGATAAGTTGGATCCCCGAGCGACTAAACATATCTTTGTTGGTTATTCACGCACCCAAAAGGGGTATATCTGTTATTCTCCTGCTACACGCAAGATCTCCGTTTCTGATGATGTCACTTTCCGCGAGGATCAACCATTCTTTCCTGCTCTCTTACCCGACCATCTACCACCCACACCTCCTCCTCCATCCATCCCACGCCCAGTCATTCCCGCAACTACTCCACCTCTGCTGGTTACCTCTGAACCGACTGTCGTTCCCTCCAAACCACCTGTTATCCGAGTCTACACTCGTCGCTCTACCACTTCCGTTGCCCCTCTGACGTCGGTCTTTACCATGGATACTCCGCGTCCAAATGATCAGGTAACGCCTTCCACTGCTCATCCTCTGGCAAACTACATCTCTCTTCATCGCCTCTCTCCCCATTTACACACTTTGTCTACCTCTCTCTCTTTGGTTGCTATTCCTAATTTTGTGCAGGAGGCACTTCAACATCCAGAATGGCGAGCAGCCATGGAGGAAGAAATGTCTGCTCTCTGGTCTAACCAGACATGGTCTGTTGTTCCCCTTCCACCGGGTCAGAAACCAGTTGGGTGCAAGTGGGTCTTTGTCATCAAACATGCTGTCGATGGGACAATTGACCGTCTAAAGGCCCGTCTTGTGGCTAGAGGTTTCACTCAACATGAGGGGCTAGATTATGAGGAAACGTTCTCTCCGGTAGCAAAGCTTAATAGTGTTTGCGTCCTCATCTCTGTTGTTGTCCATCGCCGGTGGCCTCTTTTTCAGCTGGATATCAAGAATGTTTTCTTTAATGGGGATCTCCAGAAAACTGTCTACATGCAACAACCACCTGGGTTTGAGACCACGGGAGAGTCTCAGGTCTGCCATCTTAAAAAGACTCTATATGGTCTCAAACAATCTCCACAGGCATGGTTTGAAAAATTCAGCAAGGTCCTCCGTAAGATTGGCTTTACTCAGAGCTCGGCCGACTTCTCGCTCTTTACTCGTCACCAACCAACAGGAACGGTTATTCTGTTAGTATACGTCGACGATATTATCGTTACTGGAGATGACTCTCAAGGGATACAGGCAGTCAAAGTCCATCTAAACTCAGTCTTTCAGACAAAGGATTTGGGACCGCTTCGCTATTTTTTGGGTCTTGAGATTGCCAGAAGGCTGGATGGGCTCACTCTCTCTGAACGGAAATATTGTCTTGACCTTCTTCATGATGCGGGTCAGTCCGGCTGCAAGCCAAGTGATACTCCTATGGATGTGAACCACAAACTGTGTGCCCAGGCATCTGACTCAGATCTTCTTCTCCAGAATCCTGAATATTATCGTCGTCTTGTTGGAAAACTGATATATCTCACGGTTACCAGACCGGATATTTCTTTTGTTGTTGGACTTGTCAGCAGATACATGCACTCTCCTCGAAAATCTCATCTTCAAGCGGTGGAACGAATTTTCAGGTACTTTAAAACCGCTCCTGGTCAGGGACTTGTCTACAGGACCTCCTCTTCTGCTCCAACATTGGTGGCATATTCAGATGCCGATTATGCTGGCTCTCTCGATGACCGACGATCTACGAGTGGTTTTTTCACTTACCTTGGAGGACATCTTGTCACTTGGCGAAGCAAGAAACAAGTGGTCGTTGCTCGATCTTCAGCCGAGGCAGAGTACCGGGCAATGACATCGGTTGTATCAGAATTGACATGGCTTGAGAGTCTTCTTACTGATCTGGGTGTAAAATTACCATCACCGGCTCTTCTCCTTTGTGACAGTCAAGCCGTCATACACATCGCCAAAAACCCGGTCTTTCACAAAAGAACGAAGCATATTGAGGTCGATTGTCACTTCATTCGGGAAAAGGTTCAGATGAAGAAGCTTGACCTAAAGCATGTCCCAGGATCGGAACAAGTTGCGGATATCCTCACGAAGGCTCTCTCCAAGACACTCTTCTATCAATGCTTGTCCAAGCTTGGCGCATACGATTTGTACACTCCAGCTTGCGGGGGAGTGTTAAAATAGCCCATGTAAAGGGCCCATTATTGGGCCCTCTTTTATTGTTTTATCTTCTCTCCTCCTTTAGTCTCACACCTTGTATAGGATTATCTTCTCTCTTCTTCCTCCTATATATTTGTATTCTCTCCTTGTATTTACACACACAAGCAATACATACAAGTTTTTGAGCTCTCTCAACAAATATTAATTAATTCTTGATTCTAATCGTTGGATGTAGACTCCTTATAAAAGTCTTAGGGTTTCATCGATCGAAACAAAATATTGAAGGATTAAAGTATTCAAGCAATCATGTATTTTATTCTAAGTCTTCTCTGGCATCTAACCCTAAAGAGCAATCTTCCCAAGGCACAACGAATTAAGATTCCCTTAAAGATTACCCTCTCAACAAGAAGTATTACTGATTCAGACTCGACCATTCTAAGAAGATAGTTTATGAGATATGATCAGGGAAGAAGAAGCCTCACTACTGTACTTCTACAGAAGACTCAAGACAAGTTGCTTTTGAGTTAAGTGTCCTTGTAATTTTTCTTTCATTATTCTGAAATTGTGGACTCATTTGGAGTTGAGTGTGTCGTAAGATTTCAGTGAGAATGTGAGGGTAGGATCCTTGGGATCTGAGGTAGGATCTCTGGAGAAAATTTGAGTGTAGATCTCTGGGTACAGGGAATGAGGTAGGGCTTTGATAGCCTGACTGTAGGTCTTTTGTATTGAAGACTGAAGTAGGATCTCTATTGTGAGATCTGAGTTTTGGAGGAGTTTGACCTAGTATAACACATTGCTAGATAAGTGGTGTGCAGAGAGGACTACCAAAGTCATTCTTAGAGAATCTCTATAAAACTGTGCTGTTTGTGTGTGCTCTACTTATTATCTTGGTAAAATATAAAAGAAACCAAAAAGCACTCATCACACCAGTCACCCCCCCCCCCTCTAGGTGTGATTTAAATTGTACAACCCCATATCCGGCGAGCGGAATCGACAGGAGCCAGACCAGCCAACTCAGGCAGTCCCAAGTCTCAGGCGAGCCGGGAGGGAGGCGAGAGCTCTGCAGCCTCGTCGACTCGCCAGGCGGGGTGGGACATGTGAGGGGCGAGTGGAGCGAGCGGGCTCGCACTCACCCCAGGGTCTCGGCAAGTAGCGGGCGAGTGGGGCAGACCAGACCCGCACTCGCCCAGGGCAGAAGGAGGCGGCGAGTGTCAGCCCCATCGAGCACTCGCCGTCCCAGGCAAGTGGAAGTTCCAGAGGACCACTCGCCCAGTATTCTGTGATGTATTTTTACTATTCCACCCCCGTTGGCCTGCCCCTAGCATTTCAGAACAGCGGAGTTACGCTGTTGGCAGGCCGACCTGGACTGCATATAGCTGTTTGGAACAGCGAAGGTTGGATGTTGGTATACCGTTTTCAGAAAACTATAAATACACCAAATGGGGTACCTCAGAAGGCATGTTTACTTGTGCCCTGTCACGTCATTAAGAAGTATCAGAGTAAGGGAAAATACGCTTTTGCCACGTGAATAGGGGATATCCTCAGGCGACACACCAAAATATAAATCACAAGCCAGTTTATTTGAAGGCCGTATCCCTCGCACAGTGGATCAGCTGTCCACGCTAAGAAAATATATATATGAGGAAAAAATACTTTGATTCAGTTAGTTTGGCACCCTAAATGAGTATAAGGGTCCACCAGAGACCACTTATAGAATGCTAAGGTGATATAGTATATATATTATATATTAAAAGAGGTTTTACGATTTAAGAAAATAGTGCTTTAGTGGCAAACATATTATGCATGGTACAGTAATAGTTTAGGTTTTAAAATACCTAACATGCAACCTAGCATAAAACCTTCCCAGACAAGTAAACAACCCTAAGAGGGCAAAAACGCAGTCTAAATTCATATTTAGCAAAACAAGTAAACCACCAGTGGCGTCGACAACCCGCCGAACCCACCGGTGGGTGTGCAGTCCATACAGGAAAATATACCTCACAAGTTCCCTGTACCCTCTAAGTCTTTCAATCGACTACAACCTGGACCTGAGACATTCAAGAAAAGAAATGCCTCAGCAAGGAAATAAATAAAAGAAAGGAGTGCCAGATTACTTAAATAAAGAAGGGTTTTCCAACCCGAACAAAGACTAAACAACAGAGAAAAAAAAAAGTAAGGGCAATAAAGGCAAATCACACAAATGTGAGCACAAAAACTCCTGCTCTGGAAAGAAATCCCCAGTTAAAGTATCAGAATAAAAAAGCAGGGAGAAACCAAAAGTCAAGGTTTTTGTGGGCAAATGACCGGGGTGTAAAAAAAATAAGGGCTCCACAGAACCAACAACCAGCCCCAAAAATACTCAAGGGTGAAACACAACCGGTGGAAGCTTCAGGGTCCACACACCCAAAAAGGTCACAGTTCAACATTTCACAGCTGCACACAAATTCACCCCTCAGTTCAAACAACAACACCCCCTCCGCGCCCACGTGAGCAAAAACTAGCCGAACAACCCCCAACATCCCCCTTAGGAGGTAAAACTTTTCTAACAGCCCTAAATAAGCTCATCAGCACAAGCGAGCCTTGGAAATTAATTCCAAGGCTTCTGCACTTCCTTACTCGATCTACAGCAGCCCTTTAGTTCTATAATAAACTTAGATTCCTTGACCAGCTTGCTAAACACAAACCGAATAATAAAAGAAGAAGACAAAAAAACAAGACAGTTTTGAGGTGGCTGATCGCTATTGCACAGGAAATAAAATTGAGCAAGGGCAAAACAAAAAAATGCAAGGGCGACTCGCCACCCCCTCCCCGGCACCGGCAGCAAGGCTCCTAGGGAAAAGGGAAATCGGAGCTTTTTAGAGAAAATGAAGAGGGGAGGACACTGTCCTAATGGGCCCTTAAACCAAATTACATACCTAGGAAGCAAGATTCGGCGAAGGCTCATCCGAAATTCCCGGGCAAACCGACACTAGAATGTCGGAAACCACCGGTGTTTTTCCGCCTCCCGCCTGAGCCTTGTCAAGTTCGCACTCTATATAATACTATTAACTAGGCTTAAATTATAATAAACTATTCGCGCGTGCCGAGTGCTCGACGTCATCTGTCCTAAATATATATATTTATGTATATATATATATACATATATATATATATATATGAACATATATATATATTATATTTAATATATATACATATATATATAGGTCACATACATATACATTTTCAACAAAAAAAATGCCGCCCCAGCCCTGGGCGAGAACGCCCCCGATAGGCGACCTAGGAAAACACCACAGGAGGAAAACAACATCCGAGCAGAGAAAGGGAGTGGGCGAGATCTCTAAAGGACACGGGCCTAAAGAGTGCTATGGCAAAAGCCGACAACGCGTCCCCGTCAAACAAAAACACAGAAAAACCGGGGGCGTCGGCGAGTGGAGGCTAAGGAGGGGAAGCGGTTCGGCCTCCGTGTTGGAAGATGGGGATGTGAGAGAGAAGTAAGTGTGTGATCACCCCTTCCTCAAGGTTTCGAACTCCACAGAAGCCGATTTGCGGTTTCACTTTTGATGCGGTGAGCTGGAGCGTGATCCACCGAAAATCTTCTGCAGTTCAATGATTGAGGGCAGGTTCGGGCCAAGCCGACTCGCCACCCCCTCCCCCTCTCGCCAGCGAGTTCAAGGTTTCAGACAGGAGGTTTTAGCTTGTCAAGTTCCCCGGCGCGCGTGCCGAGTTCCGTCATCTGTCCCAGGGTCGCCGCCCAGCCCTGGGCGAGAACGCCCCCGATAGGCGACCTAGGAAGGAGGTAGCAGAGGAAAGGGGTGGGCGAGCTCCACAGGAGTGTTATTCCCCGTCTTGGCTACCGGTTCGGCAAGATGGGGATGCAGATACCGGCTCGCCCAAGGAGGGCAGCCCCTAATCTGGTTCAACACATTCAGTGGTTTGAGGATGTGGTCTCGATCCAACAAATATCGGATGCGTTCAAGTGTAGGCTCTCCGCCATCACCCTCAAGGAGAAGGCAAGAGATTGATTCCACCAGCTGCTGGTCAGCTCTATCTACTGTTTTGAGGACCTATGTCGGGGGTTCATGTTGAGGTTCACCACTTCCAAGAAGAGGAAGGAGTCCGAGTCTCTGTTCCACATCAAGCAGGGGGTGAACGAGCCCCTGGGGTGCTACGTAGACTGGTTCCAGGAGGAGGTCCTCCAGGTCCAGGAGATGCCAAGTCACACCCTCATGATGGCCTTCACCCTGGGGCTGCAGCAGGGGTTCTTCAGGATGGAGCTGAAGAGGGTGCCGTCTCTCTCCTTCGAGGAGCTGATGGAGAGGGCAGCAAGGGAAGTCGACGGGGAGGCGTCGAACCCCGAGTTCGCGAGGAAGTTGGTCAGGTGGGCTGCGGAGAAGCCAAGGGGTGGCAAGGGCCAAGAAGTGCGGAGGCCCGAGCCCAGGTAGAGGGAGAAGCAGCAGCAGCAGCCGAGGTGGGGACGCCTGGAGCCGAACAATTGACTCGGCTGGAGGCAACAGGAGTGGCAAGACTAGGGCCAGCGGAGAGGTTTCCATGGAGGAGACAACCGCCAGGGGGGGCAGGGTCAGTTCAACCCTCCAGGTTGGAGGCAGGGCAAGAGGCCTCCTCGCCCCAATCAACATCAGGTTATGGCGATAACCCTAGGGAGGAGGAGGAGAGCCCAGCAGAGGAGAAGACAAGGAGGAAGGGTGGAGCTGCCCTATTGCGACTTCCATCAGGAGGAGGGTCATGTCATGGCCAAGTGCCCGGAGTTCCTCGAGATGAGGGGAAACAGGGAGCAGCAGCAGCAACCCCGCCAGGAAGTGCGGATTGAGGAAGTCCTGCCCGGGGCAGAGTAGGATAGGTGTGAGGACCGGGCCGATGTTGGAGGTCGCGGAGGGATCGGGGTGATCCACGGGGGGTGGGAATTGAGGCTGCCCACAAGGCGAGCCTCCATACCATGTATCGTCAAGGCGTTGCTTTGACATCTCTAACTCCACACCCGGAGGAGAAGATCACCTTCTTCAGGAAGGACATGTCGGATCATGATGATCCATTTTGCGACGCGCTGGTGATCCAGGCCGCAGTCCAAAATTTTACCGTCTCTCGGATCCTCATCGATAACGGGAGCTCGGTCAACGTCGTCTTCAAGAAGGCGTTCGACGCGATGAAGGTGGAGTCCAAGAGGGTGTTGACCTCGGATTGGCCTCTCTTCGGGTTCTCCAGGGAGAGGAAGGAAGTGAAAGGAGGAGTAAGGCTCCATGTCACCCTGGGGGGCCAATCCAGAAACTGTCAGTTCGTCATCGTGGATGGTCCCAGCAGCTACAACGCCATCTTCGGTCGGCCCCTCATCAGCGCTTTTCGTAGTGTGTCCTCATTTCACCAGTGCCTCAAGTTCAACGCCGAGGGCATCCAGGTCCGGGTTCGGGGAGATCCCAAGGTTGCAAGGGAGTACTACGTCACCGCGATGAACTCCATCTCCTGGCAGGAGGGGGCAGAGGAGATGGAGAGGAGGATGGAGGAACTGTCCAGGCAGGAGGCCGGAGAGGGAGCAGAGGAGATGGAGGTAGAGGGGGAAGAGGTCTGCACCCGTGTGGAGGTGGCAGAGGAAGTGCTGGAGGAGCAGGCTGAGGTGATGGCCACTGAGGAAGTTGAGGAGGAGGATCTTGCCCCAGGAGAGGGAGTCGTGGGCGAGTAGGGAGACCAGTCCTGGCTGGAGGCAGCGGAGGAGGTAGTGGAGATGGAGGTTCTCACCCGAGAAGGCAGGGTGGAAAAGGTACGAGTCGGCGGGGGCTGAGTCCAGAGGATCAGGGGAGGATGTTGGAGTGCATCCAAAAGAACGTCGACCTCTTCGCGTGGAGCGCGGCCGACATGCTGGGGATCGATGCGGACGTCGCTTGCCATCGCCTCAACCTGGATCTAGAGGCCCGCCCCATCCAGCAAAAGAAGAGATCTACCGCGGACAAGCTGCCCGAGCCCATCAGAGAGGAGGTGGACAAGCTCCTCAAGGCCGAGTTTGTGTCCGAGATCCAGTACCCCGGCCGGGTCTTCAATGTTGTAATGGTAAAAAAAAGGAGACGGCCGCTGGAGGATGTGTGTAGATTTTTCTCTTCTTAATAAATCATATCCTAAAGATTGTTACCCTTGCCTCGTATCAACGCACTTGTTGACTCAGTCGTCGGTTTTTCTGTAATGAGTTTTCTAGATGCTTTTTCTGGTTATCATCAAATCAGGATGCACCCGCCCGATATAAAAGATGTCTCATTCATCACCAGGGACGGGTGCTATTGCCACAAGATGATGCTCTTTGGGCTAAAAAATACAAGGGCAACGTATCAAAGGATGATGAACCGGGTCTTCTGGGAGCAGACTGGGAGGAACCTGGAGGTGTACGTAGATGATCTCATGATCAAGAGTAAGGATGTTGGCCCTCACCTCCAGGACCTGGAAGAGACCTTCAGTACCCTGCGGAAATGCAAAATGAGACTGAACCCCTTGAAGTGTGTCTTTGGGGCAAGCAGGGGCAAGTTCCTGGGTCACCTCCTTACTCCTGCGGGAGTAGAGCCCAATCCTGACAACGTGAGGGCGATCATTAAGCTTGGGTCGCCGAGGAATGCCAAAGAAGTCCAGCGCCTGACTGGGAAGTTGGCGGGGTTAAGCGGGTTCCTCTCTCGGGCAGGAGAGAAGTGTTCCCCCTTCTTCAAAGCGCTGAGGGGAAATCAGAAATTCGAATGGTCTAAGGAATGCGAGGAAGCGTTCCAAGCCTTGAAGAGGCAGCTGACCCAGGCTCCGCTGCTCCAAGGACCAAAGGAGGGAGAAGATTTGTCCCTCTACCTTGGGGTCGGGGCTGAGGCCGTAAGCTCGGTCTTAGTCCGGGAAGAGGGGAAGAAGCAACTACCTATCTATTATGTAAGCAGGGTCTTGAAGAAGTCGGAGCTCCGCTACCCGAATCTGGAGAAGCTGGCCTTTGCCCTGGTCGTCTCGGTTCGAAGGCTCCGACCCTATTTCCAGGCACACACCATCTGAGTGGTGTCTGACCATCCCCTCCGCAACATCTTTGAGGGGGTGGAGCATTTAGAAAGGTTAGCAAAGTGGTCAATAGAGCTGAACGAGTTTGACATTTTCTTTGTCTCCCGCCTCTCGATCAAGGCTCAGGCGATGGCCGACTTCCTAGCCGACTATGTGATTGTGGTGGCAGAGGCCGAACTCACTCATCCAGTTCCTTAGAGGGTGAAGGTGGATGGCGCGTCAGGGAGGTACTCCCTGGGGGTAGGGGTGATTTTGGAGAGTCCGCAAGAGACGAAGATCGAGCAGACCGTGGTCACATTTTCCCATCACAAACAACCAGGCAGAATACGAGGCAGTGATTGCAAGGCTTCGGTTGGCCAGGGAGCTGGGGGTGCAAGACATGGAGGTGCTCACAGACTCTATGGTAGTGGCCTCTCAGATCAATGGGGAGTTCGAGGCGAGGGAACCTACTCTCCAATTGTACTTAGTCAAAGTAAAGGGGGTCATCGGCATGTTTCAACGTTCTCCATCAGGCATGTGCCGCGGGAAGAGAATGAGTAGGTGGACCAGCTGGCCAAGTTCGGACCTCGGATGGGAGGTAACATCACCGACTTATTCCGCCCGTCCATCGAAGAGGGGGACTGATGGAGGTTGACCAACGCCCCTCGTGGATAGATCCTTTTACAACCTTTCTATCCACAGGGAGGTTCCCGGAGAGTATGGATAAAAGGCGTTTCAAGCACAAGTCGGCATACTACCTCATGCGCGACGGACAGTTGTATAGAAAGACCCTCTCAGGGTTGCTGGCACGTTGCGTAGCGGAGGGAGAAGTTCAAAGGATTCTGAAAGAAGTCCATTCCAGAGAGTGCGGAAGTCACTCAGGGAGTCAGACCTTGGAGGGGAGGATAATCGGGCAAGGGTACTTCTGGCCGACCCTGGGTCAGGATGCTGCAGAGTTCACGAAGAAATGTCACAAGTGTCAGTTATTTGCCCCTCTCCAACTACTGTCGGCTCAGCGACTCAGAAGCAACACGGCACCCTGGCCCTTAGCCATCTGGGGAATGGAACTGGTAGGACCCTTCCCTCAGGCCAGTGGGCAGAGGAGATTCTTACTAGTCATGATTGACTATTTTTCTAAGTGATTGGAGGTAAGGCACTGGCCAAAAGGTGACTTCCCAGGTAATCAGAAACTTTGTATGGGGGGAGATCATCTGTCGGCATGGATTGCCCCAGGCCATCGTCACGGACAATGGGCCCCAGTTTGCAAGTGAAGAGTTTATCAGTTTCTGCACCCAGCTAGGGATTGACCTCAGGTTTGCATCGGTCCATCATCCCAGGAGCAACGGGCAGGTGGAGGCGGCGAACAAGATCTTCATGAACCTCCTGAAGAATAAAGTTGAGAACTTGAAAGGGAGCTGGGTGGAGCAGCTCCCTTCAGTCCTCTGGGCCTTGAGGACCACCCCCAACACCGCCACAGGAGAAGCCCCATTCAAGCTCTCCCATGGCTGCAAAGCAATGCTCCTCATAGAATTTGAGGTCCGGATACCTCGGGTAGTTCAGGCAGAGGAAGGCAGAGAAGAGTGGCGGGCCGAGAACGAGGATGAGTTGCGGCTCTCCCTGGATATGGTGGAGGAGTTGCGTGACCTGTTATTGGATCCAATGTCCACAATGTCCCAGATTTGAAGAAGTCAATCATGCCAATAATATACATAAAGTAGTATTTGATGTATGTTTAAGTTCATGCATGCAGGTTTGTCCTTGTAACATAGATAGGACATGTATTCCAAGTGATGTGACAAACGTTCACAAAATGAAGATATGGAGAGACAGAAATCTGTCTAAGTCCACAGGCGTTGAGTGAAGTCAGTTCACTCAATGCCAGATGCAAGGGAAAATGCTGGATAGGCTGAAAAACGCTCAAGTTCACAGGCGTTGAGTGAAGTCTATTCACTCAACGCTAGGTGTGTAAAAGCACTGAATATAGCTTGGATAGTCTAAGCCTAACTATTGGCTAGACAGAAATGTGGTTAAGTCCACAGGCGTTGAGTGAAGTCTACTCACTCAACGTCATACAGCATAAATCGTTGAGTAAAGCTCAACCTGTCAAAGCCACAGAAAATCTTTGTAAATATTTGACTAAGTCCAGGACGTTGAGTGTAGCTTACTCACTAACCGTCATGTGATAAAAGCGTTGACTGAACCTTAGTCAGTCAGAGAGAGCCACTGTGTTTTCAACATAGAATTTTGTCTAAGGACAGATACGTTGAGTGAAGTCTACTCACTAAACGTCATGTCAATTTAATTGAAAGATGCTGAAAGCGTTGAGTGAAAAAGCAACACTCAATACTTCTCAAGCAGGAAAATTGGCTAAATCCAAATGCGTTGAGTGAATGTTGTTTACTCAACGCCAAGTGACAGAAATATGTCTAAAAGCTTTGACATTGACTAAAGGTTGTTCACTCAACGCCTAAATGACAGACAACTTTTCTAAGTGTTTTCGCATTGAGTGAAGGTTGCTCACTCAACGCCTAGTGACAGAATGATTGGCCAAGGTTAAATGCGTTGAGTGAAGCTTGTTCACTTAACGCCTGAGATAGACAAAAATCTGTCTAAGTGTTTTGGCGCTGAGTAAAGCTTGTTCACTCAACGTCTATACTAATGTTGCTTGATTTTGGCTAAATCCACAGATGGTGACGTCAGCAAAGTCAACAAGTCAACAATATTCAAATTACTTGGGGAAAGCTACAGAACACGACAAATACTGTCGGAGAGCTACTGTACGTCTTCTTCCGTTAAAGCAAGGTGCAGCTGTCTGCAGTAGGTGGTCCTCACTGCTTCTTGAAGCCGTTAATCGGCGGAAGATAAAAGGGACAGCTTCAGAAGGAAGAAAGAAATTCTTAGGGTTGCACTTTTTGCAGCTGGACTTCATCTTCCTCGTTATTGTTGCCGAGACAAAAGCTTGAAGTCATTCCAACAGAACAAAAAGTTAAGTCAAGTTAGCTGTAGCATTTTCTTCTACTACAACAAGTTCAGAAACCCTTCTGATAAAGAAAAGAGAGGCGAGCCTTTAGTCTACTGCAGGCTCAGGTTAGTTGTTTGAAGAACTCAAGACCTAACAAATCTTCAGTCTTCACCAGCAAGTTCAGAAATAATTTTCTAAAGATACTTCCAGCAGAAACAGCCATCTATTGAAGAATTTCTTTCTGTTGCTATGAAAATAATTAGAGCTGAGATCAGTGTTGTGGATATCGGCCGACACGTCGGACATGTCGGCCGACATGAAGGTTTGAGAGCAAAAACGGCACGAAACAGTTTTAAATTTGGGTCGTGGCGTTTTGAAAAAAACGGGCCGATATATCGATTTTAACCGATATATCGGCCCAAAAAAACTGGGATATCGCCCGATTTTTTCTAATTAATTTTTTTATTTTATTTATTTATTATTTTAATTATGAAATGAACGGGATCGGGCCGTTGTTTTAACTCCCCCGACCCCGCTCATTTCATTTCATCTCGTCGCTCCTGCCCTAGCTCTCCATGTCGCTCCTGCCCTAACTCTTCCTTGCGCGTTGTCGGCTCTCTAACTTCTCTGGTTCTTTCCCTCTATAACGCGTTGTCGGCGCTCTATCTAGTTCTCTGGTGCAATCAATGATGCATGTATATCCAATCTCATTTTTAGTTGTCTTGCTGCTTTGTGCCTTTTGATAAATAAAATGTCGAATGCTTTGAAAGTTTGAATAATACTTGAATGTTTTGTTTCTTTTGTTGGATACTTTCAAAGTTTGAATGATAATTATAACTTTATATACTAGTATACTACTGAGCATGCAAAATGTTGTTGGATAAATAAAATATTGCGTGGATAATATAAAATATGTCTGAAGATCTAACGATCTAATGAAGTTATGGGGTTTTTCTGATGTTGATGTTAAATGTTTAATATAACTTAAAGTTATACAAATTTTCATCTTTAAAGTGTTGTATGTTAAATGTTACATATAACTTTTAATATTTAAAAGTTCAATAGGTTGTAGAATAGGTAGTACTATGACATGTATAAAAAATAATATTTAATTACATATATAGTTAATTAAATATTAAAATCTGATATATGAAATATCCCCGATATATAAAAAACCGACATGAAAATCCAAACAGACTTGTCCCCGACATCCGACATCTGCGACATTGGCTGAGATAACTCAGCTTTAGTAGCTGACACAGAAATTTCTCTATGTCAAATTAATTTAAACCATTATCTATCTGTAGGATCCTTTTGGATCTGAGCTGTAGGCTTTTGAGCCTGAGGAAGGTCAGTTTCTGCCTGAGCTGTAGGAGAGTTATACTCTCTGAGTGTAGGATCCAGTTTGGATCTGAGATAGGTGATCATTTGATCATTGATCTGTAAGGTTTTTGAGTCTGAGGTAGGAGATTCATTCTCTCTGAGCGGTAGGGCACTTGTGTCTGAGTTGTAGAATCCTTTGGATTTGAGGTAGGGCCTTTGTGCCTGAGCTGTAGGAGAGTCATTCTATCTGAGATAGGATTATTTGTCGATCTGAGGTAGGGTTATCCTACCAGTCTGAGTTGTAGGGCTTTTGGGCCTGAGGTAGGTGATCATTTGATCACTGAGTGTAGGAGCAAGTTTGCTCTAAGGTAGGGCCTTTGGCCTGAGTTGTAAGTGTTGGAGGAGACTGAGATATCATGAGGGATCTGAGGTGTAAGCTCTTTGAGCTGAGTTTAAGAGAAGTGTCTTGTCTAACTGAAAGTTAGAAAGGTTGGAGGAGAGTGGATATACTTATAATCTTGGAAACCACTATAATATCTGTGTGTTCTTGTGTGTTGTCTATTTATTTGCAGGTTCTTGAAAGCAGATAACTACTAAAATCCTAAGCACTAAAAGAAGAAACTAAAGGAAAATCAAAGGAAACCAAGAAACCTATTCACCCCCCCCCCTTTAGGTTGATAGCTACCTTGAAAACAAAGACTTTCAAGTGGTATCAGAGGGAGGTTACTCAAAAAGAATTTAACAATCTGAGTGTTCTCCAATGGTAACTACGGTTCTGTAATTATGGGTTCTGGAGAGAGCCATAAGGAGCTAGGTTCCATGAAACTCCCCATCTGCAGGAAGGAGAATTTTGGAATCTGGAATGAGAGGGTCAGGTTATTTATGGAAGCCTATGACCCTAGGATTTTTGTGACAGTCAAGGAGGGACCATTCATCCCTATAAAGGTCTCAGTTTTGGATGTCAATGTCCAGACACTAAAGACAAACTCATAGATGACAAAGGATGAAGTCATCTTAGCTACATTAGACAAGAAGGCACAAAACATTATTGTTAGTGTCATAGAAGACTCAACCTTTCAGAACTTAGTCCACTGCCAGACCTCCAAAGAGATGTGGGACACCCTTGTGGTCTACATGGAGGGTACTGAAGAGCTAAGAGATGATAGAAAGTCCATGCTCAACCAGTAGTATGAGGCTTTCAGGCAATCCCTGAAGGAGAACATAGTTGGTTGCTATAAAAGATTTTTCAGGATCATAAATGAACTGAGGACCTATAGGAGGGTCTTCACTCATTATGAAATAAATGACAAGTTCCTCAGATCTCTCTCTAGAGACTGGGATACTAAGATATGTGTCATAAGAGAAGTGGTCAAGCTTGCTGAAACTCCTCCCCAAATATTGTTTGGGAAGTTGCTCTCTTATGAGATGTAGCTGGCTGTCAGGAAAGAGGAGGCCACCAACAGATCTCAAGCCAAGGAAAAATCCTTAGCATTCAAGGCAAACAGCATCAGGAAGAGTAAGGAGGGGATTCCCTTTCCTCCAAGAAGATCAGCTGATTCAGACAGCTCAGAGTCAAATGCATCAGACAACAGCATGTCTGGTAAGGATTTTGTTGCCTTCTCTAGGCACTTTCAGAAGCTAATGAAGAGGAAATAGTGGAAGAGCAGACCCTCCACCTCTTCTCATTACAGAAGAAATCATTCCAAGGCTGACAGGTATGATTCTAAATCTAGTAAATATAATTTCTTTAAAGTTGTCTGCTATTGTTGTAGCAAACCAGGACATTAATAGTTGACTGCCCAATGAAGAGGAAGGAGGCTGGTGAAAAGAAACAGCACCATCATAAGGGCAAGAAGGAGAAGTCCTTCATTGCTAAGAAAGAGAAGAGCTGGACAGACTCATCTGAGTCTGAGTCTGAAGAAGAAGAGGCCTATATTGGGTTGGTTGCTGCTGCTGAACCAGAAGTTGTAGCAGCAGATGAAGATTATCCTGCTGCCAGGATAGGTATCAGGGCCCCTCTATCACACTCAGACAGTGATTCAGAGGTGGATGATGAAGATGATGAAGATGCCTACAGCTGCTATGGGCTGATGGCAATGACTGAAAGGGAATCCAGCCAAGATCAGCCTGGTCAAATCAAGGTAAATTCTCTATCAAGCTCTTCTTCTGAGTCTGGATATGAGACTAGTCCCTATACAGAAGCCTCTTCATCCACTGGTGAAGATGATTCTGAATCAGAAGGAGATGTCAATCAATTGATTGACAGATATGGAGAACTTCTGGATGCATTCAAGAAGTGCAAGAAGTTGACTAAGAAGCAAGCTGTGGAGATTGTCTCTCTGCAGCCAGCTGCTTCCCAGCAGACTGAGACAGCATCTTTGTTGGATTAGAAGGACAAGGAACTTAGCTAACATAAGGTCATGAATCTCATCCAGATAAGCTTCATCAAGTACAAGGATCTTGAAGAGAGGCTAGGGAGGGAGAAAAGAATAGTGGCTAGTTATTCTAAACTCAGTACTGTGATGCCCTTGATAGACCCCTTCTCCTCTCAGAAGGGTAAGAAGGGGTTCGGATTTAAGGGAAGCTCAAGAGTTGTCCCTTTCAAAGGGAAGGGCAAAGCTCCAGCTCAGTCTCTTGCTTCCAAACCTCCCATTCCATTCAGGAAAGTTCTGTTGCATTCAAACAGGTATGACCAAGAAAGCATCTATGGTCACTAGATGAATGACAGTTCCACTGGTGTGAACAAAAATGTTCACAGCCATGGTAGAAGGTATAGCAAGGTGAGTGCCTTTAAGGCTGCCCATGAATAAATTCAAATAGCTCATCCTGTACCATTTGTCTTTGGTGCTCCAGCCCCCACTCTTAAGAATGTGGTTGCAGCCAAGTTTCAAAGCCATACAGCTAAGACTCAGACTGAGGGTTAGTCTAACAGCAGGCCTGATTTGGGCATTTCTGATGCTATCAAGAGCATGTTTTCTGCAAAGAAACTTGCTGCTGTTGGCACTCAGAGCAGGCTAAACAAGCCAGCTAGAAAACTTACCTTCAGTCAGATCCTTGTTGAAAGGAATCTGAAGAATGTTGTTGCTCCTCTTCCTACTGTTAAGTCAGCAGCTAACCTAACTGCAAGGACTACCCAGAAGAGAAGATACAACATTCATGAATGTTGGTGTTGTGGCAAAATGGGCCACTTTGCTATAGATTGCTGGCATAATTCAAGTGTGTCAAGAGTAGCTGTTAGTCCACCAGTCAGAAATGATGCTGGTAGACAAGTTCTTTTTCAGACTAACATGCACCTAGGACCCAATTAAAATTGAGGTCCTAAGGTAAAGTAAATTGTGTATTGCAGGTTAGTTCAAGTGGTCATACCCCTATATGGTACTTGGACAGTGGTTGTTCCAGGCACATGACTGGGACAAGGAACAACTTAAAGGAGTACACTCCAGTAAAAGATGGACCCAAGGTTATCTTTGGTGGTTCAGATAGAGGGGTAACTAGAGACTATGGTAATATTACCAATGGCATAGTCATCATCACAAAAGTGGCTTATATTGAAGGGTTGCAACACAACCTCATAAGCATAAGTCAACTCTTTGATCTTGACTATATTATTGTCCTCCACAAGGATAAGTATCAGATTAAGTAATCAAGTGACCAAGAGGTCATCTTGATAGGCACTAGAAGTGGAAATGTTTATTGTTTAAACTTTTTTTGTCTAGATAAAGACTCCCCTATTTCTCTAGTGGCAAATGAGAAAGTCTCATATTGTGTCCAATGACACAAGATGCTAGCTCATTTGAATTACAAGACTACTGGCAAGCTCTTTAGTCAAGAGCTTGTTAGGAATGGTCCAAATGTGAAGTGCTTCATGGAGGGCATTTACTCAGCATGTCAAAACGGCAAGCAGACCAAAGCCTCCTTCAAGGGCATTGGGACCAAAGACTCTGTGAGGTGTCTATACCTCTTGCATATGGATTTGTTTGATCATATGTCAGTTCATAGTCTTGGTAGGAAAGTCTACACCCTTGTGGTAGTTGATGACTATTCTATATTTGCATGGGTGTTCTTTCTCAAGAAAAAGAAGGAAACCCTTGATATTTTCATCAAGTTTGTCAAGCAAATTCAGAATGAATTTAACAGTTCCGTGGTCAAAATCAGAAGTGATAATGGAACTGAATTCCAGTCTGAAAGCATGACAAAGTTCTGTGAAGAGCAAGGGATTCATCAAGAATTTTCTTCTCCAAGAACACCCCAGCAAAATGGGATTGTTGAGAGGAAAAATAGGACTCTCATAGAGGCTGCAAGAACATTGTTAAGTGATACATCTCTCCCAGAATATTTCTGGGCTGGTGCAGTGAATACTGCATGTCATGTCCTCAACAGGGCCTCTAGTACCAAGAATCACAAGAAGACTACATATGAGATCTTGAAAGGCAGAAAACCAAATCTGGGTTATCTCAGAATCTTTGGTAGTAAGTGTTATGTGTTTCACAATGAGAAATCCTATGTGACTAAGTTTGCTGTTAAGTCCTTTGATGGGACCTTTGTTGGGTACAACAATCATAGTAAAGCTTATAGGATCTACAACTTGAAAAGCCAAGTTGTAGAAGAATTTGTACATGTATTCTTTGATGAGTCTACTATGATTAATAGTGAGCTGTCAAGCTCCTCTTCTATTACTGTAGGTACAGAACAGATGATGGATCAGCTAACACTTAAAGAAGTTGTTCCATTAGTCCAAGAAAAAGCTGATGGAATAGACATTCCAGTGGAAGGACTGCAAAACACAAGGTGGATAAAGATTAGCAAGATGCTGCCCCTGTAGCTAATGTTGAAGCAAGATTGCCTCCAGCAATCAGGCATCTAAGGGATCATCCAAGACACCAAATCATTGGTGATGCCAGCCAAGGAGTGGTGACCAGGAGCAGAAGTATCAACACAGCACTGTACTCAAGCTTCCTGTCACAATTTGAGCCAAAGAAATTTAAAGATGCTAACATAGATCAGTTTTGGATTGTTGCTATGCAAGAACAACTGAACCAGTTTAAGAGATGCAAGGTCTGGAAGCTTGTTCCCAGACCACAAAGACATAATGTCATTGGAGTCAAGTGGATTTACATGAATAAACTTGATGAAAATGACATTATAATCAAGAACAAGGCAAGACTAGTAGCTAAGGGGTGCAAGCAAGAAGAAGGTATTGATTTTGATCAAACCTTTGCCCCTGTAGCAAGATTGGAGGTCATCAGATTGTTCCTTGCATATGCTGCACACAAGAGATTCAAGGTCTACCAGATGGACGTGAAGTCAGCCTTCCTGAATGGTAACTTAAAAGAAGAAGTCTATGTTGAGCAGGCTCAAGGTTTTGTTGTTCTTAACTCACCTGATTCTATTTATAGACTTAGGAAAGCTCTATATGAGCTAAAGCAGACCCCTAGAGCACGGTATGAGACTTTGTCTAACTTTCTCATTGAGAACAAATTCTCAAGGGGGGAGATAGACAAGACCTTATTCAAAAGGGAATCTAAGGATAAGATCATCCTAGTTCAGATATATGTAGATGACATTATTTTTTGATCTACTGATGACAACCTTTGCAGAAAGTTTGCCGAACTTATCCATGAGAAGTTTGAGATGAGCAGTATGGCTGAACTTAAGTTCTTCTTGGGTCTCCAAGTTAGACAGACTGATGATGACTTGTCCATATCCCAGTCTAAGTTCACCAGAGAGTAAATCAAGAAGTTTGGTATGGAGAATTCCTCCACCAAGAAAACTCTCATGGGATCAAGTATGTTTATAGGCAAAGATGAGACAGGGAAACCTGTTGATGAAAATTTGTGTATGGAGATAATTAGCTCTCTTCTATATCTAACTACAAGTAGGTCAGACATCATGGATGCTACATGTGTCTGTGCTAGGTATCAGGCTTGCCCTAAAGAATCTTACTACTCTGCTGCAAAGAGAATTTTGAGGTATCTTAAAAGCACACCAGATTTTGGCCTATGGTACCCTAAGAATGTGGAGTTTGAACTAACAGACTATTTAGATGCAGATTTTATAGGTTGCAAAGAGAACAGGAAGAGCAATTCTGGCACCTGTCAATTTTTGGGAGGAAGACTAGTGTCTTTGAGCAGCAAGAAATAAACAAGTGTTGCAATCTCAACTGCAGAGTCAGAGTACATCTCAGCAGGTAGTTGTTGTGCTCAGTTGCTGTGGATCCAGCATCAGCTCCAGGACTATAACCTTCAGATAAGTAGAAGTCCTTTATTTTGTGATTCTACTAGTGTAATCTCAATTGTTAGGAATCATGTCTCTCATAGCAGGACTAAACACATTGAGATTAAATATCATTTCATTAGGGAGTATGTGGAATGTGAAGATATCAACCTTGAGTTTGTCCCTACAGATAAGCAAGTGACTAACATCTTCACTAAGCCACTAGATGAAGCAAAGTTCAACACCTTCAAGTTTGAATTGGGTATGTTGAACCTGGTATAAGCTTCAGTTGCTCATATTGATGTAGGTTGTATTCCTTCTTGCAGGTGGAATTGTTCTTCAGTGGAATGAAGACTTTTCAAGTTGTATACCTTAAGTGTTATCATGTTCAAGTGTTCTACAGAATGGTATAGACTGGAATATCTACCGAGAAATATGATAGAGGATGCTTCAATTGAGGGGGAGCAAGTACAACACTTGCAGATGAAGATTAAAATAATATCCTATAGAGAAGGAGCGGCACACCTCCAACACTCACAAGTGTTGAGTGAAGTCTACAAGTGTTGAGTGAAGTCTACAAGCGTTGAGTGAAGTCTACAAGCGTTGAGTGAAGTCAGCCTTCCTGAATGGTGACTTAAAAGAAGAAGTCTATATTGAGCAGCCTCTAGGTTTTGTTGTTCCTAACTCACCTGATTCTATTTATAGACTTAGGAAAGCTCTATATGGGCTAAAGCAGACCCCTAGAGCATAGTATGAGACTTTATCTAGCTTTCTTATTGAGAATAAATTCTCAAGGGGGAAGATAGACAAGACCATATTTTTAAGGGAATCTAAGGGTAAGATCATCCTAGTCCAGATATATGTAAATGACATTATCTTTGGATCTACTGATAACAACATTTGCAGAAAGTTTGTCAAACTTATGCAAGTGAAGTTTGAGATGAGCAGTATGGGTGAATTTAAGTTTTTCTTGGGTCTTCAAGTAAGACAGACTGATGATAGCTTGTTCATATCCCAGTCTAAATTCACTAGAGAGTTAATCAAAAAGTTTGGTATGGAGAATTCCTCCACAAAGAAAACTCTCATGGGGTCAAGTATGTCTATAGGCAAAGATGAGGCAGGGAAACCTGTTGATGAAACTTTGTATAGAGGGATAATTGGCTCCCTTTTATATCTAACTGCAAGTAGGTCAGACATCATGTATGTTACATGTATTTGTGCTAGGTATCAGGCTTGCCCTAAAGAATCTCACTACTCTGCTGTAAAGAGAATTTTGAGGTATCTTAAGAGCACACAAGATCTTGGCCTATGGTACCCTAGGAATGGGAAGTTTGAACTAACAGGCTATTCAAATGCAGATTTTGCAGGCTTCAAAGAGGACAGGAAGAACACTTTTGGCACCTGTCAATTTTTGGGAGGAAAACTAGTGTCTTGGAGCAGCAAGAAGCAAACAAGTGTTGCAATTTCAACTGCAGAGTAAGAGTATATCTCAGCAGGTAATTGCTGTGCTCAGTTGTTGTGGATTCAGCATAGCTCCAGGACTATAACCTCCAGATAAGTAGAAGTCCTTTATTTTGTGATTCTACTAGTGCAATCTCAATTGCTAGGAATCATGTCTCTCATAGCAGGACTAAACACATTGAGATTAAATATCATTTCATTAGGGAGTATGTGGAATGTGAAGATATCAACCTTGAGTTTGTCCCTACAGACAAGCAAGTGACTAACATCTTCACTAAGCCACTAGATGAAGCAAAGTTCAACACCTTCAAGTTTGAATTGGGTATGTTGAACCTGGTATAAGCTTCAGTTGCTCATATTGATGTAGGTTGTATTCCTTCTTGCAGGTGGAATTGTTCTTCAGTGGAATGAAGACTTTTCAAGTTGTATACCTTAAGTGTTATCATGTTCAAGTGTTCTACAGAATGGTATAGACTGGAATATCTACCGAGAAATATGATAGAGGATGCTTCAATTGAGGGGGAGCAAGTACAACACTTGCAGATGAAGATTCAAATAATATCCTATAGAGAAGGAGCGGCACACCTCCAACACTCACAAGTGTTGAGTGAAGTCTACAAGTGTTGAGTGAAGTCTACAAGCGTTGAGTGAAGTCTATAGACGTTGAGTGAAGTCTATTCACTCAATGTCAGGTGTGTAAAAGCGCTGAATATAGCTTGGATAGTGTAAGCCTAACTATTGGCTAGACAGAAATGTGGCTAAGTCCACAGACGTTGAGTGAAGTCTACTCACTCAACGTCATACAGCATAAATCGTTAAGTAAAGCTCAACCTGTCAAAGTAACAGAAAATCTGTATAAATATTTGACTAAGTCCACATGCGTTAAGTGTAGTTTACTCACTCAACGCCATGTGATAAAAGCGTTGACTGAACCTTAGTCAGTTAGAGCCATTGAGTTTCCAACACAGAATTTTGTCTAAGGACAGATGCGTTGAGTGAAGTCTACTCACTAAACGCCATGTCAATTTAATTGATAGATGCTGAAAGCGTTGAGTGAAGAAGCAACACTCAACGCTTCTCAAGCAGGAAAATTAGCAAAGTCCAAATGCGTTGAGTGAATGTTGCTCACTCAACGTCAAGTGACAGAAATATGTCTAAAGGCTTTGGCATTGACTGAAGGTTGCTCACTCAACGCCTAAATGACAGACAACTTTTCTAAGTGTTTTGGCGTTGAGTGAAGGTTGCTCACTCAACGCCTAGTGATAGAATGATTGGCCAAGGCCAAATGCGTTGAGTGAAGCTTGTTCACTTAACGCCTGAGATAGACATAAATCTGTCTAAGTGTTTTGGCGCTAAGTAAAGCTTGTTCACTCAACGTCTATACTAATATTGTTTGGTTTTGGCTAAAAGTCCACAGATGGTGACGTCAGCAAAGTCAACAATATTCAAATTACTCGCGAGAAAGCTACAGAACATGACAAATACTGTCGGAGAGCTACTGCACGTCTTCTTTCGTTAAAGCAAGGTGTAACTGTCTGCTGCAGGTGGTCCACACTGCTTCTTGAAGTCGTTAATCAGCGGAAGATAAAAGGGACAGCTTCAAAAGGAAGAAAAAAATTCTTAGGGTTACACTTTTTGCGGCTGGACTTCATCTTTCTCGTCATTGCTGTCAAGACAAAAGCTTAAAGTCATTCCAGCTGAACAAAAAGTTCAATCAAGTTAGCTGTAGCATTTTCTTCTGCTACTGCAAGTTCAGAAACCCTTCTGATAAAGAAAAGTGAGGCGAGCCTTCAGTCTACTGCAGGTTAAGGTTAACTGTTTGAAGAACTCAAGACCTAACAATCTTCAGTCTTCACCAGCAAGTTCAGAAACAATTTTCTAAAGATACTTCCAGCAGAAGTAGTCATCTATTGAAGAATTTCTTTTTGCTGCTGTGAACATAGATAGAGCTGAGATAACTCAGCTCTAGTAGCTGACACAGAAATTTTTGTGTCAAATTAATTTAAACCATTATCTATCTGTAGGATCCTTTTGGATCTGAGCTGTAAGGTTTTTGAGCCTGAGGAAGGGCAGTTTCTGCCTGAGCTGTTGAGAGTTATACTCTCTGAGTGTAGGATCCAGTTTGGATCAGAGATAGGTGATCATTTGATCACTGAGCTGTAGTGCTTTTGAGCCCGAGGTAGGAGAGTCATTCTCTCTGAGCTGTATGGCACTTGTGCCTGAGTTGTAAGATCTTTTGGATCTGAGGTAGGGCCTTTGTGCCTGAGCTGTAGGAGAGTCATTCTCTCTGAGGTAGGATCCTTTGTGGATCTGAGATAGGGCTGTCCTCCCAGCCTGAGTTGTAGGACTTTTGGGCCTGAGGTAGGTGATCATTTGATCACTGAGTGTGGAGCAAGTTTGCTCTAAGGTAGGGCCTTTAACCTGAGTTGTAAGTGTTGGAGGAGACTGAGAGATCCTGATGGATCTGAGGTGTAAGCTCTTTGAGCTGAGTTTTAGAGAAGTGTCTTGTCTAACTGAAATTTAGAAAGATGGGAGGAGAGCGGATGTACCAATAATCTGGGAAACCACTATAATATCTGTGTGTTCTTGTGTGTTGTCTTTTTATTTGCAGGTTCTTGAAAGCAGTTAACTACTAACACCCTAAGCACTAAAAGAAGAAACTAAAGGAAAATCATAGGAAACCAAGAAACTTATTTCCCCCTAGGTTGATAGCTACCTTGAAAACAAAGACTTTCAAATGGTATCAGAGGAAGGTTACTCAAAAAGGATTTAACAATCTGAGTGATCTTCAAGGGTAGTTACGGTTCTGTACTCATGGGTTCTGGAGAGAGTCATAAAGAGCTAGGTTCCATGAAACTCCCCATCTGCAGGAAGAAGAATTTTGGAATCTGGAATGAGAGGGTCAGGCTATTTATGGAAGTCTATGACCTTAGGATATTTGTGACAGTCAAGAAGGGACCCTTCATCCCTATGAAGGTCTCAATTCTGGATGTCAATGTCCAGACACCCAAGACATACTCAGAGATGACAAAGGATGAAGTCATCTTAGCTACATTGGACAAGAGGAAACAACATTATTGTTAGTGTCATAGATAACTCAACCTTTCAGAACTTGGTCCACTGTCAAACCTCCAAAGAGATGTGGGACACCCTTGTGATCTACATAGAGGGTACTGAAGAGGTAAGAGATGATAGAAAGTTCATGCTCAACTAGGAGTATGAGGCTTTCAGGCAATCCCTAAAGAAGAACATAGTTGTTTGCTATGAAAGATTTTTCAGGATCATAAATGAACTGAGGACCTATGGGAGGGTCTCCACTCATTATGAAATAAATGACAAGTTCCTCAGATCTCTCCCTAGAGACTGGGATACTAAGATATATGTCATAAGAGAAGTGGTCAAGCTTGTTGAAACTCCTCCCCAAATATTGTTTGGGAATCTGCTCTCTTATGAGATGCAGTTGGCTGCCAGGAAAGAGGAGGAGGCCACCAACAGATCCCAAGCCAAGGAAAAATCCTTGGCATTCAAGGCAGACAGCATCAGGAAGAGTAAGGAGGGGATTCCCTCTCCTCCAAGAAGACCAGCTGATTAAGACAGCTCAGAGTCATATGCATCAGACAGCAGTATGTCTGATGAGGATTTTGTTGCCGTCTCCAGGCATTTTAAGAAGCTGATGAAGAGGAAACAGAGGAAGAACAGACATTCCACCTCTTCTCATCACAGAAGGAATCATTCCAAGGCTGACAGGTATGATTCTAAATCTAGTAAATATAATTTCTCTAAAGTTGTCTGTTATTGTTGCAGCAAACCAGGGCATATAATAGTTGACTGCCCAGTGAAGAGGAAGGAGGATGGTGAAAAGAAACAGCACCAGCACAAGGGCAAGAAGGAAAGTCTTTCAATGCTAAGAAAGAGAAGAGCTTGACAGACTCATCTTCATCTGAGTCTGAAGAAGAAGAGGCCTATATTGGGTTGGTTGTTGTTGCTGCTGAAACAGAAGCTGCAGCAGCAGATGAAGATTATCCTGCTGCCAGGATAGGTATCAGGTTCTCTCTATCACACTCAGACAGTGATTCAGAGGTGGATGATGAAGATGATGAAGATGCCTACAGCTGCTATAAGCTGATGACAATGATTGATGGGGAATCCAGTCAGGATCAGCCTGGTCAAATCATGATAAATTCTCTATCAAGCTCTTCTTCTGAGTCTGGATATGAGACTAGTCCCTGTACAGAAGCCTATTCATCCAGTAGTGAAGATAATTCTGAATCAGAAGGAGATGTCAGTCAATTGATTGACAGGTATGAAGAACTTCTGGATGCAATCAAGAAGTGCAATAAGTTGACTAAGAAGCAAGCTGTGGAGATTGCCTCTCTGCAGCTAGCTGCTTCCCAGTAGACTGAGACAAAATCTTTGCTGGATCAGAAGGACAAGGAACTTAGCAAACTTAAGGCCATGAATCTCATCAAGATAAGCTCCATCAAGTACAAGAATAGTCTCACCATGGATCTTGAAGAGAGGCTAGGGAGGGAGAAAAGAATTGTGGCTAGCTATTCTAAGACCAGTACTGTGCTGCCCTTGATAGACTCATTCTCCTCTCAGAAGGGTAAGAAGGGGTTGGGATTCAAGGAAAGCTCAAGAGTTGTCTCTTCCAAAGGGAAGGGCAAAGCTCCAGCTCCAGCTAAGCCTCTTGCTTCCAAGCCTCCCATTCCATTCAAAAAAAATTTGTTGCTTTCAAACAAGTATGACCAAGAAAGCATCTATGATTACTGAATGAATGACATTTCCACTGGTGTGAACAAAAATGTTCACAGCCATGGTGGAAGTTATAGCAGGGCGAGTGCCTTTAAGGCTGCCCATGAATAAATTCAAATGACCCATCCTGGACCATTTGTCTTTGGTGCTCTAGCGCCCACTCTCAAGAATGTGGCTGCAGCTAAGTTTCAGAATCATACAACTAAGACTCAGATTGAGGGTCAGTCTAACAGCAGGCCTGATTTAGGCATTTCTGATGATATCAAGAGCAAGCTTTCTGCAAAGAAACTTGCTACTGCTGACATTTAGAGCAGGTCAAACAAGCCAGATAAAAACTTACCTTCAGTCAGATCCTTGCTGAAAGGAATCTGAAGAATGTTGCTGCTCCTCTTCCTACTGTTTAGTCAGCAGATAACCTAACTGCAAGGACTAACCAAAAGAGAAGATACAACATTCATGAATGTTGATGTTTTGGCAAAGTGGGTCACTTTCCTATAAATTACTAGCATAATTCAAGTGTGTCAAGAGCAGCTGTTAGTCCACCAGTCAGAAATGTTGTTGGTAGACAAGTTCTTTTTCAAACTAAAATGCACCTAGGATCCAATAGAAATTGAGGTCCTAAGGTAAAGTAAATTGTGTAATGCAGGTTAGTTCAAGTGGTCATACCCCTATATGGTACTTGGACAGTGGTTGTTCCAGGCACATGACTGGGGCAAGGAACAACTTAAAGGAGTACACTCCAGTAAAAAATGGACCCAAGGTTATCTTTGGTAGTTCAGATAGAGGGGTAACTAGAGGCTATGGTAAGATTACTAATGACATAGTCATCATCACAAAAATGGCTTATGTTGAAGGGTTGCAACACAACCTCATAAGCATAAATCAACTCTCTGATCTTGGCTATGTTATTGTCTTCCACAAGGATGAGTACGAGATTAAGAGGTCAAGTGACTAAGAGGTCATCTTGACAGGCACTAGAAGTGCAAATGTTTATTGTTTAAACTTTCTTTATCTAGATACAGACTCTCATATTTGTCTCGTGGCAAATGAAAAAGTCTCATATTGTGTCCAATGGCACAAGAGGCTAGCTCATTTGAATTACAAGACTATTGACAAGCTCTTCAGTCAAGAGCTAGTTAGGAATTGTCCTAATATAAAGTGCACCAAGGAGGGCATTTGCTCAGCATGTCAAAAGAGCAAGCAGACCGAAGCCTCTTTCAAGGGCATTGGGATCAAAGACTCTGTGAGGTGTCTATACCTCTTGCATATGGACTTGTTTGGTCATATGCCAATTCATAGTCTTGGTAGGAAAGTCTACACCCTTGTGGTGGTTGATGACTATTCCAGATTTGCTTGGGTGTTCTTTCTCAAGAAAAAGAATGAAACCCTTAATATCTTCATCAAGTTTGTCAAGCAAATTCAGAATGAGTTTAATAGTTCAATGGTCAAAATCAGAAGTGACCATGAAACTGAATTTCAATCTGAAAGCATGACAAAGTTCTGTGAAGAGCTAGAGATTCATCAAGAATTTTCTTCTCCAAGAACTCCCCAGCAAAATGAGATTGTTGACAAAGTTCTGTGAGGACTCTCATAGAGGCTGGAAGAACATTGTTAAGTGATACATCTCTCCCAGAATATTTCTGGGCTGAGGCAGTGAATACTGCATGTCATGTCCTCAACAGGGCATCTCGTACCAAGAGCCACAAGAAGACTTCTAATGAGATTTTGAACGGCAAAAAACCAAATCTGGACTATCTCAGAATCTTTGGTAGTAAGTGTTATGTGCTTCACAATGAGAAGTCCTATGTGACTAAGTTTGTTGTCAAGTCCTTTGATGGGATCTTTGTTGGGTACAACAATCATAGTAAAGTCTATAGGATCTACAACTTGAAAAGCCAAGTTGTAGAAGAATTTGTGCATGTACTTTTTGATGAGTCTACTATGATTAACAGTGAACTGTCAAGCTTTTCTTCTATTACTGTAGGTACAGAACAGACGAAGGACCAGCTAACACTTAAAGAAGTTGTTTCATTAGTCCAAGAAAAAGCTGATGGAATGGACATTCTAGTGGAAGGACTACAAAACACAAGTAAGGTGGATGAAGATCAGCAAGATGCTGCCCCTGTAACTAATGTTGAAACAAGATTACCTTCAGCAATCAGACATCTAAGGGATCATCCAAGACACCAAATCATTGGTGATGTCAGTCAAGGAGTGGTGACCAGGAGCAAAAGTATCAACACAGCACTATACACAAGCTTCCTGTCACAAGTTGAGCCAAAGAAATTTGAAGAGACTAACATAGATAAGTTCTGGATTGTTGATATGTAAGAACAACTGAACCAGTTTAAGAGATGCAAGGTCTGGAAGCTGGTTCCCAGACCACAATGACATAATATCATTGGAGTCAAGTGGATTTACAAGAAAAAACTTGATGAAAATGACATTATAATCAAGAACAGGGCAAAGCTAGTAGCTAAAGGGTACAGACAAGAAAAATGTATTGATTTTGATCAAACCTTTGCCCCTGTAGCAAGATTGGAGGTCATCAGATTGTTCCTTGCATATGCTGCACACAAGGGATTCAAGGTATACCAGATGGATGTGAAGTCAGCCTTCCTGAATGGTGACTTAAAAGAAGAAGTCTATATTGAGCAGCCTCTAGGTTTTGTTATTCCTAACTCACCTGATTCTATTTATAGACTTAGGAAAGCTCTATATGGGCTAAAGCAGACCCCTAGAGCATAGTATGAGACTTTATCTAGCTTTCTTATTGAGAATAAATTCTCAAGGGGGAAGATAGACAAGACCATATTTTTAAGGGAATCTAAGGGTAAGATCATCCTAGTCCAGATATATGTAAATGACATTATCTTTGGATCTACTGATAACAACATTTGCAGAAAGTTTGTCAAACTTATGCAAGTGAAGTTTGAGATGAGCAGTATGGGTGAATTTAAGTTTTTCTTGGGTCTTCAAGTAAGACAGACTGATGATAGCTTGTTCATATCCCAGTCTAAATTCACTAGAGAGTTAATCAAAAAGTTTGGTATGGAGAATTCCTCCACGAAGAAAACTCTCATGGGGTCAAGTATGTCTATAGGCAAAGATGAGGCAGGGAAACCTGTTGATGAAACTTTGTATAGAGGGATAATTGGCTCCCTTTTATATCTAACTGCAAGTAGGTCAGACATCATGTATGTTACATGTATTTGTGCTAGGTATCAGGCTTGCCCTAAAGAATCTCACTACTCTGCTGTAAAGAGAATTTTGAGGTATCTTAAGAGCACACAAGATCTTGGCCTATGGTACCCTAGGAATGGGAAGTTTGAACTAACAGGCTATTCAAATGCAGATTTTGCAGGCTTCAAAGAGGACAGGAAGAACACTTTTGGCACCTGTCAATTTTTGGGAGGAAAACTAGTGTCTTGGAGCAGCAAGAAGCAAACAAGTGTTGCAATTTCAACTGCAGAGTAAGAGTATATCTCAGCAGGTAATTGTTGTGCTCAGTTGTTGTGGATCCAGCATAGCTCCAGGACTATAACCTCCAGATAAGTAGAAGTCCTTTATTTTGTGATTCTACTAGTGCAATCTCAATTGCTAGGAATCATGTCTCTCATAGCAGGACTAAACACATTGAGATTAAATATCATTTCATTAGGGAGTATGTGGAATGTGAAGATATCAACCTTGAGTTTGTCCCTACAGACAAGCAAGTGGCTGACATCTTCACTAAGCCACTAGATGAAGCAAAGTTCAACACCTTCAAGTTTGAATTGGGTATGTTGAACCTGGTATAAGCTTACGTTGCTCATATTGTTGCAGGTTGTATTCCTTCTTGCAGGTGGAATTGTTCTTCAGTAGAATGAAGACTTTTCAAGTGGTATACCTTAAGTGGTATCATGTTCAAGTGTTCTCCAGAATGGTATAAACTAGAATATCTACTAGGAAATATGATAGAGGATGCTTCAATTGAGGGGGAGCAAGTCCAGCACTTGCAGATGAAGATTCAAATGATATCCTATAGAGAGGGAGCGGCACACCTCCATCACTCACAAGTATGTCAACTGGTGCAAGAGTTGTTTTTTTGTACTTAAGAAGGGGGAGCAGAAAATCTGTTTCTCCCTGACTATTTACAGAAGTCAAAAGGGAGAGGAGAAAGATATGATCTGGTATTAGAGGACAGGAGGAGAAGGATACAAGTGGTATCAGAACTACGAGAAGGATATGATCAAAATGATCAAGACCAGGTAGCAAAAATTCAGGGGGAGCAGGTGTGATGATGATCACCCTGCAGGCAAGGAAGTGTGGTAACTATAACTTGCTCTTTATATGTTTTCCAAGATTAATGTCTTATTGCTACATATTATTGTATATATTATTGACTCATTTGATTGAAGGTTTTGACTTCTTCAAATATGGGGAGATTGTTGGGTTCATTGCTCACAATATCCCAAATTTGAAGAAGTCAATTATGCCAATAATATACATAAAGTTGTATTTGATGTATGTTTAAGTTCATGCATGCAGGTTAGTCCTTATAACATAGATAGGACAGGTATTCCAAGTGATGTGACAGGTGGTCATAAGGTGAAGATGTGGAGAGACAAAAATCTGTCTATGTTCACAGGCATTGAGTGAAGTCAGTTCAATCAATGCCAGATGCAAGGGAAGATATTGGATGTTAAAAAACGCCCAAGTCCACAGGCGTTGAGTGAAGTCTATTCACTCAACGCCAGGTGTGTAAAAGCGCTGAATATAGCTTGGATAGTCTAAGCCTAACCATTGGCTAGACAGAAATGTGGCTAAGTCAACAGGCACTGAGTGAAGTCTACTCACTCAATGTCATACAGCATAAATCGTTGAATAAAGCTCAACCTGTCAAAGTCACAGAAAATCTGTGTAAATATTTGACTAAGTCTACAGGCGTTGAGTGTAGCTTACTCACTCAACGCCATGTGATAAAAGCGCTGATTGAACCTTAGTCAGTCAGAGCCACTGTGTTTCAACACAGAATTTTGTCTAATGACAGATGCGTTGAGTGAAGTCTACTCACTCAAACTTATGTCAATTTAATTAACAGATGTTGAAAGCGTTGAGTGAAGAAGCAACACTCAACGCTTCCCAAGCAGGAAAATTGGCTAAGTCCAAATGCGTTGAGTGAATGTTGCTCACTCAACGCCAAGTGACAAAAACATGTCTAAAGGCTTTGGCATTAAGTGAAGGTTGTTCACTCAACGCCTAAATGACAGACAACTTTTTTAAGTGTTTTGGCGTTGAGTGAAGGTTGCTCACTCAACGCCTAGTGACAGAATGATTGGCCAAGGCCAAATGCGTTGAGTGAAGCTTGTTCACTCAACGCCTGAGATAGACAGAAATCTGTCTAAGTGTTTTGGCACTGAGTAAAGCTTGTTCACTCAACGCCTATATTAATGTTGCTTGATTTTGGCTAGGTCCACAGATGGTGACGTCAGCAAAGTCAACAAGTCAACAATATTAAAATTACTCGCGGGAAAGCTACAGAACACGACAAATACTACCGGAGAGCTACTGTACGTCTTCTTCCGTTAAAGCAAGGTGCAACTGTCTGCTGCAGGTGGTCCCCACTGCTTCTGGAATACGTTAATCGGCGGAAGATTAAAGGGATAGCTTCAGAAGGAAGAAAAAAATTCTTAGGGTTACACTTTTTGCGGCTGGACTTCATCTTCCTCGCCATTGCTGTCGAGACAAAAGCTTGAAGTCATTCCAGCTGAACAAAATGTTCAGTCAAGTTAGTTATAGCAGCAAGTTCAGAAACCCTTCTGATAAAGAAAAGAGAGGTGAGCATTTAGTCTACTACAGGTTCAGATTAGCTGTTTGAAGAACTCAAGACCTAACAGATCTTCAGTCTTCACCAGCAAGTTTAGAAACAATTTTCTAAAGATACTTCCAGCAGAAGCAGCCATCTATTGAAGAATTTCTTTTTGCTGTTGTGAAGACAGTTAGAGCTGAGATAACTCAGCTCTAGTAGCTGACACAGAGAAATTTCTCTGTGTCAAATTAATTTAAACCATTATCTATCTGTAAGATCCTTTTGGATCTTAGTTGTTGGGCTTTTGAGCCTGAGGAAGGGCAGTTTCTGCATGAGCTGTCGGAGAGTTATACTCTCTGAGTGTAGGATCCAGTTTGGATCTGAGGTAGGTGATCCTTTGATCACTGAGCTATAGGGCTTTTGAGCCTGAGGTAGGAGAGATATTCTCTTTGAGCTGTAAGGCACTTGTGGCTGAGTTGTAGGATCCTTTAGATCTGAGGTAGGGCCTTTGTGCCTGAGCTATCAGTGAGTATTTCTCTCTGAGGTAGGATCCTTTGTGGATCTGAGGTAGGGTTATCCTCCCAGCCTGAGTTGTAGGGTCTTTGGGCCTGAGGTAGGTAATCATTTGATCACTGAGTGTAGGAGCAAGTTTGCTCTGAGGTAGGGCTTTTAGCCTGAGTTGTAAGTCTTGGAGGAGACTGAGAGATCCTGAGGAATCTGAGGTGTAAGCTCTTTGAGCTGAGTTTTAGAGAAGTGTCTTGTCTAACTGAAAGTTAGAAAGGTGGGAGAAGAGTGGATGTACCCATAATCTGGGGAACCACTATAATATTTGTGTGTACTTGTGTGTTGTCTCTTTATTTGTAGGTTCTTGAAAGTAATTAACTACTAACACCCTAAGCACTAAAAGAAGAAACTAAAGAAAAATAACAGGAAATCAATAAACCTATTCATCCCCTCCCCCCTCCAGGTTGATAGCTACCTTGAAAACAAAGACTTTCACATGTCTGTCATCCAGCAGGAAGAAGTCAAGCGGAGGATGGGTAAGTACTTCAACAAGCACATTAGGGTCAAGCAGTTCGCGGAAGGGCATCTGGTCCTGAAAAAGGTGGATGTAGCAGGAAGATCAGCTGTCGTGGGAAAGCTCAACCCCAACTGGGAGGGTCCATACATTGTAGAGGAAGCCCTGAGGTCAGGAGGGTATCGCCTCCGGAATGTGGAAGGCGAGACCTTCGGTCACACTTGGAGTGGTGATGACTTGAAACGTTTCTACCCATAAAACATATAGGTCACTTCCTTTGATAAATATGAAATCATTTGACCCTCCAACTCTTTTGGCAATGGAACTTGCGGTAGGCCATGTTTATCAAGTAGTCCCAAGATGCTCTCGCTGTCAGGCTCTCACCTAGCAGGCAGGGTCGGGATCCTCGGTGGACATTGTTCTTGCTCTGGAGCCAAGTCCCGAGATGCTCCCGCTGCCAGGCTCTCACCTAGCTGGCAGAGCCGGGATCCTCGGTGGATATTGTTCTTGCTCTGGAGCCAAATCACGAGATGCTCCCGCTGTCAAGCTCTCACCTATCTGGCAGGGCCGGGATCCTCGGTGGACATTGTTCTTGCTCTGGAGCCAAGTCCCGAGATGCTCCCGCTACCAGGCTCTCACCTAGCTGGCAGGGTCGAGATCCTCAGTGGACATTGTTCTTACTCTGGAGCCAAGTCCCGAGATGCTCCCGCTGTCAGGCTCTCACCTACCTGGCAGGGCCGCGATCCTCGGTGGACATTGTTCTTGCTCTGGAGCCAAGTCCCGAGATGCTCCCGCTGCCAAGCTCTCACCTAGCTGGCAGGGTCGGGATCCTCGGTGGGCATTGTTCTTGCTCTGGAGCCAAGTCCCGAGATGATCCCGCTGTCAGGCTCTCACCTAGCTGGCAGGGCCGAGATCCTCGGTGGACATTGTTCTTGCTCTAGAGCCAAGTCCCGAGATGCTCCCGCTGCCAGGCTCTCACCTAGCTGGCAGGGCCGGGATCCTCGGTGGACATTGTTCTTGCTCTGGAGTCACGTCCCGAGATGCTCCCGCTGTCAGGCTTTCATCTGGCTGGCAGGGTCGGGATCCTCGGTGGACATTGTTCTTTCTCTGGAGCCAAGTCCCGAGATGCTCCCGCTGTCAGGCTCTCACCTACATGGCACGGTCGGAATCCTCGGGGGACATTGTTTTTGCTCTGGAGCCAAGTCCCGAGATACTCCCGCTGCCAGCCTCTCACCTAGCTGGCAGGGTCGGGATCCTTGGTGGGCATTGTTCTTTCTCTGGAGCCAGGTCCCGAGATGCTTCTGCTGCCAGGCTCTCACCTAGCTGGCAGGGTCGGGATCCTCAGTGGACATTGTTCTTGCTCTGGAGCCAGGTCCCGAAATGCTCCCGTTTTTAGGCTTTCATCTAGCTGGCAGGGCCGGAATCCTCGATGGACATTATTTTTGCCAATCAACATCAGGCACTGGAAGTTAAACTGGGAGCAGAGGTCGGGAGGCAGAAATCGCAAGGAAAAACAAGGAGTTAGGCCCAGCAACCTCGAGGCGAGCTGAAGGTGGCGAGCCGGGATCTCAGCAGCTACTAAGGGGTGGCACTAAGGCAAGGTCAAAGGTGGCGAGTCGAGATCCCGACATCTACGATGGAGGGCGAGCCGAGCCTGTCCTTGGCAACTACACTCCATCCCATCGAAATTTGACTTGGGAAAATTTTGGCCTAAGACAGTCTCTAAAGGGAAAGAATCTCGCAGGCGAGCTGGATGGTCGCGAGTCCAGCTCGGCGAGTAGTGTGGCCCTACTATCAAGGGGTGGCGAGACTTGGGGTCTCGGCGCGGGTATGTATCCTAACTCAAGTACGTTCTAATGGTGAATGATGTCCTAGCGAGGTCGCATGGCAGAGGGGGGCGGCTCGCGTGTGAGTGCAATATGATAAGTAAATACAGAAGAGCAAACAGAAGAAATCTATGTTAAGTCTTTTTCATTAAAATCAATGTGGTATTACAAAAAGAGTGGAGCTCGCCTCGGCGAGATTACAAAAAGGGGGGAGAATCATTACAGATAAAAAAAATCGCGATCTAGCTCTCGCATTCCCCTCCAGAGTCGCCATCTTTGAAGCCGGAGACGTCTTTGAAGAGCGAGTCAAAGTTGTCCTCCTTCTCGTCGGTAGGGGAAGAGGGGAAAAGCTCCGGCACCAGATCCTTCGCCGTAATGTTCTCGCAACCCTCCACCAGCACCTGCATTTTATAATTTGCAGAGTGTATTCGGCGGTGCTGATGGAGTTGACCCGCAGTCTTTCGGTGACCTCCGTCTCGCTGAAGACCTTCGGCCTCTTAGTCGGGACGCCCGACTCGCAGCCGACCTGGGGGAAGAAGATGCTCATTTGGCGGGTGAGCTTGCCCTGGAGTCCTTTGTTTTGCTCCTCCAGCTTTTTGTTCTTCTCCTCCAGCTCGGCGGTGCGAGCCCGCAGCTCGCTCGCGGCCTTGACATCCTGTGAAGCAAGGAAAGGTAAGGTAAAGATTATATAGAAAATCCTAAGTGAAAGGGGAAGGGGGCAGCCGACACTTACCATCCCGCCAGCAGCTTTGGCGAGAAGGTCCTCGGTAATGCCCAGCCGCCTCGCCAGGTTGGCGGCATTATCTTCGGCGACGTCTCGCGCCTGCTCGGCTTTAGGCAGGTTGTGGCTGAGGCTGAACCCGCGGCGGACCACCAGGTGCTGCAGCTTCAGGGCCCGCATCTGGGCTCGCGAGCTCTCATGGCCGAGTTGTCGAAGGGTCAAGCCTTTGTAGGCCTCGGCATCCTCGCGCCCATACAGGCCGAAGTCGAGTGCGTAGGCATGCCCGGTGGGGGGTCGGCGCTCGGACCAGGAGGGATGAAGGGATGAGATGGAGACCCCGTGGGTCTGCTTATCTCATCGGACCATCGACTCGCCGGCCCGCCGGCCCGGTCCTTCATCTTTCCTCCAAGGCCAAAGAGCGGGTGATCCTCCGGTGGGCCTGGCTCGCGGGCAGCGAACTCCTTAGTGGCTGGGGAAGTGGGGATCTCTCCACCCCCCTGATCTCGCCCCGGCGAGTTCTCTGGCGATTTCTCTGGCGTGGTCTCCGGCGAGCTCATGTATTTTTGTTGTTATTGTTGTCTCGCCCGGGAGACCTCCAGCGCCTTCTTCATCTTCTTTGGAGGCGGGGGGCGGCGAGGCGAGCTGGATCCCGCGGGGTCGGGTCGCCTCTTGTTGGAGGAAGGTTTACCCGACCCCGACTCGCTTCGGCAGGCTGCTGCGGCTGCCCGCTCGCGCGCGAGTGGGTTTGGGTAGAGGCATGAGTCCGCAAAAGGCAGGTGCTTGGGAATCAGGCGCTCCCCTGCAGAAAAAGACTTGGTGTCAGGAAAAAAGTATTTATTAGCAAGCCCATTAAAGAAGAAAGGGAGAGAAGTATACCTTCGCCGGGAAGAACCGGGGGGAGCGAGTCGAGGCCCTTTCGAAGGAAGGCGACCTCGAAGTCCTTGTCCAGAAAGAATTTGTGGAGCTCGGCATCATTCCTCGTCACCGTCGGGGGCCGGTACACCTCGCTCCTCTATCGAGGCGAGAAGGGTATGTTGTCGAGATCTCCCTTGATGAAGACGACCTTGGAGACCCAGTTGGGGTTTTTGTTGGCGGTCTCGCGGACCTTGAAATGCGAGCCGGCAAGGAAGACGACCCCATCATTAGTCGCGCGGTAGATAAAGAGCTTCCTGAAGACTGTCAGGTTGACCTCTATCCGCTCTCGGCGGAGGAAGCAGGCGAATGCCACAATCATGGCGATGGCACTCGGGTTCAGCTGCGCCGGGACCGCGCCGAAGAATTTCAGTATCTGGAGGATCTCCGGCCAGAGGGGCAGGCGCAACCCCACCTAAAAGTGCAAGATGGGGAATTCGAGCTCGTCCTCAAAGAATGTTTTGATGGACTCGCCCTCCACCGGTCGGCGCGCTTCAAAGCCGATGGGCACGAAGTCGGCAATGAAATCTGCGAGCTCCCCCTCGGTGGTGTTCCCCTTGAAAAAGTTGTACTCGGCAAACTACGGAGCACATTTCGACCTCCCGTCAGCGTCGGGTCGAGTTTTGCCCATGGTTCCAAAGGTTCTAGCGCGAGTGCAGGTGGCGAGATGAGCAAAAAGTAGGGGGCAAGAATCAGCAGTAAAAGCGATGGTCAGGGGGTATGTGAGTGGGCCTATTTATAGAAAACAAACTTTGTGACCGAGCCGATCGGACAGTCCGGCTCGCCGACCCCGACTTGCCGACCCCTGCGACCAATTCTATCCTATAGCGAGCTGGATCTAAGGAACATAGCATCACAGATCCCACAAGCATTAAATTTAAAAATTGGCTAAGTTATTACAGGCAATAGATCTCACAGTTCAGGAAGATAAAATACAACAAGCAGAAGGATTACTTCAACACGCGCGAGCTGGGGGTTGGGGGGCGAGTGTCGATAGGCTCAGCTAGGGAGTCATTTCCATCTACCATGGCCTCGCGTCCACATCCCAGGAGGTCGGCGCGGGTTGTTGAACTCGCGGACTAGCTCCAAGTCCTGATGGACGAACCACAGGTTTTCACCGATCCTGTCCATGAGCCGAGTGGGGGACGTCATCCCACTCGCCGAGTAGCGCTGCACTTCAACCGCAAGCATCACGTAGTCCCGCTCCAGAGCCTCCAGCCTCTGCTCTCCTAGACGGTTATCCTCCTGGACCTGGCGCAGCGCGCGCCCCTGCTTCTTGAAGACCTCAACGACTCGCTTCCTCAACTCGGCGGAGTCTAGTGAGACGTCCAGGAAGTTCTCTATCGCGTTAGGGGAAGGGGGTGGCGAGTGGCGAGCTGGCTCAGAGGATTCTTCAGCCTCGGATTGGCCGGGAAGATCTGCAAAGACAAGTAATCAGAACGAATGTACAAAGGGAGAGTGCTGCAACAGAACTGCGTGAGGCGATCCTATGTGAGTGGAGCTTATGGGATAAGCTCGGCTACCCCCGGAAGACATAGGTGGGAGGCAAGGCAAGGTGCTTGCCGCGACCCGGCTGATGAGTCCTTGGGGAGATGAGCTCGAAGCTGGGAACCGGGATGTCCCCGGCACCTCCCCCCGCGAGTGAAGGAGCAGGTGTGAGCAGCCGAGACGGTGCGCGAGCCGGTGATTTCGGTTTCAGCGAGCCCAGCCCAGTGGTACCAAAGGGGGGGCGATGGTTCTCGCAGACGAGTGTCAGCAGGTGTTTGGGGGCGCGTGTCATCGCGAGGGGAGCTGACTCGCGGCGTGGAGACTTCAACGCCGGTTTGAAGATCGTCCGGGTCGGCAGGAATGTCCATGACCGCTTTCCCTTTGGGTTCGGCGGCCGGTCCAGAGGAGGAGGCGAGCCCGTGATAACGGGTAGAGGCCAAATCGCGGTGGACCAGCTCGGCAGCTTTGGGAATCAACTTGGCCTTTTTTGGGGGGCTGGACTTTGCCGGATCGCGAGGCAAGGTGCTGGGAGACACGGCAACCAGCGCGGCAGCGCGAGCGGAGTTCAGCTCGCGGGCGCGTCTAAGTTTCTCTTGGAGCTCTTTGAAAAGAGGCATCTCGGCAAGATCAGAGTAAGGGAAGGGCAAAGGTTGCCCAGGTATGCGGGTGTTTATATATATCTGTTGGTGGACCCCACCAAAAGATTCTCTCTGGCACTTGTCGCACTCGTCGCATCTTGCGGGGTTGGATGATTCTTTCCGAGCTTGGGGCAACTTCGCAAAGAGCGGGGATTATATACAACCTCATATCCGGCGAGCGGGATCGACAGGATCCAGACCAACCAACTCAGGCAGTCCCAAGTCCCAGGCGAGCCGGGAGGGAGGCGAGAGCCCTGTATCCTCACCGACTCTCCAGGCGGGGTGGGGCATGTGAGGGGCGAGTGGAGCAAGCGGGCTCTCACTCGCCCAAGGGTCTCGGCAAGTAGCGGACGAGTGGGGAAGACCAGCCCTCACTCGCCCAGGGCAGAAGGAGGTGGCGAGTGCCAGCCCCATCGAGCACTCGCCTCCCCAGGCGAGTGGAGGTTCCAGAGGGTCACTCGCCCAGTATTCTGTGATGTATTTTTACCATTCCACCGTCGTTGGCCTGCCCCCTAGCTTTTCATAACAGCGGAGTTACGTTGTTGGCAAGCCGACTTGGACTGCATATAGCTGTTTGGAACAGCGGAGGTTTGCTGTTGGCAGTCCGTTTTCAGAAAACTATAAATAGACCCAAGGGGGTCTCAGAAGGCATGCTTACTTGTGCCCTGGTCATCTTGCGCTTTTTGAGGTATCCTTAGCTTAGCACTTGACTAAGGAGGGGAAGCGCTCTAAGATCTTCCGGGTGTGTGGTGGGACCTCCGTGCTGGAGCCTAGGGTCTGTTCCCTGTTCTAAGTGTTTGGTTGTTTAGCTTGTGAGAGAGAAGTAAGTGTCCGATCACCCCTTCCTCAAGGGTTCGAACTCCACAGAAGCCGATTTTCGGTTTTAACATAAGTGACCCATAATAAAATAACAACAACCAATCTAGGGAAGTCTGTGCACGCTCCGGTGTAGTACCCCAAACATAACCAAACATTCATATGCTCTTCAGGGCAAGAGTATAGATCGAGTCCATGGTAAGTAATTAGAGCCATCCATTTGTATGGTAGTAATTTGTGGTGTATTGTGACAATGACTTGATCTGATAGACTCCCCAGAAATCATGGTTGAGGAAGGATATCAGGCTTTGGGAGATTCATTGTTCCCCGACAATTATCCATGAATAGAAATTAAGGAATCAAAGGGAAGAAAAAAAACATGGGTGTTACACCCCTAGGGTTTGCTCATAGAAAGAGGGGAGAACTAAGATCCATGAAGAATTTATGACTCTAAAAGTGATGCATTCCAAAATCGCCTCTTTGAAAACTTTCACGGGCAATATCTAGTGACAAATGATCTAGCGTTCGCAAGCGCGCATAAATGCTAACATTTGTGTGCATCCTCTACTGTTTATGATGAGCCTATGGTATACATCTCCTTCTCATTGCTCACCTTCGGTTATTATGATTTTATGCATAAGTTTATGGAGAATTGATGCATCCTGTAGTGCATCGTTATTTTATTTAAATAATTTGTAGTGCATATCGTCAAGGTTGTCAGGATCACGATCCAGATCATGGGAATTTTACGATCCTACGATCCAGATTTTATAAATCAATCCTGATTTTGTAAAGCGATCCTCGATTCGACCCTACTATCAGATCCGATCCAACCTCGAAACGATCTCATCTAGAATCTCAATCTTGACAACCTTGATATCGTTGCGCAAGTTGTCCTTTATTTTTTCATGTACTGTTGTGTTTGGTATCGCGTCCTGTGTTCGACTTATTTGTGTGACCGGCCAATAAAATCTTAAATAAATTGGTCCGTCAGATTAGGACTAGGGTTAGTTTGGGCAAACAATAAATGAAGTATTAAATAATGGTAAATCTGAAATTAATAAATTAAAAATAATAAGTTTATTTAATATTAATTTCAGTTTTAATCTTCAAATCATTTTGTGTCCAATTAAAACTCCTCACATTAACCTCTTTAAAACCTATAGCCCCACTTTAATGTCATTTAATTCTCATCTTTTCGAACTCCCTCATTTATCATCTTTTTTAAACATTTGTTGTCATTTCCTGTTGAAAAGCTGAAACTCCTTTTTAATATTAATAGTATGGCTGGCCTAGGGGTGCAAACGAGTCGAGCTCGAGTCGAGCTTGGAAAATTTTCCAAGCTCGAGCTCGAGCTTTTCATTTCGAGCTCGAGCTGGGATAATTGAGCTCGTCGAGCTCGAGCTCGAGCTCGAGCTCAAGGCCAACTTATTGAGCTCGAGCTCGAGTTTCGAGCTCGCGAGCTCGAGCTGCTCGCGAGCTTTTTAACTCATGAGCTTTATTTTCATATTTTTTAAAAAAAAATTACTTTTTTTTAAAAAATGTATAAATAAAAAGCTCGCGAGCCGGCTCGCGAGCTCATGAACAACATTAGATGAGCTCGAGCTCGACTCGTAATCAAGCTCGAGCTCGAGCTCGACAGGCTCGAGCTCGAGTCGAGCTTTTTTCGAGCCGGCTCATCGAGCTTTCGAGCCGGCTCAACTCAACTTGCACCCCTAGGCTGGCCTCCTTACTCCTCCTTTTAGCCTTATTAATACTCACTTTCAAATTGATGTCTGCCCCTTAAAATCTGTTTATACTCATGTGAAAGAGGAGAAGGGGGCAGGTATTGAATCGGGAAACAGAGAGTTTGACTCTGCTTCCCGGAAATGCCGGCATAGCCCTGCTGTTTTTGTTTTCCCATTCCCGACGACAGATTTTTCCCAACCGACACCGCCGCCAGAAGCTCCGGAAGAACCCGGCGACTACATCTGGACCCGCCGCCAACCTTGACGACGAGTCCAGGCCCGCCTCCTCATTTTTCTGACGCATACCGCTGCAGGATCTCGCGCCTACTCTGCAACCACCGCCTATGCTCATCCCTTGTGGACTCAGGCCGCCAAACACCCCTGGCTGTCGGCTCCAGCCCTTCCCATTTCCAGAACCGGGCCTAGAGGTTCTGCCTCTTTCCCTCCACTCCTACTTAGCGGGGGCTCCCTGTCACACTTGTTGTTGGTAAACCTTTCACCTCGATTGGTGTGAGCGTGTGAAAAAGTTCATGGCGTGGAAACAAATGTCTGTGAATCGGCAAGTCGAGTATGATGTCCTTAGGCTTAAAGGATAAGCACTAGTCTGGTGTGTTCAACTTGAGCGCACCCGATACACCTTAGTCCTAGCACCTATCACCACGTGGGTAGAATTTAAGTTGCAACCTTGGAAGCGATATGTCCCCCGGACTATCTGCAAACTTTTTATCGAAAGTTCCACAACCTTTGACAGGACAAGCTTTCCGTGGATGAGTACACCCACGATTTTTTAGTGTTGCAGTCTAGACTAGACCTATACGAGGAGAATGCTATGTCAGTGTCCCGTTACCTGAACGAGCTCTGTTGGGCTATTAGGGATGAGCTAGAGTTGCACAACTTTAGAGATTTGGGTGAAGTGTCTAGTCGAGCACGTAGAGTGGAAGCCTCACTTCAGAAGAGGACATCTGGGCATAGGTCTATTGATAAGTCTTCCTCGAGCACCACCACCACTACACCCACCCCTAAGAATTATGATTCCCCTCCTCATGTCACTATTGGAATACCAGCTCTTCCCATTATCTTCACCCACGGTAAGGAGCTCATGGGATCCAAACCCAACACTAGAGTATTCTGATGCTTCAAGTGTATGGAGCCTGCGCACAAATCTTCTGAGTGCGCGTGATGCCACTTCATCGCAATTACCGATTCCTCTGATAGGCATGAGCCAGAATATGGAGTCTTCCTTAATGACTCCAAACCTGAGCCCGAGCTCGAGTCTGATAACGTTATTGAGGTCGAGGGGGGACAAGCTGAAAACTTAGTTTGTGTCATTTGATATAGCTTGATTTCCCCTAATGAGTCCACTGAGTGTGATTTTCAGAGACACGAGATTTTTCGCACTATTGCAAGTATTCAGGGATATTTTTGTTTCATCATCATTGACAGCAGTAGCATGGAAAATTTTGTTTCCCAATGCATGGTTGAGAAGCTAGGACTTGAGACACGCCCCTTGGAACGGCCCTACAACTTATCTAGGGTTAATAGTCACATGACTATGTCCATTACTCGTCGTTGTCTCGTAGAGTTCTCTATCGGGGATGTGTATCAGGATTCTGTTCTATATGATGTCTCCCCCATCGATGTCTGTCATATCATGTTAGGTAGAGCGTGGCAGTATGATAGGCGTGTTGTGCATGATGGTGTAAGGAACTCCAATTTCTTCGATCATCGTGGGCGCAAGATTGTTCTTCTTCCCCAGAAGAATAGACTTGTTCCTAAGGCTCCTGGGAGGACCTCGTCATCATCTCCCTCACTTTTCTTAGTTAACACTACATCACTATTATTTAGTGTCGCACTTCTACCTGGACCCCTACTCTAGGAAGACGCACTTGGCTCCGGTGAGTCATCCATTTTAGATGATCTACCAACACCACCACACGTTGATTTTATATTTGGCGATCACGTGTTTAGTTCGCACCACTATCCCGTGAGTGTACGTGAGGATTCTAAGCTTCATCAAATGAATTTTGATTTTTTTAGGGTTAGCCTTATGAGGGAAATTGAAACTTTTAAAAGAATTTTTACTCCTAATAGGGACACACGATTTAAAGGATTTCTGTGGTTGATTTTAAATGAACAGATTGTGCTCGGTTTAAAAATTTGTGGTGTTAGTCAGATATCTGTGGGTCACGATATGTCGACAGTTGATCTTGGTTTTCTGAACATTCGTAGGTGTCTAGCACTAGTACGTATGATGCAATATGTTCTAATAAATCCACAAGTTGATCATGTTTCCTTTTGGCCTTGTCTCTTTTTTTGTTTTATTGGCCCAATTTCTTTCTCACTTTGTCGTACTCACCTCCTTTCAGCTCTGAATTTTATTAAACAATTGCATGTGATGCATGAATTTTTGACTAACAGTTTTAGAGAAATTTTGGAAAACTATAACTCCGCGGTTGATTTCATCGTCTGGAGTTATATTTTTTCAATGGAGATTAGTTTTTTGTTCCTTTCAGGAAGGAGGGTTTGCCAAAAGTTCTTGTGTTGTGATGATGGGTCTACCGTGGTGGGGCAGAGGCAATCCATGATCTGAATCGTTGTTTGAAAGTTTCAGTGACAGATTGCATCACAGTCTTGACGGGATCAAGCTCCTTCAACTCCGGGAGAATTGATGCATCTTGTAGTGCATCGTTATTTTATTTAAATAATTTGTAGTGCATGTTGTCGCACAAGTAAGTTGTCCTTTAGTTTTCCATGTACTGTTGTGTTTGGTACCGCGTCCTGTGTTCGACTTATTGGTATAACCAGTCAATAAAATCTTAAATAAATTGGTCCGTTAGATTAGGACTAGGGTTAGTTTGGGGAAACAAGAAATGAAGTTATTAAATAATGGTAAATCTGAAATTAATAAATTAAAAATAATAAGTTTATTTAATATTAATTTCAGAATTAATCTTCAAATCATTTTGTGTCCAATTAAAACTCCTCTCATTAACCACTTTGAAACCTATAGTCGGCCACTTTAATGTCATTTAATTCTCATCTTTTCAAACTCCCCAATTTATAATCTTTTTTAAAACATCTGCTGTCATTTCCTGTTGAAAAGCTGAAACTCCTTTTTAATATTAATAGTATGGTCGGCCTCCCCACTCCTCCTTTTAGCCTTATTAATACTCATTTTGAAACTGCTGCCTGCCCCTTAAAATCTTTTTATACTCATGTGAAAGAGGAGAAGGGGGACGGGTATTGAATCGGGAAACAGAGAGTTTGACTCTGCTTCCCGGAAACGCCCGCATAGCCCTGTTGTTTTCGTTTTCCCACGCACGACGACAGATTTTTCCCGACCGACACCGCTGCCAGAAGCTCCGGAAGAACACGGCGACTACATCTGGACCCGTCGCCAACCTTGACAGCGAGTCCAGGCCCGCCTCCTCATTTTTTGGCGCCTACCGCTGCAGGAGCTCGCCCCTGCTCTGCAACCGCCGCCTACGCTCATCCCTTGTGGACTCAAGCCGCCAAACACCCCTGGCCGCCAGCTCTAGCCCTTCCCCCTTTCCAGAACCGGGCCTAGAGGCTTCTGCCCCTTTCCCTCCACTCTTACTCAGTGGGGGCTCCCTGTCGCACTTGTTTTGTTAACCTTTAATCTCATTTCGCATTTTTGATTACACTTGGTCTAATTCTCATGAATGCATGTTATAGTTAATAATTTTCAGAGCTTGTTTGCCCAACTTAATCTTACTTCTATTTGTCGTAAATTTGTTAAACTGATTGTCGCTCTCTCTCTCTGTGTGATGCTTGTGGATAGCTTGGATTTATTGTTGAATACGAACAAAAGTTGGTCGCTTTGAGCGGGTTTGCAAAACTTTGACTTATTATCACTTGTCTTAGCCCGTGACGGCATGAGTATGATATGAACTTGCAAGAAGAAGAAGAGAGATAATAGAGAGACTAGAGAGGATGGGGAGACTAGGGTTAGGGTAGAGGGAAAGAGAGGAAAGAAACCTGATATGTCTTGAATAATCCTCCCCAAAGCAGCCCCAGGCTATAAATACCCGGGGAAAGGAGGGGGTCGGACGGCCCCCCCAAGTGGGGCTGAACCGGAGTGGTTCAGCCCCCTCTTCTGGCTGATTTAATGAGTGGGGGCTGAACCGGATGGTTCATCCCGGTTTTCTTGCGCGCGCTCCTTGGTCCTCCGCGAGTATTTATGTCCCGAGAACCCAAGCGGGTGTGGGGGCATAACATTCCCCTCCCCATCAAGCACCAGCTTGTCCTCAAGGTGGAAGTCCGGAAACCGCTCGCGGAACTCCAATAAGTCAACCCATGAGTTGTGCCCTGCGTCCAGCTGCTTCCATTTGACGAGTACCGCTGGTCGATATTCCGTGCCCGACTTCTTCCATTTGGTAAGCAAAATGGCCTCTGGTGACGGCCGCAACTCACCCGTGCTGGTCGCCTCGGGAAGGAAAGGGCTGGCCTGAACGGAAGCCCCGAGCTTTTTCTTCAAAATAGAGACATGGAATGTTGGGTGGATGCGGGACCCCGCTGGAAGATCCAAGGTGTAGGCCACTGGGCCCAAACGACGCAGAATGCGGAATGGCCCGTAGTAACGTGGGGCGAGTTTCTGATTCATCCTCCGAGAAACTGACAGCTGGCGGTAAGGTTGGAGCTTGGGGAAAACCTCATCGCCCACTGCGAACTCCCGCTCTGTACGGTGCTTGTCTGCCTGTGCCTTCATGCGGTCCTGAGCGACCCGCAGATTGTCCCGAAGTAAGGCTAAAGTGCGATCCCGGTCCTGAAGTGTCCGCTCCACGGCTGGAAGAGCGGTGTTGGAGGGCTCATAAGAAGTCAAAGTAGGGGGAGGGCGTTCGTATACCACCTCGAAGGGGGTGATCTTGCTGGCTGTGTGGAAGGACGTGTTGTAACAGTACTCCGCCCAATGCAACCAACGGGTCCACGTGCGCGGCTCGTCCATCATAAAACACCGTAAGTAGGTCTCCACCCCCCTGTTGAGGACCTCTGTCTGTCCGTCCGTCTGCACACAATCTCCCACGCAAATAACTCTGCAACTGTCTCCCTCGTGTACGGATGGCTCAATGGTAGGAAATAACCATACTTGGAAAGCTTGTCTACCACCACCAGGATGACGGACTTGCCTTGGGACTTGGGCAAGCCGTCAATGAAATCCATGGAAATGGTGTCCCACACCTGGTGCGAAATCTCGAGCGGTGTAAGAAGCCCAGCCGGTGATGTGGTCTCGTACTTCTGCCGCTGGCAAATCTCACACTCCCGTACAAATTGCTGGACATCGCGACGCATCCCCTTCCAGAAGACATTTGCTCGGAGCCGCTGAAGTGTCCGTAGAATCCCTGCGTGGCCGCCTGTGGGTGAAGCGTGAAACTCCTGCATCATCGCCGTCCGCCATGGCGACGCGGAGGGAATGACTTCTCTGCCCTGGAAGTACAGTCGTTGGCCCTGAAGATGGTAGCCCGGCTCCGTAGCTTGACCCTGCTGTAGTGCCTCTACAATGGTGCGTAGCTCGGGGTCCTGGAGTACCGCTGCCTGTATCTCGTCCAAGGTGGTGATCACCGGCCCCGACACAGGAGAGAAAGAGCTCTCAGGTAGGCGGGAGAGTGCGTCGGCGACCACATTCTCTCTGCCCTGCTTGTACACAATCTCGTAATCATACCCCATCAACTTGGTCAACCACTTCTGCTGCAGTGGAGACGCCAAGCGCTGCTCCAGGAAGTGCTTCAAGCTTTGGTGATTCGTACAGACCTGGAAGTGCTGTCCCAGAAGAATGGGTCGCCACATCTCGACCGCATGTATAATTGTCAACATCTCATTCTCGTACGTTGAAAGCCCCAATGTCCGTGGGGCCAAGGCCTTGCTGAAGTAAGCGAGCGGGGGGCCCTCCTACATCAAGACTGCCCCGAGGCCGACGCCCGAAGCATCAGTCTCCACCACAAATTCCTTGGTAAAATCCGGCAGCGCCAACACCGGTGTAGTGGTCATGGCCTGCTTTAAAGCCCGGAAGGCCTCATCCGCCTCGATGCTCCACTGGAACGCATCCTTCTGCAACAGCTGTGTCAGAGGTCGAGCAATCTTGCCGTAGTCCTTTACAAAACGGCGGTAGTACCCCGTCAGCCCGAGGAAGCCACGCAAGGCTCGCACCGTCGTGGGCTGGGGCCACGACACCATACTCGCAATCTTCTGTGGGTCTTCCTGGACCCCACGGGCGGACACAAGGTGCCCCAGATACTCGACCTGACTCTGTCCGAAAGAACACTTGGACTTTTTGGCGAATAGCTGGTGCTCCCGCAGTATGGTGAAGACATGTCGCACGTGCTCCAAATGATCTTCCCAAGTCCTGCTATAAATTAGTATATCATCAAAAAATACCAGGACATACCGGCGAAGAAGTGGTCGAAAGATCTCGTTCATCACAGCCTGGAAGGTGGAGGGAGCGTTGGCCAACCCGAACGACATCACCAAGAACTCGTAGTGACAGTCGTGGGTGCGGAACGCCGTTTTGTGGACATCCTCTTCCTTCATCCGAATTTTATGATAACCGGACCGAAGGTCCAGTTTGGTGAACAGACTCGCTCCATGCAGCTCATCCAGCAACTCCTCAATCATAGGAATGGGAAACTTGTCCTTGATGGTGGAGCTATTCAGCCCCCAGTAATCGACGCAGAATCGCCAGGACCCGTCCTTCTTCTTGACCAAGATGATCGGAGAAGAGAACGCGCTGGTGCTGGGCTGAATAATGCATGTCGCTAGCATCTCCCTTACGCTGTGCTCGATCTCTGCCTTCTGAACATACGGGTAGCGGTAGGGACGGATATTGGTAGGGTCCGTCCCTGTCTTCAACTGTATCTGGTGATCCCGGAAACGCGATGGAGGCAGAGTGTGCGGCTCCTGAAAGACGTCCTCGAACTGAGCTAAAAGAAGTTGTATCGGGTCCGACGCCACCTGCGTGTCGGCCCCCTTTGCCGCCACCCCGAGTATCATGGCCATCATACTACCCTGCTCCTCCAGTCTCTGCAGGCTCCGTAGGGAGATCTCCTTGAGAGGGGCGGATCGGATACCGTGTAAACAGTAATCCGTCCCCTGCTGCGTGAACTCCAGTGTCATGCGGTCCCAGTCCGTGGTCACCCGCCTCAGTTGGCGGAGCCACTGTACCCCAAGTACTATATCAGACCCTTTAATCGGAAGGAGGTAGACGTCGGTGCGGCACACATATCCTGTAAGATGTATCTCCACGCCCTTCAGTGCCCCTTCGCACCGCAGTTTGCTGTCATCCGCGACCATCACCTGGAACGTCGCGTTCCTGTCAACTGGGTGTCCTGTCTTCAGCGCCACCTCAGGGTTGATGAAATTGTGGGTGCTCCCACTATCAATGAGAATGGTGACCCTTTCCTTGCCAATCCTAACCTTGATCCGCATAGTGGTGGGTGCCACACATCCCTCCATGGCCTGAATCGAAACGCCAAACTCAGCCAGATCCAACTCCTCCTCGGCCTCGAGGCTCGGGTAGTCCTCCTCGTCCTCCTCACGCAGCATGAAGACCTGCACCTTTTGGCATCGATGCCCCGGTGCGTATTTCTCGTCGCAGTTAAAACACAATCCTTTCTCCTTCCTGGCCTGCAGTTCATGCCAAGTAAGCCGCGTCACTGTCAGCCGGGCTGTCGGTGCCTGCTCCCTTCTGCCTGTTGCTGGGGCGGGCGGGACCCTTGGTGGGGCCCGATTTCTCTGACGGCTGAAGCGCTCCTCCTGTATGCGGGCCAGACGTATGGCATGGCTTAGACTGCGCGGCATATACGCATGGACCTCATCCCTCAAATGATCCCGCAGGCCGGATATGAAACAACTGAGGAGCGTCTTCTCCTCCCAATTAACCCGATTTGCTAGCTTCTCGAAGTCCGCTCGATATTCCATCACTGTGCCCTTCTGACGGAGTTTCTGTAGCGTGGCCTCCACATCCTCGTACTCCAACGGCCCAAAACGTGTCACGAACCCTTCCACAAAATTTGCCCATGTTGCGTATCCGTAGGCCCGTATGAACCACTGAGCCCACTGATATGCGTCCTCTTCCAGATGGAAAGAAGCCAGCTGCACCCACTGATCATTCGGTATCTCTTGATAAGTGAAAAATAACTCCGCCTTTTGCACCCATTCCAAGGCATCCCCGCCGCGGAACTTAGGGAAATTCATGCGAGTTCTCTTCGGGGGCATGTAAGGCCGTTGTTGCATATCCCCATGTCTCCCGTTGAACTCCGGTTCGTGCTGTGGTCGGCTGAAAGGGTCATGGAAATTCGCTCCCCCTTGCCGCCGCCCCATTGCTGTCCCCCGCCTTGAAATCCCTGTCGGCGTAGCTACTCGGGCCATGTCTCGTCGTTCCCAAACCTCATCGGCCCCCCCACGTGCTGCGGCGTCGGTAGAAGGCCCGTTCTCCCTCCAAAATTGGCGTCAACAGCCCCCGGTGGTCTCAAGGGAGCTGCTGGAGCCTCCCGGGTCCTCCATAGGTCAGTCGCGGTCCCTTCCTGGGCGGCGGAAGGTCCGCCTGCCCCGCTCCCGGCCTGCACGCACGGATGCGGCGTTTGCTGGCCGGCCCAGGCCGCAGGTTGGCGGAAGGGGTAGGCGCCCCCTGGGCGGCCACCACCGGCCCCTTCGGCCGCTGTCGACCAGCCAGGGTGGCTGTGCGGCGCCCCGATCCAAGCGGGGGCCGATCCGGCGCCCGCTGGCTCATTGCGGCCCAGATCGGTCCCGATTCCGCCGGGACCGAAATGTCCCGACCCCGCCGATCCTCCGTTGACAGTCGGTGGAACATTTTGTGGCGCCTCGGCTTCAGAATCGCTGCCTTGAACCGTCTTGCCCTTCAACGATTGCATCAACAGTGCCTTGATCTCCTCCATACGTCCATCCATGCGTTCCTCCATGTTTTTTGTGGACGTGTTCAAGCGGCCTTCCATGGCCGCCACCGAATCCGCCAACCCTACGTAGTTCTCCTCTAGGGTAGCCAATCGTGCGGTCTCCGCCTCCAAGCGTGTCACCATGGTCGCAGGAAGGATGCTCTGATACCAAATGATATGAACTTGCAAGAAGAAGAATAGAGATAATAAAGAGACTAGAGAGGACGGGGAGACTAGGGATAGGGTAGAGGGAAAGAGAGGAAAGAAACCTGATATGTCTTGAATAATCCTCCCCAAAGCAGCCCCGGGCTATAAATACCCGGGGAAAGGAGGGGGCCGGCCGCCCCCCCCAAGTGGGGCTGGACCGGAGTGGTTCAGCCCCCTCTTCTGGCTGATTTAATGAGTGGGGGCTGAACCGGATGGTTCAGCCCCGTTGTCTTGCGCGCGCTCCTTGGTCCGCCGCGAGTATTTATGTCCCGAGAACCCAAGCGGGTGTGGGGGCATAACAGAGTACGCCGCAAAATTTTAAAAGGAACACAAAATAATCATGTTAAAATCAATTTTTAGATTTTAGTATGCATCAAAAAGTCTGTATAAAACTTCATCTCCAGTTTCTGAATAAGGATCGGCTAGCAGCGCCAAGCGCGGAACGTGAGGGGAAAGCTCGCGAGAAGGGAACCCGACCGGAGAGTCGGGAGACGAGACCTGCTGGAATCAAGCAGGAGAATAGATGCGGGAGGCGAGGCTTGCGGGTGTCCGACGCCTACCAGAAGTGAGGCTTACAAGCAAGACGCGAGAGGCAAGGTACAGGGATCGCGCGTGCGGGATATGGAGGTAAGGGTTACCCTAAGGCTATTCTAACACCATGTTGAAACGCCGAAACAATTTCATAATTAATTATAAAGTCTCACTCGTATATATACAAGTGAGGGGAATGTGGAGAAAATACATAACAAGATAAATACATAAAATAAAACTAATACATGCTAACACTTCTAAATATTGATATCGCATCCAACAAAAGTAAAGTCTCTAAGATATTCCCAATATATTTTCACTTTCATACACCTCCTTATCTTCCCATAAAACGGTGCACATGCATGCTCTCAACGATCCAGCATCACTTTTGTCTCACGGAGCCGTAGCCTTGCAGCCCAGTCGTTGATCATCTACAGTGTCCACGAAAATCTCATCGATCTCCCTTGCCACGAATTCTCCACACACCAAATCCAGCTCGTCGAGCTTCCCAGTGGCGCACAACCACCTCACTAACAACAACCGCACGCCCTCTGTTTCCTGTCTTACGTATGTATGACTCCCTCAAGTCGTTTGCTCGAGCCAGCACCCACAAGCCCTACCCCATTGAGCCCTACTCACGAAGTTCTATTGAATTCTGCACAACCACCTAACCAAAAGCAACCGCGCGCCCTCTGTTTCATGTCTTACGTATGTACGACTCCCTCAAGTCATCTCCTCAAGCCAGCACCCACATGCCCTACCCCATCGAGCCCTGCTCACAAAGTTCTATTGAAGTCTGCACAACCACCTCACCAACAGCAACTGCACGCCCTTTGTTTCCTCTCTCACGTATATATGACTCCCTCAAGTCTTCTCCTCGAGCCAGCACCCGCATGCCCAACCCCATGAAGCCCTGCTCACAAAGTTCAATTGGATTCAACGCCTATTCTCGAGCCATCAACTGATTGTTGCCTCTTGTTTTTGAGGATAAGGCATATATAAGGCATTCTTCTTGAATTAATTGATTTGATTACTTCAAATTAATTATTTAAAAAATAAAAAAGAGGCAGTGCAGAAATCAGCATTCCAAAATGACTTATGAGGTTGCCTGTCAGAAATATGTAAAAGACATGACATCATTGGAGCAGACTAATATGGACTTAGTTGTAGCTCACATGATGATACAATAAGTTTTTGTCAGTGTCATAGCCAAAACCAAGGGCCTTCAAGCTACACAACAAGATACTTGCTGACCACTAAGCAGCGTGTCTGACAAACACTCATCCACCCTCGATGCACCACTATCAATCCCGATCTCTATCTACCACCCTCCTCTCCAGTCAAAGGTTTTGTTGGTTTTGACTCATCAGGCCCCATTTGTAACACCCCTATCCGTCACATGGCATATAGCAGTAGGTCCAGCCGGGGCGCGACGTCATATACTACGGACAGACTAGTTGGTTACTTATTGAGACCATTCAACCAATCACAACGTTCTACACAGAGCATCTAGCGGAAGTAAATTATTAAGTTGCACAAAGAATAAAGAACCATGCCAAGCATGAATGTCCACTACTCAAACCAAGAAGGAATGTTTAATACACTAAACAGGAATGGCATTATGGTCTTACAAGAGTTTGCTTAATAAAAGTGTCTTCCAAACCTCGGCACGCAGGCCGGTCACACATGAGTACAAAAAGGAAAACACTCAACAATTGGCCTTCGAGGGCCGGCACAGCAACTTGGGCTTTAGCCCGCTATTTATCGCTCGGCTCCGCAGCACCTGCAAGCAACAATCCACCGCACGGTGGTAAACAAAGGCAACGGTCAGCTATGCTGACCAAATTATAACGATTCCGCCCCCAAACCGGGGCGACAAAGCATCTTCCCTGCACTTGTTAGCAAAACAAACAACATAGCGAAATAAGCATCACATCACAGGTGCACGCTCACACGGCCGTACACCCCGTGCTCTCAGGGCACTTACTCGGCGGGCCAGTCCGAACCCCGTCCGGTCCTTGACTCCGCCACCACCCCCAGGGTGGCAACCTCGTGAGCATTTAGTCCTTTCAGCCGTAGCTTAGACTCGATCTCCAAACCTCGGTAAGTCCCACGTAAAACTTTAGGTCGCTTTAACCGAGCAGATGGAGCGGGTAGGGGTCCACCAGCCCATTGTTCACCCCGTCGTTGCCATTTGGCCTTTGACGCGGGCTAAGCTTCCCCAGACCCAAATATCGTTCAAACATGGTACATAGCCCCGCTATGTACCCAGTTGGCTCCCAGGCCACCGATATGACAGAAATGCGTTTCCGTCCAGACTTTCGGGTGCACCTCGGGGTTAATCCCCAAGATTCCCTGATGCATTCTACCGCATAGCAACCCGAAAATAATCAAAACGCTCGGAGTCTTCTCCGGCTATAAAATGCACAGCAAATCATCACCGATCCAGACCAACACGTCCGGGTAGGCTTCACACATCATGCTTATGTCCGTACTACGATTCTGGACTCTAACAAGGGGGACTTTACATATCTACCCCAAGGAATACCACAATCTCGCCGCACACTTGCGGGAGAAGGGTTTTCTCATGCAAAGGAAGAAGAGCTTCACATGCTCAAGAAGATAATCGTTACCCTTGCGCTTTTCCTCGGCGCCATGACGATCTAGCCGGATGGAAAGCACCGTATCGGCCTCGCCTTCGCGGATCCGGACTCAGATCGTGATTTGGAGCTCTGAAGCTCTGCCGGTGACCGGATCTTGGCCTTCTTCCTCCTCCTTGCTCTCCCTTCTCTCTAACTTTTAGAGAGATAAAACTCAAAGGGAATAAGGGTTTCCAAGCCCTATTCCCGGATATAACACACCAGCAACAGCCCTGAACCGTCGGATCCCAAATCAAGAAATCGAACGGCTGCGATTCAGCCCAATATTGCAAAATCTGGGCCGAACACGGGTTACAACACGGCCGTGTGCATGGCCGTGTCACCCATTCGCCGTCTCACCCGACGTTCCAACCAGCACACTGCATTCGACGCGGCCTCCGACACGCCCGTGTCGCATGCGACACGGCCGTGTCAAGACCCGTGTCACGCCCCGTGTGCAACTACCAACACTCTTTTCCCGAGAAGGACACGGCCTGCGACACGGCACCCGACACGCCCGTGTCACATGTGACACGCCCGTGTCTGTGCTCGTGTCATGGCCCGTGTGCATAACTCAGAAATTACCCAGCGTGACACGCCCTGGGACACGCCCGTGTCCCAGGCCGTGTGCCTCAACTCGACGATCGCCGATCGCCAAAACGTCGACCACACGACCCGAGGTCGATTACGCCCATGACACGCCCGTGTCACGCCCGTAACACGCCCGTGTCACACCCGTGACACCTGCTCCAAAACCCAGACTTGGCTTAAAACGTCACTCGTCCCTCTTTTGAGTTTCGGGGTGTTACAACTCTCCCCCTCTTAAAAGAATTTCGTCCACGAAATTACTAAAGGAGAGAAAATGGAAACTCTAAGCGGTACCCAAGCGGAAAAACTCCGGGTACATCTCCAGCATCGATTGCTCTGACTCCTAAGAGAGCTCCTTGTTACCGCAATTGTCCCACCGGACTACGACCATCCTGATCTCCTTGAGACAAAGTCGCTCGACTTCACGGTCTCCAAAACGAACGGGTTTGACCCTAGTCGTCAACCTTTTGTCCACCAAAACTTGATCACTCACGATCAAGTTCGAAGGCTCTTGCGCCGTCTCACCAAACCGCTCTAGAAATCTCAAGTGGTCCAAGGTATACCGGGCTCAGCTTCCCCAAGCGTCGCTCCCGTGAAACACTCTTGAACGACTATAACTTCCAATACGCCATCCGATAACTCCACATTCTGATACGTGGCGTTAAAGTACTTAGTCTGCCTCTCCTGAGCGATTAGCAAAAGTTCTCATATGATTCGCACCAAAGGGGTAGTGTTTAACACCTCTTGCTTTAAATACAACTTCGTGTCATCCGTTTCTAGCCTCGACAACGGCATGCGACGACTTCTACCATAAAGGGTCTCGAAGGGAGCCATTTGTATGCCCGCTTGGTAGCTAATGTTGTACGCAAACTTTACCAAAAACCGATGGCCTTCCCACTGCTTCCCAAAGTCCAGGACGCACATGCGAAGCACGTCCTCCAACGTCCTGTTGACCCACTCGGTCTGCTCATCCGTCCGCGGATGTAAGACTGGACTAAACTACAACTTAGTCTCCAGCACTTTCTGTAACCACCTCCAATCATTGGAAGTAGAACGCCCACCTCGATTGTTCACGATGTTGCGGGGTACACTGTGCGGTCTAACTATGTTATCCATAGACATCTTTGCCGGTTACACCATCGAATCATCCTTCCTCTGCGGAATGAAGTGCGACACTTGCGTTACCCAAATCACGATCACCCAATAGGCGTCGTTTCCCCACTGTGACATTGGCAAACCATGCACACAGTCTAGTCGAACTTCTATTCCGAACTATGCAAGGATTTCAAGAATCCCCCGACTCTTGACACTCTGCCTTCACAAAGGCGCAAGGCTGGCATTTTGTCACACATAGTGCCACAACCTTCTAGAGTCCTGACCACCAGAGCACTTCTTCAGATATCGGCACAACTTCGTGCTTCCTAAGTTAATTGAGTACTGGGTATAACATACCACAACTCCACCCATCAATTGCCCACGCTTGGGCCGCACAAACGGTTGTCTTTCCTTGGCAGTGCACCTTCAATCGTCGATTTGGGACTTTGACCCACCGAGCCGCACCCATGATTTCCTTCATGCTGCTCCCCAAACCATAGTCTGCCAAATACGATCAGCCAGGTCATACTGGACTTCCGACCTGTTCAATTACGCTTCGACGCTAGTCTGCTTGTCAACGCAAGAGATAGCTAACATCTCCAACTCCCGGGTCAAACTCTCAACATGAACCTACAACTAGTTGGCTTGGGCGGGAGCCCTGCGTCTCAACGCATCCGCAACTACATTGCCTTACAACGGACACAAAATAACTTTCGAACGTATAGTCCCCCAGGAACTCCATCCATTTCTGCTGCCTCAATTTCCGACCCTTTTGATCCAACCGATATATCAGACTCCTATGATCGGTACAAACATCGACTTATGCGTCGTACGAACAATGCCTCCACAGCTTAAGCGCAAAACACACGGCCGCTAACTACAGATGGCGGACCGGGCAATTCCCCTCGTGCTCTTTCAGCTAATACGAGCCATAAGCCATATCATTACCACGCTGCAGCAGCACGCAGTCCAATCCACTGCCCAAGGCAGTGCCGTAGATCTCACAGCTTTTGGTTCCACTCAGCGAACTTAACACTGGCGCCGTGGTTGACCAACTCTTTAACCCTTCAAAGTTTGGGCGCACTCGCGCATCAAAACAACCTTTTAAGCTTTTCCTTGACAGCGGTGTGAGGGGTAATTCTATCCGCGAGAAGTCCTGTACGATGCGCCTGTGGTAGCCGACCACACTAGGAACTCTGGACTTCCGCTACCGAGACAACACAGGCCACCCTCGTATTGTGACTAACAACGTTGTACCCACACACTCTCACTCTATCAACTATAAGACCGAGGAGCGCTACGAGGATAACCCAAGACTCGTGTTCGGAGAACTTTGTGTACACATGGTTCCTCCTTAGCGTCCACAAAACCAAAAGTAGATATTCAGAAGCGATACCCTTCGCACTTCAAATACCCCCAATGTGTCGTCGATGAAGACGATCACAAAATGGACTAGGTACTCCATGAACGTTCCGTTCATCCGGTCTATGAACACTGATGCCACACTTGACTGCCAAGACAGCACGATCGTAGACTCGGATTGCTCATCACTCGTGCTTAACACCGTCTTTGCGATAACACTTACCCTTATTCTCAGATGAGGGTAACCGGACTTACGATCCACTAATGAGTCCACCGAAGACCCGACTAACTGATCAAAAGATCATCGATCATTTGGATTGAGTACTTGTCCTATTTCTGCAAACTTATACAGCTCTCTGCAACAGATACAAAATTGCAAGCTCTCGTCCTTCTTCTTGGTAAAAAGGACCGGTGCGCTCCAAGGCAACGAGCTTGGACACATACCCTTGCTCCATCAACTTTTCTAGTTGAACCTTTAACTCCGCTATCACCTTAGGCATCAACCTATAAGGAGAGCGTGACACAGGTTTGGCACCTGGCACAACGCAATCGTAAAATCGATCTCACGCTACGGTGGAGCTCCAGGGAAAACATCAGGGAAACATATAAGGATATTCGGATACACCCGATTAACTATCCAATGTAGGCTTAGGCTTCACAGCCTCCCACGGTGGCAGTAACGACGCTTGTAAGTCGAACTCCAAACCCCCAACCCGCACCTTTACGACACAGACTCTCTCTTCGCGCGCATTGAACGACCACTAGGCAACTACACGTCCAATTTGTCCTTTACCATCGAAGGAGGTACTCCAATGCGCGATACAGATTCTTCGGATAACAGAAATGCGAAGTTCTCGTATTGAAACTATGCTCTCTCCGGATTACCAAGATTCCAAAACAAAGCCTAGAACTTCCAGTTCTAAGTTACCACGCATTAGGTATCCGGCATAAGGAACTAGTTTGCTAACAAGAAAACCATACCTGACATCCCGACGGTCGGCCACATGGCCTCCTGCTGGCCAAGGATGTTCACTCCCGATTGGGCCGGAGTAAACAGCGATGCGGTGGACGCCACCGCCTTGCCTTTCTCTACAGATATCTCCCCCGGCTTCTTTTCGGATATTAAGCGTCCACTACGACAATCCCGGGCATAGTGCCCCGACTTTCCACAAGCAAAGCATGCATCCGGAGTTTGGACTGCAGTCGCTCCGGATGTGCTAGAGAAAGGGACTAGACCCGACCTCCTAGCCTTCTTGTACCACCTACGGTACCCAGATTTTGAGGTTGGCATTTGGAACATCGTTTCCTTTACACCAGAGGCTTCAACTGCTCCTGCCACAACTTTCGTTGTCTTCTGAACATCCACCCAACACTCTCTGGCAAAGTGTCCTTTCTTGCCACAAGAATAACATTTGTAAGTGGTTTGGCTAGTAGATGTTCTAGCCTCTTTACTCAGCGTCTTTCGGTAGACAGTCCTTATAGGATCTGTAGGGTTTGGTACCCTATCCACTGGTACTTGGTGAGTTTTCCCCAACTCCACCTCCAAAGCTCTGGCCGATTCCACCAAAGCTCGGAATCTCAATAACTTTGGTCCTAGCAGTAGGATACGCAACTCGCTGCGCAGACCGTTATAAAATCTATCAACTATAGATTGCTCGCTTTCCTATTCAAAGCCTGGGTAGCGCCTTATCATAAGGAACGTCTGCAAATACGCGTCAACTGAATGCGCTCCCTGCACCACAGTCATGCTCAACTGCTTCCCTAATTGACCTCCAAATGCCCTTTGCTCCAACATACCGCCCGATGTTGGGGTCATCTCAGGAACAAAGGGTTGCACATTACTTCCATGTTGTGCATTGGTCACAGCGAATACCGCTTCAACCACCCTTATTATAGTTTCCAAAGACATAGGGGTCTCAGGAACGTTACTTGGTGCAGTACTTTGCTCAGCAAACGTGTGTTCAGACTATCACGCTCCACTTCCGGACACCTATAGCCGTTCAAAACACCATAAGTGACTGAACAAAATTGCAAAAAGAAACTATAGGAACACGCGGGTTCCTCAAACATGTGTATTTTCATTCCTAAGTAGACATTCATGGGTTCTTTTCATGTTATAACGATGACGCACACACATGTGCTCACCATCCCTTAAAGTGAATTCGCCCACGAATTCATTTAAGTTTGACCGAAACCAGTAGTATGATACCAATTTGTAACACCCATATCCGTCACATGGCATATAGCAGTAGGTCCGGTCGGGGCCCGACGTCATATACTACGGACAGACTAGTTGGTTACTTATTGAGACCATTCAACCAATCACAATGTCCTACACAGAGCATCTAGCGGAAGTAAATTATTAAGTTGCACAAAGAATAAAGAACTCTGTCAAGCATGAATGTCCACTACTCAAACCAAGAAGGAATGTTTAATACACTAAACAGAAATGGTCTTATGGCCTTACAAGAGTTTGCTTAATAAAAGTGTCTTCCAAACCTCGGCACGCAGGCCGGTCACACATGAGTACAAAAAGGAAAACACTCAACAATTGGCCTTCGAGGGCCGGCACAGCAACTTGGGCTTTAGCCCGCTATTTATCGCTCGGCTCCGCAGCACCTGCAAGCAACAATCCACCGCACGGTGGTAAACAAAGGCAACGGTCAGCTATGCTGACCAAATTATAACGATTTCGCCCCCAAACCGGGGCGGCAAAGCTTCTTCCCTGCACTTGTTAGCAAAACAAGCAACATAGCGAAATAAACATCACATCACAGGTGCACGCTCACACGGCCGTACACCCCGTGCTCCCAGGGCACTTACTCGGCGGGTCAGTCCGAACCCCGTCCGGTCCTTGACTCCGCCACCACCCCCAGGGTGGCAACCTCGTGAGCATTTAGTCCTTTCAGTCGTAGCCTAGACTCGATCTCCAAACCTCGGTAAGTCCCACGTAAAACTTTAGGTCGCTTTAACCGAGCAGATGGAGCGGGTAGGGGTCCACCAGCCCGTTGCTCACCCCGCCGTTGCCATTTGGCCTTTGACGCAGGCTAAGCTTCCCCAGTCCCAAATATCGTTCAAACACGGTACATAGCCCCGCTATGTACCCGGTTAGCTCACAGGCCACCGATATGACAGAAATGCATTTCCGTCCAGACTTCTGGGTGCACCTTGGGGTTAATCCCCAAGATTCCCTGATGCATTCTACCGCATAGCAACCCGAAAACAATCAAAACGCTCGGAGTCTTCTCCGGCTAAAAAATGCACAGCAAATCATCACCGATCCAGACCAACACGTCCGGGTAGGCTTCACACATCATGTCTATGTCCGTACTACGATTCCGGACTCTAACAAGGTGGACTTTACATATCTACCTCAAGGAATAACGCAATCTCGCTGCACACTCGCGGGAGAAGGGTTTTCCCATGCAAAGGAAGAAGAGCTTCACATGCTCAAGAAGATAATCGTTACCCTTGCGCTTTTCCTCGGCGCCATGACGATCTAGCCGGATGAAAAGCACCGTATCAGTCTCGCCTTCGCGGATCCGGACTCGGATCGTGATTTGGAGCTCCGAAGCTCCGCCGGTGACCGGATCTTGGCCATCTTCCTCCTCCTTGCTCTCCCTTCTCTCTAACTTTTAGAGAGATAAAACTCAAAGGGAATAAGGGTTTCAAAGCCCTATTCCCGGATATAACACACCAGCAACAGCCCTGATCCGTCGGATCTCAAATCAAGAAATCGAACGGCTGCGATTCAGCCCAATATTACAAAATCTGGGCCGAACACGGGTTGCAACACGGCCGTGTGCATAGCCGTGTCACCCATTTGCCGTCTCACCCGACGTTCCAACCAGCACACGGCATTCGACACGGCCGTGTCAAGACTCGTGTCACGCCCCGTGTGCAACTACCAACACTCTTTTCCCGAGAAGGACACGGCCTGCGACATGGCACCCGACACGCCCGTGTCACATGTGACACGCCCGTGTCTGTGCCCGTGTCTGTGCCCGTGTCTGTGCCCGTGTCATGGCCCGTGTGCATAACTCAAAAATTACCCAGCGTGACACGCCCTGGGACACGCCCGTGTCCCAGGCCGTGTGCCTCAACTCGACGATCGGCGATCGCCAAAACGTCGACCACACGACCCGAGGTCGATCACACCCATGACACGCCCGTGTCACGCCCGTGTCACGCCCGTGTCACGCCCGTGTCACGCTCGTGTCACGCCCGTGACACCTGCTCCAAAACCCAGACTTGGCTTAAAACGTCACCCGTCCCTCTTTTGAGTTTCGGGGTGTTACACCATTGTCTACCCCTGATGTTTGCAACCATCCAATAGCATCCCTTGCATCTACATCTCATTGCACCATCCAATCTGTCGACACCAACCCCAGAGGCAGTTGATGCGTAGGCAATGAGCTTATCACAACATACTCCTTCACTCCATCAATTCGTGTGAGTGGGGCTCACCGTGAACCAGGCCTATACCATAGGGGCTCATTGTAAGGCATTATTCTAGCGAGAAACAAAAGAACCCAAATGTCCTCGTTTGAGCTTGAGGACAACCTCAAAGAGAAAGACGTGTGGGAGGGTATGAGCCCACTATCAATTATATGTTAATTTCATATATGTTTTATTCAGTGTCATGACATTATTTATAGTTGTTATGAATGTCGCATTTTTTTCATAGCTGGGAATGTGTATGTCACGTCTTTATTTCATGTTGGGCCTCTTTTCAAGGGCCACTTGTGTCATGACATGAGGATGCAATGAATTAATCATTTTACCTTCTGAGTTTCCCACATCTCCTTTTCCTCCTCAAGTTAGAGTTAGGGTTGAGCAAGACTCTCATCTTCCTTTTCCTCTTCCTCACTATTAAGTTGAGCTCTGCTGCCTTGTATCACTCCCACTCTCAGCACCTCTAGGTACCTCTCCAACGTGATATCGACGGGCAACTGGAAAGCCCGAACAAACTATTCAAGAATTCAGTCCTCCCCCATTCATTTCAGAAAGTATAAAATGCTTATTAACATTCATGTATTGCTACAAATAAACACTGCAATAATTGCTACAAAAGTTTAAAGACTGAACCATCAAATAATAGTTTAAATTGGTAACATAATACATACTAAGAATTAAAGTTTTTTACAAAGAATGATATTAAAGACTGATCCATTGGGTGCCTACCATGCAGCTACTATAAATCCAAATTGTTGGCTAAATAAATGCCAAATTCCTAGTATATATCTAAAAATGGCTCCTCAAGGACATAGTCAGTTTGTTGACTGCCTCGTGGTAACTACCTATCAATAAAATTTGACCGCCAACAAGACCAAGTTTGTAGCATACGGAACATCACTCTAAATAATTGCTACAAAAGAAGTTACTCAACACTACATACTTAGCAGCAAGTAATTCGCTGAGTCATAGATAAAACAACAAAGGAAGATACCTCTTGCTAGAAGAGTGCTCCAAAAGGCAGACACCTCCTGCTTAGCTAAACGTCAGGATGACGTCCCGCTCTCTCAAAGGCAGACACCTCCTGCTTAGCTGAAGGTGAGGTGGTAGATTCCCGAGGTATCCATAGTGAAGCAGACAAAAGCATTAGTACAAATAAGTACAATATCTATAAAAGGTATCAATAATTCTAAATTCTTTGGGTTTACCTACTTTTTATTTGTTGTTTTCTCTCCAATATCTGTTCATGTGGACCTAAGAGAAGCTTTGTAATCCATATCAATAAAATACCTAACTCCCCCCACATAATTCAAGTTATGTCCTAATCTGCGCAAGCTTTTGAATAACATTCTCCACGGAAATATAAGGATTAAAATCATAAGAGGTGGCAGACTCTACCTTGAATGTAGAAAACTAGCTAGTATTATTGCTTCACCAAAAAGTCCAACTTCCAATTGGAGAGAAATTCATCACTTTTACGATCTGTTTGGTTAGATGGAATTGATGCTTCAGAATTGAAATTGGGGGTTAATTCCAATGAAAATGGTCCTTCAATTCTAATTCCAAATGGCCAATTCTATCAAAATGAATGGGGTCTTAATGAATTTCAGTGAATGAGGGGAACAAATTCACATCCTTCATGCAAATGCTCGTAAGGCCCGTCTCTACCACTCCCTTGTATTATTTGATACACCAAGACGTTTCTAGTATTATTGATTCACAGAAAAATCCGACTTCCTCAGAATAGAGAGAAATTCATCACCTTTAACGAATTTCAGTGAATGAAGGGGAGAAATTCATATCCTTCATGCAAATGCTCGTAAGGCCCCTCTCTACCTCTCCCGTGTTGTAGCTTAACTGAGACTACATTGACTTGGCAAGCTCTGAAACTTTAATGATCATTTGTTCTTTGCATTATACTTATAGTAACGAGCCAATAGGGAGTATACCTTTTCAGCGAGTGTTCCAAAGCTCTGCCGAAGGTACTTCGAGGACAGTTCGAACTCACTGCAAAACCACAGAGGGAGGTTCGCCGGGATCCAGGTGAGTGGCCGACGGCGGTGGCTTAGCTCGGTCAGGTCGGGGTGGAGACTGGGAGGCGGAATCGGGAGAGGCGGGCGTTCGGCTGGGTATATCGAGAACAGAGTCCGTTTAGGGAGTGGGCGGCAGCCGCCGCTGCTATTATTTATCATCAAAATTTATTTATTTATTTATTTAGGCTCGAAATAGTAATAAAGAAGGGTACAATTCGGATCGGTTCGTTTCAATTTTACTCAGAGCCAAGAACCGATTATAGTATAGGTTCCGTATAATTTTTTGAATCGCAACTGACCCACGGTTCTAAATTGTAGAATCGGAATTGAACCGAAAATATCGATTTGATTCCGGTTTGGTTCTCATTTTCTTAAATTTATGGTGTAAATATGTTGCACTAAAAAAATACAAACTCAATATTTATAAATCAAAGAAACTAGGAGAACTTAAACTTACACGACTCCAAAATCATCAAGATTTTTTAGATTACTAAATACATTTAATAATCTAATCATGCAACATTTCATATTCATAGATTCCAACAATTCAGCATTGTCAAAACATATGAGCAAATGGTTTATAAAAGTGCACATGAAATTTCTTCATCAAGTTAATTATTCATCAATCTCTTTTAAAAGACTCTTGCTCACTCCAAATATATTTTTGATACTTAAATTCAATAACTCGGTTCTCGGGTTGGTTCTGGGTACCCGAGTGTAAGAACCGGGAACTGAACCAAGTGGTCGGTTCTGCAAATTTTGGACCCAGAACCGAACCGAGACACCTAAGAACCGACCCAAATCACTCGGTTCGGTTCGGTTTCGCATATTTAAAGTTAATGTCTATGTTCAAATTCACAAGATAAATTCGTTGTGTCAAACGGAAGACGGTTCATAATCATCACGTTCAAATCGTTACCAGTATGCCAAACAGACCATTAATTTCTAAGGTGTCTTTATTGCCTTTGTTTGTGAGGGTTTTATTTTCATAAGGGTACGAAGAATGTCTTGTTCACACGAGTGTGAAAGCCGAAAAATCAATCAAGAGACGAGAGAGGAAGTGTGGAAGGAAAAAACTTAAAAAAATTAGATCTGAGGTATTGATTGGATTTAAAATGAAGAATGTTAGGATACATTTTTTTAGAAATTTTAGGGTATGTTTGGGGGGGTGCAGCGGAGGTATTTTTGAATAAACGTCATCATTGCGTACAACCTCATATTTATCGAGTGAGCTACCAAATCAACTAACAGAAAGGGAGAGGAATAACTGTCTTTAAGGGGGGATTGGGCACCACGAACTCGCCAACCATGGATAAGTGCACCCCAAGCGGCCGGCATCTATCCCTATTCTCGGGTGAGACACGAGTACCTAGTACAATCGGGTACTCGCCGCACCGGTGTGAGTGCGCCTCGAGCAGCGTGAACTCAACTTTAGGGATAACCCTTTTTCTAAGGAAATTTCATGTTGGCATGTAGTTAGTCATACAAGACAATGTAATTTTGCTATTAGCAGGCCAATTTGGGTTGCAGTTAGTTGTACCAAAAGGCAGAATTTCGTTATTCGCAGACCAATTTTAAAAACCTATAAATAGGCCCCCAAGGGCACCATTGGAGAGGACTTTTTTTGGAGGTTGGTGAGAGCTCCCGTCCTCCATTGGCCCTAGTTTTTTAGTTCAACACTAAAGCTTTTCAGTGCTTCCTAGGTGCCCAGCTCGGCGTTGGTTTGGGAGGGGGAAGTGATGGAACCGAGATTCGGCCCAACGAGAAGTTCAGATACCAAAAGAGACATCATGTACCTACTTCTCCCGAGGAAGAATGTTTGGTTGAAGATTAAGAACTAAACACAGACCCTCGGGTACAGCGCGGAGGTCCCACCACACACACAGAAGTTCTTAGAGCGCTTTCCCTCCCAAACCAATGCCTAAGCTGGGCACCTTAGAGGGCACTTGAAGCCAACCAAAACTAACCAGAGGAGGAAGAAACCAAAGAATCGGATCTCCCCAAAAGGTGTCCTTCAAGATTTATTTATAGTTTTCCAAGTCTGGCTTGCTTATAGCGGAATTCCGCCTTTTGTTTTACTACATGCACCCCAATTTAGCCTGCCAACACCCAAACTTCACTGTTTGGAAAGGCTATTGGCATACATAAATAAATATAAAATTCTATGGAAAATCTCTCTGAAACATGTCAATGATGAGGCCTTAGCCTCCGAGAGTGGAGGGTGCCCGATAAAGCTGGCACTCGCCAACCTCTAGCTTGTTGGAACTCATGGTCCGCATCTCTTTAATTTTACAATATCAAATCTCAAGTTATATTTGATCATACTAGTGTTGGGTATAGTGTGCAGATTTTCAAGTATGAAGAATGAGATTTTCAATCTCTGTGGCCTACCTCTGGGGGTTAGCTCTACCGTTGGCGCTAGCAACAAAGGATTAAAGTTGTGTGCGCAATGATTTCTCTCTATGACCTACCATCGGGCGCTAGCCCTACCGCCGGGCGCTAGCCATTTCAAAGACCATCGAATCAATAGCGTCGAGGAGAAATCATTATTGTCAGGGGCTAGCCTTACCGCGCCACAGTATCCAAAAGCGACGAGAATATTTTAGGATATTTTTCCTAATTTGATAGATTGCTGGCGACACCGTGTGAAAAAACCTACTGCCTAGCGCTAGCGCTACTGCCAGAGGTAGCTTATTTAAAATAAGACTATAAAAGTGTACGTTTCTTTTTTTAAGGAGATAAGGAGAATAATTACTCGTCTAGGGTTCGGCTGCCGCCTCTATTGGTTCGAACCATTGTCTCCACGTAAGAAAAGGTGAAATTTCTCCCTCCTAATCGTGATCGAAGAGCTCCGAAGAGCGAAGTCTCCAACGACCATCAGTACTTGATCGAGTGTGAGAAGAACGACATTTAGAAGCATCGATATCACACTGTTCTACGGAGGAATTCTTCTTTGAGGGAGCAATTATTTCAAACCTTTTTATCTTTATTTGTATTTTTTTCTCTTTAGTAATCATTCTATGTGTGAGTAAAATCGACCAGGGAGGTTGTCAAAATCTGGGAAGGATTTCGTGGGAAATTATCCTTAGAGGACGTCTGGATCTAGGAGATCTAGTGGGCTATAAGACCCTTCATGGGAGAAAGGTGAGCAGCCGAATCGTCAATCTTCTTGGGAAGAAGAGAGAGAGCCAACTGGTCCTAGTTGAGTGTCGGTATATAAACCAAAAGTGAATTGTTTATTTCATCTCCTTCGATCTCCGACATCATGGATATCTAGTTGTATTATTATAAACCCTTGCTTTTAGTTTTGAAAAAAATTATATTTCTTTTATTTCATCTCGAATTAGTGGTTGCATGCTGCTAGGGTTTTAAGGGATGTATGGAAAATTAGAAAACCAAATTTCACAGGAAAATTGGTTATATGACCTATCATGCTAAAATTAACTGTCATGCTAAAATTTATTTTAATTTTGATTTTAATTGAAAACCTTATTCACCCCCCCCCCCCCTGTAACGCCCCGTTTTTTCAGCGATTATTTTTATTCTCGTCTGGCGTTACGATGACGCGTTTCCGTGGCTTGTGCCATGTGTGGAGTACGGTTTAGCTCCTTAGAACTGAGTGCCCTGTTTGGTAGCCTGTTGGCAAGATCTCCCTAGCAAACCGAGTCGTTTTGGTGACCCGGTGTGGCCTCTCGGGGGGATGTTGGTGTTTGGCTTTATTTGGGTGTAACTCGAGTTCTGTTCATCGAAAGTTAATTTCGACTTCGCCGTTGTGTTCGTAGCGTGGGTATTTAACTACGGTGCGAATTTCGTCGAATTCCGAGATAGTTCGGTTTTCGCGTCGATTTGGTGCTTTATGTAATTTTGTAATTAATAATATAATTATATAATTATATATATATATATATAATGTATTAGAAAAGCCATCATCTTCTTCCCCGATAGAAAACCGCCGGCCCCTTGTACGAGAGAAACGGAGTAACCGCCTACCTTCCCTTCGGACGCCGATTCCCGGAGCGTTTGTGGACGGAATTCGATTCCGAGAGTGGATTCAGATTGCTCTCGTCGAGACCTTCATTCCTGCGGTAAGAAATTCGATTTTCGTGGAGTTTTGGAAGGATTGGAATTTTCGGTTTTGGAAGTTTTCCGCCATTAATGGCCGAGTCTTTGTTCTAGGTGTTGCGGCCGTTTTGATCCGTGCGAAGAGGAGGAAAGCAGTCCAAAGCTTCGCTGAGATTTGAGGCAAGTGGTATTCTTGCCCTTGCCAAGTGTTTTCTTTGATTTTATTTGCTGAAATTGAAATCCCGGTTAGCCCAGGTTAGAGGCCTTGTTGTTCTCATTTTCTTGCTAACTATAGGGCTTAGTTCTTCCTACTGAAACCCCCCCTATGTTGTGATGTTTGGAATCCAAATTGTCGGCGTGGAGCCGTTGTTTTTCTTTATTTTTGATTGTTGCTCTGGTTCAGGTGTAGCCGAGAGGGAGAGTTAGGAGGGGGGGTGTGGTTGCCAATTTCCTTCGTTAAGATATTATTCGAATGGTTAGGCATAGTTTGAATGGTAGTAGCGTGCGACGTGATAGTTGTCTACTACTACTGCAGTGGCGTGAGTCGTGTGCGCGTTCCGGTGTCGTTCGGGAAATTCCAAACGGTGCAGGTTGACCGCGCACGGTCATCAACCTTTAGGGCGCACGACCACTGGTCGTGTGCCTCTGTTCATGCGCGTATAAATTTCAGTTTCCAAAGTTCTGTCTCGGGCAATCGCACGAGCGCTGGCAACAGTGCGCACGACCACTGATCGTGCGACGCTGATCGTGCGCAGTTGCTAGATTTTCTGTCAGGTTTTCCAGGTTCGTTTCGCACGATCATCAGCCGATGAGTGCGCACGACCACTGATCGTGCGTCACTGATCGTGCGCTTTGTATATTTTCTTTTGATAGGCGAATTTAGATGGTTTCGAGTGCGGGAGTTTAGATACTCAAGTGGCAGGCAACTACTCGAGTTTTGGATCTTCTGCCTTGGTCGTTCGACTGTCGTCGAGCTCCGTATTCTTTAGTGGGTTTGTGGGTAGTACCATTATTTTGGCGGCGAGTGAGGCTAGCTCACTCAACGCCAAAGTTTAGGTAGGCACTGAGTGCGTTTCACTCAACGCCTAGTCGTGTTGATTTATTTCAACACTCTTCCTTTATCTTGTATTTCGTTTCCGAGTGGATTTCCAGTTGTATTTCTGGGTTTTCCTTGTCGGCCGTTTTCTTTATTTTCCTAAAGGCCGAATCGTGGGCCGTGGATAGTAGTGGTGGTTGTAGCTCTTTATGGGGGTGGAGTTGTGTGATATAGCCAAGGCCACCCATGGATTTCTTGCTCCAGGTACGGGCTGGGCATGTCGGGTGGAAGGTCCCTTGTGTTTTCACGTGTTGACCCTCGAGCTTTTGACTTGGACATGGTGGATTGGGGGACTGCGTTTGCCTTCGATCCGGTTCCTCGTTGTTGTTTTTGCTACTATCACTTCCCGCAGTTTAGGGTGTTAGAAGTCTCTTCTTTGGTAGTTTGCAGCGTTCTGGCTCTTGGTAGCCTAGTAGGCCCTGCAGGATGTGGTTCCTGGGCTGGGTCGTTGTTGTTTCTTTGCACGTTGTGCATTTCTTGTGGTCCTGTTGTGGACAGTTGTGACTCTTTCTACTGCATGTTTCCTGTTATTTTGTCCTTTTGGTTGACTCTTTCATGCAGTTTTACCTTGATTTTTGCTTGCTGAGGTATTCTGTTTTCTTTTGGAATGCCTCAGGTTCTGAGCTGTAGTCAGTCTGGTGGCTAGTTGGAGGTGGTGTTGTTGGTGGACTTCCGGACCTTGGAGTTCTGTTTACCTTGTTTGTGAGGTTGTTTTCAGTACTTTCTTACAGACATATATGTGTGCTGGTGGGTTCGTGTCAGGTTGTTGGCGCCCACTAGTAGTTTTTACCTTGTACTAGATATATACTATTGCTGCTACCATTTATTTTTCTGGAGATAGTCTACTTGCTTTGAGAAGGTTTTATGCTAGGTTGCTAGTTATTTTTAAACTATTATTATTATTATAAATGAAGCTCATGATCAGCATGTTTTGTAAACTTAATCACTATTTTCCAAATCATGTACGAAAACCGTTTTCTTATATATACTATATAAACTAAGTGTAGTGTCTTGCATAGCACGAGTGGTTCTCTTGGGACCCTTATGCGCTCTTTAGGGTGTAAAACCTAATTAAAGTATTTTTCCGCAGCGTTTAAATATAGTTTTCTTTTGTGGACTAGATGATCCACTGAGCCGAGGGATACAGACTCTAAACATAACTGATTTTCTATTCATTAAGCACATGATTTTCTTGCATAAAGATTGTAGTTGGATTTGCCTGAGCGTCAGCAGTTATCCCCTGCTTGACGTGGCATCATGACGCGTATTTTCTCTTACTCTGATAATTCTTAATTCAGAGAAAATGCGGGTTGTGACAGTTGGTATCAGAGGGAGGTTGCTTGACAAGTTAGTTGGGCAACCTTCCTTGGATGCTTTTAGTAGTTCAGCACCATGTCATTCACACACCGATATGTCATCAGCACGTCTTGGCAAAAGCACGAACACTACACTCATAGCATAACATGAAGTATACGGGGCATATTATGTAGTATGGGATGCATAATATGTGTTCGTATATGGATCCACCATAGGGGCTACATGTGAGGGTTATGTAGTATGGGATGCATAACCTCACCACATGACTGCGACTAGCACGTTTCTTTTTCGTTGCATGGAAATGTTATGTAGTATGGGATGCATAATATTTTCATGTGTACGCCGCTCATATCATGTATTAGGGCCTTTTTTTTAGAATGCATAGCACAATCATGCATATCATAACATTGCATAAGCACAACGCGCCGAGCTAAAGATTTGCAGGATGACATATGTACACACATAAGTTTTCAAACTAACATAAGTTCATGCATCCGATCTAGGCACAAGAGTTAGTGAGGTGGTGGTTAACCATCCTAGGTTAGGGCATATCATCTAATTATTGTGAAGAAGATAAACTCTCAGAGCAAGTTTAGCAGCTTTAAGTCTATATCTACATATGTATTGTCTGTACTGGTAGTCGGTTCTAGTCGTGGGATTTGGATCTGATTTGCGTTGTATTGATTTTTAGGATGGCTAGGCGTCCTGCGACTCGATCGACTCCCCTGTCTGAGGGTGAATCTTCTGGAGCTCAGAACAATGCGGTGATCGAGGGTCTGCGTCAGAGTAGCGAAGCTATGGGTAGGCAGTTGGAGGAGGTGCAAGCCCAGATTCAGTCTTTGGTGGCAGTTGTGGCAGGGCAGGCTCAGGGTGCGCAAGTTCCTGCAGGGGGGGTTAGCTGTTCCTCCTCCTCCTGCACCCTTGAGGCCTCCAGTGGTGGTGCCAGTAGAGATGGCCTTCATCTCGCAGTTTCAGAGGCTGAGCCCTCCCACTTATGATGGGAAGGCAGATTTCATGGTGATAGACGACTAGCTGATCTCCATGGAGGAGATGTTCTCGTACTCAGGGATTTCAGATGATCAGAGGGTGATGATAGCCGCCTATCAGCTTAAAGGTTTGGCTAAGAGTTGGTGGCTGAGAGAGAAGGAGAGCCTGGTAGCCGGATGCTCTTGGGAAGTGTTCAAGGAGATGCTGTTGAGGAAGTTCTTACCCTCGGTCGAGCGTGACCGCCTCATGAATGATTTCCTCTATCTGAAGCAAAGGCAGCTCACGGTGGGTGAGTATGAGATAGAGTTTAGTAAGTTGAGCCGTTTTTCCCCTGGATTGGTCAGCGTTGAGGCTGATCGAGTTAAGCGATTCCTCGGTGGTTTGAGGAGTGAGGTGCAGCAGTTGGCCAGTGCTTATGGGTCAGTGACTTATGCTGGAGTTGTAGAGGCTGCTCTTAAGGTTGAGGCCATTGAGACGGCGAAGAGCAGAGGCCAGCAGTTGAGGAAGGATAAGAGGAAGTTGGTAGAGGAGAAGAAACCCCTGGTACCCGATGCTGTTCCGGGAAAGAGGAGCAGGGTGGTGTGCAGTTTTTGTGGCCGGTCAGGCCATCCTGTTGAGAGGTGTTTCAAGAAGACGGCAGCTCAGAAGAAGGAGCAGGTTCATGCTATTCAGGGTGCTCCTAGGAGAGATGTCTCTTGTTCAGTTTGTAAGCGATCCGGGCATGATGCAGCCCAGTGTTGGTCCAGGGATAGAGTCTGCTATCAGTGTGGGCAGAAGGGTCACGTTAAGTCGAGGTGTCCTCAGGTCCAGTCAGCTCTTCCTGCAGTTCCATTGCAGGCATTACCTCCACCTCAGCGTGTGGACAAGGGAAAAGGGAAGCTGAACGTGATTTCTTCCGAGGAGGCTCAGACTTCGACCTAGGTGATCTCAGGTTAGTAGTTTGTTGTTTTCTTTCTAGCCTGGTAGTTTAGTTGCTAGATTATTTGCGTTACTGTTGTGCTAGTTCCTTAGCTTTGTGCGTTCCTATAGGGAAATTTAAGGTGAAGAACCGCTGGGCGCGTGTTCTGTTTGACTCCGGCGCTACCCACTCGTTCGTGGCTAGAGCCTTTGTGGAGCGTCATCGGTTGTCTCTAGATCGTGTTCGGGATTCCTTCCGTGTAAAGTTTCCCTCTGGTGAATCTGTGTTGTCAGATTTGGGTATTTTGGATTGCCCAGTTTTGTTGGGGGATTTTCTTGCGAAGGCGGATCTAAAGATGATTGATCTAGAGGACTTCGATGTCATTTTGGGCATGGACTGGCTCTCTCGGTATGATGCGGTCATTCAGTGCAAGGGAAAGCGCTTGGACTTCATCAGGGGCGATGGTCAGCCCGGCAGCGTGTATGCTGATCCGTGTCAGGATTCTCCTGTTCTCTCTGCGGTATGTGTTCAGAGATTGTTTCTTTCTGATTGTTGTGTTTGTTTAGTCTCGGCGGTTGGAACCGTTGATAGCGTGCCACGCTTGGAGGAGATTCCTATTGTTCGTGGTTTCGCCGATGTTTTTCCTGATGATCTTCCTGGTATCCCTCCTGAGCGGGATGTGGAGTTTGTTATTGATTTGGAGCCGGGTACGCGTCCTATTGCTAAGGCGCCGTACCGGATGGCCCCTCGTGAGTTAGAGGAGTTGCGAATTCAGTTAGATGAGTTGTTGGCTAAAGGTTTTATTAGGCAGAGTTCGTCGCCTTGGGGTGCTCCTGTTTTGTTCGTAAAGAAGAAAGATGGGTCGATGCGGCTTTGCGTCGACTATAGAGAGTTGAACAAGGTCACTATCAAGAACAGGTACCCTCTGCCGAGGATCGATGATTTATTTGACCAGTTGCGTGGTAGCACGGTGTTCTCCAAGATCGATCTTCGTTCGGGCTATCATCAGCTCAGGATCCGTGAGGCAGATATTCCACGGACTGCGTTTAGGTCGAGGCATGGGCACTTTGAGTTTTTGGTGATGTCGTTTGGTCTGACCAACGCACCATCAGCCTTCATGGATATGATGAACAGGGTGTTCAAGGATTTCCTAGACAAGTTCGTTGTGGTCTTCATTGATGACGTGTTGGTTTATTCTCGCAGTGCCGAGGAGCACGAGCAGCATTTGCGTTTGGTCCTATCAGAGTTGAGGAACCACAAGTTATTCGCCAAGTTGAGCAAGTGCGAATTTTGGTTGCCTCAGGTTTCTTTTCTAGGCCACGTGGTGAACAAGGATGGGATCTCGGTTGACCCAGAAAAGATTGCAGCAGTGACGGATTGGAGTAGGCCGAATACTCCTAAGGAGATCAGAAGTTTCTTAGGGTTGGCTGGCTATTACAGGAGATTCGTGGAGGGTTTCTCTTCTCTAGCCGCACCGTTGACCAAGCTGACTCAGAAGAATGTGGCTTTTGTTTGGAGCGAGAAGTGCGAAGAAGCTTTTCAGGAGTTAAAGAGGAGATTGTGTACTGCTCCCGTTTTGACCCTTCCTACTGAGGGCATGGATTATGATGTATATGTGGATGCTTCGCATATAGGACTGGGATGCGTATTAATGCAGGATGGAAAAGTAATCGCTTATGGGTCAAGGCAGCTGAAGACTCATGAGAAGAATTATCCAACGTATGACCTTGAGTTTGCAGCGGTTATCTATGCGTTGAAGTTGTGGAGGCACTTACTTTATGGAGCTCAGTGCAAGATTTTTACTGACCATAAGAGCCTGAAGTACGTGTTCACGCAGAAGGAGTTGAATCTGCGTCAGCGGCGGTGGCTTGAGTATGTGGCGGATTATGACGTAGAAATCCAGTATCATCCGGGCAAGGCCAATGTGGTGGCCGACGCCCTGAGCCGAAAGACGGGAAAGATCTTTAACCTCTCCGCCGATCGATTAGTTGAGGAGTTCCTCCTTATAGATATTTCAGTGGGATGCTGTAGTTTGCAGAGTAGCTTATCTGTGGCAGAGCCGTCCTGGATTTCTTTGACTAGACTGCATCAGAAGGACGATCCGGATCTGTTGCACCTTTTTACCAGGACAGAGAAGGGAGAGTTGCCAGATTTTTCTATTGATGATGCGGGTACTTTGAAGTACCGCGGCAGGTTTTGCGTTCCCGCTGTTGGGGACATTAGGAGTATGATTTGCAGTGAGGCTCATGGTTCCAGCGTTGCCTACCATCCAGGATCTACGAAGATGTACCGTGACTTAAGGCAAATTGCTTGGTGGTATGGTATGAAAGGAGATATAGCCCGATATGTTGCTGAGTGTCACACTTGCAAGCGTGTGAAGGCCGATCATGGAAGGTCTGGTGGTAAGTTGACTCCGCTAGAGATCCCGACTTGGAAGTGGGAGAGTATATCTATGGACTTCATTACGGGTTTGCCAAAATCCCCGAGAGGATTTGATTCTGTTTGGGTTATAGTGGATAGATTGACGAAGTGTGCTCACTTCGTGCCTTATAAGATTGATTACCCGATGAAGAAGATAGCGGAGTTGTACTTGAATGAAGTCATCCGACTCCACGGTGTGCCGGTTAGCATCATTTCTAATCGAGACTCCCGGTTTACTTCTCGTTTTTGGCAGAGTCTGCAGGAGGGTTTGGGTACGGATCTGAGGTATTCTACTGCGTACCACCCTCAGACCAATGGGCAGACGGAGCGGGTCAATCAGATTGTTGAGGATATGATCCGGTGCTATATTTTAGACCACGGTGGAGCGTGGGATGAGCGTCTGCGACTCATGGAATTTGCTTACAATAACAGTTATCAGGAAAGCTTGTAGATGGCTCCGTTCGAAGCTTTGTATGGGAGGCGCTGTAGGACTCCGTTGTTTTGGGCTGAGGCTGGTGAGAAGCCTTTGTTGGGTCCTGATGCTCTGGAAGAGATGGAAGTCGCCGTGAAGCTTATTCGGGAGAAGCTTCGGTTAGCTCAGGAGAGGTATGAAAAGAACGCCAATCGGCGTAGGTCTGCCTTGGAGTTTTTAGTAGGGGATCATGTATACCTCAAGGTTTCTCCAATGGTTGGTGTAAAGAGATTTGGTAAAAATCGGAAATTGGAACCAAGGTATGTGGGCCCGTTCGAGGTCTTGGAGCGGATTGGTGTGTCTGCATATAGATTGGATTTGCCAGCGAACTTCCCTAGTGTTCATAATGTTTTTCATGTTAGTCAATTGCGGAAGTGTGTGCGCAGCAGTGGGCAACTCTTGGATGTTGTGCCCCAGTTAGAGCCCAACCTCTCTTTCGTTGAGGTGCCAGTTCGTATTTTGGATACTCAGGAGCGTGTGCTGCGAAAGAAGTCCATACCGATGGTGAAAATTCTATGGAAAAATCAGGATTTGGAGAGCGCGACTTGGGAGCTAGAGTCGGCCATGAGGAGGGCGTACCCTCACCTGTTTCTCTGATTTGATCGGTATGTTTCCCTTTGTAACTTCTATTTGTTACTTTTCCTTCTTTTGTAGGAGGGTTGTGCGTAAAGTTTCGGGACGAAACTTTCTTTTAGGGGGAGTGACTGTAACGCCCCGTTTTTTCAGCGATTATTTTTATTCTCGTCTGGCGTTACGATGACGCGTTTCCGTGGCTTGTGCCATGTGTGGAGTACGGTTTAGCTCCTTAGAACTGAGTGCCCTGTTTGGTAGCCTGTTGGCAAGATCTCCCTAGCAAACCGAGTCGTTTTGGTGACCCGGTGTGGGCTCTCGGGGGGATGTTGGTGTTTGGCTTTATTTGGGTGTAACTCGAGTTTTGTTCGTCGAAAGTTAATTTCGACTTCGCCGTTGTGTTCGTAGCGTGGGTATTTAACTACGGTGCGAATTTCGTCGAATTCCGAGATAGTTCGGTTTTCGCGTCGATTTGGTGCTTTATGTAATTTTGTAATTAATAATATAATTATATAATTATATATATATATATATATTGTATTAGAAAAGCCATCATCTTCTTCCCCGATAGAAAACCGCCGGCCCCTTGTACGAGAGAAACGGAGTAACCGCCTACCTTCCCTTCGGACGCCGATTCCCGGAGCGTTTATGGACGGAATTCGATTCCGAGAGTGGATTCAGATTGCTCTCGTCGAGACCTTCATTCCTGCGGTAAGAAATTTGATTTTCGTGGAGTTTTGGAAGGATTGGAATTTTCGGTTTTGGAAGTTTTCCGCCATTAATGGCCGAGTCTTTGTTCTAGGTGTTGCGGCCGTTTTGATCCGTGCGAAGAGTAGGAAAGCAGTCCAAAGCTTCGCTGAGATTTGAGGCAAGTGGTATTCTTGCCCTTGCCAAGTGTTTTCTTTGATTTTATTTGCTGAAATTGAAATCCCGGTTAGCCCAGGTTAGAGGCCTTGTTGTTCTCATTTTCTTGCTAACTATAGGGCTTAGTTCTTCCTACTGAACCCCCCTATGTTGTGATGTTTGGAATCCAAATTGTCGGCGTGGAGCCGTTGTTTTTCTTTATTTTTGATTGTTGCTCTGGTTCAGGTGTAGCCGAGAGGGAGAGTTAGGAGGGGGGGGGGGTGGTTGCCAATTTCCTTCGTTAAGATATTATTCGAATGGTTAGGCATAGTTTGAATGGTAGTAGCGTGCGACGTGATAGTTGTCTACTGCTACTGCAGTGGCGTGAGTCGTGTGCGCGTTCCGGTGTCGTTCGGGAAATTCCAAACGGTGCAGGTTGACCGCGCACGGTCATCAACCTTTAGGGCGCACGACCACTGGTCGTGTGCCTCTGTTCGTGCGCGTATAAATTTCAGTTTCCAAAGTTCTGTCTCGGGCAATCGCACGAGCGCTGGCAACAGTGCGCACGACCACTGATCGTGCGACGCTGATCGTGCGCAGTTGCTAGATTTTCTGTCAGGTTTTCCAGGTTCGTTTCGCACGATCATCAGCCGATGAGTGCGCACGACCACTGATCGTGCATCACTGATCGTGCGCTTTGTATATTTTCTTTTGATAGGCGAATTTAGATGGTTTCGAGTGCGGGAGTTTAGATACTCAAGTGGCAGGCAACTACTCGAGTTTTGGATCTTCTGCCTTGGTCGTTCGACTGTCATCGAGCTCCGTATTCTTTAGTGGGTTTGTGGGTAGTACCATTATTTTGGCGGCGAGTGAGGCTAGCTCACTCAACGCCAAAGTTTAGGTAGGCACTGAGTGTGTTTTACTCAACGCCTAGTCGTGTTGATTTATTTCAACACTCTTCCTTTACCTTGTATTTCGTTTTCGAGTGGATTTCCAGTTGTATTTCTGGGTTTTCCTTGTCGGCCATTTTCTTTATTTTCCTAAAGGCCGAATCGTGGGCCGTGGATAGTAGTGGTGGTTGTAGCTCTTTATGGGGGTGGAGTTGTGTGATATAGCCAAGGCCACCCATGGATTTCTTGCTCCAGGTACGGGCTGGGCATGTCGGGTGGAAGGTCCCTTGTGTTTTCACGTGTTGACCCTCGAGCTTTTGACTTGGACATGGTGGATTGGGGGACTGCGTTTGCCTTCGATCCGGTTCCTCGTTGATGTTTTTGCTACTATCACTTCCCGCAGTTTAGGGTGTTAGAAGTCTCTTCTTTGGTAGTTTGCAGCGTTCTGGCTCTTGGTAGCCTAGTAGGCCCTGTAGGATGTGGTTCCTGGGCTGGGTCGTTGCTGTTTCTTTGCACGTTGTGCATTTCTTGTGGTCCTGTTATGGACAGTTGTGACTCTTTCTACTGCATGTTTCCTGTTATTTTGTCCTTTTGGTTGACTCTTTCATGCAGTTTTACCTTGATTTTTGCTTGCTGAGGTATTCTGTTTTCTTTTGGAATGCCTCAGGTTCTGAGCTGTAGCCAGTCTGGTGGCTAGTTGGAGGTGGTGTTGTTGGTGGACTTCCGGACCTTGGAGTTCTGTTTACCTTGTTTGTGAGGTTGTTTTCAGTACTTTCTTACAGACATATATGTGTGTTGGTGGGTTCGTGTCAGGTTGTTGGCGCCCACTAGTAGTTTTTACCTTGTACTAGATATATACTATTGCTGCTACCATTTATTTTTTTGGAGATAGTCTACTTGCTTTGAGAAGGTTTTATGCTAGGTTGCTAGTTATTTTTAAACTATTATTATTATTATAAATGAAGCTCATGATCAGCATGTTTTGTAAACTTAATCACTATTTTCCAAATCACGTACGAAAATCGTTTTCTTATATATACTATATAAACTAAGTGTAGTGTCTTGCATAGCACGAGTGGTTCTCTTGGGACCCTTATGCGCTCTTTAGGGTGTAAAACCTAATTAAAGTATTTTTCCGCAGCGTTTAAATATAGTTTTCTTTTGTGGACTAGATGATCCACTGAGCCGAGGGATACAGACTCTAAACATAACTGATTTTCTATTCATTAAGCACATGATTTTCTTGCATAAAGATTGTAGTTGGATTTGCCTGAGCGTCAGCAGTTATCCCCTGCTTGACGTGGCATCATGACGCGTGTTTTCTCTTACTCTGATAATTCTTAATTCGGAGAAAATGCGGGTTGTGACACCCCCCCACCTAAAGTTGGTCACCAAATCCAACGAGTGGTATCAGAGTTAGGTTACTTCAAAAATGGATTAAAATACTAAAGTAGATGGTCAACGCTAATCACGCCATTCTTGAGGGACAAGGAGTGGGTATGCCTCCATTGTTTATGAGGAATGATTATAGCCACTAGATAACGCACATGGAAATATTCTTGATGATACAAAACATGGACATGTGGGCCATGGTTGAAATGTAATAAACTGCACTCACTATTTCTATATCTGATCAGAATGTAGAAAAACCTCGTGATAAATGGGATGACACTGATAAGATGAGGTGTACCAACAATGCCAAGGCCATGAACTCTTTATTTTGTGCCGTAGATAAGACTGAATTTAATAGAATGTGTAACTGTGAAACTTCTTATGATATTTGGCGTTTGCTTGAACTGTCTCATGAAGGTACCTCACAAGTAAAGGAGTCAAAGCTGTTTCGACTGGAGTCTGAATATAAACAGTTCTAGATGGAGATCGACGAGGAGGTGGATAACATGTATACTCGCTTCACAAAGATCGTCAATGCCTCTAGATCTCTCGGAAAGAATTTCTCAAATAGGGACTTGGTAAGGAAGATCATGTGGTCTTTGCCTCCATAATTCAATCCAAATGTGGTTGTCATTACTGAATCTCATGAAATCAATACCCTGGAGATAGAGAGCCTCATTGGGAACTTGGAAACCTACGAGCTCGAACTAAAAATTCAAGCCGAGTATCCCAGGGAACAGAAGAAGACACTAGCACTGAAGGCGGGTAAGGAAAAAGAGGTGACTGAGGAGACTGATGACGAGGAGAGCCTGTACGCCTATGACTTCAAGAAGTTCATGAGGAACCCAGAGAGGCGAGAGAAGTTTCAAAGATTCATGAAGAATGATGCGGAAGAGAAGAAGGGGTGGATGTAACACCCCCGATTTTCCAATAATTTTATTTGAATTGGTATCGTCATAATTATGACGTTAAGGCGTTACTTTTCTACGTCATGTTGATGGCGCTGCACCGTCAGTGCATTTTTCGCGTCAGTTGGGTTTGTTTGACCCGATTTTGGGATTTTGATTGAATTAAATGTTTTCCCTGATTGAAAGGGATGAAGTTTTGAGGTTTTTGGACTTGACCAGTTTTATTTCGATCCGAGCATTTTTGAGTCTCGACGCATGTTTTGATCCTTGTGGTGATTTTTTCTTAAGTAAGCATTTGATGATAATGCCTCAAAATTGGTGCGTCAGATTCTAGGGTTGTCTTCGTTGTTTAAGTCGTTTAATTTGGCTTGTTGCGTTTCGGCCTCTGTTTTGAACTCATATTCCCTTGTTCAACTATTTGTATATGACTATTATTATATTAAAGCCTTAGGCTTGTTTTGATTCTCGGGAAGCCCTCCTAAAGGGTAGGTTTTCGTCGATCAGAGGCAGGAGACGAAATTTTTGGGTGCTGTATGGAGTTTGACGAGCGTCGATCTGAGGTTCTCGTCAAGCGGAGGTCGACGCTCGTCGAGCAGAGCTCGACAAAGTGTCGAGCGGAGCTCGAGGAAGCCTCGAGCGGAGCTCGAGGAAGCCTCGAGCGGAGCTCGACGAAGCCTCGAGCGGAGCTCGACGAAGCCTCGAGCGGTTCTGGGTTCGACGAACTTCGAGCAGATTTTTTTGTCGAGTGGGTTTTTCCTTTGTGTTCGACAAACTTCGAGTGGAGCTCGACGAAGCGTCGAGCGGAGCTTGATGAACTTCGAACAGAGTTCGTCGAATAGGGTTATTCTTCCTTCTTATTCTCGAGAATCCCTTGCTTGTTCTCGAGAAATCTATTCTCAGCTCTCGAGAAATCCATTCTTAGTTCTCGAGAAGTGCTTATCTGTTCTTGGGAATTGCAGCCTTGTTCTCGAGAACTACCTTTTTGTACTCGAGAAGTCTCTTCTAGTACTTGAGATCTGCCCTGTTCTCGAGAAGGCCTCGTCTTGTTCTCGAGAATTGTCTATTTGTTCTCGAGAAACCCTTACCTTCTTCTCTAGAGGTCCGGTCCAGCTAACCCTTTCCCCGGTTCTTTTCTTAGAAATATAACTGTTATAGGAAAAAAAATATTTTAATATTATAATTATACCTTAAATATATATAAGAAAAACTTATTCTTCCTCTTTAAACCGATTGGATTACTGTTCATCTCCCGAACCAAAGCAGTGTGAGCGAGCGAGAGAGAGTTTTTCTGTGATTATTTCGGTGGCCGCCGACGGTGCTCCGGTGCTCGAAATTTCCAACCGATCATAGATCCGGAAAGCTCTCAGCGGGAGCTTCGTCATCGTGGTAAAATCTTCCCCATTTCTTGAGTTTTTCGCGTTAAGGTTTTTGGCCCTAACCTCTATTTCGGTTATTTCTTGTTATATTTCGACTTCCCTCGTCTTCTTTAGCCCCGATCTGCGACAAGGAGTGATTTGAAGAATTTTTCCGGCAAAACCAAGGCAAGTGGTGGTTTTCTCTCCTTTCTTTTTTTTCCGATCTTGATGGTAACTGTTAATCCTTTGTTCTTTAATCTTTTTGCACTTTTGTCATTCCAATTTATAGATATGTTTAATCTCCCTTGGAATCTACTTGAATTTATAAGTTCTTGTCATGACAATTCAACCTCGTAGCATTGTAGTGATTTGATGAAATGTTATATTGTTGGCCTTAATCACCCCTAACTATTATTGTAGTACGGGTTAGAGTTTATCTAGGATTGTAAATCCTTCCTGAAGGTTGATCAACCGCTTCTTAATTTAGAAATGTCTAGTAGAATCCAATGTGTTAAGTCTTGAGATATATCATGATTCTTTGGTTGCGGGAGTTAGTGGACGTTACCACCTCCGCGATGTATGAGATTTATATCATGGTTTTCTTTGTTACGGGTGTTAGTGGGCGAATCCACCGCCGCAAGGCTTGTTTCCTTTATTAGTACCTTATGGGACTCTACCAGGTGTTTGAGCGTCTGCGGTGAATGGTGGAGTGTATGAGTCTCCCCCGCAGTTAAATAGATATTTATATCTGTGAGGGTGTGTACAGATGAGTGACCACCTCGCCTGTGTTTTTGGATAGAGTTGTCCACATGTGGCACATAAAATTTTGAGTATTCTTTCTTATGATTTAATCATGCTTTCCACCTTTTTAGCCTCGTGCATCTGGTGTGATTTGTTGTATATGATGATTCACGTAAGTTCTATTTCTCTGATTTTGGTACTTTACTTCTGTACTTTACTTCAATACTTTTGGTCTTGGGTTGGTACCCCTTTTGACCTTTGTTTACTTTTTGGCTTACTTTTTTTGCCAGCTTGTACCTTCTTGTTGAGGTGTTCTATCTTTGGATTGCCTCAAGTTTGGAGCTTTAGCAGGTAGTGGAGCTTGTTTTGGAGTTCCTGGGCAGCAGTGTTGGTTGTGGTTTTCACCTCGCCGTTGCGAGGTAGTTTGTTGTTTTAGTTTGCTTACCTAGTTCAGACATACTTCTGCTTTATATGGGTTAGTGTCAGATTATTGACGCCCACATGATAGTTGATTTGGATACCTTGCTAGCTGCTAGTTGTTTTCTTTGTGATGGATTGGATTACTTGCTCTCTGGGATGTTTTATGCTAAGACTGCATGTTAGATATTTTCAACTTATAAAACCCTATTATTAGTAAATCATACATGTCATCTCTTTCAAAATTAAGTCACTACTTTCTGGTTAGCGTAAAGACTTTTAGCTATACTTATTATAAATCTAGGGTCTTGAATAGCATGAGTTGTCCATTGGGAACATTTACACTCATATTGGATGGTTAATCTCATAAAAGAAGTATTTTTTCCACAACGTATAACTATTTTTTCTGTGGACTAGATGAGCCACTAAGCCGAGGGATAAGGCTAAATGCTTAACTTAAGATGGATTTTCTCTAAATGACTTAAAAATCTTTCTTTATGTGTCAAGTAGGAGTTTTGCCTGAGGGTCCGCAGTTATCCCCATCTAACGTGGCATCATGACACACATTTTCCCTTACTCTGATATATCTTTAAAGGAGGTGAAAAATGCGGTTTGTGACAGTGGAGAAAACCATCGAAAGTGGCAAAACGTGATGAAGAAGAAACCGCCCCTGAGTGCTTCCACTGCCACAAATCTAGACACTTTAAGCGTGAATTTCCTAAGCTTCTGAAGGAGGAAAAGGAAAAGAAGACCCATGGCAAGGGGAAGAAAAAGGTTCTAAATGCGTTAACTTGGGACGATACATCAGCAAACGAGTCTGACATGTCGAGCTTGAGTAATGATGAAGATGCAAATCTGTGCCTCATGGGAAAATGCCAAGACGAGTCTAACAATGAATCCAGTGTCCATAGCGATACTGAGGTAACTCCTCCCACTTACGAATAACTTTATGATTTATATGAAAAATTATGTGATAAATTAGATGCTTTGACTGATAAAAATAATTTAAAAAAAATCAGAAAATAAGAAAATGAAGGAAGAGTTAAATTTTCTCAATAATAAACTGATTAAATGTGGAAAAGAGAAGGTTGAGTGCCAAGAATGTTCCCACTCTTTGAGCACTATAAGAGAATCGGAAGAGAGTCTCTCCAAGACTTCCTCCAAAAATGAAACTCTTACCAAAGAGTGGAATGACTTGGAAAGAAAGCTACAAACTTTTCTTAGCCATATTGAGAATAGAAAGAAGCAATTCACAAACTAGTGTGTGATTCTTGTCACGGAAAACACTGCATTAAAGACGAAGATCCATGACCTGAACTGCGCTATCCAAAAGTTTGGAATAGGCCAAAAATCTCTTAATATGCTGTTGGGACATCAGTGTCAGGGATCTGGAAAGTTCAGGATGAGATACAAACATGTAAAGCTCCCCCCGATGATTCACTATCGCTGGCGATAGCTCTTCTCCGGCAAATCCGAACAATAGGCTTCAAAAACATAAAGTGAACCATGTTAAAGTTGGAAGCCTATATCCATCCTCCAACATGAGCCCAAATACAACGCAAAAGGTGATATCCACCGTCTATATCAAGTCTGCCGAATTTAATAAGTTTGTTAAACTTTTGGCTCTTGCTTGAAGAAAGGATTAACTAAAATTACTCAAATCTAGATGCCAAAAGCGGCTACTTATACTATGAGATGGAACAACTTGGGTAATTAGATCTTTACCCTCATCCTTTTTTTAGGTGTGTTGGTAGGCTAAGGACAGAGATAACGTATGGTACTTGGACTCCGGGTATTCCAAGCACATGACAGGTGATGAAGACAAGTTCTTTTGCCTGGAGAAGAAGAAAGGAGGCATGGTGAATAACACTTGATCTATCTGTGGGAGGATAACATTGTTTTCGATGTTTTAAAGACTAACACTGTATATAGAATCCCTTTGGATTAAAATGCAAGCTTCTAAATTGCATACTTCGACCATGGAGATTCCCAAAATACGAAAGCGCCTCTCTCGAGAATATGTTCTTGACTAACCTTAGGTTGATCGATTAAGACCCCTCGACCAGTCGAAACCCATAAGCTTACTTTAGGTGGTGAACCCCAATATTGGATTTGACTCAAATCTGGAAGATTTATGACATCCTCTCTCGAGGAGTGCATGCAACTCCTTTTATCTTTGAGTGATCTCCCCGTATCCACAACCTTTCGGTAAAATCTAGAATACTGATCTAGGATTGAAAATAATGTTAGCGATACGTTTAAATGATCTTCTCATATCCACAACCTCTCGGTAAAATCTAGGATACGGATCTTGGATCGAACTCACAACACTAGAATTTGAACAAATAAGAATCAAAGATAAATCGAAGTAAACAAAGTAGAGAGCTTGACAATTTTGAGAAAAATAAAACAAGTTTATTTCATTCCAAAGTTTATCATGATCAAGTGCTAAATGAAGTTTAGCTACTCATCATGATAAGGGAATTACACAAGAAGGTAGAGAGAGACATGATTACAAATGAAAAGAGTACTTGAATTAAAAATTACCAAAGCTAAAGATTACACTATGAAATGAAAAATACAGAAAAGTAATGCAAAAATACTGAAAATAAACTCTAAAATCGAACTCTTCAGCTCCTCGTCTTGCTTGAAATTTATAGTAAAATTTGTTGGTAAGTCACGCCCTAGGTCATGCTCGTGACCTAGGGCGTGTAAGGTATGAAACCGACATCTTGAAAGCCCAGGAACCTTGGGGAAACCGCCAAAATTGAGTAAATTGGCGGGTCACACCCATGACCTAGGGCGTATCTTGACTGTTTCAGAAAATGGTGGGAAAACGGAATGGCAAGAGTTAATATAGAAGTTGTAGAAGAGGTCACGCCCTTTGGTCATGCCCGTTACCAGGGCGTGTAAGCTGGAATGGCTTGCGGTGGAAACTAGCTTCTTAATGGCTGAGTCACGCCCCTGAGATGGCGGTCACGCCCCTCCAGTCACGTCTATAGGTCACGCCTGTGACGGGGCATGTAAATTTAATCTGACGTTGCTATGGAATCTAGAGTTCTGGAGGGGAGTTGCGCCCCATGATTGGAGTCACGCCCCTATATCATGCCCATGGCTGGGGGACGTGTACTTTTAAATGACGTGAAAAGCAATCTGGAGCAGTTGGAAGCAGACACGACCCGTGACATAGGTCACGCCCGTGATCCTGAGGCGTGCACTTGGGATTTTTTCCAGATTTGCTCAAAATCTTCACCTGATCAATACTACCAGCTTCAAAATATTATTTGTAGCATACATTAACCTGAAATATAAAAAGAAAGTAATTTAGATATATATTAATATAAAACTAAATTAAAAGTGATTATTTATTAAATAAAAACTATATTAAAATAATTATAAATAATGTTCTATCATCTGGCTCGATCTTAGCCATAGGATGAGCCTCTAATGGCTTTTTGTAAACCAAATATTTAACAAAAACATTGGGTTTTTCCTGAGAAAAATCTAGGTTCATAGGAAAAATATTTTGAACATGAAAGTTGTTCCCCTTGATGATGACTCTTTTCACAAAAAAATTTGGGAATTTTGTGAGAGTATTTGGTATTTTTAAAAGTCTAAATAAGAATTATTTGGCCAAACTATGGGCCAAAAAATATTCTTACAATTTTGGAAAAATGTCTAGGCTTATTTTAGGTCATCGTTAACGTTGTGTAAAATTTAAGAACCTTGAGGTGAAAATGGAAGATTTTCCAAATTCTCGGAGTCTAAGGTCATGCTTTTTAAACGATGCATTTAAATCCATTGGAAATATAAAATTGGCGCGCGCGATCGTGCTTTAATTTGAATATTGAGTTCAAATAAAAAATCGACGAGAGTTATCGAGGCAAGATTTCAAGATTTGAGTGTTTCGAGGATTTTTGCAAATCCAGCAAGCGCCTCGTTTTTAAAACAACTCTCGGATATTTTGGGTAAACTTGGAAGATGAAATGCCCAACCTCATTTCAAGTGAAGAATTTCCCTCATGTGTTGGAAATGATTTTTAAGATTGAAATTTAAGGAAGAACGTGCACTCTAAGATTCTCGGATTTGATCTGACGCGAGCAAACAAGTTGGTAATTATTCTCGAATGAATAATAAATGTGTAACTCATAATAAGCTTCCCTAGTCCGAATAAGTCGTGATTAAAAAGTGCAATTGAACTAATATTGGATCCTAATAATGGGTGAAACTCAAAAGAATCTTCCTAAAAATAGAAATGGAACTGAACTTGCCTCCTATGAACGGAGATGAAACTGAACTTGCCTCCTATGAACGAAGATGAAACTGAACTTTCCTCCTATGAATAGATATGAAACTAAACTTGCCTCTTATCAATTGAGATGGAACTAAACTTGCCTCCTATTAACGAAGATGGAGCTGAATTTGCCTCCTGTGAATGGAGATGGAACTGAAGCCTTCTGAATTGAATGATTGGAATACTAAGCATTTTCTTTATGTCTTTATTCCAGTATTGCACTGGTCTAGTCCCTTTTATTACTTTTAGTTCAGTACTTTCCTTTCAGTACTCTAGTCTTTGCACTAGTATTGAATCTTTACTTTTAGTTCAGTACTTTCCTTTCAGCACTCCAGTCTTATACTGGTCCTGTCTCTTTACATTCAGTTCAGTTCTTTTCTTTCAAGTACTACTCCAGTCTCATACTGGTCCAGTTCATTTCAGTATTTATTTACAATTCTTTTTATTCAGTACCATTCCAGTTTCGTACTGGTCATGTTTATTTCAACATTTTATTCAGTGCATTCAGTTCAGCATTTCAATTCTATAGCTTTTTTCTAGCAGCATTTTATTACCGTATTTAAATTACTACAATTTACTGTTTCAGCATTATTAACTCGGGTCTTGCTCTAACGAGCAGTTAGTTTTGATAAGAGCATTAGTTGGGGATAACCGAGAGTTAAGATATTCCTCCACGGTTCGCCCCAAATAATGTGCTCTCATGTTTGTAGGTCTCCTTGTCAAATATTGAGCGGTTTGTTGTTCTAAAAAGCCCCCTTGGCTGATTTACTTGATATTAAGTACGACAGTCCACCACAGACTCGATCTATACCAGTAAATTATTTAAATTAAAATGCTTGTAAATTACTTGCGGTGAAAAGTGGTGGGTCAGACACTTCCGCAAACAGTTCGTACTGGTGCAGAAGGTCAATGACTCATGGAAATATTGGGGATATGCACTACGGGTGACCGACCATTTTATTTTCCCTTTTTGGTTCCCTCCACTATCGGCCTAATTTTCCAGAATTAGTCGAATGTCGCTCACATCCAAAAGTACACTTGGTTGTACGCTAGGGCCTGGGTAGTGCAGTACGACCACACCCAGAAGTGGCAGGAGTGGCCAATGTCACCGACTGTCATAACCCGCATTTTCTTAACATTAAATAATATATATCAGAGTGAGATAAAATATGCGTCATGATGCCACGCCGTGTAGGGGACAACTGCAGACGCTCATGCAAGAACCTATTCCTAATACTTTCATGAAATCCTCAAGTTTGTTATGATCAAAATATAGTTTGAGTATAAGTTTTGATGGTTGTGTCCCTCGGCTTAGTGGATCAACTAGTCCACGGGTAAAAATATACATATGCGTAGTGGAAAATACTTTGTTTAGTTCATTTATTATCCTATATGAGCATGAAAATCCATTGGAACAATTCATGTTATTCACACCTCTATATTTAATATAAGTACCAAAAGAGCTTTTACTGATGGAGACGTTGCTGATGCGACCACCATTGATCCCTGTTTGAGAGAGTTCGTGGCTTGGGACGATCGTTGCCACAAGCTCGATGATGGGACTCTAACACGACGCCAACGTCGCCGTCGCTATTAAATAAAATATATAATTATATATTTTATCAAATTATTATTGTTTTATCAATTGTTATTTTAAGCAATTTTATTTCATGCATTTTATTTTATTGCATTTAATTAATGTAGTTTAATTCTTGTATGATGGGTGATTATTACCATCTAGTTTTTTATTTCATGCAAGCACTATTTTATTTCTTTCATGATGGGTGCATATAACCATCATGAGTGTTTTAATTTTCAAAGGTGGAGATTGAGTGGTGTAGGCTATATATAGCCATGTATTGCTTTCATTTTGATTAGAGAATGAATGATAAGAATTTGAATCCCTAAATCTTCCTTGAGATCTTTTTCCCCCTCCTTTTCAAAATTCCGGCTCCTCCTATCCTCCTCCCCTTTATTTGGCTGCCGGCCATCATCTCCTCCCTCTCTCTCTACTCGGCTCCTCTCCACCACCTCCTCCCTCTCCTTTCATCTCTCTCATAAAACCGACCACCCCCTCTAGCCCCCACCTTTCCTCTCTCTTCCCCTCTATCCGGCCAACACTTCTCCCTCTCCAAAACCCGACCAAACTCTTTATTTTTTGGGTGAAATTCGGCCAAGGCAAGATCCCTTCTTGTGGATTACAACTCCGACGTGAAGCGACGAAGGCGGATGAGTTTTCTCTCCATCCGGCGTGACTCCGGCCGAGCCGTTGAAGGACGATCCAGAACATAGTGAATCAGAATCATGCATTCTTATTGGGTAACGAAACTTTTCTACTTTTGGTGTTTCCCTCTAGATTTTCATTGTGGTGGATACTTTGGCATGATCTTTGAAACGTTGAATTTCTCGTGGTTTCTTCGTTTGATTTTGTTGTTCATCCTTATTTTATTTAAGTTCGAAAGGTTTGGCAAACTTTCGTTTTCTTTTTGTTGGGAGAGATCTACCGTTTTTGAATCGTAATTTTTTGGTAGATCTCTTTTGATACAACCATCGCTTGACCGGACCGGGTTGATCCCTTTAGCCGAAAAGAATATTAATATATAGTCTTTGTTTGATCTTAATCGGTTTGGTTACCCGTACACTAGAATCTAATTGATAAAATTAAATAGTGTGTGCGCCACATTGGATGTTTTGTGCAAGTGTAGAATTGGATCGTAGAGAGGTATTCCTGTGTGTCCGTAGATATTTTACGGTGTCCCGTGTGAGCCTGCATCAATTTAGTATCAGAGGGAGGTTCACGTCAATTTCCTAATTGGCACCCTCCCCCTTTTATTATTTTTTGACACGCACTTGCACGTTTCATTGCACAACATATAAAACAAATTTTGAATTTTTGGTCTGCAAATAGCGGCCTAAAATTCTCAGTTTTTCTCAAAATTCAAAAAAATAAAATTCTGAAAATTTTCCATCATTTTCTTAGTAAGAAATCCAAAAAATTATTTATTTATTATTAAGTCCTTATTTTTATTAAGTCATTATAAAATTTAATTTTTGGTTTGCAAATAGCAGCCTATATTTTTATTTTTTTCTGCAAAATCATAAAAATTAATTAATTAATAATCCTCATCATATTTCCAGCAAGATAATCAAATTCATTTATTTATTACCCGAGTTGCTAAGCGGGAACAATTCCGTCTTTCCTAGAATTTAGTGGGTCAGGTTCTTTATCTCATTGCATGTGCACTAGTTCGTGGTGAGTTTTCTCTCTGGTTCTCACTATTATGCCCTATGACGTTTATGCTTCCCATTTATATTATTGGTATGATAAATCCATGTCTAAACATACCCCAACCTTGTCATCCTACCAAAGGAATTCCAACCGTCTCCACACTATTCCTCGCATTAGGAGTAAGATACCCACATTTGATGGTTCTGGAAATTATCAAAGTTTTAGGGACTGGCTTAAGGGGATAGAAGCTTATTTTGATTGTCACGTATATAGCTGTCTATATGCTTGGCCACACATGCGACGCCTACTCTTGGATAAATTTGATCCCGCCTATCTCCGCACTACTAACACCAAGCCTGCGAGTGGGTATCGTTATGGCGCTAGTCTCATACATGTCTTTAGGAATGATTATAAACCAATCACCTAGACCGAGCGACAGATGTTTGATGATTTTACTACCCTTAAACAAGGGAATAAGTCGGTCTCTGAGTATATGAGACTTCTTAAGGATATGATGGTTAGGTGTGGTGTGAAGGAGATGTCAGAGATCACCCTCTCTAGGTTTCATAAGGGGTTAAACCCCGACATCCAGGGTAAATTACTGCGTTATGGTCACACCGACCTAAACACCACTTTTAATGCTGCCTTGGATATTGAGAAACACAACATTCCTAAGAATAAGACTCGCTCGTTTCAGATGGGAAAGTCTGTATTAGGACCACCGCCCACCGTTAGGAAAACCAGCCTTAATAGGTCATATGTTGTGGACTCGAAAGATGTTACTACTACGGTTATGCCTCCTTTAGCCTTGACATCTAAGCCCCTTGAGATAGAAACTGATATCAATGAGGATGCTGATGTAGATGTAATATCTCTTGATCCTGAGGATGACCCCGTAGGTGAGAGTATTCCGTCATGTGCGTTAGTGCCCGACGATTCTGATGAGTCTGAAATTGAGGGAATACCTAGTGACTTAGAAGACGATGTATGGGATGATGATTGTCTGATCTGTGAGAGTATTACGTTGTATATTACTTACCCTACTAGTGTTGTGTCTGATCACCCTAGTATTGAGAGCCCTCTCTAGGCTACGATCCCCATCGTATTAGAGTCTACGATTACACCTACTGAAATTATATCTGAGTTATCCAAGGAGCCTGAAAGTGAGGATGTCCCAAGTGTTATTGTGGATGAATTAGCTTATGAGGGACGGATATTTATGGATGATTTTAGCGTTGAGAACCCGAAAAATATTTCTTTGGCGTTATCACCAGTTCCTAAAGCTCAAATTGAATTAGAAATTTTATCGGGTTCGATTTTGCCAATTTCTGAGACTTTTACTGACTCTGATTCGGATGTTGTTTCTAGTGTGTTGGAAGAAATTCCAAGCGAGGAAGTTGTATTTTTGGATGATTTTTTGATTTTACACCCAGATGAGAATTCTTTGATGTCGTCACCGTTGGGTGAAATTTATACTGATTTGGATGTTATCCCGGGTTTGATTTTGCCGACCCTTCCTCCTGACTATTTGACCACATTAGTTGACTTATTAGGACATGGAATCGATAGTCCTAGCCTGAATTTTTGTTTCACGCCCACTTTATTAGTTCCTACATTGGCGTTGTCTCATCGTATAGATATTACAAAGTTGAGCGCAGTGGTATTTGGATTGTACACTGCACCACGTAGATCTGCTTACGTGTCGCATTTGACTGCTCATTATTATGCATATACGTATATTGTTCTATCCTCGACTACGACTTATTCTGATTCTTTGGCAATTGTGCCTCTAGATGTGGTGTCCCCTAGATATACTTATATACCACACCCGGTTGCACGCATTTACCCACCGCCTTATGATGACCCTCATTTGCACACGTTAGTGACCACAGTCAGGCCCCTTGAGTTGTATCGCTCGCACATCTTTTCACATACAGGAGCATCCAACTCTATTATTTATGATGAGCAGTTCTCCTTGGCATATCTTCATGCCAAGTGTGAAAATATTAAATATAAAATTAGAACTATGAATTTAGAGCCTATGAAAATCATCCTTGATTATAAGGCTTTCATGCTCCATGACTTAACCCCCTTATCCTCCATATTTGGGTTGAGTCATGTAGCACATGGGTTCACTCCTCACAGTAGTAAGATACTTAGGCGCACATTTAAAAAATTAATCACTCAATTTGCGTCCTATTTCTTACATGCAAGCCTATCACCGAATGAGATCGTGCATAGATATAAAACACCAGTGCATGTTGACTTGATTTTGTTATCGTCATATTATAGGTCAAGTCAATTCGCACAAGATTTTGCCTCTCATATTCAAAATTTATATAAGCATATTAGTGAAGCGTTAGCCACATATTATACATCTTATCAATTTCATGTTAACATACATAAAAGAGTGTCTCACTTTAAGGTTGACGATTTAGTTTTGGTGCATCTCGTCCCTGAACGGATGCCTTTAGGCACTATAGAAAAGTTCGCGAATCGGCGAGCTAGACCTTTTTTGGATATTAAATAAATTAGGAGAAAACGCATATCTTTTTAAGTTATCCACTAATTGGGGTATTTCTCCTATTTTTAATGTTTCTAATTTAACGCCATATGTATTCCACCACTTAAATTATCTGCCTGTCTGTTTAGTTCTACTACATTTCCTAATGGGTTGGGGGGGTGAGTTTGTTTTTGGATCGCTCTCTTCATCGGTCTTCACTGGAGGTACGTTGGTTGTTGATGTAGACACTTTTTCTTCTTTATTGCCTAATGCTTTTCCAAGGTTTCCCAGTACCACCTTTTTGCATGACAGGATACTCCAAGATGAAGTGATCTCCTCCCCACGTGGTGATGTTTGCTGCTACTTGATTCGATGGCGTGATCGTCCGGCCTCCGAAGACTCTTGGTTTCTTGATTCAGAGGTAGCTCTTATGGATGATGCTCTCCCGCACCGGTACATTCAGATCAACTCATTAGAAATGAGTAATTTTGAGCGGGGAAGGATTGATGGAGACATTGCTGATGTGGCCGCCATTGATCCCCGTCTGAGAGAGTTCGTGGATTGGGACGATCGTTGCCGCAAGCTCGAGGATGAGACTCTACCACGACGCCAATGCTGTACAACCCCGTAGCCGGGCGAGCGGGACCCTCCCCAAATGTCGGCCTGGGGGCGTGCTACGGGCGACGAATTGGTGCGACCCCGTTCGAAGACGTGCGGGTGCTCGCGCATGCGTGCGGAGGCTTTAGGTGTATAAGCCTTTTAATGTTATATAATATAGATATCTATATATATATATATATATATATATATATATATATATATATATATATATATAAGGGAAAAAGAGAAGGGAGAGAGAAGTAGGAGGGCAGCAGCTCTCTCTCCCCCCCGGCTCAGCCCGATCTAGGGCAAGCAGCCGCCGCCCCTGCCTCTCCCCTCTCTCGCCGATCTAGGGCAAGCAGCCGCCGCCCCTCCCCATTCCTCTCTCTCGTCGGCCAAGAGGAGAAATCGAGCGGCCGCCCCTCCCCTCTCCTCTCTCTCGTCGGCCAAGAAAAAGCCGAGCCCCGGCCTCCCTTCCTCTCCCGTCGCCGCCTGCAGGAGGAGCCAAGCCCGAGCCCCGGCCTCCCTCCCTCTCCCGTCGCCGGCCGCACCAAGCCCAGGCCGCACCAAGCCCAGGCCGCCCCCTGCCTCTCCTCTCTCTCGCCGCCGCCGCCTAGGGCAAGAGAAGCCCCAGCCGCCCCTCCTTTTCTCCTGTCCAGCAAGGAGGAGCCCCTCCTCCTTTCTCTATCCAGGCCGCCGCCGGCAAGGGAAGAGCCCGACCCCCCTTTTTTCCTCCATTTCCGGGAGCCGCCACCGCCGCCTAGCTTATTTGGCCGGTCCTCCTCCTCACCTCTCGGCCGACCAAGAGAGGTGAGGTTTGGTAGCATTTGATGGAGGTGGCCGACCGGTGGCGGTGGAGGTAGGACAACTCGTGTTGGAGCGCGATCGGCCATGGAGAGGTTCGGCCGTGGAGGGAAAAATCACTTGGGGCCTTCAACTCTCCCGCGGAGGTCGGATCCGCGCATGGACAACCACTGCGGATGCTGGACGTCGAGCCTCGGGCAATGTGCGCGGTTGCGGCTCCTCCAAACACGCGTCAAGGGTAACGAAGTTTCTACTTGGGCAGGTGAAGCCCTTATTTTTCATATTTGCATGGAAGCACCTCTCCACCAACGGGTGGGGAAAGGGAGCTCTCCGACGGGTCGACGTGTGCGTCCCCGTAATTAATTGCATTAGTGCCCGAAAGTGTGAGTACGGGTTTAGGCATGCTGTGTGAAGCCCATTCGGACGTATGAACCGAATTGGTGATGTGCTGTGTGAAGCCCGTCCGGACGCATGAGCCGGGTGGGTGATGTTCCGGGGTTCCCGGAGAAGACTCCGTGGAAGTTGTATTTTATTCATTCGCAGGGAATGCGCACCATAGCCCCAATAAAAGGGGGTGCGCACATTATGTTTGGTCCGCTTATGTTAGCCGACCGATGCCTAGTTGGCCGCTGTCCGTCGAGACGTTTGCGTACAGGTGCTGCAGTACCAAGCAGGGAATAGCGGGCTTAAGCCCCCCAGTTTGTGCCGGCCCTTGAAGGCCTAGTTTTGTTTATGTTGCCGGCCTGCGTGCTGAGTATGGAATTTATATTCCTGTAATTATTTATATGTCTGTGATGCCCTGTGAATGTTTTTTATCTTCTTCATCTTAGGCGGGCGGTATGTTCGCGAACCGCTCGCCCCGTGGGACCCCCGAGGTATAGTTGTCGGGAAGCCCCTAATGGCCTGTTGACAGCCTTTTAGGACAACGTGGTTACGTTGTTAGCGGCCCAATTGGGGCTGCGTGGAGTAGGGCTGCTGGGCGGTATAACGCCATTAAAAAGGCGGGCGGGGAACAGTTTTTATAGACCCAGGGAGACACCTCTAGTTCAGGAGTGGATTTTGAGATCCTCCTTAGATGTTCCGGCCGGCCAAGAGAGCCCGCCGAAGGTGTCTTAGCTCAGCCCCTGGTGTGGGAGGGGAAGAGTTTGATAGTCTTCCGGGTATGCGGTGGGACCTCCACGCTGAGGCCTTGGGTCTGTCCCTAGTGTTCCTAGCCTTGAGCCTAGATTGTTCACTTGAGTGTAGTAGGTGTGCGGCCACCCCTTCCCCAAGGGTCGAACTCCACAGAGACCGGTTTTCCGGTTTCAACATTTTGGTGCGGTGAGCGTGGAGAGTGGCCAGCACGGAAAATCTCAGGTGGATGTCATGGCTTTAGAAGAGGAACCAAGAGACGACCAGGGTCATGCGCGAACACTTAGTATGCAAGGTCCTCATACTCGGAGTTGTCCCCTCCCATAGCTGTTGTTGGATCTCATAGTCTTTGGAGTAGGATTTGCACCAGTTTGAAGCGCCTCTGCCTGCAAAAACGCGTATATCCTCACTTATCGTATCAGCGAGAAGCCTGGAGGTTGTTATCTTTAAGGTCAAGTAAGAGAGCGGCTGAGAGGTATTTGGGGCCGGGGTGACCCAAAAGGGTTCCATCCCTAACGGTAATATGTTATCTCTTCCTTATGATTCAGTAGCAGTGGAGTTTTCTCTTTATTGCCAATTCGCCTCGAGCTTCTGAGGGCTTCAAGGGTTAGCCTCGTGATCGACTCCGGAAGCGAAACGTCCAACCCGTTCCTTTTAAATAGCCTAGTTCGGACGATGGGACGGTGCCGCGGGACTTTAAGCGCTATTGTAAGACCGAGCCTCTGCACTGACGGCCGAGATCAGCTCCCCCCTTGCACGTCGGCCTATGTCCTCCCGATCGCACCTCTCCTCCGACTAGAGGAATTATCAGGAACGAGCCTAGACGCTAACCTCCCAGATTTGATAAAGGGCCGATCTCTCCAAGCAATCACAAGTGAAGGCCTTTTTATTGAGAGAGCAGGATAACATGTAAAGGGGCAGGTTTTTGCCCAAGGGAAGATGTTGGTCTCGAGTGCGTCCTAGAGGACCATCGCAGGAACATTACCCGTCGCCCATGCACTAGCTCTCATCGTCGAGTGACATGGCGGAAAGTGATCTTTGTCATTAGATCAGGATACGAGCTGTCGACCTGTTCCTCCTAAAGAGCCCAGTTCGGGTGATGGGACGACGCCTCGGGACCTTAAGCGCTATTGTAAGACCGAGCCTCTGCACTGACGGCCGAGATCAGCTCCTCCCTTGCACGTCGGCCTATGTCCCCCCGATTGCATCTCTCTTCCGATTGGAGTAATTATTAGGAACAGGCTCGGACGCCAGCTTCCCGATTTGACGACTTCCAGATCGTCTCTCTTATGAAAAGAATGCGTTCTCCTTTTGTACAAGCATCGGTGCAATTGACTCTCCAGCACCTCTTAAGTAAACAGGACGTCCCCACCTCGAGCAAAGTCAAGTCCTCGAGTAGTAGTGCATTTTCCTATCACGAAAAATCGGGCTGAGTATGAGGCGGTTATAGCGAGACTGTGCCTGACCAGAGAACTTGGGGTACATGATGTGGAGGTTCTTACCGAATCCTTGGTGGTGTCCTCCCAGATTAACGTGAAGTTCGAAGTGAGGGAGCCTACCCTCCAGTTAGACTCGGCAAAAGTTCCAAGTCTTCTCGCTCTGGGGTTAGGTCTCGATTCTCCCGCTGTCAGGCTCCCACCAAGCTGGCAGGGCAGGGGTCTCGATGGACGTCGTTATGACCCTGGGGCTGAGCCCGGAGGATGTTCAACACCCGTTCCCAGGCCTTCACCTAGCTGGCTGAACCGGCAGTATCACCCGAGAGCTCGGACGATTCTCTGTGGACATCGTTATGAAATTTGGAGCGACAATGCTCCCGCCGCAATCTATGTGGACGATCGAAGTATTCGTTTAACGGACCCCGAGCAGATCCCGCTGCCAGGCTCTCACCTAGCTGGCAGGGCTGGATGTCACTCGGGGAATAGAGATATTTTTTTAGATTTGGAGAGAATTTGGGTATTTTGCAGGACCCCGAGTGATGCTCGGCCCCGGGTAGACCCGCTGCCTGGCTCCTACTAGCTGGCAGGTCCGTAGGCTCGCCTGGGGGGTAAGGGACCCCGAGTGCTGCTCGGCCCCGGGTAGACTCGCTGTCAGGCTTTCACTAGCTGGCAGGGCAGTAGGCACACCTGGGGGGAAAGGGAGATAGTTTGAGATTTGGGAAGAGTCTGAGTACTTTGCAGGACCCCGAGTGACGCTCGGCCCCGGGTAGACCCGCTGCCTGGCTCCAACTAGCTGGCAGGTCTGTAGGCTCGCCTGGGGGGTAAGGGACCCCGAGTACTGCTCGGCCTCGGGTAGACTCGCTGTCAGGCTCTCACTAGCTGGCAGGGCTGTAGGCACACCTGGGGGGAAAGGGAGAGAGCTTGAAAAGAGTTGGTTTCTTGTTATGTTGCAGTGTATCGGATATTGCGTGTATTGCTGATGATGAGCCTAGGAGGAAGGACGCGGGCTAGTGATATTCGTGCTAGAGCCTTTGGCGGGACTATGTGAAAAGTAAGCCCTGGGGTGGAGCTCCCTTTATACCCAAATGGGGAATTCTCGCATTTTTTTTTCTTTGGGTCGGCTCCCACTCGCCGGATACGTAGGGTTGGATGATTCTTTCCGAGCTTGTACCAACCTCGAAAAGAGCGGGGATTGTGTACAACCCCATAGCCGGGCGAGCGGGACCCTCCCCAAATGTCGGCCTGGGGGCGTGCTACGGGCGACGAATTGGTGCGACCCCGTTCGAAGACGTGCGGGTGCTCGCGCATGCGTGCGGAGGCTTTAGGTGTATAAGCCTTTTAATGTTATATAATATAGATATCTATATATATATATATATATATATATATATATATATATATATATATGAGGGAAAAAGAGAAGGGAGAGAGAAGTAGGAGGGCAGCAGCTCTCTCTCCCCCCCCCGGCTCAGCCCGATCTAGGGCAAGCAGCCGCCGCCCCTGCCTCTCCCCTCTCTCGCCGATCTAGGGCAAGCAGCCGCCGCCCCTCCCCATTCCTCTCTCTCGTCGGCCAAGAGGAGAAATCGAGCGGCCGCCCCTCCCCTCTCCTCTCTCTCGTCGGCCAAGAAAAAGCCGAGCCCCGGCCTCCCTTCCTCTCCCGTCGCCGCCTGCAGGAGGAGCCAAGCCCGAGCCCCGGCCTCCCTCCCTCTCCCGTCGCCGGCCGCACCAAGCCCAGGCCGCACCAAGCCCAGGCCGCCCCCTGCCTCTCCTCTCTCTCGCCGCCGCCGCCTAGGGCAAGAGAAGCCCCAGCCGCCCCTCCTTTTCTCCTGTCCAGCAAGGAGGAGCCCCTCCTCCTTTCTCTATCCAGGCCGCCGCCGGCAAGGGAAGAGCCCGACCCCCCTTTTTTCCTCCATTTCCGGGAGCCGCCACCGCCGCCTAGCTTATTTGGCCGGTCCTCCTCCTCACCTCTCGGCCGACCAAGAGAGGTGAGGTTTGGTAGCATTTGATGGAGGTGGCCGACCGGTGGCGGTGGAGGTAGGACAACTCGTGTTGGAGCGCGATCGGCCATAGAGAGGTTCGGCCGTGGAGGGAAAAATCACTTGGGGCCTTCAACTCTCCCGCGGAGGTCGGATCCGCGCATGGACAACCACTGCGGACGCTGGACGTCGAGCCTCTGGCAATGTGCGCGGTTGCGGCTCCTCCAAACACGCGTCAAGGGTAACGAAGTTTCTACTTGGGCAGGTGAAGCCCTTATTTTTCATATTTGCATGGAAGCACCTCTCCACCAACGGGTGGGGAAAGGGAGCTCTCCGACGGGTCGACGTGTGCGTCCCCGTAATTAATTGCATTAGTGCCCGGAAGTGTGAGTACGGGTTTAGGCATGCTGTGTGAAGCCTATTCGGACGTATGAACCGAATTGGTGATGTGCTGTGTGAAGCCCGTCCGGACGCATGAGCCGGGTGGGTGATGTTCCGGGGTTCCCGGAGAAGACTCCGTGGAAGTTGTATTTTATTCATTCGCAGGGAATGCGCACCATAGCCCCAATAAAAGGGGGTGCGCACATTATGTTTGGTCCGCTTATGTTAGCCGACCGATGCCTAGTTGGCCGCTGTCCGTCGAGACGTTTGCGTACATGTGCTGCAGTACCAAGCAGGGAATAGCGGGCTTAAGCCCCCAGTTTGTGCCGGCCCTTGAAGGCCTAGTTTTGTTTATGTTGCCGGCCTGCGTGCTGAGTATGGAATTTATATTCCTGTAATTATTTATATGTCTGTGATGCCCTGTGAATGTTTTTTATCTTCTTCATCTTAGGCGGGCGGTATGTTCGCGAACCGCTCGCCCCGTGGGACCCCCGAGGTATAGTTGCCGGGAAGCCCCTAATGGCCTGTTGACAGCCTTTTAGGACAACGTGGTTACGTTGTTAGCGGCCCAATTGGGGCTGCGTGGAGTAGGGCTGCTGGGCGGTATAACGCCATTAAAAAGGCGGGCGGGGAACAGTTTTTATAAACCCAGGGAGACACCTCTAGTTCAGGAGTGGATTTTGAGATCCTCCTTAGATGTTCCGGCCGGCCAAGAGAGCCCGCCGAAGGTGTCTTAGCTCAGCCCCTGGTGTGGGAGGGGAAGAGTTTGATAGTCTTCCGGGTATGCGGTGGGACCTCCACGCTGAGGCCTTGGGTCTGTCCCTAGTGTTCCTAGCCTTGAGCCTAGATTGTTCACTTGAGTGTAGTAGGTGTGCGGCCACCCCTTCCCCAAGGGTCGAACTCCACAGAGACCGGTTTTCCGGTTTCAACAAATGCCGTCGTCGCTATTAAATAAAAATATATAATTATAAATTAAAAAATAATAATAATATATTTTATCAAATTATTATTATTTTATCAATTGTTATTTTAAGCAATTTTATTTCATGCATTTTATTTTATTATATTTAATTAATGTAGTTTAATTCTTGTATGATGGGTGATTATAACCATCTAGTTTTTTATTTCATGCAAATACTATTTTATTTCTTTCATGATGGGTGCATATAACCATCATGAGTGTTTTAATTTTCAAAGGTGGAGATTGAGTGGTGTAAGCTATATATAGCCATGTATTGCTTTCATTTTGATTAGAGAATGAATGATAAGAATTTGAATCCCTAAATCTTCCTTGAGATCTTTTTCCCCCTCCTTTTCAAAATTTCGGCTCCTCCTATCCTCCTCCCCTTTATTTGGCTGCCGACCATCATCTCCTCCCTCTCTCTCTACTCGGCTCCTCTCCACCACCTTTCCTCTCTCTTCCCGCTCTATCCGGCCAACACTTCTCCCTCTCCAAAACCCGACCAACCTCTTTATTTTTAGGTGAAATTCGGCCAAGGCAAGACCCCCCCCCCCACGTGGATTCCAACTCTGGCGTGAAGCGACGAAGGCAGACGAGTTTTCTTTCCATCCGGCGCGATTCCGGCGGAGCAGTTGAAGGACGATCCAGAAAATAGTGAATCAGAATCATCCATTCCGATTGGGTAACGAAACCTTTCTACTTTTGGTGTTTCCCTCTAGATTTTCATTGTGGTGGATACTTTGGCGTGATCTTTGAAACGTTGAATTATCGTGGTTTCTTCGTTTGATTTTGTTGTTCATCCTTATTTTATTTAAGTTCGAAAGGTTTGACGAACCTTCATTTTCTTTTTGTTGGGAGAGATCTACCGTTTCCGAATCGTAATTTTTTTGTAGATCTCTTTTGGTACAACCATCGCTCGACCGGACTAGGTTGGTCCCTTTAGCTGGAAAGAATATTGGTCTATAGCCTTTGTTCGATCCTAATCGGTTTGGCTACCCGTACGTTAGCATCTAATTGATAAAATTAAATAGTGTGTGTGCCGCGTTGGATATTCTGTGCAAGTGTAGAATTAGATCATAAAGAGGTATTCCTGTGTGTCCGTAGATATTTTACGGTGTTTCGTGTGAGCCTACATCATTTACATTCACTAAATTAAAGTGACATTTGATTTAAAGGGATGCTATGAGTATGAGCTAAGAACATTGATCATTTTATACTTCTGAAAATAACTAACATGCAACCTAGCATAAATCCTTTCCAGATAGCAAGTAGGTAAAACAACCAACTAGAAAATATCATAGCTGCTAGCAAATAGTCTAACATCTATAATAATTCACTATGGGTGTCAACAACCTGACACGAACCCACAGAACAAGTGTATGTTTGAACTAAAATAAGAACAACAAAACTACCTCACTGAGGTGATGGAGAACCACTGCTACTAATGCAGAATGCCTGAGACCACCGACTCTAACTGCTTAGACCGCTGCTGCTCTGGGCCTGAGGCATTTAAAAGAAAAGAATGTCTCAGCAAAAATAAATACAAGTGACAGCAAAGATCAAAATCAAATAGTTAGACACGTTAAGAGGGTTACCAACCCAAACAGATCAGTTGTCAAACTACAACACCTAAATCAAAACATAGTAAGCAATGGAAAATTCAATGGGGTTAAATATGTAAAGTTGTACCAAGTGCGCTTCAGAGCTATGCTTCACTAACATCTGCAAGAGGATGCATGTAAACATATGTATATATATAAGAAAAGAGATACAGATCAGCTCAAACACGTGAATCATTAACACCGGTAAAAACGGTACTGAGTTGGTGGCCACATTGTCCAACACAAACCATCAGACCAAACATCTCAAAAAGGCACTGTGGTGGTGACCAAATTGTCCAACATAATCCAACAGTCCAAAAAAACCCACCAGGTGTAATGATTCATAAGCCGGCACTGAGGTGGTTGTCCTTTATCCACTACAAACCCAAGGCTATAAATAAACTTCCAAAAGTATTGATAATGAAAGAAAAACCCAAGACTCAACATCGGATTTCCACAATGACGCAAAGGAAAGAAAAACCAAAAATATTTCCTCAGGTATACTCGACGAATTGGAGTTCACCCGACGAAAAGTTCTAAGTACACACCGATTTGTCAAGAATACTCGACGAATTAGAGTTAGACTCAACGAGTTGACTCGATGAATTAGAAGACACTCGACGAATACAATAAAATTACTGGACGCCAACTCTAAAGTCACTCGATGCCAAGGCAACACTCGATGCCAAGACTGTAGCCACTCAACGCCTCTCTGCTTCACTCGACGCCAAGACTACTTCACTCAATGCACTCAATGCTTTTCTACTTCACTCGACACCAAGGATTCACTCGACACACTCGGTGCTTTTCTGCTTTACTCGACGCCAAGGCCTCACTCAATGAATTCAAGTCAGACTCAACTCTCAGAGACACTAACGAATTACTAAATTGACACGACGAATTTGACTTGGACCGATTCCTACACTACACAGATTCCACAAACCCTAGTCCATACCATATTCCTAAGTTCTATGTAGGGAAGAAAAAGATACAAGAACAAAAGAACAAGCAAGAGGGGGAGGAACCACCACTTGCCTAAAAAATCTCCTAAAACTCAAACTCCCAAGCTCTCAACTTCAAGATTTGGCCAAAAGAACTCATCATCTACGCTCTCTGAATCTTTTGGGGCAAAAAACAAGGGTTAGGCTACTACCTCAAACCCCAAAATCAACGAAATCCAGAATACTTACCGCACACTAGAAGAGCTCAGCGAGAGCTTTCCGGATCTATGCTCCATCGAAGATTTCGTCTATTGGAGCTCCTGAAACGGTGGTTGGAAGTTTCACGGAGGAAGGTCGCCGCCCTCTTCTTTCCGCTCTCAGGATCGAAGTTTGGGGAAGAAGGATGAATAGGGTTTTCTTTTTATAAGTATATATATAATATTATATTATTAATATAATAACTAGAAAAACTCAAACGATGTGGGTGACCAAATCACCTCGGTTTTCGATGAAATTCGCACGAAAGCTAAATGACAGTGCTATGAATCCAACGGGAATGTCGAAATCAGGATCTGACAAACCAAACTCGGGTTAAAATTCCCCGAATTTAAAATAACAATAATCCTTATAAAATTCACCGAGATCCCAATTAAGCCTAAATCACAACGAAACTTCACAAGCACGCTTAAAATTAATTACTTTAATTTTCCACATCAAAAACTCTAATTCCGATGAGTCTAAAAACTGGCTGACTCGCCCCAACGAACAAAATATCGCACTAACGACGACACACCATTAACTATGCATCAACGTAACGCCCTTACGTCATTATTACGCCATTAAAAGGATTAAAATAATTATAGAAATTTAGGGGCGTTACAACCACTCCCCCTAAAAAAAAGTTTTGTCTCAAAACTTGATGCTCAAATCGAATATGAAATAGAAAAGAAATAGCCAAAGGTTACCGAATAGAAATACTTACCAAGGGAAAACTAGGAGAAAAGGTGAGGATGAGACTCTCTCATAGCTGATTCCAACTCCCAAGTCACGCTCTCGACAACTTGGTTCCGCCAAAGAACCTTGAACATGGGAATTGCCTTTCTCCACATCACCCGATCCTAAGTCTCCAAGATACGAACAAGCTCTTCGATTTAGGAAAGATTAGGCTGCAACTGGGGCACCAAGTCAAGGACATGCCGATCACAAAGCACACACTTTCGCAACTGGCTCACATCAAACACATCAGAACACCAGGGAAAGTAGCAGGAAAATCTAGCCTATAAGTTGACACTCTGATGCGCTCAATAATCTGGAAAGGTTCTGTAACGTCCATTTCGTGCTAGACCCCTCGCGCGTGTTTTGAGTCAAGAAAGCTGACTCATGCTCAGGGTGCACAGGTAATAGGTGTCGAGTGATACTCGACTAATAGGGCAAAATCTACTTAGAATAGTTCTGGACCCAACGAGGCATTGAGTGATACTCAATGAATATGAAGAATTTTACTTAGAACAATTCCAGACTTGGGAAGCGTCGAGTGCGTTGAGTGGCCTCAACGCCACTTGAAGAAGCGTCGAGCGATACTCGACAAACTCAACACTTTGACCTAGAAATTATTTGGGATTCTATAGGCGTCGAGTGATCACGAAGAATCTCGATGATTCGTTGAGTGAATGTATGCATACTCGACGATTTTAACTTGAAAGTATTATGGACTTTGCAGGCGTTGAGTGGTCTCAACACCACTCGAAGAAGCGTCGAGTGGGTTAAATAAACTCGACGCCATTTGATGAATTGTCAAGTATACTCGACGATTTTAACTTGAAAGCATTCTGGACTTTGCAGGCGTCAGGTGGTCTCAACGCCACTCGATGAAGCATCGAGTACGTTGAGTAAACACGACATCATTCGACGAATTATCAAGTATACTCGGTGATTTTAACTTGAAAGTATTCTGGACTTTGCAGGCGTTGAGTCATGCCACCCGACGAAGCATTGAAGGTTTTGAGTAAACTCGACGCCATTCGATGAATTGTCAAGTAATACTTGACAAATGACAATTTGACTTAGAAAATTGTTCTGGACTTTATGGGTGTCAAGTGGTCACGTCGAATCTCGATGATTAATCGAGTGAGTGTATGTATACTCGATGATTTTGACTTAGGGTATTTTCGGCCCAGTCTGCTTTCTGATTCCTATACACGGGCTGAACCGGGTTTTTGGGAAACACGCCATATGACTTATTTGGACCCGATCTTTTCAACAAGACTCAATTTAAATAATAATGGGTGGTCCAATATTAGGGTGACACGTGGCAAAGCGATTTAACCCTAATTCCACTTATAAGAAGAGACTTATGGAAACCCTAACCATCACTTCATTCCTTGCCGAGATGTTACCTGTGCCGAAAATGTCAGGAGAGAATAATTTGTCGGAGACGATATTTCATTTCCGTGAAGAACAACACCAACGGGGAAGAAGATGCCGAGAAGGATAACAAGATCCATGGCCGGAAATGAGGTGAGCTTCCTACCCTTTCCCTTGGTGCTAGATCTCTAGTTATTATTTCTAGGAGAGATGCCTACTCAAAGGAGTTTGACTTGTGAGAGATGAAGATCTCCTAGGAAGAAACCATGCTAGGACCGTGTCCTAGAGATTAGTTGTCTTCAACCTCTCCTCTCTTCGTAGTGAAGATGGTGGACTTGGTTTCGTGAAGAAAGATGGTCTATTGAGGGTGAATAAGAGAGGAGGAAGTGTTGTATGTTGTTTTGAACAAATGGCTAGAGGAAGAAGACAATCTGATGCCGTTCATTTTGCTTTAAGATGCGTGTAGAAATCTATTTTCTATGCGCAACAAACTTAGATGCAGTTTTCGAGTATGATATGGCCAGATCTGGGTTTTTGACTAAACATGAAATTCGTAGTCCTTGGAAAGACCTTTCCATCAGATGGTTAATATTTTCATACGAGTCTTGTAGCCTCAGGAAATTCTAGTCGAAGTTGCTACACAGTATCACTTAAGTGCACATTCTTTTTAGGTTAGTGTATAATCGGATCTGGACTCGGGAGAAGGTTGTAATAGGAAGATGTTAAGGTTTTGGTGAACTTAGTTTATTTGTGATGGTGATAAACAAATGGCTGATAGGATTCAGCTGTTAGATCCTTAAGTAAACAAATGGTTTGGTGAAACATGTTTGTATAAAAAGTTTGAAGTAGTTTAATAAACAAATGGTTTGGGAAATTTGGCAAACAAAAGACTTGATATGATTTGAGTGTACAAATGATATTCTTGTGAAATCCAGTAAGGATGTGGATGATTATAATCAGGAGAATAAAATAGGTTTTGAAATAGGGTGTGATGCTCGATAATTAAATGTGTAACATATAGCTATGTTGTCATGCTTGATGATTTTGAGAAGTATCATTACATTATTGTGATTATCATTTAGAAGCATTGTTATTTGTGAATGCTTGATGATTAGGTGAAGTATCATTATATTGCTATGATTATCTTATGGGAGCATAGCTATTTGTGAATGCTTGATTATTAGAAGGAATCAGATGAGATAAATCTCATGACCATGAAAAATGTTGAGTCGTGCTCTCAAGTATTGGAAGAGAAAGTTAGTATAGTCCACTGCTTAGAGTTATGTCTCCCTACGGGTAGTAGTATGAGATTGGTATGTTGTATAAGGTGGCTTGGTACCTGTGTAAATGATGAACCTTTGTGTGGTATGGAAATAAGGAAGGGTTGGAAGTGCGTGTATGTTTGCCATACTGGAATGATGTGTTGATAAGAGACTCTATGTGGAGCCCTTACATGTTGTTTAGCACGAGATGTGAATAATGAAAGGAGACTCATTGTGGAGCTCTTGGATGTGATAGCATGGCCAAGTGAAAATGCATGAGGTGTGTGTTGACACGCGGTGTCATAATCCTGGGTTAAGGATAGTGTGGCGGGTTTACGGGCTCGCCAGTCGTCACACCAACGGGAGTTGACAGATAGACTTGGACGGTTGGGCCTTGGTCCTCGGTGCTTACTTACCGAGGCACCCTCCATGCCAGTGGACAGTTGGTTTTGGTCCTTTGGTGATACGTTCCCATAGGCACCTTCCGTGCCACAATAATAGGTCAGTGTATAAATATGCTCTTGGTGCACATCTACCCGAGACCCCTCTGAGCTGTAGTATACATGTGAGCTCCACTGTTGTGTTCTTAGCGTGGAGGCGTACAGAGGCCTAGGATTAGTAGTGTGGATGTCTGCCTAGTAGTGGAAAAGCCCGTTTCACTATCACTATTTGGCCACGACGGATGAAGCCTGAAAGGTAAGCTACCTGCTCAAAAAGTGAGAACTACAAGTCTGTGTCGACTTAGTAGTGTGCGTGTGTGTGAACATGAGTGAGACATCATATTGCATTCATAACATTGCATTGCACCGCATACAATCCTTATCATATAAGTTTGTATGGGCACTCTTATATGATGGGTTACTTTACTGTTAAGCCGATCCTTAACTTATAAGTCTGTATAGGCATTCTTATAAGTTAAGTTACTTCATGTGATAGATATATATACACTGCTATTGATAGTAGCTTTGCTAGTATAGACTGATATAGTATTTGATATACACTATTGATTGCTCTGATATTGTTTAGCATTATACCACCTGTTTGTACTACAACTTATAAGAATATTGTACCATCATCTTTCTCCCGCTCGGTGCCTAAGAGTCATCGGGGTGAGAGGATGAGATAACCACTTAATCTTTATGCTTAACAGTTGCTACATCTTCTTTTTAGGAGGAAACCCAGCAGATAGGGCAGTAGTAGGTTTTGTATGAGGGCAGCCAGGCTAGGGTGACAGGGCCTAATATGATGTTACCATCACTGTCATCCGTTAAGGATGTGAGTTTTTGAGAGACTCTTATTATAGCCCTTTGGGCATTTTTGTACTCTGATATTATAGAAGCCTTGTTGTTGCTTCTTTTTATTGATGTACTACTTGGACTTATATACTTGTGTGGATTTTGACTTATGTTTATATTCTTTATGTTGGGTTGTGTTAGAGCTTGGCAGTTAAGTACTCTAGTCGGGTGGCTAGCAGGTCGGGCGGTCTGCCAGTTAGTCCAGGTAGTCTTGTTCTATGGGAGCGCGCAAATCCTAGCAGATGCGGTCTGAGGGCTTCTCTCATCTGCGGTTTGGTGGTTTACCACTACAGTCGGTCTGGCAGCTAGTTATGCGGTCTAGAGGATTGTCCAACGGACTAGTCTGGTGACTTGTCTTTGCAATTGCGGTCTGAGGGCTTCCCGCAACTGTGGTCTGGTGGTTTACCGCAGCAGCGGTCTGGCGGTTAGTCGTAGAGCGGAAAGGATGGTAACTGCTGCTGCAGACAGGCAACTTGCTGGCGGTCTAGCGAACTGGCGGTTAGTAAGAACGATCTGGTGATTATCTGGTAGTCAGGCGGATAGAATTGACGGATACTTTTTTAGTCCCACATCTTTTATTGTATTCTCCCCTTCTTATCTCTATGACATCTCTATCAGCCGCGGGCTCCATATTTTGGTTGTGGCTCCTTTTCTTGCTACTGGTGTGTTGACACTGTGACCGTGTGGTGTTCTCGCACAGTTTCTTCACTGCCTTCGCTTCTTGCTGCGACGTTGCCGTTTCCGGCTTCTTGTCAAATCGTGCAGTTTGATTTTTTTCTTCCGATTTCTTCCGTTTGGTCGCTTTCTTTCTGTGACCAGTTTGTCGTCTTGATCTTGCACGACTTGTTTCTGAACGAGCGGTTAGATCTCCTTCTTTTTGGTTTCTTTCCTCGTTGAGATGGTTTATCTTTTCTCCTCTATAACTTGTGCTTTTACCTCCTCTAACAAGTGGCTTTTTGACTCTGGTGCCAATTGTCACATGACCGACAACTCTCACTTATTCTCCTCTTTGACTGCCCAGAACCGGCTATATCCCATTGTTATTGCAGATGAGACTTCTGCTTCTGTTCATTGAAGTGGGACTGTGTATCTCTCCTTGTCATTGCTACTAAAGGATACTATTTATGTCCCAACTTTCTCGTGCAATTTACTCTCTGTTCACGCTCACAACACTCAGATGAATTGAACAGTTACTTTTATTGACACCACTTGTTTTTTCTCTAATTCTGTCTCCAAAGCTACGATTGCTACTGAGACTGCAAGTGGTGGCCTCTTTTTTCTTGACCAAGACATTGCTCTTTTTGTTTCTTCCTCTGTTCAGCTATGGCATTGTCGTCTTAGTCATCCTCCTTCTCTCCTTATTCGTTAACTTTTTCCAGACCTGCCTTCAGAGGATCTTCCTTTGAATTTTTAGGCTTGTCAGCTTGGTAAACATCATCGATCTTCTTTCCCAGCTCAGAAGGGACGTAGTTCTTCGCATCCTTTTTAACTTGTTCACTCTGACATCTGGGGTCCTTCTCTAACTTCCACTATTGGTAAAGGCAGTTTGTACTTTGTTACGTTCATTGATGATTTCTATAGAAGTACTCGACTATATCTCTTGAAGGACCGTTCTGAGCTATACTCTGCATTTATTACCTTCTATAATGAGATTTCCACACATTTTCTTGTGCCTATTCAGGTTATTCGTACTGATAATGCCAAGGAATATATCATCCGTCGATTCTCTGACTTCTGTGCGAGCAAGGGTTTGGTTCATCAAACAAGTTGTCTATATACATCTCAACAGAATGACGTTGCTGAACGCAAGAATCATCATCTTCTGGATGTTGCTCGCAGTCTTTCCTTCCAAATGAATGTCCCTCGGTCTTATTGGGGTCATGCGGTTCTTCTATCTTACTATCTTATTAATTGTATTTCCTCATATGTTCTTCAAGGAAAGACTCCATTTTCTATTTTATATCCAGAGGCCGAACCATTTCCTTTGCCACTTAAAACTTTTGGATGTACGACATTTGTCCACGTCCCTTCTCCTGGACGTGACAAACTTTCTCTCTATTTGGTTAAATGTATATTCCTTGGCTATTGTCCTACTCAAAAGGGATATTGATGCATTGATCCACTTCTACGCAAACAATATGTTTTAGTAGATGTTACCTTCTTTGAAGATACTCCATATTTCTCTCCTACTGCCTCTCTCTTACCCTCTAACGCTTCTTCTTCTCTGCCTATTATCTCGGCACCTTTGCCAGAGCCAGTTCTTTCCTCATCTGCTCCTGTTGCCCCGTCTCTTTCTCTCGAGCCTAATGTGTTGCCTTTGGATCCTTTTGTACCTGTTCCAACGCCTTTTGTTTCTTCTTATAGTGCATTGCATCCTCCGGTCAACAGTGACCTTGATCTTCCCATTGCCCCACAGAAAGGCGTTCAATAATGTACTATGAATCCTATTGATGTTGTGGTATCCTATGCTCAGCTTTCACCGAATGGCAAGCATTTTGCTCTTGCTATCTATTCTACTGTCATCCCAGCTACTTATCAGGAGGCCCTTGCTTGTCCTCAGTGAAAAGCTGCTATGGAGGAAGAAATGAACACGTTAACTGAAAGAGGGACTTGGACTCTTGTACCCTGACCTTTGAACATTGATGTGGTTGGTTGTCGGTGGGTCTTTGTGGTTTAATATCTTCTCGATGTCCGTGTTGATCTCTATAAGGCACGACTTGTTGCTAAAGGATTTACTCAGACATATGAGGTAGACTTCTTTGATACCTTTTCTCATGTTGCCCGCATCAGCACTATACGTGTTCTCTTCTTGGTAGCTGTTAATCACAACTGGGAGATGCATCAATTAGATGTAGAGAATGTTTTCCTCTATGAGGATTTTCAAGAGGTAGTTTACATGTAAAAACCTCTAAGGTATTTTTCTCAAGGGGAGTCTCAGGTGTGCAAGCCGTGGAAGACAATTTATGGCTTTAAACAGTCCACGAGCTTGGTTTGACAAGTTTAGTGGAATTTTTTCTCTTATTGGGTTCAATCGAAGCTCTATTGATCATTCTCTATTTATACGTAAGACTACTAAAGGCCTTGTGGTTCTTGTTGTCTATTTTTATGACATTCTTCTGACTAGTAATGATAAAGAAGGCATTGATCTAGCCAAACAACATCTTCGACAATATTGTGTTATTAAGGATATGGGAACTCAGAAGTGAAAGAAAGGGTTAGATCTGATATACTCTAGAGGGGGGGGGGGGTGAATAGAGTATGTGGGTATATTTTAAAACTTTTCTCTGAACTATAAGAAGTACTCCTAAACTCAGGTACTGTATCACAGAGTAATAAATGAAAGCACAGGAAAAACTAAATAACACAGCAAGACCTAAATATCATAGCCACAACAAGAACAAAAAGAAAAAGGGTGTAACAAGACACAAGAATTTATAGTGGTTCCCCAACCTGGGTACGTCCACTCTTCTACCAGCCCTGGTAGGAATCCACTCAGAGTTTTGATCAGGTGCCTGACACCAATGAGCTTTTGATCAGGTGCTCAACAAACAAACCTCAAGCCTTTTGATCAGGAGACTTGCAACCAGGAATCACTTTTGTAGGGAGATGACAACCCTTTTTACAGTGGGGGGTGAGAGAATGATTGTGTCTTCTCTTTCTCAATTCAAACAACTGAGAAGACTTATGGATTTGATGGTAGCAAATAATCCCCCTTAGATGTTGCTTGTTCAGGATGATGGAAGCTTTGCTGCAGGGTGATAGGCCTTCAAGCTTTCAGTTTTGACAAGAAGAACTTCAGTAACTATTTTGACAGATATAGCATTGTTGTCCTTCAGAGAGTTCCTGAGAAGAAGACACTTGATTTGGATGGTTGTTCTTCTTCTTCAGAATTGTTCTTCTTCTTGTCTAGTCATTGTTGATTCTTGACTGATCGATTTTCAATCTCAAGAATTTTGTGTGTCTCTCAGAATGTTGTTTTTCGTATCTTGTTGCACTACTCAGGAATAATAATCTCTGTTTTAATATTTCAAATCATGAATGTCCATTTGAATTTTGAAATTCCTATTGTAGTTAATGCTGACGGCCTTGGAATTTTTTTGGAATTGATTTGTTTCCCCAACTGTCCCTTATAAAAATGGCATGCAATAATTCTGATGAAGACCATAATTAATGCTCGTCTAACGGTAATATTTAGAGAATATTAGAGCACTAATTACTCAGGAATTATTGCCACGTAATAAGGACAAAAGAGGGAAATTGCTAAGACTGGATTTGTCGACCTGAGTCCACAGTTCGTCGAGCTGAGAATGGCTGTTCGTCGAGCTGAGATCCAAGATCGTCGACCTCTGAATGTTGCTTGATAACTTTCTTCTTCTGTTCATCAAGTTCGTCGAGCTGAATCTAAGATCGTCGAGCTGAGCCCTGAGAACAGAGTTAGGCTAGTTGGGGTCCAAGATCGTCGAGCTGAATCTGCAGTCTGGACTTAGAATATTTTCTGATGTAGAGTGTTGAAGTATCATTTTGGCGTTGAGTGTGATGTCTTATAGCTTTGAGTGTTAACTCACCATTCTGGCATTAAGTGTAATGTCATCTGGCGTTGAGTGTTAACTCACCATTCTGGCGTTAAGTGTAATGTCATCTGGCATTGAGTGTTGAATCACCTTATCCAGAATTAGTCGACTAGAGAACAGAGTTCTTCTAGCTGATGTTCTTAGTTCGTCGACTGAGGTTTGACTTAGAGGAGTTATTACTTTGTCCAGAGTTCATCGAGCTGAGAACTAAGTTAGTCGAGCTGAGCTCAGAGAATTGTCCCTGAGTTTGTCTAGCTGAGCCCGACTTTCGTCGACCGGAGATCGACGAACATAGAACTCCTTTCTTTTAAGTCTTGAATTCTCTAAGTCTTGAGTCTCTGGCAGTGTTGAAGGCTGGTCCTTTATTCTGTTGACTCAAAGGACTTGACCTAAACTCTAGGACACAACCATGACCCTGATCTATACATGTTGGGTCATATCCTAACTTATTGAACCTAGCCCAAATCCAACTAGGGATCCAACAATTTCTCCCTATTTGGGTGAGGTCACTAATAACAGACTCAATACAAAAAAAATATACAAAGCAAGAACACAATATATATGGCAAAAAATTTAACAGTAAATGCAGCAAATATATTTACATAGTCAGCTTTGTAACAGGAAAACATAGTTTATCAAAAATATACCAAATAACAGTTCAGGTTCTAGTTTTTCTGTTTCTTTTCCCTTGGCTTTTCTTCTTTGCTTTTATCCCCAGGCTGAGTGAAAATGATTTTCCTGTTGGGATTGGCAGCTTCTTTCTTTGATATGTATAGATCTGTTGCTCCAATCATAGTCTGGGTGGAAGTTCCGGAAACTACAGCCTCTGGGTGTCTAGCCATATACTTTGCAGAATTAAATACCTTCTTGCTGACTTGAAGCCTATCCAGTTCTTTTTCTCTATATGATGACATAGTTGTATACTTTGATGGATCTTCTCCTTCTTCTTTGGCCTTCTTTATCTGTGATAGACCAATCAATTCTTGAAGCCTAGCCATCCTGAAATTAGGATCAACATCCTGACTGACAGATGATTGATCATCTTGAGAGGGTAGCAGAGATGCAGGCCTGAATTGAGTTGACTGTGCTTGAAAGTTTGTTGCCTTCTGGCTTTCATTACTTTAAGTGTATAGTGACTTTGGAGGTGCGGCTTCACTATATTTTCTTTTAGTTTTGTGTGATTCTGAATGTCTTCTTTGTTCAGCTTGTTGATGGGGAGGAGAGAACTCTGGCTTCTGATGGATTACTTCCTTTATCTGCTTTATATCATATGTACTTCTTTGTTGACTACTTCCATGTGATTGATATCTAGATGGCCTTCCTTGCCTTTGATAAGTTTTTGTAAAAGATGTAGACTTGGAGGGAGCATCTGAACTTTGAGGAGTTATTCCTGAAGCACCAGCAGTAGGAGAAGGAGGAGGAGGGGGGTCCTTTCTATATCTATGAGCTAGGGGAGGAGAGTATCTTCTGCTTTTCTTTCTAGCTTTTTGTTCATTCTTTGAAAGCCACATATAGGCTGGTATCCCTTTATATGGGGTTATGTTTTGTAAAATGTAGTAGGGAGTATCATTTGTATTTCCAGGCTTGGGAGCAGGAGGAGGAGGAGCCTTCCTTTTCTTAGATATTTTCTTCCTCTTTTGATCCTTATCAAAATCATCATCATCATCATCATCAGTGTCACAAACCGCATTTTCTCCGAAGAAAACGGATAATCAGAGTAGGAGAAAACACGCGTCATGATGCCACGTTGAGCAGGGGATAACTGCCGACGCTCAGGCAAACCACTAACAACTATACTTTATGGAAATTCATAAGTTATATGATTAGAAAATCAATTATATTTTTAAATGCCGTATCCCTCTGCTCGTTGGATCACTTAATCCACAATTTAAAAACTATACTTATACGCTGCGAAAAATACTTTATTCAGGTTCGACATCCTAAAAGAGTGCATAAGTGTCCCCAGAGGACAACTTATACTATGCAGGACCCTACTTTTGATTTATACTATATATATAGGAAAATGATCTTTTTACGTTATTTGGAAAATAGTGATGAGTTTTATAAAACATGCTGATCATGAGGAATACTTATAATAGTGTTTTTAGGTTTAAAAGTAACTAGCAACCTAGCATAAATCATCCCAAGAGCAAGTAGACTAACTCTAGAAAGGTAGCAGCAAAAAGTAACATATCTAGTATCAAGGTAAAACTACCAGTGGGCGTCAACAAACTGACACAAACCCACAGGCAAGTATGTATGTCTGTAAGAAAAACTATAAAACTACCTCACAAGACCAAGGAACTAATCTCCACAGTACGAGAGACCACCAACAACAGCACAACACAACTAGCCGCCTAATCGACTAATAACCAGAACCTGAGGCATTCAAAGAAGAAAAGAATAGCTCAGCAAGCTAAACAAGTAAAAAAAAGCGGTATGGAAAAGTTAAGTTATAAGGTAAGCAAGAAGAGTAAGCAAACCGAAACAAGCACCACTGTCCAAGGCAAGACAAAAGAAAAAGCACTAAGTGCGAGGAAACAACAACAACACTACCCAAAAAATAAATCCTGCAGAGTTTACCAGGCTACCATGAGCCCAAACGTTGCAAATTTACAAAGGAAGAAACGTCTAACACCCTAAGCTATGAGGTATGGTAGTAGAAAAAACAACGCGGATCCGGGTTGGAGGCAAACTCAGTCCCCCAATCACCATTTCCAAGAAACAAAGCTCAGGGGTCTACATGTGAAAGCACTAGGGACCTCCCACCACCTTGCCCAGCCCGTACCTGGAGCAAGATAAAAGAAAAAGGGTGGTCTTGGCTAAATTACACAACACCTCCCCCATTAAGAGCTTCAAACCACAACTATTAACCACGACCAACGATTCGGCCTTTTTGAAAAAAAAAAGCCGACAAGGAACCTCAAAATCAAGGAATTCACTCGGGGGAGAAAATCAAGGTAAGGGAAAAACGTTGAGATGACTCAACACGACATGGCGTTGAGTGAGCCCCACTCATTCAACGCCTAAACAGACAGTGGAGTTGAGTGATCTAGCCTCACTCAACGCCAAAACATCAATGACGTTGAGTGAGGTTCACTCACTCAACGCCTTCTGCAACACTGGTTATAGCGTTGAGTGAGCTAACCTCACTCAACGCCAAAACAACTATGGCGGTTTAGTGAGGTCCAATCCCTCAATGCCTTCAGCAAAGCAGGCTGTGGCGTTGAGTGAGTTAACCTCACTCAACGCCAAAGCAGCTATGGCGTTGAGTGAGGTCCACTCCCTCAACGCCTTAGCACTTAACTGCAAAACCCAACTGTGGCATTGAGTGAGTCCACCTCTCTAAACGCCAAAATAGCTTTGGCGTTGAGTGAGGTCGACTCACTCAACGCCAAAGTACTTAGCCGCGAAAACAAACTGCAGCGCTGAGTGCGCCCACCATTCTCAATGATAGAACAGCTTTGGCGTTGAGTGAGGTCGACTCACTCAACGCCAAAGTACTTACCCGCAGGAAAGGGCTGCGGCGTTGAGTGAGCCTGCCTCACTCAGTGCCTAAACCGCCATGGCATTGAGTGAGGCCCAATCTCTCAACGCCATCCGGTAGAGGTCGGCGGGAATGCAGATTGATTCTCGCCGAATCGGCGGGAATGCAGATCGATTCTCGCAGAATCGGCGGGAATGAAGATCGATTCTCGCCGAATCAGCGGGAATCAGTAATGATTCTCGTCAAAGTAAGCGAGAATCACTTAGTGATTCCCGTCGATTTTGACTTAGAAGAATTTCTCACTCAAGGCCACACTACTTAGCCTCAAAATAACAGATCAAGGGGCAATGGCGTTGAGTGTGTGCACCACACTCAACGCCAAGTCCCAGCAGACCCGGCGTTGAGTGTGTGCACCACACTCAACGCCAAGTCCAAGCAGACCCGGCGTTGAGTGTGTGCACCACACTCAACGCCAAGCCCTGAATCCTCCATCGCTAACTCCAACAAGTCTAATCCTGTAGTAATATTAATATAACAACCAAACACGTTTCTAGGGTTATAATGAGGACTAGCACAATTTTTCGAGTTAAAGCTTCTAACTCCTACCCAGCTAAAGCCACGACACAGGAAAATGCTAACCTAACCCTTACTTCCTTCCCCGGCCCGAGAACAAACAAGCTACAGCGAGGGAAAAAGAACAGAGAACATACACGGCTGTTTTGGGCAAGGTTCTGTACAGGGAATTTTCTAACAGAAAGCTTAGGCATCATCACCAGTTCTTGTACAGGAAAAGAAAGCATCTATTGTACAGGAAAGGAAACTGACTATGGCTAAAGCAATGCTCGGTTGTATCAAATAGGCTAACTGGGCATATAAGAAAATAGGACAACTAAATAACAAGGGTAAGAGTACCACTTGCCTCGATTTCCAGCGGAGCTTGGTCGGCCTCCCTTATCCTCACTCGGTACTAACAGAAGCAACACCTAAAGCAGAAATCTGGAGCTTTAATGGCGGAAACGGACAACCCTAGAAAATCGAGACCCCTAGAAACACCACGAAAACTTAATTTCTTACCGTAGGAATGAAGGTCTAGGCGAGAGCAATCAAAATCCGCTTTCGGAATCGAATTCCGTCCACAAACGCTCCCGGAATCGGCGTCCGAAGGGGAGCAGTTCCGGCGGTTTCTCTGCTTTTCGCGAATAGGCGCAGACTGGTTCGGTCTTTCGGGAAGATGAACATGAGCGGTTTCCTCTTAAGTCTAAACTATCCTATATGTAACATCCTCTTAATCTTAATTAACTAATCAATTAATTAAGGCTAAAAATGACAAGGCAAAACCGCCAAGCATCCGCACCCTTTCAGAAAAAAATAATATATAATATAATATTTATTAAATAGCTTTATTTTTCATAAAATACAAAACGACGCGAAAACCGAACATCCTCGGAATTCGAAGAAATTCGCACCGTAGCTAAATATCCACGCTACGAACACAACGACGAAGTCGAAATTAACTTTCAACGAACAGAACTCGAGTTATACCCACCCAAAGCCAAAACACAAGCATCCCCTGAGAGGCCACACCGGGTCACCCAAAACGAATCGGCTTGATAGGGAGATCTTATCAATAGGCTACAAAATGGGCCACTCAGTTCTAAGGAGTTAAGACCACACTCCACAGATGGCACAAGATAAGAAAATGCGTCGACGTAACGCCAAACAAGAATTAAATAATCGCAGAAAAATCGGGGGCGTTACAGTCACTCCCCCTAAAAGAAAGTTTCGTCCTGAAACTCTACGCACAACAATTCTACTATAGAAGGAAACGTAACAAGCCAAATATTACAAGAAGAAAACAAACCAATCTAATCAGGGAAACAGTTGAGGGCGAGCCTCCCTCATAGCCGACTCTAACTCCCAAGTCGCGCTTTCCAAACCCTGATTCTTCCATAGAACTTTGACCATTGGGATGGACTTCCTTCGCAGCACCCGATCTTGAGTATCCAAAATGCGGACCGGCACTTCAATAAAAGAGAGGTTAGGCTCCAACTGGGGCACAACATACAAGACTTGACCACTACTGCGCACACACTTCCGCAATTGGCTTACATGAAATACGTTATGAACACCTGGGAAGTTTGCTGGCAATTCCAACCTATAAGCTGACACTCCAATCCGTTCAATAATCTTAAACGGGCCCACATACCTCGGGTCCAATTTCCGGTTCTTACCGAACCTCTTAACACCAACTATCGGGGAAACCTTAAGGAACACAAGGTCCCCTACAGGAAACTCCAAGTCAGACCTATGCCGATTGGCGTTCTTTTTATATCTCTTCTGAGCTATACGAAGCTTTTCTCGAATAAGCTTCACCGCGACTTCCATCTCCTCGAGCGCATCCGGACCCAACAAGGGTCTCTCACCTTCCTCAGCCCAAAACAGGGGGGGGGGGTCTTGCAGTGCCTCCCATACAAAGCTTCAAACAGAGCCATTTGCAAACTTTCTTGATAACTGTTATTGTATACAAACTCCATAAGTCGCAATCACTCATCCCACGCTCCACCGTGGTCTAGAATGTAGCATCTGATCATATCCTCAACTATCTGGTTCACCCGCTTCGTTTGCCCATTGGTTTGTGGGTGGTAAGCAGTAGAGTACCTCAGATCTGTACCCAAACCCTCCGGCAGTCTCTGCCAAAAGCGAGAAGTAAACCGGGAGTCTCGATCAGAAATGATGCTAACAGGCACACCGTGCAATCTGATGACCTCATTCAAGTACAACTCTGCTATCTTCTTCATCGGATAGTCAATCTTATACGGCACAAAGTGAGCACACTTCATCAGTCTATCCACTATGACCCAAACAGAATCTAATCCCCTTGGAGATTTCGGTAAGCCCGTGTTGAAGTCCATAGAAATACTTTCCCACTTCCAAGTCGGGATCTCTAGTGGAGTCAACTTGCCACCAGGCATTCCGTGATCGGCCTTCACACGCTTGCAAGTGTGGCACTCAGCAACAAATCGGGCTATATCACTCTTCATCCCATACCACCAAGCAATTTGCTTCAAATCACGATACATCTTTGTAGATCCCGAATGGTAGGCAACACTGGATCCATGAGCCTCTCTGCATACCATACCCCTGATGTCTCCGATAGCGGGGATGCAAAATCTGCCGCGGTACTTCAAAGTACCCGCATCATCGATGGAAAAATCCGGCAACTCCCCTCTCTCAGTCCTGAGGTATAAGTGCAGAAGGTCCGGATCATCCTTCTGGTGCAACCTAGTAAGGGAAATCCAAGACGGCTCTGACACTGCCAAACTACTCTGCATGCCACAGCATCCCACCGAGATATCCATAAGGATGAGCTCTTCCACTAAACGATCGGCGGAGAGATTAAAGATCTTCCCCGTCTTCCAGCCCAGGGCGTCGGCCACTACATTGGCCTTGTCTGGATGATACTGGATCTCTACGTCATAATCGGCCACATACTCTAGTCACCGCTGCTAGCGCAGATTCAACTCCTTTTGCGTGAACACGTACTTCAGGCTCTTATGATCAGTGAAGATCTTGCACTGAGCCCCATAAAGTAGATGCCTCCACAGCTTCAACGCATAAATTACCGCTCCAAACTCAAGGTCATGCGTAGGGTAATTTCTCTCGTGAGTCTTTAATTGCCTTGACCCATACGCAATCACTTTTCCAACCTGCATCAACACGCAAACCAGACCAACATGCGAAGCATCCACGTACACAACATACTCCAAACCCTCAGTAGGTAGGGTTAGGACGGGAGCATAGCACAATCTGTTCTTTAGCTCTAGGAAGGCTTCTTCGCACTTCTCGCTCCAAACAAAGGCCGCATTCTTCTGAGTCAACCTGGTCAAAGGTGCAGCCAGGGTAGAGAAACCCTCCACGAACCTCCTGTAGTAGCCGACCAACCCTAGGAAGCTTCTGATCTCCTTGGGCGTGCCTGGCCTGCTCCAATCTATCACTACTGCGATCTTTTCCGGGTCGACCGAGATCCCATCCTTGTTCACCACGTGGCCCAGAAACGAGACATGAGGCAACCAAAATTCGCACTTGCTCAACTTGGCGAATAACTTGTGACTCCTCAACTCTGATAGAACCAAGCGCAGATGCTGCTCATGCTCCTCAGCGCTGCGGGAATAGACCAACACGTCATCGATGAAAACCACAACGAACTTGTCTAGGAAATCCTTGAACACCCGGTTCATCATATCCATGAAAGCTGTTGGTGCATTGGTCAATCCAAACGACATCACCAAGAACTCAAAATGACCATGCCTCGATCTAAACGCAGTCTGTGGAATATCTGCCTCACGGATCCTGAGCTGATGATAGCCAGAACGAAGATCGATCTTGGAGAACACCGTGCTACCACGCAATTGATCAAATAAGTCATCGATCCTTGGCAGAGGGTACCTGTTTTTAATTATGACTTTGTTAACCTCCCTGTAGTCGATACAAAGCCGCATCGACCCATCCTTCTTCTTTACAAATAAAATAGGAGCACCCCAAGGCGACAAACTCTGTCTGATAAACCCTTTTGCCAATAACTCATCTAACTGGACTCGCAACTCCTCTAGCTCACGAGGGGCAATCCGGTACGGCGCCTTAGCAATAGGACGCATACCCGGTTCCAAATCAATCACAAACTCAACATCCCGATCGGGAGGAAGACCAGGAAGGTCATCGGGAAAAACATCAGCGAAACCACGAACAACGGGAATCTCCTCTAAGCGCGGTACACTAACAACGGTCCCAACCATCGAGACTAAACAAGCAAAACAACCAGAAAGAAACAACTTCTGAGCACATACCGTAGAAATGATAGGAGAATCTTGGCACGGTTCAGCATACACGCTTCCCGGCTGACCATCGTCCTTGATGAAGTCCAAGCGCTTCCCTTTGCACTGAATGACCACATCATACTTAGACAGCCAGTCCATGCCCAGAATAACATCGAAGTCCTCCAGTTAAATCATCTTCAAGTCTGCCCTCGCAAGAAAATCCCCTAACAAAACAGGTCAATCTAGAATGCCCAAATCGGATAACACAGATTCACCAGAAGGGAACTTGACGCGGAAGGTATCACGAACTCGATCTAGAGTTAACCGATGTCGCTCCACAAAGGCTCTAGCCGTAAATGAGTGGGTAGCGCCGGAGTCGAACAGAACGCGCGTCCAGCGGTTCTTCACCTTAAATTTCCCTATAGGAGTATATACAACTATGGATCTACCAAAACCCAACTGTAACCATTCTAGTAAAATAAAACTTTCAAGATGGAAAAAGAAATAACTAACCTGAGATGACCTGAGTCGAAGCTTGAGCCTCCTCGGAAGAGATCACGTTCAGCTTTCCTTTACCCTTGTACACACGTTGAGGCGGAGGTAGTGCCTGAAGTGGAACTGCATGAAGAGCAGGCTGGACCTGAGGACACCTAGACTTGATGTGACCCTTCTGCTCGCACTGATAGCAGACTTTATCCTTTGACCAGCACTGGGAAACATCATGCCCGGGTCGCTTGCAAATAGAACAGGAAACATCCCTCCTAGGAGCACCCTGAATAACATGAACTTGCTCCTTCTTCTGAGCTGTTGCCTTTTTGAAACACCTCTCAACAGGGTGGCCTGACCGACCACAGAAGCTACACACCACCTTGCTCTTCTTTCCCGAAGCAGCACCGGGTACCTGGGGTTTCTTCTCTTCAACAGACTTCCTCTTGTCCTTCCTCATTTGCTGGCCTCTGCTCTTTGCGGTCTCGATAGCCTCAACCTTCAGAGCAGCCTCCACTACCCCTGCATAAGTCTCTGATCCATAAGCACTGGTCAACTGCTGCACCTCGCTCCTCAAGCCACCAAGGAATCGCTTGACTCGATCAGCCTCAACACTTACCAACCCAGGAGCAAACCAGCTCAACTTGCTGAACTCTATCTCATACTCACCGACCGTGAGTTGCCTTTGCTTCAGGTGGAGGAATTCGTTCATAAGACGGTCATGCTCGACCGAAGGCAAGAACTTCCTCAACAGCATTTCCTTGAACACTTCCCAAGTACAACCAGCTACCAAGCTCTCCTTTTCTCTAAGCCACCAACTCTTAGCCAAACCCTTGAGCTGATAGGCGGCTATCACCACTCTCTGATCATCTGAAATACCGGAGTACGAGAACATCTCCTCCATGGAGATCAGCCAATCGTCTATGACCATGAAATTGCCCTTCCCATCGTAAGTAGGAGGGTTAAGTATCTGAAACTATGAGATAAACGCCATCTCTGCTGACACCACCACTTGAGGTCTCAGGGGTGTAGGAGGAGAAGGAACAACTAACCCCCCTGTAGGGCCTTGCACTCCCTGAGTCTGCCCTGCCACAACTGCCACCAAAGACTGAATCTGGGCTCGCACTTCCACCATCTGCCTGCTCAATGAATCGCTACTCTGTCGCAGGCTCTCGATTACCGCATCATTCTGCTCTCCCGATGACTCACCCATAGATAGGGGGGTCGATCTAGTCGAAGGGCGTCTCGCCATCCTAAAATCATAGCAACCTTAGACAGATCCTAGTATGACAGCTGCAACTAACCACAAGTACAGACAATACATACATAAATATGAACTTAAAGCTGCTAAACTTGCTATGGGAGTTTATTTTTTATAAGATTTGATGTTATGCCCTAACCTAGGATGGTTAACCACCACCATACTAACTCTTATGCCTAGATCGGGAATGCATGGCTTTATATTATTTTTGACTCGAAAACTTATGTGTGTACATATGTCAGCCTGCAAGTCTATATCTTGGCACGTTGTGCTTATGTAATATTATGCTATGCATGTTTGTGCTATGCATTCTAAAAAGGCCCTAATGCATGTTATGAGCGGCGTACACATGAAAATGTTATGCATCCCATACTGCAAAACATCCTCATGCAACAAAAAAGAAAACGAGCTAGTCGCAGCCATGTGGTGAGGTTATGCATCCCATACTACATAACCCTCACATGTTGCCCCTATGGTGGATCCATATACGAACACATATTATGCATCCCATACTACATAATATGCCCCGCATACTTCATGTTATGTTATGAGTGTAGTGTTCATGCTTTTGCTAAGACGTGCTGATGACATATCAGTGTGTGAATGACATGATGCTAAACTGCTAATGCAATCAAAAGGGACGGTTGCCCGACTAACTTGTCAAGCAACCTCCCTCTGATACCAACTGTCACATATCAGTGTGTGAATGACATGATGCTAAACTGCTAATGCAATCAAAAGGGACGGTTGTGCAACACCTCCTCCCTCTTTCTCCTCTCTTCTGTTCCACGGTTAGCATTTTTTGTTGCACTGATTCCATGGCTGATTCTTGCCTTGTTTAGCACTGGTTTAGGACTTCATTTTCATTGATTTGAGACAGTTTTTGTCACTAATTTATGGCTGTTTTATGTACTATTTAGGACAGATTTTTTCACCTATTTTTGGGCTGATTTTTCACGGTTTATACATTAGTTTTGGGTCTGTCTTTTGGCTGAATAGTGATTGTTTTCGTGTTGTTTTTGAGCTGCTGTATGACTGTTTATATTTGGATGTTGGCTCACTTTTTTTGTACCTTGTTGGTCATCACTTTTAAGAGGACGGGAAATCCATTTGGGGGTTGGTTTTAGCCCATTTTAAGGCATATTTATGACTGTCCGGCAAGATATAAAATCAGATTTTGGCCTTTTTGAGATTTCCGGTTTATCGTTTCAGTTTTCCGATAATTTAGCGAATCTTTCTAAATATTTTACGCTTTATGCTACGAGTAAAACGAGACGCAACCCAAATTAAGATGCATATTATTTCAGCGGTTTCCAAAGTCCAGATTTTCGAGGTTGGCGTCCCGTGATAACCGTGACATTCATGCTGAAAAAGATACGGATAAAGGAAAGACAAATGTGAGTATTTTATTTCTTGAAATTATAGATATCCCAATTATTTTGCTGTGTTTAATTTATTGTCTTTTAAAGAAACTGTCTGTGCATATGAATTTCGATTCAATGATATATCGCTAAATAAATAAAAGTGGGCGAGGGAATATTTATAGTGATACGAATTTCTGAGGGGAAATTATTATTTAAAATTCTTATTTTATGAAAAGATCGATAACTAAGAATTTAAGCATAATCCGGCATGGGGAAATACGAAGGATTCAAATCTGATGATGTGGACGCATCCACTGATGGATTCACCAGTAGGGGTGAGCCTACAATTACCCCCTTCGGGGGTGTGGCCAATTCAAGTTGCATACCTAAGTATTTCCCATAATATGAAACTAAAAGAGTGGGACTTCAGTGAATTCAAGTTGTATATTCAGTAATTATGATTTAAATGTACTGTAAGCATATTAGTATACTCCCTTTGTTGCATGTATAACTGTTTCATGAGATTTCGGTCTCACATAGTCATATTTTTATGACTAACCCTCGGTGGATTCAATTTTTGTTCAGACAACAGGTGTGACTCCAAGTGTACGGCGAAGGTTCGCGCCTGAAGAATTAGAACATGTATGGTTAAATGTCTACAAAGGAATCAAAGAAGGTTCTTAAAGTCATAGACTACTTTGTTCAGAAATTTTTTGTAAATTTTATCAGACTTGGAATAAGCGACTGTAATATCGTTGTAAATAAATAAAATAATGGATGTTAAAGTTCTGTGTTACTCTTTTTGTACTGTGTTTTTCTTTCTTACGATCCACTATTAAAAATTAATGTCGATCATTTTGGGAAGGCCAGAAAAAGGGTCTTCACATTACATGTTAGAGTTTTACAAACAATCATTTACCGCTTCTTCCTTCAACCGAACTCGGTCATCACGAATAGTCCTTCACTAGGATAAAATTGCTCCTTACATGAAAGAATTGTTATTAAAGAAGGAAGATTATAAAACTCACACAATGGTGGAAGGAGAAACATTCAAACAAGGAAGATTACATCTTTCTCTTCTTCCTTATCCTTTTTAGTTTGCGGTAGAACGTTTGTGATTAATAAATGTTATGCATCACTTGAGGCTCTGGTAGATCAGATTAAATTGAACCAGTGATGGGCCCAAATTTCGAAGGAGGTGTATAACAAAAAATGCTAACCTAACCCTTACTTCCTTCCCCGGCCCGAGAATAAACAAGCTACAGCAAGGGAAAAAGAACAGAGAACATACACGGCTGTTTTGGGCAAGGTTCTGTACAGGGAATTTTCTAACAGCAAGCTTAGGCATCATCACCGGTTCTTGCACAAGAAAAGAAAGCATCTATTGTATAGAAAAGGAAACTGACTATGGCTAAAGCAATGCTCGGTTGTATCAAATAGGCTAACTGAGCATATAAGAAAATAGGAAAACTAAATGGCAAGGGCAAGAGTACCACTTGTCTCGATTTCCAGCGGAGCTTGGTCGGCCTCCCTTATCCTCACTCGGTACTAACAGCAGCAACACCTAAAGCAGAAATCTGGAGCTTTAATGGCGGAAACGGACAACCCTAGAAAATCGAGACCCCTAGAAACACCACGAAAACTAAATTTCTTACCGTAGGAATGAAGGTCTAGGCGAGAGCAATCCAAATCCGCTTTCGGAATCGAATTACGTCCACAAACGCTCCCGGAATTGGCGTCCGAAGGGGAGCAGTTCCGGTGGTTTCTCTGCTTTCCGCGAATAGGCGCAGACTGGTTCGGTCTTTCGGGAAGATGAACATGAGCGGTTTCCTCTTAAGTCTAAACTATCTTATGTATAGCATCCTCTTAATCTTAATTAACTAATCAATTAATTAAGGCTAAAAATGACAAGGCAAAACCGCCAAGCTTCCGCACCCTTTCAGAAAAAAATAATATTTATTAAATAGCTTTATTTTTCATAAAATACAAAACGACGCGAAAACCGAACATCCTCGGAATTCGACGAAATTCGCACCGTAGCTAAATATCCATACTACGAACACAACAACGAAGTCGAAATTAACTTTCGATGAACAGAACTCGAGTTATACCCACCCAAAGCCAAAACACAAGCATCCCCTAAGAGGCCACACCGTATCACCCAAAACGACTTGGCTTGCTAGGGAGATCTTATCAATAGGCTATAAAATGGGCCACTCAGTTCTAAGGAGTTAAGACCATACTCCACAAATTGCACAAGCCAAGAAAACGCGTTGACATAACGCCAAGCAAGAATTAAATAAATGCAGAGAAATCGGGGGCGTTATAATCAGACTGAGGATTGTCATACATAGTATCAATTTGGCTTATTGTATCCTTGGAGATTTCTTTATTGACTAGAGTGGGGACAACTTCAGCATGAACTACTTCAGTTTCCATGGCAATGTCTTGAGCTATTATGTAATCCAGATTGGGGAGAGGGCTATCATCCATGATATAGGATGGCCCAGGAGGGCTAGATCTATGATCATCAGACTCATTTTCTGTAGGAGCTGTCAAACTTTTCTTTATAGTGTCTAACACCTCTAAGATAGCAGGAGAGGTATAGCACATTATTGCTTTAGATGATGGAATGGGGGGGGAGACAAAAATAAATATATGACCCAAATATTCTTAGTAAAGCTGCTAGATGCACTTTGGATTTAATGAAGTAAACCCTTCCTGGCAGAATCTCTAGCATAGTGATCTCTTGAGTATCTGACATTATAATATCTGTTCCTGCTTCTGATACTTCTGTTGTTTCTGCTGTTGCTACTGCTGCTTCTGCTGGCAGAGTGATCTCTTGAGTATTTGTCATTGTGATATATGTTCCTGCTTCTGCTTCAACTACTGTAGTTGCTGTTGTTGCTACTGCTGCTTCTTTATCATCAAGTATTTCCCCCTGCCTGGTTTCAGTAAATACTGAAGTCAGGCCCCCAAATGAAGAGGGAGCAGTGGTGAGAGCAGAGATCTGTGCAGCAAGAGAGGATATGGAGGCATCTAGAGGAGAAATGGCCTCTGCTATAAGGGATTTGAGTTGGGTTGTAAGGAGAGTAATGGGTGGGGTGATAAGAGATGGATCTAGGTGTGGAGAAGTGGATTGTGGCAGTAGTTGGTTGAGTGGAGATTTCAGTTGTTGAGGGGGTGATAGGTGGAGGTGAAATGGGAGTGTCTAGGGGGGAGTCATGTTGAGGAGAGGGAGTTTGCAGTGGAGATGGTAATAGGTTGAAGGAGGGGAATGAGGAGAGGTTGATGTGGGGGATATCAGTAAGGTGAGATGGAAGAGGGGATTGAGTTGGTGTTGGAATAGGTGTATCTTGTTGGGGGGAAGGTGTAGAGGAGGAAATATATGTTGGAGATTGAGGAATTTGGGATGATGAAGGGAGGGGAGTAGAGACTGTATCATGAGTTAAGGCTGGGGTGTGTTAAGTTGCTGGCAGAGATGAAGGTTGGAGAGCTGGAGATTGAGGAGTGGCTGGAGTAATGTTGGATGGAATAATGTTGGATGGGATCTCTTCAGAAGGGTGGGAAGTGGCTGAAATAGCCCTTATACTTTCAGAAGCTTGGGTGGCAGAGGATGAAGCCTTAGAGGGCTTTGTGATTGTCCTCTCCCACTTGCCAAACAAGGCACATGTGAGCCTTTTGCTTGCATTGATGAATGTGGTATGGGAGACCAGTGATTCAACAGCCTTTTCTGTCAAGAAGATCCCTAGGATCCTTCCAAAGTTTACTTCCTTCTTACTGTTCCTTTTCTTGACGAGATCAAAGATGATCTGTGCCCAGTTTACCTACCTCTTGTTTACCACTGTACACATAACCAGAAATTGATGTCTGGTTATATAATCATGTGCAGTGTGCTTGCCCAGCAAGTCTTTCCCAACAATATCTACGAGAAATTTTAACTCGGCAGATAGGTGCTTCTTCAGCAGTTTATTTGGGTTATCTTCAGAGTAACCCATCAGACTTAACATCATGTCATATTCCTCATTATCAATTTCTAATTCTTCTTCTCCATTCTCTAATTCAAAGATTTCAGTTAGTACAGAGGGAGTGAGAGAGATGGCATTACCCACTATTGATTCGGTCATTGTGTTGTCCTCAGTTGTAGACGCAGTATAGACCCATTCTCTGATTTCCGTGCTGGGTAATTTGATTCTAATGGACAACAGATTTTTCAATTGCTAGTCTTCCAGCAGTTGCACAATGTGGAGGAACACTGGATCGAAGTGCTGGAAGGAGTTGAAATCCACGTCGAATCCGGTATCAAACCTCATTGTCGCAAGAGCGCCTGCTGGAATCGCCATGAGTGCACCTGCAAGAGAGAAAATGAAGATCAAGTGCAAAGGGAATTGAAAGCGCGGGACGGAGGTCGAAAAAAACTAAATATAAGGTTTTCCGGAATATGAAACGATAGACTCCGGTCCACGAGAAATAAAAATATCTTTGTTTTGAGGTCGATGAAATAATTTAGAGTTAAACAGTTCGTCGATCTCAGTCTGAAGGGTTGAAGACATTTCGTCGATCTCTGGTCGATGAAAGTTTTCTGAAGAAAGTTCATCGATCGCAGGTCGACGAAGATCACTTACCACAGAGAGTTCGTCGATCTCAGGTCGACGAAAATCTCAAGAACCTTTCATAGTTCGTCGACCTCCGATCGATGAAATTTGAAGAGTTCTTCGAGTGCAGACAGAAACTTAACTAGGACTTCTCTATTGATCATTCTAAGCTGATTTATAAAGAACAAGTGATTTATTTCATCCAGGGGTTTGGTGAAAATATCAGCTCTTTGTAAATCAGTGTAGATATAGACAAGTTTGATTTTATTTTTGTCTACACACTCTCTAATGAATTGATGTCTAATGTCTATATGCTTAGTCCTACTGTGATGGACTAAATTTTGTGCTATGGTTATAGCACTTGTGTTATCACATAGTAGAGTTGAATTATTTAAGTTGAAACCATAATCTAGGAGTTGGTTCTGAATCCACAGCATCTGGGAACAACAGCTGCTAGCTGCAATGTATTCTGCTTCAGCAGTTGATGTGGACACAGATGATTGTTTCTTACAGAACTAGGACACTAACCTCATACCAAGGAACTAGCAAGTTCCTGAGGTACTTTTTTTGTCCACTCTGCATCCAGCAAAGTCAGCATCTGAGTATCCAGTTAACTCAAACTCTGACTCGGTGGGATACCAGAGACCTAAACTAGGACAACCCTTTATATATCTCAAAATTCTTTTTTGAAAAACTAGATGAGATTCTTTAGGGTTCACCTGGAAACTAGCATAAAGGCATGTGGCAAATATGATATCAGGTCTGCTTGCTGTAAGGCATAGTAGGGACCCAACAATGCCCCTATATAGTTTCTAATCCAGAGGTTTTCCTTGTGCATCAAAGTCTATTACAACATTTGTAGCCATAGGTGTTTTCTTTGCTGAGGCATCAGCCATCCCAAACTTCTTGATAAGCTCTTTAGCATATTTAGTCTGGGAAATGAAGATGCCATCAAGAAGCTGCTTCACTTGGAGACCAAGGAAGTAGGAGAGCTCACTCATGCTACTCATCTCAAATTTAGAATGCATTAGATCAGAGAATCTCTTGCACAATTTGGGATCAGTAAACCCAAATATTATGTCATCTATATAAATTTGTACTAATAAAATTTTATCATGATGCATTTTAGCGAATAAAGTCCTATCTACTATGCCTCTTGAAAAACCATGCTCTAAGAGAAGGCTGGCTAAGGTCTCATACCAAGCTCTTGGAGCTTGCTTTAAACCATAGAGAGCTTTATGCAATTTAAATACATGAGAGGGATGAGTTGGAGAAACAAAACCTGGAGGTTGTTCAACATAAACTTCTTCTTTAAGTTCCACATTTAAGAAAGCACTCTTCACATCCATTTGATAAACTTTGAACTTTTTGAATGCAGCATAAGCCAGAAATATCCTTATAGCTTCTAGCCTGGCAACTGGAGCAAAGGTTTGATCGTAGTCAATTCCTTCCTCTTGTCTATATCCTTGAGCAACAAGCCTAGCCTTGTTCCTCACAATCACACCTTGGGCATCAAGCTTATTTTTGAAAACCCATTTGGTTCCAATGACTGGGTTGTCTTTTGGTCTTGGAACCAAAACCCAAACTCTGCATCTCTCAAAATGATTGAGCTCCTCTTGCATTGTATTGATCTAGTGGGGATCTTGCTCTGCATCAGTTATGGATTGAGGCTCAATTTGAGAGAGGAAACAGACATGCATCAAGTATTGGTTGAGTTGATGCCTTGTCTGTACACCTGCTGTTATGTCTCCAATCACTTGGGATCTAGGGTGATCCCTTAGTATGACAAGATCAGTTGGTGGAGTTGGTTCAGCCACAACATTTTGAAGGAATTCCTCTTATGGAATAGTCTCTGCTGTTGTAGGAAGTTCAACTATTTCCATAGTTTCTTCATCACTTTCTTCACTGACTTGTTGAGAAGGATGAGATACAACTTTGGGGGTAAAGTGTAAGTCATCCAATTCCTCACACAAGTTGTGTACCTACAAGGAGTCTTTGGTAGAAATCTCTTTCTCCTTATAAAACATGTTAGCCTCATCAAATGTAACATGCATAGATTCCTCTATTTTCAATGTGGATTTATTAAATACCCTATAAACTTTGCTAACTTGGAAATATCCTAGAAAAATTCCCACTGCAGCCTTTGCTTCAAACTTTTTAATGTGCTTTTTGTCATTATTATGAATATAACACACACAACCAAAAACTTTAAAATAGTTGATTATTGGTTTCTTCCCTTTGAGTAATTCATAGGGAGTCTTATGCTTTAGTTTGTGTATCAAACTTCTGTTCAGGACATAGTTTGATGTGCTCACTGCCTCTGCCCAGTAGGATAGGGGCATGTAAGCATCTGCAAGTAATGTGCCTGCAGCTTCAATGAGTGTTCTATTTTTCCTTTCAGCTACCCCATTTTGTTGAGGAGTTCTAGGAGCTGAGAAACAGTGTCTGATACCTTCCTTCTCACAGAACTCATACATAAGAAGAGACTCAAACTCTATACCATGATCACTTCTGATAAATGCAACATGAGTAGAGTACTCAATCTTTATGGTCCTGAGAAAATTTGTAAGAACATTGAAGGTATCTGACTTAGATCTCAGAAAGAATACCCAAGTGAACCTGGAAAAGTCATCTACAACCACTAAGGTATAAGATTTCCCTCCTAGGCTTTGTACTGCCCCAGGGCCAAAAAGGTCCATGTGTAGCAAGTACAATATCCTAAGTGAATCACTCTTATTAATGGATTTGGAGCTAGATTTAGTTTGTTTGCCTAGTTGACAAGCCCTGTAGAGGCCTTCCTTCTTGTAGGGGCCAGAAGGTAAACCTCTAACAAGGTTGTCCTTAGATAGCCTAACAATGTTTTTAAGGTTTACATATCCTAATCTTTTATGCCATAAGTCATTTTGACTACTAACTATATTGAGCAGGCATATGTCTGAAGTAACAGAATGAAAATTTACTAGGTATATGTTTCCTTGCCTACTTCCAATTAAAACAGGTTGGTTTTCTTTTGAAGTAATAATACAGGAACTAGAGTTGAATGCTACCTAATAACCTTCATCACATAGTTGGCTTATAGAGATGAGGTTATGTTTCAGTCCACTTACATATGCAACTCTTTTGAAAGTTACTACTCCAATTCTGACCTTGCCATAGCCTTCTGTTTAGCCACAATTAGAGTTACCAAAGATGACCTTTGGTCCTAGCTTTGACTTGTAATCAATCAGATTGTCCTTGCTGCCTGTCATATGCTTGGAGCAACCACTATCAAGATACCAATGTTGATTATATGCTGGACATGTCTTCATCTACAAACAAGACAGTTAGTTGTTCTTGACCCAGGTAATCTTGGGTCCTTGTTGATTTACATAACTATAACAGGAGATGTAATAGCATTCAGGTTGATCTTTACATCCTTTAGGATGGTATCTCATAGGTGAAATTATCCATTGAGTGAAGGGGTTAAAGTTGTTATTAGAATTTAAGTTTTTGTTATTAAGATATGGGTTCGACGATCTCTGGTTGGATCGTCGACCTGTGCTCGATGATGTTGGATGAGATCGTTGATCTCTACTCGAAGAATGAGGGTATTCATTCTTGAAGTACCAAAGTCGTCAATCTCTGGTCGACGAACCATACTGGTATCGTCGATCATTGATCGAAGAATGATCATTACTGATGTTTGCATTCAAAGATCGTCGTTCTGAGTTCAACGATCTGTTCATATATCGTCGATCTGAGTTCGACGATAACTATTGAACATTGTTATTTTTGTTATTCTTTTGGATATTGAGTTTATTCTTGGTTTCAATTTGTTCAAGAATCTTATTAACTTTATTTACCTATTTAGTATTTTTCTTTCCCTTGTCAGATATGAAGTTTACTGGTCTGGAAAGATTATTTTTCTTAATCAGGGGTGGATCACTAGAGGAGGCACCTAGTCCTAGTTTTCTATTGTTGGTCCTAGCATTTACAGTACTAGTGATATCTAATAATTGTGGACTTCTTCCATTTAGTGATTCTTCTAATAGTTTTGCCTTACTTAGTTCAGTTTTCAGAAAAGATATTTGTTTATTAGCAGATATTAGTTCATTGGTTAGTTTTGCATTTTCTGCAGTGATGTTGTCTAGGGTGTTTTACTTTTCTCTGAGAAGTTTGATTTCCTTCTCAGAGCTTATTAAGTCTAAACATAAATTTTTAAATTCAAACTTAAATTCATCTGACTCAAAATCATAAAAAGCTATTACCAGATCTTCAGCTGATAGAGATTCTTCATTATCTGATTCATCTAAGTCAGATCTGCTACTGCCTTCCTTAATAGCCATGAGGCATACTTCCTTTGCTTTCTGTTCTTCTTCATCCTCACTGGAGCTGGAGGATGTAGATTCTTCTTCAGTATCACTCCATGTCTCATCAACAAGGCCCTTGTCTTTCCTCTTTTGCTTGCTTGAGGAAGGCTTGTTGTAGTGACTCTTCCTTAAGCCCTTCTCCTTTCTTCTGTCCTTCTTCTGAGCTTCTAGACACTCAGAAATGAAGTGCCCAGGTTTCCTGCAGCCAAAACACACTACTTCTTTAGAGGGTGTTTTGTCATACCTTGGCTTATCTTCATATTTAGAAGGTTTCCTCTTGAAGTGCTTTTTAGCCATCTTGAAAAATCTCTTGGCAAAGAGACTCATCAACTCTTCATTTACTGGAATGACTTCAGAGTCTTCTGTAGCTTTGAAAGCTATATTGTGCTCCTTCCTAGTTGGTGTAGGAGTCTTCACTTGAGCTGCTGCTTCCCTTGCTTTGATCAGCTGCTCATAGGACTTTAGTTTTCCTAGAAGAGATTATGTTGAAATCTCTATCAAGCTTTTGGCTTCTCTGATGGGCCAGATTCTTGAGTCCCATGTGCTGGGAAAGCACATTAAGATCTTGTCATTCACTTCAGTTAAAGTGAATTCTTTGTCTAGAGGCCTTAACTCACTAATGATGGGGCTAAGTCTGTTGTACATTACTTCTACTATTTCTACTTCATCCTTCTTGAAGTTCTCATACTGAGTGATGAGATTTGACCTTCTGTCTTTCCTCTCATCTGCTGATCCAACCACCATTTGGTTCAGGGAATCCCAAATCTCCTTGGCTGATTGACACTCAGAAACCTTTTGAAATATTTCATCAGACATAGTTTGAGCCAGTATATTCATGGCTTTGGCATCAGCTATCTTAGCCTTCTTCTGTGCATCTGTCCATCCAGGGGATGGAACTGTACTTAGGTCAGTTGATGTAGTTGAGGTTGAAGCCACTGGAGGGTGTGGTCATGTTAAGATAGAATTAAATATATCTCCATCAATAGAGTTCATGTAAAGCCTGATTCTTGCCTTCCAGATTGTGAACTTGGACAAGTTATACACTGGAGGTCTGGTGCTTGCATATTCTTTGTTCTGTGCCATGTTGTATGTAAAAATCTAGTAAGGTTAAAGAACAGATCTAACTTAGGATCTTTGGTTCAAGGTTTTAACTTTTACAACCAAAAAAACCTCCTCTTATACCAATTGAAAGTAAGGGTTAGATCTGATATACTCTAGAGGGGGCGGGGTGAATAGAGTATGTGGGTATATTTTAAAACTTTTCTCTGAACTATAAAAAGTACTCCTCAACTCAGGTACTCTATCACAGAGTAATAAATGAAAGCACAGAAAAAACTAAATAACACAGCAAGACCTAAATATCACAGCCACAGCAAGAACAAAAAGAAAAAGGGGCAACCAGACGACACAAGAATTTATAGTGGTTCCCCAACCTGGGTACGTCCACTCTTCTACCACCTGGTAGGAATCCACTCAGAGTTTTGATCAGGTGCCTGACACCAATGAGCTTTTGATTAGGTGCTCAACAACCAAAACTCAAGTCTTTTGATCAGGAGACTTGCAACCAGGAATCACTTTTGAAGGAAGATGACAACCCTTTTTACAGTGGGGGGGGGGGGGGGTGAGAGAATGATTGTGTCTTCTCTTTCTCAATTCAAACAACTGAGAAGACTTGTGGATTTGATGGTAGCAAATGCTCCCCATGAGATGTTGCTTGTTCATGATGATGGAAGCTTTGCTGCAGGGTGATAGACCTTCAAGCTTTCAGTTTTGACAAGAAGAACTTCAGAAACTATTTTGACAGATGTAGTATTGTTGTCCTTCAGAGAGTTCCTGAGAAGAAGACACTTGATTTGGATGGTTGTTCTTCTTCTTCAGAATTGTTCTTCTTCTTGTCTAGTCGCTGTTGATTCTTGATTGATCGATTTTCAATCTCAAGAATTCTGTGTGTCTCTCAGAATGTTGTTTTTCGTATCTTGTTGCACTACTCAGGAATAATAATCTCTGTTTTTATATTTCCAATCATGAATGTCCATTTGAATTTTGAAATTCCTTCTGCAATTAATACTGTCGGTCTTGGAATATTTTTGGCATTGATTTGTTTCCCCAACTGTCCCTTATAAAAACAACAGGCAACAATTCTGATGAAGACCATAATTAATGCTCTTGTCTAACGGTAATATTCAGAGAATATTAGAGCACTAATTACTCAGGAATTATTGCCACATAATAAGGATAAAAGAGGGAAATTGCCAAGACTGGATTCGTCAACCTGAGTCCACAGTTCGTCGAGCTGAGAATGGTTGTTCGTCGAGCTGAGATCCATGATCGTCGACCTCTGAATGTTACTTGATAACTTTCTTCTTCTGTGCATCAAGTTCGTCGAGCTGAATCTAAGATCGTCGAGCTGAGCCCTGAGAACAGAGTTAGTCTAGTTGGGGTCCAAGATCGTCGAGCTGAATCTGCAGTCTTGACTTAGAATATTTTCTGATGTAGAGTGTTGAAGTATCATTTTGGCGTTGAGTGTGATGTCCTCTAGCTTTGAGTGTTAACTCACCATTCGTGCGTTGAGTGTAATGTCATCTGGCGTTGAGTGTTAACTCACCATTCTGGCATTGAGTGTTGAATCACCTTATCCAGAATTAGTCGACCAGAGAACAGAGTTCTTCTAGCTGATGTTCTTAGTTCGTAGACTGAGGTTTGACTTAGAGAAGTTATTACTTTGTTTAGAGTTCGTCGAGCTGAGAACTAAGTTCGTCGAGCTGAGCTTAGAGAATTGTCCCTGAGTTCGTCTAGCTGAGCTCGACTTTCGTCGACCGGAGATCGACGAACGTAGAACTCCTTTCTTTTAAGTCTTGAATTCTCTAAGTCTTGAGTCTCTGGAAGTGTTGAAGGCTGGTCCTTTATTCTGTTGACTCAAAGGACTTGACCTAGACTCTAGGACACAACCATGACCCTGATCTATACATGTTGGGTCATATCCTAACTTAGTTAACCTAGCCCAAATCCAACTAGGGATCCAACAAGAAGTAATTTCTGGGAATTGAGATTTCACAAAAGAGGAACTCAGTGGTCCTTTCACAGTGAAAGTATACGCTAGATCTCTTAAAGGAAACCTGTCTTCCTGGCACGAAACCTGCTCGTTGCCCGATGGTGGTTGGAGATGATAAGGGGTGGACTGAAGATTCTCCTCTTCTTCAAGATTTCACTTTATACATACGTCTTGTAGGCAAACTCATATATTTGACTGTTACTAGACCAGATATCTGTTATGCAGCTGAGAAGGTCAGTCAGTTTATGCAGAGTCCTAGAGAATGCCATCTTCGATCTGCCATGAAGACTCTAGAGTATGTGAAAGGGTCTCCAGAAAAGGGCTTGTTGTTTTAGAAGAATGGTCATTTTAGGATTGAAGCATACTCCGATGTGATCTATGCTAATAATAAGGAAGATAGAAAGTCTACATCGGTGTTTTGCACCTTTGTAGGAGGAAACCTTGTTAGCTGGAAAAGCAAGAAGTAGGCAGTGGTTTCAAGTCTAGTGCTGAAGCTGAATATAGGAGCATGGCCTCAACTACCTATGAGGTTAAATGGTTACGGGCACTTTTGCTTGACTTGGGAGAAGTCTACGATCATCCTCTTCCTATGTTTTGTGATAACAAAGCCGTCATTTACATATCGAAGAATCTTGTTTTTCATGAGAGGACAAATCAAATTGAGGTGGATTGTCATTTCATTAGGGAAGAAGTGTTGAAGAATCAAATCTGTACTCCCTTCGTCACTTTTGATAAAGAACTAGCAGACTTTTTCACAAAATCAGTTTCGGTCACAGATATTTGAAGCAAGCTGGGCATGATTTACATATACGCTCGAGCTTGAGGGGGAGTGTTAGAGCTTGGCGGTTAGGTACTCTAGTCAGGAGGCTAGCAGGTCTAATGGTCTGGCAATTAGTCCAAGTAGTCTTGTTATTTGGGAGCAAATCCTAGCAGATGCGGTCTGAGGGCTTCTCGCATCTGCGGTTTGGTGGTTTACCGCTATAGTCGGTCTGGCAGCTAGTTATGCGGTCTGGAGGATTGTACAGCAGACTGGTCTGGTGGCTTGTCTTTGCAGTTGCGGTCTGAAGGCTTTCCACAACTACGGTCTGGTGGTTTACCGCAACAACGGTCTGGCAGTTAGTCACAAAATGGAAAGGATGGTAACTGTACAACCCCGTATTCGCAGAGTAGGGTCCTTTCGGCAGGACCAGAGCCAGTTTTAAGTTTTTAAGCTTTTTAGAGATTTTGGACTCTTGGTGGCCAATTTTGGCTTGGACTTGGAAATATACTAGTAGGGGGATGAAATATTTTTCTCCCCCCCGGCCCCCTCGGGGGGTCACCAGGCCGCCGAGCTCACCAGTCTGCCGAGCTCCCCAGGCCGCCGAGCTCCCCAGTCCGCCGAGCTCCCCAGTCCGCCGAGCTCCCCAGGCCGCCGAGCTCCCCAGTCCGCCGAGCTCCCCAGGCCGCCGAGCTCCCCAGGCCGCCGAGCTCCCCAAGCCGCCGAGCTCCCCAGTCCACCGAGCTCAAGGCCAATTGGTCGTAGGGGCATTTCAGTCATTTTATCCCCAGGACTTGGAAAAACTATAAATAGACCCCCTTGGGTACCTTTGGAGGGGATGGGCTTTTGGCTTCCTCCTCCCTAGCTTTCCTCTTGGTAGAGTTGAGAGAACTCTCCAAGGTACCCAGCTCTCATTGGTAAGGGAGGGGAAGTGTTCTTGTGACCTTCCGGGTGTGTGGTGGGACCTCCGCGCTAGAGCCGAGGGTCTATTTCTAGTTTCCCAAGTCTTTGGTCCGTGACATCCCCCCGAGTGTAGTAGGTGTGAGTTCACCCCTTCCCCAAGGGTCGAACTCCACAGAGACCAAGTTTTTGGTTTCAACATTTTTGTGCAGTGAGCGTGGAGAGTGACCAACACAGAAGATCTCAGGACAGTGTCATGGCTGGAGATCAGGGAGGTAGTGATGACCTCGGCGGTCTCCCCAACCTAGGACCCTTCGTAGGAAGGGAAGAGTTCATGGCTTCCATCTCTGGCATCATGGAAATGTTGCGAAACATTGGTCCTCGGGCTAGCAGCTCAGCTCCCACCCCCCAGGGACCGGCTCCCGGGGATCTCAGTGAGCTGCCCCCGAGAGATCTAAGAGAGATCCCCCCAACAGGGGGAGAAGGAAGTGCCCCAGGGAGGCGACCTGGGAAGGAGAGGATGGGAGAGGGGGTTGAGCGAGACCTCCCTGGCCAGGAGCTGTTCCCCAGCCCGTCGAGTGCTCGCCCCCCAGGCGAGCAGGTCGCGCGAGTGGAGGTGGCGAGAGCTCCCCTTAGGGGGTCACCCTTTAGTGAGTTGATCATCTCAGCTCCCATTCCCGAGGGGTTCAGAGAGCCAGACATGGCTTACTATACCGGGAAGGATGACCCCGTCCAGCACCTACAGTGGTTCGAGGATGCCGTCTACATCAGGCCAATGACGGACGCCTTCAAGTGCCGTCTATTTGCGATCACCTTGAAAGAGAAGGCGAGGGACTGGTTCCATCAACTCCATCCAAGGTCCATCTTTGGGTTCGAAGACTTGAGCCGGAGCTTTCAACTTTTCTTCTCCACCTCCAAGAAGAGGAAGAAAGGTCCTGAGTCCCTCTTGCTGATAAAGCAAAGGGCTGAGGAGTCGCTGGCCCACTACGTTGACAGGTTCCAGGAGGAGGTCCTTGACATCCAAGAGGTGCCAGGGTATGCCCTCCAGATGGCGTTTACGGTGGGGTTGTGCGAAGGGTTCTTCAAGATGAGCTTGACCCGGAAGACCCCCCTTTCCTTCGAGGAGCTGATGGAAAGGGCGGCAGAGGAGATAGCCATGGAGGCAGCCAACCCGACCTTTGTGAAGAAGTTGGCAAAGTTGACGGAGGTGGAGTTAAAAGAGCAAGGTGGCTCAAGGCACCAGGAAGGAAGGTGGAGGGAGGAGCAGAGAGCCCAGGGGTTCCAGAGACAGGAGGGTCCAGAGCCAGGCTAGAGGCAGCAGGGAGGACCTGCCCATGGTCCAGGAAGGGCTCTCATCCAAGATGGGGGGAACTTCCATGGGGGCCAAGGGAGGTTCAACTTCCAGAGGCAAGCCCTTAGGCAGCTCCTGCCCCCACCCCAGCAAGCCTTGATAATAGGCGAAGGAGGAAGAGGTAACAGGAGAGATCGCCCAGCCCGCCGAAAGAGGGGAGAAAGGGCACCACTGTACTGTGACTTCCACCAGTTGGAGGGTCATGCCACGGCTACCTGCCCCGAGTTCCTAGAGGTAAGGGGGGCGAGAGGCCCTGCCCAGCCTCAGCCGCCAGCACAGGTTGAAGGAGTTCTACCCCAAGGAGTGGGTGATGAGATATGCGAGGATCGGGTTGATGTAGGACACCAAGGAGGAATAGCGGTGATCCACGATGGGGTTGGTATCGAGGCCACTCGGAAGGCGAGCCTCCACGTCATGTACCGTCGGAGCATCGCCTCGACGTCCCAGACCCCTCCCCTGGAAGAAAAGATCACCTTCTCGTCGAAAGACATGCCCGAGCATGAGGATCCATTCTGCGACGCCCTGGTCATCCAGGCAGCCATCGAAGGCTTTACCGTCTCCCGGATCTTGGTTGACAACGAAAGCTCTGACAACGTCGTTTTTAAGAAGGCCTTTGACGGGATGAAGGTAGAGCCAAGGAGGGTGCTAGCCTCGGACGGACCCCTATTTGGATTGTCAGGGGAGAGGAAGGAAGTGGAAGGTGGAGTCAGACTCCAGGTGAAGTTAGGGGGAATCTCAAGAAACTGCAGGTTCGTTATTGTTGACGCTCCAAGCAGCTATAACGCCATTTTCGGAAGGCCCCTCATCAGTGCTTTCCGATGTGTGCCTTCATCCTTCCACCAGTGTCTTAAGTTCAACTCCGAGGGGACTCAGGTCAGGATCAAGGGAGACTCCAGGATGGCGAGGCAGTGCTACGTCACGGCCGTCAACACCATCTCCTGGTTGGCCAAGGCGGATGTCACAACCCGCATTTTCCCAACAATTTAATTATATCAGAGCAAGGGGAAAATACGCGTCGTGATGCCACGCCGTGCAGGGGATAACTGCAGACGTTCAGGCAAGACTCCAAACTCTACAATTTTAATAGAAAACATAAATGGTTATGAATAAAATCCAGTTTAAGTTATGATGGTAGCCGTATCCCTCGGCTTAGTGAATCATCTAGTTCACGATTTAAAAATATAAATTATACGTTTGCGGAAAATACTTATTTAAATTGACTCTAATATCCTACATAAGTATAAATGTCCCCGAGGAACAACTCATACGATGCAAACCCTAGATTTATAATAAGGGTAGGAAAGTCTTTACGCTAAATAGAAAGTAGTGGCTTAGTTTTGAAGGAGATGATAAGTATGCTTTACTAATAGTAGGGTTTTATAGGTCAAAATACCTAATATGCAGTCCTAGCAAGGAATCATCCCAGAGAGCAAGTTATCTAAATCAAAACATAAGAAACTACTACAGCCAGCAAGTGTCAAAAATCAACAATCCTGTGGGCGTCAACAACCTGACACGAACCCACAGTATTAGGTATGTCTGAACTAAGGAAAACAACTAAAAAGACAAACTACCTCGCTATAGCGAGGTGCAAAACCACATCCAACACAGCTGCCCAGAAAACCAAAACTAGCTCCACTATCTACTACTGCTCTGAACCTGAGGCATTCCAAAAAAAGAACACCTCAGCAAGAAGGTACAAGTAGTGGCAAGAAAATAAATAAAGTAAACAAATGAACAAGGTCGAAAGGGGTACCAACCCAGGACCCAAAGTACTGAAATAAGGTACAAAACAAAATTAGAGAAATAGAACTTACGTGAATCGTCACGTACAACCAATCATGCCAGATACCCAAGGCAGGGGGAAAACAAAGGCATGAGTAAATCATAAGAAAGAAACTCAAAAAAAAACAACTTTATTAGCCGCGTGTGGTCAACTCTATCTAAACAGGCAGGGTGCTCACTAATAAGGACACACCCCTCACAGATGTTAAAATCCGTCTAATTGCAGGGGAGACTTATACACTCCACTAGTCGCCACAGGATGCCCAACCACCAATAGAGTTGCACGACCACTAATAAAGGAAAACAAACCTTGCGGTCGGTGGATTTGCCCACAAACACCCGCAAGAACGAGTCACTAGGAAATAAATCACAGGATTTGGCACATCGGATTCTACTCGATATATTCTAGGTTAAAAACACGGTTGATCAACCTCTAGAAACGATTTACGACCCTAGGTAATTTCTAACGCGATAAATAGGGCGATGAAAGCCCACAGTAAAACCCTACATCGTATCTCTACAACTCCACAAGACGAGATTCTTCATGCCAAAAACTAAATAAAAACCAAGAAAACTCATAAGGAAGACTCAACAAGAATACTAAACTGAATATCAAAAGTGCACAAGGATTGAGAACTAAAGTTTAACCGTTACCATCGAAATCGGATGAGAGGGAAGGAGGGAAAACCACTACTTGCCTTGGTTGCACCGGAAACGTTCTCTGAATCGTTCCACGCCGTAGATCGGAGAAAAAGAACTCAGGAGAAGTAGAAATCTAAACAACAATGACGGAAAAGGGGTTAGGGCCGAAAAACCCTAACAAGAAAACTCACGGAAAGAGGAAGAAATTACCACGATAGCGTAGCTCTCGGTGAGAGCTTTCCGGATCTACGATCGGTTGAAGATTCTGAGCACCGGAGCTCCGTCGGCGGCCACCGGAAGATTCACAAAATGGAGAAACTTATCTCTCGCCGCTGGTCTGGTTCGGAATAGAAGTATCGGAGAAGATGAAGTTATATCCTAATAACCTAAGAGAAAAGTATATATATAGTTTTTTTTCTTTTATAAAAAATTTCAACTTAAAAGGGACAGCCTCGGAAATATCAAAAATAGGCATCTAAGATGGCTTCAAATCGAAAAGTGCACAACATGAAAGTTGTAGATCTCGTCGAGATGAACAAAATTCATGTTGACCATTTTTTGATACGATGCCGTTTTGACCATCAAAACGGCGCTCTAACACTGACAGCATACATACTCGAGTAGAAGCATACATACTCGAGTAGAAGCATACATACTCGAGTAGAATCATACATACTCGAGTAGGAGTTCAAATATACTCGAGTAGGAGTCCATATACTCGAGTAGGAGTCCATATACTCGAGTAGGAGTCCATATACTCGAGTAGGAGTCTATATACTCGAGTAGGAGCACCATACACGAGTTCCAGCAGAATAAACGAGAATAAGGGTTCAAGATGACCTCAAATCGAAAAGTGGTCAACATGAAAGTTGTAAATCCCGTCGAGACGAACAAATTTCATGTTGACCATTTTTCCATACCACTCCTATTTGACCCTCTAAATAGCGCCCGAACACCGACACAAAAATAATAATAATAAAAACGGTCGAGATAAAGGCTTGAACTCTCGAGATTTACATAGAAACTTGCCAAAATACGTATAGGACTCGAGAAAACAACTAGGATCGATTAGAGTCAAAGGGAGAACGCTCGAGGAGGAAATTGACGGGATGAACCCAACAACGAATTCGAAACCTAAATCCGACGAGCCATTCCTGAGATAAAAATTTCCAAATACAATGACATAAATACTCAAAACTTCAATCGCGCGCCGAGACTCCAAAAATGCTCGGATTGCGACGAAACTTGACGAGCAAGTTTAAAATTACTCAACTTAAACCTCATAGAAATATTTTCTGATTTCGACAAAAATCCAAGAAATTGGCCGACTCGACCGAACGGACGCGAAAATGCCTTATCGGCGATGCGCCGTCAACCCGACGTTAAAAGTAACGCCATGACGTCATAAATATGACGATACCAAAACCAAACAAAATCATCGAAAAAAAATCAGGGGCGTTACAGTCACTCCCCCTAAAAAGAAGTTTCGTCCCGAAACTTATTACAAATCCAAAATCTAACAAAAACGAAGAAATCAAACACAACCTAAAACATATAAACATACCAGAACTAGGCGAAGAGGTGCGGATGAGATTCTCTCATCGCTGATTCCAACTCCCACGTCGCGCTCTCGACGTCCTGGTTTCTCCAAAGAACTTTGACCATAGGAATGGTCTTCCTCCACAACACTCGATCTAGAGATTCCAAAATGCGGACAGGCTCTTCCACATACGAAAGATTGGGCTGAATCTGGGGCACCGAATCAAGGACTTGACGACCATTACGAACACACTTCCGCAACTGGCTCACATGGAACACATCATGGACACCAGGGAAAGTAGCAGGCAAAACCAGCCGATAAGCTGACACTCCGATGCGCTCCAGAATTTGAAAAGGTCCCACATACCGGGGATCCAACTTGTGGTTCCTTCCAAATCTTTTAACACCTGGCATCGGAGAGACCTTCAGAAAAACCAAGTCCCCAACAGCAAACTCCAGATCGACCCTTCGTCGATTAGCATATTTCTCATAACGATCTTGTGCTACATGGAGTTTCTCACGAATATGAGTTACAGCACAATTCATCTCCTCAAGGGCTTTCGGACCTAGCAACGGCCTCTCACCAACTTCAGCCCAAAACAAGGGAGTTCTACAATGCCTCACATATAAGGCCTCAAACGGGGCCATCTGCAGACTCTCTTGATAGCTATTATTGTAAGCAAATTCCATGAGTCTGAGACGCTCATCCCAAGCACCACCATGATCCAAAATATAACACCTGATCATATCTTCTACAATCTGATTCACTCTTTCCGTCTGACCATTCGTCTGGGGATGATAGGCGGTGGAGTACCTTAAATCAGTACCCAACCCCTCTTGTAAACTCTTCCAAAAACGAGACGTAAATCTGGAGTCTCGATCTGACACGATGCTGACAGGTACACCATGCAATCTAATAACTTCTTCAAGATATAATTCAGCGATCTTTTTCATAGAATACCCAATCTTAAATGGCACAAAGTGAGCACACTTAGTCAGCCTATCGACTATCACCCAAACCGAATCGTGCCCACGGGGAGATTTTGGTAGATCGGTAATGAAATCCATTGATATACTCTCCCACTTCCATTGTGGAATATCTAGCGGTGTTAGTTTACCACCAGGCCTCCTATGATCTGCCTTAACACGCTGACACGTGTAACATTCTGACACAAACTTAGCTATATCACCCTTCATTCCCGACCACCAAACAATTTGCTTTAGATCTTTATACATTTTGGTGGATCCAGGATGATAGGAAACACTGGAACCATGAGCTTCTTGACAAATCTTAGCCCGAATGTCACCAATGGCCGGGATACAAAATCTACCTCGATATTTCAGAGTACCTAACTCATCCAAAGAAAAATCAGGTAACTCTCCTTTCTCAGTTCTAACCCAGAGGTGCAGCAAATCAGGATCATCCTTCTGGTGCACTCTAATAAGGGAAATCCAAGAGGGCTCTTCTGCTTCCAAACTGGAAGGCATCGAACTACTCCCAACTTCAATGTCCATTAACAAGAATTCTTCCACCAGGGATTGCACAGATAAATTGAAGATTTCAGCCGTCTTCCTACTCAAAGCATCGGCTACTACATTAGCCTTTCCCGGGTGATAAAGGATCTCCACTTCATAATCAGCCACATACTCTAACCACCAACGCTGGCGCAGATTTAATTCTTTTTGAGTGAATACATACTTCAAACTCTTATGGTCTGTGTAGATCTTGCACATCGCGCCGTACAATAAATGTCTCCAAAGTTTTAACGCATAAATCACTGCAGCAAACTCTAAATCATGAGTGGGATAGTTTCTTTCGTGAACTTTTAATTGTCTTGATCCGTATGCAATCACCCTTCCTTCTTGCATCAAAACACAACCAAGTCCAATGTGTGATGCATCCACATACACAGCATACTCAAGTCCTTTAGTAGGCAGAGTTAAAACTGGAGCAGTACACAATCTCTTTTTCAATTCTTGGAAGGCTTCCTCACACTTATCGCTCCAAATGAACGCGGTGTTCTTCTGGGTCAGTTTAGTTAGAGGGGAAGACAACATAGAGAACCCTTCCACGAATCTTCTATAATAACCGGCCAGACCTAGAAAGCTCCTAATCTCCTTAGGAGTAGAAGGTCTCTTCCATTCCATCACAGCAGAAATCTTTGTTGGGTCTACAGAAATACCGTCCTTGCCCACCACATGGACCAAAAAGGACACCTGGGGTAACCAGAATTCGCACTTACTCAACTTAGCGTAGAGCTTATGCTCCCTCAGGGTTGACAAAACTAAGCGCAAGTGTTTAGTATGCTCCTCGACACTGCGGGAATACACGAGGACGTCATTTATGAACACAATAACAAAATGGTCCAAGTAATCCTTGAACACTCTATTCATTAAATCCATGAACGCCGAGGGTGCATTTGTCAGTCCAAAGGACATCACCAAGAACTCAAAATGCCCATGCCGAGAACGAAAAGCCATCCGGGGTACATCAGCCTCACGGACTCTCAACTGGTGGTAGCCTGAACGAAGATCAATCTTCGAAAACACAGCGCATCCCCACAATTGATCAAATAGGTCATCAATCCGAGGCAATGGATATCGGTTCTTGATGGTTACCTTATTTAACTCTCGATAATCTATGCAGAGCCTCATAGAACCATCTTTCTTTTTAACGAACAAAACAGGAGCACCCCAAGGTGAAGAACTCGGTCTAATAAAACCACACTGCAGCAACTCATCCAGCTGAGCGCGCAACTCTTCTAACTCTCGTGGAGCCATGCGGTATGGTGCCTTAGCAATTGGGCGAGTACCTGGCTCGAGGTCTATCACAAACTCTACCTCTCTTTCAGGAGGAAGTCCTGGAAGACTATCAGGAAAGACATCTGGATACTCTTGCACCACCGAGACATCCTCAAGACGTGGTGTAACAAAAGCTGATTCCAAAGCCGACAGAGAAACAACATATGCCTCACAACCAGACTCTAAAGCTCGACAAGCATGTACCGCAGAAATAAGGAGGGAACTCTTGCCTTGAGAACCATAGACACTCATAGGTTGGCCGTTGCCCATCTTGAAATCCAGCCGCTTAGCCTTGCATTGGATGACTGCATCATACTTGGACAACCAGTCCATGCCCAAAATCACGTCAAAGTCTGCCAGATCCAATACCATCAAATCCGCAAAAGCTAGAAAATCGCCTAGACAAATAGGGCATCTCTGAATTCCTCGACTTGATGTCACTAGATTTCCAGAAGGAAGCTTGACGTTGAAGGAATCTTCTAATTGATCCACGTTCAAACGATGTTTATCTACAAAACTCTGCGCCACGAAAGAATGGGTGGCACCCGAATCGAAAAGGACGCGCGCCCACCTGTTCCGCACCTTAAACTCCCCTATAATCGTAGCATACGTAACTAAACGAACGAAAACTACCACAAACAAGGAGAGTAAACATCATGTTAGAATCTAACCTGATATCACTTGGGTAGAGGTCTGAGCTTCCTCTCTAGTAACCACGTTTAACTTTCCTTTTCCTTTGTCCTGGTTTAGTGGCGGCGGTAGAGCTTGGAGTGGTGTAGTCTGCAATGGGGGCTGAGCCTGAGGGCATGCAGACTTTTGGTGTCCCTTCTGTCCGCACTGGAAACAAGTTCTATCCTTCAACCAGCAACGACTCACGTCATGACCCTTCCTTGAACAAAATGAGCACACCAGCTCTCCCTTGGGTATGCCTTGAATGGCGAGCACCTGCTGCTTCTTCAGGGTAGCGGTCCTCTTGAAACACCTTTCGTACGGGTGGCCAGATCGACCACAGAAACTACATATCTCTCCACCTTTCTTTTTCGAAGGAGGGCCAGATGCCCTAGAGCTTCCGTCTTCGGCACCTTTCCTCTTATCTTTTCTCGCTGCAGCTCCTCGATTCTTGGCATTTTCAATCACCTCCACCTTCAGTGCGGCTTCCACCGCCTCGGCAAAATTCTCCGCTCTATAAGCGCATGCCAACTGCTGGACATCGCTTCTTAGTCCTCCAAGGAATCGCTTCACTCTACCATCCTCCGAAGCTACTAAATCTGGAGCAAATCTACTCAACTTGCTAAACTCAATCTCATACTCGCTCACCGTGAGCTGTCTATGTTTCAGGTACAGGAAGTTATTCATCAGGCGGTCCTGCTCGACCGAGGGTAGAAACTTTTTCAGCAGCATCTTCTTGAAAGACTCCCAAGAACAACCTTCCTTCAGACTCTCTTTTTCACGAATCCACCAGTTCTTTGCCAATCCTTTTAACTGGTAGGCCCCAATCATTACCTTCTGGGCTTCTACAATCCCCGAATATGAAAACATCTCCTCGATAGAGATGATCCAATCATCTAAAACCATAAAGTCTGCACTTCCGTCATAGGTAGGAGGCCCCAGCCGCTGGAAGTGTGAAATAAAATTCATCTCTGGTGGTAGAGTCACCGGGGGCACTAGAGGAGCAGGGGTATCGGGTACAACTCGATCCACAATAGGGTCTTGCACTAAGGGTTGCTGCACAGGGGTGGCAGATAAAAAGGATTCCATTTGCGATTGCATCGCAAGCACTTGCCTTGACAGAGCCTCGTTGCTCTGACGTAGACTCTCGATCAACGCATCACTTTGCGCACCTAACGACTCACCCTCCGACTGGGGAGTCGACCTCGTTGCAGGACGCTTAGGCGGAATTTCTAAAAGGGTAACAAACGATCACTCAATTAAAATCCTAGATTACGACTAGGACAAACAAAACTAGTTCAGACCATACTTGAAAAACACTTGCTAAAGCTGTCACTTGCTCTGGGATTATATGATGATGATATGTCCTACTCAGGATGATATCTTATCATCCTATTGACTCATGTGCCTATGATATGAATGCATGAATCCTTTACTCTTATTTAAAATCATGTGTGTACATATGTCATCAAGTAAATCTTTAGCTTGGCATGTTGTGCTTATGTTATGTTATGCTATGCATGTGGTGCTATGAATTCTATAAAAGGCCTTAATGCATGTTATGAGCGGCGTAGACAAGCAATGTTATGCATCCCATACTACATAATATTGCATGCAACGAAAAGAAAACGTGCTAATGAGCATTCATGTGGTGAGGTTATGCATCCCATACTACATAACCCTCACATGTTGCCATCTATGGTGGATCCATATACAAACACATATTATGCATCCCATACTACATAATATGCCTCGTATACTTCTAATCATGCTTATGAGTGTAGTGTTCATGCTTCAGCCAAGACATATTGATGACACATCGGTGTGTGTATGACATGACACTAAACAACTAACACTAACAAGGGAAGGTTGCCCGACCAATTGTCAAGCAACCTCCCTCTGATACCAACTGTCACAACCCGCATTTTTCCCAACAATTTAATTATATCAGAGCAAGGGGAAAATACGCGTCGTGATGCCACGCCGTGCAGGGGATAACTGCAGACGTTCAGGCAAGACTCCAAACTCTACAATTTTAATAGAAAACATAAATGGTTATGAATAAAATCCAGTTTAAGTTATGATGGTAGCCGTATCCCTCGGCTTAGTGAATCATCTAGTTCACGATTTAAAAATATAAATTATACGTTTGCGGAAAATACTTATTTAAATTGACTCTAATATCCTACATAAGTATAAATGTCCCCGAGGAACAACTCATACGATGCAAACCCTAGATTTATAATAAGGGTAGGAAAGTCTTTACGCTAAATAGAAAGTAGTGGCTTAGTTTTGAAGGAGATGATAAGTATGCTTTACTAATAGTAGGGTTTTATAGGTCAAAATACCTAACATGCAGTCCTAGCAAGGAATCATCCCAGAGAGCAAGTTATCTAAATCAAAACATAAGAAACTACTACAGCCAGCAAGTGTCAAAAATCAACAATCCTGTGGGCGTCAACAACCTGACACGAACCCACAGTATTAGGTATGTCTGAACTAAGGAAAACAACTAAAAAGACAAACTACCTCGCTATGGCGAGGTGCAAAACCACATCCAACACAGCTGCCCAGAAAACCAAAACTAGCTCCACTATCTGCTACTGCTCTGAACCTGAGGCATTCCAAAAAAAGAACACCTCAGCAAGAAGGTACAAGTAGTGGCAAGAAAATAAATAAAGTAAACAAATGAACAAGGTCGAAAGGGGTACCAACCCAGGACCCAAAGTACTGAAATAAGGTACAAAACAAAATTAGAGAAATAGAACTTACGTGAATCGTCACGTACAACCAATCATGCCAGATACCCAAGGCAGGGGGAAAACAAAGGCATGAGTAAATCATAAGAAAGAAACTCAAAAAAAACAACTTTATTAGCCGCGTGTGGTCAACTCTATCTAAACAGGCAGGGTGCTCACTAATAAGGACACACCCCTCACAGATGTTAAAATCCGTCTAATTGCGCGGGAGACTTATACACTCCACTAGTCGCCGCAGGATGCCCAACCACCAATAGAGTTGCACGACCACTAATAAAGGAAAACAAACCTTGCGGTCGGTGGATTTGCCCACAAACACTCGCAAGAACGAGTCACTAGAAAATAAATCACAGGATTTGGCACATCGGATTCTACTCGATATATTCTAGGTTAAAAACACGGTTGATCAACCTCTAGAAACGATTTACGACCCTAGGTAATTTCTAACGCGATAAATAGGGCGATGAAAGCCCACAGTAAAACCCTACATCGTATTTCTACAACTCCACAAGACGAGATTCTTCATGCCAAAAACTAAATAAAAACCAAGAAAACTCATAAGGAAGACTCAACAAGCATACTAAACCGAATATCAAAAGTGCACAAGGATTGAGAACTAAAGTTTAACCATTACCATCGAAATCGGACGAGAGGGAAGGAGGGAAAACCACTACTTGCCTTGGTTGCACCGGAAACGTTCTCTGAATCGTTCCACACCGTAGATCGGGGAAAAAGAACTCAGGAGAAGTAGAAATCTAATCAACAATGGCGGAAAAGGGGTTAGGGCCGAAAAACCCTAACAAGAAAACTCACGGAAAGAGGAAGAAATTACCACGATAGCGTAGCTCTCGGTGAGAGCTTTCCGGATCTACGATCGGTTGAAGATTCCGAGCACCGGAGCTCCGTCGGCGGCCACCGGAAGATTCATGAAATGGAGAAACTTATCTCTCGCCGCTGGTCTGGTTCGGAATAGAAGTATCGGAGAAGATGAAGTTATATCCTAATAACCTAAGAGAAAAGTATATATATAGTTTTTTTTTCTTTTATAAAAAATTTCAACTTAAAAGGGACAGCCTCGGAAATATCAAAAATAGGCATCTAAGATGGCTTCAAATAGAAAAGTGCACAACATAAAAGTTGTAGATCTCGTCGAGACGAACAAAATTTATGTTGACCATTTTTTGATACGATGCCGTTTTGACCATCAAAACGGCACTCTAACGCTGACAGGAAAGGAATACTCGAGTGACAGCATACATACTCGAGTAGAAGCATACATACTCGAGTAGAAGCATACATACTCGAGTAGAATCATACATACTCGAGTAGGAGTTCAAATATACTCGAGTAGGAGTCCATATACTCGAGTAGGAGTCCATATACTCGAGTAGGAGTCTATATACTCGAGTAGGAGCACCATACACGAGTTCCAGTAGAATAAACGAGAATAAGGGTTCAAGATGACCTCAAATCGAAAAGTGGTCAACATGAAAGTTGTAGATCCCGTCGAGACGAACAAATTTCATGTTGACCATTTTTCCATACCACTCCTATTTGACCCTCTAAATAGCGCCCGAACACCGACACAAAAATAATAATAATAAAAACAGTCGAGATAAAGGCTTGAACTCTCGAGATTTACATAGAAACTTGCCAAAATACGTATAGGACTCGAGAAAACAACTAGGATCGATTAGAGTCAAAGGGAGAACGCTCGAGGAGAAAATTGACGGGATGAACCTAACAACGAATTCGAAACCTAAATCCGACGAGCCATTCCTGAGATAAAAATTTCCAAATACAATGACATAAATACTCAAAACTTCAATCGCGCGCCGAGACTCCAAAAATGCTCGGATTGCGACGAAACTTGATGAGCAAGTTTAAAATTACTCAACTTAAACCTCATAGAAATATTTTCTGATTTCGACAAAAATCCAAGAAATTGGCCGACTCGACCGAACGGACGCGAAAATGCCTTATCGGCGATGCGCCGTCAACCCGACGTTAAAAGTAACGCCATGACGTCATAAATATGACGATACCAAAACCAAACAAAATCATCGAAAAAAAATCAGGGGCGTTACAGCGGAGGAGATGGAGAAGATCATGGAGAGCCTGAGCAGGATGGAAGTGTCCGAGGGGAAGGAATCGGACGATGGCCATCAGGCCCAGGCTCCCTGAAGAAGCCTCATCTCGGCAGGGTCTTGTATCTTTCTCTTATGTTGTAATGAGTCCAGCCCTCGACCAGTAGAGTCGGGGGGGGGGGGGGGGGTCATGTATCCCGTCTTTTTTCCCCCATTAGAGGATGTTGGAATTACAAAAGATTAGGTGACATGTCCATCTCCCAACCCCCGAGAGGATCTCCTCATACCAGGCTCATACTAGCTGGCAGGGTCGATAGTGCCTCGGGGGATGGCTCATTTTCCCTTTTGCTCCGATGATGATTCCGCTGTCAGGCTCTCACTAGCTGACAAGTCCGGTTGATCTCTCGTGGAAGCCCAAGTCCTTTGCTCCGATGATGATTCCGCTGTCAGGCTCTCACTAGCTGACAAGGCCGGTTGATCTCTCGTGGAAGCCCAAGTCCTTTGCTCCGATGATGATTCCGCTGTCAGGCTCTCACTAGCTGACAAGGCCGGTTGATCTCTCGTGGAAGCCCAAGTCCTTTGCTCCGATGATGATTCCGCTGTCAGGCTCTCACTAGCTGACAAGGCCGGTTGATCTCTCGTGGAAGCCCAAGTCCTTCGCTCCGATGATGATTCCGCTGTCAGGCTCTCACCAGCTGACAAGGCCGGTTGATCTCTCGTGAAAGCTAAGTGTTTTCACCCCGAGGCTGTCTCGTCACCCAGGCTCCCATTAGCTGGCATGACAGGTTGACCCCTCGGGAGGCTAAGTGTTTTCACCCCGAGGCTGTCTCGTCACCCAGGCTCCTATTAGCTGGCATGATAGGTTGACCCCTCGGGAGGCTAAGTGTTTTCACCCCGAGGCTGTCTCGTCGCCCAGGCTCCTATTAGCTGGCATGACAGGTTGACCCCTCGGGAGGCTAAGTGTTTTCACCCCGAGGCTGTCTCGTCACCCAGGCTCCTATTAGCTGGCATGACAGGTTGACCCCTTGGGAGGCTAAGTGTTTTCACCTCGAGGCTGTCTCGTCACCCAGGCTCCTATTAGCTGGCATGACAGGTTGACCCCTCGGGAGGCTAAGTGTTTTCACCCCGAGGCTGTCTCGTCACCCAGGCTCCTATTAGCTGGCATGACAGGTTGACCCCTCGGGAGGCTAAGTGTTTTCACCCCGAGGCTGTCTCATCACCCAGGCTCCCATTAGCTGGCATGATAGGTTGACCCCTCAGGAGGCTAAGTGTTTTCACCCCGAGGCTATCTCGTCACCCAGGCTCCCATTAGCTGGCATGACAGGTTGACCCCTCGGGAGGCTAAGTGTTTTCACCCCGAGGCTGTCTCGTCGCCCAGGCTCCTATTAGCTGGCATGACAGGTTGACCCCTCGGGAGGCTAAGTGTTTTCACCCCGAGGCTGTCTCGTCGCCCAGGCTCCTATTAGCTGGCATGACAGGTTGACCCCTCGGGAGGCTAAGTGTTTTCACCCCGAGGCTGTCTTGTCACCCAGGCTCCCATTAGCTGGCATGACAGGTTGACCCCTCGGGAGGCTAAGTGTTTTCACCCCGAGGCTGTCTCGTCACCCAGGCTCCTATTAGCTGGCATGACAAGTTGACCCCTCAGGAGACTAAGTGTTTTCACCCCGAGGCTGTCTCGTCACTCAGGCTCCTATTAGATGGCATGACAGGTTTACCCCTCGGGAGGCTAAGTGTTTTCACCCCGTGGCTGTCTCGTCACCCAGGCTCCTATTAGCTGGCATGACAGGCTGACTCAGCGAATACGTTGGGTTGGATGTTTCTTTCCGAGCTTGTGCCAACCTCGAAAAGAGCGGGGATTATGTACAACCCCGTATTCGCAGAGTAGGGTCCTTTCGGCAGGCCTAGAGCCAGTTTTAAGTTTTTAAGCTTTTTAGAGATTTTGGACTCTTGGTGGCCAATTTTGGCTTGGACTTGGAAATATACTAGTAGGGGGATGAAATATTTTTCTCCCCCCGGCCCCCTCGGGGGGTCACCAGGCCGCCGAGCTCACCAGTCCGCCGAGCTCCCCAGGCCGTCGAGCTCCCCAGTCCGCCGAGCTCCCCAGTCTGCCGAGCTCCCCAGGCCGCCGAGCTCCCCAGTCCGCTGAGCTCCCCAGGCCGCCGAGCTCCCCAGGCCGCCGAGCTCCCCAAGCTGTCGAGCTCCCCAGTCCGCCGAGCTCAAGGCCAATTGGTCGTAGGGGCATTTCAGTCATTTTATCCCCGGGACTTGGAAAAACTATAAATAGACCCCCTTGGGTACCTTTGGAGGGGATGGGCTTTTGGCTTCCTCCTCCCTAGCTTTCCTCTTGGTAGAGTTGAGAGAACTCTCCAAGGTACCCAGCTCTCATTGGTAAGGGAGGGGAAGTATTCTTGTGACCTTCCGGGTGTGTGGTGGGACCTCCGCGCTAGAGCCGAGGGTCTGTTTCTAGTTTCCCAAGTCTTTGGTCCGTGATATCCCCCCGAGTGTAGTAGGTGTGAGGTCACCCCTTTCCCAAGGGTCGAACTCCATAGAGACCAAGTTTTTGGTTTCAACAGTAACCGCTGCTGCCGACATGCACCTTGCTGGCGGTCTGGCAGAATGGCGGTTAGCAAGAGCGATCTAGCGGTTATCTAGCGGTCAGGTGGATAGAATTGGCAGATACTTTTTTAGTCCCAAATCTCTTATTGTATTATCTCATCTCCCCCGTTTCATATAAATATGAGGGCATACCTATGTATTATCTATCTTTTTAGAGCAATAAAATTTGTGGTTTATTTACTTTTTGGAGTCTTCTCGCTCATTTCTCACAGGTTGGCATTAATGATATTGATCTTAGCCGGCAGGATAGGCATCTTATGGTACAGGTCGACCTATGTGTTGGCGCTACCGCAAGGCGGCTGTTCTGGGCATAAGACTCCCCTCGGTCGTGCCGTGTGTTCCGGGAGGGGGGCCTTACAAATGGTATCAACTTGCAATGATCCTAGACTAAAGAAGTCATTGAATAATGATGCCACCCCCGTTCGATTGGTACATTGAGGAAGCAGTGGTGTACCTATGTGTAATTCACACTAAGTATGTCCAGTTGTTAACCTACGATTAGCCAACTTGACCTTAGGTTTGTATGTTTATGTGTAGATCCTAGCATGTGTAGAGGCAGTATTGGGCACTCCCGCCCCTTCTGTCCCTACCCAGTTTTAGCGGTCAGAGCTGGGACAGATTCTTACATCAATCCTAGATGCCTTCAGATCTCAACAGGCCCCAGTGTAGCAGCAAGCTTCGGGCTCTAACTGGTTGAGTACCTTCCGAGCCCTCTCCCCGCCTATTTACCATGGGACAAAATCAACTGTCCATACTGAAGAGTGGTTGGATACTGTGCAAGAGTTAATGGCTGGAATCAGATGCCCAACCAGTATGACGGTAACCTTAGTCATGTCAGTCTTGGAATCGCACACGAAGAGGTGGTGGAAGTCCCAAATGGGTTCCACTTTCCAAGGCTGGGTTTACACAAAGATCAACTGGAATGAATTTTCTGAAGCCTTCTTGGAACACTTCATTCCCTCTACAGCTCGAGATGAGCTTGAAGAGAGATTCCTGCAGTTGAATCAAGGATACAAGTCTGTGGCAGAATATCAAAGGGAGTTTCAGCACCTCGCTTGATTTGCTGACTCCTACGAGTTGGATGAATGCGGGTATGCAAAGTAGTTTTACAATGGCTTACGAGATCCCCTAAGGCAAGCCCTTTTGTTTATAGCGGACGCGAGTTTGGCGGAGATAATCGATATGTCGAAAAGTTTGGAGGTAGATCACTTGGGAAGTGGTAAGAGACCCGTCGAGGGCGTGATGGAAGTAGGCCCCAGCTATAAAAAGAGTCATAATAGCCGGAGTGGAAGAGGAAATCAAAGAGATGGTGGCCGTTTTCACCAGAATTTTAGAATGGAACGACCGGCCCCATAGCCAGCACTACCTCCACCTCAATAAATGTATCAGCAACCTAGAGAATAGTAAGAGCGAGTATGTTTCCTGTGCAATCAGTCGGGCCACATCCGACGTCACTACTCACAATGAGGTGGGGATGCTCCCCCTGCTCTTCCTCCGCCAGCTCTGCGAGGAAGAGGTCATGTGTGTGGTCGAGGACGAGTACCACGAGGAAGGAATCTTGGACCTGCTCGAGAACAAATGGTTGTGCTATACATAGCATAGGAGCGGAATCTCTAGGATGTGATTGCAGGTATGTCATGATTTGATTAATACGTTATAAGCATTTCTACTCAATTGCCTAAGTTGTGCTAGGAATCTAGCTTTGAGTCCTTATAATTGATACTTAGGCACCGTGATGGTTAGTGGGAAACCAGCTCATACACTATTTGATACTAGAGCCACTCACTCGTTCGTTTTGGCGGGCTTTGTTAAAGACCTTAAAGGAGTGCAATACTTCACCGGTGTCACTCGGAGAGTACGTCTCCCGGATGGCTCCGAAATGACTTAATCCGCTAAGTGCGACTTGGAAGTATACATTGAAGGAAAACTTTTTGAAAGCCCTGCGACGGTGTTAGGAATGCCAAAGTTCGACCTTATTCAGGGCATGACGTGGTTGGATTGGCACCACACCATGATTGATTGTGCGGCAAAGCAAATCATTTTGAGGCATGGGGACTCAGAGGTCATCTTCTAAGGTATCAAATTTGCACCCCATATGTTGTTATCTTCAATGCAGACCCTTAAAGCTCATATGAAAGGGGATGAGGTATATATGATATGCTTCGAATTAAAAGAGGTGGCGACGAACGTGAAAGATGTGCGGGTAGTGCGGGATTTCCCTGAGGTATTTCCCGAAAAGCTGCCTGGACTACCCCCACATAGAGAGGTGGACTTTCAGATTAAGTTAGTACCGGGTGCCAAGCCCATCTCTCGGGCCCCTTACAGAATGGCCCCAAAGGAACTTGCTGAGTTCAGAGTTCAGTTGTAAGAATTAGTAGAGTCAAGGTTTGTTCGTCCCAGTTCATCACTTTGGGGAGCCCCTGCTCTATTTATTAAGAAGTAGGACAGAACATTAAGATTGTGCATAGACTATCAGGAGCTCAACCGACTGACGGTGTGGAACACCTATCCCTTGCCCCGGATCGATGAGTTCTTCGATCAGTTAGTAGGAGAACATTGGTTTTCCAAATTGGATTTGTGCTCGAGGTATTACCAGTTGAGGATACAAGAGGGAGACATTCAGAAGATAGCATTTAGCTCAAGGTATGGTTTATATGAGTTCACTGTGATGCTGTTTGGGCTCACGAACACCCCTTTGACATTCATGAGTCTGATGAACAAGTGTTTGAGCCATACTTAGATGTATTCGTCATTATCTTCATCGATGACATTTTGGTATATTCAAAGACAGAGGAAGAGCATGCCGAACACTTGGTCTTGAAGAAGCTAAAAGAGCATGCCCTGTTTGCTAAGTTCAGCAAGTGTGAATTCTGGCTCCGAGAAGTTGCTTTATTGGGCAACGTGATTTGTGGAGCTGGGCTAGCAGTGGTCCAGGCCAAGGTGTGTGCCGTGAAGGAATGGTGGCCTTTGAAATCAGCGGATGATGTACGGAGTTTCCTTGGACTTGCTGGATACTATCGTAAGTTCGTGAAAGTATTCTCGAAGATAGACCTTCCTTTCACAGCTTTGACAAAGAAAGGTGTACCATATGAGTGTAAGTGCGAAGCTGCATTTCAAGAGCTGAAAGATAGAATTACCACTGCACCCATCCTAGCTTTTCCATCAGGGAAAGAAGGATTTTAAATTTACACCGATGCGTCCTATCAAGGGATGAGAACAGTGTTGATGCAACAAAGACATGTGATCGCTTATGCTTCAAGACAGTTAAAGAAGCATGAAGTTAATTATCTGGTACATGATTTGGAGTTGGGAGCAGCGATGTTCGCCTTAAAGGTTTGGAGGCACTATTTATATGGCATCCACTGCAAGATCTTTTCGGATCATAAGAATTTGAAGTATGTTCATACTCAAAAAGAGTTGAATTTGAGGCAGCGATGGTGGTTAGAATTCTTGTGTGATTTTGAGTTTACCTTGAACTACCACCCAGGGAAAGCAAACTCTGTAGCTGATGCATTGAGCAAAAAAGTACCAGAGTCGAGCCCTGAGTCTCGGATGATGAGTATGGAATTGGCTCGGGTGCTCGAGGAGATGGAGATCACGTTAGTGTGTAAGGATCATTCAGATAAGTATACCGAGTACTTAATTGCTATGAGTATAATTTGTGACAATCGAGATCGAATTCGGGAAGAGCAAGGGAAGGATGCTGCTTTGGCCCTTGTGATTAAGATAATTGAGGATGGATTTACAAAATAGTATACTCTGAAGGACGATCTCGTTCATTTCTGTGGCAAGCTCTACATTCCCAAGGGTGGTGAAATCTGGGAAGATATCTTGAGAGAAGCACATTGCTCCAAGTATTCGGTGCATCCCGAGATTTCCAAGTTGTATAGTGACTTACGAAAGACCATGTTCTGGCCAGGAATGAAGAGTGTTGTTAGGTATTATATTACACACTGTGAGGCTTGCCAGAAGGTGAAGGTAGAGTACAAGAGCCCTGGAGGATTGTTACAATCATTACCCATTCCAGAGTGGAAGTTTGAAGACATCTCCATGGATTTTGTTCACGGCCTTCCCCGAAACGATCAGGAAATGAATTAGTTTGGGTGATTGTGGATTGCTTGACTAAGGTCGCCAGATTTATCCCAATGAGGAAAGAGACGCATGTGGATGTATTGGTTCATCTCTTTATGGAACAGTTCGTATGGTACCATGGAGTGCCTAAGACGATAGTCTCCAACTATGATGGTCGCTTTACCTCCAAGGAATTGAAGGCGATTAAAGCGTATTTAGGTTCTCACCTTACCTTTAGCATGAAATTTCATCCTCAGATAGACGGTCAGTTCGAGAGGACCATCAGAACAATGGAAGACCTGTATAGATTGTGTGTATTAGATAGAGGGGAGCCATGGGAAAGGCTCTTACCACAGGTGGAATTTTCATTCAACAACAGTCATCAAGCTAGCATTAAGATGTCACCCCATGAAGCGCTTTACGGAAGGAGGTGTATAACACCTTTATCATGGGTGTAGGATGAAGACCCTAAGATTTTGGGAATTGAATATATTGATGATACCGATGCTGTCGTTAGACTGATACGAGATCGCATGCTTGAGGCTCAGAGTCTCCAGGGAAAATATTATAATATGAAACATAGGATGGTGGAATTCCAAGTGGGTGATAAGGTGTTCTTGAAGATCAGGCTGATGCATAGAGTGTCACGAGTGCGTGGTAGAAAGAAGCTCAACCAGAGATATGTAGGGCCTTATGTTATATTGGAAAGAATTATCCCTCTGGCCTACCTACTTGAGCTACCACCCAAGCTACAAAATTTGCATGATGTCTTACATGTGTCGTCGCTTCGGAAGGCACTACTACGGTCCGATCAACATGTCCCCACGACAGATGGAACAGTGGCAACAAATAGGTCTGTTCAACTAGAGCCGGTGCGGATAGTGGAAACCGAGACAAGGAACTTGCGTTGGAAGAGTGTTCTTTTTTTAGGTCTTGTGGTCTAATCATGGGAAAGATGAATATACTTGGGAGCTTGTGGACTTGATGTAGAAGCACTACCCAGAGCTATTTCCCTAAGGTAATTGAGAAGCATATTTTGTATTTTCATGCTTTAACTTCCCCATAGCCTTAGCCTAATTTTGGGGATGAAATATTTTATTTTGTTTATAGGATTTGTAACATCCTATTTCGTGCTAGACCCGCGCACATTTTGAGTCAAGAAAGCTGACTCAAGCTCGGGGTGCACTGATAACAGGTGTCGAGTGATACTCGACTAATCGGGAAAAATCAACTTAGAATAGTTTTGGACCCAACGAGGCATTGAGTGATACTCAATGAATATGAAGAATTTTACTTAGAATAATTCCAGACTCGGGAAGCGTCGAGTGTGTTGAGTGGACTCAACGCCACTCGACGAAGCGTCGAGCGATACTCGACGAACTCAACGCTTTGACTTAGAAAATTATTCGGGATTCTATAGGCATCGAGTGATCACGAAAAATCTCGATGATTCGTCAAGTGAGTCTATGTATACTCGACGATTTTAACTTGAAAGTATTCTGGACTTTCAGGCATTGAGTGGTCTCAATGCCACTCGACGAAGCGTCGAGTGCGTTGAGTAAACTTGATGCCATTCAACGAATTGTCAAGTATACTCGACGATTTTAACTTGAAAGTATTCTGGACTTTGCAGGCGTCGAGTGGTCTCAATGCCACTCAATGAAGCATCGAGTGCGTTGAGTAAACTCGACACAATTTGACGAATTTTCAAGTATACTCGACGATTTTAACTTGAAAGTATTCTAGACTCTGCAGGCGTTGAGTAATGGTACCCGACGAAGCGTCGAGTGCGTTGAGTAAATTCGACACCATTCGATGAATTGTTAAGTAATACTCGACGAATGACAATTTGACTTAGAAAATTGTTCTGGCCTTTATGGGCGTCGAGTGGTCACGTCGAATCTCGACGATTTGTCGAGTGAGTGTATGTATACTCAACGATTTTAACATAGGGTATTTTTTGGCCCAGACTGCTTTCTGATTCCAATACATTGGCTAAATCTAGTTTTCGAGAAACGCGCTATATGACTTATTTGGAACCGGTCTTTTCAACAAGACTTAATTTAAATAATAATGGGCGGTCCAATATTAGGGTGAAACGTGGCAAAGCAGTTTAAACCTAATTCCACTTACAAAAGGAGACATACAGAAACCCTAGCTGTCACTTCATTCCTTACAGAGACGTTACCTGAAAGTATCTAGTTGTCTATCTAAATCACCTAGATGGGGGTGAATAGGTGAGATCTGCGTCTTTTGCGGAATAAAAACTTGAGAGGTAACAACACAGAAAAATAATCAAGCACAATCCAGATGACATAAGGAATTTTATAGTGGTTCCCCAATCTTGGGTACGTCCACTCTCCACCTCGCCTATCTAGTACCACGGCTAGCCTCGACTACTTCACTATATCTCGAATTGCAACTGTAAGACCCTCTTTTTTTGCTACGCTACTGGGTATTACGCCCAGAACCGCCATTTTGCGGTGACACCGACACTCAGGTGGGTTGCCACTACAAAATATTGATTCTGCCGGCATTGACGATCATTCAAGAAGTAGAAGTTTACAAATAAAAGTCTATAAGTCAAGTCCACAATCACATATAACATATGAAAAGAAATCAAAGCTAGTCCACATGATAACCATAAGTACTGAAATAGATTAGTATAGAAGGAATATAAACGGGCTTATGCCCGGTACATCAACTCCTCACTACATCACTCTCGCGAAAGCTAAGTAAAAACTAATCACTCACGGAGCCAGAGGCTGGTGCTCGCATACTAGACTGGCCCACCTCCATGTGTACCGTACTCCACTGGTGTTGCATCTCCTGCTGCTGCTCCCTGTCCCCCATCTGGAGTCCCTGAAATGTTTGGTCCACCGACTATTAGTCAAAAGACTAAGCCTAATTTCCCCCACCCCTCCCCAGTGGCTCCTAGGCACCATGCTGGAGGAATGATAGGAAAGCTATGATGGTGGAGAGTAGGAACAAAGCAGATGATGGTGGACCTATTCTAGCAGGTATATTGTAACAACTATAAGGCTATAAAGGAAAAGCTAGCTAGTAGTTCTATAATAAGGAAGCAGTAATGTAAACGAGTAAGTACATATACAATAGACAATGAAATAAGTAACCTTAACTTATATGAATGCTCATACAAATTTATAAGTTAAGGGGTCTTTTGCAAGGCTCTCATTGTATAAAAAATCTCATAACAATTTATACGATGGGGTGTCAGGATTATATGCAAGTATGAGTGTAGTGATATGTTATGTCATGATTCACGCAAGTGCAACACATGCACACGACTCTATGTGCACAGACCTTTTGTTTCCCCATTTTGGAAGCTAGCTTCGCTCCTAGAAGCCCCCATTGTGGCTAACAGAGACAGTGGGTCTGGCCACCCCACTCCTAGGCGGGTATTAACATTACTAGGCCGAGGCCTTACGTACGCCTCTGAAGGACACACCAGAGTCTCCACGTACTATGCTGACCCACCGCCAGACTTTCCCTTGGCTATGTATAAACCACACCCACCGAGTCAACGTACTGATGTCGGTGTGAATGATCGTCAAATACTGAATACCCACCAATTTATGCACATGCAATCATGAATTTCTCATGCTATCGGCTCCCCAGACTATCATGTCTGTTACAACTACCTTCTGAGCCTTCGGCTCGTCGGGCTAACCTACCCCATTTCACAACCACTGAGCCTACTGCTAAGATAACCTAGCCAAGATAACCTCCCGAGACATCGGGGTAAGTGAAGGTGAAGTCCTAGTTTTTCTTTACTAGTTGCTCTTTAACATTTACTCTTACAGTTTAGGTTAACCTTGGACTGCCCAGGGTATTCCCTGTGAAGGGCTCTCGAGGGCACTAGGAACTATGATGGGCTGAACTCCAAATCCTCCTTTTCGCAAGGCACTTACTATGATTGGTATCTACCCAGGTCCCAATCTCATTTAATGTTATACTAAATCTAACCCTAGTATATTTTGACTCTCTCTTTCTCCACAAGAAAGACGATATTTCGTCGATCCCGAGCACCACTTAACACTAGTCAGACCAACACCCTCCCCATCATGACTCCTAATGATGAACTCAATTTCACCTTACCAAATCAGTATATCATTAACCCAACTCCTTATGTCCTTCCCACAAGCTAACAAAATTCTGCAGTTTTACTATGTGTCGACCAACCTAAGCTATATGATGGGTAGGAATGGTGACCCCTTCAAATATTCATCCAAATAATCTAAGATTATTATTGAGGGTCTATCATGATATATTTAGACTAAATCCAGAAACTTGTAATTTTCCTAATTAATTTAGCATTTATTAAATTTTTCCCAAAATTAGGCCATGGGTGGTTTTGAACATGAAGTACTAGATTTCCTTAAGTTATGGCCACCAAAAAATCATGAATACTATAATATTCCAAAATATCAGAGAATACCAAGTTTCACTAATTTTATTTAGTGAATTAACCCCTAATTAATTTATTCAAGATAATTGAAATAAATAAAGGTCAAAAATGAAGTACCACCAAACAATATCCAAAAATCATACAAAAATTACCAGAGCTTTAATATGATCATAAAACCTTACTGACTAAGTTTCATACAATTCTAAGGTAAGTAAGCTATATAGATAAAAACTTCAAATAGATCCCTAATAAGGCACTTTGTGAAAAAACATACTTATAATCTTTTCCAAACAACATGTAATAATTATCCAAACTTTAATATGACCTAAAAGGTTCTCTGGCAAAGAAAACTTAATTCTCCAATAAGATATAGTATTTATTATCTATTTTTAAGACAAGGTGCACTAGTTCACTTAACACAAGAAGTACTATGAGATAATGTCCAATCATTCCAAATTTCTGGCTAGTGCATAAATATGATATTTATTCAATATTGCCAGAGTTTCATAACATTCCAAGATAATTTAACCATGTATACTTTACAATCATAAAAAAGGGCAATATGAAGGTTATAACTATATGTATGAGCTACTGACTTCTATACATCCTATAATAAATTCAAGAAGTTCATATTGCTATAAAAACTCATCTGCCAAAATCTAATAAGGATTCAAGTTTATATGACCTTTCAATTTTTCCTTAAGGCAGTGTTCGTTTGACAGGAATTGGGGGATGGAATTGGAATTCGAGCTCCCAATTCAAATTCCGCTGTTCGTTTCAACATATTTAGACCGGAATTGGAATTCCTTTGAAACCCCATGGGTTTTCAAAATATATTAAACGCGCTGCCCTCAAAACTTAACCCCCGGTCGGTTTTCACGATTTTTAGGTTAGATCCAGTTGACGACTTCGCAGCCCTGCTTCCGCACATCGCCGTTCCGCACGGGACTCGCTTTATCGTCCAACGCCGATCATCTTTCATGCATTGAGGTTAGTATTCTCCTCTACAAGAAGAGCTCTCATCTAGGCGCCGTTTTCACCCAATCGATTTCCTCATTTCCTGCTTATTCTCCTTCATGTGTAGTGTTTGTACTCCGACCGATTTCCTCAACTCCAAAAAACTTCTCCAGTGCAGATCTAGAGTTCTGCGGCTAAACGGGGAAGACAGCTAACAACTCTCGGTCTATCTGATAGCTACCATTCGTTTCTCAAAAAGGCTATCTAGTGCAGATTCCCTACTCCGACCAGCCTCCTTTTGGTGCGTCTTCCACCTCTTCAAGCATGTTTAGGGCAACTTGTTGGAGTTTTTTTGGTTATGATGCCCTGATTTTTTGTTGGTATGTGTGTGTGTAAATGTTGGTGTGTGTGTAAATGTATGTGTGCGTGTAAATGTATGTGTGTGTGTAAATGTATGTGTGTGTGTAAATGTATGTGCATGTGTATGTGTGCGTGTAAATGTAGGTGTGTGTGTAAATGTATGTGTTTGTGTGTGTGTATAAATGTATGTGCATGTGTATGTGTGTGTGTAAATATAGGTGTGTGTGTGTAAATGTATGTGTGTGTGTAAATGTATGTGTTTGTGTGTGTGTGTGTGTAAATGTATGTGTTTGTGTGTGTGTATAAATGTATGTGTTTATGTGTGTGTGTATAAATGTATGTGCATGTGTATGTGTGTGTGTAAATGTAGGTGTGTGTAAATGTATGTGTGTGTGTAAATGTATGTGTTTGTGTGTGTGTATAAATGTATGTGCATGTGTATGTGTGTGTGTAAATGTAGGTATGTGTGTAAATGTAGGTGTGTGTGTAAATGTATGTGTTTGTGTGTAAATGTATGTGTTTGTGTGTGTGTATAAATGTATGTGTTTGTGTGTGCGTATAAATGTATGTGCATGTGCATGTGTGTGTGTAAATGTAGGTGTGTGTGTAAATGTATGTGTGTGTGTGTGTAAATGTATTTGTGTGTGTAAATGTATGGGTTTATGTGTGTAAATTTATGTGTGTGAGCATTTGAAATTATATTTATGTATTTAATTTTCGTGTTACTAGATGGATGTCGTTATCGAGATTTATAAGAGAAAAAAAATGGCCATGAGAAAGAGAGTGATCGTAGCCGCTCTATCTGCCGTTGCCGCTGTTCTTTTGGTGAAAAATAGTCGATTAGGTTTGTCAAGTAGTAGAGAACATCATGATACTCTCAGATCGGTGATTTTAAATATGCTATATAATGGCACAGATATCAACTGTTATAATCAATTGCGGATGAACATGAGTGCATTCCTTAGCTTGTGTAAGGTTTTAGTGGATGGGGGTTTCTTAATTGAAACACAAAATGTATCGGTGAAGGAATCAGTAGCTTTGTTCTTACATGTCCTTGCACATAACACAAAATTTCGGGTTTTAGGTGGTACGTACATACGTTCCATCGATACCATATGCCGTCATTTCAACCTTGTGTTGAGAGCAATCTTGAAGATGACTTCAACGTATTTCAAACGTCCCGAAACATCGCAAGCACATAGGTGGGGGTATTTTACAGATTGTGTTGGTGTTATTGATGGCACACACATTAGCGTCACTGTACCACGAAGTGACCAAGGAAGATATCGCAATAGAAAACAAGCTATTACAACCAATGTTCTCAGAGTATGCGACGCGAACATGAAATTCATATATGTTTTATCCGGTTGGGAGGGTTCTGCATCAGATTCAAGGGTGCTTCATAATGCATTGGAGAGGGAGGATTGTTTTGAAGTTCCCATAGGTAATTAATGCTTGTTGTGTTCTCCACAATTTCTTGGTAGACAAGAGACTTCTGACTGATGTCAGGTTGTTGGAGGAAGTTGATACAGATATTTTAACAGCACATAGTACTGGGGCTAGTTTTGAGTACGCTGATATAGCTGAACCCATTCAGGCAACTAATGAATGGACGACATTCAGGGATAACCTATCTCTAACAATGTTTAATGAGTATCAAGATCGAATTACAAATATGCCAACACCATAGTTTTTGTACTTATCATTTTTTGTCTCCATCATATGGCATGTAGAACAATGTTTTGGAGTATTGTGTTTTATTGCATCTTTCATTTTTGTACTCTCATTTTGTAGCACTATCATTATGTACCACTCATTTTGAATATATAAAAGATTTATGCTATTAAATTTTACAGTGTCGAAATGGACAAGAATAAGACTCAGGTACCAAAAGAGAAGGAGAAGTCGTACATTCATTGGACCAATGAAATGGATTATGCTCTATCTGCATCTCTTTTAGAGCAAATCCATCTTGGTAACGAACAGAAATAATGATTACTTAATAAGTGTTTGCAATGTTTGGAGCTTATATGTTTTTATAAAATTTGTTTGCAATATTTGAGTGTTACATTTCGGCCAATTCCTGTCTCCGAATTCCATCCTGCAAACGAACAGAAATAATGAAAACTTCAATTCCTGTGACTGAAAACCTTCCTGCAAATGAACAAAGGAATTGGTTTTTTGCCAAAACCAATTCCTCTGCGTCGTAGGTTTTCAGCCAAAACCAATTCTTACATCTCAATTCCTGCGAAACGAACGCACCCTAAGAGATATATGCCTAAATAATTTCCAATGGATTTAAGTTGTGTGCATGTATCTAAATGTCACCAAACATCTTCCTAGGGATATCCACCACCTTAATATCACATGGACTAAACCTCAAGTTCATACAAGGACATATCACCCTATGTCCTTCACAAACTCCTAAAGTTCAACCTTAGGGTTTGAACTAGGGTCCTATGGAAAATCCACCCTACCCTACCTAAAACTCCATGTGAGGTTGTTTTAACTGACCTTGGGGCTCTGGCCAAAGTTCCAACCCTTTTGGGTGATAATTGGCCCTTCCATGCCCAAAGTACCCTTTTGCCCTAGTTTACCCTTAAGGGACCAAACTTTGGTCATACTAATACTTATTCAAACCAACCCCAAATGGGTTGATATTTTTACCAGAGCCATATATTGACCCTAAGGATCATCCACCAAAATTTTGGTTGATTTTGAGGTCCATAGACCCCTTAATTAATTCATACCTATTTTATTATGTTTTTACCAAAACTATAAGAAAATGTTCTCCAAAAATCCCCATTTTTGGATATGTTAAAGGTATAAGTAAGGGTGACTCCCAACACAAATTTCAAGTCATTTGGACAAGTGGTTTAGTGGGGGCACTCAATTTAATCCCTGGTTAGCCCTAGGTATAGTCTGCTCCATTTGATGTGTTGTGGTCAGAGCAGTGACCCAAATGTTCTGAAATTAATTTTAAAATAAACTAGAGTTTAATGGCTACAACTTTCATGTTGACCGTTTTTATAGAAAAGGCTCCTAAGTATTTTATTAATTAAATCTAACTACTGCATAATGCGTGACAAAAATAAAATATTAATGATATTAATCTTATTAAATAAAAGGCGCGACACTAATCTTGATGCACCATCCGACAACATCTGGTCGTCGTCCCCAGCACCCCAACGACCCGAATTAACCCATCCTGGGCCGTTTTTGCTGGCGAATTTTCGGCGACCCGCGCCTCCTCCCAGCCGGCCACCGCCACCACCACCTTCGCTGAGGTGGTGGCTGGCGATTCGCGGTGGTTGGCCGACCAGAGGTGGCTGGAACAGTGAGTTTTGAGTGGAGGATAAAGCTTGAAAAAAACATGCTTTCGGCCTACTTGATTTGGGGCCAATTGGACCTGAACCTTGCTGCCAAGAGTTGTGGATCTATCAACTGAAGAAGGAGAGCAGGATAGGTCCTTTTGGGAGGCGTGAAGCCTTGCCGATCGACAGGATGCCATTACCAAATTTCGAAGCTTTGGGTGTTCTGCAACTGCACTACAGGGAATGCTCGGCTGCTTCAGGGATAGTGTGGAAAAGACTGCTGGGGGGTCTAGGGATGCCTTTAAGATGAACATATGGGGAAGAGGAGGGGTGTAACATCATTAATGGTCATGAAGGTGATTTTCGGACAATGAAGAGCCCATTGAATCCAGCCTGGTAAACCTCTTGATCTTCTCCTAATTCATCAAGGGAGATGAATCCAGCGATTGGGAATGAATAGAGATGCCATTGGTCTCCCTTGGCCATGAATGACTCTCTTCCTCATTTTCTCTCTCCTCCTTAAAAGGGCAAATGAAGTTCTCTCTCCTAGTCATCACTTCCAGAAAAAAGTGGTATTTTATGTAAATTCCTGCCTCCTAAAGCTAATGGGCCACACTAGTTGGGCTTAGCCTAAGTGAATTGGGCTTGGTTAGGTCCACTTGGGCTAACTTTACCTAATCTTTAAGTTGAGTTGACCAAGGTCAAATTGACCATTTGGGTTGACCCCAATTGGTCCTTGGTGGCCCATTGGCCTCCCTAAGGTCTAGGTGGGGTTGGGTAGGATTGGCTTGGCACCTTGAAGGCCACTTGACCCTTAATTAGGGCACTTTGACCATTTTATGGCTAGGGTTGACTTGGGTCAACTTAGCCTCTTTGGTTGACCTCAATGGCTCCTTGGTGACACATTGGCATCCCTTAGGGATTAGAAAGGTCTAGGTGGGTCCCTTTGGCTAAAGGGAGGTCAATTGATCATGCGTGAGCTTAGTTTGACCTATTTAGGGTTTGGGTAGACTTGGTCAACTTGACCCTTTTTGGTTTACCCCAATGGGTCCTTGGTGACCCATTAGACTCCCCTAGGGTTAGGGGTGTCATGGTGGGATCATGGAGTTAAGGTGAAACCCTACAGTCAAACCCTAGGTCTGGTGATTGGGTTGAACTATTTGCCGACCAAGGTGATATCCACCTCCATACCTTAGCTCACTTGGGTCTTCTTGGGTTTCTTAGAGTTTTGTCATGACCTAGTCATGACAAAACCACTCTTAGGGGTCTAGTTGTTTGAGAGATGTTACAAATCCCAATATATAAAAATAAAAATTTCGTCCCCGAAATTAAGGTTAGGCTTACGAGGTTTCTACTGAAGTGCAAGTATGTAAAATCCCTAGAAAATTGAAATTTTACTTAGCTCAAAGAGACTCGGATACCTCTGCTGCAACAAGTCCTGTGGCTCCTAGGTGTGCTCCTCCTGCCCATGGTTCCTCCACAGGACCTTGAATAGCGGAACCTTCTTGCGCAGTAAGACCCGCACTGCTATATCATCGATCCTCACTGGCTCCATGCTGACTGTCGATCCGAAGTCACTAGGCCGTCTGTAGTGGAAAACAGCTGCTCATGTCTTAATAGAGCTCTCCAAAGTGAAGAGACGTGGAAAACATCGTGCAATCCCGCTAACTCCGGTGACAGATCTAGTCTGTAAGCTAAGGGGCCGATCCGCTTCAGGATCCTATAAGGCCCTATGTATCTTGGATTGAGCTTCTTCTGCCCGCGAACCCACAAGACTCTATGCATCGACCGTATCTTCAAGAAAACCCGGTATCCCACCTGGAACTCCACCCAACGATGTCGCGCATCGTATTATTTGGCCCTTATGCACTGGGCCTCCAGTAGCCTATCCCGAATTAATATCACCTGAGCATCTGTGTCCTCCACAAACTCCGAGCCGAGTGCCTTCAGATCCTCATCCTGGATCCAAGATAGTGGGGTCCTGCATCTCCGACCATATAATGCCTCGTAAGGGGCCTTGCTATACTGGGATGATGACTGTTGTTGTAGGAGAACTCAATCAGCGGCAATAGTCTCTCCTAAGGCTCTCCGCCCTCCAAAATGCATAGGCGTAGAAGATCCTCAAATTTTCGATTGCTGTGCTCTGTCTGCCCATCTGTCTGAGGGTGAAAAGTCATGCTGAAGGTCAACCGAGAGCCTAGATAGGCTTGATGTAACATCCCATTTCCGGCTAGACCCCTAGGAGTCGGTTGGTTGTGGTAGAACCCTAGGGAGCCCAAAATTGAAATAAATCGACCAAGATTTCGGGTCACGGGTTGGTCACGCCCGTGACTGACCCGTCACGCCCGTGACCTAGGGCGTGACTCATTCGACGATCGTCGATCTCCGGGAGACGATCGTCGGGCGCAGCATTTTTCAACCCGGCCCTGTCACGCCCGTGACCCAGGTGTCACGCCCGTGACCTGGGGCGTGACTCCTTCGATGATCGTCGATCTCAGTTAGACGATCGTCGGGCGCGGAATTTGCCTCATGGCCTGTCACGCCCGTGACACACAATGTCACGCCCGTGACATAGGGCGTGACCACGTTCGATGATCGTCGATTTCAGTTCGACGGTCGTCGACCCAGAATTGGCCACACGGGCCAGTCACGCCCGTGACCCGGGTGTCACGCCCGTGACCACCCTTCGACGATCGTCGATCTCAGTTCGACGATCGTCGAACCCAAAATTGGCTAACCGGGCCTGTCACGCCCGTGACCTATGTGTCACGTCCGTGACCAAGGCCGAAACGACAGCCAGATTGGAAATTTCGGTAACCGACGTCGTAATAAATTCTGATTATGGGAATGAAAACCAAGAGTATTTATGGGCCGTTTCCTACTTTAATTATTTAAATAATTAAGGAAATGTTGGTCCAATAGGAAATCTCCACCAGGCGAACACCTCTTCATCTCCTGCGTTTCAAATGCCTTTGCCATAACCGAAACGTCATTAAGGGAATAATTAATGGCCGCGAACGTTTCATCCTTTCTCCTCCCCACTTGCTGACCTATAAAAGACTCCAAAGAGCAAGAGGAAAAGGTTACACTCCCCATCAAACTGTTTCAGATTTTCCCCTACTGTTGAAGAATTTCTGGCGACGCCACCACCGCGCCAATGGCTTCCCGACGCTCTGCACGCCTCCAGCCCGCGAACAAGGTCCTCCCCTCCCTCTTCTTCTGCGGATAGATCTTAGAAATCGTTAGGAGAGATATCGGGCTCAAAAGAGCCAGATCGGGTGAGCGTATTCGTGGTTTTCCGAAAATTTCATGGTGGCGGGTTCGCCGGAAACCGCCTCTCCGGCGGCCGTGCCGCCGCCCGACGATAGCCCTCACCTCAACAGAGGTGGTGGTGGTGGTGGCCGGCCAGGGAGATGGCTGGATGGCCGGGGAAATAGTTTGGAAAAGCTACAGGAAATTAGGTTTTCAGGGCTCTGGTTTCGGGCTGTAGAAGAAGATGAACAGTGCCTTTTAATTAGATTTTATTTGTGAAGCAATTTCTGAATAAAAATATCTGTCACTTTAAATAATTTGGGAACAATATCTAGAAGCTTCTACAGGAAAAGTGGTCAACATAGAAAATGTAGCCCTTGAAGTCTACGTTAATTCAAAATTAATTTCACTCAATTTGGAATCCTGGTTAGACCACATCACCCTTTTTGGTGAGGTCTATCCAGAGGGCTGTCTTGACCTTAGAAAAATTCCCCCCTCCAATCCAGTATTCAAAATGACTTGAAATTTGGGGTGTGGCCTAATCTTACCTATATCTAGGTACGATCCAAAAATTAGGATTTTTGGGAAATATTTTTCTATAGTTTTTAGGAAAATTCAATAATCCTAGCTTAATTTAATTAGATGATTAAATAATTTCCAAACCCTCCCAAATTTTGGTGAGTGGTCCCTGGGTTCACCATAAGGTTCTGTATAATTTTTCATCTCATTTGGAGATGGTTTGGATTAGAAATGATCAACCCTAAGTTTTTCCCTAATAAGGGGTCTTAGGTTAAAGGTGCACTTTTGAGATTTGAGTGGTCAGATCACCTCAACAGAGGCTGAGATTTTTACCACTGGTTAGTAATATTCTCTAGCACCCCTCATAGAATTTGGGGTGGATCGGGGTAAGTTTGCCCTAAGAACCAAGGCCAAACCCTAAGGATGGATCTTGGTGGTTTGTGAAGGCCATGTGGTCAAATGACCTTGGATTGACCCGAAAGATGGTGAAGAGGACCATAGGGCCAATATAGTTCTCTGGATGAAATCTTAGTAGATTTGGAGACCGTTGGGATACCTAAAAATCTAACCCTAGTTTAGGGTGCAAAACTTGTAGAGATAGGAAATGATACTAAATCACATTGAAAAGTGTTGAGATTTGGGTAGAGTGAATTATAGGGATGGTACAAGCTCTGGATATTTTACTATGAATTTTAAGATTATTACTTTGGATACTTCATTAACGATTTAGTAGCTTGTATGATTTGCTTAGAAAATTTATTATGGAATACACACTTCCTGGAAATTGATGAAATTTAGGCAGAGAACGTTTATTATGATTTTAAATCTCTATGAATTTTTATGGGATTTTTGGAAATTTAATTCTAAGGCTTACTTCATTAAGTATGTTTTACCTAGAATATTTGATTAAATCTTTAGTGGTGTTTAGCAAGCTGGTAAAATTATGATTCTCTGCACAAAGATCTTTTATATATCATAATACTGACTAGTAATTTTTCTATAATTTTTAGATGAATAATTTCAGTACTTTCTTCTTTACGTAGGATTAACGTGTTTATACTGGATAAATTATTTAGAGGCTAAATACTTTCTGTAAAATTCTGAAAACTTGTATTTGAGGTTATCTTGGTGTTATTTAATGATCATGATTTTTGAGTGGCCATTACTTAGAAGGATCATATAGTTCATGTTTAAAATGACCCATGGCCCATCCTTTGAGAAAATTAAATAAATATCAGATTAATTAGGAAAATTATAAGTTTCTGGATTTAGACAAAATATGTTATGGTAGACCTCCAGTAAATATTATAGGAGATTTGGAAGACAATTTGGTGTACCTCCCCTTGTGTACCTCATATAGCTTAGGATGGTCTGCATATAGTAAAATCACGGAATTCTGATAATTGAAGGTTGGTAGGGCAAGTTAAGATTGAGTTCATCATTGGAAGTCAGGACAAGTAGAGTGTGAGACTGGTCAAGGATAAGGGAGTATGGGAACGACGAAAGATCGTCCATCCCGGGAAGAAGAGGAAGAGTCTTAATACTCTAGGGTTAGAACTAAAGTAACTAAAAGAGGATCGGGTTAAGGGAGATCAACCAATAATAATAAGTGCCTTGCGAAAGGGAACTTCGGGCCGTAATGCCGCCGTCTTGGTTCCTAGTGCCCCTTGAGAGCCCTTCACGGGGTATACCGGGGGCAGTCCTGGGCTAACGTAAACCATTGGAATAATGAATTAAAAGAGCAACTAGTATAACTAGGGTTGCACATTTACACTCCCCGATAGCTAGGAAAGTAGAATTATAGGATTGGTTGCCATTCAGACAGTAGCTCTGAAGGTAGATGCACGGACGGACTGTCCGGGGGGGCCGAGGGCTCGAGGGTTGGAGTACAGAATAAAGGTGGTGGGTCTTCGGTATCTGATTGTCGTTCACACCGACATCGGTACGCTGACTCGGCGGTGTGGGACACTTAGACAAAGAAAGTCTGGTGGGTACAGCCAGCAGTAGTACGCGGATACTCTAGGTTGTGTTCTTCTAGGGGCGTACGGAAGGGCTAGGCCTGGTAGTGTGGATGGCCGCCTAGAAGTGGGGGGCCCGACCCACTGTCTCCGTTTGCCACTACGGAGGTTCCTGAGAGTGAAGATAGCTGCCCGAACATGGGGAACTAAAGGTCTGTGCGCATAGAGTCGTGTGCGTGAGTTGCACTTGCATGAATCATGGCATAGCATATCACTACACTCATAATTGCATACAACCGACACCCAAACGTATAAATCGGTATGAGACTTTTTATACGATGGGAGCCTTGCAGAAGACCCCTTAACTTATAAGTTTGTATGGGCATTCATATAAGTTAAGGTTACATACTTATTTACTTGCTTGTTTACTTACTGTTCTCTAGCTGTCTTTTTATACAAATGGCTACTTATTAACTGCTCTCCTTATTACTTACTGCCGTAGGATTGTTAGACCTAATTCATTCTAAATAACTACTAGATTAGCTTCCCTGTCACCTGCTTGATTATTCTCCACTTTTGTAGCTTCCCTTTCCTCCTCTCCGCCCGGTGCTTAGGAGCCGTGGTGGGAGGGGTAGGGGATGATAGGGGTTAGTCTTTATGACTAATGGTTTTCGAACCACAACATTACAGGAGCTCCGGATGGGAGACAGGGACCAGCAGTCCAGGGACCAGCACCAACGGAGTACGGTGCGCATGGAGGTGGGACAGTCTAGCACCGGTGCACCTGCGACCAGCTCCGTGAGTGATTAGATTTTCTTAGCTTCCGCGATGAGCGACTTGTAGTGAGGACTCTGATGTACTGGGCTCGAGCCCATTTATCTATTTTCCTATTATTATCTATTGATGGACTGGATGTGATTTCACTTTTATTTACATGTTTCTGTGGACTTGTTTACATTTTTGTATAAATGCTTCTCTCTCTTATGATCGAAAAGGGCCGGTAGAATTGGCGTTTTGTAGTGGTTGCCTTCCCGTGAGTCGGTGCCACCGCAAAGCGGCAATTCTGGGCTAAGACTCCGGTGGTTGAAAAAGAAAAAAAAGGGGGTCTTACAAGTGGTATCAGAGGAGACCTCGATCGAAAGAGAAGTAGTCCACAAAAACCTTAGGCCACCCCCGTGCGAGCTTAGTTTGCGGACAAACTAGCAGCGGAAGCAGTGGTGTGCCCATAAGGGAAATCACATGTGAAAGTCCATCCTAACTCTTCTTAAATTCCATTCATTCGCTCTCTAACAAAATGGAATTTTTACTTGTAGCCTGCGACGAACCCTACATCGCAGCAGGGGACACCTCAGGCTCCGAATGTGGTCCCGACTCCGCCAGCACCAGTTCCGTTCCAGCAGACGGAGATGGGGCAAACACTGACGGCCATCCTGGAGGCCTTCAGAGCTCAGCAAGCCTCGGCCCCACAGCCAAACCCCGGGGCCAATTGGATGACGGTCTTCCGAGGACTTTCCCCTCCATCCTACCAGGGGACGGAGTCTGCAGTACGTACGGAGGAGTGGTTGGACACCATTTACGAGATGCTGGCAGGGATTCGATGCCCCACGGAGGAGGCAGTCGCTTTGGCAGTCTCCTGCTTAGAGTCACACGGAAAGAGATGGTGGAAATCTCAGCTGGACACCACCTTTGCAGGGATGGACTGTGCTGATATTACTTGGGAGGAGTTCAGAGCAGCGCTCTTGGGATATTTTGTACCTCAGTCGGCGAGAGATGACCTGGAGGATAGGTTACTGCGGTTGAGGCAGGGGAACAGGACTGTGGTGGAGTACTATCAGGAGTTCACTCACCTGGACCGTTATGCGGACGCTTACCAGTTAGATGATGCTAGCTATGCCCGGAGGTTTTATAAGGGGTTGCAGGATGACATGAGACAGGCCCTCCTTTTCGTCTCAGAGGGGAGTCTGGCCAGGATTCTGGAGATGGCTAAGAAGAGAGAGGCGGATCAGCTTACAGTGAAGAACCGGAAGAGACCACATGATGATTCAGTGATTGGAGGGCGTAGAGACCATCCTCGGGGCCAGGTTATCGGGGAGAGAAGGAACGGGGGTCAGCCTCGTCAGGAGTTTGGGCAGGAGCAGAGGAGTCAGGGGGTATTGGCTCCCTAGCCTATACAGATGCTGGAAATGCCAAGGACGGCAGAACAGCCACCGGTATGCTTTCAGTGCAACCAGCCGGGGCATATCAAGAGGAACTGCCCTGTGAGGCGAGCACCCCCACCAGCACATCAGGGCACTCCACCTCCCCGACAGTTTGGCGGACGAGGACAGGACCGAGGATGAGGATTTCAGGATCGTGGCCGCAGACCAGAGAGGGAGCAGGTGTATGCTCTAGACCTGACATAGCCCCGGAACCCGGAGCAGGTTATCACAGGTATGGCAGTACTTTTCAAATTTTCTTCATATAAACTACTATTTTAAACATAACCTGGTTAGAAATTAAGAGAAGATAAACTACAATAAGAATACTAAGACATTTAATTACCCCAGGCATAGTCTTCGTTAGCGGCAAGCCCGCTCACACCCTTTTCGACACTGGTGCGTCACAATCATTCGTGTCGGAGGATTTCGTGAAAGGACTGGCAGGAGTGGAGCCATTCACCGGGAAGATGATGAGGGTGCGCCTACCCGATGGATCAGAGATATTGACCTCTGCTCATTGTAATATGGAAGCGAGGATCGGCGGGAAGGCGTTTGAGGCACCAGTGACGGTTCTGAAGATGCCAGACTACGACCTGATCCTGGGCATGACTTGGCTGTATTGGAACCATGCCCAGATCGATTGTATGGCGAAGAGGATCACCGTGAGGCACGGCGACTCCTTCATTGTTATCGAAGGTATTATTCCAGCACCCCGTACCTTATTATCGTCTATACAGGCCGTTAAGGCCCACCTGCAGGGGGAAGAGGTTTATCAGGTCCTCTTTGAGGCGGTCATAGCCAAGGACTCCATTGCAGATATTCCAGTAGTGCGGGACTTCGTCGACGTGTTTCCAGAGAAGCTACCAGGGTTACCCCCGCACCGAGAGAAGGACTTTCAGATTCAGCTCATACCGGGGGCTAAGCCGGTATCTAGAGCTCCCTATCGGATGGCCCCAAAGGAGTTGGTTGAATTTCGGAGCCAGCTTCAGGAGTTAGTGGAGGCCGGGTTCGTTCGGCCTAGCTCTTCACCATGGGGAGCTCCGGTGTTGTTCGTTAAGAAGAAGGACGAGACCCTTCGACTGTGCATCGATTACCGGGCTCTAAACAGGTTGACAGTCCGGAATACTTATCCCTTACCAAGGATAGATGAGCTTTTTGACCAGCTGGAGGGAGCCCATTGGTTCTCAAAGCTGGATCTGAGGTCAGGGTACTACCAGCTTCGCATTCGGGAGGAGGACATCCCGAAGACGGCCTTCAACAGCAGATACGGCTTATACGAGTTTACAGTGATGCCGTTCGGACTCACGAATGCACCCTCCGCATTCATGACCCTGATGAATCGGGTGTTCGAAGAGTATCTGGACGTCTTCGTCATTGTATTCATTGACGACATCCTCATCTATTCAAGGACGGAGGAGGAGCACGCGAGACATCTGGCCTTGACCTTGGAGAAGCTGCGTGAGCATGAGATGTATGCCAAGTACAGCAAGTGCCAGTTCTGGCTAAAGGAGGTGGCCTTTCTGGGCCATGTCATCAGTAGAGCAGGTCTGGCAGTGGATCCAGCAAAGATCCAGGCAGTACGGGATTGGCCATCACTAAAGTCGGCCACGGATGTTCGAAGTTTCTTGAGACTTGCCGGTTACTACCGGAAGTTCGTCGAGGGGTTCTCTCAGATTGCCCTCCCTCTTACGTCTCTGACGAAGAAGGAGTCCCCTTTTATCTGGACGCCTCGATGCAAATCTGCCTTCCAGGAGCTGAAGGATCGTCTCACCTCGGCCCCCATCCTTGCTCTTCCATCAGGGAAGGAGGGATTCCAGGTATATACAGATGCTTCCTATCAGGGGATGGGTGCCGTTCTGATGCAGAATGGGCACGTAATAGCCTATGCCTCCCGTCAGTTGAAGCAGCACGAGCAGAACTACCCCGTGCACGATTTGGAGATGGGGGCAGTCATCTTTGCTCTTAAGATCTGGCGACACTATCTCTACGGAGTACATTGTGATATCTTCTCCGACCACAAGAATCTGAAGTACGTCGACACCCAGAAGGAGTTAAACATCAGACAGAGACGCTGGGTGGAGTTTCTGTCGGACTACCAGTATACCATGCACTACCATCCGGGGAAGGCGAACGTGGTCGCAGATGCTCTGAGCCGGAGAGCGAGTACGACAGGAGTAGGCCCGCAACTGATGGACTTGGAGTTGATTAGATCATTCGAGGAGATGCAGATTTCGCTAGTGTCTGAGGATGACCCGGAGCTATACATGGAGTACCTGGGGTCGATGGCTACTACTGATGATATTCGAGACCGCATCAGAGATGGGCAGATGCTGGATGAGAGAGCTGAGCCGATATTCCGAGCCTTAGAGGAAGGCACGACAGGAGATTACTCTTTGAGGGATGGGCTCCTGTGTTTTCGGGGCAGAGTCTACATACCAGCAGGAGGACGGATCCGGGAGGATATTTTGACGGAAGCTCACTACAGCCGGTATTCGGTACACCCGGGGATCACCAAGATGGTAAAGGATTTAAAGAGGACGATGTACTGGCCGGGTATGAATAAAGATATTACGTATTTTGTGACGCATTGCGAGGCCTGCCAGCTCGTGAAGGCGGAATGTAGGAACCCGGCAGGTTTGCTGCAGCTGCTTCCGATGCCGGAATGGAAGTTTGAGGATATAGCCATGGACTTCATACATGGGCTACCTCGATCCCGTGCGGGGAATGTGTTGGTACCCTAGTTTGATTTGAGTTTGTCCTCTCCTTTTGTCCCTTGACCCAAGAAATATCTATGGTCTTTGGTTAGTGGTCTAGCTGTAGAGTCCTCACTTTTCCAGATGATGAATTTGGTTAAGTAGTTTGTTCGTTCGACTATCGTCGAACGCCGCTCGACTATCGTCGACTAACTGTTCGACGATCGTCTATCAGTTGTTCGACTTTCAGTCTGCGAGGATAGTTCGACTATCGGCTAATAGTTCGACTATCTGTGTGCTTTGATAGTTCGACTATCTGCTTGGATAGGTCGACTATCTGATAGCTCGACTATCTGTTGATAGTTCAACTATCTGTTCTGCGTTGATAGTTCGACTATCTGTTGATAAGTCGACTATCTGTTCTCGCTTGGTAGTTCGACTATCTGCTTTGATAGTTCGACTATCTGATAGTTCGACTATCTGTTGATAGGTCGACTATCTGTTTGTTTTTGATAGTTCGACTATCTGTTGATAGTTCGACTATCTGTTTTGCTTTGATAGTTCGACTATCTGTTGATAGGTCGACTATCTGATAGCTCGACTATCTGTTGATAGGTCGACTATCTGATAGCTCGACTATCTGTTGATAGTTCGACTATCTGTTTTGCCTTGATAGTTCGACTATCTGTTGATAGGTCGACTATCTGATAGCTCGACTATCTTCTGATAGTTCGACTATCTGCTGTGATAGTTCGACTATCTCCTTTGATAGTTCGACTATCTGGATCGTTCGACTATCTGTCCGATAGTTCGACGATCTCCGTGCGTCGGTCGACGATCTCCGAAGGTCGTTCGACGTTTTCTGTCTGCCTTTATATTTTGTATTTATTTATTATATTTAATTAATTAATACATTATCTGGCATATCTTTTCAGTTGTTTTATAATAATATTTCCAGGCAATATTTGCTCCATCCCTTATGCCTGAGTCAAATCTTTTCAGATAAAGTTGTTTGTCTTATTAGCTGACATTGTATTTTACTTTATCTGCTGTCAGTCCTTTATAGCCGTTAGACTGAAAAGTCTTTCTTCTGCTATAAAGAGTTTGTTTCTGATGTGACTTTATTTAGTACTTTATTATCAGTTTGCTTCCTGCAGCTTCCTAGAAAGAGGTTTATACCTTTTATAGAATGTTTCTGCTGCAGAGATTGCTTTGTCTTCTTGATATTTACAGCCCAGGTCTCAAGTTTCAGAAGAAGACAAATAATTCAAATTAAAGAGAGCCATTGCTTGTTGCTACTATAAAAAGGACCCTTTGAAGAAGGATTCAAGCTAGCTAATAGCTAACCAGTTGTTCACTTAAGCATTCAAGCCTTCATCAAGATCAAGTCTTCTGCTCTCAGCAATACTCATCCAACTGAGAAGTGTTAAGATCTTCTACTCTTCTTCAACCTGAGTTCTCCTGCTTCCAGGAAGACTCAAACTCAGAGTTCTTTTGAAGAAGAAGAAGAAGAAGACAGCTGCTTGAAGATCTTTAATTTTATTATTTATTATCTTCTTGTAGTTTTTCCTTCAGATCTTTCTGAAGAGTTTTCTGCACTGAAGCAAGACTTCACCTGGACATCTTTGAGCCAGGGGGAGCCTTGATTCTTTAGAGCTCTCTAGCTCAGTGCAAGTTTTTGTGCTTCTCTAATCTATTGTAAAATAGAGAAGACATCTTAACCTTTCTTCCCCCTCCTGTACAGGGTTATTACTCCCTTCAAAAGTATCCCTTGGTGGCAGGGCACCTGATCAAAAACCTGTGCTTGGTTTTTAGACACCTGATCAAAAGTCTAAAGGGTTTCTGGATCTACCTGAAGCAGATCCTGTTGGTGGCAGGGCACCTGATCAAAAACCTGAGTGGATTCCTACCTTATTGGTAGAAGAGTGGACGTACCCAAGTTGTTTGGGAAACCACTATAAATTCCTTGTGTCGTCTGGATTGCCTTGTTTATTTCCTGCATTGTGGCTGTGAATAGATATACCTAGGTTGCTAGTTGCTGATTAGGGTTTCCAAGCCTTAACTGTAATTACAGTTAGCTTGAGTTTGTGCACAACACTTGTGTTAGGCTCTAGGGTTAATTCCATATCTATAATCTTTTAATTCCGCAATTCACTCCAAGGGAGTTGGGTAGACCATTAAGTTTTGTCTAGTGCAAAATTTGATAACTCTATTCATCCCCCCTCTAGAGTAGTATCTATCCCTTCACTTTCAATTGGTATCAGAGGGAGGTTGACTGACTGAATAGGCTAACACCTAAGTCACAAGATCCTGATAGATACCAAAGCTTATAGATATTCACTTTCATGGCCCAGTCCAAGGATTATTCTAGCACCAGACCTCCAGCATGCAACTTAGCTAAGTTTGGCATCTGGAAGGCAAGGATAAAATTATATATGAATTCTATTGATGAAAACATCTTTGCTTCTATTTTGTCAGGTCCCCCAAGAGCACCTGCTGCTGCCACTGCCTCATCATCAACTGATATGAGTGCAGTGCCTCCTCCAGATTACAATGATGAGTACAAGAAGGCCAAGATAGCAGATGCCAAGGCGATGAACATTCTGGCTCAGACAATGTCTGATGAGGTATTCCAGAAGGTTGCTGACTGCTCTTTAGCAAAAGCTATGTGGGATACACTGAACCAGATTGTAGCTGGTTCAGCTGATGAAAGGAAGGACAGAAGGTCCAACCTTATCTCACAATATGTGAACTTCAAGAAAACTGATGCTGAATCAGTTGAAGCCATGTACACCAGGCTCAGCTCAATCATCAATGAGCTGAGGACTCTTGACAAGGACATATCATTGACAGAGGTCAATGATAAGATTCTTATGTGCTTCCCTAGCACATGGGATCTAAGGATCTGGCCCATCAAGGAAGCCAAAAGTACAAATGAGATCTCCACTGAAGCCCTTCTCGGCAAGCTCAAGTCTTTTGAGCAAGTGCTGAAGACAAGGGAAGCAGAAGCAGAAGCAAAGACCCCTACTCCAACAAGAAAAGAGCAATCTCTAGCTCTTAAGGCTGCTGAGGCTTCTGAAGGCAGCCAATCAAATGAGGAACTAATGGTATTGTTTGCCAAGAGGTTTCTCAAGATGGGGAGAAAGGAATTCAGAAAGAAGTCTTCACGCTATGAAGACAAACCAAGGTATGATCGTTCACCTGCTAAAGAAATTATATGTTATGGTTGCAGGAAGCCTGGACACATCTTACCAGAGTGTCCAAAGGAGAAGAACAAAGACAAGAGGAAAGAAAAGGAACAGCACAGGAAGCACTCCAAGCCATCCTCCTACAAGAACAAGAAAAAGGAGAGAGATTTCATTGCTGAAACCTGGAGTGATTCTGATGAAGAATCCTCCTCCTCAAGCTCCAGTGAGGATGAGGAAGAGAAGAAGGCAAAAGAAGTTTGCCTCATGGCAATAGATGCCTGCAGCAATCACTCAGCTGCAGAGAGTTCAGATTCAGATGAAGAGATGCCAACAGAAGATGAGGTACTATCTTCTTATGACTTCACTTCTGAAGAATTTAAATTAGATTTTAAATCTTTATGCTTAGACTTGATTAGCTCAGAAAAGGAGATAAAAGAACTTAGAAATAAGTTAGCTGACTCAGAATTAATTGCTACAGAAAATATTAGGTTAAAGGAAGATCTCACTACTTGTAGTGAAGAAATTAAATTTCTTAAAATGGAGTTAGCTAAGTCTAAGAGGTTAGAAGAATCACTTAATGGTAGAAGCCTTAAGTTGTTAGAAATTACCAGCATGACTAACACTAGGTCAGGTAATGACAAACTAGGCTTAGGAGCTTCTCCAAGTGAACCCCCAGTCATTCTTAAAAATAATCTTTCAACTCCAGTGAACTTCATTTCAGCTAATGGAATGAAGAACACTGAGCAAGTAAACCTAGTTAACAAAACTTTAAATAAGGCTAAGAGAGAGAAAAGAAAGAAATTTTTTAAAGAAATGCAAAGAGCGTCGAACGCCGCTCGACGATCGGAAGCTCAATGGTCGAACGAAGCTCGACGATCTGAGCGCCCATCGTCGAACGTCGATCGACGTTTTCAACATGATTTTCAAAATCATCATCAGTACCATAGAAACATAAATGAAAATAGAAACCCTAGGTTTGTTGACCCATCATCTGCATGGAGAATCCCACCTAGGAGATCTCACCCATTAGGTTATCACCCTCAGCCTGCATTTTCATATATTTCCAGTTTTTCTTATGTGAAAAACAAGGGACCCAAGGTTACCTGGGTCCACTCTGTCTAAATAAATGTCTTGCAGGTGAAGGCCTATCCAATCACTCAAAATAAGTGGTATTTGGATAGTGGATGTTCCAAGCATATGACATGAAATAAAGATCATCTGTCAAAATTCAAAGCTAAGCTCGGCCCAAAGGTTATCTTTGGAGACTCCAGCTGTGGTCAGACAGAAGGCTATGGCAGGATTACTATTGGAGATGTTACTTTCAAGAGAGTTGCATATGTGACAGGACTGAAGCATAATTTGATTTCAGTCAGCCAGCTATGTGATGCTGGCTACCAGGTTTCATTTTCTAACTCTTCTTGCAATATTACTTTAAATAATAATGTTGTTTTAGTAGGCATTAGAATAGGTAATATTTATTTAGTAGATTTCAATTCATCTCACTCTGAAATCTGTTTATTCAATGAAGTAACAATTAATAATAATTCTTTGTGGCATAAGAGGCTTAGTCATGTTAACCTTAAAAATATATCTAGGTTATCTAAACACAACCTTGTTAGAGGTTTACCTTCTTGCCCCTACAAGAAGGAGAGCCTATGCAAGGCTTGTCAGCTAGGCAAGCAAACCAAAAACTCTTTTAAATCAGTAAATAAGAGTGATTCTCCTAGAATCCTGTATCTATTACATTTGGACCTATTTGGCCCAATAAATGTACAGAGTTTAGGAGGGAAGTATTACACCTTAGTAATTGTAGATGACTTCTCTAGGTTCAGTTGGGTTTTCTTCTTGAGAACTAAGGCTGATAACTTCAAAGCCCTTACAGACTTTCTACTATGTGTGCAGACTGAGTACTCTACTCATGTGGCCTTGATCAGAAGTGATCATGGTACTGAGTTTGACTCTCTTCTCATGCAAGAATTCTGTGAGAGAGAAGGTATCAAATATAGTTTCTCAGCTCCTAGAACTCCCCAACAAAATGGGGTAGTTGAAAGGAAGAACAGAACACTCATTGAAGTTGCTAGTACATTGTTGGCAGATGCTAACATGCCTCTCTCCTATTGGGCAGAAGCTGTTAGTACAACCAATTATGTCTTGAATAGAAGTCTGATACACAAGCTTAAGTGTAAAACTCCTTATGAGTTGCTTAAAGGAAAGAAACCTAAAATTAATTATTTTAGAGTATTTGGTTGTATTGTTTATATTCATAATAACAATAAAGAATATCTTAGAAAATTTGAAGCAAAAGCTTCAATGGGAATCATGCTTGGATATTCCCAAGTAAGCAAAGCTTATAGGGTTTATAACAAATCAACCTGTAAAATTGAAGAATCTGTGCATGTATCTTTTGATGAGTCTCAGATGTTTTACAAGGAGAAAGAAAACTCTCCTTCCTCTAGTTCATTGCAGGTACCTGATGCCCCTCAAGAAATTCTTCAACTATCAACTCTTCAGATCACTGAATCAGACAATGATGAAGACATTGCAGAAGCTGTTGTTGTACCACCAACAGTAGATCAAATTCCTCCTGAGGAATTAATCCCAACTGTTACTGAAGATCACATCCCACCTGCTGATATTGTCACACTTAGAGATCACCCCACATCTCAAGTGATTGGAGACATATCAGCTGGTGTGCAAACAAGACACCAGTTAAGACAGGATGTGATGCACGCTTGTTTCCTCTCACAGGTTGAGCCCCTCACCTTTAAAGATGCAGAGCTGGATCCCCACTGGATCATTGCTATGCAAGAGGAACTCAATCAGTTTGAGAGATGTAAAGTTTGGACTTTGGTTCCAAGACCTAAAGGCCAACTGATCATAGGCACCAAGTGGGTGTATAGAAACAAGTTGGATGCAAATGGAATTATTGTAAGAAATAAAGCAAGGCTTGTAGCTCAGGGCTACAGACAGGAGGAAGGTATAGATTATGACCAAACCTTTGCTCCTGTTGCAAGGCTAGAAGCAATAAGGATCTTCTTGGCCTATGCAGCCTACATGAAGTTTAAGGTGTTCCAAATGGATGTCAAAAGTGCATTCCTGAATGGTGAGCTTAAGGAAGAGGTGTTTGTTGAACAACCACCAGGGTTTGTTTCTTCAACTCAGTCCTCACATGTATTTAAGTTGCAGAAAGCTCTATATGGACTAAAGCAAGCTCCCAGAGCCTGGTATGAGACTCTAGCTAGTTTCCTTTTAGAGCACAACTTTACTAGGGGAGTAGTTGATAGAACCCTTTTCGTCAAGCATCACAAGGACACAATCCTGTTAGTTCAGGTGTATGTAGATGATATTATATTTGGCTCCACTGATCCCAAACTTTGCAAAAGGTTCTCTGACCTGATGCACTCTAAGTTTGAGATGAGTAGTATGGGTGTGCTGTCTTACTTTCTTGGTCTCCAAGTTAAGCAAGATGCTGATGGTATCTTCATCTCCCAATCCAAATATATCAAGGAATTGGTAAAGAAATTTGGGATGGCTGATGCTTCAGCAATGCCTACACCTATGGCTACTAATGTAGTTATTGATTCTGATGATCACGGCAAGCCAGTTGATCAAAAGAATTATAGGGCAATTGTTGGTTCCCTATTATATTTAACTGCAAGTAGGCCTGATATAATGTTTGCTACATGCCTTTGTGCTAGATTCTAGGTCAACCCCAAGGAATCTCATCTGATTCTTCTAAAGAGAATCCTGAGATACCTGAAGGGATGTCCAGATCTAGGACTTTGGTACCCAGCTGAGTCAGAATTTGAATTAATTGGATATTCTGATTCTGATTATGCTGGTTGCAGAGTTGACAGGAAGAGCACCTCAGGAACTTGTCAGTTTCTGGGAGAGAGATTGGTCTCTTAGTTCTGTAAGAAGCAGGCTTCTGTCTCAACTTCAACTGCAGAGGCTGAATATATAGCAGCTGCCAGTTGTTGTTCACAGATCCTGTGGATTCAAAACCAGCTTGTGGATTATGGTTACTCACACAAGAACACCAAAATCATGTGTGACAGTACCAGTGCTATCTCAATTACACAAAATCCAGTGCACCACTCTAGAACGAAGCACATTGAGATTCAACACCATTTCCTGAGAGATTGTGTGGAAAAGATCAAGATTTGTCTTGAGTTCATATCCACTGAGTTTCAGAGAGGTGATATATTCACCAAGCCTTTAGATGAACAGAAGCATCTGTTCTTTTTAGTTCAACTAGGCATGATCAATGGACGAGACTAAGTGTGACTATATCTGCCTACGTTGAAACCTGCTTGAAGATCGTCGAACGATGATCGAAGATCGTCGAACGGATTAAGCCTATCGTCGACCTCTGGTTAATGATAGCTTATCTGTTTGAAGATCGTCGACCGGCGTTCGAAGATCGTCGAATAGGTCGAGCTTATCGTCAATCTCTGGATGACGACAGCTTATTGTTTGAGAAGCCAGAAATAGTCAAACGATGGCTCGACTACTCTGCTTCTGGGCCGATCGTCGAACGGCCGTTCGACTATCGGGTCTAGTATCTTTTAGATAGATCGACTACCTCCGGTCTAATATAAAGCCGATAGTCGACCTAGGTTAAAAGATCTTTTGTTTTATCATCGACGGAGCGTGACTTTTCGCATTCTGTCTTCCCGCTTGCGATTTTCTGCCACTTCGTCCCCTTCGTCTTCGCCGTCCTTCTCGCTCTTTCTCCAGCAATTCAATGGAGATTTCTCCCGCAGTGTTAGCTGTTGTTAAGTTCGATGCAGGCTTCAGCGTCGATTTTGACGCGTTCAGTTGCTGTGAAGCAGGGATCGTGGAAGTTCTTCAGTTGTGCCGGGATCAAGGTCTAGAGCGATTAATGTCATCAAGGATTAAGTTAAATATTTCCGAGATCAAGGAATGGGCTTTCACTTCGTCATCTTCTGACGATTCGATGACTGGCACCATCGGCGGAGAAGAGGTAATTTTAACTCCGGCCGTCCTGACTGATGTTTTTGGTTTGATAAATGGTGAAGATGATTATGAGCAAGATGCTCAGGAGTTTGGAAGGATGCTGACTGAGCTGGGACATGCGGAGGGCATTCCCACCAAGCTGCTCAAGGTCAATTTTCCCTTTAAGATTAAATTTCTCGCTGAGTTAGTTGGAAAAGTGCTCCTCGGAAAGCACTCTGCTCATGACAATATAACAAGGCAACAATTTGCACTGATGTGTGCAATTGTTAATCAGAAAAAGATTGATTGGGCAGGAGTAATGTTTGATTTGATAAGGAAAAAGAATAGTAAGAAAGAGGTCACCCTAGGAAGGGTTATTGGAATTTTCCTGAAGGAAAAGTATCCTCAGCTGCTGGTCTCCGCCGCAATAACCATAAATGCAAGCAAGAAGATGGACCCAAATCTGTTCTCCAAGTGGAAGAGGACTTTTGTGAAACCCGCTCTCACAGGGGTTGCTCCAGCAACATCAGAGAGCACCAGGACTGATTCGATCGCTCCTCACCCGATTGAAGCTGGCTCAGCTCTTTCCCTTCCCTCATCTTCCTCTGCTATGCAGTCTGCTTCAGTTGAAGTTCCATCAACTTCAGCTGAAGTACGACTTTCCCCTTCTCCTGTTCGAGAAACAACCACGGTTGTTCTTCCTTCCCCTCCAGCATCTCCTCTTCCTTCTCATCTGGCTAGGATATCTGCTCCTAGTTTTGATCTGTTAGGATCTGAGAGGATTCCAACACCTCCTCAGTCTCCTATTCATTCTCCAGTTAACACTCCTGTTAACTCTCCAGCTCCATCTCCAATTCGATCTCCAGTCCACACCATTTCTCATCCTAACACTACAACCATCTCTGCTGCATCTCCATCCACTACAGTTCCATCATCTTTTGAGATCACCCCAGCTTTCATTTCTAGTATTTTTGAGTTGATTACCCCTTCAATCAAAATTATGATTGAAGAGGCAATTGCTCCACTTGCCTCCTCCATTGCCTCCTTGACTGCTTCCATCCAATCACTTTCCAAATCTGCTGAGCCCTCTTCTTCAAGGGGCCTGGTTTCAGTTTCCACTGAAATCAGGCAGGGGGAGATGTTCTGTGAAGATGCCTCAGAGCCTCCAGCCTCCCTACCAGCAGAAGCTCCAGCAGTTCAAGAAGAGACTGATGCAGTTCAAGTTCAAGATAAATCAGTTTCTGTGTTATCGGAAAAAGAAATATCTGATGCTATTATGTTATCTGAATTTGCGGTGAAAGTTTGCTTAGAAGATCTCACCACTCCCGTGGTTGCCCATTTCCTAGAAGGGATTATCACATCCTACCTAGATGAGTCTTGGGAGTTGGTAAAATATGAAGGTAATTCACTCATTCGCTTTATTGACGAGTCAATTAATTTGCTAGCTTGTGAATACCTAGAAGGAATGATTTTAGCTTATTTAGCAGATTTGTATTCATAAATCTACAGATTATATTAAAGAAGATTTAGCTGCTCAGGTTATAGCAGTTATTTCAGAAGCTGATCCAGTTGATCCTGATGTTCAAGAAGATCCAGAATTGGATTCATTTTTAGATGACATGGAAGATGTATCTGAAAATCAAGAAGAGAAAGCAAGAGTTGCTTGGAATCAAAGAGTTCAATCTTTGTTAGAGGAAAAAGAAAAAGATTTGCAAGTTGAAAAGTCAACTATTTGGGATGATTCACCAGGGTTGGATTTGGATTTCCTTCTGGCTCAGGATGCCATTGAAGAGGAAAAAGAGAAAGCTGCTTTAAAAGAAAAGGCTGTTTCTGAAGCCTATGATCCTTATGACAATCCTCCTTCATCTCACTCTGAAGATGAAGAGGATTCTGATTTATCGGAAAATTCAAAGAAAAAGAAAGCTGCTCAGAAGAAAAGGAAAGCAATTGCTCCTCCTCCTCCCAGCCGTGATAATGATACTCCATACTATATTCTGAAAGGAATAGGCCCCAAATCAAAAGAATTTCAACATTGGATGTGGTTCTCCAAGAACCAGCAGAAAGAGAGAAAAAGATCTAAGAGGTATGATAGTCCTGTTTCAAGATGGACTCCCAGAGGTCCTCCTCCTCCACCTCCCAGTGCATGAGCCTCTGGGAACCTTTCTGCTAATCCATCTGCCTCTTCTGGAAAATCTGCACCTTCTCAGCCTCAGTCAAGGAAAAGCTCTCAAAGTTCCCAAGGCAGATCTTATTCTGGTTCTCAAAGACATGTTACTGAAGTAAGAGAACAAGTGAAGGAGGTTGTGTATCAAAGACCAACTTTTTCCCCTCCTTCTTCTCCAAAGATGCCAGTACATTCTGAAAAAGATGTTTCAAAAGGTAAGTAGTTTATTTTATTTAAATATTCTAGCAAGAACTTTGTTAAGTCTGCTCCCATGTCTTATCTAGTTAATCAAGATAAAGAGGTTGCTCCTTCTGAGACTGCTTATGAAAGTCCTGAGCTTGATCCTAACTTTAGGATGGCTCGTTTTCACGAATTGGTTGGAGCAGCTCAAATCAGAAAAGCAAAAGCTGAAGGGAAGGACACCACTGGTCTAACCACTATGTCTACATTCAAAAAGAAGGAGTTCGAAAAGTTCCAGGTTAATCCTGAGGTCTTTGACCCTTCAAAATATATGGAAAAGCACCCGGAAGCTGTTGTTCCAAGGGCTGCAGAAGTAAAGATTATTGGCGCGCAGGACTTGAAGATGTCAAAGAAAGAGGCTATTGATCCCCTGAGGAAAATTTCTTTTGTTCCAAGTTCTTCTGACTCTTTGCCAGATTCCGTAGACTCTTAATTTTGTGATTGACTGCTGTTTTATATCTATCTGTTTGATAACTGCTAGTTAATTGTTATCTGTTTCCTGTATTAATTTTATTGCTCTATAGTTAGTTCTTTGTTTTAGTTTTTGAGAGACTTAACTCAAATAGGGGGAGATTGTTGGTACCCTAGTTTGATTTGAGTTTAGTCCTCTCCTTTTGTCCCTTGACCCAAGAAATATCTATGGTCATTGGTTAGTGGTCTAGCTGTAGAGTCCTCACTTTTCCAGATGATGAATTTGGTTAAGTAGTTTGTTCGTTCGACTATCGTCGAACGCCGCTCGACTATCGTCGACTAACTGTTCGACGATCGTCTATCAGTTGTTCGACTTTCAGTCTGCGAGGATAGTTCGACTATCGGCTGATAGTTCGACTATCTGCATGCTTTGATAGTTCGACTATCTGCTTGGATAGGTCGACTATCTGATAGCTCGACTATCTGTTGATAGTTCGACTATCTGTTCTGCGTTGATAGTTCGACTATCTGTTAATAGGTCGACTATCTGTTCTCGCTTGGTAGTTCGACTATCTGCTTTGATAGTTCGACTATCTAATAGTTCGACTATCTGTTGATAGGTCGACTATCTGTTTGTTTTTGATAGTTCGACTATCTGTTGATAGTTCGACTATCTGTTTTGCTTTGATAGTTCGACTATCTGTTGATAGGTCGACTATCTTATAGCTCGACTATCTGTTGATAGTCCGACTATCTGTTTTGCCTTGATAGTTCGACTATCTGTTGATAGGTCGACTATCTGATAGCTCGACTATCTTCTGATAGTTCGACTATCTGCTGTGATAGTTCGACTATCTCCTTTGATAGTTCGACTATCTGGATCATTCGACTATCTGTCCGATAGTTCGACGATCTCCGTGCGTCGGTCGACGATCTCCGAAGGTCGTTCGACGTTTTCTGTCTGCCTTTATATTTTGTATTTATTTATTATATTTAATTAATTAATACATTATCTGGCATATCTTTTCAGTTGTTTTATGATAATATTTCCAGGTAATATTTGCTCCATCCCTTATGCCTGAGTCAAATCTTTTCAGATAAAGTTGTTTGTCTTATTAGCTGACATTGTATTTTACTTTATTTGCTGTCAGTCCTTTATAGCCGTTAGACTGAAAAGTCTTTCTTCTGCTATAAAGAGTTTGTTTCTGATGTGACTTTATTTAGTACTTTATTATCAGTTTGCTTCCTGCAGCTTCCTAGAAAGAGGTTTATACCTTTTATAGAATGTTTCTGCTGCAGAGATTGCTTTGTCTTCTTGATATTTACAGCCCAGGTCTCAAGTTTCAGAAGAAGACAAATAATTCAAATTAAAGAGAGCCGTTGCTTGTTGCTACTATAAAAAGGACCCTTTGAAGAAGGATTCAAGCTAGCTAATAGCTAACCAGTTGTTCACTTAAGCATTCAAGCCTTCATCAAGATCAAGTCTTCTGCTCTCAGCAATACTCATCCAACTGAGAAGTGTTAAGATCTTCTACTCTTCTTCAACCTGAGTTCTCCTGCTTCCAGGAAGACTCAAACTCAGAGTTCTTTTGAAGAAGAAGAAGAAGACAGCTGCTTGAAGATCTTTAATTTTATTATTTATTATCTTCTTGTAGTTTTTCCTTCAAATCTTTCTGAAGAGTTTTCTGCACTGAAGCAAGACTTCACCTGGACATCTTTGAGCCAGGGGGAGCCTTGATTCTTTAGAGCTCTCTAGCTCAGTGCAAGTTTTTGTGCTTCTCTAATCTATTGTAAAATAGAGAAGACATCTTAACCTTTCTTCCCCCTCCTATACAGGGTTATTACTCCCTTCAAAAGTATCCCTTGATGGCAGGGCACCTGATCAAAAACCTGTGCTTGGTTTTTAGACACCTGATCAAAAGTCTAAAGGGTTTCTGGATCTACCTGAAGCAGATCCTGTTGGTGGCAGGGCACCTGATCAAAAACCTGAGTGGATTCCTACCTTGTTAGTAGAAGAGTGGACGTACCCAAGTTGTTTGGGGAACCACTATAAATTCCTTGTGTCGTCTGGATTGCCTTGTTTATTTCCTGCATTGTGGCTATGAATAGATATACCTAGGTTGCTAGTTGCTGATTAGGGTTTCCAAGCCTTAACTGTAATTACAGTTAGCTTGAGTTTGTGCACAACACTTGTGTTAGGCTCTAGGGTTAATTCCATATCTATAATCTTTTAATTCCGCAATTCACTCTAAGGGAGTTGGGTAGACCATTAAGTTTTGTCTAGTGCAAAATTTGATAACTCTATTCACCCCCCCCTCTAGAGTAGTATCTATCCCTTCACTTTCAGAATGACTCGATCTGGGTGATAGTGGACAGGCTAACAAAGGTGGCCAGATTCAATCCAGTGGCAAAGGGCGCACCAATCAGTGTATTAGTACGGAGGTTCATTGAGCAGTTTGTGCGTTATCATGGGGTGCCCAAGACTATCGTTTCGGATCGGGATGGGCGGTTTACATCCAGGGAATGGAGGTCAGTCCAGGCCCATCTGGGTTCTCGGTTGACATTCAGCACAGCTTTTCACCCTCAGACCGACAGACAGACAGAGCGCACCAACCGTACACTGGAGGATCTGTTGCGACTATGTATTTTGGACCGTGGCGAGCCTTGGGAGAGATTGCTGCCACTGGTCGAGTTTTCGTACAACAACGCTCATCAGTCCAGCATAGGCATGGCTCCATACGAAGCGTTGTACGGAAGGAGGTGCAGAACCCCACTATTATGGGTTCAGGATGAGGATCCGCAGGCACTAAGCTCGGAGTTTGTGGGAGATACAGATGCTCAGATTAGATTGATCCGAGACAGGATGTTGGAAGCCCAGAGCAGATAGGCTAAATACTACGATGCGAGGCACCGTCAAGTAGAGTTCCAGGTAGGAGACCGGGTTTTCTTGAAGATACGGCCGATGCATGGAGTCTCGCGGGTTCGCGGGCGGAAGAAGCTCAGTCCGAGATATATGGGGCCCTATAGGATCCTGGAGCGGATCGGCCCCTTAGCCTATAGACTGGAATTACCGCCGGAGTTAGCGGGATTGCATGACGTCTTCCACGTCTCCTCACTTCGGAGGGCTCTGCTACGCCCTGAGCAGCTGATTTCCTCGGCAGATGGCCCGGTGGCCTCGGATCGGTCAGTCAACTTGGAGCCTATCAGGATTGACGACACAGTAGTGCGTGTCTTGCGACGGAAGAAGGTCCCGTTAGTCAAGGTTCTGTGGAACAATCATGGGCAGGAGGAGCATACATGGGAGCCACAGGACTTGATGCGGCAAAAATACCCGGAACTTTTTCGTCAGGTATACCTCACAACCCCTCTGGACAATCAATTTGCCTTCCTGTTTTAAACCAATGGAACTGAAATTTCAAGAATAGGGGCTAATCTTTTGTTTATTGGGGTGTATATACCTAGTTAAGTGGGCGAATTAATCTTAGATTTGAAACCGCACAAAGCAAACATAACATAGAGAAGTAATCTTTCAGCTCTCATGGGATGTTACAAGCTTATTTTTCCCGATTAGAGTCCCGTAGGCTTAACCTTGATTTCGGGGACGAAATCTTTGTTTTGTTTATTGGGATTTGTAACATCCCATTTCCGGCTAGACCCCTAGGAGTCGGTTGGTTGTGGTAGAACCCTAGGGAGCCATAAATTGAAATAAATCGACCAAGATTTCGGGTCACGGGTTGGTCACGCCCGTGACCGACCCGTCACGCCCGTGACCTAGGGCGTGACTCATTCGACGATCGTCGATCTCCGGGAGACGATCATCGGGCGCAGTATTTTTCAACCCGGCCCTGTCACGCCCGTGACCTAGGTGTCACGCCCGTGACCTGGGGCGTGACTCCTTCGACGATCGTCAATCTCAGTTAGACGATCGTCGGGCGCGGAATTTGCCTCATGGCCTGTCACGCCCGTGACACACAATGTCACGCCCGTGATATAGGGCGTGACCACGTTCGATGATCGTCGATTTCAGTTCGACGGTCGTCGACCCAGAATTGGCCACACGGGCCAGTCACGCCCGTGACCCGGGTGTCACGCCCGTGACCACCCTTCGACGATCGTCGATCTCAGTTCTACGATCGTCGAACCCAGAATTGGCTAACCGGGCCTGTCACGCCCGTGACCTATGTGTCACGTCCGTGACCAAGGCCGAAACGACAGCCAGATTGGAAATTTCGGTAACCGACGTCGTAATAAATTCTGATTATGGGAAAGAAAACCAAGAGTATTTATGGGCCGTTTCCTACTTTAATTATTTAAATAATTAAGTAAATGTTGGTCCAATAGGAAATCGCCACCTGGCGAACACCTCTTCATCTCCAGCGTTTCAAATGCCTTTGCCATAACCGAAACGTCATTAAGGGAATTATTAATGGCCGCGAACGTTTCATCCTTTCTCCTCCCCACTTGCTGACCTATAAAAGACTCCAAAGAGCAAGAGGAAAAGGTTACACTCCCCATCAAACTATTTCAGATTTTCCCCTGCTGTTGAAGAATTTCCGGCGACGCCACCACCGCGCCAATGGCTTCCCGACGCTCTGCACGCCTCCAGCCCGCGAACAAGGTCCTCCCCTCCCTCTTCTTCTGCGAATAGATCTTAGAAATCGTTAGGAGAGATATCGGGCTCAAAAGAGCCAGATCGGGTGAGCGTATTCGTGGTTTTCCGAGAATTTCATGGTGGCGGGTTCGCCGGAAACCGCCTCTCCGGCGGCCGTGCCGCCGCCCGACGATAGCCCTCACCTCAACAGAGGTGGTGGTGGTGGTGGACGGCCAGGGAGATGGCTGGATGGCTGGGGAAATAGTTTGGAAAAGTTACAGGAAATTAGGTTTTCAGGGCTTTAGTTTCGGGCTGTAGAAGAAGATGAACAGTGCCTTTTAATTAGATTTTATTTGTGAAGCAATTTTTGAATGAAAATATCTGTCACTTTAAATAATTTGAGAAAAATATTTAGAGACTTCTACAGAAAAAGTGGTCAACATAAAAAATGTAGCCCTTGAAGTCTACTTTAATTTAAAATTAATTTCACTTGATTTGGAATCCTGGTTAGACCACAGCACCCTTTTTGGTGAGGTCTATCCAGAGGGCTGTCTTGACCTTAGAAAAATTCCCCCCTCCAATCCAGTCATCAAAATGACTTGAAATTTGGGGTGTGGCCTAATCTTACCTATATCTAGGTACGATCCAAAAATTAGGATTTTTGGGAAATATATTTCTATAGTTTTTAGGAAAATTCAATAATCCTAGCTTAATTTAATTAGATAGTTAAATAATTTCCAAACCCTCCCAAATTTTGGTGAGTGGTCCCTGGGTTCACCATAAGGTTCTGTATAATTTTTCATCTCATTTGGAGATGGTTTGGATTAGAAATGATCAACCCTAAGTTTTGCCCTAATAAGGGGTCTTAGATTAAAGGTGCACTTTTGAGATTTGAGTGGTTAGATCACCTCAACAGAGGCTGAGATTTTTACCACTGGTTAGTAATATTCTCTAGCACCCCCTCATAGAATTTGGGGTGGATCGGGGTAAGTTTGCCCTAAGAACCAAGGCCAAACCCTAAAAATGGATCTTGGTGGTTTGTGAAGGCCATGTGGTCAAATGACTTTGGATTGACCCGAAAGATGGTGAAGAGGACCATAGGGCCAATATAGTTCTCTGGATGAAATCTTAGTAGATTTGGAGACCGTTGGGATACCTAAAAATCTAACCCTAGTTTAGGGTGAAAAACTTGTAGAGATAGGAAATGACACTAAATCACATTGAAAAGTGTTGAGATTTGGGTAGAGTGAATTATAGGGATGGTACAAGCTCTGGATATTTTACTATGAATTTTAAGATTATTACTTTGGATACTTCATTAACGATTAAGTAGCTTGTATGATTTGCTTAGAAAATTTATTATGGAATACACACTTCCTGGAAATTGATGAAATTTAGGCAGAGAACGTTTATTATGATTTTAAATCTCTATGAATTTTTATGGGATTTTTGAAAGTTTAATTCTAAGGCTTGCTTCATTAAGTATGTTTTACCTAGAATATTTGATTAAATCTTTAGTGGTGTTTAGCAAGCTGGTAAAATTATGATTCTCTGCACAAAGATCTTTTATATATCATACTACTGACTAGTAATTTTTCTATAATTTTTAGATGAATAATTTCAGTACTTCCTTCTTTACGTAGGATTAACGTGTTTATACTGGATAAATTATTTAGGGGCTAAATACTTTCTGTAAAATTCTGAAAACTTGTATTTGAGGTTATCTTGGTGTTATTTAATGATCATGATTTTTGAGTGGCCATTACTTAGAAGGATCATGTAGTTCATGTTTAAAATGACCCATGGCCCATCCTTTGAGAAAATTAAATAAATATCAGATTAATTAGGAAAATTATAAGTTTCTGGATTTAAACAAATTATGTTATGGTAGACCTCAAGTAAATATGATAGGAGATTTGGAAGACAATTTGGTGTACCTCCCCTTGTGTACCTCATATAGCTTAGGATGGTCTGCATATAGTAAAACCACGGAATTCTGATAATTGAAGGTTGGTAGGGCAAGTTAAGATTGAGTTCATCATTGGAAGTCAGGACAAGTAGAGTGTGAGACTGGTCAAGGATAAGGGAGTATGGGAACGACGAAAGATCGTCCATCCCGGGAAGAAGAGGAAGAGTCTTAATACTCTAGGGTTAGAACTAAAGTAACTAAAAGAGGATTGGGTTAAGGGAGATCAACCAATAATAATAAGTGGCTTGCGAAAGGGAACTTCGGGCCGTAATACCGCCGTCTTGGTTCCTAGTGCCCCTTGAGAGCCCTTCACGGGGTATACCGGGGGCAGTCCTGGGCTAACGTAAACCATAGGAATAATGAATTAAAAGAGCAACTAGTATAACTAGGGTTACACATTTACACTCCCCGATAGCTAGGAAAGTAGAATTATAGGATTTGTTGCCATTCAGATAGTAGCTCTGAAGGTAGATGCACGGACGGACTGTCCGGGGGGCCGAGGGCTCGAGGGTTGGAGTACAGAATAAAGGTGGTGGGTCTTCGGTATCTGATTGTCGTTCACACCGACATCGGTACGCTGACTCGGCGGTGTGGGACACTTAGCCAAAGAAAGTCTGGTGGGTACAACCAGCAGTAATACGCGGATACTCTAGGTTGTGTTCTTCTAGGGGCGTACGGAAGGGCTAGGCCTGGTAGTGTGGATGCCCGCCTAGGAGTGGGGGGCCCGACCCACTGTCTCCGTTTGCCACTACAGAGGTTCCTGGGAGTGAAGCTAGCTGCCCGAACAGGGGGAACTAAAGGTCTGTGCGCATAGAGTCGTGTGCGTGAGTTGCACTTGCATGAATCATGGCATAGCATATCACTACACTCATAATTGCATACAACCGACACCCCAACGTATAAATCGGTATGGGACTTTTTATACGATGGGAGCCTTGCAGAAGACCCCTTAACTTATAAGTTTGTATGGGCATTCATATAAGTTAAGGTTACATACTTATTTACTTGCTTGTTTACTTACTGTTCTCTAGCTGTCTTTTTATACAAATGGCTACTTATTAACTGCTCTCCTTATTACTTACTGCCGTAGGATTGTTAGACCTAATTCATTCTAAATAACTACTAGATTAGCTTCCCTGTCACATGCTTGATTATTCTCCACTTTTGTAGCTTCCCTTTCCTCCTCTCCGCTCGGTGCTTTGGAACCGTGATGGGAGGGGTAGGGGATGATATGGCTTAGTCTTTATGACTAATGGTTTTCGAACCACAACATTACAGGAGCTCCGGATGGGAGACAGGGACCAGCAGTCCAGGGACCAGCACCAGCGGAGTACGGTGCGCATGGAGGTGGGACAGTCTAGCACCGGTGCACCTGCGACCAGCTCCGTGAGTGATTAGATTTTCTTAGCTTCCGCGATGAGCGACTTGTAGTGAGGACTCTGATGTACTGGGCTCGAGCCCATTTATCTATTTTCCTATTATTATCTATTGATGGACTGGATGTGATTTCACTTTTATTTACATGTTTCTGTGGACTTGTTTACATTTTCGTATAAATGCTTCTCTCATGTGATCGAAAAGGGCCGGCAGAATTGGCGTTTTGTAGTGGTTGCCTTCCCGTGAGTCGGTGCCACCGCAAAGCGACAATTCTGGGCTAAGACTCCGGTGGTTGAAAAAGAAAAAAAAAGGGGGTCTTACACTTGAACTTACCTCCACTCCTTGGACGTAAATCGTCCATCCCGATCTAACACGATCGTCCTACGAACTCAATAATAGCGGACAAATTGCTCCACAAATCTGCGCACCAGATCACCGACCGGAGCGTCCTTCCTGATTGGAATAAATCTAGCCACCTTCGTTAATCTATCGATGATCACCCAAATCGAATCGTTCCTCGCATGAGATCGGGGTAGCCCATGTATAAATTCCATGGCTATGTCCTCAAACTTCCACTCCAGCACCGGAAGTGGTTGCAATAATCCGACCGGACTCTTGCACTCTGCCTTTACGAGCTGGAAAGCCTCGCAGTGTGTCACAAAGTATGTGATATCCTTTTTATGCCCGACCAATACATCGTCCTCTTCAGATCTGCTACCATCTTCGTGATCCCCATGTGTATTGAATATTTGCTGCAGTGTGCCTCCGTCATGATATCTTCTCGAATTTGGCCTCCTGTCGGTATATAAACCCGGCCTCTAAAGCATAACAGCCCATCTCTTAGAGAGTAATCTCCTGCCATGCCTTCCTCCAAGGCCCTAAATATCGGCTCCATCCTCGAATCCAGCCTCTGCCCGTCCCTGATGCGATCCCGGATGTCGTCAGTGGTACTCAACGACACCAAGTACTCCTCGTAAAGCTCTTGATCGTCCTCGGATACCAGAGATATCTGCATCTCTTTCAACATCTATACCAGCTCCATAGCCATCAATTGAGGCCCTACTCCTGATGTAGTGGCTCTCCGGCTCAGAGCGTCTGCTACCGCATTGGCCTTCCCGGGATGATAGTGCATGGTATACTAGTAGTCTGACAGAAACTCTACCCAACGTCTCTGTTGAATATTCAGTTCCTTCTGCTTATCCATGTATTTCAAGTTTTTGTGGCCTGAGAAGATATCGGAGTGGACACTGTAGAGGTAGTGTCGTCAGATCTTTAGAGCGAGATAACCGCTCCCATCTCCAAGTCTTGCACCGGGTAGTTTTGCTTGTGTTTCTTCAACTGTCTGGAGGCATAAGCTATCACGTGCCTGTTATGCATCAGAACGACACCCATCCCCTGATACGATGTGTCAGTATAAACCTGAAATCCTTCCTTCCCATATGGAAGGGCAAGGATAGGAGTCGAGGTAAGCCGACATTTCAGCTCCAGGAAGGCAGCCTCACACTACGACGTACAAACAAATGGTGTCTTCTTCTTTGTCAGAGATGTGAGGGGGAGGGAAATCCGAGAGAATCCCTCTATGAACTTCTGGTAGTAACCGACAAGTCCTAGGAAACTCCTCATGTCAGTGGCCGCCTTTAGCAGTGGCCAATCCCATACTGCCTGAACCTTTGCCAGATCCACTGCCAGTCCTGCTCCACTGATAATATGGCCCCAGAAAGCCACCTCCTTAAGCCAAAATTGGCACTTGCTGAACTTGGCATACAGCTTGTGCTCCTGCAGCCTCTCTAGAGTCAGTGCTAAATGGCGGGCATGCTCCTCCTCAGACCTCGAATAAATGAGGATGTCATCAATAAATACTATGACGAAAACATCTAGATAGGCCTCGAATACCCGGTTCATCAAACTCATGAATGTAGATGGTGCATTCGTGAGCCCGAAGGGCATCATAGTGAACTCATACAACCCATATCTACTGCTGAAAGCAGTCTTCGATATGTCCTCCTCCTAAATCCGCAGCTGGTAGTATCGTGACCTCAGATCCAACTTTGAAAACCAGAGAGCCCCCTCCAACTGGTCAAACAGCTCGTCGATCCTCGGTAGTGGGTACGTGTTCCGGACTGTCAGCCTGTTCAGTGCCCTATAATTGATGCACAGTCGAAGTGTCCCGTCCTTCTTCTTCACGAACAACATCGGAGCTCCCATGGTGAAGAGGTTGGCAGGACAAATCTGGATTCCACTAGCTCCTGTAACTGACTTTTAAACTCCACTAACTCCTTCAGGGCCATCCGATAAGGAGCTCTGGATACTAGCTTTACTCCTAGCACTAGTTGTATCTGGAAATCTTTCTCTCGATGCGGCGGGAATCCTGGCAACTTCTCCGGAAATACGTCAGCAAAGTCCCGCACCACCATGATACTATCAATAGAATCCTTGGCCTCAGACATCTCAAACAGCACCTGGTAGACCTTGTATCCCTACAGATGGGCCTTGACGACCTGAATAGAGGAGAGTAGAAGATAAGAAACTGAGGTAATACCTTCGAAGGTCGGGTAAGTGTCGTCGTATCTTAGCACGACCCTTCTTGCTGGGCAATAAATTTGTGCATGGTTCCATGTGAGCTATGCCATGCCCAGTACGAGGTCAAAATCCGGCATCCTTAGGATTTTTTCTGAGGCCTCGAAAGTTACACCATCAATGGTCACTCTCAGAAAACACTTAGTCGTGGACTGGATCTCCGTCCCGTTGGAGAGACGCACCCTCCTAACGATTCCTTCAAAGTTCTCGATCTGGTCCAGGTCTCTGATAAACTCCTCCGAGACAAAATTATGTGATGCTCTAATATCGAATAGGGTGTGTGTGGGCTTGCCACACACCATCACTGTTGGGTATATTGGAAAATGTGTACATGATTTGGAGAAGCCTCACTTAGCTCAATGATATAAATCAAGGTGTATTTGATGTTATTTTGAGTTTATATGTGCAGGTTAAGTTTTGGCTAATATGCAGAGAAAAGTTTCTAAGTCCATGTGTCGACACTTAAGAAAGCCTGTGTCGACACTTGGGGAAGCAGTGTCGACACCAGAAGAAACTGTGTCGACACACAGAAGATTGTAGTTGACATCAAATGTGTCGACACTGGGAGGCTATGTCGACACACAGAAGCAGAGTCGACATCAACTGTGTCGACACCTGAAGGCAGTGTTGACACACAGAATTCTTAGTCTATATCAACTGTGTCGACACACAGGACTTGTGTCGACACTCAGCAGAGTTTCAACAATGTCGAGTGCTGAGTAGTGAAGAAGTGATTGTGTCGACATAAATAATCAGTGTCGACACATTCTTAAGATGTAGTGTCAAGAAGCTGTGTCGATATCAAAGCAGCTATGTCGACAACACCAAAGTCTGTGTCGACACTTCAGTCACTTGTGTCGACACATTTTGACAGATTGTCTCGACACTTTATGACAATCAGTCTCGACGCTTTGCTGACAGTGACAAAGGCTCAAGAACTGTTTGAGGACTTGACAGCTGTGAGTTACAACAGGTTTACTGAAGCTGTCAGTCTTGTCAGAAGTTCGTTAGAAACCGGATCAGCCGGTTACCATGGGAGAAGCCTATAAATAGACGGACTGTGTCAAATCAATTAACAACGATCTAATCAATCAAAAAAATACAACTAACCCAACTATTGTGAGATTGGTCTCTGATCAAGAAAGTACAAGTCACAAAGAAGAATATCTTCGTGAGAAGATCTAAGAAGATGTTCTGAAGTAGTTATCTATTTAGATTCTGTCTAAGTTGAATTCAATCAAGAATTCAGAAGTATCTTCAAGAGGTTTGGAGAGAGAGAGATCTATCTATTTGAAGTCAAGAAGGAGACAATCACAGGTCTCTCAAGAAGCAGATACTGAACTGATCTGTCAAGAAGATTCAGATCTATTTCTGGAATCTAAGGAGGAAGCTGCCAGTCAGTTATATTCAAAGGAAATCAACCCAACTAAGTTCAGATTCAAGAAGCTTTGAAGAAAGCTAAGATAAAGTTGATTTCAGCCATCAGCCTCTTCAAGAAGCTCATCAAGAAAGTTCTTATCCCTTCTCTCTCAATAGGGGTAAGGGATTATAAAATTCCTTATCAAATTCTATAGGATCTATTCATAGATCTGAGTTGTAAGCCTATTTTATAAAGGCTGAGTGTAGGAGATTTGTTCTCTGAGTGGTATGGCTGTTTGTGCCTGAGTTGTAGGAGAAGGTATTCTCTGAGTTGTAGGCCTTGTGGAAAGGCTGAGGTAGGGCTTGTTAGCCTGAGTTGTAGGAATGTGGAAACATTCTGAGTTTTTGGAAACCTTCTGGATTCTGAGCTGTAGTATCTGAGGATCTGAGATAAAGGAAGAAGTTAGGCTGAATCTAGCATACTGCTGGATAGGTGAAGGGGGAAGTGAATATACCCAGACCTTGGGCAACCACTATAAATACTGTGTGCAATCTGTAAATTATGTAGCTATAGAATCACTGATTATGTGTGCTGAGTTTGCTGCAGAATTTTCTGTTTTATATTACAGCGTTGAAGTGATATTCTGTCTTAATTTTAAAACAAGAATTAGAACCTATTCACCCCCCTCTAGGTGTTTAGGTAGTCTTGAAAGTAAAACTATCAAGTGGTATCAGAGGGAGGTTGCTCAAAGAAGGACTTAACAGTCTGAGTTAGATCCCTAAGACAGAATCAAGAATCAAGAAAATGAGTTCTGGAGAGAATCACAAGGAACTAGGGTCAATGAAATTACCCATCTACAGGAAAGAGATTTTTGGAATCTGGAAAGAATGGGTTAGGTTGTTTATGGAGGCCTCTGACCCAAGGATATATATCACAGTAAAAGAAGGTCCATATATCCCAATGAATGTGTCTGTTCTAGATGCAAATCAAAGAACTCCTAAAGTTTTTTCTGAAATGACTAAGGATGAGATTATACTGGCAACTATGGATAAAAGAGCTCAGAATATCATAGTGAGTGCCATAGATGATTCTACTTTCCAAAATTTGATTCACTGCAAAACCTCCAAGGAAATGTGGGACACTTTGATTGTCTACATTGAGGGTTCGGAAGAAGTTAGACAAGACAGAAAGTCTATGCTCAATCAAGAATATTAGAGTTTCAGACAAGGGAAGTCTGATAGCATATCTGAATGCTACAAGAAATTCTACAGGATAGTGAATGAACTGATGTCCTATGGAAGGGTCTTCAGTACATATGAGCTGAATGACAAATTCCTAAGATCCTTGACAAAGGATTGAGATACCAAGATTTGTGTCATTAGATAAGTGGTCAAACTAGCAGACATTTCTCCTCCAACCTTATTTGGAAAGTTGCTATCATATGAAATGTAACTAATGGCTAGGAAGGAGGAAGAAATAAATACAAAAAGAGAGCATAGAGAAAGGTATGTGGCCTTCAAGGTTGAAGCCACTAGAAAGAATAGAAGGATATCTCCATCACCTTCTAAAGAAGTTGCTGAAGTTATCTCAGAGAATTTAGACAATCAGAACTCAGATAGCAGTGATTCAGATGCAGATTTTGCTGCCTTTACAAGGCAATTTCAGAGGTTCTTGAAGAAGAAGCAGTGGAAGTCAAGGCCCTCCACATCACAGCCAGTTGATGACTACTATCAAAAGAGAAAATCATCAAGAAAGGAAAGGAGCAGGTCTAAGCCCAACAAAGCTACAACATCAAAAATTGATTGCTATTACTGTAATAGGCCTGGACATGTGGTGGATGAGTGTCCAGAAAAGAGGAAGGAGTCAGCAGACAGAAAGAAGACTCAATAAAAGGGCAAGAAAGAGAAATCCTTTGTTGCTAAGAAGGAGAAGAGTCTTACAGATCAATCCTCCTCAGAGTCAGAATCTGAAGCTGAAGCATACATTGGACTGTATGCAGTTAGTGAAGAAGATGACTTTATGCAATTGCTGAACTCCATCTATGAACAAGAAGACCATCAATGCATGGGACTGATGGCTGAATCAGAAGACAACAAGTGCCAGGATCAGCCTGGTCCCAGTAAGGTACAAAGTAATTCTAGAATTTCTGATTACAGTACTGGTTTAGAGTCATATTCATCTACATCAAGTGATGAGGATGGATTTGAATCTGAAGGAGATATTCATCAGTTGATAGATGAATATGGGGACTTATTGCAGGCACTTAAGAAAAGCAAAAACCTGGATAAAACTCAGGCTAAGGAAATTGCAGATCTTAAGATGACTGCATCTGCTTTAGAGAAAGAATTGGATCAAAAAATGAATGAGGTTGCCAAGCTGAAAACTATAACTGTTATTCAGATGGGTACAATCACATATAAAAATGATCTAATTAAAAGTCTGGAAGTCAGACTTCAAAAGGAGAAATATCTAATGGCTAGTTACTCTAAGCCAAAATCAGTCTTACCCTTAATAGATGAGTTTGTGGCTCAAAAGGGTAAGACATGATTAGGCTTTAAAGGTAACACTAGGGCTGTCCAATTCAAGAGAAAAGGCAAAGCACCAGTCCAACCAGTAAATTTTAAAGTTCCTGTAATGTTTAGAAAGGTACAAGTGCCTTCTAACAAATATGATCTTTAAAACATTCATGGTCATAATAAGACTGATGTTCTGAATAACAAGGGTGTTAATGCCAATAAGTCAGCCCATGTCAATAAATCCCATGTTCCAAGGAAAACAATGGGTGTAGCTGCAGCAGCACCAGCACAGAACAGAAATTTTTCCGCCAAAAATGTATCTAGACCTAGATACAACAAGTATGAATGCTGGTGCTGTGGAAAGACAGGCCATTTTTCCTTAGACTACTGACATAACATAAGTGTCAGGAAGAACAACAGTCTACCAGTTAGAAGAGCTGCTGGTTGATTTGATATGAATGGTGCTAACTTGAACCAAGGACCCAAGACTTTCTTGGGCTCTAAGGTTAGGTAATTCTGAATTACAGGAAAGTCCAAGTTGTCATGCCCCTATATGGTACTTGGACAGTGGATGTTCCAGGCACATGACTAGAACAAAGGGGCTGCTGAAGGAGTACTCACCTATCAAGGATGGGCCTAAAGTAATCTTTGGTGGATCTGAAAGAGGAATCATCAAAGGATTTGGTAACATTTCTTCAAACAAAATTACCATCACTCAAGTGGCTTATGTAAAAGGTTTGAAACACAACCTGATAAGCATAAGTCAGCTGAGTGATCTAGGATATGACATTTCATTTATTAAGAATGGATGTCATATCAAAAGGTCAAGTGATCAAAAGGTCATATTGATTGGGTATAGAAAAAGAAATGTTTATTGTCTTGACTTTGTGTGTGAGAACAAGGTTTATCCTATTTGTCTTGTAGCTGATGAGAGAGCATCTCATTGTGTCAAATGGCACAAGAGGCTGGCTCATCTTAACTACAAAACAATTGGCCAACTCTTTAGCAAAGAGTTAGTGAGGAATGGTCCTCAGGTTAAGTGTATAAAGGATGAGATATGTTCAGCTTGTCAAAAGGGCAAGCAGACAAAATCCTCCTTTCATAGCCTTGAAAACAAGGATTCAGTCAGGTGTCTATACCTACTATATATGGATTTATTTGGTCCTATGCCAGTTCATAGTCTAGGTAGGAAGGTCTACACTTTTGTGGTTGTAGATGACTATTCTAGATATTCCTGGGTGTTCTTTCTGAGACAGAAATCTGAAACCCCAAGTGTTTTACATAGTTTTGTCAAACAAATTCAGAATGAACTGAATAGTACAATGGTCAAAATCAGAAGTGAGCATGGCACTGAATTTCAATCTGAAAGTATGACAAGATTATGTGAAGAATTTGGGATTTTTCAAGAGTTCTCCTCACCTAGAACACCTCAGCAAAATGGTATTGCTGAAAGGAAGAATAGGACATTGATTGAAGCTGGTAGAACTCTATTGAGTGACACTTCTCTCCCAGAATACTTCTGGGCTGAGGCAGTTAGTACTGCATGTCATGTGATCAATAGGGCCTCTATTACCAAAAGCCATAAAAAGACACCCTATGAGATCATGAAAGGTAAAAAACCAAATTTATCCTATTTTAGAATCTTTTGTTGCAAGTGTTATATCCTTAACAATGGCAAGTCTTATCTAACTAAGTTTGCTGCCAAATCCTAAGATGAGATATTTGTTGGGTACAACATCAATAGTAAGGCTTATAGGGCCTACAACTTGATTACACAGGTTGTAGAAGAATCTGTACATGTTGTATTTGATGAAACTAGATTAATCAACAGTGAGTTGCCTTGTAGTTCATGCAGTCCAACAGGTATAAGCAATAGAATGGACAAGCTTTCCATTGCAGAAGGCTCAACTACAGATGAAGAATTGGAAAATGATGGCTACTGTCCAGGGGGAGTACAAGACTCTCTAGAAGTTGATGACAACCAAGAGGTGCAACATAATGAAGAAACTGGAGGTGTTCAGCTAGAAGGAAGTCTACTTCCAATTGTAAGACATCTAAAGGATCATCCAGAAATAAGATAATTGGTGATCCAAGATATGGAGTGCAAACCAGAAGCAGAAATCTGAATACAGTCCTGCACTCAAGTTTTCTATCTCAATTGGAGCCAAAGAAATTTGAAGAAGCTATCCAAGACCAACACTGGATTAATGCTATGCAAGAGGAGCTTAATCAGTTTAGAAGATGCAAGGTCTGAGATTTAGTTCCTAAACCAAAAGACCACAACATCATTGGTACAAAGTGGATTTTTAGGAACAAGTTGGATGAGAGTGGAGTTATTGTGAAGAACAAAGCAAGATTGGTTGCAAAAGGATACAGACAGGAAGAGGGAATAGACTTTGATAAAACATTTGCCCTAGTAGCAAGACTGGAAGCAATCAGGATGTTCCTTGCCTATGCAACATATCAAGGCTTCAAGGTATACTAAATGGATGTGAAATCAGCATTCCTAAATGGTGATCTAAAATAAGAAGTCTATGTAGAGCAGCCATCAGGTTTTGTAGATTCTCTTAAACCTGGTTATGTCTATAGACTTAGGAAAGCATTGTATGGGTTAAAGCAAACCCCAAGGGCTTGGTATGAAACCCTGTCTACTTTCCTTATTGAGAACAAATTCTTAAGAGGTAAAATAGACAAAACTCTATTCCTAAGGGAATCTAAAGGTATGATAATCTTAGTTCAGATCTATGTAGATGACATAATTTTTGGGTCTACAGAGAACAACCTTTGCAAGAAGTTTGCCAAACTTATGCAAGGGAAGTTTGAAATGAGCAGTATGGGGGAACTTAAGTTCTTCTTGGGACTCCAAGTAAGACAAACTAAAGATGGCTTGTCCATATCCCAGTCTAAGTTAACCAAGGAGTTAATTAAGAAGTATGGTATGAAATCATCCTCCACCATGAGAACTCCTATGGGAACAAGTATGCCTATATGCAAAGATGATGCAGGTAATCCTGTAGATGAGTCTTTGTATAGAGGAATAATTGGCTCTCTATTATATCTCACTGCTAGTAGACCAGACATTATGTATGATACATGTGTCTGTGCTAGGTACCAAGCATGCCCTAAAGAATCACATTATACTACAGTCAAGAGGATTTTGAGATATCTAAAGGGCACACCTAATCTAGGCCTTTGGTACCCTAGGAATGGAGATTTTCTACTAACACGTTATTCAGATGCAGATTTTGAAGGCTGTAGAGAAGATAGAAAAAGTACTACAGGTACATGCCAATTCTTGGGAGGAAGGTTGATATCCTTAAGCAGTAAGAAGCAAACTAGTGTGGCAATATCCACAGTTGAGTCTTAATATGTGGCAGCAAGAAGTTGATGTGCACAGCTGTTGTGGATTAAGCATCAGCTAAGGGACTATGGTATTCAAGTAAGTAGAACACCTTTATTGTGTGATTCTAAAAGTGCCATTTCTATTGCAAACAATCCTGTTTCATATAGTAGGACTAAGCATATAGAGATAAGATACCATTTTCTTAGAGAACATGTATAAAAAGAAGACATCTCATTAGAATTTGTTAAAACTGATTATCAAATTGCTGATGTATTTACTAAGCCTCTGGATGAAACTAAATTCAATAGATTTAAAATTGAATTAAGAATGCTGACAATAGGTTAGTTTACCAAAAATTGGCTAAGTAAAATGGTGTCGACACATTCAGTAATAAAGTGTCGACACAGAGAAGTTATGTCGACAATTCAGGAAAATTGTGTCGACACAGAGTAAAAGTGTCGACACCTAAGGGACTATATGTCGACACATCCAGAGAAGTTGTGTCCTCACATTCAGACTTTGTGTCGATACTTCGAATAAGTATCGACACAGAATTTCTGTTCCTCATCTTCGTAAGTCAAGTGTCGACACATCATCAATTTGTGTCGACACATAGAGGTCAACTTTGTTGTCGAGACATTAGGAGTTTGTGTTGACACATTCCAACTGTGTCGACACATTTAGACTATTTTTGCCCGCCTTTTGACCTTCTTTGATTAGAAGGGTATAAATAGGTCAAGAACATATTCTGTCGACACGCTCACTAGGGTTTCGAGACAAAAACCTTGTGTCGAAAAACTCTCTTCTCTCCAACCAAGCTTTCTCTTCATTCCAATGGTGCCCAAGGTTGAAGACAACATCAATGAAGGGTATGAATTGGTTAGGCATGCATTTGACGATACCGCAACGGAGATCAAACAGGTCATTTCTCTTCTTGCAGACAACGAATTAGAATATCTTGTCTCTGAACCTACAAAGATATGGAAGAAAGAAGTATTCGAGTTCTATACTGCTGCATCAATGGACTCAACAGGATTGAAGATCAAATCCACTGTACATGGAGAAGAAGTCAAGCTGTCTATGAAGAGGTTGAGCAAGATTCTCCATCTTCCTAGAATACATGATGAGGAAGAGATCCCAGCCTCAAGGACCAGGGAGGCGCTTCAATGGTGTGGATTGGATCCAACCTTAAAGATAGGAGCATCCATCAATAGAAAAGGCATGAATCATCAAGGGAAATTCCTGTCTGAAATAGTAGGAAAAGTGATCTTATGTAAACCAGGTGGCCAAGATAGGATATCAACCTATATGTTCAGCCTGCTGACAAGGATAATCTTTAATATTCACACCAATTGGTCTGCAGTACTGTTTGATAAGATAAAATAAGGAATCAAGAAGCCAAACTTGGCTAGGATCATGAGTCTGTTCCTGGCTGGAATAATTCCAGAGGTGATGCAACAGATTCCTGGATCAAAGATAAATCACATGAGGAGAATGGACATAAGGTTATTCTCAAGATGGGATAGAGTTCTTTCAAAGAAGATGCCTGATGTGGACAGGCAAGAGCTAACGGAAAAAACACCAGCACATGACCTTTCTGAGCATGGTAGTGATGATGCACAAGAACAGGTAGCACAAGTTAGAGAACAAGTTCAGGATCAGACTGAGACTACCCAAGTCCAGGAAGAGACTATATCTGCACAGGTGCAGGGGGAGCCAATTACTGTACAGTTGCAGGGGGAGCCACATTCTGAATAAGTGCAGGAGGAAGAAAGAATCAATTTATCAAAAGACATTGTTTCTCAAACTGATCTTGATACTTCTGGAGTTGCTGCTGAGAAAGTACTATCTCCTGCTCACACTGCACAAGAATTCACTCTTGAAGAGTTTTTTCCTGATCTTGAAGGAGCAGCAGATAAAATGGAGACCCTAAGATTTGAGGGGGAGCAAGTAAGGATTGAGGGGGAGCAGGTTAATATTGAGGAGGAGTAACATGGAGCTGAGAAAGAAATTTCTTTCACTCCTCAAAAGAGAGTTAATATTGACAATTCTTCAGAGTCTGAGCATGAAGAAGTCAGGGAGGCCAAGAAAAGAAAACTAATGGTCTTTAAGAGAAGAAGTCAAAGCTATAAGAAGGCTCTCCAAATAACTACTTCACAATCTACTTCTGATTTTGATTATAGCAAGCTTATGGTGAATTTACAAATGAAGCTAGATGAACAAAGACTGACCTTGGAAAAATATGTAGATGAAAGTCATAAGACACTCCAGTTTGATCTGGCACAAGACATAAAATCTATCAGATTTGAGGTCAACCAGAATAAGAAAGAGATGACAGATTACTTCCACAAGGGGGGCAATGTTGTGGTATTTCTAGCAAAGCAACAAGCAGAAATAAAGAAGCAGGTGGATGATATTGCTATCAAACAAGGCTATATCCTTGAAAATCAAATAAGAATGAATGATAATCTGACTGAATCTCACAATGAGATAGTCACTGAGTTAAAGAATGCTGTTACTGGAATGACTGCTGCAAGGGCTAAAGAAATGGAAGACTATGATAAGAAGCTACAAGCTGCCTTAGATTCAGTTAAAACTACAATCACTTCATCTCAGAAGTTAATTAATGACAAGCTTCAAAAGTTAAAGCCATTCTTTAAAGATGGAATCAATTACCTGGATGGACAAATCAGATTTCAAAAAGAGGACTTAAGAGATCATATGACAAGAGAAGTCATAAAGGGGGAGAGAGTGTTAGTATATGCTGGCTCTGATCATGCCAAATGGGTAACCAACAACATTATAGCAACTCTGGGATATCCACCCTTATGTGATGATGATAATGTGGCTGAGTCAGGTGTGCAAACAGCTCTACTTGAAGGTGATCAACCTGAGGTTGCCCAAGTAATTTACCCCCTACAGATATTGAAATGATACATCAACAAGTTCAGTCTATGTACAGCTCTCCTCAACCAGTTACTAATGTTATTATTGAAAAGGTAGATATGCTAGAAGCTGGTCTGAAAGCTTAGCAAGATGCTCAATTATCAAAGAAAAGATTCAGAGAGCAAGCATAATTAAAACCTGACTTTGAGCAATGGAGCCCCACTTCTAGAAATATCATATTAACTGCCTGGAAAGCTGTCAAAGACCAAGTTCATGAAAGGGGTAAATGGTATAATGAGCAGGAGTGGCAGAAGTATGAGGCTAGGCAAGAAGCTATAGTTCAATACAGAAGGAAGGATAAGATTGGGAAGCTACCTCCTGATGCACAGAATCCTAACAAGTATTTCTCTAAGCCTTTTCATTACTTTGAAAGGCAAAGAATTAAGACTGAAGCTCAAAAGAAGGCTGATTTGAAAGGCAAGAAGCTCATTGAAGATACAGAACCTTCTGTGCAGGCTCAGATTAAACCAGGGAAAGGAATAGTCATAAAGGAGCCAGCCCAGCCTTAGTCTAAGTTTTACTAATTTTTGTCCAAGAACTATGTAATTGTTAGTTTGTTAAAGAAATCAATGTAAACAACTTGTAACAAACATTTTTGAGTTAATATACAAAACATTATTCTGTGATCATTTTCTTTTACATCTTTATTCTGTGATGTAACTATGATATGTATTTTGTTTATAAAGTACCCTGTAATATAATGCTTATGTACATCATCATGTTTATTTTCTAAGTGGTGTATATCATTGGCTAAAGAGTTATGACTTATTCAAATATGGGGAGATTGTTGGGTACATTGGAAAATGTGTACCTGATTTGGAGAAGCCTCACTTAGCTCAATGATATACATCAAGGTGTATTTGATGTTATTTTGAGTTTATATGTGCAGGTTAAGTATTGGCTAATATGTAGAGAAAAGTTTCTAAGTCCATGTGTCAACACTTAAGAAAGCCTGTGTCGACACTTGGGGAAGCAGTGTCGACACCAGAAGAAACTGTGTCGACACACAGAAGATTATAGTCGACATCAAATGTATCGACACTGGGAGGCTGTGTCGACACACAGAAGCAGAGTCAACATCAACTGTGCCGATACCTGAAGGCAGTTTTGACACACAGAATTCTTAGTCTACATCAACTGTGTCGACACACAGGACTTGTGTCGACACTCAACAGAGTTTCAACAATGTACTGAAGACTCAAGTGCAACACACACACATGACTCTATGCACATAGACCTTTAGTTCCCCCATTTTGGAAGCTAGCTTCACTCCCAGGAGCCTCCGTAGTGTCCAACGGAGACAGTGGGACTGGCCACCCAACTCCTAAGCGGGTATTCACACTACCAGGCCTAGCCCTTACGTACGCCTCTAAAGGACACACCAGAGTCTCCACATACTATGCTGACCCACCGCCAGACTTTCCCTTAGCTATATGTAAACCACACCCACTGAGTCAGCGTACCGACGTCGGTGTGAACGATCGTCAAATACTGAAGACTCACCACTTTATGCACATGCAATCATGAATTTCCCAAGCCATCGGCTCCCCGGACTATCCTGTCCGTTACAACTACCTTCCGATCCTTTGTCTCTCCGGGCTAACCTGCCCCTTTTCACAACCACCGAGCCTACCGCTCAGATAACCTAGCCAAGCTAACCTCTCGAGACATCGGGGTAAGTGAAGGTAAAGACCTAGTTTTTCTTTACTGGTTACTCTTTAACATTTATTCTTATGGTTTAAGTTAACCTTGGACCGCCTAGGGTATTCCATGTGAAGGGATCTCGAGGGCACCAGGAACTACGATGGGCTAAAGTCCAAAGCTCCCTTTCGCAAGGAACTTACTATTATTGGTGTCTACCCAGGTCCCAATCCCATTTAATGTTATACTAAATCTAACCCTAATGTATTTTGACTCTCTGTCTGTCTCCATAGGAAAGATGATGTTTCATTGATCCTAAGCACCACTAAACACTAGTCAAACCAACACCCTCCCCATCATGACTCATAATTATGAACTCAATTTCACCTTACCAAATCAGTATATCATTAACCCAACTCCCTATGTCCTTCCCACATGCTAACACAATTCTGCAGTTTTACTATGTGCCGACCAACCTAAGCTATATGATGGGTATGAATGGTGACCCCTTCAAATATTCATCCAAATGACCTAATATTATTATTGGGGGTCTATCATGACATATTTATACTAAATCCAGAAACTTGTAATTTTCCTAGTTAATTTAGCATTTATTAAAGTTTCCCCAAAATTAGGCCATGGGTGATTTTGAACATGAAGTACTATATTTGCTTAAGTTATGGCCACCCAAAAATTATGAACACTATAACATGCCAAAATATCAGATAATACCAAGTTGTACTAATTTTCTTTAGTGAATTAGCCCCTAATTAATTTATTCAATATAATTGCAATAAATAGAGGTAAAGAGGGAAGTACCAGCAAACATTATCCAAAAATTATACAAAAATTACCATAGCTTTAATATGATCATAAAACCTTACTGACTAAGTTTCATGCAATTCCAAGGTAAGTAAGCTATTTAGATAAATACTTCAATTAGATCCCTAATGAGACACTTTGTGAAGAAACATGCTTATAATCTTTTCCAAACAACATGTAATAATTACCCAAGCTTTCATATGCTTTAAAAGGTTCTCTGGCCAAGAAAACTTAATTCTCCAACAAGATATAGTATTTATTATCTATTTTTAAGACAAAGTGCACTAGTTCACTTAACACACGAAGTACTATGAGATAATGTCCAATCATTCAAAATTTCTGGCTAGTGCATAGATAAAATATTTAGTCAACATTGCCAGAGTTTCATAACATTATAAGATAATTTAACCATGATTACTTTAAAATCATAAAAAAAAGGGCAACTTGAAGGTTATAAATATACGTATGAGCTACTGACTTCTATACATCCTATAATAAATTCCAGAGGTTCATATTGCTATAAAAACTCATCTGTCAAAATCTCATAAGGATCCGAGGTCATATGACCTTTCAACTTTTCCTTAAGAGATATAGGCCTAAACAATTTCCAATGGATTTAAGTTGTGTGCATGTGTCTAAATGTCACCAAACTTCTTCCTAGGGCTACCCGCCACCCTAAGATCACATGAACTAAACTTCAAGCCCATACAAGGACATATCACCCTATGTCCTTCACAAACCCTTAAAGTTTAACCTTAGGGTTTGAACTAGGGTCCTAGGGAAAATCCACCCTACCCCATCTCAAACTCCATATGAGGGTGTTTTAACTGACCTTGGGGCTCTGAACAAAGTCCCAACCCTTTTGGGTGAGAATTGGCCCCTCCATACCCCAAGTACCCTTTTGCCCTAATTTACCCTTAAGGGACCAAATTTTGGTCATACTAATACCTATTCAAACCAACCCCAAATGGGTTGATATTTTTACCAGAGCTATATATTTATCCTAAGGACCATCCACCAAGTTTGGTTGATTTTGAGGTCTATAGACCCCTTAATTAATTCATACCTATTTTATTAAATTTTTACAAACACTATAAAAAAATGTTCTCCAAAAATCCCCATTTTTGGATATGTTAAACGTATTGGTAAGAGTGTCTCCCAGCCCAAATTCCAAGTCATTTGGACAAGTGGTTTAGTAGGGTCACTCAATTTCATCCATGGTTAGCCCTTGGTATAGACTACACCATTTGGTGTGTTCTGGTCACACTAGTGACCCAAATGTGCTGAAATTAATTTTAAAATAAACTAGATTTTAATGGCTAAACCTTTCTTGTTAACCATTTTTCCATAAAAGCTCCCTAAGTATTTTTAATAATTAAATCTAACTACTGCATAATGTGTGACAGAAATAAAATATTAATGATATTAATCTTATTAAATAAAAGGTGTGACACGAATCTTGACGCACCATCCGACGACATCTGGTCATCATCCCTAGCGCACCAATGACCCAGATTAACCCGTCCTGGGTCGTTTTGCCTGGGGAATTCCCGGCCACCCGCGCCTCCTCCGGCCGGCCACCACCACCTTCGTTGAGGTGGTGGCTGGTGATTCACAGTGGTTGGCTGATCGGAGGTGGTCGGAATAGTGAGTTGTGAGTGGAGGAGAAAGCTTGAAAAAAGCATGCTCTCGGCCTACTCTATTTGGGGCCAATTGTATCCGAACCTTGCGTCCAAGAGTTGTGGATCTATCCACTGAAGTAGGAGAGGAGGATAGGACCTTTTGGGAGGCGTGAAGCCTTGTCGATCGATGGGATGCCATTGCCGGATTTTGAAGCTTCGGGTGTTCTGCAACTACACTATAGGAAGACTCGACTGCTTCAAGGAAAGTGTGGAAAAGGCTGTTGGGGGGTCTAGGGATGCTTTTAAGATGAACAAATGGGGAAGAAGAGGGGTGTAACATCAATGGCCATTAATGGTCATGAAGGTGATTTCCGGCCAATGAAGAACCCACAGAATCCAGCCCCTGTACAGCCTGGTTAGCCTCTTGATCTTCTCCTAATTCATCAAGGGAGATGAATCCAGCAATTGGGAATGAACAGAGACGACATTGGCCTCCCTTGGCCATGAATGACTCTCTTCCTCATTTTCTCTCTCCTTTATAAATGGGCAAATGGAGTTCTCTCTCTCCTAGTCACCACTTCCAGAAAAAGAGTAGCATTTTAGGAAAATTCCTGCCTCCTAAAGCTAATAGGCCACGCTAGTTGGGCTTAGCCTAAGAGAGTTGGGCTTGGTTAGGTCCACTTAGGCTAACTTGACCTAATCTTAGGGTTGAGTTGACCATGGTCAAATTGACCTTTTGGGTTGACCCTAATGGGTCCTTTGTGTCCCATTGGCCTCCCCTTAGGTCTAGGTGGTGTTGGGTAGGGTTGGATTGGCATGTTGAAGGCCACTTGACCCTTAATTAGGACACTTTGACCATTTTAAGGCTAGGGTTGACTTGGGTCAACTTAGCCTCTTTGGTTGACCCCCAATAGGTCCTTGGTGACCCATTGGTATCCCTTAGGGATTATAAAGGTCTAGGTGGGTCCCTTTGGCTAAGGGGAGGTCAATTAACCATGTGTGAGCTTAGTTTGACCTAAAAAGGGTTTGGGTTGACTTGGTCAACTTGACCCTTTTTGGTTGACCCCAATGGGTCCTTGGTGACCCATTGGCCTCCCCTAGGGTTAAGTGTGCCATGGTAAGGTCATGGAGTTAAGGTGAAACCCTACAGTCAAACCCTAGGTCTAGTGATTGGGTTGAGCTATTTGCAAACCAAGGTGATATCCACCTCCATGCGTTAGCTCACTTGGGTCTTCTTGGGTTTCTTGGGGTTTTGTCATGACCTAGTCATGACAAAACCACTCTTAGGGGTCTAGTTGTTTGAGGGATGTTATAGCAACAATCTTACACCTCGGAGCAACGCTCCAATAACTCGGAGATAATACACTCCTACAAACTCGATCCACAAAACGGGATCTACACTCGGAAGAACAAACTTCCCACAATCTCAGAGACAAAGCTTATACAAGAGTTAAAGTAAATGTTTACAACAACAGTAAACATTGTATACTTCCAGATCTGAAATCTTCAAGGTTCTTCCTTCTTGAAAACTGAAAATCTCTGAGAAGATGTTGAGGAAGAAAACCCGTGAAAACTCGATATGAAAAACTTATGATGTAACATCCCATTTCCAACTAGACCCCTAGGAGTGGTTTTGTCATGACAAAACCCTAGAAAGCCCAAGGAAGAGGCAAGTGGACCTGGTAGTGTAAATAGGGCCACTGTGGTCTGCACTTAGCAGATCTCAGAACCTTGACTAAAAGTGATCATGGGACTTCACCAAGACTCCAAGACCCCACCCATACCCTTATAACCCTAGAAAGAGGTCAATGGGTCACTAAGGACCCATGGAGAGCAGTCAAAAGACCAAAGTTGACCAAAGTCAACTATAACCCTAGCAAGGTCAAGTTGACCTAGACAAGGATCCATTTCAGTCTATTAGCCAAATATACTCCACCCAAACTTCCATAACCCTAGTGAGAGGTCAATGGGTCACTAAGGACCCATGGAAAGCAGTCAATAGGGCTAAGTTGACCAAAGTCAAATATAGCCCTAATTAGGTCAAATTGACCTACACAAGGGTCAATTGTAGTCCCTTAGCCCAATAGACACCACCCCTACCCTCATAAGCCTAGTGAGAGGCCAATAGGTCACCAAGGACCCATTGGGACCAATCAAAGGGGCTAGTTTGACCAAAGTCAACCCTTAACCTAAAATGGTCAAAATGCCCTAGTTAAGGGCCAAGTGACCTTCAAGAGCCAATTCAACCCCACCTTGACCCTAGGGAAGGCTAATGGGTCACCAAGGACCTATTAAGGAAACCTCAAGGATCAAATTGGCCTAGGTGGGCCCTAGTCCCACTTTGGGTCAAGTTAGCCCAAATGGGCTAACTCAAGCTCATTCCTATTTCCTTAGGGCTACCCTTGACCCAAGTGGCCAAATGGATTGGTGGGCTGACATGTGACATGTAGGAGCCTAAATTTCAGGCTTGATGACTAGGAGAGAGAAAGTCATCCATGGAGGAGAGAGAAAGAGAAGGAAGAGAAGGAAGAGAAGGAAGGAGGACTTTGTGCTCCTCCTCCCCCCTCCCCAACCTCCCCATTCAATTCAGAAGGACAAGGGGGAGTCTAGCAGCCTTTTTGGATTGGCTGGAGCAAGCTCCACCTCCCCCTACCTACCAAGCCGCCAAGCTTGACCTTGGCCAAAAATGGCCAAGGTGTTTTCAGCCACCTAACACCTCCCCTCTCCACTTTAAAAGCTCCCCTAGACTCCAAGGAGAATTCCCCACATTTTTCCTGAAGCAGCCAAGCCCTTTCCTGCATCTTTGAGCAATCCGACCACCACCGGCCACCACCATGCCAATCCGACGATCCTCCCGACTTCAGGCCGCCAAACAGGTTCTCCTCCACTCCTTGACTCATGGACAGATCTTAGAAATCGATAGGTCCAAGGTTCGGGCTCAATTGAGCCCGATCCAAATCAAAAAAATCACGATTTTTCCATGGATTTGAGGTTGTCGGGTTCGCCGGAATAGGGCTTCCCGGCGGCCGTGCCGCCGCCTGAAGATAGCCCCGACCACCACGAAGGTGTCGGCGGCGGTGGCAGGCCGGGGAGGTGGCCGGAGCGACGGCGGCAGCCGCTGGAAGTTGGCCCAGGCGGGGGTAATCCTGGCCGTCGGCTGGAGGAAGGAGATAACCGGATCCCGTCGGTTTTACATCAAGATTCGTGCTGCATTAGATTTCTAACTATAGGTTTATATATTTCATTTTAATGAATTCTGTCACACTTAATGTATTTAATGTTTTTAATTATTAAAAATACTTAGGCTTCAATTCAGAAATAATGGTCAGCACCAAATATGTAGCCCATTGAGTCTATTTTCATATAAAATTGGTTTGAACCAAATTGGGTGACTGGTTTGGCCAGGGCACTCAATTTGGTGGGGCCTATACAAATGAATAGTCAGTCATTAAATTGGATGCCCACACTTGATCCTTGGTCCAAATAAGCTGAAATTTTGGCAGGGACTCACCCTACCCTATACCTAGACCCTGCCCAAAAATGGGAATTTTTGGGAATAATTTTCCTATAGTTTTTGTAAATAATTTAATTATGCTAGGGCAAATTAAATTTGGGGTCAAATGAAGTCCAAATTCAACCAAATTTTGGTGGGATGGTTATGAGGTCAATATAGACCTCTGGTTAAAATTTCATCAAGTTTGGAGTTGATTTGAGTAGGATTCAAGCAAACCCTAGCCTTGCCCTAAGAAGGGTATTTTGGTCCAATTTGTAATTTTGGCTTTTAGTGTCCAATTCACCTCAACAGAGGTTCAAATTTTGTACACTAGTTTGGGATGACAAGATACACCTCCCAAAGGAAATTTTGGGGCAGTGGAGTTGGTTTGGCCCAAGATCTTAGGTCAAACCCTAAGGAAGGGCTTTTGTACCTTGTGAAGGGCATATGGCCAAATCACCTTGTATGGCTATGAAATTTTGTAGGGATAGAGTTTTGGTAAATATAAACCTCTGGTAAAATTATTAGGGCACTTTGGAATGTTTAGGGCCCTAAAATCCCTAACCCTAGTTTAGGGCACAAACATTCTAGGGTTGAAATGGGCTAGCTAAACACCTCAAACTAAGATGAAATTTTGGTAGATTGGTGTTAAGGACATTATGAGCCTCTGGTAATTTAATGGAAAATTTTGGGTCAATAATTATAGCACTTCATTTGTAACCCAAGAAATGCTTAAATTAAGTAAATAATTTATTATGCTACTTCTGATAATTGAGAGGCCCTGAAATTTTGGCAGAGGTTGTTTGGAAGCATAAGGAGTTTATATAAATTTTATAAAAATTCTTGGACAAGTATATGAGGTAGATAGTTCACAAGATTGTCATTTGATGGAATTATTCAAGAATTCATTTAAGCCTATTTACTAATAAATAAATTATGAAATTTGGCCCAAACCATGTACTTGCCATTAGATTCATAATTGAAATTTCCCTGAATTTTTGGAAGTAATACATTAATTTATATTTATTAAATGAATTTCCAAGGACTTAAATGAATATTTGATTTACAGATAAAGCTCTACTGAAAAGAAATATATATTTGGGAAGATAAGTTATATCATTATTCTGAGTAACATATAAAATTTGTAAAATGATTCCTTGAATGAAAGTAGTACTTCATGTTCATTTTTGGAAATTTTAGACATTAAAATAATTAAATGAATTATCAAATAAGTAAGGAAAATTTTGGAACTCTGGATTTAGAACTTAAAGGTCATAATGAACCTCCATTAATTATTATAGGGGTGTAGGATGATTATTTTATATACATCCCATTTTACAGGAAGATTGACTTGGTGGTCTGCATTTAGCAATTTTGGATCTAGTTTGTTTGCATCATTTTGAGCAATTTACTTACTGTATAATTATGACATTTGGCCAATGATGTTTTTAGGTCAGTATCTACTTTAGAAAATTAATTAAGAATTTTTGGATGAATATTTATTGCACTTACTTCATTAATAAAAGGAAAAAGGATATATTTTCAAAAATTGATTAGTGTCACTTGAATACTTGAAAAACTGTTATATCTTGGATTTATCGTTGAATGGTTATTTAGAATTTATCATGAATTTATGAAGCTTTATACCTTTCTGAAAAGTGCACTTCATGCTCAATGGGTAGCCCTTAGAAGCTTTACGGGAATTTAAATAAATATCAGAATAATTGGAAAAATGATAATCCCTTGGATTTAGTCCATTTGCATCATGATAAGTCTCCAGTAAATAATTCAGGGCATTCGGATGATTATTTAGAATACCCCCTATCTGGTTCAACGTATCGTCTTTCTCGTAGTAATTAGGAAGAGTCAAAACTTCGTAAGCATACAGTAAATAGTAAACTTAGGGTTTCACACTTTCCCACCCAGTGTCCCGGGAGATAGTATGGGTTACTTGGGCAATAAGCCTAGTAGTTGTGATGGTGGTTTGGTGAGCTTTGGCTCGGTAGTAGATTATGACGGACGGGATTGTCCGGGGAGCTTTAGCTCGGTTGTAGATTATGACGGACGGGATTGTCCGGGGAGCTTTAGCTCGGTTGTAGATTATGACGGACGGGATTGTCCGGGGAACTTTAGCTCGGTTGTAGATTATGATTGTCCGGTGAGCTTCGGCTCGGTTGGTTGGTTGACTCATAACTATTGTATGTGCATAAAAGGTTTTAAGGTGGTGGGTCTTCTATATTGGGGAGTTCGATGCACCGACACCAATATGGTTGGCTCGGCAAGTGTGGTTAGCACCTTGCCAACAGAAGTCCGGTGCGCCAGCCGGCAAGAGTACGCAGACGTCCGCTTAGTGCACCAAGCGTTGAGGCGTACGAAAGGTCTGACCGGTAGTGCTTTACTGGTTTAGAGGTGGGCGAGGCCCAACCCACCGCTTCCGTCTGCCACTACGGAGGTATCCTGGGAGGTAACGGCTCCGAAAGGGGGAACTAAAGGTCTGTGTACACAGAGTCGAGTGGGTGAGTTGCACATGCATGTTCACATCATGGCATAAATGTATTTCATAGCATAACCATCGCATATAACCTGACACCTAATGTATAAGCGGTATGGGACGCTCTATACATTAGGCCTTGCTAAACGACCCCTTGGCCTATAAGTTCGTGTGAGCGTGCCTATAAGTCAAGGTTCTCTTTCAACTTTATAAACCTGCTAATAGAACCGACACCCTATCGTATAAATCGGTATGTGACTTTTTATACGATAGGAGCCCTGCAAAAGATCCCTTAGCTTATGTATACTCGCATAAGTTAAGGTTACTTATTTATTTTGTACGATTATTATCATCTTACACTGTTAGTTTAGTTCCGCTGCCATCTGAAATTTGAATACTCCTCCACCTTCATGTCCTTCCCTTTCCTTCTCCCCGCTCGGTGCTTTAGGAGCCATGGGGGAAGGGGTGGGGGACGATAGGACTTAGTCTTTTAGACTAACGGTTTTCGAACCACATCATTTAGGGGACCACGGAGCCCAGCATGGAGGAGCAGCCCCGGAGGTCGGCATGTTTGGAGATCGGACAGTCTAGCACTGGAGTCCAGACAGCAGGGACAGTGAGTCCCGATCTATAGTAGTTGTATTAGTTTGCTTCCGCGATGAGTGAAATGTAGTGAGGACTTGATGTACCGGGCATAAGCCCGTGATTTTTCATTATATGTACTATCTGTGGACACTCCCTTCGTGGAGTTTATTTCTATATATGTGATTCTCTTTGTGGACTTGCTACCTTCTTAAGTATATTGTTACTGTTATGATCGAATTGGCCGGCAGAATCAGCGTCTTGTAGTGACGACCTTCCCGGGTGCGAAGGTGTCACCGCAAGGCGGCGGTTCTGGACCTAAGACCCCGGTGTCGAAAAAGAAAAAAAAATGGGGGTCTTACATATGATATGACACGAACAAGTTGATGCTTGTCGAATCTTGAATCTGTGATCTGTCAAATCTTTTCTCCTTTTGAATCGCTGGATCGAGAGAGGAGCGGCAAAGAAGAAATGACGATGAAGATAGTGCGGCTTCTCCCGATATTCTAAGTGCGGTGTGATTTGATTTATATAATGATTAGGGTTAGCGATTCCTTTAAAGGACTTTATATAGAACATTGTCTAACGGTCTGAAATAATTAAGGAATGATCCACGTAGACCAATCCATGAAGAACTTAGGTTATATCGAAATCCTTCAGACGTTTAAACAAAAGAAATTTTCTGTAACTTCATTTCTCGAGAAGACTTGTAATTTCTCGAGAAGGATGTGCTTTCTGGAGAAATGACATGGCTTTCTCGAGAAATTTACTTAACCCAAAATTTTGAACTGAAGTACTTATTTATCGAGAAAGATTTGATTTCTCGAGAAAAGATTTGCTTTCTCGAGAAATGGCCTAGTCTTCTCGAGAAAAAGCATTTAACGTAAATTCTTAGAACTGAAGGATTGATTTCTAGAGAAAGATACTTAGCTTCTCGAGAAACAATTTTGACTTCTCGAGAACTACTTTCCTTTCTCGAGAAATGAACTTGGTTTATCAAGAAATCTTCAGGGTCTTTCTCGAGAAAAAGAAATTAGATAGTTTTTGAGAATTTTCGGAGAAGTCTTAAGGTTTCTCGAGAACATCTTTGCTTTCTAGAGAAATATACTTAGACTTCTCGAGAAACACATTTCATTTCTCGAGAAATTAAATGGACTTAGAAATTTTTCAGAAAAATTTTATTTTCTTCTTTGTTGAAAACCAGCAACCCTTCCTTTCTTCCATGCTTTAGTACTTCAAAATGAAGTGTATCCCAATAGAGAGGTTATACATGACTCAACACCATGGATCAGACAATGAGGTATTACATTGCATGGTCCTGTGTTTAGTGACTCATTATAAACTAACATTGGTCTACACTTAACAATAATGGCCTGCAAGCACTCAACTAGAGAATAGCATCAAATACATACTTAAATCATCTTAGTATAAGGCTGACTTCACACAAATCTAGGTTATTGTGGATACAATACCAAACAATCTCCCCCTATTTTTAGAAGTCAGAACCCTCTACACTAAGATGAAATATATCAAGATAATCAAAGAATTAACTAACAAATAAAACAATATATGCAATGAGAGATAAGAGATAATAAGATAATAAGATCATCAAAATTCATATATATATATATATATATATATATATATATATATATATATATAATTTGACCATAGGAATATCTAGGTCCACAAAATTCTATAACACTGATAATCTCAAATCATTTGTATTGTTGTTGGTGTTGTCGTTCCCTCTTCTCTTATTGCCTTTTCTTGTAGCTGTAGGGCTTGAGATAGTATTTTGGAGGATGAGGAGGAGCATTAGGATTATTGCGGCCAAATTCATTATCATAAATCCTTATTTTGGTCATAGATCTGTCATATAGCTCCCACTCCTTATAACTGTAATGATCATCCTTATTATCATGAAGATCCACAACTAACCTCAGAGTGTCTAGAATTAAAGACTTGGAGATTGGACTCCAAACTTCAGCAACTTCCTTTTCTTTCCTTTTGGCATCTTCTTGACTTGGGATAGATCGGCTGGTTGAAGCACCATCACCATATTTTCTTTTCTTAGGCACTTGCACCTCAGAAGGTAGGTCCTGAGGTATCTCTGGCTGATCAGAAGTCAAGACTTGAGAGTAATTTACATGAGGAACTCCATGATGTTCAGGTCTAGGAGAAAATATAGGCTTACATGTATTAAGATGAGGAGGTGGAGCCTCATTTGGATCAACTTGAAACTCTGGAAAAATTTGATTGTGCATCCACACAGCAGTATCATAAGTGAAAAAGTTTACACCTTTAATCTGTGTTTCTACATTTGTACTGATCTCTTTCAGTTGATTGTCCCACTGGGTCTTCATCTCTTGAACTTTATGGTCTAGATTTTCTTTCACTTTGTCCTCCCCTTTCCGACTTCTACAGATAGATTCACTATGGCATCTTCCTTAAACTTTCAAACTTCTTCATAGGTTTTGAAGTTCTGTTGTTCAGTTTTCTTCAGCAATTGGATCTGATTATTGGCTACAGTGACTGCTTGATTCATGACTTCACCAATACTAGTGATAGTGTGGTCCAAAGCCTTACCACCAATATTTAGCAGTTTTTTGAATTAATCTGTATTATTTTGAATTTTAACAAATCCTCTGCTCATCTCTTTCTCAAGAGCATTTACTCTTCCAGAAAATTCTTTGAGAGACTTGTCAAAGTACTCTCTTTGCTTATACACCATAGACTCAATCTGACCCAACAGGGTGTCATCAGGAATGATTTTAGTCGAAGGAGGTGGAGCTAGAGCTGTCCAGATAGGTATTTCTTCAATAATAAGTAAACTTTTGCCTCTTTGGGCAGAAGTCGTTACATCCCCTTCCTCTCCAAAAATGATAGGTAGAGATAAATCTAAATTCTTGAGTGGAGGTTCTGTAGGTTCTGGGATAACTTCTTCCTCAACAGAGAGCAAAACTTCATTCTCCCCCTCAACTTGTTACTGGGGTGGAGAATCTACTAGAGTTTCATCAGGAGGATTTTCCTGAGCAGAGGAAGAATCAACATCCATACTTGAGCCACCATCATGCACAGAGGTGCTCTTCTCAACATCAGATTGAGCTTGAATTTCCTTGTCTACTGCTACATCATCAGCAGGTACTTCCTCTGGAACCTGATCTATAGTAACATCTGACTAAGATTCTATTTTTGGGACCACAGCTTGCTGATCTTCTTCATGAACTGAAGGAGCAGGCTCCCCCTCAATAGCTGCACCAGATGTGCCAACTTTATCAGTAAGAAGGGGAGATGGGGTCCTGTCCTCATCATCTACTATCCTTGGAACTATTGGAGCTTGACTTGGCTTGGGAATTCTAATTTCCCATCTATGGATGGATGAGAGGGTGACTTTCTTCAGGTGGTGAATGGACACACCTTTAAACAAGTAAAAAATCTTAGGGTGCACTTGATTTAGATAAAGATAAATGATCCTAGCATAATTAGGTGCCTTTATGCTTCCCTTAATCTTCTCAAAAAGCATGTGTCCCCATTGGAATTTCTTGCGACATATCACAACTGTCATCATGCAGAAGAAATCAGAGGATATGTATCCAAGTGAACCTGTTTTGCAGAGGACTTTTCCTAGTATATCAGCCATGAGCTTGCTTTCATCATTCATATTCTGTCTGTGAATGGAGGTAGTGGATTGGGAGAGACCATAGAATGTCAGAGCCCTGAAGTAGTCGGGTTCTTCCAAGTAGGCTTCCTATTCAATGGAGGGCAATCTCAAAAATTCTGTTAAAGAGGATGGCTTGATCTTGATCATTACATCTCTGACAGAACTCTTCAACAATTTCCCACTCCTTTTAATCTTAGCATTTTTGAAAAACTCTTCAACATCTGGAATTAGGACTCTGCATTGATGCTCAAGGATGAAGGTGAGGTTGGCGGATTCAAGAAGTAAAATAATATTCCGGAATTCATCAAGATATTTCTTTGATACCTGGGCGAATGAACTCACTACCGATGCCAACCTTTGCAGTAGGAGCCATTGATTAAAGAGGATGAGAAATTTCTGATGTTTTGGAGAAGAATCGATGGAGTTGCGAGAAGAGTGGCGGAGACTTTCGATGGAACTGAAGCGTCTTTCTCGGGAAAGCTTTTTTGAATTTGTGGATTTGGGTATTCTTTGGACTCTTCTATTTATATAAAATTAAAAATTTTGGAGAATAAAGAAGGGCTTACCTGGGAATGGCGATTCGAATTCTTCAAAATTTTAGGTAAGCAAATTTGGACATTTCTCAAAAAGTCTACAGGTTTCTCGACAAATCTATTTAAGTTTCTCGAGAAATCTGATATTTCTCGAGAAATAAGAAAGTTTTCCAAGAGATCTGATATTTCTCGAGAAGTCCAATAATTTTTCGAGAACTCCAATAGTTTTTCAAGAAATCCAGTAAAGTTTACGAGAAATATAAGTTGTTTCTAGAGAAATCCATTACTTTTTCCAAGAAATCCATGAAGTTTTCCAAGAAATCCAATTCTGAGCTTGAATTAATCTGAGGGTTGCTAAGTAGGAATTTTCTTGGAATATTCTGAGTGGCTGAATCTGAATCTTATCTTGACTTCAAGTGTGAACTTTTTAGGACTCCATGCTGAGCATACCTAGTTCTGTCTTGAAGAACGAGAATTTGGCCTCGTTCAGCGGCTTTGTGAAAATATCAGCAACTTGCATATCAGTTTGAATATACTAGAGGTTGATGTCCCATTCTCCACATACTCTTGGATGTAGTGATATCTTAATTCAATGTGCTTCATCCGGCTGTGAGAAACTGGATTGTTGTCAATTGCTATTACACTGAAGGAGTCACAAAACATAGGAATGTCTCTGAACTTCAAGTTGTAGTCTTTAAATTTATTCTTTATATAGAGAAGTTGAGCACAACATGTTGATGCAGAAAATGCGCTCTCGAGTTCCAGCAAAAAGGAAAAAGAGAAGATGGAAACTGCAAGCAACCGTTTACTAACGGACCGAGGAAAGAAGGGATCAACACAGATTTGGGACCGCAAAAGTCCGAGATCTGAGTCCGCAGCCTTTACTAAATAGGCCTCTGGGCTCGAGCCAACCTCCTTTAGGGTGCACCACCTCCCCCAATTTATAGGTTTGGGGGTCTGCCCGAACGGGCAGGGCTAAAATAACCGGTTGCCCGGGGTACAGGAGAACCGGGCAGCGGTGACGGGAAACAAAAAGGACAAGACAAACAGTCCGCTCAAGAGGGGCGGACTGGACTCGCGAGCTGGAGCTTCCTTCCATCTATAGGGCATTATCTTGTCTGGAGGTCTGCGACTTGTGCGGACTGACTCTGGAGTCTACTTTGCAAACCTGGCGGGTGATCTAGAAGCTGATCGAGGCTGGGCGAACTGGACGGACTGAAGGATCGAGTCCGCCGCTGAATGAGGTGCTGGAACCGTGATGCTGCGACCTATGCGGACTGGCTCTACAGTCTGCTACTGGGGAAAATCCTGCTTCAAGGACGCGACGACCTGTGTGAACTGAGACTTTCGAGTCCGCTTGTAAAAAGAGGAGGATCTATCATGCTGAACATGTTGCGGATTCTGGGGTTAACATGATCCCCGCACATTTTCGAGTTTTGGAAAATTTCGAAAATGTTTTCTTAACCGCTGAGTCCGCAACTGTCATAAATGATGATATTTCTATAAATACCGCTGGGAGCGCTGTATTCTTACTAGATTGTCTACGCCACGGGTCGGTTTTCTCCCCTTGCGGTCTGCATTCTCCAGTCCGGGATGGCAAGACTTGGAGCTTTCTTTGGCAATTTTGCCTCGGGCATAGAAAAACCTAAAGCGACCACAAGGACTAAAAAGGTTATCCCCCAGAGCGGGACGCCTGTCCGTCACACTGGAGAGAGTTCGGGACAGAACAGGACTAATTCAGTCCGCAGTACCGAACAAGGGAAAACTGCGACTGCTCCTCCCCCGCAAAGTCTACCAACTGATAGTGCGAAAAAGAAAACGAATCCGCCATCCATCTCTGACCAGAACCCTGTGAGCACTTCAAGTATGGAGGTGCACCATTCTGCCTCAGGAACCATCTTGTTGCGGATAGATCCAGACAAAGAAGTTTCGTCACCTAAGATCCAGCAGCCGAGCTTTAAGGAGGGGCATCCTGTTAATGAATAGATGGAGGAAAGGGTAGAGGAGGTGGTTGAGAAACAAGCTGAAGTATTGGAGGAAACAGTGGCTGAAGATCCGGTGTCTTCCATGGCTCTGATTGTCACACCAATCTCAGTCCGCAAGGGTCTGGCGAGCTCTCAGCAAGTTGTCATAGACTTAGAAAATACGCCAGAGAAAAGAAAGAGGAAAAGGGACAAGATTACGGCTGTTGAGCGGGTGGAGAAAAAACTGCGAGCTCGGAAAGAGAAAAATATCTCCAAGCGGACTGGGGATGCGAGCTTGCAGCATAAGCCGCGAGAGAAGGAAGTTCCAGGTACTGATATCGTTACCCCCGATGCTCTGCCCGCAGGGGTTGATCCTCCCTCAACGCTCAGCTTATCAACAACCGAAATACTTGACACCATCGACAACGAGCAGCTCGCGGACATGAACCGATCTCTGCTGGAGGTGCTGCATCCTGGTGTTGAGGCTGTGGGAGAAAATCCTGTTGATCTCCCCTCCTCCCTTATAGCTGAGGAAAGAGAGAAGACGACTAAGAAACAGTTCACTGCCATGAGGGAAAAGATTGAGGCGGTCTCAGAAAAACTTGTTGCGGACAAGCGGACTGAGGATCTGCAGACTGCGGCGGAACTGATGCGATCAGGTAAATTGCACCCGGCGCCTAGGCGTTTTCGGAGTTCGTGGCTTTATAAGTCTCCTCCCCGGAAATCGCGGCTGGTTAAGATTATTACGGAGATCGGCGATATAGTTGCTTCTAGCAGATTGATGGCGGAAACAAGAGCAACAGTTCATCGAGAATGGAGGCACCGCATAGGCACCTTTGATCCAGAGCGCGCGAGGCGACCTATCTTTGATAGTCGCCAGATCGCTGCAATGATTTCAAAAAGTGAATGAACCATTTACCTTTTAAATTGGTCGCAACCTGGATATTGACTTGAATTTTATTTTATTTTGTCGTAGGACGAAAGTCGTCGCCCGGCTCAGTTGAGGCTGGCGAGATTATGCTGTCGCCCGAAGTGGATGCTCCGGTGCGAACTGAGATGATCTATCCAGTTGAGTCTGCACAGAACGAGCAGCCCGACCTGAACTTGGCAATGTTAGAGAAGAAATACCAGGATAAGCTGAATGAAGTGGAAGGAGAGTTAAGAAGGCGGGTAGAGCGAGAGAAGATTTTGGAGAACCAGGCCGCCAGAGTTTCTGCTGAGGTAGAGAGACTGAAGAAGGATAGGCAGCGATTAATCGAGGATGCCTTCTACTACAGGGGGAGGTACTTGGCGTTGGTGCGGGAAGGGAAGAAACAAGTTCCTGAGGTTGCCGCAGTGAGGCCGCAGCAGCCGGTTCAGCGTGCCCCTGCATAGGCTTCAGTCCCAGCAGCGAGTGTGCCGCCCGCGGCGGTTGAGGAACCGAGGCCGGCAGGCGAGCACTTGGTCCCTATTAGCCAGATCCATAGGGACACTGCCCACATGCATCGTACCTTCAACTTTATGCATCATCTCGTCCAATAATTGTATAGAGAAATTTTAAGAGGGAGCGATCAGGTGGCCCATCTTGGGATGGAAAAGGAGGAGCGACCAGCTCATCGTGACCGAAGAAGTCGCTGAGTGAGAAAAATGTCTAATGTGAACTATTGTATGTTGTATAATTCGGTGTGCTTCTTGAACATTATTTTTTTTTATTTGTAGTGTGATGTGAGGTTTATCTGTTGTATGATGTTTTAAGACTTGAACAATGCTATTATTCGTGATTAATGCGAGCTATGCGGACTAATTAGATGTCCGCCTATTTTATTTACAAATACAGAAAGATGCGGTCTTGGCGGGCTTCCTGTGAGTCCGCAATTACTTGTAGGTATTTGTTTGTAGAAAAGTTGGAAGAAGCAAACTGTGCGGACTGCGTTTGAGTCCGTTGCAGACAGACTGAATATTGTCAGACTGATTTTTCTATAAATAGAATATGGTCTTCATTCTGCATAGAAAATGCGATCGAAGCAAAAGTCCCTGCGGTCTGAAGAAATGGTGTCCGCACGTACCGATGCTGCGACTGCTTTTCATGCTGCCGACCATAAGAAGTGTAAATTGACCGAGGCCGATCTAGACGCGTTTGTAGAGAAGCATATGGTGGGTTCGCCAGTGCTTGTGCGCTTGCCAGAGGATCAGGAGAGAATAAACTTTTCTACTGCCACGCAGATCGCGATACCTATTGATCACTTCGAGAGCGGGTTCAAGTTTCCTTTGTTATGGGAGATCGCGGAAATCTTCGAACATTATGGCATGGTTCCTGGACAACTTGCACCGAATACCTTGGCCGCAATATACAGCTATCTTTCTTATTTGCGATCTGAAAAAATCGTATTTTCTTTAAACATCTTCAGAAAGATCTTTTCAGCCCGCTCAGTGACTCCTTCCGGAGGCCTCCAATACAAAGGCATTATTTACTTCTACTGCCGAGGGATGAAGGTTATGGGTTTGTCGAACAAGATTCACAACTGGACTTTGAGGTATCTTATTTTTGAGGGCGATCTAGGGTTCGCCCATACCTATCCACAAGCACGGGCGGGCTCCATTTTCAAAAGTGTGTCGCTGGATACAGTGGAAACGCCATCGTCGAATTCCTGGCAGGGGCCAGGCTCGACATTGATTATTATATCTCACTTCTTCCTGGCTTGGACACCGTAGGCCGCCAAGAGAGTAAGTACCCGTCGCGACCTGCAGTATACCCGTCGTGACCATCAGTGTACTAATTTTGTCCTTTCTTATTCTTGCAGCGACCTTGGCGGTGCCGACTAATCTGCCCCAGACACCGTGCGGGCTGACACCCACTCAAGGAGAAAAAAGGAAAGAGATTGCGATGAAGAGGAAGGAGGAAGGGGATCCCGTCGTGGATTACTCTTCCTCGGAAAGTTTTGATATGCTAGGCTTCAGTGAAAAGAAGAAGGATCTGAGGGGTAACCCGATGATCCACTGGCATGGGAAAAATAAGTATGTCCGCCTTTATACAACTCTTCCTTCCTGGAGAAGTCCGCGGATCTCCTGTCACGCTCACGTGGCGATCTCCACACTTTATGGGAAGCGCAATCTGCATGACCTGAAGAGAATGGAGCCTGCCGATATCCCTCTGCTTGTGGCTCAAGCCAGCGCGAACTGCGCCGTCACTAACCATTTTTTGAGTTGCCTGACCCGCGATCTGCTTAGAGAGAATGAGCGGCTTCTGCAGGAAAATAAGATATTAAAGGGAAGGAATATAAAGTTAGGAAAAAGGATCAGCCAGCACAAGGAGAATGAAACGGTAAGTTTTCAAATTTTTTTTATTCTATTCGCCGCGGCTTCTTTTAAGTTATTCGCTGCGGTCTCTTTTAATTTATCCGCAGCGGACTGAATTCATTCTTCTTTTTACAGACCGCGTACGATGTCACCAACCGCAGTTTTCAGAATGCCATGTTCCCTTTCGTGAAAGAAAGTGTTGAGGTCGCCATTGAGCGCCTTGTTAACGACGGTTTCATGAAAGAAGGGGGAGCAAGGTGCCTTTCTTACAAATCTTCCATGAATTGAAGGAGAGGGTTGTTGAATGGGAGCAGGCTGAAAAAGGGAAGGCGGTTGCCGTCGAGGAAGAAGAAGAAGAGGAAGAAGACGAGTTAGCTTATGAAGCTCCTAATGAAGCCGCTTCAAGTCAGCAGCAGGATGGTCAAATCGAGCAGGCCGCCGCTTCTTTGGATTCTGATGGTAGCACGGGGACGGAGTCTGCGGATAGCCCGAGCTCTAGTGACAGCAGCGGCGGCGATTCAGAGGGATATTCTCCTGAAGTTAATATTGACAGATCTAGCCCGAACATGCCTGTGGAAAAAAGGCGAAAGACTACGGAATGAAAAGTGATCTTTTGTTTTTGTTTTTGCTTATTTGTAAAGTGGCAGACTTTATTCGAGGTCGCCTGACGATAAATAGATGTGAATATTGTATACATATTTTTTGAATGGGTATAAAGGATATTTTGTTCAGTCCGTGTATTCTGCAACTTTATTGCTTATTTTCAGCTTCCTTTATGCTTCGGTGGGATTTGTTTCGTATTTGATCAATAATCTTTGTTGATTAGTAAAAACCGGTCCGCGCAGCTTATGTGTTAGGTTGTATGCTTGGGATGTATAAAGGTTGACGGTAACTAGGGCCGACAATAGTATAGACCGCAATGTTTGCCTTGCAGTTCGTCAGGTTCTTGCAACTTATTTAGGATATAGATAATAGGCAGACTCTGGCGGATATCAACTCCAGTCCGCAATAAATTGAGTTATAATTTTACAGCTTGAAAAGATCAAACTTGCGGACTGCTGCGATTATCAATGTCGTTGTAAGAACTGCAATAAATGATGGACTGCGCAGATTCAGACCGACAAGAAATGATCTATAACCAAACCGTGCGGGCAGGTGCATGCGGTATTCCTTTCCACGCAAGGTTGGTTGCAAGATCAACCCAGCTGGCAAGAAGTGGCGGACTGCGCGGATAGTGAGATAGAGTTCGACTGACAAGAAATGATCTACAACCAAACCGTGCGAGCAGGTGCATGCGGCAGTGCTTTCCACGCAAGGTTGGTTGCAAGATCAACCCAGCTGGCCGGAAGTGGCGGACTGCGCGGATAGTGAGATAGAGTCTGACTGACAAGAAATGATCTACAACCAAACCGTGCGGGCAGGTGCATGCGGCATTGCTTTCCACGCAAGGTTGGTTGAGGTCGAAAGCCTCTTTTTAATTTTGAAAGAAAAGGGAAAAAAAGAAAAGGAATACACCGCTCTCTTGCCTGGGATTTAGACCAATTTGATCAATTGGGCAGGTGCATGCAGGATGCATTGCTTTCCTCAATGGATCAACTGGGTCGTGAGCTCCCTGCAGGCACCGCTTGAGAGTTCCAAAGAGTGTTCGAGAGTACGAACTTTGATGATCTATGGGCAGGTGCCGGGTGGCATTGCTTTCCTCAAAGAGATCATCAATGTGTACGCTATCCATGGCAAGCTTAGTAGAGCTGTCAACCACCCTGTCCCTCCAAAAAAGCAGTGGTGGAGTCAGGTACTAGCTGGGATCCAAAATCCAGTAGCCCACCACACAGGAATCTGCAAGCCCCCATTACACGGTGCGAAATCTCCCCGCAACACGTGGTCATCGTGGTGTTACGCTAATGTCAACAATTCTCGGGGGGGGGGGGGGGGGTCCAAGCTGGACTTGGCGATGTCTCTTGGTTTGGTGATTTCTTGCCTTGAATTGCAGATAGGGGCAAATGATTGTGTTATGTAAAAAAAATCGTTAGCCAGAAGTTCTTATTGATATAACTATCAAAATGAACACGGATGATAAATGTTTTGCTCAAGCATAAAATCGCTTTAAATCATCGCCATTCCAAGTATGGGGTACATCTTCTCCGTAATAGGTTTGTAGCTGGTATGCCCTGTTTCGTAGAACTTTCTTAATGATAAACGGTCCGCTCCAGTTTGGGTTCAACTTCCCTACGGAACCAGTTCTTGCGGCCGCATCTAGCTTCTTCGGGACGGGATCTCCTACTGAAAAATGTTTGACCCTGATGTTTTTGTCAAAATACCTCGCCATTCTTCGTTTGACTTCCTCTTGCCTAACGATGGCTTCGTCCCGCATCTCTTCAATTTGATCCAAACTAAGTTTCATATTCTCATTATTAATCTCAAGCCAATCCTCCCAGCTTTGCCTGGCCAATAATACCCTAGGAGTTGGGACCTCAAATTCCACTGGGATGAGAGCCTCCGAACAATAAGATAGTTTAAAAGGAGTTTCCCCAGTAGCTGTGGAAGGGGTTTTTCTGAGGGTCCATAGAACTGAAGGAAGTTCCTCTGCCCAGTTCCCTCTCAGATTTTGCACTTTCTTTTTTAGCAAATTATGTATCTGCTTATTCGCAGCTTCCACTTGGTCATTGCTCCTAGGATGGTGAACTGATGAGAATCGTAGTTCTATGCTGACTTGTTTGCAAAAGTTCTTCTTCTCTTCATTGTTGAACTGCGGCCCATTATCTGTAATTATTGCCATCGGGATTCCATGTCTACAAATTATCTCCCCCCATAAAAAGTTCTTTATCACCTGGGTCTTTGTCTTTGCCAGTGCCTTTGCTTCAATCCATTTGCTGAAGTAGTCAATCATAACCAAGATAAAGCGTCGCTGTCCACTTGCCATAGGGAATGGTCCGAGGAGGTCCATTCCCCATACTGCGAAAGGCCATGGCATGGTGATTGACACAAGTCGTTGCGATGATTGGAGTTGAAGCGGAGAAATTTTTTGACATTGGGCACACTTCTTTGCGTAGGATTCAGAATCTTTTCTCATGGTGGGACAGAAGTACCCTTGCCGCGATATTCTCCTCTCCAAGGTTCTAGCCCCTGAATGGATGCCACATTCTCCAGAGTGAACTTCTCGGAGCACCGTAGGAATCTCTTCTTCAGATACACACCTTGCCATTGGCGAGAGGAAGGTCTTTCTATAGAGAATTCCGGAGATAGGTTTGTAATTTGCTGCCTTCATTCTGAATCTTCTTTTATCTTTCAAAGCCTGTGGCAATTCTCCTGTCGAGAGATATGATTTGAATGAGTCCATCTAAGAAGGTCGTTGTTCTATTTGCATCAATTCTCCTTCTTCTATAGCCGGATAAAAAAGCTCTGAAGTCGTTTCCCCTGAGGGGAGGCCAAACTTTGCTAGCTCGTCTGCCTCAGTATTGTGTATTCTTGAAACATACTCAATAGTGAAGCTCTTAAACGTTCCAATCTCCGCCTTTACCAGTATTAAGTATTTCTTCAGGGTAGGCTCTTTGGTCTCGAAATTTCCCAATACTTGGGATGCCATTACTAACGAGTTGGTTTTAACATGCACATAATCTATTCCCAACTCTTTTGTGAACCGCAGGCCTGCCAAGAGTGCTTCATACTCTGCCTGGTTATTAGTGGTTGGGAAAGAGAACCTTACCGCCTGCTTCAATTTGACCCCATTGGGATTAATGAGAACTACTCCCGCCCCTAAGGAGTTTTTGCCTGAAGCCCCATCTATGTAGATTGTCCATGCTAGCAGGGATTGAGTGGCTTGAGCCGTATTAGACTCAGTTGTGTCTATCAGAAAATCTGTTAATACCTGTGCTTTGATAGCTATGCGAGGTACATATGAGATATCAAACTCACTGAGTTCAATCGCCCACTTGGCAAGCCTCCCGGAGTGCTCCGGTTTTTCAAGAATATTTTTTAATGGTTAATCTGTAATCACTCTAATTGAATGTGCTTGGAAGTATGGTCGAAGCCTTCTGGCAGACATTACCAATGCTAATGCAAGCTTCTCAAGAATCGGGTACCGGGCTTCAGCATTTTTCAATATATGGCTGGCATAATATACTGAATACTGTCCTCTCCCTTCCTCTCTAACAAGGACTGAGCTTATTGCTTCCGAGCCCACTCCTAGATAGATGAATAGCATTTCCCCAGCGTGAGGGCTTTGAAGTAAAGGGGTGGAGGTGAGTTGTTTTTTAGACCCTCCACGAAGAGTCTTGAAAAATGAGGCACTTTTATCCCCTACTCTGGAGATAAATCTTCCTAGACCTGTCAGCCTTCCCCCTAATTGTTAAACTTCTTTGGGGGAACGAGGTGATGGCATTTCGAGGATTGCTTTAACTTTATCTGGGTTGGGGGCGAGCCCTTCGGGGGTAAGGAGGTGACCAAGGAACTTTCCTTTATTTGCCCCAAAAACACATTTCAACGGATTCAACTTCATGTTATATTTTCGCAAAGTAGAGAATATCTCTGTGAGGTCTCGCAAATGCAAAGCGAAGGTTTTACTTTTAATTAGAAGGTCATCGACATATACTTCAAGATTCTTTCCTTTTTTTCTTTAAACACAGAGTCCATCATGCGTTGATAGGTAGCGCCTGCGTTTTTTAAACCAAAGGGCATCACTAGATAACAGTAGAAACCATCGTTTGTGATAAATGATGTATGGGGGATGTCAGGCTTATGCATCCTAATCTTGATGTAGTGACGACCGTGATTCGGACGTGACTACAATACGGACTCCTAAACGTTACCGAACAAGAAATAAAAAGAGGGAACGCCGACCAAAAGCGAACGAAAAGGGGTCGGTTGGTTCCCAAAATCCGGGACTCGATACCACGTCCTTAGGACCTACCTCTCCAACAAGCACACAACTCACCGTAAGCCGAACTCGATACAACGTCCTTAAGACCTACCTCTCCAACAAGCACACAACTCACCACACCTACACAAGCATCTATTCATTTCAATATAGCTGTTTCAAGCGCAGCAATAATTTATTTCGTAGCGGCGGAAAACCTTTAAGAGCGCTCGAAATTCGAGTCGTAATTAATTCCCTTGTTGGCACATAAATTGCGCCGAACGGAAGAGCAAATCGAGGCTAGGCCACGTTGCACTCCCGAGACGGATCTACCCATTCCGGACAACAAGAGATTCAATAACAACACCTTCAAATTCAGATTTTGCAAGCGACGGATTTAAAAATCGCGGAAAAAACGGTGCATGAAAAACCTCCACAAACTAAAGCAAGAATCATACAAAGAAAGAGATTACCCAACCGGGATGAAAGTTCACACAAAGATAAGGTGGGAGAATCACTCTCTCCACGGATCCGCCGGCGTCACACCGAGGGGTTTGCAACCTTCTTTCACGGAGTCGCACCAAGGAAGCCGCGCCGGAGTCGCACCGAACGGATGGAGGGAGCAAGGGGCGGCGGTGTCACACCACACAAGGGGGCCGGCGGTTTCACACCACCAAGGGGTCGACGGCTTGGAGAAAGCTCTTGGCCGAAATTCTCAAAGGAGAGGGAGTTTTAGGTTTCAAATATTCAATGATCTTATTCCTCATAATCACCTCCTTAAATAAGAGTTTACAATAACTCTTAGCCCTCCATGATGGAGATGTAATCTCATCCATCCAAAAGGCTAAATGCACACCAAAATATAATATTGTTCCAAATGAAAAATAACACATGCCATGAATATTAAATTATCACTTAAACATAGGATAATTTTATATTCCCAAAATATAAAATAAAGTGCATGAAAATAATAAAATTAGGCTAATTTTTCATGGTGGTTTAGCACGCTGCGGGCGGAGGTGGTAGCGTGCACTTCCTTCGACGTCATCACGGCGTCTCAGATCTTTATGTCATAGCGCCTCGGCAACTGGGTCATCATCAAGTAGCGGTGGCGCTGCATCAATCCTCCCCCACTCAAAATCACGTATCTCTGATGCGTGAGTGGAGAGATAGAGGCGGAGAAGCTCGACATCCAAACGTTGAAGCTCTGTCGCGAGTACCCAAGAGTCGTCCGAAGGGGGGCGGTCACGCCAACGGACGAGGAAGCAGTAAGTAGTACCATCCGAAATAGTGAATGGTTCCGCAGCGAGTATCATATCTGGAGTGAGAAATGTCCCGGGGAACCTGGGAAACATGTCAGCAGTAGGAGTAAAAGAAGGCAACGTACCATCCGATGTTATACCTGCGGGGACCGAAGGAGAGAGATCATTCGAACTACCACTCCCCAACCCATTAGAATTTTCAGTGGAGGGAGAAAACGACAGAGAATTCAACTCAGGTGGAGTTAAAACAAACAGCGTCAAATCCGAGACATTAAAAATAGGGGAGATACCCCAATCAGCCGGCAAATCCAAAACGAAAGCATTGTCACCTAGTTTCTTGATAATCTGAAAAGTGCCAGCGCGCTTCGGTGCCAACTTCTTAATGGTGCCAGATGGCAAGCGTTCGAGAACTAACCGGACTAGGACCAAATCGCCAACTTTAAAGTGCAACACCCTCCTATGTAAATTAACGTGCGACTGATAAGACTCGTATTGAGCAGTCAAGGTAGCTCGTATACGTGCATGTAAGTCATGAATATGTTGGGCGAAGGATTGTGCAAACTGACTTGTCTTGTATGTTGGGGGCAACGGTACCAAGTCAATAGGCACAGGGGGCCTGTATCCAAGGACAATCTCGTTTTGTGACAGACCAGTATACCGATTTTTGGAATTATTATAAGCTAATTGGGCGTGGGGAAGAATAATATCCCACGTGCCTTTGTGATCGCTTACGAGGCATCTAAGAAGGCTACCCAAGCTTCGATTATCCAAAACCAAACCATTCACATAACTGTGGAAGACTATTCGAAACAACCTCGCAAGTAATTTAAAGGATGCATTTAAAAGGGTCAAGAAATTAAAAATGCGCCTAATTAAATTAAAACCATGAGGGGGAGAACCCATGTGCCACATGACTTGAATTAATAGTATAAAATAACGGAATTATGTCCGGTGGCACATGTGCTTTAAATTCAAAAATTAACGTAGTGGGTTCCAACGTTTTCGTTTTAAATTTAAAATTAAATTTTGATTTAAAAATATCATAATAAATAGTCAGCGGAAAACGTTCGTCATCAACTACGTTCGCCCACGTCCTTCTAAGTAAGTTTAACGGGATGGAGGGAATAATAAACTTCTCTAAATATGAAGGGCTAGAAATGAATAAATCATCTACTCGAGCTAAGGGAACCGGAGGGAGAGTCGACAGGGTTGACTCCGTAGGGGGAACCAAGTCACACTCAACGTCAAAGTATGGATTGAGCGTCCAAGAGAACGCCTCCGGTTGCAAGCCTTTAAAATCAAAAGTAAACTCGAATAGTGGATTCGTCCTCACTGAAAACTCATCCTCAGTTAATGTTTTGCCCCAGAATGAATCCACCAAATCATTAGAAATTTTACTTAAGTCAGAAACAGTGATAGTCTCAATAGTAGGCAAATTTGTATCCGATAAAATTTCCAAACTAACTTGGGCCTCAGGAGAAGGGGCTATCATCAAAGAAAAGTCAGTTGGGCCCTCAGTGTTATCGTCATCCAAACATAATTCTTCCCATGAGATGGGGACATCGTCTAAGTCAGAATAGGGGGATGGGCAAATCGAATCCAGGGGAGTATAATAATTAGCTTGAGTTCCAAGCGGCGATAATAACGTCAAAGGACTAACTCCCAGATGTATCACACTAAGCTTATCCCAAACTGAACATCCATCCCAAGGTGACTCTACCAATACCGTAGAAACCTCTAAAAATCCTTGGTCAACCAATATAACGTCGGATCCTAGCAAGTCATCACCTAAATCAGTGACATGTAAGCTCTCAGCATCGGATGACTCTACCGACTCAACCGGAATGTCTACTGGCTCAGGGTAACCAGAAGATTCCATGACTAAATTATCATCGAAGGGGATTGGACATGATTCCTCAGGGGAGAAATCCTCTTCCATGTCATTAGGGTAACCAATCTCCTCAACGTCACTAAAAGCGTCAGTGAAAATTGCCTCGTCCTCAGTGACGGGCGCAGTCCTAATCACATCCTCAGGTTCAACAGGAGAGTCAGGCACTATCGTAAGTGAAGGAAGACTCTCACCTAGCTGATTAATTTCATCTTCCAGAGATTCCATATCCACATAAGCATCCTCAGAGGTATCAGTCACTATATCAGAGGGATTAGATGTCGAGGCTAAGGAAGCAAGCACCCTAATAGTAACCTCTTTCGAGTTCAAATTTTTGGGTCGGAATGGCTTATGTTTCCTATAGGTGGGACTAGGCACACTCTGGGTAATACTACCTCTCTGGGTATATGATCTATCCTGAGGCGTAGGGTCACTCCTATAAGCGGATACGGGTCTAGTGCTGTAACTATTCTTACTAACGGGTGTGATGTATTAGTGCGCAGGTAGGCGGGATCAAATTGATCCGAGAGGAGGTTACGCATGTGCGGCCAAGCATAACGATAACTACCAACACGACGCTCTTCGTTTAACCAAAATAATCGGGCCCGACCTACTAATCGCTCTCGGGCAAAGCTAACCTTTTCGTAGTCATCCCATAAGTGATAATTAAAATATTGTTCTAATCCCTTAAGCCGGTCTCTAAAATTTTGGGGATACTCTAAACCGTCATAAGTAGGATAAATGTGGTGTGACCTAGGGGTGTGTTTAGCCATATCCTTAGCATAGGAATAGTCTAACCGAGAAGCATATACGTCATATGCCATTTAGTGAGAACCGGAGAAGAAACTCGATCTGATACTTGTGCGCATACAAAGAAAAGTAAACTGGCCCTAATTAAATCTCAAAGATTTAATTGTTCCCGCTAATTTCAAAAAATAATATATGCATATTTTTTTATTTTCTGAGCAAGAAAATTATAAGGATTATTAATTAATTTTTTCAGATTTTTTTTTTTGCAGAAAATAAAATTTAGCCGGCTATTGGCACACCAAATACTAAATTTTCAAATAAATTAATAACAATAATTACTGAATGAAAAATAATATTTTTTTTGTTTTCTTACTAATAATTAGATGGAGAAATACCAGAAATTCTAAATTTTAGATTTTGAGGAAAAAAATAACATTTTTAGGCCGCTATTTGCAGACCATTATTATTTTTTTTTGTAATTTTAAGAAAAATTTGAAATTTGGAATTTGAAGTTGGAAATTTGAAATTTGAAATTTATTATTTGAAATTTAAAATTTGAAATTTGAAATTTTGAATTTTATTATTTGAAATTTTGAAATTTGATTTGAATTTTGAATTTTGAATTTTGAATTTTGAATTTTGAATTTTGAAATTTTGAAATTTGAAATTTGAAATTTGAATTTTGAAGTTTGAATTTTGAAATTTGAATTTTAAATTTTGAAATTTGAAATTTGAAATTTGAAATTTGAAATTTAATTTCAAATTTGAATTTTAAATTTTGAAATTTTAGATTTGCAAATTTGAAATTTAAAATTCGAAATTTGAATTTTAAATTTTGTAATTTGAAATTTGAAATTTTGAAAATTTGAAATTTTAAATTTTAAATTTTAAATTTGAGATTTGAATTTTTTTTGTGAAATTTCGCTGAAAAATAAAGATTCCAGCCCGCTATTTGCAGACCAACTTGACAGAATTACGATGTTCCAATTTTCAGGCTGACCTAACGAGGACGAATCGAAAAATTTTCTGTTTTAATATTGCTGGAAATAAGTGCAGGAAGCTACAGAATTTTTTTTCAGCTTTTTTTGACAAGTTTAAAATTCCGAAGGGTTTTACTAAACGCAGACCAATCCGAAAATTTCAGATCCTAGAAAGATGAGATCGACCAACGAAGAACAGAGAGAGGATGTTTGTAACTTGGGAGTTGAAACAACCTCCCTCTAATACCAAATTGATGTAGTGACGACCGTGATTCGGACGTGACTACAATACGGACTCCTAAACGTTACCGAACAAGAAATAAAAAGAGGGAACGTCGACCAAAAGTGAACGAAAAGGGCTCGGTTGGTTCCCAAAATCCGGGACTCGATACCACGTCCTTAGGACCTACCTCTCCAACAAGCACACAACTCACCGTAAGCCGAACTCGATACAACGTCCTTAAGACCTACCTCTCCAACAAGCACACAACTCACTGCACCTACACAAGCATCTATTCATTTCAATATAGCTGTTTCAAGCGCAGAAATAATTTATTTCGGAGCGGCGGAAAACCTTTAAGAGCGATCAAAATTCGAGTCGTAATTAATTCCCTTGTTGGCACATAAATTGCGCCGAACGGAAGAGCAAATCGAGGCTAGGCCACGTTGCACTCCCGAGACGGATCTACCCATTCCGGACAACAAGAGATTCAATAACAACACCTTCAAATTCAGATTTTGCAAGCGACAGATTTAAAAATCGCGGAAAAAACGGTGCATGAAAAACCTCCACAAACTAAAGCAAGAATCACACAACGAAAGAGATTACCCAACCGGGATGAAAGTTCACACAAAGATAAGGTGGGAGAATCACTCTCTCCACAGATCCGCCGGCGTCACACCGAGGGGTTTGCAACCTTCTTCCACGGAGTCGCACCAAGGAAGCCGCGCCGGAGTCGCACCGAACGGATGGAGGGAGAAAGGGGCGGCGGTGTCACACCACACAAGGGGGCCGGCGGTTTCACACCACCAAGGGGTCGGCGGCTTGGAGAAAGCTCTTGGCCGAAATTCTCAAAGGAGAGGGAGTTTTAGGTTTCAAATATTCAATGATCTTATTCCTCATAATCACCTCCTTAAATAAGAGTTTACAATAACTCTTAGCCCTCCATGATGGAGATGTAATCTCATCCATCCAAAAGGCTAAATGCACACCAAAATATAATATTGTTCCAAATGAAAAATAACACATGCCATGAATATAAAATTATCACTTAAACATAGGATAATTTTATATTCCCAAAATATAAAATAAAGTGCATGAAAATAATAAAATTAGGCTAATTTTTCATGGTGGTTTTAGCACGCCGCGGGCGGAGGTGGTAGCGTGCACTTCCTTCGACGTCATCACGGCATCTCAGATCTTTATGTCGTAGCGCCTCGGCAACCGGGTCATCATCAAGTAGCGGTGGCGCTGCATCAAATCTGGTGATAACCAGAAAATGCATCTAAAAAACTCATAAAGGGATATCCAACCGCAGAATCTACTAAAGCATCTATTCGAGGCAGCGGATAACAATCTTTTGGGCATGCTTTATTTAACTTGGTAAAATCCGGGTATTGGATTTCACGAATGAACTTAGCCTTTAGAATCTTCGCAACCTCTTCCTTGATTGGCTCGGTTAGCTTTGACGCCACTTCCCGCTTCTTTTGCTGAATAGGTTTGAAGTCGGGAGCGATATTGAGGTGATGGCAAGCTACATCAGGATCCACTCCCGGCATGTCTTCTGCAGCCCAGGCGAAGACATCCAAGTTTTTTAGTAAGCAGGTGATCAACTTTTCTTTTTCCTCTTTGGGGAGTTCTGAGTTGATTGTAAGTCTTCTTTCTTCATCTGCTCCAATTAGAACTCCATGGGTTGCTTGAGCAAGCTCCAGATGAACCCCTTCCTGGATTTCCTTCTGATCTTTGACTGCTTCTTGGGAAGCTTTTTCTTCTGAGGCAGCGACTAGAGCCGCTCGGGGAGGCGTGTGCTCGATCATGCTGACTGCTTTGACGTAGCACTCTCGTGCCTCCCTTGGGTTGCTTCTAACCCGGTACTGTCTTCCTCCTGCCGTAAACTTGATCGCCAAATGATAGGTGGAGACTACTGCCCAATATTCATTAAGAAGAGGTCTTCCAAAGATGGCGCAATAACTGCTTGCCGCATCGACTATCACGAACGTGATAAGCTTTGACACTCCCCCAAGTGTCACTGAGATTTTGACACTCCCTTCAACTTCGTTCTTCTCGCCCGCGAAGCCATACAGTGGACCTTCGGTGGAGAGCAGAGTCTTCTCGGACCTTAGGGGCTCATAAGCATTTTTGAATATAAGGTTGACCGAACTTCCAGTGTCAACTAAAATCCTTGGGACTGTATAGTTCTCAATGATTTCTCTGATTACGACTGCATCATTGAATGGGTTGGAAGTATTTGGGAGATCGTCTGGCCCAAAAGTAACAACTTCCATTGGGGGGCTGTAGAATTCATGGCTACCTCATGTCGTGAGATCCTTGCCAAGGAATACTTTCTGCTTGATTCTGCACCCGCTCCTCCATGGATGCAAAATAGATCTCCGAGGACACCCACGTCATCCGCATCGATGCTCTCCCCAATCTTAATATTGCCATAGTACCCCATTCTCTCAGTGTCCTCATTTTCCCAAGAGACTTCGGCCACTTCCTTGCCTTTAGAGGTGGACGGCTTTGATGAAGCCTCTTTTACTCCGAGGCCCTTCATCTTCCCTACGGCAATCAGTCTCTCAACAAGCTGCCGGAGAGTTCTGCAATCTTCAGTCGGGTTCCCCTTTTCTCTATGGAATGCACAGAAAAGATCTGTATTTCGAACCATTCCTTCTGGCTTCTAGAATTCTTTCTTTGACTCCGTTTTCTTTTGCAGGATCTGGAGAATTTCATCTATCGTCAGACCCATAGTAGCGAGCACTTCCAAGGGATCATGGCTCTGTTGATCATCTGAAGACGTGTTATCCCAAATTTGAAGGACAGGTAGGATTCGAGGAGCAACAGGAACAGGGGTAGCGGCCAGCGGTGGTTTTTGCTCATGAAATTGCTGATGATTTTGATAAGGCCGCTTGTGCCGGAAATTTCTTCCTCTGTGCGCCGGAGGCTGATATTCTGGTAAAGGGGGTCTGGATGCCCGATTGGCTGCAGAAGAACTTGCGGTGTCTTTTTTCTCTGCCTTCGCAGTTAAATTGGATACATATGAAGGATTGGCGCTCTCCCCTTCTATGAAGGTGTTAGCCAAGGCTATCAGTTCATGGAATGTGGCCGGATCTTTGGTGGTTGCTTCAAACTTCAACGACCCTTCTTTGAGTCCGTTAATTAGGGCGATCTTATAGAACTCAGGGTCCACATTCCTGACTCCCAGCTTCTCCCTCTGGAAGCGATTCACAAATTGCGCCGTCGACTCATTATCTGCTTGCTTGATCTTGAAGAGGGTAGCCGACCCACTCTTCCTTTTCCTGGAAGTGGCAAACCTCAGTAGGAGCTCTTTACGCAACTCAGCAAAACTGGCGATGGATCCGGGATACAGTTCATGAAACCATTCTCGGGCCTGGCCATCGAAAGTGGTTACTAAGAACTTGTATTTCAAGCCATCTGACAAACACCTCATTGCTACAACATCTTCAAATGCTTGGAGATGAGCGACATGATCTGTTTCTCCAGTGTAAAATGGGATGCGAGGTTCCCGGAAGTTATTAGGAGCCTGCTCCTAACGAATCTTATCAACAAAAGGGGATTCCCCGGGTTGGGCTGCAGCAGAAATCGCCGGAGGTCGCATGGCTTGATCATCTCCCGCAAAGTCAAGTCGGCGGGCTGGACTTCCCCGGGCTACTTTGCGGAAAAAATCCATAAGTGGAGCGAACTCGTCGGCTCGAGGTCTTGGTGGGGCTGCGGGATGGATGGGCGAGCTTGCGGGCGGTGGCATCGCAGCTGGCGCTTGGCGGACAGGCGTGTTGTGGACTGGCGCTTGGCGGACAAGCTCATCCGTGAAATCCACCCTAGGCTGGTCGAGCCGCTGAGTGAGCGCGACCAGAGCCCGGCTGATCGCGTCTAGGCGCTGGTCGGTCTCTCTCCGGGACTGCTCTGCCTCTCTCCGGGATCGGTCGAGCGCGTCCCACAGGTCGTCAGAGGAGCTCGAGCGACCTGAGCGGGCATGATAATGAGACGATCGACGATCAGACATCTCGGTCCACGAACTTCAACGATAGCTTGAATCTGAAGGTCGCGTGTTGATGTTGATGCAGAAAATGCGCTCTCGAGTTCCGGAAAAAAGGAAAAAGAGAAGATGGAAACTACAAGCAACCGTTTACTAACGGGCCGAGGAAAGAAGGGATCAACACAGATTCGGGACCGCAAAAGTCCGAGATCTGAGTCCGCAGCCTTTACTAAATGGGCCTATGGGCTCGAGCAAACCTCCTTTAGGGTGCACCACCTCCCCCTATTTATAGGTTTGGGGGTCTGCCCGAACAGGCAGGGCTAAAATAACCGGCTGCCCGGGGTACAGGAGAACCGGGCAGTGGTGACGCGAAATAAAAAAGGACAAGACAAACAGTCCGCTCAAGAGGGGCGGACTGGACTCGCGAGCTGGAGCTTCCTTCCACCTGTAGGGCATTATCCTGTCTGGAGGTCTGCGACCTGTGTGGACTGACTCTGGAGTCTACTTTGCAAACCTGACAGGTGATCTGGAAGCTGATCGAGGCTGGGTGAACTGGACGGACTGAAGGATCGAGTCCGACGCTAAATGAGGTGCTGGAACCGTGATGCTGCGACCTATGCAGACTGGCTCTACAGTCCTGCTTCAAGGACGCAACGACCTGTGCGGACTGAGAATTTTGAGTCCGCTTGGAAAAAGAGGAGGATCTATCATGCTGAACATGTTGCGGATTCTGGGGTTAACACAACAACTGTCTGTAGAAATATATTCTGACTCAGCGGTTGACATTGCAACACAATTCTGTTTCTTGCTACTCCAAGATATAAGCCTTCTTCCTAAGAATTGGCAAGTCCCAGAAGTGCTCTTTCTATCGTCTTTACTACCTGCAAAGTCTGCATCTGAAAATCCAATTAGTTCGTTATCATTACTTCTTGGGTACCATAAGTCAAGATTTGGTGTTCCTTTAAGGTATCTCAAAATCCGCTTTGCAGCTGTGTAGTGAGATTCCTTAGAGTTCACATGATACCTAGCACACACATATGTTGAAAACATTATGTCAGACATGCTAGCAGAAGGATAGAGCAAGGATCCAATTATGCTTTTATACTTGGTTTTATCAAAAGGTTTCCCTTTCTCATCCTTGTCCAGAGACATGGCTGAACCCATTTTATTCCTCATAGAGGTTGCATTCTCCATTCCGAATTTCTTTAACAACTCCTTGGTGAACTTCATCTGAGAGATGAAAATTCCATCTTCAGATTGCTTCACCTGAAGTCCTAAGAAATACTTCAGCTCACCCAGACTGCTTATTTCAAACTTCCCTTGCATAAGTTTGGAAAACTTCTTGTAAAGGTTGTCATCAGTAAAGTTAAAGGTAATATCTTCGACATAGATTTGCACTAGCAAAATCTTGCCTTTTACTTTCCTAAGAAATAATGTTTTATTTATCTTTTCCCTTATGAACTTGTTCTCAAAAAGAAAGTTAGACAGTATTTCATACCAAGCTCGCGGAGCTTGTTTTAAACCATATAAAGCTTTAAATAATAAATAAACATACTCAGGATGGTTAGGATCAACAAAACCTAAGGGTTGTTCCACAAAAAATTCTTCCTTTATTTTACCATTGAGGAAGGTTGACTTCACGTCCATTTGATAGACAATGAAGCCCATGAGAGAACCATATACGAGGAACAACCTGATGGCTTCCTGTCTTGCCACTGGAGCATAAGTCTGATCAAAATCGATTCCTTCTTCTTATCTATATCCTTTAGCTACGAGTCTAGCTTTGTTTTTGATGATGGTTCCATCTTCATCCATCTTGTTCCTATAGACCCACTTTCTTCCAATTACATTTTTGCCTTTGGGTCTTGGTACCAGCTTCAAGACTTGGTAGCGCATGAACTGATTGAGTTCTTCTTCCATTGCAACTATCCAAGATGCGTTTTGATTTGTTTCTTCAAATTTCTTTGGTTCAACCTGCGAGAGAAAACTCAAATGCATATTTTCATTAGTAGTACCTATTAGAGTTCTTACACAATCACGAGGATCTCCTATGATTTGATCAACTGGTTGATCCCTCAAGTGTCGGAGCTATAGAGTCCTTACATCAGGAGCTTCTTCTATTTCTGGAGTTTCTTCTTCAACTTGGATAACTTCTTCATCTTGGTGATCTTCTTCTCCAATTGAGGTCGGAGATGTGACCTTGACGAACTTTTGAGTATTTTCTTCAACTGTCTCATCCAAGCTTAACACTTTCAGCTTTTAACCTGCATCTTCAATGAAAACACTTGAAGAGCTGCTATGTAGCATGCTCGTCTCATCAAATATAACATTTATAGACTCTTCTACCACCAGAGTTTTCTTATTAAAAATTCTATAAGCCTTACTATGGCTACTATATCCTACAAGAATACCTTCAAAACATTTTTCTCCAAACTTTGTACGATGATATTTCCCATTATTAAGTACATAGAATTTGCTGCCAAAGATCCTGAAGTAGGACACAGTCGGTCTCCTGCCTTTCAGTAGCTCATAGGGAGTCTTACGATGGCTTTTGTTGATCAATGCTCTGTTTTGAACGTGACATGTTGTATTGACGGCCTCAGCCCAGAAGTACTCTGGTAGAGTGGAGTCAGTCAGCATTGTAGTACACGCTTCAATGTGTGTTCTATTCCTTCTCTCTACAACTCCATTTTGTTGTGGAGTACGCGGGGAGGAAAACTCATGAAAAATACCTAGACTTCCAAAGAATTCTATCATGGCACCAGATTCAAATTCTATTTTATGGTCACTTCTAATTCTGGCCACTAAATAGTTTAATTCATTCTGAATTTGCTTGACAAAATGCGTGAACACATCAAAGGTATCTGACTTTCATTTCAAAAAGAACACCCAAGTAAAACGTGAGTGATCATCAACAATTACCAGCGTATATGCTTACCTCCTAAGCTACAAACTTGCATTTGACTGAATAAGCCCATGTGTAGCAAATACAAACACCTTTAGGAATCTTTATCAATAATACCCTTAAAGGTAGCCTTTGTCTGCTTGCTCATTTGGCATGCGTGAAATGGACTCTCTTTATTGCACTTAATAGTCAGTGCATCACGTACTAGGTCTTGAGAAAATAGCATATTAATAATTTTGAAATTAATATGTGCTAGTCTCTTGTGTCATTGATCATAAAGAGATGCACTATCTTTTGCAACAAAACACACTGGGGTAGAGGTGTCTAAACATAGAAAATTAAGACAAAATATTTTTACTCGTAGTGCCTGTTAATACCACCTCCCTAATGGAGGCTGATTTTATCAGGCACTGATCTTTAGATAAAATAACAATGAAGCCTTTATCACATAACTGACTTATGCTAATCAGATTATGTTCTAATCCTTTCACATAAGCCACATCAGTGAATGAGACTACACCATTAGAAATCATACCGTAGCCTTTTGTAATTCCCCGGTCAGATCCACCAAAGATAAACTTTGGATCGTCTTTGACTGGAGTGTAGTTTTGAAGTAGGCATCTTGACCCGGTCATATGCAGAGAGCATCCACTGTCGAAATACCAGATAGGCGTTTTGTTGGTCTTTGGACATACCTGCCTTCATAGATCATTTTACCTTAGGAACCCAAAAAGATTTGGACCTCATGTCGTGAGGTCCAAATCAGTGGACCTTCGGTGGAGAGCAGAGTCTTCTCGGACCTTAGGGACTCATAAGCATTTTTGAATATAAGGTTGACCGAACTTCCAGTGTCAACTAAAATCCTTGGGACTGTATAGTTCTCAATGATTTCTCTGATTACGACTGCATCGTTGAATGGGTTGGATGTATTTGGGAGATCGTCTAGCCCAAAAGTAACAACTTCCATTGGGGGGCTGTAGAATTCATGGCTACCTCATGTCGTGAGATCCTTGCCAAGGAATACTTTCTGCTTGATTATGCACCCGCTCCTCCATGGATGCAAAATAGATCTCCGAGGACACCCACATCGTCCGCATCGATGCTCTCCCCAATCTTAATATTGCCATAGTACCCCATTCTCTCAGTGTCCTCATTTTCCCAAGAGACTTCGGCCACTTCCTTGCCTTTAGAGGTGGACGGCTTTGATGAAGCCTCTTTTACTCTGAGGCCCTTCATCTTCCCTACGGCAATCAGTCTCTCAACAAGCTGCCGGAGAGTTCTGCAATCTTCAGTCGGGTTCCCCTTTTCTCTATGGAATGCACAGAAAAGATCTGTATTTCGAACCATTCCTTCTGGCTTCTAGAATTCTTTCTTTGACTCCGTTTTCTTTTGCAGGATCTGGAGAATTTCATCTATCGTCAGACCCATAGTAGCGAGCACTTCCAAGGGATCATGGCTCTGTTGATCATCTGAAGACGTGTTATCCCGAATTTGAAGGACAGGTAGGATTCGAGGAGCAACAGGAACAGGGGTAGCGGCCAGCGGTGGTTTTTGCTCATGAAATTGCTGATGATTTTGATAAGGCCGCTTGTGCCGGAAATTTCTTCCTCTGTGCGCCGGAGGCTGATATTCTGGTAAAGGGGGTCTGGATGCCCGATTGGCTGCAGAAGAACTTGCGGTGTCTTTTTTCTCTGCCTTCGCAGTTAAATTGGATACATATGAAGGATTGGCGCTCTCCCCTTCTATGAAGGTGTTAGCCAAGGCTATCAGTTCATGGAATGTGGCCGGATCTTTGGTGGTTGCTTCAAACTTCAACGACCCTTCTTTGAGTCCGTTAATTAGGGCGATCTTATAGAACTCAGGGTCCACATTCCTGACTCCCAGCTTCTCCCTCTGGAAGCGATTCACAAATTGCGCCGTCGACTCATTATCTGCTTGCTTGATCTTGAAGAGGGTAGCCGACCCACTCTTCCTTTTCCTGGAAGTGGCAAACCTCAGTAGGAGCTCTTTACGCAACTCAGCAAAACTGGCGATGGATCCGGGATACAGTTCATGAAACCATTCTCGGGCCTGGCCATCGAAAGTGGTTACTAAGAACTTGAATTTCAAGCCATCTGACAAACACCTCATTGCTACAACATCTTCAAATGCTTGGAGATGAGCGACATGATCTGTTTCTCCAGTGTAAAATGGGATGCGAGGTTCCCGAAAGTTATTAGGAGCCTGCTCCTAACGAATCTTATCAACAAAAGGGGATTCCCCGGGTTGGGCTGCAGCAGAAATCGCCGGAGGTCGCATGGCTTGATCATCTCCCGCAAAGTCAAGTCGACGGGCTGGACTTCCCCGGGCTACTTTGCGGAAAAAATCCATAAGTGGAGCGAACTCGTCGGCTCGAGGTCTTGGTGGGGCTGCGGGATGGATGGGCGAGCTTGCGGGCGGTGGCATCGCAGCTGGCGCTTGGCGGACAGGCGTGTTGTGGACTGGCGCTTGGCGGACAAGCTCATCCGCGAAATCCACCCTAGGCTGGTCGAGCCGCTGAGTGAGCGCGACCAGAGCCCGGCTGATCGCGTCTAGGCGCTGGTCGGTCTCTCTCCGGGACTGCTCTGCCTCTCTCCGGGATCGGTCGAGCGCGTCCCACAGGTCGTCAGAGGAGCTCGAGCGACCTGAGCGGGCATGATAATGAGACGATCGACGATCAGACATCTCGGTCCACGAACTTCAACGATAGCTTGAATCTGAAGGTCGCATGTTGATGTTGATGCAGAAAATGCGCTCTCGAGTTCCGGAAAAAAGGAAAAAGAGAAGATGGAAACTACAAGCAACCGTTTACTAACGGGCCGAGGAAAGAAGGGATCAATACAAATTCGGGACCGCAAAAGTCCGAGATCTGAGTCCGCAGCCTTTACTAAATGGGCCTATGGGCTCGAGCAAACCTCCTTTAGGGTGCACCACCTCCCCCTATTTATAGGTTTGGGGGTCTGCCCGAACAGGCAGGGCTAAAATAACCGGCTGCCCGGGGTACAGGAGAACCGGGCAGTGGTGACGGGAAACAAAAAAGGACAAGACAAACAGTCCGCTCAAGAGGGGCGGACTGGATTCGCGAGCTGGAGCTTCCTTCCATCTGTAGGGCATTATCCTGTCTGGAGGTCTGCGACCTGTGTGGACTGACTCTGGAGTCTACTTTGCAAACCTGGCAGGTGATCTGGAAGCTGATCGACGCTGGGTGAACTGGACGGACTGAAGGATCGAGTCCGACGCTGAATGAGGTGCTGGAACCGTGATGCTGCGACCTATGCAGACTGGCTCTACAGTCCTGCTTCAAGGACGCAACGACCTGTGCGGACTGAGAATTTTGAGTCCGCTTGGAAAAAGAGGAGGATCTATCATGCTGAACATGTTGCGGATTCTGGGGTTAACACAACAACTGTCTGTAGAAATATATTCTGACTCAGCGGTTGACATTGCAACACAATTCTGTTTCTTGCTACTCCAAGATATAAGCCTTTTTCCTAAGAATTGGCAAGTCCCAGAAGTGCTCTTTCTATCGTCTTTACTACCTGCAAAGTCTGCATCTGAAAATCCAATTAGTTCGTTATCATTACTTCTTGGGTACCATAAGTCAAGATTTGGTGTTCCTTTAAGGTATCTCAAAATCCGCTTTGCAGCTGTGTAGTGAGATTCCTTAGAGTTCACATGATACCTAGCACACACATATGTTGAAAATATTATGTCAGACATGCTAGCAGAAGGATAGAGCAAGGATCCAATTATGCTTTTATACTTGGTTTTATCAAAAGGTTTCCCTTTCTCATCCTTGTCCAGAGACATGGCTGAACCCATTTTATTCCTCATAGAGGTTGAATTCTCCATTCCGAATTTCTTTAACAACTCCTTGGTGAACTTCGTCTGAGAGATGAAAATTCCATCTTCAGATTGCTTCACCTGAAGTCCTAAGAAATACTTCAGCTCACCCAGACTGCTTATTTCAAACTTCTCTTGCATAAGTTTGGAAAACTTCTTGTAAAGGTTGTCATCAGTAAAGTTAAAGGTAATATCTTCGACATAGATTTGCACTAGCAAAATCTTGCCTTTTACTTCCCTAAGAAATAATGTTTTATTTATCTTTTCCCTTGTGAACTTGTTCTCAAAAAGAAAGTTAGACAGTATTTCATACCAAGCTCGCAGAGCTTGTTTTAAACCATATAAAGCTTTAAATAATAAATAAACATACTCAGGATGGTTAGGATCAACAAAACCTAAGGGTTGTTCCACAAAAAATTCTTCCTTTATTTTACCATTGAGGAAGGTTGACTTCACGTCCATTTGATAGACAATGAAGCCCATGAGAGAACCATATACGAGGAACAACCTGATGGCTTCCTGTCTTGCCACTGGAGCATAAGTCTGATCAAAATCGATTCCTTCTTCTTATCTATATCCTTTAGCTACGAGTCTAGCTTTGTTTTTGATGATGGTTCCATCTTCATCCGTCTTGTTCCTATAGACCCACTTTCTTCCAATTACATTTTTGCCTTTGGGTCTTGGTACCAGCTTCAAGACTTGGCAGCGCATGAACTGATTGAGTTCTTCTTCCATTGCAACTATCCAAGATGTGTTTTGATTTGTTTCTTCAAATTTCTTTGGTTCAACCTGCGAGAGAAAACTCAAATGCATATTTTCATTAGTAGTACCTATTAGAGTTCTTACACAATCACGAGGATCTCCTATGATTTGATCAACTGGTTGATCCCTCAAGTGTCGGAGCTATAGAGTCCTTACATCAGGAGCTTCTTCTATTTCTGGAGTTTCTTCTTCAACTTGGATAACTTCTTCATCTTGGTGATCTTCTTCTCCAATTGAGGTCGGAGATGTGACCTTGACAAACTTTTGAGTATTTTCTTCAACTGTCTCATCCAAGCTTAACACTTTCAGCTTTTAACCTGCATCTTCAATGAAAACACTTGAAGAGCTGCTATGTAGCATGCTCGTCTCATCAAATATAACATTTATAGACTCTTCTACCACCAGAGTTTTCTTATTAAAAATTCTATAAGCCTTACTATGGCTACTATATCCTACAAGAATAGCTTCAAAACATTTTTCTCCAAACTTTGTACGATGATATTTCCCATTATTAAGTACATAGAATTTGCTGCCAAAGATCCTGAAGTAGGACACAATCGGTCTCCTGCCTTTCAGTAGCTCATAGGGAGTCTTACGATGGCTTTTGTTGATCAATGCTCTGTTTTGAACGTGACATGTTGTATTGACGGCCTCAGCCCAGAAGTACTCTGGTAGAGTGGAGTCAGTCAGCATTGTAGTACACGCTTCAATGTGTGTTATATTCCTTCTCTCTACAACTCCATTTTGTTGTGGAGTACGCGGGGAGGAAAACTCATGAAAAATACCTAGACTTCCAAAGAATTCTATCATGGCACCAGATTCAAATTCTATTTTATGGTCACTTCTAATTCTGGCCACTAAATAGTTTAATTCATTCTGAATTTGCTTGACAAAATGCGTGAACACATCAAAGGTATCTGACTTTCATTTCAAAAAGAACACCCAAGTAAAACGTGAGTGATCATCAACAATTACCAGCGTATATGCTTACCTCCTAAGCTACAAACTTGCATTTGACTGAATAAGCCCATGTGTAGCAAATACAAACACCTTTAGGAATCTTTATCAATAATACCCTTAAAGGTAGCCTTTGTCTGCTTGCTCATTTGGCATGCGTGAAATGGACTCTCTTTATTGCACTTAATAGTCAGTGCATCACGTACTAGGTCTTGAGAAAATAGCATATTAATAATTTTGAAATTAATATGTGCTAGTCTCTTGTGTCATTGATCATAAAGAGATGCACTATCTTTTGCAACAAAACACACTGGGGTAGAGGTGTCTAAACATAGAAAATTAAGACAAAATATTTTTACTCGTAGTGCCTGTTAATACCACCTCCCTAATGGAGGCTGATTTTACCAGGCACTGATCTTTAGATAAAATAACAATGAAGCCTTTATCACATAACTGACTTATGCTAATCAGATTATGTTCTAATCCTTTCACATAAGCCACATCAGTGAATGAGACTACACCATTAGAAATCATACCGTAGCCTTTTGTAATTCCCCGGTCAGATCCACCAAAGATAAACTTTGGATCGTCTTTGACTGGAATGTAGTTTTGAAGTAGGCATCTTGACCCGGTCATATGCAGAGAGCATCCACTGTCGAAATACCAGATAGGCGTTTTGTTGGTCTTTGGACATACCTGCCTTCATAGATCATTTTACCTTAGGAACCCAAAAAGATTTGGATCCTTGGTTCCTTGTTAGTATACTCCCCATACGAGTGTTTACACTACGAGTGGTCTATCTCGTATGATTAACTTGAGTTTCAATGTTTCTAGGATTAAACATGCAATCCACAACAAAGTGACCAACTTTGCCGTAACACCAACAGTCAAATCTGTTGTATCTTTTCCAAGTCTCCTGCTTGACATTTTGAACGTGTGGTCTAGCAAGAGCGGCTGACTTGGAGGTAGAAGCCTCATGATGATAGCACTCACATGGATTCTTCTTCTCAAGTGGCTTTTGAACAACGGGTTTCACTGATGGAGCTTTCTTATAATTAGGACCATGAACATAGGGACCATAGCTCTGTAGAGTGATCTCTTCATAAGGTGTCTTGAAGACACTTGCACCGAAGTTTTGGGGACGAGTCCACCACTTATAGTCCTTGACAGGTTCAAACTGAATTGGTCTTGTCAAGTGACCATAGGAGCTATCAAAATAAAATTCGTTAGAAGGAAAAATAAACTTCTTAAACGCAGTCTGAGTGAGAGTCCCCTTCCCTTTCTCTTCAGCGGTTGCTTTTATAACAGCCTTATTTTTCCTTTTAGCCTTGGCCCTCCTAGAAGATTTACTAGGAGCTCGTGTGGAAGGATTGTCTTGGGTTTGGAGAAACTTTCAACAAGTTTTTTTTGGCAGCAAGCTATACTTCCATCTTCTCAATGATTTTCTCTTTTTGGTTAAGGAGCTTGTGTGATCTGTTGTTGTCATCGTCCAGGGCGTGGAGTTCCTTTCTGAGTGAGTTTATTCTTGCAACTTCCTCCCTCAGAGTGATCTCCTCAGCCTTAAGGGATTTGATCTCCTTGGCCTGAGTTCTAATAACTTTTCTACACCAGTCATAGGCCTTGATCAGCTCTTTATATTGAGCCATGAGTTCAGATTCATCATCAGAGGAACAGTCCTCATGATCATCGTCTGGAGCATCAGATCCTAAAAGAATAGTGTGAGAATTTACATCCCCTTGGGGGTTAGCTTCTTCTTCGTCGGAGTGAGCCAAGAGCCCGAAGTAGGCTTTTTTATTCTCACTTGACTCGGATGAGTCGGTGTCACTGAAGGTCTTCTGCTTCTTTGCCATGAAGATCTTCTCCTTCTTTTTACCGTGGGAGGACTTATGCTCTTCTCTTCTTCCACCCTTCTTCTTCTTATGAGGGCAATCAGCGATCACGTGACTTGGCTTATTACAGCAATAACACAAAATGTCAGTGGAATTATGTTTGTTCTGTTTAGATTTATACCTGTCATTTTTATAACGTTTCTTTTTATGATCACCATCGTGACGTGATCTTCTGTAAGAGGAGTCTTTGCCTTTCATCTGTTTCTTCTTAATGAGAAACTTCTTGAACTATCTGGAGAGAAGACAGAACTCTCCATCAGATAACTCTGAGCATGAGGTGTTTTGCTCCGAGTCTTCTTCTTCACTTTCTTCCAGAGTGGGAGCAGGGGATGATTATTTGGCCTTCCTTGAGCTATCTACCTGCAGTGCAGCAGACTTCTCCTTTCGTGAAGATCTGATGCCCTCTTCTTCAGCTTTTTTGGCATTGATTTGAAGTTCATAGGACATAAGCTTCCCTAAGAGGTTATGGGGGTCAGTGTCAGCCAGTCTCCCAAACTCCCTGATAACACAAATCTTATTGTCCCATTCCTTATTTAAGGATCTTAGGAACTTGTTATTTTGTTCTTCATTTGTGAAAACTCGGTCGTAGCTCTTCAGGGTGTTGACGATCTTTAAGAAGTTTTCAAATGTATCAGTTATTGTGTCCTTGGGGTCGTGCTTGAAAGCCTCATACTTTTAGTTCAGAAGGGATCTTCTGTCATCCCTTACTTCTTTGGTGCTTTCCATCAAAAAAATCAGAGACTGTCACATTTCCTTGGCAGATTGGCAGTGTATTAGGTTCTGCAACATTGAATCATCGACTACACTTGTGATGATATTCTTAGCTTTCTTGTTTAGGGAGACAAGGGCAATCTCATCTTTGTCAAGATCCATCAGTTTCTTTGGCACTTTCCTGGTTGGATCGATATTGGAAGCAGTCATGGGAACATAGAGACCTTCTTCCACTATCATGAAGATGCGGGGATCAGCAGCTTCCATGAAGAATCTTATTCTCTCTTTCCATATGGGAAAGTTAGCCTTGGTGCACATCGGAAGCTTTGCAAAATCCTTGGATCTTTCCATGCTTTATAATCTCTTCGACAACTAGAAGTAGATCTGTTCAAGGTGTGAACCTTTTTGTGAACAACCTCGCTTTGATACAAAATGAAAGTATCTAGTTGCCTACCTAAATCACCTAGAGGGGGTGAATATGTGAGATCTGTGTCTTTTGCGGAATAAAAACTTGAGAGGTAACAACACAGAAAATAATCAATAACAATCTATACGACAAAAGGAATTTATAGAGGTTCCCTAATCTTGGATACGTCCACTCTCCACCTCGCCTATCTAGCACCACGGCTAGCCTCGGCTACTTCACTATATCTCAGATTGCAACAATCCTACACCTCGGAGCAATACTCCTACAACTCGGAGATAATACACTCCTACAAACTCTATCCCACAAAATGGGATCTACACTCGGAAGAACAAACTTCCTACGATCTCAGAGACAAAGCTCCTACAAGAGTTAAAGTAAATATTTACAACAAAAATAAAAACTGTATACTTCCAGATCTGAAATCTTCAAGTTTCTTCCTTCTTGAAAATTGAAAATTTCTGAGAAGATGTTGAGGAAGAAAACCCGTGAAAACTTGATCTGAAAAACTTAGGATCCGACACAATCAAGTTGATGTTTATAGAATCTTGAATCTGTGATCTGTCAAATCTTTTCTCCTTTTGAATCGCTGGATCGAGAGAGGAGCGACAGAGGAGAAACGATGATGAAGACGGCGCGGCTTCTCCCGATATTCTAATTGCGGTGTGATTCGATCTCTGTAATTATTAGGGTTAGCGATTCCTTGAAAGGAATTTATATAGAACAATGTCTAACGGTTTGAAATCATTAAGGAATGATCTACATGGTCCAATCATGAAAAACATAGATTATATCGAAATCCGTCAGACGTTTAAACAAAAGTAATTTTCTGTAACTTCATTTCTCGAGAAGACTTGTAATTTCTCGAGAAGGATGTTCTTTCTCGAGAAATGATATGGCTTTCTCGAGAAATTTACTTAACCCAAATTTTTGAACTGAAGTACTTATTTCTCGAGAAAGATTTGATTTCTCGAGAAAAGATTTGCTTTCTCGAGAAATGACCAAGTATTCTCAAGAAAAAGCATTTAACGTAAATTCTTAGAACTGAAGGATTGATTTCTCGAGAAAGATTTGATTTCTCGAGAAAGATAGTTAGCTTCTCGAGAAAATATTTTGACTTCTTGAGAACTACTATCCTTTCTAGGGAAATGAAGTTGGTTTCTCGAGAAATCTTCAGGGTCTTTCTCGAGAAAATGGACTTAGATAGTTTTTGAGAATTTTCTGAGAAGTCTTAAGGTTTCTCGAGAACAGCTTTGCTTTCTCGATAAATATACTTAGAATTCTCGAGAAACACATTTCTTTCATTTCTCAAGAAATGGACTTAGACATTTTCTAGAATTTTTTTTTCTTCTTTATTGAAAACCAGCAACCCTTCCTTTCTTCTATGTTTTAGTACTTGAAAATGAAGTGCATCCTAATAGAGAGGTTACACATGAGTCAACATCATGGATCACACAATGAGGGATTACATTGCATGGTCCTGTGTTTAGTAACTCATTATAAACAGACATTGGTCTACACTTAGCAATAATGACCTGCATGCACTCAACTAGAGAATAGCATCAAATACATATTTAATTAATCTTAGTTCAAGGGTGACTTCACATAAATCAAGGTTATTGTGGATACAATACCCAACATTACCTGTGCCAAAACCGTCGGGAGATAAGAAGTCACCGAAGTCGATCTTTCCTTTCTGTGAAGAACAACACCAACAGGGAAGAAGATGCCGAGAAGGATAAAAAGATCCATGGACGGAAATGAGGTGAGTTTCCTACCATCTCCCTTGGTGCTAGATCTCTAGTTATTATTTCTAGGAGAGTTGTCGACTCAAACGAGTTTGACTTGTGAGAGATGAAGATCTCCTAGGAAGAGACCATGCTAGGACCGTGTCTTAGAGATTAGTTGTCTTCAACCTCTCCTCTCTTCGTAGTGAAGATGGCCGACTTGGTTTCGTGAAGAAAGATGATCTATTGAGGGTGAATAAGGGAGGAGGAAGTGATGTATGTTGTTTTGAACAAATATCTAGAGGAAGAAGATGAACCGATGTCGTTTGTTTTGCTTTAAGATGCGTGCAAAAATCTGTTTTCTGTGAGCAGCAAACTTCGAGACCGTTTTCGAGTGTGATACCCGTTAATTTAAAGAGGAAGTGCATGATTATAATCAGGAGAATGAAACAGGTTCTTAAAGAGGATGTCATGCCCGATAATTTAATGTGTAACCTATAGCTATGTTGTTATGCTTTATGATTATGAGAAGTATCATTACATTGTTGTGATTATCATTTGGAAGCATAGTTATTTGTGAATGCTTGATGATTAGGTGAAGTATCATTATATTGCTGTGATTATCTTATGGGAGCATAGCTATTTATGAATGTTTGATTATAAGAAGGATCAGATGAGGTAAATCTCATGGCCATGAAAAATGGTGAGTCGTGATCTCAAGTTTTGGAAGGGATAGTTAGTATAGTTCACTGCTTAGAGTTGTGTCTCCCTACGAGTAGTAGTGTGGGATTGGTATGTTATATAAGGTGGCTTGCCACCTGTGTAAATGATGAACCCTTGTGTGGTTTGGAAATATGGAAGGGTTGGAAGTGTGTGTGTGTTTGCCGCACTGGAATGATGTGTTGATAAGGGACTCGGTGTGGAGCCCTTGAGTGATATTGAGTATAAGATATGAATGATGAAAAGAGACTCATTGTGGAGCTCTTGGATGTGATTGCATGGCCAAGTAAAAATGCATGCGGTATGAGTTGACACGCGGTGTCATAATCCTGGGTTAAGGATAGTATGGCAGGTCTATGAGCTCGCCAGTTTTCACACTGACGGGAGTTGACAAATAGACTTGGACGGTTGGGCCTTGGTCCTCGGTGCTTACTTCCTAAGGCACCCTCCATACTAGTGGACGGTTTGTTTTGGTCCTTTTGTGATATGTTCCCATAGGCACCTTCCGTGCCACAATAATAGGCCAGCGTAGGGATATGTTCTTGTTACACATCTACCCAAGACCCCTCTTAGTCGTAGTACGCATGTGAGCTCCACTATTGTGTTCTTAGAATGGAGGCGTACAGAGGCCTAGGATTGGTAGTGTGGATGACTGCCTAGTAGTGGAAAAGCCCATTTCACTGTCACCATCTGGTCACGACGGATAACGCCTGAGAGGTAAGCTACCTGCATAAAAAGTGGGAACTACAAGTCTGCGTCGACATATCAGTGTGTGTGTGTGTGTGTGTGTGTGTGAACATGGGTGAGTCATCATATTGCATTCATAACATTGCATTGCACCACATAAGATACTTATCATATAAGTTTATATGATCACTCTTATACGTTGGGTTACTTTACTATTAAGCCGATCCTTAACTTAGAAGTCTGTATGAGCATTCTATAAGAAAGTTACTTCCTGTGATAGATATATATACACTATTGTTGATAGTAGGTTTGGTAGTATAGATTGGTATAATACTTGATATACACTGTTGATTACTCTGATATTGTTTAGCATTATACCACATGTTTGTACTACAACTTATAAGAATATTGTACCATCGTCTTTCTCCCGCTCTATGCCAAAGAGTCATCGAGGTGAGAGAATGAGATAGCCACTTAGTCTTTATGACTAACGGTTGCTACATCTTCCTTTTTAGGAGGAAACCCAGCAGATAGGGCAGCATCAGGTTTTGAGGAGGGCAGCCAGGCCAGGATGACAGGGCCTAATATGACATTACCATCGCTGCCGTCCGTTACAGATGTGAGTTTTTGAGAGACTCTTATTATAGCCTTTTGGGCATTTTTATACTCTGATATTATAGAAGCCTTGTTGTTGCTTCTTTTTATTGATGTACTAGTTGGACTTATATGCTTGTGTAGATTTTGACTTCTATTTATATTTTTTTTATGTTGGGTTGGCATTGATTATATTGATCATAGCCGGCAGGATAGGCGTCTTGTGGTACATGTCGACCTGTGTGATGGCGCTACTGCAAGGCGGCTATTCTGGGCATAAGACTCCCCTCGGCTGTGTATTGTGTTCCGGGAAGGGGGTCTTACAGGTCCCACATACCTGGGATCCAGCTTGTGGTTCCTTACAAAAATCTTAACACCTGACATCGGGAAACCTTCAGAAAAATTATGTCCCCAACTGCAAACTCCAGATCAACTCTTTGTCGGTTTGCATACTTCTCATAATACTCCCGAGCTACACGAAGTTTTTCACAAACATGCGTTACATAAAGAATCATTTCTTCCAAGGCATCCGAACCTAACGGCGGTCTCTCACCAACCTCAGACCAAAACAAAGGAGTTTGACAACGCCTCCCGTACAAAGCCTCAAAGGGGGCCAGTTGCAAACTCTCTTGATAATTGTTATTATAGGCAAATTCCATCAGTCTAAGATGATGGTCCCATGCTCCACTATGGTCCAAAATATAACATCTGATCATAGCTTTCAAAACTTGATTAACTCTTTCCATTTGACCATTGGTCTTCGGGTGGTAAGCGGTTAAATACCTGAGGTCAGTGCACAACCCTTCTTGCAAACTTTTACAGAAATGCGACGTAAATCTAGAGTCTCAATCTGACACAATACTTACCGGCACTCCATACAGTCTGATGACTTCATCCAAATACAATTCCGCTATCTTCTTCATGGAATAGTCAATCTTAAAAGGCACAAAGTGAATGTATTTCATTAATCTATCAACTATGACCCACACAGAATCATGCCCTCCGGGAGACCTCGACAAACCGGTAATAAAATTCATAGAAATGCTCTCCCACTTCCAACTTGTAATATCCAAAGGCATCAGCTTGCCACCAGGCCTTCCATGATCCGCCTTAATGCACTTACAGGTGAAGCACTTAGACACGTACTTAGCTATGTCATTTTTCATCCCATAACACCAAACGATCTGCTTCAGATCATTATACATATTTGTAGAGCCAGGGTGGTATGCAACACTAGAACCACACGCTTCACTGCAAATCCTTGTCCAAATATCACCAATCGTTGGAATACAATATCTGCCGCGGTACTTCAAGGTACCTGAATCATCAATCGAAAAGTCTGGTAATTCCCCTCTTTTAGTTCTACTACGGATATTGCTCCAAATCGGGATCGTCCTTCTGATGAAGGCTTATAAGCGTGATCTATGAAGGCTCTGTCACTTCAAAGCTACTCGGCGAGTCTCTACTCCCAACAGTAATGTTCATTAATAAGAACTCCTCCACCAATGATTGCATAGAAAAGTTAAAGATTTGAGCGGTCTTTCTACTCAAGGCATCTGCTACCACGTTAGCTTTGCCCGGATGATAAAGGATATGGACATCATAATCCACAATGTACTTCAGCCATCTGCGCTGGCGTAAATTCAACTCCTTTTGAGTGAAGACGTACTTCAAGATCTCGTGGTCTGTATAAATCTTGCACAACACATCATACAATAAATGTCTCCAAAGCTTCAAGGCATAAATTACTGCCGCAGACTCCAAATCATGCATAGGATAATTCTTTTCATGAACCTTCAATTGTATCGACCCATACACAATCACTTTTCATTCTTGCATCAAGACACATCCAAGCCCGATGTGTGATGCATCCACATAAACAATATACTCCACTCCTTCGGTAGATAAATTCAACACAGGAGCAGTGCACAATCTCTTGTTCAATTCCTGAAAGGCTCCTTCGCACTCATCGCTCCACACAAATGTCGTGTTCTTCTGCAAAAGCTTAGTCAGAGGTGCAAACAATACAGAGAAACCTTCCACAAACCATCTATAATAGCCTGCTAACCCTAAGAAGCCTCTTATCTCCTTAGGTGTGGTAGGTATTTTTCAATCCATCACAGCAGCTATATTTTCTGGGTCCACCGAAATTCCATCCTTATTCACAACATGACCCAAAAAGGACACTTAAGGAAGCCAAAACTTGCACTTACTCAACTTTGAATACAACTTATGCTCTCTTAAAGTAGATAGAACTAAACACAAGTGTTGGGCATGCTCCTCAGCTCACCGGGAATATACCAGAACATTGTCGATGAAAACGACCATAAAATGATCCAGGAAATCTTTAAACACTCTATTCATCATGTCTATGAAAGCAAAGGGTGCATTTGTCAGTCCAAAGGACATCACCAAGAACTCAAAATGTCCATGCCGAGAACAAAAGGCGGTCTGCGAAACATTCGACTCACGGATTCTCAGCTGATGGTAGCCTGAATGAAGATTAATCTTCGAGAACACCGTACTACCACACAACTGATCAAACAAATCATTTATCTGCGGCAATGGATACCTATTCTTGATGGTTACCTTATTTAATTCCCTATAATCAATGCACAATGTCATGGAACCATCCTTATTTTTCACAAATAAGACAAGAGCACCCCAAGGAAAAGAACTTGGCCTAAAAAAATCACACTGCAGCAATTCATCTAGATGGGTACGCAACTCTTCCAGCTCACGTGGGGCCATACGGTACGGTGCCTTAGCAATGGGGCAAGTACCCGGCTCAAGATCAATGATAAATTCTACATCTCTCTCAGGCGGAATACCGGGAAGACTAACTGGGAAAACATCGAGGAACTCTCGCACCACAAAAATATCCTCGATGCGCGGCAAACTACTAACAATTTCCAAAATATAAACCAGGTAAGCGAAACAACCGGAATCCAAGAGTTTCTGAGCACATATCGCAGAAATAATCGGAGAATCCTAGCGCAGAAAACCATACACACTCATGGGGTAGTCGTTGTCCATCTTGAAGTCCAAATGCTTTACCTTGCATTGGATAACAACATCATATTTGGACAACCAAGCCATGCCCAAAATTACATCGAAGTCCTCCAAGTCTAGCACCTTCAGATCGGCAAAAGTTAAGAAGTCACCTAAAAGGATAGGACAACTTTGGATACCCTTGTATGACACCACCGAGTCACCAGAGGGAAACTTAACGCGAAATGGATTGAAAGTATCTAACGTCTACCTAACTCACCTAGAGGGGGTGAATAGGTGATGTTTGTGTCTTTTCGCGGAATAAAAATTGTCTCAAAAAACAAGCACACAAACACAGAGATCTATAGTGGTTCCCCGAGTTGGGTACGTCTACTTTCCCGCCTCGCCTATCTCCCACAAAGGGGCAGATTCAACTACTTCACCAAAATCAAATTTCATCAAATCTTACACCTCGGAGCCGCAACTCCTACAACTCAGAGACGATGCTCCTACCACTCGATCCATATCTGGATATACAAACTCGATCCACAAACGGATCTACAAACTCGATCCACAAACAGATCTATAAACTCGATCCACAAACGGATCTATAAACTTGATCCACAAACGGATATACAAACTCGGAGAAAAATTCTCCTAAAAGAGGAAATAAATGTTGCAATAATATTATACTAGATCTGAAAACTTCAGTCCGACGTTCTTCGAAAATAATGGATCTTGAACTTGGAGAACTCAGAAAATTGAAATCTTTAAGATCTTGAAACTTGAATCTTCACTTGTCTAGATCTGGAGGAATAGGAGTCTTTAGAATGCAACAATCCAGAAGTATAGACCGAGGAAGATTGGATCTTGCAGAGCTTGCGGTTGTCGGTCGATCGGAAATCCGCGTGCGTATAGAAGGCCGACGGGTTGCTGATTTGGAATGTTTCGTCATTTTGAATCGGTGATCAATTTAGCACAAAAGCAAGATTAACAATAAAGAAGTAAATCCCTAGGTATTTATAGAGATAAACCCACCAATGGTAACAAGAAATTTTCCAAAAACGAAACCTAAAAAGCACTGTGCATGGCCGACCGAACCCGAGCCAGGTTTTGAAAAATCGAAAAAATGGCCTAAGTCAAATTCGTCGAGTATCATAATGATACTCGTCAAATACATCTTGATATACGACAAAAAGGACTTAGCCAAATCATCACAGGCTAGTTGGTCACTCAACTCCATGGCGTAGAGTCATACTCGACGAATTCGTCAAGTATCACCTGGCATACTCGACGAATTCATCGAGTATAAGTGAACTGACTCAACACACTCAACATCGTGGCACTCAAAGCTTTTTGCTCACTCGACGCCAAGGCAGTACTTGACGAATATCGTCGAGTTAACTCAACACACTCAACGATTTGATATTCGACGAATTCTACTTGGACAAACTAGAGACGTAGCGTCGGCTGGACTTGACGAATTTGGCGTGTATCACTTAGCATATTCGACGAATTTGGCGAGTATCGTTAGATACACTCGACGAATTTTACGAGTATGCACGATGATACTCAGCAAATTTTACTTAACAGATTTTCCAATTTCTTCAATGAATTTAACCTAAGTATATACGACAAATTCGATGGGTATTGGTAAGTATACTCGACTAATTCAGCGTGTATCAATGACAATACTCGATGAATTTGACGTCTATGCTTAACCATACTCGCCGAATTTTACTTAGGTAAAATTCTTATTTTTCCTGGGTCTAACCCTTGACAATCCTTGAGCCTTCTCTTGTACTTTGGATAGAAGTACACCTCAATAGAGAGATTACACGTGAGTCAATGCATTGACCTACACAATGAGGAATTACATTGTATAGTCTTGTGTTTATTTACCCACTGTAACCTGACATTGGTGTGTACTTAGTAGTGAAAACCTGCAAGTACATAACTAAAAAGCAACATCAAATACAGTCACAATTCATCTTAGCTTAATTGAGCCCTTCTTCAAATCCGGGTTATTGTGGATAAAATAACCAACACGGATCGCCAACTTGATCGAGAGTCAGACGATGACGTTCTACGAAATTCTTAGCCACGAATGAGTGGGTAGTACCAGAATCAAAAAGGACGTGTGCCCAACGGTTCTTTACCTTAAACTCCCATATAAAATCATATACGTAACTAGCTGAATCAACAACAAAACTATAGCTAAAAGCTAACAACTAGTTTAGAATCTAACCTGAGATCACTTGGGTGGAATTCTGCACTTCTTCCATGGTCACCACATTCAACTTGCCCTTCCCTTTATCCAAATGTTATGGCAGCGACAACAAGGCTTGGAGTGGAACAGGCTATAGTGGGGGCTGAGGCTGCGGGCACCTAGACTTCAAATGCCCTTTCTGCCCACACTGAAAGCAGATCTTATCCTTTGTCCAACAATGCACAACATCATGCCCCTTATGCTTACACGGACCACATACTATGTCTCTTTTGGGTGTGATCTGAATTGCAAACACCTTCTATTGCTTCTGCGCTCCCAACCTCTTGGAACACTTCTCGAAGGGATGGCCTGGCCGGCTATAGAAACTACACGCTTCTTTGCTTCCTTTCTTCGAAGCAGGGGCAGATGCTCGAGAGCTTCTACTGTTATCAAACTTTCTCTTATCCTTCCTTACTGCAGCCCACGATTCTTTGCATTGTCGATAGCCTCGACTTTCAGAGCAGCTTCTATTGCTTCAGCATAAGTTTCTGATCTATATGCACTAGCCAACTGCTGGATGTCGCTATGAAGTCCTCCTAGATACCGCTTTACTCTACCTACCTCAGAGGCTACCAAGCTTGGATCAAACCTGCTCAACTTGCTAAATTCTATCTCATACTCACTAACTGTGAGCTGTCTCTGTTTCAGGTGCAAAAAATCATTCATCAGACGGTCTTGCTCTACCGATGGAAGAAATTTCTTCAGCAACATCCCTTTAAAAGATTCCCACACACATCCCTCTACGAGGCCCTCTTTCTCCGTATCCACCAGCTCTTAGCAAGGCCCTTCAACTGGTAAGCGATGACCATTACCTTCTGGTCCACAGAGATCCCCGAATATCAAAACATCTCCTCAATAACAATGATCCAATCATATAAAGCCATGAAATCGGCTCTCCCGTCGTAGGTAAGAGGTCCTAATAGCTGGAAGTGTAAAATGAAATTCATCTCTGGTGGCAATAAAACCGGAGCACTAGAGGAGCAGGAGGAATAGGTATAGTATGTCCCACTGCAGGGTCCTGCACCCAAGGTTGTTGTCCTAAGGTGGCAATCAACAACGCCTGAATCTGCGATTGCATTGCAACCATTTGCCTTGACAGAGCCTCATTACTCTATTATAGCCCTTCAATCACGGCCTCACTTTGAGCACCCGACGAATCACCCTCCGACTGGGGAGTCGACCTCGTCGCAATACCCTTTGGCAACATTCCTAAAAGTATAAACAAACAACTCATCAAAACATAGCTTAAAGCTAAAACTACTTAACTTAGTTCAGACCAAAGATGTATAGATACTTGCTCTTACTGCTACCTTGCTCTCTCTCTAGGATTTTCAAAAGTGATGTTATGCTTTAACTTAGAATGATACACCATCATCCTACTATCTCATGTGCATATAATATGAATGCATGAATTCTTATTTCTTTGTTTTAAAACCATGTGTGTACATGTGTCATCATGTAGATCTTAACTTGACACATGTGCTCATGCTATGTTATGTTATGCATGCAATGCTATAAATTCTAATAAACGCCTCGATGCATGTTATGAGTGGCGTACACATGAAATATTATGCATCACATACTACATAATATCACATGTAATGAAAAATAAAATCTAATGGACATTTATGTGATGATTGTTATGCATTCCATACTACATAACAGTCACATGTTGCTTCCTATGAGGATCCATATACAAACACATATTATGCATCCAATACTACATAATATGCCTCGTATACTTCTTGGCATGCTTGTGAGTGTAGTGTTCATGCTTTATATATGACGTACTATTGACACAACAGTGTGTGTATGCAATGAGACAAGAAAACTAAACCTTTATCAGTGATAGCTGTTCGACCAACTTGTCAAATAAATCTCCCTCTGATACCAACTATCACAACCCGTATTTTCTCAGCATTAAATAATATATATCAGAGTGAGAGAAATACACGTCATGATGCCACGTCATGCAGGGGAAAATTGCAGATGCTCAGGCAAGAACCTACTCTTAATAATTTTCATGAAATCCTCAAGTTTGTTATGATCAAAATATAGTTTGAGTTTAGGTTTTGATAGTTGTGTCCCTCGGCTCAGTGGATAAACTTGTCCAGTAGTAAAAATATACATATACGCAGCAAAAAATACTTTATTTAGTTAATTTATTATCCTATATGAGCATGAAAATTCATTAGAATAATTCATGTTATGCACACCTCTAGGTTTAATATAAGTACCAAAAGAGCTTTTACGTTCACTAAATTAGAGTGACATTTGATTTAAAGGGATGCTATGAGTATGAGCTAAGAACATTGATCCTTTTGTACATCTAAAAACAACTAACATGCAACCTAGCATAAATCCTTCCCAGAGAGCAAGTAAGTAAGACAAACCAACTAGAAAATAGTATAACAGCTAGCAAATAGTCTAACATCTACAATAATTCACTGTGGGCGTCAACAACCTGACACGAATCCACATAACAAGTGTATGTCTGAACTAAAATAAGAATAACAAAACTATCTCACGGAGGTGAGGGAAGAACCACTGCTACTACTGCAGAATGCCTGAGACCACGTACTATAACTGCTCAGACTGCTACTGCTCCGGGCTTGAGGCATTCAAAAGAAAAGAATGCCTCAGCAAAAATAAATACAAGTGGCAACAAAGATCAAAATCAAATAGTTAGACCCGTTAAGAGGGTTACCAACTCAAACAGATTAGCTATCAAATCACAACACCTAAATCAAAACATAGTACGCAATGGAAAATTCAAGGGATTTAAATATGTAAAGTTACACCAAGTGCGCTTTAAAGCTATACTTCATTAACATTTGCAAGAGTATGCATGTAAACATATGTATATATATAAGAAAAGAGAGACTGATCAGCTCAAACACGTGAATCATTAACACCGATAAAAATGGTATTGAGTCAGTGACCACATTGTCTAACACAAACTATTAGACCAATCATCTCGAAAAGGCACTATGGTGGTGGCCACATTATCCAACACAATTCAACAGTCCAAAAAAAACCCACCAGATGTAATTATTCACAAGTCGGCACTGATATGGTGGTCATTTATCCACTGTCAACCCAAGGCCACAAATAAACTTCCAAAAGTACTGATAACGAAAGAAAAACCCAAGACACAGCATCAGATTTCTACAATAATGCAAAGGGAAGAAAAACCAAAAAAAATTTCCTTAGGTATACTCGACGAATTGGAGCTCACCCGACAAAAGGTCTTAAGTACACACTGATTCGTCGAGAATACTCGACGAATTGGAGTCAAACTCAACGAATTGACTCGATGAATTGGAAGACACTCGACGAATACACTAAAATTACTCGAAGCCAACTTTGACGTCACTCGACGCCAAGGCAACACTCGACTCTAAGACTGTAGCGACTCAACGCCTCTTTGCTTCACTCGACGCCAAGACTGCTTCACACGATGCTTTTCTGCTTCACTCGACGCAATCGATGCTTTTCTGCTTCACTCGGCGCACTCGATGCTTTTCTGCTTCACTCGACGAATTACACTTGGTAAATACAAAGACACTCGATGAATTTAACTTTACTCAACGCCAAGACTGGATGCACGACTCCTAGGCCTCACTCGACGCCTAGGCCTCACTCGACGAATTCAACTAAAACTATTGATACTCGACAAATCGACTTGACCTCACATCAATACTCGACGAATTTAACTTCACACGATGCCAAGACTGGATTCACTTAACGCCAAGGCCTCACTCACCGAATTCAAGTTAGACTCAACACTCAGAGACACTCGATGAATTACTAAATTCACTCGATGAAATTGACTCCATGAATTTGACTTGGACCGATTCCTACACTACACAGATTCTACAAACCCTAGTCCATACCCTATTCCTAAGTTCTATGCAGGGAAGAAAAGATACAGGAACAAAATAACAAGCAAGAGGGGGAGGAACCACCACTTGTCTCAAAAATCTCCTGAAACTCGAACTCCCAAGCTCTCAACTTCAAGATTCGGCGGAAAGAACTCCTCATCTACAATCTTTGAAACTTTTGGGGCAAAAACAAGGGTTAGGCTACTACCTTAAACCCCAAAATCCACGAAATCCAGAATACTTACCGCACACTAGAAGAGCTCAGCGAGAGCTTTCCGGATCTATGCTCCGACGAAGATTTCGTCCACTGGAGCTCCCGAAATGGTGGTTGGAAGTTTCACGGAGGAAGGTCGCCGCCCTCTTCTTTCCGCTCTCAAGACCAAAGTTTGGGGAATAAGAATGAATAAGGTTTTCTTTTTATAAGTATATATATATATATTATATTATATTATTAATATAATAACTAGAAAAACTCAAATGACGAGGGTGACCAAATCACCTCAGTTTTTGATAAAATTCGCACCAAAGCTAAATGGTGGTGCTATAAATCCAACGACGAAGTCAAAATCAGGATCCGACAAACCAAACTAGGGTTAAAATTCCCCAAAGTTAAAACAACAATAATCCGTATAAAATTCACCGAGATCCCAATTAAGCCCGGATCGCAACGAAACTTCACAAGCACGCTTAAAATTAAATACTTTAATTTTCCACATCAAAAACTCTAATTCTGATGAGTATAAAAACTGGCCGACTCGTCCCAACGAACAAAATATCGCACTAACGATGGCGCACCGTTAACTATGCATCAACGTAACACCCTTACGTCATTATTACGCTACTAAAAAGATTAAAATAATTATAGAAAATTCAGGGGCGTTACACCGACGACCACATCGGTGAGGCCCGCAGGGTTCCCTACCCTGCTTGAAGAGAAGCGGTCCAATCTATGTCGACATAGTAGGTGTGCGCGGGTTTGAATACTTGCGATGTGCATGGGTTTGAATACTTGCGGTGTGCGCGAGATTGAATACCTGCAGTGTGTGCGGTTTGAATACCTGTAATGTGCATAGTTTTGAATACCTGCGGTGTGCGGTGGTTAGAATACCTACTATGTGTTGGATGGTTTTGAATACCTGCGGTGTGAATATAGGTTGTTAGTACCTATTGTTGTGCTAGCTAGTTAAGCGCCTTTATAAATAACTGATGTTTATGCTTCTACTTTCCAATTATTTTTTGCTGCACTCTTTCAAATATTTGTTCCTGCCTTAAGAAATGAAAATGCACTATAATGTTACTACTAACTCTCTTGTGCTTCGGCTATGTATATATTGTTGGTTGCATAAGCTTTTTACATATTGTTGGTTGCATAGGCACATCCCAGGATATGGATCTAGGGAGGAGATGTGTTTCTACTTAGCTTTGTGTCTAACAGTTATTTTAATAATCATTCACAGAAGATGAAGCACCGTGAAGTCCAGCTGTTGTAGGATGGTACGCCAGCTGACATGACTACCATAGCAGAGGCACCCCCATCATCTCCAGACTTCCGAGACGTGAGTTCCTAGTGCGCAAGCTTGATAGAGTGTATTAATAGTAGTCTTTTGAAGCCTACGAGATCGTTTGTATAAATAGTGGCTACGACATATACTTTGATAAATATACATATATATGGCTTTTTGTTATTGCTTCCGCACATCGTGATGTGATGTGAATGTTGTGATTCAAGATAGGCAAGACGGCCAACTAGTATTTAGTAGTTTGGTTCATTGCCACTTGGAAAGCACTAGGTGGACGTCTTGGGTAGTAAGGCCCGTCTCCGACCCAACCCGGGAAAGGGGTTGGGGAGAGGGCCTTACAAGGACATATGCATGTTGTGTGAAACCCATCTGAGATAAGTTGGTTTGGATTGATGATGTTTAATTTTGTGTAACAGGAAAGACTCTGTGGGAAATTATATGTTGTTTCGGGTTCTAGGTGTTGTAAGGTGCTGCTGGGAGTACTGGAGGCCAACTTCAGGAAATACTCGAGATTGTGACTGACTTGTTGTTCTGTTGTTTTTGCCCAGTGATAGTGGCTATCGTCGGTGATATCTCTTGGTTGAAACCAGTGAGCATTGTTATTGGATGTGAAGCCTAGATCCTAGGGACTAAGTGTGTAGCTTTAGAAGATGAAAGTCATGATGTGTATAGCTTTTTGGCCTTATGTGCGGAATATAAGAGATAATTTTGGTTATCATATTAACGGTTGAGGTGAAGCCGTACCTGTATCGTGGTAGTGTGATTCCGTTGATTTGAGCACGCGCAAAGATGATACGAACCCATCCCATGCCAGTCAGTGAAAAGGTAGCTTCTCGGTGCACCATTTGATCTTGGGGAAGTTCGGACAGCAAGGTGGCCTTTTTGTTAAAAGCTCAGTAACCATCTAAGTTAATGGTACTTAGGATGGAGGTGGGAATTGGGGAGTACACCAAAAGTGTGCCATGAAAGCACGAAACGTGTGGTTATGCATACCATCATTTGTGGTGGTTGTCCAATAATGTGCTACTATACTGCTTGCTTGTAGGGAAGGAGTACCATCGCCCCGGGAATGGTTTGGGGTAATTATAATTGTGGTAAGCTAAAGCTGGCTAGTGTTTTATTTTGTCACATCTTGGTGGAATGTACTTGTGCAGGTGCTGACGAGTCGAGTGGGAAATAGCAGGCTGAAGCCCTTATGTTATGCTAGCCATAGAAGGCCCAAGTGTTGTGGTTATTACTTTCATGTATTGTCAGCCTGTGTGCCGATGTATGTAAGTCACATGATTGTGTAAACACTTTTGTAAAATAGCTTGTATGGACTTAAGGCCAAATACTTGTATATGAATGTTCATTCCTGGTTAATTATTATTGCGGACTAACTCGATGCCCCGGTCGGACCGGATAAACTTGAACCGTCTTAGCTCGCGGAGCGGTCGAGCGCGCACACAGTCAATGAAATTGGACAGTAGACACAAAACTTGATGACGTGGAAAAACCCCTTAAATGGGTAAAAAACCACGTGACCGGGTCTGTGCCGGTCAAATTCCACTAGCTTTCGGTGATTACAGAATGCTTCGGTTAATCGGGGAGACAGGCCGCTCCCGTTACAACTTGAGGGGGAGAGAGAGATTGTAGTCTCCTGCGGGCAACAGGCTGCTCCGTGGAAGTAACTTTAGACGAGGGAATGCGCGGGACGCTTCTGGCGCGCGTGCTCGGAGCGGCGCGCCCTTGCTGGCTTCGACTATCTTCTTCGTTCGGCTTCCTCGCGGTCTTGGGCGTCCCTTTTGAAAGTGAGGGTAAGATCAATCCTTCACTCTAGAGGGAGGTGAATAGAATGATTTAAAATAATTTTGGTAAATTAAAAATTATTTTAGCAGTGGAAGACTTGATTTGATAAGTGTAGAGTGCTAAGCAAAAATTGAAATAAAACAACTACAAAAGAATTAATTCACAGCACACAGCACAAGAAAGAGCAAGCAATCCAGAAGACACAAGTAGCTATAGTGGTTCCCCAAAACTTGGGTACATCCACTCTTCTACCACCCTTGGTAGGAATCCACTGCAGGATGAGTTGATCAGGTGTCCTGGGCACCAATGAGCTTTTGATCAGGTGCTCAAAAACCAAACCAGATTTTTTGATCAGATGTCTTGCCACCACTGAGTTTTGATTAGGTCTCAGGAACCAAAGCAAAACTTTTGAAGGGAGTTTAAAAACCCTTTTATAGGAAAGGAAAAGAAAAGAGTTGAAGCTGTCTTCTCTGCCAACTATCAAAGAGAAGCACTAGTGGATGAGATGTTGTCAAAGCTCCCCCTGAAGTGTAGCATAGGTTCAGGAACTGGAAGCTTTGCAAGGGTGATAGGTCTTCAAAGAATTTGATTGCTCCAGCACTGGATGATTTCAGTAAAACTGAAATGTTTGTTGTCTGGAGTGTGAATGATGAATACTTGAGAAAACTTTTGATCAGCAGGAATCAGAAAGAAAACTTGTTGAGTTTTCTGAGTTATTGATCTTCTTTTTCTTTCTCTTTTTTTGTATCTCTCTGTGTATGCTGTTATATCTTCTTTTGTTCTCTCTGAATGATGATAATAAGAACTCCAATCGACAAATCTTGAAAATAGCTGTTAGCATAGTCAAAAATGCTTTCCTTAATTGTCAACTGTCTTTGGAGGAAACAACCTAAGTACATTCCTCCTTTGTTTCCTTGAAACTTGCTCCAGATTTATTATAACGGCTAGAAATCTTCTGCAATAAATGCTCTGATTTGAAATCCTCAACAAGCTGACAGAAAACACCAGAAATCGTCGATCTCAAAATGAAATCGTCGAACTGAGCTCAGAGAAATTGGAATTTAATTTGGAAAGAAATCGTCGATCTGAGCTCAGAGATCGTCGAGCTGGGTTCGACGCCTCGTCGACTTGAGCTCAGAGATCGTCGAACTGAGGTCGATGCTTTGTCAGCCTAAACTCATAGATAGTTGAACTGAGTTCGACGCTTTGTCGATTTGAGCTCGACGACAACTTCAAATCTTCTTCTTGGCTTCTGCATCTGAACTAGGAAGTCTTGGGGAAATCTCCAATCCTAAGTCCTAAGCCTTAGACCTAACAAGTTGACCTTTTCTCTATACAACAAGGTCAAAGCAACAATCCTATTGACATAGTGATCCTGACCCAAATTAGTAATAGGGTGTTCCAACAATCTCCCCCTATTTGGGTTAGGATTACTATTTACATGAGTTATAGAAAACAATAATCAACAGAAATACAGAAACAACATTGCAGAACCACATATATGATTATATCACAGCAAGAAAATAGTTCAGCAGAGATATAATATAGTTTTCAGCTTACATCCAGATTAAAGCTTGTCATCAGTTCTTTTCCTAAAGATGATTTCTCTGTTTGGATTTTCTGAGTCCTTCTTTGATCTGAAATCATCAGCAGCACCAAGAGTCCTTTGGGTTTTGCTCCTAGGAACTACAGCTTCTGGATATAGATGCATGTATTCCTCAGTATTGAAAAATCTCTTGGAGCTATATCTTTCAAGTTCCTGTCTTCTTTGTTCTGATAAAGTTGATATATTGGATGTATCTTGGCCCTTCTCTCTTGCTTTCTTAATCTTATCTAGAGCAGCCATTTCCTTAAGTCTGGCTGTCTAGGAAGCTGGATTGTTCTCTGGATCTTCAAAAGGTACTGGTGGCTCATACCTGTTCATGGTGTCGGTAGAAGGAGCTTTTGAATGAACACTTTCTTTGAGCTTGTAAGGAAAGAGACCAAAAGTTGAGTCAATTTGGCCTTGTCCTTTCCTTTGATAAGATTGTTGTCTGGGCTGTCCTCTTGAATAGACTTGAAAGTCTGTTGGATTTCCTCTATACTGTATTCCTATAGGTTGATTTCCTCTTTGATGATAACCTCTGGATTGAGATCTTCCTTGATAGGTTTGCTGGGGTTAAGAAATGTTGGAAGCTTGAGGAGCTGAGATTCCACCAGATCCTGTGCTTGGAGAAGGAGGAGGAGGATGAGAAGTTCCTTTGTCATACTTTCTTCTCTTCTTCATTGCTTTCAGCTGGTTCTTAGAATATTGCATCCAATGCTCAGTAATAGGGCAATTATGCAGAATGTAATATGGTATGTCATGATCAGTTGTAGCTTTGGTCAATTGAACCTTTTTCATAGCCTTGCTTCTGGCTTTCCTCTTCTTTGCAATAGTTGCAGAGGAATCATCTGAGTCAGTTCTGAATTCATCATTCTCATCAGAACTCTGAGGCTCATCATATAAGATATCTATTTCCTTGAAAGCTGCTTTGGAGGTGGAAACAAGAGCAGGAGGAGTAGTAGAAGAAATAACAACATCAGCACTTGAAGTAGCAGTTGAAACAGCAGGAGCAGCAGTAACAACAGGAACACCAACTGAAGTAGTAGTCTCAGTAACTGAACAGACTGGCTCTTCAACAGCCTCTGAAGAATCAACAACAGCAACAATAGACTCAAGAACTACAGAATCACTTTCCACAGATTTAACAGAATTTATGTATAGCTCTATCAGGGTTGGATCACAGCAGGAGAGGGGAACAATAGCTCTAGATAAATCTTCAGCAGGGAGAGGTGCTGGAGGACAACAGCTATAAATTGAATCAAATAAAGATAATAAGGAATGTATATCTACTGTGGGACTGATGGTTGGAGCTGGAGCTGAAGCTGAAACTTGTTTTGAAGCTGGACTCTCTGAAATCTGCATTTCTGAAGCAAAGTCCTCTGAAGGCAGCACTTCTTCATAAGGCATCTCCCCCTGCCTAGATTCAGTGAGAACTGAGTCTACGCCCCCAGAAGAAGGGGTGGCCTGGAAGGAGGAGGAAGATAGTCTAACAGATAGATCAGTCAGATTTTGGAATAAGGGGGCCAAGGCTGAATTCAGTAAGAGTGTTAGCTTGGGGGCCAACAATTCATACAGTCTATCTGCCAGAGGAAGAAGGTCTACTTGCTCAAGGTTAACTTGAGTAGAGGTAGGGGGTGTGCTACAAAGATGGATGGAATGGATGCTGGGTGAAGTGGTATGGAGGGTTGAGAGATGGGGATGGATGCAATAGATGAAGCTGGGATGGTGACTGGAGGTAGAGATGAGGAGATGATAGGTGAAAAAGATGGTTGAGAGATGATGTCATGAAGCATTTGTTGGAAAGATGTTGAGGTGGATGGGATGTCTGGAGGTGAAGAGGGGGAATCATCCATGAATGAATCATCTAGGAGATTGAAGGATGGAAGATGGGAGGATGATTCTAAGTCAATGGAGGAGAAGAAAGGTAGAGATTGGAAATCTTCTTGGAAAGTGGCTGGAGGAGGTGAAGAAGCTATATGAGATGGAGAAATGGATGAAGTAACTGGAGGTGGAGAGGGGGGAGAGTATATGGAAGATGTAGCTGGATGGGAAGATAGAGGAGAGGAAATTGAGGTGGATGCCAATACTTCTGCTGGAGCAGTGGTTTGAGGAAGTGTGACTGAAACAGTCCTTGTGCCTGAAGAAGTTTGTGCTGCAGGACCCCTGCTTGGTTTGACAATCTACCTCTCTCATTTGCCAAAGAGAGCATAAGAAAGTCTCTTGGAGGCATTGATATGTATTTCATTTGACACTAACAGCTGAGGGCACCTATTCTGCAGGAATAGGCCCAGAATTCTCCCAAAATTCACAAAATTCTTATTGATTTTCTTCTTGATTAAGTCAAAGAAGATGGCTCCCCAGTCCAAATGCTTCTTATCTACTATGGCAGCCAATAAGAAGAACTGATGTCTTGATATAGTGTCATGAGCTGAGTCTTTGGCCAAAATTACTTTGCCTACAATGTCTGCTAAAAATCTATACTCCATAGACAAATTTTTCTTCAATAACTTATTAGGGTTTTCAGAATTGTGACCCATTTTGTCTAACATCCCAGTAAATTCTACCCCTGATAGGTCTATGCTATCATGCCCAGTACTTAACCCAAAAATTTCTGTAAGAATGGCCGGGGTTAGGGATACCTGAGTTCCTGAGATGGTCTCAATGACTGTATGCTGATCCAGATTGTGGGCAGTATAGACCCACTCTTTAATTTCATCTGCTGCTAGTTTGATTTTGGTTGTCATTATGTTCACTAGTTGTTGCTCCTTAAGCAGTTCCAGAATATCCTTGAACATTTGATCAGTCCCTTCAAACGAATCCATATCAATGTCAAACCCAGTATCGAACTTCATTGCTGCTAAAACGGCGACTGAAACCGACATGTTTCCTGCAAAAACAAACACGATCAAATGTAGAGGAGTTTGGAGGGAAAGAGAGTTCTTGCAAAAAGTATGAAAGAGCAAAGGAGAACGACGCCTGAAAAATGATTTTATATTAGGGTTCGACGCTGAAAAGGAAAGATCGTTGAACTCGGTTCGACAATCGACGGTTCTAGGGGAAACTGAAGGGTCTCAACATCGTCGATCTTCGTTCGACGATATTTAACATCGTCGACCTTCATTCGACGATAATCGAGATCGCTGACCGAAAAGGATAGTCCGGCACTATCTGTAAAATGCCGAGCTCCGTTCGACGATTCCTAATATCGTCGATCTCCGTTCGACGGAAAACAAGAGATAGTTAAATACTATCTGGAAACGACAAGCTCCGTTCGACGATCTTCAGGGAAATCGTCGATCGCAGTTCAGAGACGTAGAAAACTTATAGACACTAAGAAATCCCAAAAAAATTTGTTAACCTAGTCTTGTCTCTTTTTAGGTTTAAAGGTCTTGGAACTTAATTGAGACTTCCTCCATCTAACATTCCTAACTGATTAAGGAAGAAGGTGTGCTTCTTTTCATCCAAGGGCTTGGTGAGAATATCTCCCATTTGTAAATCAGTTGGGATATATTCCAATTCAATTTTATTCTTCTCTACATTATCTCTTAAAAAGTGATGTCTGATCTCTATGTGTTTTGTCCTACTATGGAGGACTGGATTTTGAGCTATTGAAATAGCACTAGTGTTATCACAAAATATTTTGGACTTTTCTAAGTTGTATCCATAGTCTAAGAGCTGATTTTGAATCCACAATATCTATGAGCAACAACTACCTGCTGTCATATATTCAGCTTCAGCAGTTGAAGTAGACACAGATGTTTGTTTCTTGCAAAATAAGGAGACAGTCTGTCACCAAGAAACTGACAAGTTCCACTGGTGCTTTTCCTGTCTACTCTACATCCAGCATAATCAGCATCTGAAAACCCGGTTAGATTAAATCCTGAATCAGTTGAATACCATAGACCTAGATTTGGACAACTTTTCACATACCTAAGAATCCTCTTAACTAATGTAAGGTGTGACTGTCTAGGGCTGACTTGGAATCTAGCACATATGCATGTAGCAAACATTATATCAGGTCTACTAGCTGTAAGATACAATAAGGAGCCAATCATTGCTCTATATGTTGTCTGATCAACTGGTTTCCCATGTTCATCAGCATCTAATACATCATTAGTAGGCATAGGTGTTTTCATAGAGGATGCTTCAGACATACCAAATTTCTTAATCAATTCTTTTGCATACTTGGTTTGAGAAATAAAGATGTCATCAGCATGTTGTTTGACTTGCAATCCTAGAAAGAAGGATAGCTCACCCATGCTACTCATTTCAAATTTGGAATGCATTAGGTTAGAGAACCTTTTGCATAGATTTGAATCAGTAGAACTAAAGATAATGTCATCTACATATATTTGTACTAGTAGGATATTGGACTTATGGGTTCTAATAAAAAGAGTTTGGTCTACTCTACCCCTTGTAAAATCATTTTTCAAGAGAAAGCAAGCTAGGGTCTCATACCATGCTCTTGGAGCTTGTTTGAGACCATATAATGCTTTATGCAATTTATAAACAAAATCAGGGTGAGTTAGAGAGATAAAACCTTGGGGTTGTTTTACATAAACCTCTTCCTTGATGTCATCATTGAGGAATGCACTTTTGACATCCATTTGATAAACCTTGAACTTCTTGTGAGCTGCATATGCCAGGAAGATTCTTATGGCCTCCAACCTTGCAACTGGTGCAAAGGTTTGGTCATAGTCTATGCCTTCTTCTTGAGAGTATCCTTGAGCAACCAGCCTTACTTTATTTCTCACTATAACTCCTTGATCATCTAGCTTGTTCCTGAATACCCATTTTGTTCCAACAATGGGATGATTCTTTGGCTTTGGCACAAGCTCCAAAACTTTGTTTCTTTCAAATTGATTTAATTCCTCTTGCATTTCAATGATCCAGTTTGGATTTTGTTCTGCATCTTGTATGGATTGAGGTTCAATTTGAGAAAGAAAGCAAGTGTGCATCAAATTTTGATTGAATTGGTTTCTGGTTTGCACACCAGCTGAGATGTCTCCAATCACTTGGGAGATTGGATGGTCTCTTGATGTTACTAAATCAATAATTGGTGTTGATTGTTCACTAGCCTGTGTTGTTTCCTCTAGTGGAACAACAACTGGCTCTTTATTTAGATTATCACCATGGCTTGCTAAGATCTGACTGTCATCTTCATTTTCACTGCTTTCAGCTTCTTGTTGAATGTATGAAGGTGATGGATCTTGTTCAATGATATGTAGCCTGTCCAAATTTTCTGATATAGAATGTACCTGCAAAGGGTCTATGGTAGAAGTGTTCTTCTCCTTGTAAGACATGTTAGTTTCATCAAAAGAAACATGCATAGTCTCTTCAATTTTATGAGATGATTTATTAAAAACCCTATAGGCCTTACTGATCATGGAGTATCCAAGAAACACTCCTTCATCAGCTTTGGCTTCAAATTTTGCTAAGTATTTCTTATTATTGTTATGAATGTAGCAGATACAACCAAAAATCCTAAGATAATCAACTTTAAGTTTCTTCCCTTTGAGTAATTCATAGGGAGTCTTGCCCTTTAGCTTATATATCAAACTTCTATTCAAAACATAGTTTGAAGTGTTCACAGCCTCTGCCCAAAAGGATAGAGGAAGGTGAGCATCTATCAACAATGTTGTGACAGATTCAATAAGGGTTCTATTCTTCCTTTCAGCTACCTCATTCTGTTGAGGAGTTCTAGGAGCTGAGAAAGCATGCATGATCCCTTCCCTCTGTCAGAACTCTTGCATAAGAAGAGAATCAAACTTTGTCCCATGATCACTTCTGATTAGGGCTATGTGAGTATTGAACTCAATCTGTATACATTTGAGAAACTCTGTCAAACACTTGAAGTTATCAAACTTCTTCCTCAGAAAAAACACTCATGTGAATCTAGAGAAGTCATCTACAACTACTAAAGTATAAGATTTCCCTCCTAGACTTTGTACAGAGATGGGTACAAATAGATCCATATGTAATAAATACAAAATCCAAGGTGAATCACTCTTATTAAGTGACTTAAAACTGTTTTTAGTTTGCTTGCCTAACTGACAAGACCTGCAGAGTCCTTCCTTCTTGTAGGGACCCGAAGGTAGTGCTCTAACAAGGTTGTCCTTGGATAGCCTAGCAATGGTTCTAAGGTTGATATGTCCTAATCTCTTATGCCATAATTCATTAGGTTTGCTAAGAGAGTTAAATAAGCAGATGTCTACCTTGGTTGAATGAAAATATACTAGATAGATGTTACCTCTTCTATTGCCTGTCAACACAGTTGTGTTGTCTTCTGATTTGATGAAGCATGAAGACTTGTTGAATGTAACCAGGTAGCCTTCATCACACAGCTGACTGATGCTGATAAGATTGTGCTTCAGTCCTTCCACATATGCTACCTTCTTGAATGTTACTGATCCTATCTGGACTGCACCAAATCCTTTGGTTTGTCCAAAGTTTGAATCTCCCAAACATGCTTTGGGTCCATGTTTAGCCTTGAAGGATGTCAGGTTATCCTTGCTTCCTGTCATGTGCTTGGAGCACCATTATCCAGATACCAATGTTGGTCCATGGTTGGATAGGTCTTCACCTGCACAAATAGCATTTCATTTGTTTTTGACCCAGTTTACCTTGGGTCTAGCTTGATAACCTTTGAAATCAGAAAATGAAAGACATCTCTGAGTTGACTCTTACTTCAGGATGATATCTCCTAGGAGTAAATTACCATTCAGTATAAGGGTTGAACCCTTGAGATGTAGGATATCTAGAATCAACTTTTGATGTACCCTTTGAGAATTGGTCAAATCTCTGAGCTTCGTACGATGATCGTGGGATCTGAGTTCGACGATCTTGGGTCAGATCGTCGGCTCCGTTCAGCGATCGATCTTGCCTGTGTTCAGAGATCAGAGATCGTCGACCTGAGTTCGACGATTCCATGAAACGCTGAGCTCTAGTTTGAAGATCGTCGAGCTCTGTTCGAAGAAATCGTCGAGCTCTGTTCGACGATATCTTGTTGACCTTTGTTCTTTTTGGTAGATCAGAATTTTTTTTTCTAGCTACCTCCACAACTCCTTTTCCTTTATCAGAGAATAAACTAATGGGAGTTGTTAACACAATGGCTTGGCTGGATGACCAGCACCCAAGCCCAGTGTACTATTGAGTCTTGAGTTGACGGTGTTTGTGATGTCCATCAGTTTGATACTTCTCCCATTGAGAGTTTCTTCAAACTTCTTGGCCTCAGATAGTTCACTTTTCAGTGAAGCTATCTGCTCTCTACAGCATTCTAACTCATCTGAGAGTTTGAGATTATCTGAACTTAAGGTACTGTATTCAAATAATTGATTTCTGAGAGAGATAATTTCTTTCTCAGAATTGAGTAGATCTAAACACGGTGCTTTAAATTCAGACTTGAAGACTCAGAATTAAAATTAAATGAATCAATTACCTGATCTTCTTCTAGCTCTGGTTCAGATTCAGATTCAGATTCATGTTCTGAATCAGTGTTGTTCTGAGATGTATTGATTGCCATCATGCAGAATTCTTTTTCATGTGCATCATATTCATCATCACTTGAGCTTGATGATGCATCCGATTCTTCTTCTGTTGCACTCATGTTTCAGCAACAAATCCCTTCCTAGTGTGCTTGTTCTTGCTGGAAGAGGATCTGTCATGATGATTTCTTCTAGAGTCTTTGTCTTTTCTCTTTTCTCTTGTCCTTTTTGTCCTTATTTTGATTTTTGGACAGTCAGGCAGTATGTGGCTTGGTTTTTCTGCAACCATAACAGATAATTTCTTTGTTTTTTGACCTGTCATACTTTGGCTTCTCTTGGCCTCTAGATGACCTTTTTCTGAAGTCCTTCTAGCCATTTTTTAAAACCTTTGGCCAGAAGACTCATTAGTTCTTCATTGCCTGTGATCTTGTCTTCAAGCTGTTCTTCTGTGGCTTTGAAAGCAATTGACTTCTCCTTCCTAACTGCTGGAGAAGTTTTCTTCTGCTCTTCTTCTATGTTCTTGATGAGCTGCTCATAGGATTTGAGTTTGCCAATAGAGCTTCTGTGGTAATCTCATTCAGACTTTGGCATCCTTGATTGGCCAAATTCTTGAATCCCAAGTGCTGGGGGAAGCACATTAGAATTTTGTCATTGATCTCTGTGAGAGAGTTTCCTTGTCCAAAGTTTTGAGTTCACTGACCATTAAGCTTTGTCTGTCTGTACATGTC